>CM040915.1:44473240-45872611 GCA_023029165.1 Gobiocypris rarus
CACTGTCGTCAGCTGTGATTATAATTGAAGCAGAGTGGCGACTAGAGATGTCTTTCATCTTAGAAAGCCAGCCTTCAAATCATCTATCCTCAGTGCTGCCTCCAGATGTTACACCCCTCAAGAGGGCAGAATAAATGTCAGAAACCTAGTGTTCATATGCATGTGATATCACACACACACACTCCATTTTGTCAGTCAGATATTGGCTTTTAAGTGTGTATACAGTAATACATCCTGCTGTTCTCAAAGAACAGCATTTAGTGTGATTAAAAGAAACAAATGAATGTTGTGTTCCAACTGCAAATAAAGGAGCTGCTCACCTGTTTTGTTTATTTGTTTAGTTTAATAAGAAATATGTGTGGATCTTGTTCTTGACCTCAGAGCTGCAATAGCTGTCATAGGCCTTCTTAACATGCTGTGCAAGTGTTGCCCATCTACTCCAGTTTAAGTCACAGATCACCACAGTTGCAGAATATTATAATACCTGAAATAATTGAAAGACCTTCTGCTTAGAAGTAGCTTGAGTAAATGTAAGTTTGTGTATCTAATGAAGATATTCTTTAAAGACTCCCACATAAAGAGGCACGATAAAACTATTATGCTTAATAAAAATATACTGTTGTAGTGTAACTCAAATGAATGATTTAATGCTGTTTTGGAGGAACATAATGCACTTGGTAAGGAAGATTCATAGTGTTTCATTTGAAACAGAGGAAACAGTAATATCAATTTGAATCACTGACTGCAAAGTAAGGTTATTTGCAATGTGTAGAAATCACCCATTCTGATCTCATTAGTATACATATGTAACATTTAAATGTACCATTCAAAGTCAGTAGACTTTACGTTTTTTTTTAAAAAATAAGTGTCTTATGCTCTTCAAAACTTATATGATCAAAAATACAGAAAAAAAACCTTGAAATATTACACTGTTAGACCGAAGAAAAAAACCCCAAGTAAAATACCATATATTATTAACAGTTAACTACTGTAATATGCACTGCATTATGTGTATTTTTATGAAGTTTACAGTAACTTGCAATAAATGGAAATTTGCAGGATTTTACTGATTTTACGTTTACACAAAAGCAGTAGTGCCACTGTAAATGAAGACAGATTTCTTGAAGTGTGTATATTTAAAATAAAAGTAAAATGGCTGCAATATTATTATACTGTAAAAAGATGCAGTAAGGACATCATCATGTAACACATTTACAGTAAAGCTGTAAAGTGTCAGTTACAGTAACCTACTGTATAAGGCAATAGTGCTGCAAAAGAATACAATAAAATGTGCAATTATAACTAAAAAAAAAAACTGTTTTGTATTTGAATATATTTTAAAATGTAATTTGTTCCTGTAATGGCAAAGAAGAAACAACTTTGGTGCTCAAGAAACATTAGAAGTTTTTTTGTGAAAACCATGATAGTTTTTCTATACATTGATGAATAGAAAGAACAGAAAGAACAGCACTCATTTTTTACACTATAAATTGTAACATTTTATTTTTGTAACAGTATAAATGTCTTTACTGTCACTTTTGATCAATTTAATGCATCATCGCTAAATAAAAGTATTCATTTCTTTAAAAAAAAAACTCAAAACTTATGAAAACCTTTGAATGGTACATTTCTGTATGTTCGGATTTACACTGAAAGATACACTTTGGACGTATTGACAGGATCTGAAACATTTAAAAAAAGATGTATACACATAAATTAAGTTGTCTCAAAGCTTGATCATTGATGGAAAAAAAAAAATAGTTTCTCAAGAGAATGTCAAATGGAGCTCAACAGAAGTCAGGTGATGCAAGAGGGCAAGGACCAAAAGCTCAGGGGTTAATCTACAACAGAATGGCTTCAAAAAAATAAAATAAAATATATATAAAATATACATTATATATACATATATATATATATTGAGCTCCATTTGACATTCCATTTGAGCTCCATTTGTTGAGCTCCATTTGACATTCTCTTGAGAAACTATTTTTTTTTCCATAAATAATATATATATATATAAATGCCTTGTTGAGTGGTCCGGCAAGTCGACTTGAATCACATCAGACATCCCAACAAAACTGCTGAACAGACACAGTTTTTAAAGAGGAATGGTGAAACATTTCTCCTGACCGTTGTGCAGATCTGATTTGTAATTACAGGAAACATTTGATGGATGTTATTGCTGCCAAGGGAGGGTCAACCATTTATTAAACCCAAGGTTTCACATACTTTTTCCACCTTGTCAGTAATAAAGTCACCTACGTTTTCCATGTATTTTCTGTAAAAAAAAAAAAAAAAAAATCCTGTATCTAAACATTCTGTCTGAATATTCTGCCTGCAAATACTGTACAGTATGTATTGTATTGTATTTTTTCTCCTTGCATGCAAGTATGCAGGAGGCATTGGTCACTGTGGATTTGAGCTCAGTTGGTTTAAAGAGGTGATATGGCCTGCGACACTTTCACTTTGCATTAGATTAGCCTTGTGCTGTCTCCAGGAAGCCACAGTATTCCCACATCTCATGAAAGCATGCCATTTAGCTCAATGTTTGGGCTTTTTTTTTATGTGCCCTTCTAGCATTTAGCTGAAACACATTGAAAGTGAGCACAGGCAGTCAGGTGAAGATGTTGTTGAAAAGAACATGACATGTATTGTACCCTTGCAAAATTGTGTCAGGGCTGGTTTGTTTCATCTATTTGCTTAAAGATTTGCTAAGGAGAATCACAGTGAGCATTTGTATAAGCGTTGTGGATGTAAAGCTGTTATAGCTTGCCAAGATTCTTAGCTCCAGAAGCCTTCATGCTTTTATATGCAGTCATTTAGAGTGTAAATTTAATTTGTTACATCCCTCATTATAGTGATAACTGAGACACCTGTGCTCCTGTAGTTATATCCTTAGGTCTCGACACATCATAGTGTGGGGTTTATTTTTTTAAGTATAATCTGCCTTATTGAGAATTTGAAACTATTGTGTGCAGTTCATTTTCATATTTAGTTTCATACTGCTACACAACACTGTCCCAAAAACCTAAGCACCACTGAAATGTGGTGTTTTATGAAATTCGAATAAAGACCTTTGCTAAACAAATGGCAATATAGCAGTGACGGCATTTCACAAAGACATAGGGAATGGCATAATTCCCTCTGGACACACAACAATGACATTTCCAAAGCAAGTACAAAACCAAAATATTTTAACGATCTAAGTGCATGGTCTGAAGTGTATGGCCCAGGTGCACATAGCACTCTGTGTCCACTTTTGCTAGTCTAATGACGGGTAAACGGTTGGCGCGTCATTTGCATGGTCCAAAAGGCACATGGGTGTGTTTTGGGGCATAACGTGCAATAAACCAATCAGAGTCTCATATCCCATTCCCTTTAAAAGCCAGTTGCGCTTGCACCATGGCGGATTTGCTATTTACATGGCAGATTCTGAAAGCAGAAAGACTAAACGCTTATCCAGAAAGGAATTCTTTTATTTCATATTTAAAAAAATGTTTGGACCGAATGCAATGATTGGACAAACGTTTTTTGCTCCTGAGTCTTCCACAGAAGATATATATATATAAATAAAACAATTCTATTTAGACTTCTATTATTGATTGCTATCAGGATGTGAAGAGAGTTTCAACCAGTATAACAAAAATGTAATACTGAATCTATGAAAAATGCACACCTTACCTTTAAGCCTTTGTTTTTCAAAGGTGCAATTTCTGCTAAAATTAGATAGTGTGTCTATATCTGATAAAAATCTTGAATTATCCATGGAATGCAAATATTTATTGTATTAATTTTGCAAAAATGTATAGGCCTACATCTTGCTTAAGGATTGAGGGTGGGTGAGATTGTTGTGTGGTTTTATAAATTATAATAAAAAGTATTTTAATTGCAAAAACACTGGTAAAGAAGTAAACCACTCGCAATCCTGAAGCGGGATAGGCTATAATAATATTGCCTTTAATTTCATAACAGCAGCGCTTATCATGAGAGACCCGCAACCATGAAATTTCCCTATTAGGAACCTAATAATGTTCAGATCAGTTTTTCTAAAAATATTTGTATTCTCTTAAATTCTCTTACTTCCCCTGTTTTGTCTGAATGCCAGGGTATGGAAACCTCCATACTCTGCCACATGCGTATGCCGCCCCTGGAATAAAGCAAATTATAAGCAACCTAAAGATCTACGAAGAAAAGTCATCTTTGAGGAAACTACATTTCACTTTTAAATATACTGTTTTAGATGGCCATTAGCTGGTCCAAGTATGTTGTTGACTGAATGACCAGATACAAAGTGTCCACTAGTCCACAGTATGACTAGCTTGTTGAGCTAATGACCTAGAATAAGCTAGAAACCAGCTACCTAAAGATGGATTGTTGAACTAATGACCTAGAATGAGCTAGAAACCAGATAGAAATCTTACATACACTGTATGGCAGTGGTTCCCAACCCTGGTCCTGGAGTATCCCCAACACTGCACATTTTTCATGTCTCTCTTACACCCATTTGTTTTTTGTGGAGTCTTTAATGAGATGATGAGTTAGATCAGGTGTGTTAGATTATAGGGAGACATCTCAAGTATGCAGTGCTGGGTGTACTCCAGGACCAGGGTTGGGAACCACTGCTGTATAGGATGTAGCTTTTGTTTAGAACTGGCCAATATGAATTGGAAATTGCCCAAAATAGGCTCATTGGAAACATTTGTTTGCGTAACTTACCTATACAATACCTGTACATACTAGAGCACTGTTTTCTTAATCCCACTCCCACTGAATTTCTGACCATTACCGCCTGCTCCCGCAACGTGCGTGTTCCAGTCTCGCCCGCACCCGCAAATATTCTGTTACAGCTTGTAGAAATTATGAAAAAATTACTCAAACATTAGTGCTATACCTCAACTAAAAGTAATGCGAGCACCACTCATGTCACACATTCAGAGAGTTTTTTGTTTTGTTTTTTATTATTACTTATAAAATTCTATCACCTGTTAAAACAAAACATAGCTACTAGTGGAGCCTAAAACATATTTAAACATGCGTGACAACACACACCTAAAACAAAACCCTAAAGTTCACTCTAAAATTAATTAATAATTTATCCACATGCTGTATGTCCTTCTTTGTTTTATGACCACAAAAGGAGAATTTTTAAATATGTCCCGCTCGTTAATATAATGACAGTGAAAGTTAACTTTTTTTCAAAAAGATGCAAAAGTATCACAGAATGATCCCATGCGACTTGCAGTATTCTGGAGGTATACGACATGAAATTGAATGTACTATTAAACGAAAATCCTGACCTTGGCAGGATGGTCTTCTGTGCTCGACTGCACGTTCATGAGACAGTTCACGCCGACTCGCCCAGAAAAACACACAATTTCTGATCATCAAGATGATCAAAAACGCAACACAAAACACAATCCGTGTACCTTCTTCTCTGAGGAGAATATATATGTTGTGTTTGTCGTAACAAGAAGTTATCGCCCTCACATCCATCAATTCACGAGTTCGCACTTACATATAATTTAGAGGAAGTAAATGTAATTGCGTATTTGGCGTGCTGTCCGGGGGGAGGGCTCCGAGCTCGGAATTTGGGCCCGAACCCAGAGTACTTCCCCGTGTATGTAAGGGGAGAAGGGGTGGTGGAGGGACGCTGATAAACTGTCAGCAAACGGAAGTAAGACTGCTAAATATATATATACCTCTTATTGTTGAAGGGCTGAGTACTCTCCACTCGTCTCAATTATCTGAACAAGCTCCTCCTGAACTTTGCTAATAAAACATCATGTGTCATTTTGACTGGCATCAGACAAACGGAGTTCCGGTCCAGAGATATTTAACAAATAAATGAAATATTGAATCACTTGGCTATTTTAACTACAGATTGCTATGGAGGAAGAGTTATTGAGTTAACTTCATTTGTTGACACCGTCCTTGTTACGCGGCAGACCGTGGGACCGCGGGACTACGGGACCGCCCACTGCAAAAGTAAACGGGACCGCCCACTGCATACTGCCCGCTCCCGCAAAATTTGTGTTGGCCCCGCGGGTCCCCAATCCCAATGCAGCCCTCTAGTACATACAATTCACTGCAGTTGAAATGAACACTAGACTGAGCAAAATGCAAAAATGTGTGCCCCTTTTCACACTAATTATCATTACGTGGCAGACAATTGATAAAGGCTTATTTTTACATGGTTTCTTGCACAATACTCGTGCCATCCAAACTATATTTTACCAAAGAGCAAAACATATAAAGCGGGGTGCCCAGTCCTGTTCCTGGAGATCTACCTTCCTGCAAAGTTCAGCTCCAACCCTGATCAAACACAACTGAACCAGCTCATTTAGATCTCCAGGAGCAGTTTATAATTGGTTTATAAATAATCCAAGTTTTATAATTGGACAGGTGTGTTTGATCAGGGTTGGATCTGAACTCTACTGGTAGGTAGATCTCCAGGAACAGAAATTGGCCACCCCTGGTGTAAAATAATACATTTTGACTATTGCTTCACATAACCAGCTCCATACAGTGGCTTTTCTGATGTAGTAATCTTGCTTAGTAGCTAACCTGCACTTGCAATGCAGAGCGCTCAGTTTTCAAGACATGATTCCCCCCAAAAAAGAACTAAAAGAAATGTACAAGCAAGCTAAAATGGCACGGTTGCCTCAGAAAACATGTTTTAATCTCATGTTTGCTTTTGTTAAAACAATTGGTTAGGTTGAGGTAGGGTTTAGTGTAGGTGGTGTTATTTTCAAGTGTCACTGCCGTGCTACGTACAACAACCAATATAATAAAGTGTTTCCAAATTCACATTCATCTGTTTAGAATAAAACACGCTTTTAGCACCACTCACTTTCGCTTTGGAAGTGTCATGAGATGTGCAAGAACCATTTTCCAGTGAGCCAAGAAATAATCTAAACTTTTCATGCGCATTGATGCATTTGAGAATGTGTCACTGACTGCGTTTACATGTGCACCAATAAAACAACTATTTATAATAACCAGAGTAAGGTCTTAATCACAGTAAGATGTTTACATGACATGAGCAGAACTCTTCACTCCAATTTACATGCAATTTTTCATTATTCTGATTATTTGCTAATAAGTATGGTTATACCACACTCAAATAGGCATACAGTAGGCAGCTGTTTTAATCTACTCGCATCAAATTCATAATACATTTTTATGGACGTAGCTTGCTGCTTACTGGATATTATTCTGTGCCTTGACGAACATTGCAATGCCGGGTTTGCCTGCCGCCGCCGCGTTCTTCACGCCATCTAAATGAAGGTACGAAGCAAAGACTGCACAGCAAATTGTGTTGACAATAGTTTAGTGATTTGGAGAAGAGAAAACTTCTACAAAATAATATCACAATTCATTCATGAAGTTGTGTGAACAACACACGGTATCTGTGTACATCTGCGCACATGCGCACTGTGGTCAGAATGGTAATAATGCGATTAATGTGTTTTCATGCCTGTTTATTGCGATTAAAATTGACATATACACCACCTAGTTTAATAAAACTATGGTTACTATGATTATGAGCTTAATCGCATTAGTTTGATCAAAGTATTGCATTTACATGAGGTAAAGTTTAATCGTAATACTGTAAAAATCCTATTATAATCGCATTATGAGAGAACATGTAAACGTAGTCATTGAGTACATTTACATGGACAACGTTTACATGGATTAACCTGATTAAGACAATACTCTGATTAAGAAGATACATTGTAAACAGCTATTTCTAATTACCTTAATCCGGTTAAAGTCATAATCAAAGTAAACGCAGATCGAATAAAGATATGTGGAGTATGCCTATTTTAGTCGCATTATCGGAGAGCATTACAGACATGTACAAACCTTAATCTACCTATTAACGTTGTGTAGGAGCTTTCGCTGCATTTTGTGACAGGACACAGGCCTATGCACACCAGGCAAGTGCAGAGGGGAGGCCTTTTGGGGGCTTTTTAAAAATGAATCAAAAATGCCCCTGTCAACAATCATCAATAATACTGTGGCCAATAAAACAGATTTTGAATTATAATTAATATAACAACGTGTACAAAACAGTAACAAAGCGCCCAAATGTCAGAAAATTCCCATTTAGCTTTTACGTATCTGTCCATCTGAATTGTGCTTGCCATGACGTGTTGCTATGGTCCGTGTGTCTAGCTTGACTGCTCATTCTGACACTGCCTCCTATATATTTTTTATTTTTGTTGTAATTATTCTGCTCATTGTAAAAGTAAAATACAATAAGTTTGTATCTTTAATCCCATATTCACAATTATGTCTGCACCAAATTGTCTGCTTACACAGCAGTCGAGAACGTCTAGGCTTGCGCGCCATATAGGTCATTCAGAACGCCTGTGGCTCAACAGCAGGAAAAAACAATCCAAAAAATTCCTTGTTGATGCTAGAGGTCAGAGGAGAATGGGCCGACTGATTCAAGCTGATAGAAGAGCAACTTAGACTGAAATAACCACTCGTTACAACCAAGGTATACAGCAAAGCATTTGTGAAGCCACAACACGCACAACCTTGAGGCGGATGGGCTACAACAGCAGAAGACCCCACCGGGTACCACTCATCTCCACAACAAATAGGAAAAAGAGGCTACAATTTGCACAAGCTCACCAAAATTGGACAGTTGAAGACTGTAAAAATGTTGCGTGGTCTGATTAGTCTCGATTTCTGTTGAGACATTCAGATAGTAGAGTCAGAATTTGGCGTAAACAGAAGGAGAACATGGATCCATCATGCCTTGTTCCCACTGTGCATGCTGGTGGTGGTGGTGTAATGTGTTGGGGGATGTTTTCTTAGCACACTTTAGGCCCCTTAGTGCCAATTGGGCATCGTTTAAATGCCACGGCCTACCTGAGCATTGTTTCTGACCATGTCCATCCCTTTATGACCACCATGTACCCATCCTCTGATGGCTACTTCCAGCAGGATAATGCACCATGTCACAAAGCTCGAATCATTTCAAATTGGTTCCTTGAACATGACAATGAGTTCACTGTACTAAAATGGCCCCTACAAGTCACCAGATCTCAACCCAATAGAGCATCTTTGGGATGTGTTGAAACGGGAGCTTCGTACACTGGATGTGCATCCCACAAATCTCCATCAACTGCAAGATGCTATCCAATCAATATGGGCCAACATTTCTAAAGAATGCTTTCAGCACCTTGTTGAATCAATGCCACGTAGAATTAACGCAGTTCTGAAGGGGAAATGGGGTCAAACACAGTATTAGTATGGTCTTACTAATAATCATTTAGGTGAGTGAAAACAATCACTAGTTTTTATAAAGTAACACTGTCCAACAGCGACACCCGCAGGTAAAGTTGCAGCGGGTTGCCTGAGCCCACTGAGGCCACGTACATAGCCGGGTATTTAGAGAACCGAATATTTCCCCTCCGTTTTCAAAAATAACATTGTGCACACAACATCGTTTTCAAAAAAGTTGTCGTTTACATCAACCCGCATAAATACGCCGCCGAGTTCCATCATAACTATGCCAAACCTATGGGTGGCAGTGTAGGGAGAAGGATAAAGCCATGCAAGCCAATCAGAATCCTCAAAATCGACAACAACGAATAGCAAGAGCAACTTCCTGTTCCTTTCAAAACACCAGACATGGCGCGAGGTTCGTTCGTGTGGACAGACAGCGAAGTGGAGTTACTCCAAAATGTCACGTTATTACAGCAGTTGTGTTTGCAAATGCAAACAGGCCAAAAGCGTTTGCACAAAAGTAAAAATGAGTACCACCTTAACAGCATCCATGATCAAACAAACTGTAAACATAGGGCGCTCATGTAGCAGTTTTACTCTGGTTGTGTTTAATGTGATTATTCTTAATGAAGACAATATGTATTGAAGAGGTCTCAGGATGGTTTAATCTGCAGAAATATACAGAGCACAGTTAATTTTTGGAATAAACGTCTCTCCTCACTCTGCTCGTGACAGCACGGAAAAGCAGCACGCTCGCTTGAAGAGCGAGAGAGAGCACATTTGACCAAGTCAGCAGCAAATGTGCGTCTGATGCTGCTCGCACATCGCAAAAGGTACTGCGGCCACCAATATGTGCCCCATACAAAATTTCTGCATGAATGGTTCCCACTAGAGTTAATTATGTACATTGAACCATTATAACCCAGAACATATATAAACAAATATAAAAGCTCAAGAAAATAAGTTTTGATGAAGTTCATTACATTTTATAATTTCTGAACCAGCTACACTCACATGACGTAAGCATTTTCTGGCGCATAATGTGACGTTTGAGAACCTAAAACCCTGTTTCTCCCCATTGACACGGCAACACATAACCGGCGTTTTCAGAAATCTCCACTTTGGCCGGAGTTTTTAGAAATAATCGTTTTCTGGGATAAAACGGCGTTTTCGTGTAAATGACAGGTCAAAACGCAGGGAAATATCTGCGTTTTCCCATCGTGTAAACGGGCCTGAATTTGAACAGACCCGCCAAAGTCGTGTTATGATTGAACGTCGGACAGCATAGCATGGTATGAGGACGTAATGACGTGCCGTTAATCGCCATATGTTCTATAACATGTAAAACAGGAACATGAACGGAATATTCTAAAAGCAACTCATGTAAACACCTTAAAGTCCCTGTAAAGGCAATTCTGAGATTTGTTTCTAAACACATTAGAAATGTTAGAAATGTATTGTTGAAACACATTACAAAGACTGTGAACTATGTAGTACTGAATTCAGAAGTTAGACCGTTATGAAGTTTTTCACCATTGCTGTGTTCCGGATTTTTTGGGCAGGGTTAAAACGGTGGCTCGATGACGCACTGGAGCCACTGAGCATATGGCCCCTCCCCCAATAACTAGAGTACGTAACACATCGCATCAGTTCACCCGCTAGATTGCGAGTTACTGTCAGTACCGTTAGTTATACAGCCTACAACTTACAAAACAGCCTACAAAACAAAAAAAGACAATCTCAAGAAGAGGTGGATTAATTTTGTGAACAGCTACCTTGATGGAGTGCTGACGATCACCACCAACACCTGCCTCTGCAGTGTCTTTACACCGGATAGTTTTACAAACTTTCATCGGCAACAACTGGGATTCACTGATAATCCGCTGCAGAATGAGGCCAAACCTACTATCTCCCGCCCCGACCTTCATCCTCCCGTCCCGCCGACATCTGGTGCTGACGTGACTCGTGAGCTGTACTTGAGTGTTGTTGTTGTCTTGTGTGTTTATGGCCGCTTTCCCGCGAGTGGGTGTGGTTTCGGCGCCGATCAACGGACACGCCCCAGCGTTGAGAGCAGAGAATGCTGCTTATTTTTTCAAGATTTCGAAAATATATTTTATGTACTTAGCGGATTTTTTTATGATTCAAATTTGGCTAGTTGGTTAATAACACATTTATCTGTGGTGTGAGAAACTCAGAACACATGTTGATTTTGACTTTACAGGGACTTTAATCAGAATATTATCTTATTTAGAATAAGGTCAATAATTAGATTACTGCTGTCCATGTAAACGTAGGCACTGATGTGAAGCAGTATAGAGAGATGTCATATGTCTTTCTTCTGCCTTCTGAGAACAGAGATCAGCTTTAGAGAAACTGCAAACCCTGTGATAGGATGTGATTGTGAGGCTGACTCTCCTCAGTCAGACTTGAAAAGATTTGCAGTCAGACAATAAGATTTGAGAAAAAATCACAGCAGCAAAGGAAACAGCAAAAGTTCAGTGACACCGGGGAGCATCGCAAGCTGCAAATAACTTTTTGATTGATGCTCAGGTCTTGACCTGTGGGGTTCAGATTTTTGACTGTACAAATGTCCAAGGGTAATCGTGTTACATTAATCTGTTGCTTTTAACTAAGAGCTGCTTTTATTGTAATTGTTGAATAATTGTAATATAGTACATGTAGTAATTAGTGTTGCAGAGAGCTTTCCAATAACTATCCAACGCTCATGTCTTGCACATTCAATATAATCTTTCAGTCTCCACTGGAATGTCTAGGAAACCCTTTAGTCAATTTTCTACAGTATTTATAGGCATTAAAAACAGAAAAGAAACAAGTATTGATCCATACTTCAGTTAACGCCGCTTGACACAAGGTAAGGCTCATTGTGCAAGTGCAGAAGTATTGCTTTCTTTTTGCTGAGGTAAATAGTATTTTCCTCTCAGACTGTGATACTGTGGAGACTTGGCAAAGTGCCATGGACAGTTCATATCAGTCACGTGTGAGCAGGGATGAAGCAGAATGAGAATCCAAATGCAGTGCGAACATTTAATGACAAACAACATAAACATAAAATCCAAGAACAAGAGTATCTACAAAGAACAGGTGGGCGCACTACCACAGGAACACACATACAGGAGCAACAACTGAAGCACTGGAGTATACAGTATATACACAAAGGGAAACAATGTTAACAAGGAGAAGTTGCTAATAGGCAACACCTTGGAAAAACGAATCATCATGAAAAACTACAAAGAACTACAAAACATGGCACAAGACAGGAATTCACAAAAGTCCTCACACAAGACAGGGGAACACAGGCTTGGATCATGACAATATCAAGTAATTTAAGGGGTATACTTCAGCACTGGGAAAATGAATCTGTATTTAAACTGGGTCATTTATGTGGTAGAAATGTGAAATTATTTTTGAATTTGGTGCCTTCTAGACTGAGAAAAGACAGAAAATGTATTTTTGTCTCATGGGGATAAAAGACCACATCTCCCAGAATGCACTTGCTCGCTGCCCTACGAGGCCCCTCTTGGCATGGCTACTGGATTACTGGATCATTTGCCCACGCGTTCATTTTCATAAAATCAGTTTAGTTAGAGACACTACAATTAAAAACTGAACGTGTCTGTTTGATATAATGTGAGCGAGCCGATTGAGTGTCAAGGCACAAACGCAGCAGGAGTCAGATTACATTCATCACATGAGCTGAGGTAAGTGTGGGATTCGCGGCTGCTGCTGCATTCACAGCGCATGTTCAGTCTGGCGCATTTTCAGTTCATGTCTTTGGAAGCTTAATTTTCATAGGAAGTTCATTTGAAAAGTTGAAACACTCACTTTGCTCTCCACCACTCTGTTTACATGAATCTCCGCAGCTCCCCGAGCCGAGTGCTGTGAGTGCGATGTTGAAAACATGCGGAAATAGCGCCTCCTGCTGGCTGTAGTCTTTTGCCTCTGGCCAAAAAATCCCCGATAACGCAAAATTATGATATTTGCATCATCTGAGGATTTTTTCCAGAAATAAAATACATAATTATCTCATCTCAGGGGTTATAATGGGGTGTGGCTGTCCAATAATTTGAATATACTGAATATACTAAATGTACATGTCTTGGTTTCTCAATTCGTGATGCAGTCAAACAGCATATACTTTAAACAAGAGGCTTAAATGTAGGCATTTTATTTGTTCTATATTTACGTTTATTAATTAAACAGATTGATTTCTACATACTTCTCCTGTATTGTAATTTGTTTATTTTGTTTAATTGTAAATTTGTTGAGTATTGAAACTTAAAACTTTTCTAATCCAAATAAATAAATATACATGTAAAACTATTCAACATTTTAAAATGATAGTTCTATGTAACAATTAAGAATAAATTGATAAATTGTTGAAACTTTAAAATGTTCCACAATCTGTACCTTCATATTGTTCACAATTCAATATGAACAGAATAAAAACCATATATTTGGTGGCCTGTTGACCTGTTGCCTTTGGCAATTTAGAATATTATATTACATGCAATATGTATATAAACTACAACATTAAAACATGTAATATGCAAAATAAAATACAAATAAATAAATAATAGATATGTAAATGTTTTAAAATGTTTAAAATGTTGTTATATGTAACAATTAATAATAAATTGATAAATCATTAAAACATTAATAATGTCGTAATTAATGTTTTAATTTGTTGTAATTTGATCATCGTCAGAGCCTTGGACAATTAATTTCTTCATGAACGGCATAGTTCTACAGAATATATGAGGTTTGCAAAAAAAGTCTTTGAAGTTGCAAATGTGTTCACTTTATCAGCACTTCATTCATCATCCTGTAAAAATATGTAGAATGAAAATTGGTCAGCAGGCCTCATGACTAAAAAACGGAAAAGATGGCCATTCAAACTTCTGTGTTTGTTGAGGAGGAATGGAATAAATCTGATTTCAGGATGGCCCTTCTGCACCAAAATGCAAGTAATCCCTCAAAAGCTGCTTCAGTAAGCCCTGTGGTCTCATTCAGCCTTAATGGCTTGTTCTACTTCTTTTATTAGCACAAAAACTTTTGCGGGTTTATGCCAGATTCCGTAGTGCTCCAAGATGCCGCAATAGTCCAATTAAGCAATTTACGAAGAGCCTGTTTTGTGCAAAAGATACTCTTCTTTAAACCTATAGTTGATACACAGATTTCTAAGGCCTCTAAATTAGCAGCATAATCAAAACTTTCCTGAAACAAACTGTTGATAGTTGACTCAAAGTTCATAATTTTTGTTGTTGTGGATAACGCATCTTTTTTCTGTGATATCTTAGTGACTCGGGTTATGTATGTAACACTTGATTAGTTTTGATGCAAAATCCGCTAAACACCACCTACATAGCATACGTTCATCAAACACTTTTGCTTAAAATCCACTAAATCCCAGCATCAGCCCATTCAGAAATGTCAGTTTGTTGGTAGGAAGTCAACAGAAACAGATGTGGCATGCACTTGCATCACAGCTCTCCCTACTGTTTGGATCAGTTTCTTAATTATTACATTCCGAATTCTGCTTTCATCATTTACAATGTTTCCAGTTGCATCTGGAACTTGCGACTCTGCAACTATTTACTAGCCTATATGTCTTGTTGTCCAAAGACATGGACAAGAGACATGCAAGATGCGCTCACTGACAAAGCTTGAAGGTCACCAACATGTTTAATGGGCTTTAAAGGTCAAATCTTTTTTTTTTTTTTTTTAGCTTTTAGGATGAATATGTTAGCCTTAAGGTTATGAATGCGCTGGTATGTTCCAAAACAATGACAACATTCGCATTTAGGAGATATAAGCATTCAAAAATTACAGTCTCTCACTTCCGTTAAAACTAATCACAGATTTTGATGACATCATCGCAGACTTCACCTACTCATCAAATCTTCTGTCCAATCAAATGCTCTCTAGAATTTGAAGCGCCCGTCCCCTACACTATAAACATACGCTGACGCTGCGGCTGAAAACGGTCAGCTGTTCACACATTTACAATTTTCTACATGGTGAAAGGTACATAGCCCACTATATATCCGATTCAGACAGTGTAAATATCCTTTCAGTTGAGACAAACGAAGTCTGGTTTCACGTTAGTTCACGCGCACGCCGCAGCGCACACACATAGTCTAGACCAGAGCCGTTGACTAGAGACACGAGAGCACAGCGCGGATCATATGCGAGAGTCGGCGGAGACAACAAAACATATCGGACCCATTTCAATTCTTCTGTATTTCACAGCGATATGGAGGAGATTATAATGAAACGGTTAGAGATTAGGAGGAGGAAACTCTAGCTACCAAACAGAAAGGCTCTAGTCAAACTGTGGTACATATTAACAAAACGCTATTGGCTGTTTCAAAAAAGGGGAGGAGCTGCTAACAGCTGGAGCCATTTCAGGGGTCAACACACTGAATAATGCGTCGGGTTTAAAGGCACTTCAGTGGGCCTTTAAATTGAGTAACAGAGCTTCATTGCTAAATTGCCTGGATCGCTTCCCGTATACAATTTACGGAAAAAGAATATCGTCAGACATGGCATAAGCATTTTGAACTGCGAGAGGAACAACACTTTTTCTGTAAGTTGAATACGGAAGCTAGATAATTTCTTTAACTTTATAAAGTTTTAAATATGGATACTTTTCTTACACAAACTCATCGATTCGCTTAAGAAGGCCTTTATTAACCCCCCAGAGCCGTGTGGAGCACGTTATATGACTGACAGATACACTTTTATGGACTTCAGAAACAATCACAGTCATTACACAGCTTGGATTACCCAGGACTTTTTTAATATACCTCCGATTTTATTCGTCTGAAAGAAGAATGTCATATGCACCTAGGATGACTTGAGGGTGAGTAAATCGTGGGCTTATTTTCATTTTTGGGTGAACTAACACTTTAAGGGGCAAAAACTGTTGACTGACTACAAGGTTTTAAGATTCTCCAGGATCCATATGCAGTGAGACAGCATCCCCCTGGTGGATTATGTAAGATAGCACTGTCATATTGTATGTACTGACAAGAACGTGGTCCAACAGGAACCAACTCAAAGACAGATAAATAGCAAGCAACTTCAGGAAACCCTCCAAGCTCCATAGGCAGGAAGGCTGTCTCAGACAGCGCCTCAACCTTTAAGGGAGGCATCCGTGGTCACCAGCTTGTAACGATGAAACAATGGAAACACCCTGGGGCAGGAACCGAGCTTGCATCCATACAGTAAGGTCTCGAAGGCAAGAGCGTGTTGTTTGCCGGTAACAGGGGAGAAAGGCTCTGTGCAGCAGACCCAAAGTGTGACTCTCTGACCTGACATGAAAAGAGACAAACAAGCACGGAGAGAAAACAGTATGAGTTAGAGACAACTGTGCCTGCATCGTGCGTGAGTCCAAATCCACCCCCACAAAAATGCCATGCACAGCCTGAGGCCTAATGCTCAAAGATGATTGAGAACTAAATCTCAATGTTGACAAGCCAGTCCTCCGATTGAGTAAAAATTAGACAGTTGTCAAGATAGTTGAGCTCACAAATACGAGTCTCAATTGAGCCAGAGCAGCATCCATGCACTCGGTGAAGAGCAAGGTGCTAACGCCAGGTCAAAAGGAAGCACCCGGAATTATAATGGTTTTTGGCGTTTTTTTACTTAAAAGCAAACCTTAGAAATTGTGTCTTCGGACGGTCTGATTATAAAAGCGTCCTTCAGATCCACTGGTGACAAACCAGTTGCCTGGTTGATTCTGCGACAAGATCCGCTTGTGTGTCAACATCTTAAATATGCCCCTGACCAGAGCATGGGTCAGAAGAAAGGCCATGTCCTTGTCACAAATTTCAGTGAGATTCAGCCACAAGTGCCTTTCTGCAGCCACCAGCCACACCATAGAACAACCAATTGCGCAAGCGGTATGCTTATTCGCTTGAAGCGCCAGATCGGTGGGTTTAGGTAGGAGAACGTCAGCTGTGTCCACACCAAACTCCTTGGAGTCCAACGCGGCAAGAAATCTGAGCAGTGATATCATGGACACAGCTTATATCGTGCAAATGGCGTAGTATTTCTTAAAAGAGCACACTGTTGACTGCACCATCGGCCAATGAATTAGCATGATTCTTTTCAGCCTACAGAATTGAAACCGATGAGCCCCATGATGTTCCTCATAGCTTCAGCTCAAGTGAACCTATGAAATCTTCATAAGTTAAATGTAAGAATAACTTTTATATTGCTAGTAATATTTCAGAATGAACACAACTTATGTTGACTTGATTATCCATACATTTTGGCTGTTTTGGCCATATAAATATCAGCAACTGCACCAAATTGAATATTTTTCTTCAGTTTGGGCCTCTGAATAAAACGGAGGTTTTGAAACACAAATGATCCGGTGTACACAAACTGGAGTATATGAGTGCATCAGCTCTTGATTACAGGCCACAGCTGGAGAAGAGACACAGATGAATTCTCACCTGAATTCCTGTACCAGTAAATAGACGACTCGCTACATTTGCATATAAAAAGGTGTGCTGATAAAGGAAGCACTTTAACTGGAGTTTCTATCCATTTAACATCCTGCTTCTTTCAGAGGTTTGATAGAGGACTACTTTTATCTCTATGGATCCCATTAACAGATAATTGTATTTATTTTCAGAAGAAGCAAAGATGAGAAGATGACATGGACCTTTGTTCTTCTGTAGACCTCTGCTAAACTGCAGAATGTGCTCATGAACATAGCACTCGTCACACGCCCCTTAAAACACAGCATGGCTGCCAGTGAAACGGGCAGAGGTTGTAATATTTTGAAACACAAATGCTTCTTACAGTACTAATTATAATAGTTTCACATTAGTGTTGTACTCGAGACAGACACTTGTAGACATTATTTTTGAATTAATTAACGATAATTGATTCCTTCATTTTATTTTAAGTGGTTCTCTTAGACCTTTAGACATCCAGCATTACAAATGAAATTCAGTCTACAAAACATCCACAAAGCTGTTGCAGGGTGCCTTGTTAATTTTGATGATAACAGGCATCTCAACAGGTATTCAGCAGTAGATATCGGAGCCCCCTGCAACCACAGAGAAGCAGCATTAACAGCATATTAGCCCTGCTGTCCAAACATCTTTGGGCTTTAATCAATGTCAATGTCAAATGATGCCTTGTCTTCCCCAGGGCAATAGACTCCGAATGGAAGGTGAGGGGCGGCACACACATTACCCAAAGGAGAAGCCTGGGCCTCTAATGAAATTAATCCTTAAATTATTCATCACTATCACAGAACCTGACAAATGTCGGAGGATTGCCATGAAGATGAGCTGGAGAAAAAAAAATGTCCTCCAACTAAGTTGTGATGGTATTTTTCCTCTCATTTGTTTGCAACCTCAAGATAATGTTTTCCACATAACTCATGAGTCACATAATCCTGAATACCAATAATTTATTATACGCGGTCCTAAAAATTGTGGGTTCCAGGCAACAATGATTCAAGGGTGACATTATTGTTTAGAAAAATACATCTGTTTAGGAGTCAAGCAGAGGGCACAATGTTTAAAACCCACCTTGATTTTCAGATCATCTGTATTGGTACATTTATCTATCTGACACAGGGAGAGCCAGAGTGGAGTGTCTCTGGGGTGTCGTTCATTTCGGTGGATGTTCAATCAATCAAGTCAACCATTGATCTTCCTGTCAAATGGTTTTATTCTCTCTGTAATAATCTGCTCACATTTGACAGAGACCTGTGTGGAATAGTAACGAGACGGAGACAAGGTAAATGGATTAAGAGTGGGCTGCAGGCCACTGGTTGCTATATGAAGCTGCTGTAGGAGAGATGAACTGCATTAATGTAATAATTCATCTATTCCTATTGACGAGCAGAAATAATGCAACTTATTGCATTTTTTTTTATTACAATGACTCAAATACACTTGTTCTATAATGAACATTTTTTTAGTTGCTTAATTAAAACACTTATTATTTTTATTATTATTATTTATTTTTTGTGGTAAATACAAAATGTGAAGGTGGTGCAAATGTCCTGATATCATATTGAAGAAAAAAGCATCGTTCTTGAAAATGTACTCGTAGTTTTGACTAAACTTTCTTTAAAAATAAAATGCTTCACTGCTTAATATTTGAAAAACTATGTTTTGTCCTGTTGACATATTGGTCTGTAGTTACACAATGTAAAGCACAAATGTAAAGTTGTATATACCGTAATTCAGGAACTTTAAAAACAACATGGAAATAGCATTGTATTATTTTACCGTTCCATTAGGCAATGTTCTTGTCCCCCTCTGTGTTTAATGGATTTAGATTGCTCAAAATCACATAACTCATGACTAGTGTCTGCTCATTTTTTTTTTTTTTTACTGCAAACTGCAGGTGGTAAAATTGCAGGTGGTTATTCTGAAGTGCATTAAAAAGTAAAAAAAAAAAAAAAAAAAATTCTACCATTCTTATAATTCAGAAAATGTTTCAGATTTTACATAATTAAAGTTCATGTATTGGCCATCAAATATATTCCATAGTTGTGTTCTTCAAACAAGGCTGGAGTTTAACTTACAGTAGACCCACTAAAATAAACATTTTACCTGCAGAATAATGACAATAACCTACTCATGTTACAAATGTGATGTGAGAAATTCTGATATGATTCTGTAGTGCTTTTCTCTTCCTATTATTTTATTAATGAGAGCAGTAATGTTTGAGCATGTATACATGAAACTGTTGTGGCTTTAAAGGTGCAGTGTGTAATATTTATGAGGATCTATTGACAGAAATGCATAACTGCATAATATAATATACATAACTATGTGTTCAGTGGTGTATAAAGACCTTAAATAATGAACCGTTACGTTTGTATTACCTTAGAATGAGCCATTTCTACCTTCATACACAGTCCCCTTACAGTGAAGTCACCATTTTGCCCCGCCATGTTTCTATAGTAGCCCGTAAGGGACAAAGTGCACTAGCTACTCTCTGCTATCTCAGAAGATGGCATATTTTTCCTGTGCCGGCCACCGTAGCTTCTCCATGTGCCTCGAAAGCGAGGAGTGAGCGGTGGGAGGTTGCAATTCACAAGATCACTGCTAGATACTGCTCAAATGTACACAGTGCTTCTTTAATAAAACAGATGACTGAACTAAACAAGACAGTTAATAACAAAAGAGTGTCCGTGATTTTAAAAAGTAGGCTAACATTTAAAAGACACCAAGGTGCAGAAATATACTCTTTTGTATTCATGTTGGTTTCAGGCAGTATATGAAAATAAAAATTCAAAATTCAAACCCAAAAAGTTTTGTATTTTGTAAAAGCATTTTGTAAAATGCAGTAAATTTGAGAATCTGTGACTTGTTACTTCTCTTTAACCCTTTTTTTGTTTAGCTGACAAAAGTACAGCGAACAGATTTTTAATGACCAACTTAATTATGTTTTTTAAGTATAAACAAATTTTGATTTAGATGGCAACAACACACTCCAAAAAAGTTGGGACAGAGGCAAAATAAATGTGAAAAGCTTAGTTTAAAAATCAACTATAATTAGGTGATTTGGTAATATGGTATAGTTAGTGTAAAAGGAGCATCTCAGTCTTTGCAAGCAAAGATGGGTCATGACTCATCACTTTGTGCCAAATATCATGACAGAATTTTCAAACAATTAAAAAATCTAATTTCTAAATGCAAGATTGCAAAGGAATTATGTCTTTCACCCTTTCCCATTCAAAATATTGTGAAAGGGGCAAGGCAGGAGACTGAATGTGCTTGACCTTTGAGTCCTAAATGCAGCCACATGGACTTGGAGGTTCTTTGGAAAACCACTATCACTTAATACAGTTTGCTGCTGCATCAAGGAATGCCAAGGAATCTCTGTTACACAAGGAGCAATCTATACATCAGTTCTATGCAGAGATGCCTCTGAGTTCTCTGGGCTCAAGCTCATCTCACATGGTCCAAAAGACAGTGGAAATGTGTGCTGCGGTCAGATGAGTCCACATTTCAGTTGTTTTCGGAAAGAAAAAAAAAACAGACATTGAGTTCTCAGTCCCAAGATGAAAGGGAGCATCCAGACTTTCATCAGCGACAGGTACAAAAGCAAACAACTCTCATGGTATGGGGGTGCATCAGTGCAAATGGTATGGGTGACTTGCATGTGTGTGAAGGTACCACTGACGTGGAGATATTATTGGGATTGTACAGAGACATTTAATGGCAATGCCAAGCCTCATTCTGCACAAGCTAAAACAGAGTGGTTTCACACCTCTCTTGTCCTACCCTGTCATCACTCCTCCTTTTATCCTTCCGGAGCTCCTCCGTGAGACTCAAGGCTGAAAAAGGAGCCAGCCCTGAAGAGGTTAATCAGACAACAATGACCACAGACTGTTGAGCAGGTAATCCCTCTGTCCCAACTCATTTGGAGTGTATTGCAGCCATCAAAATCAAAAGTTTGTCCTTTAAATAAGGGTTAAAGAGAAAACCAGAATAAAACTGTTGTCAACAGTTTAATTCTGGTTTTCGAATCTGATTGGCTGAGAGCCTTTCCCAGCTGTGCAATATTCCCCAGTATCAGCACTGGAACCTTTTTTACCGTTTGTAGGGTAGAGTGGGGGGAAACGCTCCCCTTAATGACTGTGTAACTTTTCTGTGAAACAAAAGTTAAATGTGTCTAGAATAGCTATCCTAGTTTTCAGTGATAATGACATAAATTATAAACCAAGTATGAAAAATATTTTCATATTATTAGTTATTAGAGTTCTCATGTTATTAGATTTTGTACTAAATCTAAATTCGTACCAAGGGGTACCCTACAGGTGGGGTAACATGCCCCCCAGGGTGGGGTTAAAATGCCCACACTGTGGCAAAGCAATTTGCTTTATATTTTTACAGCAAAATCAGAGTACAAGAATGTTTTAGCTTAAAATGAAAAAGACAAGCCAAAATAAATATGAAAATTGATTAATGAACCATGCTGAAAATCAACCTTTTTAAAAGAAATGTTGTTAGCTGATGCTAATGTGAGGTAATTTTTAAATATAAAGTCCAAATATTTTTATTCAACCACCTTAGATGACATTTGATGGAAACACAAAGAATATGATGTTCAGAACATGGTAACTACAGTAATTATAAGAGTGGAAGCAATGCCGCAATGCCGTTTTACCCCACAGACTAGGTTTGAAAAAAAGAAGAAGAAATAATTCTGAAAATATAATTATACTGTCCTTAAACAACAAGTAATCCCTAACTACATCAATTTGGTTTGGGGCATAGTTAAATAACTTTATATGTTTATTAAACTGAAATCCTGTAGGCTATAACTAGTTCTGCTTTTGTACTTTTGAATGAACAGTTTGCTTGTGTTTATTTCCTTGTGTTAAAGTTCTTGTACTTTTATAGTGGCTAATATTGTTTATTTAAATATTATTGATCAATAAGTAATATTTTATATAAATAACATGCCGTATTTGGTATTGAGAAAGGGTCCGTTTGTGATTTATTTAGACTTCAGTGAAAGTTAGCAACATTATTACACCATTAGATGGCATTTTAAACTACTTAAGAAGCAAAATGCACTGACTAGCACTATCATGGGAAATCCCCATAACTGTTAAGAGGATAAAGACAAAGATATTGCTTTCCTCATCAGGCTACTTCACCAATAGACCATATAATATATATATATATATATATATATATATATATATATATATATATATATATATATATATATATATAAAATATAAAGATATGTCACAATCCATGCACAGCTTTTCAAAATGTATGTGATTGTTTTGTATGAAATATTAAAGTTTATAAATAAGTATTTTGGCATAAAAGGCAGAGTGGCGCAAAGCATTGTTCTAAAATTGGGTTTTATTCTGGCATGTTGAATTAGCGTTTGACAAATGCGTCAGCGCGTTATTTCGATTTTTTTTCTCATAACAGCTGAAAGAACATAAAATACTCCATAGTTTTGGGTCATGCAGATAAGAGTACATCATTCAAATCTCTAAAAGGCCTACTTTTATACACTCACAATAACAACGAAACGTTGTGCTTTTATAATATAAAGAAAACAAACATGCCATTTAAAGTCGTCTCAGTCTCTTAGGAACTGCCTGTGAAAAAAATGAGCATAATATTGACTTTTGTTTTTAATTTAAGTTTTAGTCATTTTGTTGTGTTTTTGTAATTTTGTTTAACATCAAGTTGAAATTTTTTTTTAAATGAGATATGCAACTAGATGAATTAAAGCTTGTCTTTTAAATCAAATTAACATTACTGCATCTACAGCAAGATGCAGTACATCATCCATCAACCAATTTCCTTTATATTAAGATAGGCATCACTTTTTGTTTGCTGTTTAAGTTGTCTCTGGCTATAGCAACTACTCAGAGAGCCCAGTCCCTGCAGGAGGCCCTGTTCTGGACAACCTCCACGGGTAAACAGAGATCTCAATAGGACAGGGGAAACAGACATTGTGGGAGCAGGCAGAGCTGGCAGCCATACAAAAGGTTGCATCCGCATGGACCCACCCAATGATTAGCAGGCACAGGGAGGCTGGGACTCGCAGCTCCCATCTCAGAAAGAAGGCAGGATGCTATTGTGATTTATTTCTCTCATTAACACGTGAAGGACAGAGCTGTCCATGTTTTAAAGAGAAAGAACCCCTTATGCCATCTAGCTATGTGCATTAAAACTGGCAAGACAAGGACTTTTTTTCTCTCTCTCTCAATTAGGTTTCCTTAGAAACATAATGAATAATTATCACAATTATCTTTTATTGTTAAGAAACACTCATCACAATGAAAGCAGTGGCATATTGCTCATCGGTAATCCAATTTGATTTTAAAGTCATAGCTCGCCCAGAAACGAAAATTGTCATCATTTACTCACCCTCATGTCATACCAAATCCCTGTTCCAAATCTTCTGATGATACACGTTTTTGTGAGAGACAGACATAATTGTATATAATTTATATACATATGTAATGCAGTTCTTTGCTCAAGGAAGAAGGAGGCGGGAACTGGCAAACGTTAAACACTTTAAAGAAATAAACACCAAAATGAACAGAAAGCAGGCAGCCCCTCACGGACGGCTGCCACACACACACATAATAAAACACAAACAAAAACATAAAGTAAAATCCAGGCCCGGTCCACTCTTGTCCTTTACTGTCATTGCTCCTCTTTTTATATTTCCATAGCTCCTCCGTGAGAGATACAAGACTGTGACGTGCAGGTGATGCACATTTGCAGTCACACCCTGCTTGTCACAAAGTAATTGTATTTAGGGATTAAAGGGCACCTTTTATTCAAAATTCACTTTTATAAGGTGTTTGAACATAAATGTGTGTTGGCAGTGTGTGTACACAACCACCCTATAATGGTAAAAATCCACCCACTTATTTTTTTTTTAATCCCACAGTCATCCATGTTTATCTCCTCACCAGAGCATTAACAGCAGCATTCAAGTAAGAAATGTGTTCTTATTAAAGCTACTAAAGTTCAGTCAGTCAAGAGCAGTGAGTGATATTCTGTTGTTCGGTTCATATTAACAGCAGATAGAGCAGTACATACTGTATTACACCGCTTTCACGTAACAACAGATGGATCTAATATACACACAAGATTTCTGTAACTGCATACGTGCACAGGCACAACCAACTGTTTTCTTCTGAACTTTCTGTGTTTCTGACATTGCCTTGTGAGCATTTGGCAGTTTAATCACAATAACATATGCAAGAGAACTAGTTTAATGACTACTCACGGACTCGCCGACATCCAGCTCTCTGTGCGCATGCGTCAGCAGTGGCGGTTTTACATTGAATTGCACCCCGGGCAAGACCTCCTTCGAGCGCCTCCAAACCGCTTGAGTGATCCACCTGTCACTCAAGTAGCCACGCCCTTAATTGTGCAGAGCCTGTCCATAGCGGCCAGTGGTTGAAGTACACCACAGTTCAAATCACTTCTGTATTAGCTTCAGGAGAAAAGGGGGGAGGTTGCCGCTCGGGATAGACCCAGAGGTGAACTGTCCCCCGCCCCCCCTCTCACACACAGGGCGCCTGCAGCTGCAGACTGTGCAGAGGGCGGCCGTCACTCAGTGCAACGATAGATAGAAAACTGCTTTGCGGCGCGCCGATTTTTTTACTGCGACTGCCCGGTTCGCCCGTGCCCAAAACCGCTACTGTGCGTCAGGGGCATGTGTGTGTTTAAGTTGAGAGCGATAAGGCTTTAAAACGCATGCAGATGATAATATTTAATGATGATGAAGAACTGCTATGTCACACGAACATGTCTGCGATAGATATGATCATCAAAACACACAGATATCATGTTTCAGTTTTCATTCGCGTGTTCTGGTGTTCACCGTGAAGGCTCCGCCCTCTGGGTGGGGAGCAGCAGCTCATTTGCATTTAAGGGGAAACACACACTAAACAGCTCATTTTTCTTCAACCCCAAAATTGGCATTTTCAACATGGTATATTAAATTATCTGTTGGGAATTTTGATCTAAAACTTCACAGGCACACTCTGGGGACACCTGAGACTTATATTACATATTGTAAAAAGGGGTATAATAGGTGCCCTTTAAGGCATGTCCAAATCCATTATTAGCTTCCTGTCTCCTGAGATATCTTAATCTGATTGAATTTTGAAGACAGCATAGATGCATCCTTCACTGCCTTTGATATCCCCCAATCCTGTGCTTTCAATTCTTTGACAGTTGAGCTAAAATCTAAAAATCTGAAATTTGTGTTTGATGGTCAGTTACAGTTCTGACCAACTTTTCCACTTATGATGTAATTTCTAGAGATAAATTACTATTGTAGTAATTAAACATAGTTATCGTCATCTGCTTTTCACGACTCGTGAGTTTAAAATGAAACTGATTTGTGAATGAATCATTCAGACAGACATGTTTTGTTAACTGGATTAATTGATTCACCAAAAGGATCAGACTCATGAGTGTGATTCTTCTTAGTATTCAGTTCATATGGTTGGGACAGACTTTGAATAAACAGTAGTGGACTGCTTTTATGAAACATTTTTTGGTCATTTTTGGAGCTTGACAGCCCCAGTCCCAGTCTACCCAGATGAGTAAATTTTGTTTATTAGTGCTTTATCCAATACAAATTGCAGTTTTGCAGTGTAATGACTAATTTTTACTGATTAAATGAAGAGAGGTTACCGATATTCTTATTCTAACCATGATCAGAAGGTTGACAGGCCTAGTAAAGAATTCAAATCAGCAAATGAGTGGCATATGGTAATCCTTCAGAACCTGATGCATTGCTGCCCTCACAAGAGTAATAGCTGCTTTCCTTTAAGTCACAGCTTGTGTGCAGTGGTAGAGGAGGATGGGGTGGGCTGCTCTGTCCCTGATGACTCTATGGCCTGACCTTCTCTTTCTGCCTTTTGTCCACCTCTCTGACAGCGTCCGCAATGATTTCTCCATTCCAGCTCTGACAGGACAACACAATGAATCGGAGCCATTACAAAAGGGACTTTTCCACTTCATTAAACCAGGGTCCCACATGCTTGGAGGGCACATAATAAGCTATTTATCTTGAATTACAGCTGCTTAGAAGTGGCTGCATGATAAAATGTGAATGTCTTATTTTTGCTTGTCGTAAATACCCCTCTGGACATCCTCTGGTATGGGCATGAAGAATCAATATTAACAAATGCATCTCTTCAATTATGGAAATTGGATCCTGTTTAAGACAGTGCATGGCATGCTTACAGGCATTTGAACAAGATCAAACAACAATGGGTCAGTAATTCTCGTGTAGGCTGTGAGAGGAAATTATGTTGATGATGACGCAGAGACTGGGAATGAATCGTCGTGTCCGTGGACAATGACAGCGTAATAATGTCTCTCAGCAGGCTTGCACTGATTGATTCATCATGACCCTTGGTGCAAGTCTATTTGAGGTGGTACATCAGGTCAGCTTATCAATGGATTGACCTGAACTGCATTCAGGCTTTAAATGAGGGACACTAATGAATGGCTGAGGATCCAATCATGGAACAAACAGGACAGTGAAATTCAACCAGGGCCATAGGCAGGGTTCTAAAATCACAGAGGTCCTAAATTTGAGCTAGTTAGCGGGGTTCAGGGGCATGCTCCCCCAAGAAAATTTTGATTTCTCTGATCTAAATGTTCATTTCAAGACATTTGAAGGCCCCAAAAAAGGATACGAAATAGCTTTAAAATCATGTCAGTCGGCAGAAGATTATTCGTCAATACCTGCTCTCTCCTCATCTCCATCACTCTTTCTTTTTCATTAATTTGCTGAAGGCTATGAACGCTAGGTAAATACGTTTATTAAATTAATTCACAATATGTACACATTCATTATTAATCTTATGTCTAATATGATGAAAATGGCTTTGTAAATTTTTCATGTCCCCATTTTCATTGACACTAATTATTACTGAACATTACATGAATCACGCAAATTATATAGACCTATTTTTAACTCAAAATGGTGAAATTAGACAAATGTATTATTTTTCCTTGTTACTTTTGTCTGTCGTTTAACATTTCTTTCCTAAAATAGCTGGAAAAAATTTAATGTTTAGTGTACTTGCATTTTATCTCGCACTTTATGACCGTTTACTGAAGCCTTGAGTTGTTCTGGAATTTGCACTAAGCAGCTACATAAAGCCCACCTACTTTGGTTTGATTGGTCATCTCAGATATTTTGACATTGACGAGTGGTGACTGACCTTAGAGGCAGCTCAGATGAGAAGATCTTGGTGCTGTGCAATATCCTTGCAGCACTAAAGTAGAGTTAATACTAGGCAATATTTCACAACATTTATTATATACACTTCAGAAAAATACAGAGGTCTGGACCTTGATGTCCTCATAGTGTCACATGCAGTGTTGCAAAGATGATATGAGGATCTAATTACAGCAGTTTAGCTTTTATTTTCAAGAACAAAAGAAAACAGAACACTCAGGAATAAACTTCAACAGGAACAGAACCACCAAGCATAACACAAAGATAGGTTAAATACACAGAGCTTAAATACACAGATCAAACAAAGGAGCTAATGGGATGACTAACTAGACACAGGTGAATGAGATATTGAATCAAACACATGGGAGAGCTAACGAGGAGACAGCAGGTGAAAGATTTTAAACAATCAAGCATGGGTAAACTGGGTCTAACAGGCAAACAGAAACTGAAAACAAAAACTAAATCAAAACAGAGCATAATCATGACATAATTTCCCCTCCCAGAAAGCACAACCTCACGCCAAAAATAGTCCAACAGGGGAGGGAGGGATGGTGGGTGTCCTGAAGTCGTGGCAGGTGACTAGGGCACTGCTGGCAGTTCAGAGAGCCAGGGTGATGCCAGCAGTTCAGGAAGCCAGGGAGGATCGGCCTCCTTGACCTGGGAGCTTTGTTTTGCCACTATGGCCGGGGACATATAGTACATCCCAAAAGAAAAAGTTTCTTGGGAGAAGCTATGGGGTTGGGCTGGATGGGCTCATTGTCTGGAGCCATCACTGCACTCTGGTCAAGGTTGTGCGTGTGGCCCAAACACACAGAAGCAACATAAATGGTACATAAATGGTCACTGGAACAGACCAGGTAACTTCTCTCACAGGAACAGACTCTGGAATTTTTCTCACTGGAACGGACTCAGGAATTTCTCTCCCTTGGCCGTTGGTTGGCAAGATGGTTTTCTCCTCGACGATGGTAAAGGAAATGCATGGATAAACTGGGTCTAGTAGGCAAACTGAACAATAAAAACGAAATCAAAACAGAGCCTAACCGTGACACATATAGCTGGCTGCGGCCATTCATTCAAGTGTAGGTTATTTCATCTTAGTAGGGATGTAACAACCAACAAAACACCACAACACACCTCACTTATCCTTGCACTTCACTTTATTAAAATGTGTACATTGTTATTTATTTATATTGCTAATTGTACATGCATTGTGTTGTTATACTGCCGTGCTACAGAAACTCTCACCTAAGAATTTCACTGTCGGAATATTTGAGTATACCATGTGTCTATATAATGATTGTATAATATTATTTGAAATGTTATTTTTAAATAAATTATTACAAATTAGTATTGCCCTGGTTCATTATGGTACTTGTTTGAGAAAGTAGCAGTGACTGGGACAATCTTTAAGTATCACCTCCGCTTAAAAAGGTGCAATCTAATTCTGTTTACATAAAATAAGCCTGCTCCCGAGTAGGCTTGAGCTTGAGGACCTGTTGACAGCAACTCCAGGATGAGCTTCGAAGAACCTAACAATCTTGGATAATATCAAATTTTCAACAGTGAAATCCAGCTAATTGAGTAATCCACATACGAAGAACAGACCCGAGGTCTCACTATCAACATCCGGGTTATAACATTGTAAATGACCGCTGGTCATAATTAGAGCATATTCTTTGAATAAAGTTCCATGAGGGAGCCAGAATGCACATACTGTCAGGCTCCACCCACTCACAAGCACCACCACCACCACCACCACCACCACCACCACCACGCACTGATTCCCCGGAGGACTGATCACACGCACCTGCAAGTCATCATCACCTCATCACTGCCTGCACTTAAGCCCAACGCACACAGTCAGTCACTGTCCGGTCTCGTTGGTATCAAGACTTACCTATACTTACCGCTAAAGGACTTCATTGTGATACTTACCTGCTCCTTCATCTCCAGTGTGCTCCCTCATTCTCCAGTGTCTCTCCTCGTCTTCGTCTCCTGGCTTCCTCGTTTCCCTGGCTCCAGCGATCCGTCTTCCAGATCCTCCTACAACACAAACTGAGTATTACCATCCCATTCTCCACCATTCCTGCATTATCATCTGTCTGACTACTCACCTGATCCAGTTCGCTCTCAGTACATTAATAAAACAGTGTTCATTACCGTTCTCTGTTCTCTGTGTCCCTCTGTCCGTAACACATACATTGACAGAAACATACATTAGCCTAATTCTGTCTGTCTGTTTTACACACTGTTATTTTCAATCAACCATGTTATAAATGCATATGCATCATCAGATTTGAGATAAACTGCAGAGCAAGTGATGAACTGTGGGTGGAGAACGGTTTTGTTACTGAGAACAGTTACACCCCTATATCTTAGATAGTAAATATTGTGTTCTAAGATTAGAACATTTTTAGAAATTTGGTGGTGTTATTAGCTTCCTCAATAGCCATTCATTCATTCATTCATTCATTCATTTGAATTTCATCAACAGACTTGAAAACAAATCCATCTTTCTATACAAAAAAAAAAATCAACTGTAGTTACCTGATGTTTAGCGTAATTTACCAAACTACATTAAGTATCTATTTCTGATTTACCAAACAATCATCAAAACTCATGTTTTAGATGCATTTTAGCCTTTTCTTTGTATTTAAAAGAATACTTCTATTTTCTTTTTTACAGAGAGTTGTGCTGGAGAAATTGAAGAATACTTACATGTGTTTGGCAGTGAGAAAACAATTTTGATTTCTCTGTATTTCTTGAAAACAACCTTCAATTTTGCATTTATGTTTAGTGGTGATTCCACTAAACATACTTGCTAATTCAAAACATCTTTTCTGTCAGAATCAGGGAAGTTTGAGGGTATTTTTGGCAAACCATAGTTTGAAGAAAAAAAGAAAAGAAAGCCAAGATCCTTGTGGTATGGCAGAAGTCACTATGAATCTAAACCAAACCTCCCAATGAAAACAGACAAATGTTCTATTTTGCCATTTTTGTAAATCTCAATTTAAGATAGCAGCAGATCTCATATTCTAATAAAATGCTGGAGGCTCAGAAGTGGTTTCAGATCGATGGGTTCGGGAAAGAAAACGCCCTAGTGGTTCGAGGGGTTTTCTTTAAAGCCCAGATAAAGCCCCAAAGAAAAATATAAGCATTCTTTCAGTAATTACAGAGTAGAATTATGGCAGAGGTCAGATAAAGGACTGAGGAAAGACTACATTTGTATTCTGTCTTAAAGGGATAGTTAACCCAAAAATTAAAATTCTGTCATCGTTAACTTGCACGTCATTCCAAACCCCCTCTACTTTTATTCTACTACAAGAGATGTGAATTTTTGAAGAATATCCTGACCACTTTTTATAATTAATGAAGGTGAACTGAGGCTGTCAAGCCCCAAAAGGACATACCATTTAAAAAAAGGTATAATAAAAGTTGTAACTACTATCCCATCTAACAAAAATATGTTCTAAGAACTTATATGTTTTGAGAACATTATTAAAGACCAGATAACTTTGAGTGAACATTCTATTACAATTACTAGAAGAATGTTTGTTCATAATTTCAAATAAAAAGCAAAGATCTGAGAATGTTCCCTGTTAGCTGGTATGGCTTTAGTAACATCAACATGGAGCCTAATTGTGTGGTATAAGCGAAAATGTGTAATATTTGGCTTATAGCTTCACTAATGTTTGCTGTTTACTGTAATATAGCATATTACAAAATAAAAAATGTTCATAACAATCCTTCAGATACTTGGTATATGCTTTTGTCAAGTTGTGTTCTCTTCATTGATTGAGCAAAAATATAAATTTTGCCCCATTTAAAATGCTTATACATAAAAAGTGAAATGTCAATAAAGTATTTACTGGGAATCTCAACAATAAAGCCTAAACCGACATACTTATTATTCAATCCCGCTTCTTTGTTTGTTCCCTGGACAGCACACATACAATTCGATTATAAGTAGACTCTTGCTACATTTTAAAAACACAACTTATTACCCTATAGCTGGTAACACTTTATAATAACTCATGATCTGTATCATTCGTTAAGCATTATTAAATAGTTAATTCATAATTTATAAAGCATTAATAGACATTAGTAAGTAGCTTATAAATACAGCTGTAAATGCTTTATTGGCCCCACTTTATATTAGATGGCCTTAACTATACTTACATCAAAAAACAAGTACAATGTTCTTATTGTGCTCATATTGTATTGCAACACACTTTTGCTGATATTGAAGTGGGATACGGTAAAGTTAGGGACAGATGTGGTGGTATGGGTAATTTTAAGGGTAGGGTTAGGTGTAAAGGAAGTGTCAACAGTGTAATTATAAATGTAACTACATAAATGTATTATAGATATAATTACATGCAGGTATTTTTAAAAATGTAAGTACAATGTAAAAGCATGTATGTACATGATAAGTGCATTGTATCAAATGATTCATTAAAAAGTTAGTATATAGTAGTTAAGGCCACAAAATGTAAAGTTGGTCTGCTTTATTCTTGATTTATAAGCGTATCTATAATGTGTTTAATAATTGTATTTTCATACTTTATTAAAGATCAATTTATCATTTCTAAATTATTACATTATTTGCAAACCGGTTATTTAGGAGCTGTCAGTGGTTCATAAGATCATTTAGAAAGTGTAAGTAAATGATTAAAAAACTATTTACACATTTATACATCTTATTATTTAGACATATAGTAATAGTTACTCAGTGTGTTAATAAATGCTTTATTAGCATGTATTCCTACTATAATTCATGATTAATTCAGGTAGCTATAAAATATTTAGTAGATGTCAGTTAACTATTTTTGTGAGCTCATTTAAAGTGATATATATATATATATATCAAGCACAACGCATTTACAGCTGTATTAACTAGCTATTAATGTATATATTAATGCTTTATAAATGATGAATTGACTATTTACTAATGCTTAATTTATGATTTATAGTGTGCAGTTATTATAAAGTATTACTAAAAAGCTCACAGGTAATTAAGCTGAAATATAATGGCATGGGTTGTTCTAGCTAGGCTGGATTAAGTGTTCTCATAATAATGCATCTCAAAAAGCAGAGTGTTTACACATTTATCATAACTGTAAATACTGGCAATTTACTGGATATGTTTAACTGTAGCACAGATGGCTGTGCACAGCTACATAAATGAGCAGCAAATGTAAAGAACTAGTTTTATTGGCTTCCAGTGTTGTTTATCACCACATCAGAGTGATATTGTGATGCATAGCTTCAAATATGTATAGTCAAATATGTGTATATAAAAAAAGAACAAAATGCAAATGTACCATCAACCAAGGTCAGACATAATCAAAGCGCTGAATGGGTTTCTGGCAGTCTTTCGATTCTAACATATGCCAAGGTTTTACTTAGAAATGCTTTTTGATGGAGAACCAGACCGTGATCTGTATTCTGTTGCACAGCCTCATTTCACAGGAATTGTAGCGATTTGGACCTCTGCTGCAATATAAGGTGATTTCATAAGAGAGGACGAGAAAAAATAGCTGGTTCTCAATGAAGCAGTGTGGGTCTATTGATTTTTTTTTTTTTTTTTTTTGCAAAGGTGTGGGTAAAAGACATTTATCTTAGTGTACAGGCATGTGTGATCATTTTACCCACAAATATGTCCTGCAAAGGTAAAGCTACTGTAAAAGTCACAGACAAGCCCTTATTTGTGCTTCAAACTACATTACTATAGAAAGATTCAACACAAAAATGTTGAAACGATAAAGAGATCACCACTTATTTTGAAATATAATAATACATTTATTTGAAATGTCCTACTGGTAAAAACTATCAACAAAATAAAACAAAGAAAATTATGCCAATTATGTCTTGATTTTTGACCCGAGAAAAGCAAAATAAAAAATGATACTGTAATTAAATTATATTTGCATGTTAACTTGGCCTATATATTTTTGAAATAATTTTTTGTGGGAAATAAATATAGCAACATTTTCTAACTTAGTCAAAATTAGTTTACTAGAGTAAGATGACCCCCCAAAAAATATCTAAACTCATCCTAGATCTCATATACAAACCCAATTCCAAAGAATTTGGGACACTACAAATTGTGAATAAAAAAGAATGCAATAATTTACAAATCTGAAATCTCATAAACTTATATTTTATTCACAATAGAATATAGATAACATCAAATGTTGAAAGTGAGTCATGCCAAATGTTGGCTCATTCTGGATTTCATGAGAGCTACACATTCCAAAAAAGTTGGGACAGGTAGCAATAAGACGCCAGAAAAGTTAAATGTACATGTAAAGGAACAGTTGGAGGACCAATTATGTCAATTGGAAACATGATTGGGTATAAAAAGAGCCACTCAGACTGGCAGTGTCTCTCAGAAGGCAAGATGGGCAGAGGATCACCAATTCCCCCAATGCTGCGGCGAAAAATAGTGGAACAACATCAGAAAGGAGTTTCTCACAGAAAAATTGCAAAGAGTTTGAAGTTATCATCATCTACAGTGCATAATATCATCCAAAGATTCAGAGAATCTGGAACAGTCTCTGTGCGTAAGGGTCAAGGCCGGAAAACCATGGATGCCCGTGATCTTCGGGCCCTTAGACGGCTGGTCTGCAACGAGTCAGGCATTACGTAACGTACGTTGAATAGGTCACGCCTGTGGGTGGAAGTACCGCCCCATTGTTTAAAAGTGTGGAGGAGGATTGTTCAAATTTTATTGTATGTTGAACAACATATTTATTATTTAATTGATCATTGTTTTACCTGTTTTGTTTGTATTAGTCTTCGGATGTTTGCTTTGTAAACAATGGGGCGGTACTTCTGCCCACCTTCGGCGTGACCTTTTCAGCATACGTTAAGTAATGCCTGGCTCGTTGCAGACCAGCACAAGATGATCATTTTTTAAAATGAGAGATCGTTTTGCTAGATAAGATCCTATTCCTCAGCTGGGTTCTTGCTTTGAAACTGCATTGATGTGGATTTTCAACATATTGGTTGCAATTGAAGTCCATTGTGTGGAGAAAAATCCTGGAACGTTTTCCTCAAAAAACTCATTTCTTTTCCACTGAAGAAAGAAAGACATGGACATCTTGGATGGCACTGCAGTGAGTGAATTACCCGGACATTTTCATTTTGAGGTGAACTAATCCTTTAATAGAACGGTCTCAACGAGATCATACAAAATGCATGTTATTTTTTATTTATTATTTAGTACTGTCCTGAATAAGATATTTTACATGATATATTTCACATAAAAGACAAAAAATAGATGACCCGTTCAAAAGTGTACATACCCTTGATTCCTAAAACTGTCGTTACCAATGTTCTGGGGAAAAACTATTTTTCAAATATATTTCAAAATAAATCTAATTATTAAACTAAATTAACCATATAGACCAAATTACTGATCTAATTATATATTTCAAAATAAATCTATTATACTAAATTAACCATATAGACCAAATTACTGATCTAATTACTGATCTAAAGCCCACATTGTAACTGTATGATAATTGAAATATATTATGTTGCATTATTTTTCTGTTTAACACTGTGAAGCTGCTTTGAAACATTCTGCATTGTTAAAAGCGCTATATAAATATAGTTGACTTGACCTGACTTTGAAGATTCACGTGCTTTTTTGTTTTTTTGAGGAATTGTGTTTGTGTGTGTGTGTGTGTGTGTGTGTGTGTGTGTGTGTGTGTGTGTGTGTGTGTGTGTGTGTGTGTGTGTGTGTGTGTGTGTGTGTGTGTGTGTGTGTGTGTGTGTGTGTGTGTGTGTGTGTGTGTGTGTGTGTGTGTGTGTGTGTGTGTGTGTGTGTGTGTGTGTGTGTGTGTGTGTGTGTGTGTGTTTCTTTTGATGGATGTTCATGAATCCCTTGTTTGTCCTGAGCAGTTCAACTGCCTAATGTTCAACAAATCGTAAATTCGTAAATTTTACAGCATCTTTTGCATATTTAAACCGTTTCCAACTGAGGACAACTGAGGACTCAAACACAGCTATTAAAAAAAGGTTCAAACATTCTGAAGCTCCAGAAGGAAACACGATGCATTTAGAGCTTGGGGGTGAAAACTTTTGAACAGGATGAAGATGTCCAAATTTTTCTCATTTTGTTTAAAAATATATGTTTGTAAACTTTTGAACTGGGTCGTTTTTATAAATTCCGCTTTTCTTTTATATGTCAACATATTTTATGTAAAATATTTCATTTAGGAAAGTACTAAATAAAAAATAACATTGCAAACATGAATTTTGTATAATCCCACTTGTTAACGTTTTTGCAGATTCTGCAAGGTGTATGTAAACTTTTGAGCACAACTGTGTGTCATATCGTATATTTATATATGGACTGGACTTTACTAGACCCCTGAAGGTTTGGTATCTGGCACCAAGATGTTAGCAGCAGATCCTTTGAATCCTGTAAAAATTGCAGAGCGTTATCTGTGAGGGGTATGTTTAGGGTGAGTGTAAGGGGATAGAATATACAGTTTGTACAGTATAAAGACCATTATGCCTATGGAGAGTCCCCACAAAGATAGTGAAGCAGACGTGTGTGTGTACTCAGGTAAACCCCAAGTTATTGGGACAACGTGTGTGTGTGTGTGTGTGTGTGTGTGTGTGTGTGTGTGTGTGTGTGTGTGTGTGTGTGTGTGTGTGTGTGTGTGTGTGTGTGTGTGTGTGTGTGGGCATGTTTTTGTGAAATATCAGGACACAAATGTGTATAATGACATGGGTATGACATAGGTATTACAAAAAGAGGGTGAAATATGAGGACGTTCCCCATGTCCTCACTTTTCAAAATGCTTATAAATCACACAGGATGAGGTTTTTTTCAAAGAACGTAAACTGCGCAGTCTCCTGTGATGGGTAGGTTTAGGGGCAGGGGCAGTGTAGGGGGATAGAAAATACGGTTTGTACGGTATAAAAACCATTATGCCTATGGAATGTCCCACATTTCACAAAAACAAACATGAGTGTGTGTGTGTGTGTGTGTGTGTGTGTGTGTGTGTGTGTGTGTGTGTGTGTGTGTGTGTGTGTGTGTGTGTGTGTGTGTGTGTGTGTGTGTGTGTGTGTGTGTGTGTGTGTGTGTGTGTGTGTGTGTGTGTGTGTGTGTGTGTGTGTGTGTGTGTGTGTGTGTGTGTGTGTTTTAACAAATCAAACAACAGGATGACGTCATAAAGAGCCTTTGAAGCATTTAGAAGAAGCATTTAAAATTACTCTTGGTGATGTCTGCTATATATAAACCCGTTGAATTGGGAGTTGAGTTGAGTTGAGACTCCACAGATACAGCTGTTTTCCTCGCTGGATTACTGATGCATTTCTCATTAGGAAACCCTGTCTTTGTGCTTTATTGTGCCTTGTAGAAGCAAAAGAGGTCAGGTATGGTAATTGCCTGCTGTGCGAAATGGGCTGGCACCCTGTTTCAAGTGCACACCCCGTTATTAGAAAACTGGGCTGTGGTTGGCTGTGGGTGCAGGGGCAGATTTCCTTGTGAGACTAGCGCTACTATCATTTTAATTCTCTAAATATGAGCGTACCACTTGGCCTTACGGCAGAAACGTCTTTAAGTTTGAGCTTTTGTTGTTAACGCTATAAAATAATCATTTTTAATTTGTAATGTGCCCCTGAGAGAATGGAATTTTGTTCCTGAGCCAAATCACAATCAGACGAGGGCACAAAACCCACCTACTGTGGCTTATTACTTGTGCCGAGGGGAAGATAACAGAAGGGTTTCGCTTCCAAAAAAAAGTATGGTGGTGTTTCCTCTAGCAATTTACTCGTTCTTGACTCTCATCGGTACCATCCACGGGGTCAAGAGCTGCTAAAGCTGCTATGTAGACTAAGCCCAAAGGAAAGCTTTTCCACTGACAGATGCTCAAACACGAGCAGAGATTTATATATTTTTTCTCAACATCAAACAGGCGACAGATGTTTGCATATTAATTGAGTCAAGAAACCTCGCACTGCCTTGTGAAGCTTGAGAATTGTGCAGCACAGGCCTGGATCACTGGAAAACCTTCACAGATGGGGGAACATCCTTAGTATGACCACAGCGTAAGATATTTTTCTAAAGAAAAAGTTCAGTCGTGCGCGATAACATTTGCGTGGCTAGAACCTCTTTCTTTGTAGTTAGTTAATTAGAGGAATAGTCATAAAAAAGCACTAGGCTGTTACTAAATGAGATTGGCATTGCCACCAAGGGGGTTTAGGTTTTAAAGAGGTTGTGAAAAACATTAGAAGTCATGACATTTTGCTAATGAAAGAGGCAAGCGTTTGAATCTCGAGCACCTGGAGGAGGAAACAATTAGCACTTAACAAGGTGTTAGCGAGCTCCATCCTGCCTTGGAGGCCACATAAGCAGAATAATTCACCATAGCACAGTTTCTCAGAATCCATCTCTAGGACAATTGAACGTGAAATAAGTGTGTGTTCATGCAAATGCTCATGAACCAAGAATGTATATCCCAGGAGAACATGCAAGATCAGTTTTCTGGAAGAGAACACTCGCTTCTGGGAAAATGCACTCGCTTTAACTTATTTGATCACTGTTGGGCCTACAATTTCCATTTGAGACAAATGAAGCTGCATTTTCTTGGTTTCTATAGAGTGATATGTCACCAGCTTCTGCTATATTAAAGAAGCCTGCATCCTCACTGCTGTTACACTGTGATTTAATTATGGGCTGTACTCTGTGTATTTAATTATTGGACATTCATGATAAATAAATAAATGTTCATGCAAAATTACATTGTTCACTAGCCATCATCACAACGCCTGCAGCTCGGCTGATTTATTGTACTCTAATTTCCATTCAAAAAGCACAACAAGCCTGAAAATAGGCACAACAACAGTGCACACTGCCTTGCTAATATGTAATGCTTGTTTGAATGACATTTTTTTTTTTTTTTAAATATGCTGTTTCTTTTGGCTGGGGATGCATTTGAAGTTGACACAGGGCACTGATTGCATTCGGAGCCCCTACTCGCTCACTGTGAATCACTTGCATGAAGTCCTTTCCACTTTATGACTTTCATTCTTATCCTATATGTGACCCGGAATTTAGTGTGACCATCAGGGAGTGTAATCACTTTCAGCCGTGGGGTGAGTGTGCTGTAGAGTTCTCGAGGAGCATGTTAACAGCTCTTCTGATTGTCTTCTGCAAAATCAAGCTCTCTTTAAAGTGAATATTTTCACTCACAGCCAATTATTATCAAACACACGGCATAGAAACATTGCTCATTTACAAATAAATAAATAAATGTTTCACTGTGTGTGTGTGTGTGTGTGTGTGTGTGTGTGTGTGTGTGTGTGTGTGTGTGTGTGTGTGTGTGTGTGTGTGTGTGTGTGTGTGTGTGTGTGTGTGTGTGTGTGTGTGTGTGTTGTTTATGAGGACACGGATGTGTATAATAACATGGGTATTACAACATAAACATGGTTTATAAGGACACTTCCTGTGTCTTCTTAAACCAAATGGCCAATAAACCAATTTTTTTTCCAAAAATGGCAAAAGTTTAGTTTAATGTGTAGGTTTATGGGTAGGGTTAGTGTAGGGGGATAGAATATACAACGATTAGGCATAACATTATGACCACTGACAGGTAAAGTGAATAACACTGATTATCTCTTCATCACGGCACCTGTTAGTGGCTGGGATATATTAGGCAGCAAGTGAACATTTTTTCCTCAAAGTTGATGTGTTAAAAGCAGAAAAAATGGGCAAGCGTAAGGATTTGAGCGAGTTTGACAAGGGGCAAATTGTGATGGCTAGACGACTGGTCAGAGCATCTCCAAAAATGCAAATCTTGTGGATTGTTCCCGGTCTGCAGTGATCAGTATCTATCAAAAGTAGTCCAAGGAAGGAACAGTGGTGAACTGGCGACGGGGTCATGGGTGGCCAAGGCTCATTGATGCACGTGGGGATAGAAGGCAGGCTCGTGTGGTCCTATCAAACAGATGAGCTACTTGTACTAGCTCAAATTGTTCAAGCAGTTAATGCTGGTTCTGATATAAAGGTGTCAGAATACACAGTGCATCACAGTTTATTGCGTATAGGGCTACATAGCCGCAGATTAGTCAGAGTGCCATGCTGACCCCTGGCCACTGTTGATAGCACCAGTGGACATGTGAGCATCAAAACTGGACCATGGAGCAATGGGAGAAGGTGGCCTGGTCTGGTGAATCACAGGTCAGACTCTAGCAGTGGTCCAGGCTCCGGGCAATGACTCCTTCCGACCTCTTCTCTGGTTCGGGCTTGTCTATCGCTTGTCTATCTGACTGCCTGTCAGCAGTGGGCACAGGAAACATGCCATCATGCAGGTTGCGGTCAGTGGTGAATGGCTGGTCTTTGGCAGCGGTGGATTGGGACTGGTAATGCTGTTATCTACAGCAGGGCAGATGGTAAATGGCAAGTTGTTATTTACCAGTACCCACTCCACGAAGGCAGCAAAATCTTTTCGAGGACTGCTCCCTAAGAGGTGTGTCCAGTTGTGAAGATGTAGAACACACAGAGCAAGCGATCGGGATAGTGCGTTAGGCAAGCCAGCTCCAAAAAATCTTTGGTGTGTGACGCCAGGGAGCTGTCCTTCTGCTCCAGGCATAGCAGGGCAACTGCAGAAGTGTCAATGGGGACAGGGAGAAGAAAAAAATGCAGCAAAAAACTGTATTGGTCCGTTCTTCTGTTTTGTAATGTGTAGTAGAAAACTCCAACGATGAGGAAGACTTCAAGGAGACAGGTTTTAATAACAAATACTCGGGAGCAATACACATAAACCACATTTACATTATCGAGAACAGAACGGAGACTAAAGGCTGATCTATATTTCTGCGTCGGACCTGCGCCGTAGCCTCTACGTCGTGGGCTACATGTGGATTTTCATATATACTTCTGCGTCCTTGTCTGCGTTGACGTGCAGTTACACATGCAGAGGGAGCATGTGTATCCCTGAGGGAGGGGTTCTGGCAGACCAATCACAGCACTTGCGGGCTTCGTAGAATCAACGCGTTGTTACATTTTTGGAGAGGTGCACATCAGGGTACGTCGTAGGTTATGTGTGCAACACACAGCCTACAATGTAGCTACGGCGTACACTTGATGCAGAAGTATAAATTGGGCTTAAGGGAGAACTAATGAGATAATTGACATGAAACAGGTGAATAACATAACTAATTAAACAGACTGGAGAAAACTAGGTCTCATGAAGGGGGAACACAGAACATACATGTAATAGAAATATTATTACAATTCAAAAAGTCTGACTTTTCTATTTAAGTACATTAAAAAAAAATAAAAAAGCTCCTGTGATTGCAAAGCTGAATTTTCAGCATCATTACCCCAGTCTTCAGTGACACGTGATCCTTCAGAAATGAAACATGTATTATTTGTCACATACAGAAGAGGACAGACAAGGTAAGTCACAGTCTTAATTTACAGCAGGACTGTAGCAGAGTGGGGACACAAAAAGGTAAGTAAAGAACAGGTATATCAATGTCTGGAAGTGACACAGTCTTTCCTCTCATAGGTGGGCAATGGAGAGGCTCGCTGGTCAAAGGGAATTCCAGGAAGGTGACGAAGGGATCAGACAACAGCAGACAGATGACAGAAGATGGATCAGGATCGTAGATTAGGAAGGTGCTGGGAGGTAGAGACGATAGGTGACCTCGTTGAGCTACCACTGCACGGTGAACAGATCTATAAAGCAGGGTCTCAGCTTATGGCAGGGCAGGCGAGGTTAAACTCGACCCTTAGGCAGAGTAGCCCCAGGTAGCAGGTCAATGGCGCAGTCCCATGGCTGATGTGGTGGTAACTGAGTCACCATCGGCAATCACTTGCTGAACACATCCTGGAAAGCCCAGTATTCAGGAGGAATCTCCACTCACTTCTCAGTGGGAGGAATTTTGTTGGAGGTGGAATTCAGTGGAGATGAACTGGAGGGATCTTGGTAACGGGAGTCAGACAGTTAGGAAAACAGGATTCGCCCCACTGAAGAATGTCACTGGTGTTCCAGTTGATTCTGATAGGCTCATGTTCCAGCATCCACAGGTGTCCCAGGATGATGTCCGCTGTGGATCCCTCCAGCACCATGAAGGAGATCTTCTCGGTGTGTAGACATCCAATTAGGGGCGTCATAGTGGGGGAGAAGTGGCAGATGTGACCACGGCCCAGTTTTTTTTTACGTTGAGCCTTTGTAGGAGTAATTGAGGGCTTGTGCTGAAACATAAGCATGATGGGTGAGAATATACACAGTGGTTCTGGTAAGCGGAGAGAGTCGAATGGTACTCACCACTGGACATGGCGGTCAAATAGGGCAGTTGGTGATATTGCGCAACTCTCCACCACAGTACAGACAAAGATGGTTGAGTATTCTTCTTTGACGCTCCGCATGAGTAAGGTGGTACTTTGCATCTGCATTGACTCTGGTGCTGGAAGGGCAGAGGATGCAGAGTGGGTTGTGACCGCGAGCATGCACCTCCTTAAAATGGCTGATAAAGGCAGTTAATAAATTGGTGATTTGAGCATTCGATTGCCATAGTGACTGTGCCCACTGCAACACTCTGTTTGAAAGGAGAGAGATCATAAACGCCACTCGGGCTTGATCATTAGTGAAAAGATGCGGCTACATTTCGAAGTATAATGAGCACTGTAGAATGAACCCCGTTGCAATCCTCTGTCTCACTGGTGTAGGGTGCTGGTCAGGCCATGGGATTGGGGCAGAAGAAGCAGGTGAAGGAGATGATGTTGACAAAAGGAGTGACTGACGAACAGCATTGAACAGCTCAGCAAAGGGGTCCGATGAACGATCCTCGCTCGGGCTCGGAGATCTCTGCAACGTTACACCTGATTTTGTTTGCATTCATTGCACAGCATTGGAGCAAGCCCATGTATAGCATTGTTAGAATGTTTTTTTTAACCACTTGATAGTTCAGGGTGGACAAAAAGAAATAATGGACAAAAATGATGTGAACGAGAATCAAACCTGCTTTGCCTGCATGAGCACCATATACACTAAACCCTTAAAACGCTTTCATATACTCTTTTATATTAAATACATACATGTGAAATTGTGTGTGTGTGTGTGTGTGTGTGCGTGCGTGCGTGTGTGCGTGTGTGTGTGTTTGTGTGTGTGTGCATTTAAAATAAGACTAAACATTATTAATTGAAGTGCAACAACCCATTTCATAATTAATATTGTTTACTTGCATAGTTTGATAATTAACTAGATGCCAGCAGGTATCTTTCCTAACTGCGACTAAGACATCATTGCTCTAAATGAATGAATGTCTGCATCTAGACAAGCACCTGCTGTTTGCAGGGACTCTTAAAGATTGCCCACTCCCAACAGATGACAGTACAGAGAGAAAAAAAAACATTATTTTCACCTTATGCAAGTGCTATGGACTATTAGCTTTGGCTGTTCATGGACACAGAGACAAATATGGAAAAGAAATACACATATTATATTCTGTTTTTCTCCAAACAGTTGATGTGAGATGTAAACTGGCTGCTGGATGATTCGATAAGCTCATTCTCACCATACCATGACCGCATCCACAGATGAAGAATGAGGCTGCATGAATTCAGTGAGCGGCAAAAAAATGGAGTAAGCAAGAAAAGGAGGGCGAATAATAAAAATGCCAAGAGAAATGAGCCAACGTCCCCAGTGCCAGCTGTCCAGTCTATCTAGTTTGCTTGAGAGAGCTAATTTCCTCAGTGCGCTGTGGAGGTGGCAGTGTGGATGTAATAGCTGATTAAATGTCTGTGCACGTCTGAGCACCACTTTCACGGTCCTGTCCCTCCCATCAGAGGAAAAGTGGGTGTGTTTTGAACCCTTTGGAAATGTAGGGACCAAGGGCTGTGGGACCAGCACGAAAGAGAGGAAAGGTTACTGTACTTCAGTCTTTTCAGGGAGGAGCCATCCCAGGAAAAAACCTTTTCAGGAGTGTTAAAACTGAAAGCGTGAGAAAGGGCCGCTCAGGGCCCAAAGAGCATTGTCTCTGTGGAGATGAAAAAACCTGCCCGAGAATGAGTCTTCTTTTGGGGTTCCCACGGTCTTGGAAATCCTGAACAAATTTGGGAATTTCAGAAGTGTGATTTTTCTGGAAAAGTTATGTAGATAAATAAAATCACTGAAAGGTCACAGAACTTTCTAATGTCAGCCAGTGGCTTCATACAATGGGCTTAAACAGCTCGCCATTATTTACAATAATAAAACGTATAATTCTGCATTAATAATTAACTTTTCCACCATCAGTCGTGTGCACACTTAAGCACAGATGATCTCCCATTCCTGGATCACTTTTAGTCACTTTTAGACTTATGAATTCAGTGAATTGTTAACTGGAGAGTTTTTGACTTGAGAACAGATGCAATCATATCGGTCCAATTCAGGAATGTGTGATTTGCAAACCGAATAAACAGGTTAATTTAAAAGAATCAGCTCATTCACAAATTGGACACCTCTATCACGTCTTGGAGTCGAGGAACAAACTTTTTTTAATAAAATGTAGTGCAGTAAAAAGAACAATATAAAAAGAAAAAGTGTCCAAAAATAAAAAGTACTCTAATAAAGTAGGCTACAGTAAAAAAAAAAAAAAAACTTTGTTACTGTTATTGGTGTAAACATGAGTTTATCCTGTTCAAAAAGCAATAAATGTTGATCTAAATGTAGGTGTATCAATCATTCATCTATAATAAGTGATCCATATGAGGATGATCTGATGCAATTGATGGAGGAAGGAGCCAGGGTGGAGCTCGGGGTCTGCCCAACAGAGGTGAAGACAGGTGTGGTAGAGACCCAAGAAGGAGTTCCTTGGCCCGGAAGACCATGGCTGAGGCAGAGCAATGTCTGACCAACGTAGAGCCAGAGGAACGATGGAGCCTTGTGGAGCCGAAAAGATGTGAATGCCAAGGAGCCAAGGAAGCGACGAGCCAAGGTGGAGCCAACTGGTCGACATGTGAGATGAGCTGAAGGAGGGAATCTGGGTGGGATCATCAATGACAAAGGAGACTTGGAGCTGGGCAGGACCAGCAGCTATGAAGGAGACTGGATACTGAATGGAAAAAGGAAATCCATCCATCCTTCCTACCAAGGAAGAAAGAGCATCATGGGTAGGAATAAGGGTGGGAATGGCTTGGCTAAGACTCTCTTTATGATCTAGCTACACTATGGAATTTCCATAGGTACTGACATAGGGACTGGTTCACACACTTGACAGCAGGCTCTAGTTCCAAAACGGGCGTGGCAACAGGCTCTGATTTCATGATGGGCATTGGCTCTGGCTCTAGGTCTGCGGTGGTTACAGGTTCAACCTTCATCGTGGACTCTGTGGAGTGGTGAATGGGCTCAGAAGGGTGGGTTGGGTCTATTCTTGTCTCCTCTTCACCTACCGTGGAAAGGGATCCACATTGCAGAATGAAAAAAACAGTCCACATAATCAAGGAAATTCCCTCGAGGGCTATCCCTGAATAAGCCTGCCTTCATCGATGTGTTCAGTCTGACATAGTAAAAAGAAGAGAGGCAGTTTTCCCGCTAGTGTGTTTGGGAGACTAATTCCAGAAATGTCCTTACATGCTTCTTTAGAGACCGATCATCCTGCATGATGAGGAGAAGACGGATGGCTCCATTTTTTTCTTACTGACTGCAGTTCTAAAAAAATTAGGTAAGGAAAGTAAGATGCAGCAAGCTGATCGTATTCATCCAATGGCGATGGCATTGGTTATCCCTCGGTGGACGGTCCTCAGACTCCTCCGCTGCCTGGTGGACGGCAACGGCTCCTCCGAGTTTAGGCAGCCGGCAGTGAGTCCCCCATTCTTTGCTCCTCCCAATCATGGCAGACGGGAACAGGCTCCGGCCTACGGTGAACTTTGGCGACTCCTTCACTCCCTCTCAGACAAGAACCACCCCTCCAGAACCCAGGTGGCTGGCAACGAGTTTGTCCGTCCCCCTGAAAATTCACACCAGCCTCGAGCGTCCATGGTGATAGTCTGCTCAGCTCAATGGCACGGCAGATTTCCCACAACAAAAAAAACTAAAGTAAACCTAACCCACTCATTAGCAATCATGCCACCGGCGAGGAAGAGTGGAGCGGCATGATTTTGAAAAGACTGAGGAGCAGTTTTTTTAAAGTTGGAGCGTTATGGTTTTCACTCGCTCCAAGAGTGCTCCACTACCTCTCCATCACAAGTACAAATCATGCCAACGGCCTTGAATAGCTTGATACAGATGGATCACTCAAATCAGAAAGAATGTAAAGATTATGATGACGGTGATGATACATGTGCGGGACGTTATAGTTCAAGGAATTTGTTTTATACCTTCTACATACTGAATATGATTTTACATTTTAAACAGGTAGCACTTATTCATACACACAATCACTTTCTAATGCATTCAAACAAATGTTATCTTACAGTGCTTATCTGCTTAAAGTTATCTGTATCTGATTTTGAATGAGTAGAATTAATCTGTAATGTAGTGACCCGCAGATAAAATAACTGATGAAAACATACTATTTTCATTTTTCCAAACAAAATTTGCACTGCAAAAGCAGCAATGATGTTTAACTTTTAATGCTGATAAAGCCTAATAAGCATAACTTTTGTGATATCTCAGATCTTACTTAAATATTTTAGCCGCAAAATTACTTAGTGAAGATGGACTGGTGGTTCTGATATCAGTGAGCGAGGAGTGGAGCGGGGAGTGTGAAATGGCGAACGCGGAGCTGGAGCAGAGTGATTACTGAATGCTTAGAGCGCAGAGGGGAAATTGCTGCCGCTTCACTCCGCACACATACTCTGCTCCGTTCCCATGGCTTGACACTGGGTAATTTCTATAAAATTATATTTAAAAATCCTTGAAATTTCTACATTTCTACTATATTTATCCGGAAATTACCATTTGTGAGTATGATTTTTTTTTTAAATATCCAGTCATAACAAATGACTTGAAAAGTCAAAGAATGTTATGAATTTCTATGATTTTAAAATATTTCTTCAGACAGAAATGTATTTTTCATTAATCACAGAAATTAAAAGTCTTCACAACACCCTTCACAACAACTGGTAAGTCATGGAAATAAAGTTAGCAAGTAAATAAAGTTCATAGAAATGAACTTCATAGAGTCTTCCTATGGTCACTGTGACTTTTGCTACTTCTAATACAGTGTTTGGATACAAATTAATAAATATGATTCTGAAAAAAAAAATTGTCCAGTCAAGTCAAGTCACCTTTATTTAAATAGCACATTTTACAACGCAGATTGTTTCAAAGCAGCTTCACTGTGTTAACAGGAAAATAATGCAACAGACCTTGATCCTGCTGTACAGCCGCTCTGGAGAAAATGGTGATGTCATCCAGCTCAGTTAAATTATCATATAGTATCAATGCGGGCAGATCAATAATATAGTTGGATATTTAGTGTCCCCAACTTAGCAAGCCATAAGCCAAAGGCAAAAGAGGGGACGGTGGCAAGGAACCAAAACTCCATCAGGTGACATAATGGAGAAAAACACCTTAGGAGAAACCAGGCTCAGTTGGGCTGCCAGTTCTCCTCTGGCTAACAAACAAACAGTATATGATTATGATTTAGTCAGAAGTCAGATTAGTCATCAGTCATCACAAATGTCTTGAAAAGCCATTGAAATAAAGACCATCTTAAAAGTTAATGAAAATAAATTTCTATAGTCAATGTAAATGTTTCTTCTTCTGAAGTATTTTTTTTTTTTTGGCCAGAAATTACTCTTTACGAATAAAGATTTTTTTTCAAATCCCTATTCTGTCATCATCATCAACTTTTGGAAAGTGTGGGAATTTGCCTTTAAGAACTTAAAGGGGAGGGAAAGCAAGGAAAGGGGACGGGGAGGGGACTGCTAAAATGGTGGGTCAAGTCCTTATTCCTGGCAATGCTGGCCAGCATTTCAATGAGTATAGTAAAAGATCACAACCAGTTACTTTGTTGATCTCAAATTGTTTTCAGTTGCAACTAACTTTTTTTCTCCCAGACCTTTCAAAACACATTATGCAGCAACTCTTAATGACAACATGCTGTGAATATCAATTTAGTGAGCAACTTCCCTGGGAAAATTACACTTGTCAGGAGCGTGGGGAATCCCTCTGAGCAAAGACTGTCATCATCCTACAGCTGCGGTGTTAGTAGACGGCTGTTATAAGCTTTTGTGTGGTTCCTCGGCTCTACTCCCACTCTTTGAATGCCACACAGCTCCAGGACTTTCCATTAAGCTGTCTCTGAATTCCAGGTTCAAAACTGGGAAAGGATAAGGCAGTGGGAGAAAAGCCAAGTTTCAATGGCACTGAATCTGAAGTAAGAAAGACGGTTTAACAATCTCTTTTAGAGTTTCTTTTAGGTTTTGGGAGGGCTTGTAAAACCTGTTCCATGCCTCTCAACAGAGAATGTTAATGCTGTGGTTAGTCAATATAGTAATCAACACAGGTATCAGGATGTCAACATAGCATAAGTGCAGTAAAAAGTATAGCCAAGCTAGTCACTAGCTAAGCTACACTGAAAGAATTATACAAAAACAAAGTATATTTAACTTCAGTAAATTAAACTTAAACTTAAATAATATACAAAATATTTTTGTATTGTCATAACTGGAAATTATAGTTTTTACTTAAATTAATGACACATTTTTTTCCATGCAATTAGAATAGGTCCGTTGTCTGGCTATCACCAGACCAAGCTCAATCTTTTAAGATTGAACATTGGTCTGGGGAGTCTGCTATGTATTTTCTAATGCACAAGAGGCATGATCAACGAGCATAATTCAAATGTCAAATATATGCAATTGGATAGTCCTTCAACCAATCAGACCATAAGAGGCGTGATCTACAGGCATCCATCCTTCTCTATCCATCATTGTGTTAAAGGAACACGGCGACTTTTTGGGACTTATTCATCGTATCCCCCAAAATAAAGGTAACATTTTCCTATGTACATGTTGTGATGTGTATAGTTCCATTTTTAGGAAAATTAAAAGTTTTTATAGACCGATATGGCTAGGAACTATACTCTAATTTCTGCGTAATAATCAAGGATTTTTGCTGCCGTACCATGGGTGCAGCGGCGCAATGATATTATGCAGTGCCTGAAAATAGTCCACAGCACCCTCTCTGTGAAAGCAGATTATCACAATGGTTATGTTGACAGAAGATAGCCCATTTTCCGTCAGTTTTAGTATACAATGTAACTATACACATCACAACATGTAAATAGGAAAATGTTGCCGTTATTTTGACACTTATTGAGCAGTAGGCTAGATGGAGCCGTTTACCTCCAGTAAATGCACGCACGGAGATGAGAATGGTTTGTATGGACTTATCTAACTCTGAAGGATGCAGCGAATAAGTCCCAAAAAGTCGACTTGTTTTTGTCACCGTTGTGACATACGTTCATAAATGATTAATACAATTAAAGTGATTAATCTTAACAGATGATTAAAAATTATTAAATCATGAAATAAACAGATCATTTGTAGATGGTTAAGTTATTAGTTGATATATTATTATTATTCATTAACAAATCATTGAAATATTTGTCAAAATTGTTGTAACATACATTATCTCAATACACTATGGTTAATCATGAACAAATTATGAACAGACTATTAGTACATGATTTATTGATGTATAATAAAGTTGTAAGCTGGTCTGTGTTCAAAAGCACAAACATATGCTAAAACAGATCTTTAAAAGGCGAAATTTATTTGTTTTCAGGTGAATAAACATTTTTATATGCCATACAGTCAGGGGCTCCAATGGGTTATATTAAATCCTTTTTACAGAACTGGGTGGGATAGCGATATATAATGCAAATCTCGGAACCAGTTTTGTCTTCCAATGAAGCTCACATGCAAGTGCACAGCGGTTAAAGACTCCATGTGTGTCAGAGAAGACAGCTGTCTTTACCCTCACCAGTCAGCACTTGCATTGCTGTACAAACTACAAAGTGTCCAACACCTGTTATGTGTAAACACATGAATAAATCATTTACAAAGTGTGATGACACCATGGTGCAGTGGACAGATAGTAATGGTAATATACCTTGGTCATGGATTAAAAAATCCTCTTCACTTCACAAAATATTCAAAATGTTGATTATAACAAATTTCCATAGTCTTGATGTGTTTTTGTCATTTCCATTTCATCATTTCCTCTACACAAATCCTGTGAGATTAATAAAAGGTTGCATGACTGAATGTATATGACTGTGCAAATTTCTTTTGGAGAAAATCCATGCAGCAGCTGCCCTGTATTTAGGAAGCTCCGCCCACGGAAACAGCACAGCAACTGGAGGTACGGCATTTAATAAAGCTATAAAGAATGCTATGTGTTATGGCTTGGCAGGCAGACCAACTAAATCTTCCTCAAATATATTCAAATGGCTCCCGTCTCTCCTCCCTGACAATATCATTATGTGCAGTCATTGTATTTTATGATTGGAATAACAACTCTCTGGATAGGAAAAATATAACAATGGACGGCGAAGCCAATTACCATAGCCTGGCACCTAGTTTTGTCCCCTAATTTATCGTAGGACTGTAAGGTCCCCGTGTGTAAGGCGATATTTGATTTATTAAACATCTCTCCAGTTACATTATAAAGCACAGCACTTTCATTTTTCATGTATATGCATTCCCTTTTTCTGCTCTCCTCTCTCATCTGAGCTGAGTGTTCACGCTTAATGCTGCATTACCGCAGTAATGGAATAAAAAAAAGACTTAATCTTACTTTCACACAGGGTGCTTGTTGTACTGTGTAACCACTCACTGCCTGTTTCCTGTCGCTCTTTAAACATCTCTGGCATCACCTCACACTTGTAATGCTGAATGTTTATTCAAATAAGATGAAAAGTAACAGTTCTAATGAGAATTTGCAGAATCCAGGGGAGATGAAGGTGGAAGTGAACTAAATTGAGGTGGAGGAAGTATGTTGCGTTCAAAGCTACAAAGACTATAAAGGATGCTTCATGTTATATTTAACCCTGGGTTAACATATTTTTAATAAATTTTAACCACAGGTTATGTAACATTTTACAATAGTATTTTGAAATTGATTTCAACCCTGAAACGTAGTTAGCCCTGAATTGTGATTCAAATGGTATATATTATGTATGCATGTCCAAATGAAGAAGAGACAATATATTATTTGTCATATTATACATACAATAATAATACTTCCAGAAGGCGACATTGTGCTTGGACCCCATGACTGCCAACTGCATTGTTTCATTGACCTTCTGTGTCATTGATGCTTCAGTGATAGGAGGACTTTGAAATAGCAAACAGGGAAAGCAATAAAAGGCATGACTTACATCGCAGCTAGCCATCTCCGCCCAAGCTGCAAGGTACCTAATTATTTCTTCATTTGAATGCCTTGGGAAAATATTTTTTGTTAAGATAAACTTGAATTTACTTTAATCTTGTAAAAGATAGTGCGCCTACTTGAAAGTCGAGAACGGTCCAACCACACCAGGCTAAAATATATAAAATCAATATTAATTCACTAAAATCATAAAAAAGTGGGATGATCTGGGGCGCAGAGACAATCTGAAACAAGCCAATTAGAGCTCAGACTCAAGTCACATGCGTTTAAAAAAATGTTAGACCTTACAGAGATATGACATCACTTTGTAGGCCAAAATGCGGAAGCGAGGTAGCATTTTCGCACTTCTTGAGCAATTTGAGCTACAGTAGCTCGTCTTGGCTGTCCATGACCCTGTCACCGGTTCACCACTGTTCCTTTCTTGGACCACTTTTGAAAGATACTGACCACTGCAGACCGGGAACAACCTCAAGGCTGGCCCGTGTGGTCTGATCAAACAGACGAGCTACTGTAGCTCAAATTGCTGAAGAATGTTAATTCTGGTTCTGATAGAAAGGTGTCAGAATACACAGTGCATCGCAGTATGTTGCGTAAAGGGCTACATAGCCGCAGACCAGTCAGGGTGCCCATGCTGACCCCTGTCCACTGCCTAAAGCACCAATAGTAGGCATCAGAACTGGACCACAGAGCAATGGAAGAAGTTGGCCTGGTCTGATGAATCATGTTTTCTTTTACGTCATGGGCATGGCCGGGTGCGTGTGCAATGCTTACCTGGGGAACACATGGCACCAGGATGGACTATGAGAAGACGGCAAGCCGGCTGAGGCAGTGTGAAGCTTTGGGCATTGTTCTGCTGGGAAGTCTTAGGTCCTGCCATCCATGTGTTACTTTGACATGTACCACCTATCTAAGCATTGTATATATAAGACCATGCAAACCCTTTCCTAGAAACGGTATTCTCTGGTGGCTGTGGCTAATGTGGATAATGTGCCCTGCCACAAAACAAAAGGGGTTCAGGAATGGTTCAACAACAAGTTTGAGGTGTTAAATTACTGTTGACAGGTGAAAAGGCAACATCTGACAACACCGTTATCTCTTCTACTCGTCAGTGCTGTTTCTAATGCCGAATCTGTCCAAATTCCACAGATCTCAATCCAGTCGAGCATCTGTGGGATGTGCTGAACAAACAAATCCAATCCATAGAGGCCCCATTTCGCAACTTACAGGACTTAAATGATTTGCTGCTAACATCTTGGTGCCAGATACCACAGCACACATTCAGGGGTCTAGTGGAGTCCATGCCTCGACAGGTCAGGGCTGTTTTGGCAGCATAAGAGGGACCAACACAATATTAGGTCATAATGTTAAGCCCGATAGGTATATATATATATATATATATATATATATATATATATATATATATATATATATATATATATAGAGAGAGAGAGAGAGAGAGAGAGAGAGAGAGAGTGGTCTAAGTGTATTTATATATCATCTGTGAAAGGAGTGCAGTTATATGCTTGGTTTCATTTATGTTTTCTGTCTCTTTGCTTTTTCCCCATGACCTAGTTTCTTAGTCTGATAAGTCATTAGGTTCACCTGATCTGTTATCTCATTAGTCCCTGTTCATTTAAACTCAGAGTTCTCTCTTAGTTGCTGTCCATTTTAGTTTGTTAATAGTTAATAGCTTAGAAGTATTTTGCCGTGTTTATTCATTAAAACCTGTTTCCTGAGTATCGACCTTCGTCGTCCGATTGCTATATTTCAAACATGTGACAGCCAGCGATGTCCTACCTGCCTGTCAATGTATGTATTTCCATACCTCTGTGTGCACCCTGCTCACACAGACATCACAAGTCATCAGAATGTTTCATGTCATGCAGAGTTAGATGGATGTCAGTCACCGAGCACCGCAACCAAAAGAGCAGCCATATTTTACAGTTACTTCTGAACCAAAACAACAAGCTAATACTGCGTTCACGCCATAACGTAATTTGGAAGAGATGGAAACCAGTGATGTTATACTCAGAGCATGACTCGATTTATGCATTTCAGTGGCAGCACTGTCAACACCGAAATGAATCTGCAGCAGTCAGGCGGCACAAGTCAGTGCTCTTTAAGCTGTTTATGTTCAATATTATTATAATGTTATGTGCTTTGAGACATGAGATAGTTTAACGCAGTCTCCTGTGAAACATGTTTGCTCGCTGCTGTACTCTTTCATGTGTTTTGAAGGAGGCGTGGCTTTGGAGATGCTCTGAAGGGAGGGTGGATCTTATGCTTTCAAAGCTAAGCTCGCTATCGCTAGCCTCTAGTAGAAAAGCAAAGCTTGTCAGGACTTTAATAAGCAGACAGACAGGTATGTAGGGAGGTGGATCAGTGTAATTAAGTTCATAAATATGCAAAGAAGAACGGGTTTACAAATGTACAGTGGAAGTCTTGAAACCTAATAACCCAGGAATAAATGCTAACCCAGGACAAAACCGTGTGAAACATGCCACAACATAACTCAGGGTTAAGAAGGACAAAAAAAGCCCTTACAAGTCAAGTGTGCTTGTGATACACCCTTATGTGGTAACACAGTTTAGTGTTTATAATATAAGTGTTTATGGGATAATATTCAGCATTCTTAAAATTGCAAGTTTAACTGTGTATTTCGATACTAATGTATAGGGGAACCAAAGAAGTGGAACCAAAGTGCGGGTAGCGTTGTACTGCGTTGCCTAGGTGACGGACGTTTTCCGTCTTCTCTCATACAGATATATGGAGATGAAGATGGCGGTTCATTCTTTCACTCACTGATATTATGATCCTGTTTTCCAGGGCTATCATCTAGGAGAGCTGAGAATAGTGAACCACAGAAAAAAAATCATTTGTTGCTCCAGTTTCGCTATTTGAAACTCGTAACAAACTGTGGGGGCTCGTCCGGGATCTCTCCTCATCACAACCAAGGGGAGCAGATCCAGAGATACCAGAACCACGCGACCAAGGTGACAAGACGCTGCTGCAAGCCAGGAGTCAACCGTGGGTGTCCGAGGAGGGAGACCAAAGAGAAAAGGGATCTCAGCCTCGCTTTGGAGCCGCACTGCTGATCCTGAGGCCAGCGCACGCTACTTACCAGAGGGCTACACACTGATCCTGTGGTCATCGCACACCAGCATCAGGGAATCCTATCTGGGATCGGGAGGTTGTCACGCACACACAAACACGCCACATTACTAAGTCATTACACCACTGACTTACTGAATTCACAAACCACAAGGGAACATCAGGACTACGCACCATGTCAGCAACTCGTAAAGAATTAGTATGGGACATTAAGAAACAACTATTCAGACTCTCAAGCAACGACATCTATCAGGTTGCAAAAGACATTGCAATTAACAGTCAAAATGAAGAAGAGCTGAATGCGAATGATGAAGAAGGCTGCATGGAGTATTTAGTCTCCTACATGCAGTCTGATACCTTACTTGGACTTGAGGATGAGGGTATGGGTCAGTTGTTGATCTTAAATGATTTGATAAGTAGAATCATTAATGGCGTTGCTCCTGTTAACCTTCCTTTGGGTACATTGAGTGATGGTAGCACACACGTTACACCTAGTCACAGTCCATCCACTACAATCCTAAACCCTGCATCACAATCTCATCCTCACCCTTTCAATACAATTATGCACACACAACCTCACTCTCACACTCATACCGACACAACAACACAGTCATTAGAAGAACTGAGACAAGCGATGAAGAACTGGGAGAGAAACTGCGACGACGTGCATTTACAGAGGCCCCATTACCCACAACTTATCCCCACCAGGGAGAGACGGAGTTACACTTTATGCCACAGATGACCTTGGAGAGACCAGTACTACTGAAGGACCTCTCCTACCTGCAGCGCAGAGACTTCAAAGTGCATGGTGGTCAGGTTGGGGATCAGAACTCTGATTTAAACTACAACAATATCAGCAAACAAATTGACGAGGGAGTGAAAGAAGGCTTTGCTGAAGCAGAGGTGGTCAGAGGGGTGTTGAGGATCATCAAGCCAGGGGCTTTTAAAGATATGCTTGTGAACAAAGATTCCATCACAGTATCTGAACTCAAAGGCTTCCTCAGGTCTCACCTCGGAGAAAAAGCAACGACTGAAATGTTCCAGGAATTGATGTGCGCCAGACAGTCAGACCAAGAATCACCACAACAGTTTCTCTACCGCATGATTGGGCTTAAGCAGAAAATCCTTTTCCAGTCCCGACAGTCTAGTGCAGACATTTCATATGATCCGAAGACCATCCAGGAGGTGTTTCTCCATACTATCTACCAGGGTTTGGGGACAAAACATGCTGACCTCCGACAGAGACTGAGACATCTAATCTCCAACAGTCAAGTCACAGATGAGAAATCCTTCACAGGTCATGAAAATAATAAGTGATGAGAACGAGCACCAGCGCAGACTGGGCCAACTGTCCCGACAAAAGGTAACACAAGCACACAGTGCCAAGGTTGAAACGGGAGATCTTAACAATAATAACAAGTCACGGGATGCGCTATCAGACAATGAAAACCTCCAGACAATAAAACAGCTCACTTCTCAGGTAGAGACACTGACACAGATGGTGGCTTCTTTGATGGAGCAGCGGACAGAAAATACCCAGGTGTCTTACTCTCCTTCTCAGCCAACCTCTAGTAGACCGGTCCAATCACAACTGGGACGACCTGCAGTCCAGGTAAGAGGGAGGACAGCTCGTTGTCCGAAATGTACCGAACAGAATGCACAGGAGTGTAACCATTGCTTTGTGTGCGGAGAGGCGGGACACAGGGCAGTCGGATGTCTGCAACGAGTCAGGATGCAGGGAAACGGGGCTCGGTCTTTGTGGAGGGACGCCCAGAGACCGGTGAACAGTTTCAGTCCCAAAAAGTAACAAATAATCAACAAATAACAAGACGCCTCAAGCCAAACAAACAGCAGAATCCACAAATACTGACCAGCCAGAGTAACATCGTCTGCAAAGCACCCTTAATTGGGAAGAAAAGTCTGTTGAAATGTTTGATTGGCGGGTACCCAGCTACAGTCCTGTTTGATTCAGGTTCGCAGGTGAGCATAATAGACCAACAGTGGACTGACACTCACATTCCTAGCCATATCTTGAGACCTCTTTCTGAACTTTTAGAGGAAGAACTTGGTGTCTATGCAGTCACTGGCCATGCTGTTCCCTACAGTGGGTGGGTTGAGCTCACGGTTAATCTGGCAGGGAATGAAGACCCGAATCTCAGCACAGGCTCCTTTCCTAGTCAGCCCGCTGCCACTGTCCCAGCCCTCCTAGGAGCCAATGTACTCCAGGAGATCATTAGAAGGAAAGAGTCCTCGGGTGACGAGTTGCCACGGTTGTCAACCTTCTTCGCAGTGCCTTTGGAATAGAGGAGGACCAGGTAGAGGCCATTGTGAATTTCATCCAGGTACCGCCTAAGACATACTGTGATCCAGTCACTATTAGAGTGGGCCAAGACCATACTATAATTCCCCCTGGCAGGACAACCCACGTATGGTGTAAGGTACCCCAAATTTTGATGTCTCTAATCCCCTTGTCTTATACGAACCAACGGAGGGAAGTGTTGTCTTAGGGCAGCTGAGTGTAGGTGAAGGCCTCTTGAAATCAATAACACCCGACGGCCTTATGTTAAGGTGCCCATCTCCAATCACTCAAAACATGAGGTCACCCTGCCGAGGAGAACCTCTCTGGGAACCATCCAACATGTTATCAAGGTCATTGAGACCGATGCAACAGCGCCACATCAGGCTGATCCCACACCAAGAAAGATGACATCAGTCGAGGTTAAGGCTGTCGCTTCGCCCAGCACCTCTCCACCCGAGTCCTGGCTTCCTCCTATTGACATCAGTCATCTCAACCCTGAACAACAACAGGCAGTAAAGGAAGTGCTCTACGAGGAATGTGGAGCATTCGCCCGTGACAGCGCATTTACATAGGGTGCATCCTCCCTACAGATGGAGATCAGGACCAAGGATGACATCCCAGTTCAGAGGGCCTACGCATCCATCCCAAAACCACTCTACAGGGAAGTTAAGGAGTACATCCAGGAGCTGTTGGTTAAAGGATGGATTGTGAAGTCCCAGTCGCCCTATTCAGCTCCTGTTATCTGTGTAAGAAAGAAAGATGGGTCCTTACGCCTGTGTGTCGATTACCGGCTCCTCAACAACAAAACCGTGCCGGACCGTCATCCCCTTCCCAGAATTCAGGACCTCACTGACTCCCTGGGAGGATATGCCTGGTTTTCGATCCTCGATCAGGGGAAAGCCTACCATCAAGGTTTTATCGCCGAAGGATCAAGGTACCTGACCGCATTCATAACCCCATGGGGGCTCTATGAGTGGGTCAGAATACCCTTTGGGCTATCGAACGCCCCAGCGGCCTTTCAAAGGAGCATGGAAAGTATGCTTGACACGCTCAGAGACGAATGCTGCATACCTTACCTCGACGACGTGTTATGCTTCTCCAGGTCCTTTGATGAGCATGTACAGGTGTTACGCAGAGTCCTCCAAGCCTTGCAACACCACGGGGTAAAGCTGAAGCCGGAGAAATGCGAGCTCTTCCGCAAGGAGGTCCGATATGTCGGCCGGTTGGTGTCAGCAGAAGGAGTAAAAATGGACCCCAAAGACCTTGAAGCAGTGCGGCACTGAAAGACAAGACGCCACAGACAGTTGGGGACGTCAGGCAGTTACTTGGGTTCTTGAGCTATTATCGAACATACGTGCAGGATTTTTCACGTATAGCCAAGCCCCTGTACGACCTGCTCCAGTCGAAACCCAGCACCCTCCGACCAAACCACCACAAGGAAGAACAAGATGCAATCAGCAGTCATCCCGTGCGCGGTAGAATGGAAAATACACCACCAACAGATCCTTGAACAGCTTGTGGACCGGCTGACCAAACCCCAGTGCTGGCTTATCCCGATTTCAACCGCCCCTTCACACTCCACACGGATGCCTCCCAAAAGGTCTTGGGGCAGTTCTTTATCAGAACCAGGATGGGAAGATGAGGGTGATTGGTTACGGGTCACGCACACTAACATCGGCAGAACAAAATTACCACCTACACAGCGGAAAGCTGGAATTTCTCGCGTTGAAGTGGGCGGTATGTGAGAAGTTTCGTGACTACTTATTCTACGCCCCACATTTCACAGTCTTCACGGACAATAATCCTCACATACATTCTGAGTACTGCCAAACTCAACGCAGTGGGTCACCGGTGGGTGGGGCAACTGGCCGATTTCAACTTTGACATCAAATACCGGCCAGGCAAAATTAACATCGATGCTGACACCTTATCACGCTGTCCCTGGACATTGACACTTTCATGGCTGGGTGTTCAGAGAAGATATCAAGGAGGCTGTATGTGCTGTATGGGAAGGAAGCCGGAGAGCACAACAAGGAGATGTGGCCTGGGTGGCGGCCCTCAACTTAACATCTCACTGCCAACCTCAAGTTGAGTCTCTGCCGGAAGTCAGTCATGATGAGCTTGTGAGGGAGCAAAGAAAAGACCCCGCTATTGGAAAAGTGATGGCGTTGAAGGAAAACGACACACCACTAACAGAGGATGACAAAGGGAGAATGGACACATGCGCAAGGAGGCTGTTAAGAGAGTGGAGCAGATTACACATAGAGAATGACCTTCTTTACCGGAAAAGTGCAGGTCGACAACAACTGGTCCTGCCCGCCACCTACAAACGGACAGTACTCACCCAGCTGCATAACAACATGTGCCATGTTGGCGTTGAAAAAGTTCTGAGCCTAGCAAGGGGAGCGATTCTACTGGCCTTTCATGAAAAGCGAGATAGAGGAGTATGTGACCAGGAAGTGCTCTTGCATTAAACAGAAGAGGCCAGCCACACATGAAAGAGCACCAATGGGAAGTATAACATCAAATTCGCCCCTTGAGTTGGTATGCATTGATTTCCTTCACCTGGAAGCCTGTAGAGGTGGATACGAATATATACTGGTAGTAGTTGATCACTTTACCAGATTCGCACAAGCCTACCCTACCAGGAACAAGGCTGGTAAGACGGCTGCGGACAGGCTTTTCAATGATTTCATTCCCAGATTTGGTTACCCGCCAAACTACACCATGACCAGGGTCGAGAGTTTGAGAATGAACTCTTCAGAACTCTCAGGCAATTAGCTGGTGTCGCACACTCGAGAACCTCTCCGTATCACCCGCAGGGCAATCCTGCAGAAAGATTCAACCGCACACTGTTGCAGATGCTCCGCACCTTGGGAGAGAAAGAGAAGGAGAGTTGGAAAGACCATCTGCCCCATGTACTCCAGGCATATAATTGTACGAGACATGAGTCCACCGGTTTCTCTCCCATACTATTTGTTGTATGGCCGTCATCCTCGCCTACCAGTGGACATCCTCTTCGGCCTGATAACAGATGAGGGAGCTGAAACTAATGGGCCAAAAGGATATGCTGAGAAGTGGGCAGGAAAAATGGTGGAGGCATACAGAATAGCAGACGCAAACAGCCGACAGTCCAGCTCCAAGGGGAAGACCTACTACGATAAACGGAGTAGAGGTGTGGTTCTTCAGCCTGGGGACAGAGTCCTTGTACGCAATCTCAGTGAACGAGGGGGCCCTGGAAAGCTTAGACCGTATTGGGAGCAGCTTATCTACATTGTGAGAGAACAGGTTGGAGATAATCCTGTGTATAAAGTAAGCCCGGAGGTGGGAGGCCGACCAGTTCGCACTTTACACAGGAACCTCCTGTTGCAAGTCAACGACCTACCTGTAGAGCCTCTTCAGAATCCGACTACCAACACAACTGAGTCGCAAAAGAGAAGGAAGAGAGCTTCAGAGATCCCAAAACCCACGCACGAGACACAGGACCCAGATATAAGTGACTCTGAGGAAGAGGAAGGTGTGCCTGTTACTGGTTGCGAATACCGATGGAGAAACCTAGACCTGGAAGTTACTCACCTGTGCCGCACGTTACTCCTGACTGCCAAAACAGATCTGAACAAAATGAGACTCACCTGGGGGAAATGATCCATACAGAACCTGAACAGGACGGGAGAGTGTTGAGACGAGGAGCAGGGGACATCCAGTGCAGACGAACATTGCATGGAGCAGCTGCCACCTGCAACCGCTCAAGAGGAACTGCATGTCCTTCAAGAGGACAATGTCTCCACACCACAACCTGAACATCAGATCCCACTGAGACAGTCCACGAGAAAGACGGCATGTCATGTGTTTACTTACCCATCCCTGGGGCAACCTGCTTATCACCCGCGCCCACTGTGAGTGCAGTTGAGTCCAGCCACTACAGTATACTTACCAGTGTCCCGGCCCCCATACCTCCACCACTTCCAACCCCCGACCATCGCCCCATGTCCTTACCTATCTGTTGTGTACCCAGCTCACTGGGGATGAGACGCCATGAAAGACAATTACATACGCTCCATACTCACCTGATGAGATCACACACACACACTTTATTACACACACACTTTATTACACTTTAGGATGCAGTAATTGAGAGTTGAAAAGTGTTTTGGAAAAAAATTGTGTGAATGTTCAGAGTGAAAATGTTCAGAATATCTTGTGTCAGGAGCCACTTTTATTTGTCGGGGAGTGTGTGATACACCCTTATGTGGTAACACAGTTTAGTGTTTATAATATAAGTGTTTATGGGATAATATTCAGCATTCTTAAAATTGCAATTTTAATTGTGTATTTCGATACTAATGTATAGGGGAACCAAAGAAGTGGAACCAAAGTGCGGGTAGCGTTGTACTGCGTTGCCTAGGTGACGGACGTTTTCCGTCTTCTCTCATACAGATATATGGAGATGAAGATGGCGGTTCATTCTTTCACTCACTGATATTATGATCCTGTTTTCCAGGGCTATCATCTAGGAGAGCTGAGAATAGTGAACCACAGAAAAAAAAAAATCATTTGTTGCTCCAGTTTCGCTATTTGAAACTCGTAACATGCTCACAACAGGATCTCAGCGCTTCAGGGCAAAATTAAACTCTGACCTCACATTACAATGTCTGTCCAGATCTCCAAAGCGGGTGTGTGAGGTTCAAAACGGATACACTCACATGGAGGGCACATTAGCACAGGCTTCATTACAAACATTATCAGCTCCCCGTATAAAGGAGCCACTGCGGAGGTCAAAGGTGAGGAACTATCCCTCCTGTGTTATATTTCACGTTTTAGCTCTGTGAAGTTCACAATAGCATGTGAAGAATTTGACCCATGTATTTACACTAGCGTTAGAGGCAGTGATGTCTTCCATTAATCAGCTTTCCTTCCTCCATAAGACATCATCTAAATTATCACACAATGGAGCTTTGACAACTGCACTCAGCGGAATGCAGTAATAATTGAGTGCATAACAACAACGTATTGAAATGACAATAATTCAAGCTGCCACATCACAATGACTCGTACTGAGCAAAGCATGTATAACTCTCCACCATAACTCTTCAGAAGCTCCCCAAAAGGAAAAACGGGCTGAGAATGAGCCATGTTCATGTCAATATTGTGTTAAGAATACATAATACAAAGGATCTTTCACAAAAATTTCTCATGCGGTCCATTGTGGCTCTCATCAGTTAGTCTATGTCTAAGTAGTCACACATTTTTGCCAAAGTAAATTGCATTATGTATGCATGGTTTTGCAGCTGCCACTCTGAAACCTTTATGTATGTATTTTCAACAAAAAAAAAAAACTGCCTTGACCTACTATATAATTATAGGACCAAACCATTGTATTTGGCAGTCAATTTAAGACATTTCGAAATTCCTGCAGACTGGCCACATCCTCAACCATCCTTTACTTTGGCAGACTGTTTTATAGGCTAACTGCTGTATAAAGCAGTGACATGGAGGGAGCAAGGTCCAACAGTGAGTTATTTTATGAATAGAGCTTTGATCCGAGTCATATTGCAGAGATTTTGGATTAAGCTGCGTACAATAGGGTCTTTTATGAATAGAGATACACATATTGTGTGAACAAACAGCCAATCACCCTGCCAATTATATCATAGATTAAAAAAAACAAGCATGTGGTTTTCATCTTTTGCCTTTTTGTCATTTTACATTCAAATGAAGAGATGATAAATCATGTGAATTTTCTTCTCGTCTCCATCATACTAGGTGTCCTGATTCGGTAAGTTTCCAGCAAGGAAAATAAAGGCCTCAGGCAGCTACAACATCAAGAGTGAGGCTAGCATGCCAAAGCTTGTCGTTTAGATTTGGAAGCGAACCATTAAATGTCTTCCTTTTGGGGAGATTAAATAATTCCAGCTGGCTCTGGTGTGTTATTTCTGCCTAACATAACACACTTTAGGTGTCAAGACCTTTAATGAGAGGGCAGAGGATTTGTGTTATTCGTGGTAGGAAGTAGTATAATTAGACTTGATAAATTAGTGTAACATTAAGTTCAATGTTTCATTAGAATGCATCCGATTACACAGGAGAAAAGCAATTGATTTTTGAACGTGATGTTAATGATGCCCGATCTCATCCAATTCCACTGTGAGCTTGTGGAAACCCGTCTGGAAAATTCGAGAAAGGTATGTCGCACTCACGTTCCCTAGTTATTCGCTTGATCTGCTGGATCAGGATGTTCTGTCTGTTGAATCTTCTGATCCAGCGTATAGCATATTACTAGCACCGTCCAGCCAGGAGGAGGTGGACATGGTTGAGGAGGATATTGCTGACAGTGAGCCTTCCCAGCCTGCCAAGGTCCGACGCATACAAAGAGCTATTGGAGGTTATGACCCATGCCATGACAAGACTATGACTGTGTCTGAAAACTAGAAAATTCTGCCTTTCAGAGGACACACTTCAAGGTATCTCACAAATTACGGAAATTTCCATCAATGGCTGGGAACGAGTTACGATTATGTTAGATAAAAAAGACAAAAATACTAAGCAAGAAGATTGCATAAAACCAATATCGCACTCGCAATAACACTTTATTTTTTCTCCGAATAGCAGCTTTCTGTGCAGCTTTCTCTGATATTCGGAAACAGCAGAAATTGCTTAAATCATGCAGCGACATTGATATATTTTTGAGTGTTACATAAGTGTCCAAATATTTTTAGGGCCATTGTATATCTACAGGCAGTGTTTGGAACTAGTCCCTCCTCTCAGTTCAGACTCACTTTCATCCTAGGATTTGCATAAAAAAAAGGCTGAGTGCAGCTTGCAGATTTGGAAACCCCTCTGTCATTTACTCAGTCCCTGCCATGTTAGCATGCAATGATGTTGGACAGCCGCGCCATTTAGTTGTTTCTTCTTTTTTTTGTGCTTGACACCAGAGGTGCGAAGCTGTGAATAGCCTCTGGTAAAGGCAGTATGTCCCCATTATCATTATTCTCCATGTGCTGTGTTCAGGTAAAATCCTAAGCCCTTCACCCAGCAATCAGGCAGCTGCGCTTCAAGCAGCAATTGCTCTCTGCTGATATTGTGCATTATCTGACCGAGCCAGAGGGCTGCTACAAACATCTTGCATATATAAGTGAGCTTTTATTTGCCTTGTTCACAATTGAGTTGCTGTTAAACTTCAAAGTAGAGAAATCTCTTGAAATTGTATGTGTCCTAAAATACTGTTTTCTAAATACGGACTCTAAGACCCAACATTTACTAAATGCAAATTTTCAGTATGGGGCACAGATGTTCTCATGCAGTATAAATAAAGATCACATTTTGTTCACAAGCAACTTGGAGGTCACAAATGGAGATTCCTGTCCAAGGTACACTATTGTATTAGAAAAAGCTCTAGGCTACAAGTCTCCTTCAAATGATGAAAATCCACAAAGGATGAAAATATGAGCTCCACTGAGTGAATAAAATAGATCTTTGCCTTTTTACTCACACCATTATCTCATCATTCAAAGGAGTGAGATTTGTTTGTAGGCTCATTTATTACACTCATTCACTTCTGAAATTGAACACTAATTTCTTTATACATTGTTTGAGAGCTAGGCCTTAAATTACATTTAGTCATAGTCACTTTAACTTTTAGGCATTCTAACTTTTGATATCAGACATCAGCAGGGTGACATCATAATGGTGGTGGCTGAAGCTGAAGAGTCAGTCAAGGACTAAACAAGCAGCCTTTTGTCTATGAATGGAATTCTTAGGAAAACTGGCTTCAGACAGGCTTCCAAGGCACCATAAGTGCATGTCTAATGGTCTAGACCAAATTCAAGTGTGATTTAGAGATAACCAAACAAGTTTAGTGGCTACCAGGGATGGACGGGGCTAAAAAACAGCTTTGGACTTTCTCCCAAATAGGCCCATCATCCGGCCATTCGCCCCTAGCCTTGCGCAACAGACACTAGCCAGGATGTACTTTGCAGACTATCAGACAAGGTATTCACAACAAGTAACATCTCGAAACCAATGATAATAAAGTTGTGTTTATTAATGAAGCCTCAGCCCTGTTAATTTTGTATGTGAAGCTTTCACACACAACCACCAGGTCTTTGCCAATTCCACAATAATAAACAAAAATATGAAAGACAAGGAAAAACTGCACTCTGATGGAAGACAGACAGAAAGGACAAGACAGATTTTTTGGTTAAACAAAAATGTAGTCTATTATTTAGCCCCCCTCCATGTGTATTAGCATGTTTAGAGTGGTAGCAATGCATGCCTGATGTTTTCCTGTTTAATTCAATACCTTGGTAGTAGAAGTAGAAGTGAAATTCTAGTAGAAGTGAGCTCACTACAACCTCTCATATACAACAAAGTGAACAAAAGAAATGAAAACCAATACAATACGATGATGAATGTCCAGAAGATGACACCCACAGACTGTTTTTAAATGGGGTTGGATACATATTTTTGGCTTTTAAACTGTGTGTGTGTGTGTCCTTGTTTATAGTATATTGTGGGGACCCCACCTTTCAAAATGCTTAAAATACACAGGATGAGATTTTTTGAGAAAGTAAAAATGCAGAATGTTTCCTGTGATGGATAGGTTTAAGGGCAGGTGTGTGTGTGTGTGTGTGTGTGTGTGTGTGTGTGTGTGTGTGTGTGTGTGTGTGTGTGTGTGTGTGTGTGTGTGTGTGTGTGTGTGTGTGGACTGGTAATCCCTACGGTATGGGGACAAAATGTCCCCACAAAGATGGCAATATCCAAATTTTTGTCCTTGTGGGGACATTTTTTTGGTCCCCATGAGGAAAACATCTTATAAATCACACTAAGTGATGTTTTTGAAAAGTAAAATGCAGCATGTCTCCTGTGATGGGTAGGTTTAGGGGCAGGGGCAGTGTAGGGGGATAGAAAATACGGTTTGTACAGTATAAAATGCATTACGCCTATGGAATGTCCCCATAAAACATGGAAACACAACATGTGTGTGTGTGTGTGTGTGTGTGTGTGTGTGTGTGTGTGTGTGTGTGTGTGTGTGTGTGTGTGTTTGGTTAGATGACAGTTGTAGGTACAGTTTGACAAAAGCACAATGTTTTGTTTTATTGCGAGTGTACGCAGTTTTTATGATGTCCTGTATGATGTTTCTACTGTTCGATCGTGGAATCACGGCCGCGCCAAATACACACACACGCACACACACACATCTCTCTCAACAGTAGTTCCGCATCACATTAATTTTTGCGCAAGTTTTATTTATTTTTATATTGTGTATTCTCCGTGTATTCACATAAGCCTATTATTATGTGTCCTGCTACTACTGGCACTTACCAGGACCTCTTGCTGGTATGAAGTTAACTCTGTCTGTCCCTCCTCATCATAACAAGGCCGTGGAGCTCTGTGAGCTTTTTACACTATGCTGCATCAGTCTCGAGAGACTTGGCCCTCTTTTCTTTAACTTTCTCATCCACCTTTCTCCTAATGTTTTCTGCTAGCCATTCTGCCAGCGATTTGATTCCGGCAATCCGGGGACCAATCACAAACTGGCTAGGCCATAGCATATAAGTGATCGTATTAGTGCCCCTGCTGTTGGCTGTTCATATTGCGTTATTAGACTTTCTTTCTTTTTTTTTGCCGACGGCCGGGCGACAGCCCTCGCTTGGACGGCCGTTCTGGACTTTTCCAGAACGCAGATTGTCATTCCGTCCCTGGTGGCTACAAAGCTTCTGTCTTGATAGAAATAGTCATAAGTTGAAAAATGGATATAAATAAAATGTAATTACTTGTTTTATGATGTACGTTTGTTGGTGGATCACAAAAAGAAGCAATTTTGTTGAAGCTTTGCTTCATACATCACATAAAAGCATCACAAAAGTAGTCCAATCTATTAGTGCATATTATAATATCATAGATTGCAGAGCTTTAACAAATCCATGTATTAATAGTATAATATTTTTGAAGTATAATATAGTATATTTTTAAATGAGCTTTTATTTGTAGGCTATATTTTAAATTTAGTGTAAAATATATATATATTTTATTTGATCCCCTGGCTTCGACTCGGGCCGCCGATGCCGTTACTCCACCTCAGCCCATTGACCAGTCAGCTTCACCTTGGCTCCTCGCCCCCTCAGTTCCACCTAGGACCATCGTCCTCAAGGCTCCACTGGGCTCCCTTGTCCCACCGGCTTCTCATTGGTCAGATGTCACTCTGCCTGTGCCATGTACTTCCAGCACTTTTAGTGAGCTCCTTTTCTCCACCCCTACAGCTCCAACGGGCTCTGCTTTTTTTCCTGCTCTTGGTCTTCGGTTTCACCAGAGTCATCTCAGGACCCTTGTTCCACCTCACGTGCTCGTCGTAGCAGCTCCGTCTAGCTCTGGATCCTGCGGTGTCAACTGATCTCATCATCACCTCAGCTTCACCAGGGTCTCCAGATCTCACGGCAATCGATGGCGGTCGGACTGCTAACTCCACCCTGGCATGAGGTGAGGATGAAACCATAGTGGAGAGGCAAGAGAGATAGAGTGAGCGTAGGTTACACTGAAAGGTAACCTGGGGAGGAGTGTGTGTTGTGTCAGGAGTCAGTATAAGGCTAAAAGTGATGAGAAAGTGGTCTGAGGTGTGCAATGAAGTAACTAGAGTGGGTGTAGTAGTAGTAGGCCCACTACTGGCTAAGTGTAGTATTTTTGCTGGTCTGATTATGGCCCATTGCCTGCTCAGTTTTAGTACCCAGACTCGGCCCATTACTGGCTAAGTGTAGTAGTTTTGCTGGTGTGATTATGGCCCATTACCTGCTCAGTTTCAGTACCCAGACTCAGCCCACTACTGGCTAAGAGTAGTATTTTTGCTGCCGTGATCGTAGCCCAGTGTCGGCAGTGTCAGCTCAGTTTTAGTACCTAGATTCGTCCCCGTACTGGCTAAGTGTTCAATTCTTGTCGGTGTGATTTTTTGCAGCCGGACTCAGGCCAGTGTACTCAGGCCGATTCTGTGTCGTCATTCATCCCGCGTTCATCCCGAGTCTGGCAGCTGCAACCGGGCCGTTATCGGGCCGAAGACATTTTGGCTACCTGGGTATTTACAAACGTAACCAAATGCGAGAAAATGGGACTTCAACAATGCAGCTACAGCATGTGAACACAGTAAACAAACAAACAATTTTTTTAGTAACGACAACTGAACTAAAATCAAATGAGAAAAAGATACAAAACACTTACAGTTACTGTCTCCTCCTGTTGCTAGATTGCTTCTCGCTTTAATGTGTCAGCTAATTAGACAAATTAAGTAAATTACTCTAAAATATCTGTTAAAATTGGCTCTGTCCTTGATGCTACCCCAGTTTTACCCAGCATCTTGAGGATTGGTGTTTAAGGCCAAGATCGTATTTTTATCCTGATTATACTAATAATGTATTGAATAGCCTGTAGTCAGTCTCAGAATGCATCGCCTAGTTAGGAACATCCAGACCTGCCAACACCCTCGAGGCTTTTTGTATCTTTTCTTGACAATGTTCCGACTGTTACACCAGGCTGAGATTCATTTCTTGTCTGCTCTGATTGAGATATATAACCCAGCCATGTGGCCTCGACTGAAGCCTGACATGTTGCAGGGTCTCAGGTGTCAGCGGCCATTTCCCGCTGAAGGTCCCCGGAACAAGATTAAATCCATTTATCTGTTTCCAGATTGTGCTAAACCCATTTCCGCTGTCATTTATTTGGTGCATGTCATCCTTCATTGCCCTGTATTTTGTTGTGTGTACAAGCACAATTAGCTCACCTTTGCATCAGAATATGCCTGATGTTTAATATACTGGAGCAGTTTGGTGATATACTGTAGGTCTCAATAGATCACAGAATGTATGATGAGGTCTGTTGCCTGAAGGATTTCAGTTAATTAACAAAAAATTGCTTCTGCTTAGGGGACTAACTTTCTATTAGATTTTATTTGTGTTTTTTAAACTTGGTATATTGCACTTCTGATGCTACTGGCATCTGTTAAAACTCACAATTTTCTTTCAAAGATTATATACAAATTCAGTCAGGGCACGGTTGCAGCAGGGATGAAAAAGGCAGGATCTATGCACAGCAGTCTTTATTAATAACAAAATCAAACTAACAAAAACACTCAGAACAGCCATTGACAATAACAGACAAGGACCAACTGAAACTGAGGCCTATAAATACACAGGGAAACACCAGGGTTGCATCCAAAATCACATACTTCCCTACTATATAGTATGTGAAAAGCAGAACGTTACAAAAGAAGTATGTCCAAATTTACAGTACCTGGATGACCTACTACTTCCAGCAAGATTCTGAATCTAGTGTGCATATTACGCTGGACACTTTACTATACCATGAGGCCACACGAGTGGCAGTGAAGTGATGCAACTGACGCTGGTAGGTCACATGATAATGACAGCATGGTGAATGTAGTATGTCTTACACGCACACTCATAGATTACACTCATACTGCACACACTTATACTGTATAGAACATGCTTTTTTTAGTGCTTGTGAAGTAATTATTCAAAATAAGTACCTACTCAAGAGAGTATGCAATTTCAGACGCGGCCTAGGGATTAAACAAGATAATTATCTAGACAGAGGTGTAACACATGAGAGCAAAACCATGGCAACAAATGAACAGATCCAAAGGAAACTCAACTCAAGCAAACACAAACAGAGATCAGCAGTTCCGACAGTCAAACTCAAGGATTTATATATATATATATATTTACATTACATTTACATTTACGCATTTGGCAGACGCTTTTATCCAAAGCGACTTACAGTGCACTAATTACAGGGACAATCACCCTGAAGCAACGTGGAGTAAAGTGCCTTGCTCAAGGACACACTGGTGGTGAGGATTGAACCAGCAACCTTCTGCATGTATATACATTTCATATATATACATACACTCTAAAAAATGCTTAGTTGTTTTAACCCTGCGGTTGGGTTAAATGTTTGATAAGACAACCCAATCGCCAACCCAAACCCAATTGACCCAATGTTGTTATTTACCCAGCATATTTTAGAGTGTATATATATATATATATATATATATATATATATATATATATATATATATATATATATATATATATATATATATATATATATATATATATTAGTGGATAGAAGTTGGAAAATCCGAGGAAACGTTGGAGTTCTTTGATGGTAGTGGGAGTGGGCCAGGACTGTATGGCGGAGACCTTCCCCTCGTCCATCCGGATGCCACTGTGATCGATATGGTATCCCAGGAATTGAACAGAGGGCTGGTGGAAAGAGCACTTCTCTGCTTTGAGGAACAGGTGGAATTCTCGTAAGCGCTGGAGGACCTCCGCAACGTGGTGGCGATGTTCGGCCAAGCTCCGGGAGTAGATGAGGATGTCATCAATGTACACTAGAACGAACCTGTGAAGGAACTCCTGGAGCACCTCATGGATGAAATCCTGGAATATGGAGGGGTCATTGACAATTCCATAGGGCATGACCAACACCTCATAGTGGCCGGTGGCCATGACAAAGGCGGTCTTCGACTTGTCCACCTTGCGTATCCGGATGATGTTTTACGTTTCACAGTGGCACCACGGAGATGTTCTAGGGCCGCTGGGACGAGGGGTAGTGGGTAGCGAAACTTGACGGTTACTTTGTTGAGGGACCGGTAATCAATGCAAGGCCGCAAGCCTCTGTCCTTTATTGCCACAGAGAAGAAGCTGGAAGCAGCAGGGGAAGTAGACTGGCGGATGTAACCTTGATTAAGGGCCTCTTTGATGTATTCCTCCATGGCCTTCACCTCCGGTACTGACAGGGGGTATATGCGTCCCCTAGGCACTAGGTTGGACGAGTTGGGCATGCGGCGATAACATGCCCAGGCGATCCACAGTATAAGCACAGATTCTGGGTCAGCCTTCTCTGTCTCCCAGAATAGGTCAAACGTGAAGTATCCACTTGCATAGGTTCAGGGGCTGGTTCTGGAGAGCTGACAGGTTCTGATCGACGGAGGAGGTTGTTGAAGGATGGCTGGCCCTGGTGCTCTAGGAGACACGACTGCATACGAGAACCCACGCGGATGGCGAGCTGGGTGAATCTTTCTAATCCTATGGAGTCCTCGTATGCAGCGAGATGCAACCGCAGCTTCGTCTCTAAGCCCTGGCGAAAGGTGGTAATGAGGGCTTGTTCATTCCATCCACTGGTGGCGGCTAGCATTCTGAACTGCAAGGCATAATCGTTAACAGTCTTATTTCTCTGTCTTAGATTGTAAAGTTTCTCACCAATAGAAGAATCCGCCATGGGTTTTCCAATTACTTCCCGGAAGTGAGATACGAACGCCGAGTAGGATTTCACAACAGAGCCTTGTTGAGTCCAGAGAGCATCAGCCCAATGAAGGGCCTTACCTTGTAGTTGGGAAACAATGAACACAATTTTTGCCATGTCGGTAGGGTAGAGTTGCGATTGCATCTCCAGGATCAGTTCACATTGTAGGAGGAAGCCGCTGCAATACTCCGCCGATCCTGAGTAGGGTGCCGGTTTGGCCATGGGACTGGCGGTGAATGCCGGTGAGGGAGTGATGGGCGGTGGTGGTGAATGATGTCGTCGGGGATTGAGTGGTGAGTGCTCGGCGCAAAGCGTCAACGAGTTCCTAGAAGGGATCGGTTTGACTCATGCTGATGTTATGCTGTTAGGGTCCGGTCTTCTGTTACGGGAGAGACACGGAGGACAATCAGCAGAACAATCAGCAGAGTTAGCGATGAGTTTGTGTAGAATGGAATAGACTTAGAGGATACAGAATGAAATGCTGTCCTTTGTAGAATGGCGGTTGCAGAGAAGATGCGAAGTAGGAGGCAGACGACGGGAAAACTCACACACACAGGAAAGTTGGAACACGGGGAGCGATGGAGACGATGGAGACAATGGAGACAGGTAAGTATAGAGAATGGAGTCCTTGAGGTAAGCATACAAACAGTGTTGTGCAAACGAGACCGAACAGTGAGTGTGTGTGAGTGTGGATGCTTTATAGTCCAAAGTGATTGATGGATTGACTGGCTGCTGGTGATCAGAAGGTTGGTGATAGGGATCGTGGGTAATGTAGTGTGGTGGAACCTGACGTGTCTGTGACAATTAATGGTTAGTGAGGTAGTTTTTGTAGCATAAGTTTAGGTATTGTGTAGGATTAAGGGATGTAGAATAAAGTCATGAAGAATAAGGCATTAACGTGCTTTATAAGTACCAATAAACAGCCAATATCCTAGTAATATGCATGCTAATAGTTAATAACTGAACCCTAAAAGAAAGTGTTACCATATTTTTTTTCTTTTATTAAAAGTTAAAGTGAGATGCTCCTCAGAATTGCCAAAGAAGCTTTCGGTGACACACTGCTGCTGGTATTTTTATTATAATTCATGTGAGTTACTATTTAATAATTCCATGATTTAGATTCCATTTTCATTATTCACCATAACCTAAAGGCCTGTTGAGAAGAATCGTTCAATCTAAATTCATAGTCTAATGCTATTGTGACATCCCTTGAATTTAAAGAATGTTCCTGTATTTAATTTATAGAATGATATAGCTAGTGCAATGCATTTTTGACTACTATTGTGCCATTATCTAACTAAAATGTCAAAATGTATGGTTAATTATAGAGTAATTGATTTAGTATTTAACAATAATTAACAATATATAACTGATATATAAATAATAATGGAAAAAATATATATAGTAATGATTAAATAAAAAATCTTTTAAAAACCCAAATGCTTTTTTTTCAGCATACTACTATTTACATATGTGCAGATTTCATATACCTTGTCAAATATGTAGCTTATTTTTAAGACTGGTAATGAACACTTTTGTCTTCCAAGCCATGTGTAGATAAATTATGGAGTGGAAACGCAGCAGAGGTAGTAGACAAACAAAAAGAAAGTGCACAGTTTTAAACCATGGTGCTGTTAACATTTGTTTAGTCAGCCTTACAGTTCATTCCCAGAACACTTGGATAAGGTTCCCGGTGCAGATTTTTCTTTCCCCCAAGAGAGGCTTCTGAAGGTTTCCACTGGAATGATGGAGTATTAGCAGCTGAAATGGCAATTAATGTTTCAGCTAAAACATACTGTCAACAAATGTTCTTTCACTAAAGTGGAATTTGATAAAGCGACACTCGCAGCCATGGAGACAAAGATGAAACACCTCAGAAGAGAATTGTGTCAACATTTGCCATCCTGTGCCACAGGCTCAGGGAAACGGATTGCACTTCACAGCCATAAGCAAACTGGGTCAAGGCAAGCGATGGGGGACAAGGACTCGCAGGATGCTGTAAACAGAGCCGATGACCTCACACCTTTGCCGTACCTCTCTCCCACCTCACATCATTGTTCTCCCCCTCGCGTGGCCTGCGTAATGAGGACATTTTTTCTCATTGAGGCTTAATGACATTCTGACAGTGTGCCTGTCGCTCAGAGACCCCTGGATTCAGCCAGGCAATTTTACAGTGTGTTCCTCCGTTTTTTTCTGCTTCTGTAAGGGCAGTCTATTCACCGTCTGAATGAGTCAGGTAAATCCAATTCCAAAAAGCAATGGGATCTCAGACGAAGAGGAAATTACGGCTGGGAGAAGTGATGGTGGGATGGATCGAGACCCCTTAGAATTGGGCTCCGGCCCAGACAATGCAGGACACCACTTTTACCGCTCCTGTTAAATGCTTTTTTATAATTGATTCCCTCAGTGACACAAAAGCAGGGCATTGAAAAGGCTGTCATTTGTGTCTCTTTGTGTTGTACACTGATGAGGTCATTCCCTCGAGGATGCCGGTGTTGACCTTTGAGTCAAACCTCAAGGACATTGATGGGAGAGACGGGACCACACACATACAAAAGTTAAATGTACAAAAGTAACTGAAGTTAGTGATACCATTTTATTTTTTTTCCTCCAATTTTGTCTCCAACCAGATCATGATGGAAATACAATGCACGTTCTTCACCCATTTCAAGCATCTTCTAATTCGTTTGGTTGTCGATCAAATTACACAGTCATCTAGTTTGCATATCTTTCTGATACAGTGTGTTCATTGTGGCCTTTCAAACACCTGTGATGATATTAAATATTTGTCAACTTGTGAGCTGGAAATTTGTTTGCGCTTCTGTTGTCAAACAAAAGCCCTCTGATTCTGACCTGGAAAATTATCCAACCAGCTGAAAGTGCTGCTGATTCAACTTTTTTCCCATTCTGCTCTCAGAGCGGCTGACGTTTTTACCATACTCCTGTGCTCTGGTGAATTCCTGAGGATTGTTTCTTATTGCTGGACAGAAGCCTCTATAACTATAGCTTATTTTGTTTTTTTTCTCCCATAAATGCTTTGCCTCTCTTTGCAGTTTCTTTGACTGCATTACTTGGATTTATAGCAGGAGGAACAGCACAGAAAGAAAATGATAGTGCAAAAATGAATGTGTTATGAACATATGCTGACATAAAAAAGAAAATCTTATGATATGCAGCCCTAGTATTTAAGTATTTGTATTGGACACTTAAGCCACACAATTATGTACTGTATAAATATAACATTCGATAACAAAATATGCACATGAAAGACAACACAACCACAGCAAAGCATTTGATAAAAACGTTTGTTAGGTTTTAGATTATTCCACTATACATATGTTCAAAATCACAATAAAGCATTTCTGGCTTTCAAATATGGTGGATCACGTTTATAGTTAACATCGGAGTACTGCATATAAGTAATAGCAAAAATGTGAACTTAGTTTTGATAGTTTAATTGTTTAACACAAGTGTCTAAAATTTTGAGACCACTTTAAATCAGTCATATCTGTTTTAGAAGTTAAAGCTGTCATGAAACGGAAATTGCAGTCATCGGTTTCCCCTATTGTGACGTATATATAAGTGAAACTGCTTTTTGAACTATCGATTCCATCAGGAATTGATTGGATCGTTGGATCACTGTGGTTTGCTAATTGCTGTGAGCTCATGTGCACGTCATCAGAGGAGAGATGTCATTACAAAGTGCAGGGGACGTTTTTTGATTATGAGGGCACAAGAATCTAAAAATAGATGAGGTGGATTATTATTTTTTTTTGTGGTTCATGTATGTTTGTGATGTCTTGTGTTATGTCAGTTTGTATTTCATTTTTATTGCTGCAGAAATTGCTGTCATGCACACACAAGAGGAGACGCTGAGTGATCGTTGAGGAATTTATTATAAAGGATGCACTTGAAAAGCAGGTAAGCACTACAGCAGTTTGAGTGATCTTAAAGTCAGAATAACAATCGCTGTCGACAAGATGAAGGCTTCGGTAGAAGATCGGTGATTAACAGGTGAGTAGTCGGGTAGACAATGCATGGTAGTCACTGATGAGACCAGACAGAGAATGATGGTTTGTGTGTGTATTTGTGGGCAGTCCTGGTTAGGTGCGGCAGGTGAGGTGGATCAGAATTCCGGTGATTGTGATCGTATGGGTGGAGTGATGAGGTCTGCTGCTGACGATGTTACTGATTCTGTTACAATTGCCCTGTGAATGTACAAATACAGAGCACTACTACTACTAGTCCTGCATTTCTCTCTTTCCAAACCACCACCAGAATACATCTGGCAATGTTCTAAACAAGAGTCCAAACATGATGAAGTTGAACTGTCATGCATGCATTCATTTGTACATTGACAGCTGAAATTGAAATAGCTGTAGAGATTATTTATTTCTCTGAATAAGTATAAAATAGATGCATGCAGTTAGTGTTAAAGTGTTAAAGTTTCCAAACATAGATATGAATGGAGTTGGATGGATCATTGTGCTCTGCTCTTGCATTCAAAAGGTCCTAAATATTTTTTATGGAGGTTGGCTTAAACCTTAGGGATTAGTGTCAAGATGGGTGCAAGGCAGAAACTGCCTGTGGACCAACGAGAAGTCCTGCCCTTTCACGCTTGAGGTGTCTGTCAGTTGTCCTGGCATCCTTGTCCGATGGTGTTGGACTATAGTCCACCAAGATTTAATTGAAATGTAGCAAACCTTTGCCATAAAACTCGGCCCTGGAATGTGCTGTTCCCTACATTGGTATAATCCTAGCTTTTCTTTGGAAGACTTATTTTGTGCAAAATTGTGTATTAGTTCGAATAGACTTAAGCACTCTCTGAGAGGCCATTAAATAGACTCTTTACAGCTATTATCTCTGCCATTTAGACCTGGCGGCCACTTAATGTTATAGTCTATTATGGAGTATGATGTGGGCAGTGCAGCAGCAGAGATATAGTGCAGAGCACAAAAAGTGTTTAGAAGAGAGGAAGGCAGCCAATATTATTGTCATAGAAGATCATCTTTCAGGCTCGTGTGCAGAGTCAGGGCGCATCACCTGCCGCATCAGCATCATTCAGGGCCTTTTCCTGACAGTGGTGTTTTCCTGCTAATCAGAGATGAAGGATTCTACCGCTCAAAAACGCTGTGTTTCAGAACGCTGTCTACAGGGAGGAAGAGGCCTTACAGAATATTGCCTTAGGATGAAAAGTGGCCACAAAGGGACTAAATGCTGAATATTGTCACTTTCTCCAGGGTAAGAAGTTAAAACAGTTTTGTGTTGCATATCCTGTGTTGTTTTTAACAGTAATGGGAATAACGGCGTTACTACCGTAATTATTTTTTTCAGTAACGAGTAATCAAACTAATTACTGTTTCTCGTTAGCGTTACTGAGGAAAAAAATGTGGCGTTACTATAATTGAGCTGACTGAAGCGTTTTGCATCAGAACAGCTCTCTGTCAGTCGGACCTGCAACTCTTTTCTTTCTCTGGTTGATGTGTGTGTGTGTGTGTGTGTGTGCGTGCGTGCGTGCGTGCGCGCGGGCGGGCGGGCGTGCATGCTTGTTTTAGTAACACATAACTGATGATGATTGGTGGGTGGGAGACAAGGTTGAGGTTGATAGGTTGAGTTCACACACACACACACACACACCTTTGACGCACACGCATATGCACAGTCAGCGATGGCAAGTTTAACGACTTCAAAGGTAGCTTTCGCAAACTGGAAGTATAAGCTCAACTTTTCCATCGTTGAGGTGAAAGGTAAGAATGTTTATGTAACGTGCAACATATGCCCAGAGCCCTCCACGTCGGTGGAAAGTAATTCTAATCTAATAAGCACCTCACATCATCACATGCCGCCACAAAATTAGTGGCTAAAAACCCATTTGATAACGCTCCACTACCAAAGGAGTAGTATAGTACTGATAATATTTACACTATAGTAGGCCTACTGATAATATTTACACTAGGCCTACTGATAGCCTATTTACAATAATGTATTAAATTTGATAGTTGTCTCACATCCCACAGCAACATTACAATGGTGTACATTAATGTACAATGTTTTATAACAATAATTTATTCTATTTAATATTCTATTTTATGTCCAACTCATTTATTTAACATATTTAATATTGGGGGCATCCAAGTTTTGAAAAAAAAAGTAATAGATAATAGTAATAAATTTCCCTGGTAATTAGTTACTTTTATAATGATGTAACTCAGTTACTAACTCAGTTACTATTTGTAAGAAGTAATTAGTAACTATAACTAATTACTTTTTTTAAGTAACGTGCCCAACACTGGTTTTTAAGAATTTAAAGGGTTAGCTCTCCCACAAGTTTATAGTTAAAGGGGTACTTCAGCGGTGGGAAGATGAATCTGTATTTAAACTGGGTCATTAATGTAGTAGAAATGTGAAATTATTTTTGAATTTGGTGCCTTCTAGACTGAGAAAACACAGAAAATGTATTTTTGTCTCATGGGGATGAAAGACAACAATTCCCAGAACGCTCTGCTTTACTGCCCTTCTCTAGGCACAGCTAGTCGGTTACTGGATTACTGGATTACTGGATCACTTGCCCACCGTGTTCATTTTCAGAAAATCAGTTCAGTTAGAGACACTACAATTAAAAACTGAACGTGTCTGTTCGATATAATGCGAGTGAGCCGATTGAGCGTCACGGCACAAACGCAGCAGGATCGGATTACATTCATCACATGAACTTAGGTGAGGTAATCGCGGGATTCACGACCGCATTCACAGCTCGTGATCAGTCTGGCACGTGTTCATGTCTTTGGAAGCTTAACTGTCATAGGAAGTTCATTTTAAAAGTTAAAACACTCACTTTGCTCTCCACTGCTCTGTTTACATGAATCTCCGCAGCTCCGCGAGCCGAGTGCTGTGAGTGTGATGTTGAAAACATGTGGAAATAGCGCCCTCTGCTGACTGTAGTCTTCAGCCTCTTGCCAAAAACTCCTCCGATGACGCAAAATGAAATATTTGCGTCATCGGAGGAATTTTCCCAGAAATAAAATACATAATTCTCTCGTCTCAGGGTCATATGAGGGGGGAAAGTACGATAATTTGAATATACTCGTGGGTTTCTACTGATACAAAGCTTAATGCTAATCGCTGAAGTAACCCTTTAATTCATATTTTATAAACTGTAGTTAATACAATAATAGACTAACATAAAGCATATGTCTCACGACTATGAGATGGTCTTTCAACATGACTCACAGTAAAGGCTTTTATATCAATGTGCTTTTATCAAGCAATGTAAATACTGTAGGATCACTGTTGATTTAGTCAAGCCAATTATGGACTTATGAGGTCATTTTAAAAATGTCAAATAAGGTAACAAGTGTTATAAACATGTTAAAAAAAGTGCACATCAAATCTAATTAACTACACACACTTGTAACATTTTTATAAAATCCATTCAAAAATAAGTAAAAATGCATTAAAGCAGCATTTGACACTGTTTAATTAACACTTTACCTTAAAAAAAAAAAAGCACTGATTAAAAAGCTTTTTATAGTGTAGTATTGTCATTAAAATTACATTAATAATATAGCAAGTTAAAATATGTCACCTTAAATAATTATATATAGATATAAATACTTAACAGTTAGTTCACCCAAAAATGTTATCATCATTTACTCACCCACATGTCGTTCCAAGCCCATAAGTCTTTTGTTCAATTTCAAAACACACATGAAGATATTTTAAACGAAATCCGAGAGTTTTCTGTCCCTCCATTGATAGTCCATACAACTACCACTTTGGAGCTTCAAAGAGTTTTTAAAGGGGGGGTGAAACACTCAGTTTCAGTCAATCTCATGTCAATCTTGAATACCTGAGTAGTATTGCATCCTTCATATCCCTGAAATGTCTTTAGTTTTATTATATTTATAAAATAAAGATATGCTGTACTGTGTCTTTCTGTATAAAACCGAGTGGCTGGAGGCGTATCGTGTGGGCGGAGCTAAATAATCATGAGCGCGCGCAACTATTGCGTTGAGAGCGTCTGAAAGCTGTGACATCCTTAAATGTGGAAAAGAAAAGTTATCCTAAATAATCAGATTCAACCATAGATATTTGATCCAGAATCTGACCCGGAGACTGAAATTTAACAGGAGCAGCAGCAACAGCGACTACAGCAGGACGTCTCTATGTGGTATGTTCTGTAACTGTATTTGCTTAGCGTGTCATGCGCGAGTTTTACAACATTTGTGTGTGTTTACTTGTGGTTTATGAGGACATGATTTTGGTTTATGGACTATTGTATGCGACTTAATGTTAGCAGTAGCAAGCAGAACGGTTTTGCACGTCAGACTAGTGTTTACATAGAAAAACAATGGAATAGTAGCGCATTTGAATGAAGCTCGCTTTGTGTGAACAAAGGTTTAATATGAAATAATTAATTTATTCAACATATTTTCCCACTTTTTGTGTATTGTTGTTTTGGGTGGTTTTACAATAAACAAACAGACACCTATAGTGGTCAGCTAAACAAATGTATTTAAACACACACCATACATTGCATGCTCCATTGATAAATTAACTACACACAATCATATTGTTTACCTATGTGCACTTACGCGCCGAAAGCCAACAACACAGACATTTGAAGCAGTTTTACTCACCACCTGCTTCCAACACACGACCGTGAACCTTTATCATTGGGACCACTCCATCTTTCAGCATTAGACAAACTACAAATCCGGAGTTGAACTGGGCCTTGTTTAAAAAAACAAATCATCGCCGAAATGCAGGGAACAAACAAAAACACTTCCACATCTCTGTTGCTGCTCCGGAAAAGCAAATTTCCTCCACTGACCCATTAGTATTAGGTTCTGGATAAATAACTGAATATGTTAGTTTCAGCTAAACACAGCTGAAACTAACATAACTAACAAGGGTAACTATGATGACAAACAAGTGGTGGGAAACTAAGACAAAGGAACACGAACAAACACTGAACTGAAAGAAAAACAAACAGACAGACATGTGACATAACTCCCCCCTCCCGGTCGGTGGGTCCTTTTGCCGTAGAAAGACCAACCAGGGAGGGAGGGAGGAGGAGGGAGGGCAGGTGATCCGGGTCCTGACTATATTTTATAATGTAAAATATGTATTTGTAAACATTTTAAGGAGCACTGACTATACATTTTAGTGTAGTCTAAAGGGCCCTGACAACTGAAAATATTGATGAAAAAAATGAAAACATCTTAGCATATAGTACATATAAAACTACATGGTAAAAGCTAAAGTAAACTAACAATGAACTAACAATGAACAATACATCCACAGCATTTAATAATCTTAGTTACATTGACAACATTTACTAATACATTATTAAATTAAAAAGTTGTATTTGTTACCATTAGTTAATGCATTGAAATAATATGAACAAACAGTATTTTTCTTTTTCGTTTTTTACTAACGTTAACAATGATAAATAAACATAACAAATGTATTGCTCATTGTTAGTTCATGTTAGTTAATAGACCTTATTGTAAAGTGTTAGAAGAATTTCTATAATATAAAAGTACAAAACCTGTTTTTTTTGTTTTTTCAGTGTAAGAATATTATGTACGGCCTTGCAAATTGTCTAAAGTACTTCTAGAGATTTTTGATCAGTGGAATTCATATAAGAAACTAAAGCAAGGAATGTAAAAGAAAGCATCATGAAACGCTTTAATTTGAATTGTAATGGCCCGGTCTAGGCAGAAGGCCAGCAAATCAAGTGGTTTAAAGGCGTGACAAACCAATTGTGCCATTTCACCAAGTCTCATTTTTAAATAGCAGTTAGGCAGATTAAGGTCGGCTGTTTAAGACTCACGGTTACGAGAGTCAGTCATGTAAAAAAAAAAAAAAAAAAACGGGGAAAAGGAAAGAGAAAAAAGAAGAAATAGAGGTCAGAAGTGATCATATTGTTGCTCGGGCGAATAGGCAAGAAGGAAAAAAGTGGAAGGACATATTCATTATACGCTGACTGTGTGAGATGCTTCTGAATGGAAATACAATTTACTGCTAGTATATTTGGTCCATTTCTAAGTCTGCTACAAAAAGGTAACCAACTTATTTATGTTGCCTCTTATGATATCTTGTTATAGCCAAATTGGAAATCCCAAAATGCATTGGACAAGTTCTATGAAAGTAATCTAAGATAGCAGATGATGAGATATGTACATTACTGGACACTACTGGTTTGGGGTCAGTAATGTTGTTGTTGTTGTTGAAAAGTGTGGAGACATAATAATCGGCTTACCATGGTGAAAAAAAGGATTGGTGTATTGGTGTATTAAATTTTGTAAATTTCAACAACAAAAAAGTTACATTTAAATAGCACAATAATATATATATATATATACAATGGCTGCCTCCGTGACTTTCGTGAAGGCGCGAGGCGACAGGGACAGCCCGAACGGTCTGTGTCTCGCGAGAATGGAAACATGAAAGTATGCGTCCTTCAGGTCGATCGCTGCGAACCAATCTTGGGGACAGATGCATTCGAAAATGCGTTTCTGCATTAGCATTCTGAACGGAAGCTTTTGGAGGGCCCAATTCAGAACACGCAGGTCCAAGATTGGTGTTGACCCACCCCCTTTCTTGGGCACAATGAAGTAGGGGCTGTAGAAGCACGACTTCATATCGGCCGGAGGAACCCGCTCGACCACGTCCTTCGCCAGTAAGACTTTGATCTCTGACTGCAAGACATGAGCATCGCTGCTCCGCACGGAGGTGAAGAGGATGCCCTTGAACTTGGGAAGCCGGTGAGACCTAGCCAGGCCCCCAGAGAACGAACAAGCGGGACCAACGGCACCACAGACGTACCCCAGGTGGGGCAATGAGGAGGAGTGCTCTGGCCCGACTCGGGTGGCCTGGGAGTGTTACCTGAGTGCTTATGGTTTGGACAGAATGTGGGTGAGAAGGCCTGGTGGCGTCCTCGGTGCCCACTCTGCTGTCCGCTGTCTGGAGGCAGAGAGGTGGAATATTCAGCCCCGACCCTGGAGTATTGACTGAATATTTCAGGATGGGGCAGAGTAAGGGTGAGAAGCCCTGGTGGCGTTCTCGATGCCTACACTGCTGCCCCCTGGCAAACAGAGGCGAGGAAAGGAGTGTCAAGGCCCGGGGGCGTCGCACACTGCCAACCTGACCCTCTTGGGGCCCAGGGAGGAAGGAAACTGCTCTTTTATTGAGAATGTGGGTACCGCTGGACCCCGTCTTTATTACATTCTCCCCCCCGTTCTCCTCCCGGGTGGAGGCTGCTGCTTGGGCTTAGCAGGGGCGGAGGCGGACGTAGGAGGGCGCCCTCGGCGACGAGTGGGTAAAGGCAGCAACTGGTCATTGGGGCAGAATGTTTTTGATCACCTCCGTCTGCTTCTGGGCCACCGAGAACCGAAAAGGCCAACCTGGCAGACAGAGACGTTGAGGAACCGCACCTTGTCGGTATCATGCATGTCCGCCAGGTTCCTGGACCACCATGGTGGACATCGCCCGACCCAGGGAACTTGCGGTGACTTTCGTCGCTCTGAGAGCGAGGTCCGTCACCTTACGCAACTCCTGCATTACCACTGGGTCAGGACCACCCTCGTGCATTTCCTTAAGCGCCTTGGCCTGGTGGACCTGCAGGAGCGCCATGGCATGCAAAGCCGATGTGGCTTCTCCATAGGCTGTGTAAGCCTTGCCCATCAGTGCAGACGAGGACTTACACACCCGGGAGGGGAGACGCGGATTGCCCCTCCAGTCTGTGACGGTCTTCGGACCGACCGCTCGACTGGGGGGAACTCCACGTATCCCTTGCCGCGTGGCCATCAAGAGTGGTGAGGACAGAGGAGCTACTTCCTCGACTCCCCTCGATTTCGTAAGTTCCTGATGCACCTCCGGAAAGAATGGTACTGGGGCGGGGCGCTGAGAAGACCGTAGGACTACGATGGTCATGTTCCCGCAGTGGATGAAAACAGCTGTTTTGTGTCTCGTAAGACTCGCGGCCGCCGCTGTGAAGTGCCGTACAGCAGAAAGAGCTCCCTCTTGACTCATAGAAAAACACTCTTCTTCGCAGGAACACTGACTCGCAATGTTTGGCTCCAAAGTAGAAAGCGAGGATGTGGTATTCCACTTCTGTATTTATACCCGCGCTGCGGGCGGAGTGTGGACCGCATGCCAATGTCGATTGGCTCGTTTAGAAACACTCGAAGCAGATTGGTGTCTGAAAATAGATCCCAATTCTGAAAGGGAACTCACCAACCCCAGACTTTTGAACGGTAAATAAGAAATATAAAAAATAATAAAAAAAGAACAACTTGAGGGCGAGAAAATGACAATACAAATTTTATTTATGACTGAACTATCCCTTTAATGACTTAGGAGGTTGCTTAATAGTGAAGATGCTTCTTAAAAGTAGGCAGAGAGACAATTCACTTCGTTTTGGTACAGATACTGTCTCCTAATAGTGTTCTTTTTTTCCACAGAGCCTGAAATACTATGTCACATGCCTTTACACCTCTGGCTTTCATTAAAGCTCAGACAAGTGAATTTTATTCTTTCAAAGCCAATTATACAAATGGCCATGGTCGCTTTTTCCCTCTGTGCTGAATAGAGTGTGCTTCATTACCTTTAACACAGTGAGTGAGCAGGTGTGGGTGCAGCGGAGGTGGACTTTGGGTCCATTCAAACGTCTGTGCTAGCGCGATATAGCTTCAGTGGTCTTATTAAGTGTACATGTAATGGTTATTATAGTTAACTAAAACTAAAACCATTTTTTTTATACTTACAATAAAATAAATTTTAGCCGAAAGAAAATATAAAAACTTTTTTCCATCTAGATGCCAAGGCAACAAGTCTCCTTTTCATTTAGTTTTACCCCGGTTTCATAAGGCTTAAGCTAGTCCCAGACTAAAATGCATGTTTGAGTTGTTTAACTGTAAGCATGATTTGAACTGACATGCACTATATTGCCAAAAGTATTAGGACACCACTCCAAATCATTAAATTCAGGTTCCAATCACTTCCATGGCCAAAGGTGTATAAAATCAATAACCTAGGCATGCAGACGCTTCTACAAACATTTGTGAAAGAGTTGGTCGCTCTCAGGAGCTCAGTGATTCAAGCGCGGTACCGAGATAGGTTGCCACCTGTGCAATAAGTTAACTCCTGAAATGTCCTCACTACTAAATATTCAATGGTAAACTGTTAGTAGTTTAATAACAAAGTGGAAGCTATTGGGAACAACAGCAACTCAGCCATGAAGTGGTAGGCCACGTTAAATCACAGAGCAGGGTCAGCGCATGCTGAGGCGCACAGTGCGCAAGTCGCTAACATTTTACAGAGTCAATAGCTACAGACCTCCAAACTTCATGTGGCCTTCAGATTAGCTCAAGAACAGTGCGTAGAGAGCTTCATGGAATAGGTTTCCATGGCTGAGCAGCTGCATCCAAGCCTTACATCACCAAGTCACATCACAAAGCGTTGGATGCAGTGGTTTAAAACATGCTGCCACTGGACTCTAGAGCTGTGGAGACGTGTTTTTTGGAGTGACGAATCACACTTCTCTGTCTGGAAATCCAATGGACCAGTCTGGGTTTGGCGGTTGCCAGGAGAACAGTACTTGCCTGACTGCAAAAGTTGAGCCTAGTGTAAAGATTGGTGGAGAGGGGATTATGGTGTGGGGATGTTTTTCAGGTTGGGATTGGACACTTATTTCTAGCGAAAGGAACTCTTAATGCTTCAGCATACCAAGACATTTTGGACATTTCCATGCTCCCAACTTTGTGGGAATAGTTTGGGGATTGCCCCTTCCTATTCCAACATGATTGCACACCAGTGCATAAAGCAAGGTACATAAAGACATGGTCTGGAAGAACTTGACTGACCTGCACAGTCCTGATCTCAACCCAATAGAACACCTTTGGGATGAATTGGAGTGGAGCCTACGAACCAGGCCTTCTCGTCCAACATAAGTGCATGGCATTATCCCTGGATAACTTTCGATTCACTATACGTTTGTGTTGTTTACATTATATGCACTTACACGCCGATTGCTAACAAAACACAGACATTTGATGCAGTTTCACTCACCTCATGTGGTTTCGACTTGTGACCGGGAACAAACAAACACTCTTGCAGAACTGTTGCTGCTCCGGAAAAACAAACTGCATCCACTGTTTCCTTAATGCTGGGTTATTTGGAAAGCTAAAAAAGGTGATCTTTCCCTCACAACCAAAAACACACTTCTTTGTGACATTGTTGATTTTGTGCATGGTCTAAAAACAAAATGACAGCACTGCTGACGGCTTCCATAACCCAAATGAAGCTAGTTGATGGGCGTACTCTTCCTTTCGCTCTGGTTGATGTGTTAATCTGTGCCCGAACAAGGTATTCCGCAAACGTTCCGAAACTTGTTTGAATCCTGAAGGAGTGCATTTGGCACAGAAATACTCATAAGTCATATGTCCATCTTAAAATATGTCAGTGTCATTGTTGTATGACGGTGAACACCAGTAATGTTTTTTTCTAAGGCACATTTATAAAAGCTACTTAAATGTCCTGATTGAACTAATGTTCCAAAATAATTAAACTTGAAATTAAACTGGAAAAAAAAAATATATATATATGGACATAACTTTAATCCTCAAATAACACTGATGTACATAAAGTGAACTTAGATTCAAACATATTACTTTCATTTGTGGTTTTGCTAAAATTAATACACATAAAGTGTGAAATTAATAAACAGTGTAATTTTTGTTTTAACTAAAGAATATTTTTGACATAAATTTTCCTTCATATTTGCTCTTTTTCCTTCATATTTGCTCTTTTTTTCTACATCAAGGAGAAAAATTACCTTCCCTACTTTGGGCTAAATATAATCTGGCTGTTTAGAATAGATGGTGTATTTTCCATGAAAAATGACAGGATAAAAATAGAATCTAGTGAGACTCCCACATCTGCGTTAAAGGGATCAAGCAAAACCATTCCAGACATCAATTTCATATCCTGCTTTTCCTGGAGGAGATCCACTGGGGCATGTGGGCATTTGTGAAAATGGATTTCTGCTCTGAGGTGGGACTCCCCAGGAGGCCATATGAAGCCGTCATATTCTCTGTTGCGTTTCTCTGGCTGTGTATTGATGGAAGTTTGTCACTTTCACCTGTCTTTGATGTGCAGTTTTGTGGCTAGTTTTGAGTAGATTGGAAGAGCAGACTCAAGGGGATAGGGATGTGTGCGTGGTGCGTGCGCTCGTTGCTAGTCAGTCGTCCTCGTATACAGTATGGCACTACTCTCACCAGAGTAGAGCGTTTAAAAGAAATTGTTTACAATTGGCATGATATGTTGATTAAATTCTGGTTCTCAATGTGTTAGATAGACTGACAGATGGACGGACGTGTATATGTTTGTTTCACTAATTTGTACATTGTTCAAGTTTTGGGATGACCAAATGAACAATGTATAGCAACATTATTGATAAAACCCACATCCCCTTTAATGCGGTTATGGCCCTGCAGGTGAGTGACATCATCTGCGCTTTGCCCCTCGATATAACCCTAACCATGAACAGCATACACTGCGCTCTTATGCTTTCCATGGCTGTTTTTGTTTTGTTTTGTTTTTTACAGTAAAGCAAAAATACAGTACATACAGTAATATTGCACATTAAAATAACTGTTTTATTTCGATATACTTTAAAATGTAATTTATTCCTGTTATGGAAAGGTAAAGTTTCAGCGGCAATCATCAGAAATCTATCAGAAATCATTCTAATATGCTAAATTGCTGTTGCTATTATTAACACTGTTGAAAATATTTTGTTCACATTTTTCTTTCAGGATACTTTGATGAATAAAAAGTTCAAAATAAAAGCATTTTGTGTCATGACAATATGTTGCATTTATTTAACAGATTTATATTTATTATTGCTGTTTTTTAATTTTTTAATTTTATATGAAGGTCCCATTAAAACTATTTGGGAAACTATCTTGGCTTCATCATTTATTTAAAGGCAAATGTCCGTATAAATAGCTTATTTCTTTTCTCAGACCAAGACAAGGTCAGAAGATCTGAAAATCCGTCATAAAAATATGTTTTCAAAGGTTAGTTTACTTGTTTACCAAGGAGACAACAGTGTCAGTGAAGAGCTTGATATTCAATATGAGATGTGAAGAAAACTAAAACTAATAAAGGTATATTTCACCAAAATATTTAACTGTGTATTTAGAGATATATTAATACAAATTCTAGCATAGCAAGACACCTGAGTCATTGTAAATTTTATCCAAAAAGTTAAAAATGCCATTTCTAGCGTAATACATCTTTTGAGATGTGATGGAAATTACATTGCAGTGTGGATTTTCCTGAATTTCAGAATACTGAAGCACTCTCCTGTGATTAGATAACATTGTTAGTGAAGAAATTAAATAAAAGTGTGTTTTACGTGTTTTGAACAAGTGCCTAGTTGAGGGAAACATTTCCCGCTTTACTCTTTTAATGGCATTTTGGTTTTTAATATGTCCTGTGTATTACATCGCCAGCCAAAAATGAATCAGGACAGACAAAGAGAAAGAGAGAGGGAAAATCTAGCACTATCAAGCACCGTCTCACTTCTTATTAGAATTTTAAAAAATGAAGTGTGTCATCTGCTGACTGCTTTTTTCAACTCCATTCTGACAGACATCAGTCAGAAAGCAATCGCTCCCCTCATTACGACAAGATCTTCATCCAAACATCTCTCTCTTTCTCATGCACAGGCCTTATTTACAAATGACAGGCAGCTTATTCATGACTAGCTGCCTTTGAGCCTGTCACAATGGCCTTGGGGGTGAAAAGAAACAGATAAGCCTGTTTTGTCTAATACTCTTCATTTCTTCTGTAATGATTTTTTTTTATGGGGTCACCCCCTTTCTTATTATTAAACAAAAAAAAAAATCTGATGTTACATTTGGGCATGTCGATTTTTTTTATATTTACAAAACCTCAACCTCAATTTCATCACACCATGTTCTATTACACCAAATATGTTCTGCAGTCTTATTCACATGAACTTCCCACACTCTTTATTAAATTTGTGTTCATCAGAATCTAATGTTCAGCCCACAGTCAGCATAGCATCGGTGATGATGTGGTTAGGCACTTCTGTAATATTTGGAGAACAGTGCTGCCTTCCTATAAGTCTGTCCTGCTATTTCCCTGATATATCTTGCCTTTGTCTACCTGCTTAGCCTTGAGACTATATTCATTTCCTTGCTACTCATGCCAAGCGACATTTGTCTTTTTCTTGTCCTTCTGTTGGAGATTTATTCCATTAATAATTCATTACAGTCCGTGGACTTCACAAGACCTTCTCCAGGACGTTGCAGAAGGATTTTTATTTTTTTTGTCAGGTTGAAAGGGTGCGAACGCAGTGTCCTCTTTAAAATCACAGATGACGTGACCTGTCTGCTGTGGACTGGTGACATGATGGCTTTGTGTCAGAGGTTTACGTCTAGTAGTTAAACAGCAAATAAAAGCTCTATAATTCAGGTTTGCCATGCTGTAGAGTTCAAACGTTCACTGGAAGCGGGAATCCAAATCCACAAAAGTTATATTTAAATAAACAAACAGAAGAAGAGAGTTTTGTAGGAAAAAATAACATATAAACAGCTAACACAAGACTAGAAGATTAACAAAGAAACTCAAAATGTGACAGCATTATGACCCCCTTCCGGAAGGTGATCACGCCATAAAAAGTCAAATAGGGAAGGTGGGTGCCCAGGTGGCTGAAAAACGTCTGGAGAAGGGGGTGGCCCAGGTGGCTTAGGCAGGACAGGATGCCTCCTGGGCAGTCCTGGTAATACAGGAAGCCAGGGAGGTGCTGGCAGTTGGGAGCCAGGAAGGATCGTACTCCTGCTGGAGCAGGCTCTTGAGCTGGAGCAGACTCTGGAGCAGGCTTATGGGCTGGAGCGGACTCTGAACTGAATTAGGGGCTAGAGCCATGACTGGCTGAGGCAGACTCTGGAGAACATACTGGAGCGGATTCTGGGATTTACACTCTCTGAAACAACTCAGGAATTTCACACACTGGAACGGAGTGGGGAATTTCTGTCACTGGAATGGACTGGGGAATTTCACTCAATGGAACGGACTAGGGAATTTCTTTCACTGGAATGGACTGGGGAGTTTCTCTCACTGGAACGGATTCAGGAATTTCTCTCACTGGAACGGACTCAGGAATTAAACACTCAGGAACAGACTCTGGAATTTCACTCACTGGAATTATTTTCTCTGGAACGGATTTAGGGCATGAGGATTGGAGTGTGGAACTTTTCTTTTGTGCTAAGTCAGGAGGAGTGGGGCTGCTGTTGGTCTCATCCGCTATGGAGATAGTAAACTGGGGTTCACAGGTGGCCAGCACCCAGTCTGCAATAGTCCCCCGAGGACCATCAATGGGTAGGCATGCCCTTATCTTCTCATTAAGGCTGGCATGATAAAAAAAACTCTTAATGAGCAGCCGGGAAACAATGTCAAGCATGCCATATCCCTTGTGCTTCTTTCTTTTCTAAACAAATTAATTTGATTGATGGCAAGTCCATCTTTGAGTCCTTGTTGGGTTCTTCCTTGTGTCTTTGAAAGGTTCCAGTATTCTGTCATGCTGTACAGTTCAAACACTAACTAGCAGGAATCCAATTCCAAAGAAGTTTTATTTAAATTCATAAACAGAAGATGAGGGTGTCATAGAAGAAATTACATAGAATTAGAAATAACTTCACAGCTAACAGAAATAACTACACAACTAACACAAGACTAGAAGATTAACAAATAAACTCATAACGTAACAAGTTTATGAACAGACAATCACATATAGTGTGTGGGAAGTTGAAATGGTTCTGCATATGTTCTTTTAACTTGAAATTATCAGTGCTCAAGTAATTATGTGTGAGTGACTAATAATTCCAGAGAAATACTTGTATGGAGTATATAGTAAATGTAACCCCTTGTACGTCTTAAGGTTATGGTAAAATCAATGCTAGTCATGAAAAAGAAAACATGTTAATTACTCTGCAGATCAAGGCTTAGGAAATATTACCAATTTCTCTTCTTCTTGTTCTTCTTCTTCTTTTTTTTACATAATTACAGTGATTATATTTGTACGATGTTTGTAAAAAATTCAGACCTCCATGGAGTCTTTGAATGTGCTAAATTCAAGGCTTTGCATTCATATTGTCTTAATTATACAGAATGTAATGGGATGATTACTTTCGCCCCTGTAAATATGACATCAGCTGTATGAAAGCCATTTGATTGGATGAATGTCACATGTACAGGCTTGCTTAGAGGGGTGTATTATGATGTGTGTGCACACATTTGGATGAGCAAGTTACTATTCCTGTATGAATAACATAACAGTCTTCACCACAATCAGTTTCAAATCAAATTTCCTCCACAGTCTGTCCTGGGTGATCTTTATCAGCAGCCACATTTAACACCTCCGCTGGGAAAGATTTAAGAAGATTTCTTTAAATAGAATTTGTGTTTTACTTTTTTTTCTGAAATCAAGCCATTAATAACATGGCAATCTCAGTAAAATAATTTTGCTCTTAGTGTATATTATTTTACAGCAGATAAGATTCAGATACAACTGTAGATGCACATTTATGAGAGCCCTGACTTTTGTCAAAAGAGAGGACAAAACTGGTTGAAACTGGTTTCTCAATTGTCCTAATGACAGAGGGTGTGAAGCAAATGCATGTTTTTGCACCTTTGAAGGGCACTGCAGCAAGGGCACACTACTTCTAAAGAAAATCTGCAACTGAATTGCTTGATTGTGAGACAACGGGTACTCACTGTGATGTTAAGGTGTAAAGTGATGTGTTATTAACCTTGCTCGAGAGGTGATAACAGTCACAGTAAGAAAATAACCAAAGCTATATATAAAAGTAACAAAGAAATAAAAAAAAGAAAGGCAAAACTAGTCAAAAGGTCAAAAGTAATCTAAAATTTATCAAAAAGTAGTCTGATTATATTACCTTGATGTAATGGATTACGTTACCAACTACAATTTTTGTAATGCAATTTGGAATCAGTAACTAATTAAAATTTGTAAGTAATCTATCCAGCTCTGCACATGAATACATATGCAATTGCAAAATCCTTCCAGAGTAATAATGGAATGTTCGCTCCCTGAAAAATCCCACAATGCACCGCAAAAACCAGGGAACTTCAAATCTTACCTTACCGGAAATTATGTCACATTTCTGAAGCTTGAAATATAAAGCACACACACCAACTCATATAATGACTCGTGATATAAGATTCGAAAAGACAAACCATTTTCATTAAATGTCACTATAAACATATCGCTAGACAGGTAGACACATCTAGCTAACATCTATAATTTATATTCAGCTTAAAATAAGTAAGGATATGTTAAAGAACAATGTATTTAAACAGCATTAAAAAATTATATCATGAAGATATAGGTCATGCCAGCTGTTGATTAATACCAGGGCTGACATCCTACAACGTTGTACTTTAATGTCATACATAGTCATGTCACTGGAAATTATATAATCACTGTCCTAATGAGTAGTGAACCAGGGTTCTTACCAGTGCCTGGATTTGTGTAAACGATATTGATTCACACGCTCGGGAGCTGATTGAGACGCACACCGACTCCACAGACGTTAACAAACACTGGACACTGGTAAGTATTAACAAAACAAAATGAAAGGGGAAAAAAGACAACTCAAGTGTATGTTTGTGTGTATGTGTGTGTGTGTGTGTGTGTGTGTGTGTGTGTGTGTGTGTGTGTGTGTGTGTGTGTGTGTGTGTGTGTGTGTGTGTGTGTGTGTGTGTGTGTGTGTGTGTGTGTGTGTGTGTGTGTGTGTGTGTGTGTGTGGACTGGTAATCCCTACGGTATGGGGACAAAATGTCCCCACAAAGATGGCAATATCAAATTTTTGTCCTTGTGGGGACATTTTTCGTCCCCATGAGGAAAACATCTTATAAATCACACTAAGTGATGTTTTTTGAAAAAGTAAAAATGCAGCATGTCTCCTGTGATGGGTAGGTTTAGGGGCAGGGGCAGTGTAGGGGGATAGAATATACGGTTTGTACAGTATAAAATGCATTACGCCTATGGAATGTCCCCATAAAACATGGAAACACAACATGTGTGTGTGTGTGTGTGTGTGTGTGTGTGTGTGTTTGTTTTTGTGGTTTATGAGGACTTTTGACCTGAATACGCACCAGCATTACGGGGACATTTGGGTTTATGAGGACAGGGACCATGTCCTTGTAATTCCGACAGTGTAGATGTCATCTACTAAGTCCTAGAAGCACTCTCTCCAATTTTGGCGCAATGTCCTAATATACCACAAAACCTGAAATTATACTATACACAGTGTATTCCTGATTTCGAGAGTGTGCCCCTGGAGCCAGGTCCCGGTATAACACCTGCGTCATAAAATATTTGCATAATACACACAAGTGTAAGTTTCCAGGCTTCTGATTGGACAGATCGCTACCGGTAGGCGGAGATCGCGAAAACAAGATGGCGCCGGTGGGCGGAGCTTCATTCAGCCACAGCATGAGCATAAGTCTGTATAATAAGCAACTTAATGCAAAATACTCATTATTTAAGTATTTTTGCAGATAATTTATTATTTGTGAATTAAAAATATGATAAAATCGCATTTATATTATGATAAGTGAGGTGAGGTGTAGTAAGTGAGGTGTAGTCATTTGTCAAGTTATTTCCTGTTTGGACCGGAGAAGACACCTGTGGACCTAATGAAGGCAACTGTTATTTGAAAGGTAAGTTATAATGCTGTTTATTCATGTTATAATGCTTCTCTAATAGCTGGTGGGTCTGTTTGGCTTGTTTGTGCATGTCCTGTAAGCTCATCGCGCTCGTTTACAGTTAGAAAGCAGCTAGCGATGCTAACGGCGCTAGCTCAGTTAACGTTATAGCTCGATCTGTTTACAGAGAATCAGCGAGGCTCGTCATTTAAACTCGTTTAAGATCGCGCTATAGTTGTTACTGCTACCATTTCTGATCAGATAAAACAGTCATTATCATAATAATGCGTTATCATGGCTCCATAACGCCAGTACAGTATATCCTGACATGCTACTGGTAAATATTACTACAGTTCTGCTTGCTTTAAAGACATTAAGAAACAAAGATGTGCTCTTATTACTCCTGGCTATAATAAAATACACTCTGAATACCAATACAACTGTCAGCCTTAATCAGCATTTTAATACTGTCACTATTGTCTATAATTCATCAATTGTGAATTAAATGTGTGAATGAATAGTTATCCTTAACATATTCCTAATATCAATAAATCTGTTAATAAAGCTGTGTCTGGTACATTGTTATTTACGTGATGATTTTTCTTATTGTATTATTATTAAAGGTAATATTAAAGGTTAAATGTTACCCAGATTATTAGAGCTGCACAATAAAACTGATATATATATATATATATATATATATATATATATATATATATATATATATATATATATATATATATATATATATATATATATATATATATTATTTGTTTTATCTTCTTTTCTTTTCTCAATATATAATGCACTATGAAAAACAATTTAACCAGATGACTTAAATAGCTATATTTGGAAGAATGAATCATTCTAGAATGATTGCTGTAATTTTGTTTTAATTAATAATAATAATAATAATAATACATTGCGAGCATAGATATAAAAATTAACAAAAATATTAAATAAACACTGCCTCATGTTTTCCAAGTAAGTTTAACAGCATTTAGGACCAGAAATTGAGTAATCAACTGTAAAATAACACTGCATAGTCTTTACTGTATACATCAAATATAATTAATCCTGTTTAAAGCTACAAAACTTTAATGCTTCACATCACATTGCATGTGTGTTGTATGTCAGCCAGGCTGTGTGTAGCTTTACACCGGCTCTATGAGGACATCATAAGCACATGTTCCTGATGTTGGACTGATGAATCTCAGTGTGTTGTGTTAGTTTGGCAGAAGTCTGGTCTATGAGAACACTGGTTTTACAGAGACACTGTGGTGCTCATATATGAATATTAGGATCTAAACTGATAACCCATAATTCACAGCTCATTTCGCTAATACCAAAGTCTAAAAAAATTTATGCTTGTTAGTATAAATATAATCATTGAATAAGTTGGTCAAAAAAAATGTCAGTCTTGGTTGAAATTGGCTTTTAATAAGTAATACTAAAATGAGTATTTATTTGTCTTTATTTTGTTTTGATTTTTATTCGCTTCTTCTTTTCAGATTTTAACTGAGAATAATCAGATTAAACCAACAAGAAACAGCAACTCTAAAGGTATCCAAGAAGTTCATGTAATAATTGAGTTCTTCCTTAAAGTATAGATTTAAGTGTTCCTCAGAAACAGATCGCCACAGTTATCAGTAGGGTGTAACTTGATACACTCGTGTCACGATTCGATATCTCAATATTTTAAGCCAAAATAAAGTTGTTGTGTTTTTGTTAATATATATATATATATATATATATATATATATATATATATATATATATATTATTTTGTATTATGATTAAAATAATAATTTTATTATTTGTGCATTATTATCAGATCCAGCAAATATTCTCCCTATGCATTTTTATATTATATTCAACATTATGTATAGTCGTTGTATGATTCTATGTAATAAGATTATTAATGTAATAATGTCACTGAAACTCCGTGAACTTAATTTTTTTCCCTCACGCATTACTCGCGCTTTCAATAGAGATCGCTAAGACATGTGACCAACTGGGCGGGAACGTCATCAGAACGTAAAGAGAAGTCACACTCATACATACAATACTGGAACTCAGGGAGCCATCCTAATGGATCTAGTTACCAGTGTCCCGGTAAAACCAGTGTCCTCATAGATCAGACTTCTGTCAAATTAACACAACACACTTAGTCAAAGTCAAACATCAGGAGCATGTGCTTATGATGTCCTTATAAACCGGTGTCCTCATAGACCAGACTTCTGTCAAACTAACACAACACACTGAGATTCTTCAGTCCAGTTAAACATCATGAACGTGTTCTTATGATGTCCTCATAAACCAGTGTCCTCATAAAACCGGTGTAAAACACACAACATGACATACTATAATGAACACGCATGTAATGTGATGCATAAAATCCATTAACATTACCTTGAAATTATTATGAAACTATTTTGTAATCTTGTATATTATCTCAAATCAATATTTAATGTGCAAATATTTATTGATGGGTAGTTATGCATGATTATCCTGTCCATGTTTATTCTGTATTACTGGCTGACTGTACACTATCCCTCTTATATATTCCATACATTATGTTTTTAGGTGAAGTGTTTCTGTATGTAATGCTTTATTTTATATGTTCAGAGAAGCCGTCAGACCCAGCTGGCATCAGGCAGGGATGATTGAGCGGCTCTTACTGTAAGTTAGGTAAGTGAGAGTCGTGCTGTAAGAGAAGGAACACACGCAGCAAACACGCGTGTGAGACCTAGGCTGTTCACATGTTTAGACCAGTGTTTCATGTCTGATTTGATGTTTTGTAGACTCTCCGTGAGGTCAATCCTTCCACTCGTGAAATGAACACTGTCCCAGTCAGAAGTCAGAGATGGACAGAAGGTATTGTTTTGTTTTTTCTTTTTGGAAATCAAATTATGGATGCACCAATATGAAAATGTGGGCAGAGTTTGATAACTGATTGTTCTTTATATTTGAAAGACAATAACTGATATACTGGCTGATATATATAAATCCAAATATTGATATACTTTGAGCTTGTTTACAAAAACAAAAGGCTCATCATTAAAAGCCATGACTCAAACACTTGAGCATAAATCAAACATATACTGTACAGTATACATTCATTCCAATGGCTGCCTTATGACTGTGACATTTGAATTAGCTTTCTTTATAATAAATGGCAACACTTTACAATAAGGTTTGATGTTGTTAGTGTTAGTTAACATGATGAACAATACTTCTATAGGAGATATTCATCTTAGTTTAGGTTAATCTCAGCATGTTTAGGATCCAGTGCTGTATCTGTTGATTTAGTGCACTGTGAACGAACATGAACTCATATTTTATTACTCACATTAACACAAGTTTGGCTCTCTGTTAGTTCATGTTAGTTAATGCAATAACAAATGAATTGTAAGGTTTTACCCAAAACATCTACTGCCTTACAAATGTATAATTATAAATCAAATAAAAATGCAAACAAGTCATGGGCAACATTACTGAGGCTACATATAAAGAATCATAATGCATGTAGCATGGGTAAATCAAATGAAATGGACAATAAGAGAATTATATTACTCAAACCATATTGTTGATGAAAATAATACAAGAACAATAAAAGTACTAGTTCTGATAAATAATGCATCAATGTTTTTGAAAACATATCAACATTTTTTATATGATAGTAATATTAAGCATCTTTAATATGAGGGTTTCAGATAACATGGTGTTTGAGCTGCGCACGCTAAAGAGCTGAATGAACACACATAAACCCAAGCGCTTTGTTAAAGAGCTTTAGCTCAATGGAACTCAACCTATATATGATAAATTACATATTTATAGAAAATAAACACAAAATTTCAACTAATACTTGCACAAAATCATGCATAGATGAACTTGAACTAAGTTCCAAAGAGAAACTGTTGTGGATGCAATGAAGTGCTTTGCTTGAATGTTATTTAACGAAACGAAATGCATCCTATTTGAGAGAAATCTAATGTTTATACTATTTAACTTTACTATCACGTCAGATATCAGCACAAACTGATGCAAATGCACTAGTGAACTTGACTGTGTTTGTCGAAATGTGGAACTCCTGTTGTGCACGTGCTCTTCCCACAACAGTGCGCTGAAACACGGCAACCAAAGAATTCACAACGTCATATTACAATAGTTTCCTCATTATAATGTTATGTACATTATAGTCATATGAGCGCGTGTGCGGAAGAGATGATCACCGGTTGGCCTACAGTGAAGAACTTTACTGCAGCGTCAGAAACTCATACTATCTCAGATAAATCAGATATACACACGCAATTCAAAAATATTACAACTTACAATTCCACAAAATGCTGCGACTACCCAAGCAAACTCTCCTGTAACACCGCACTGATTTCACAGATGAACATCGCACATCTGAAGCTGAAGGAAATAATCCATTATTATTATACCGGTCTCATGTTCATTATCAGATGGGCAACGGTAAAATTAAAAATGAGCTTTTATTTTTCAATTCCGATATGGTGTCCGATATTATGCATACCTGATTGGTTATGACCATACATTTATTACTATATACGGGACTTATGTCACCCTGTTTTAAATCTTAAATCACTATTAATCTCATTAATTTGATCAAAATGAATACTGAGTGGTTTGAAATGTACCACCATACCTGAATGTGTCTTGGCATCATCAGTCTTCTTTTGCTCAAGTATTTGATGTTCAGTTGAGAGTTGACAGTGGTTAATCTGTGTTAATGGAGTCTAGTATCTGTGCTGCTTCATTTGGATCATCTCTGAATCCTTTGTCTGTATGTTTATCTCTTCTTTCTTTACCTTTTTCCAGGTGAGCCCTGAGGAGGACCAATCATCATTGGATGATCAAGACTGTGTTGAGATGGTAATACAAAGAGCATTGCATCATTTTAGAAAATGCTAGTCTAGGAAGAACTCATCATCTTTAGGCCTGTTTACACCTGGTCATTGTCTTCTGATTTATCAGAACGATTCCATTTACACTTGGCCACATAAATGAGTCTTTGCAAAATGGATATAAAGCCGATCTTTAAGCACGCTATACGCTGATTTAACAGTGTTCACATCATCCAAAGCTACTGCTATGAGCAGCATTTGATTTATCATCAGCTAATTTCAGATCAACAGGAGAGAGAGTAGCATCAGCACTGGTAAAATCATTTATTTTCACTACATTTAAAGATGACTGTGTTGACCGCTGTCATATCTGACTTTAACATGACATATTAGCCTAAAACACGCTCTCACTTATTTCTTATTTGACATTTTTGTGAGGAATAAAGTTTACATATGTGGTTTCATCAACCGTATGCATTTACACATGTCCAGTTTGATCTGGAAGTCCCCTTAGACCACCTCCTGAAGTGGTTTGAGTGACTTGAGTCAAATCCGTCTCCAGCTGCGTTGTGTAATAACATAAATTGTCTTTGTATTTTGTGCCATACGCTTCTCTGAAACAAACTAAATTCAAAAGCACGATATGGCTTAGTGCCCTTATCAAATCACAAAAGACGATAATGAAGTACTGTAATTCCTCAAATAAAAGCCTGTATTCAATTAAACACGGGGCCTCTGATAGTGGCTGGAGGCGTGGTCAGCACGAACAAATAAAGGCCGGTCTCAAATTGAGGCCAGGGAAAATGTGTGGATAATCTCCTAAATGCCTTTAATTTAATGTGCATTGAAGTATATGGTAACGTACAGTAGGGCTGTGCCGTGACGGCTGACCGACATCATGATAGAGCGCAACCATCCTGATGCCACGCGCCCGTTGTGAGTCTAGCGAGTGACACACTCCTGGTCTCTTCTATAGTTAACATAAAGACTTTGCAGGGATTGCTCTGTAAGTTAAATTGATAATATAACTGATGCATATATGCCATTTTAAATAGGCTACTGTAGTCCATGAGAGATGTGACGTCAGAAAATACTGTGTCAGGCAGGCTACACAGATATTGATCTTCACAATATTAGCCTCTTTTATGTCTTACTCTGCATTTAACTTAAAATATTTTATTTTGTACAAGAAAACAGCATAGGCTTCAAAATAAATGTTGTTGAAATATTGTAACTTGGTCATTATGAACTACACCTAATATCTCCTTATTGAGAGAAGTGCGTGCAACCTAGAAGCACAGATGCCTAATTAGTTGGGTCAGAAAAATAACAAAATTATAGTTTTTAAGTATAAAAAAAATATGTCAAGAGACATAGGCTATTAAAATAAAAAGTGCTTAAAAGTACACAATTCTTCTCAAGTGGAAGGAAGCTTTTCCTCACGTTACCGATATAGAAAGCGCGGATCATTAGTTGGCTTAGTAAATTAACGAAATTATATATTTTTTAAAGTAGAAAATAATATTTATGTAAAGAGATATATTAAAATAAAAAGTGCTTAAAAGTACACAACTCTACTTAAGTGGAAGGAAGCTTATTAGAAGAGTTATAAGCTGGGTTAGCAAGCTAAAATAACCTCACATGCAACCTATATAGAAATTAAGCGGAATAAACATTTAATATTTTTCAAATGGACAATGGTGGCTACCGTAATTCTGACCCAAATTGCTTCGTCGCCATTCTGGCTGTTGTTGTAAATGGGGATATATTTGCAAATGTAAAAAAAATACGATGTATCTGTCGACTGAACGCTGTCGCTTAATTTAAAACAGTTTATTTAAAGCAATTATTTTTCAAACAGATGGAATTAGAAATACAGGCCTGCGCTTAAAAGCCTTCTTCAAATAAATGCCTGGTCCCTTCTGCAGTTCAGGTAAATAAAGGCAAATTTATTTGAAGAAGGCTTTATTTGAAGAAGTACGGTAAGTCTACAGTCTGTTGTGCTGCTGTTTCAAACTGAACCGCACACTTTTCTCACTCGATCGGCTCATGATCTGGCATCTTCCACAGGGAATGAATGCATGGACTCCATCTCTGCATGTGCCTTGAGTTTAACCAGCACCAGTTACACTCTATTTTCACATTTGCATTATAAATAAATTTAGCAACAATTCTTATAATATTGATATAAAAGTATTACACCCATAATGGCAACACTTTACAATAAGGTTGTATTAGTTCACATTAGTTAACATAAACTAACCATGAACAACACCTCTGATCAGCATTAATCTTAACTCACATTTATTAATGCATCATTTCAGTGCAATTAGTTAATATTGTTAATGCATTAGTTAACATGAACATATCTTTACTGTTTTTGTGAGGTTATCTTACTGTACATATTAGTTTGCGTAGCAGTTGACACACACACACTAAACATTTCTAACTCACCATCTCACTAAAAATGCTGCTGTGTACCTTATCAACATTATTACACAAAGTATGTTTTAATGGTTTTGAGAACCTTATCACATGTACACTATTTCAACATTAACTGATGTGTTAACATTTGTAGGTTCATTACAAAGCAGTAAATAATAATAAATGCTTCGTTAATGGTAAGTCATGTTGATAAAGAGTTCAAATAACACATCAGGTAATGTTGAAATAGTGTACACTTAACAATAAGAGTCATACAATCCATGAATAAATGATCTGTTGAATGTCAGTAATGATAGTAAAGTGCATATAAACATGAACAGCCTATCCGCTGATGTTCAGATGCTTTCCACTGTAGAATTATGTTTACCAACAGCTCAAATCAAGGACTTATTAAATAATGTTGATAAGGTACACAACAGCACTTTTACCTTTAGAGTATGTTCATCCTTAGTTTGTGTCACCTGCCGCGTAAACTAATGTAAATATGTACAGTAAGATAACCTTATTAAAAACAGTAAAGCTACAGGCACTGTTGACTAATGCATTAACTATATTAACTCACTGTTAACGTGGATAAATGCATTAATATATGTGAATTCAACAGAGGTGCTGTTCATGGTTTGTTCATGTTAACTAATGTTAACTAATACAAGCTTATTGTAAAGTGTTAGCGTTATTATTATACAGCGTAATTTGCCATGTTTGATAAGTGCCATCTGAATACAGGTTCTTGTTTTAAATGTGTCTCTTTCTTTAAGATGAGATCAGTCTGACGGATCTGAAGGGGATGTTCCTGCTGGAGCTGCAGTAATGTTGGTATGTGTTTATGGACATGTTTATCATTATTTTAGCCCATTATTATATTAAATAATTTATACTATATTAGATAATTTCCATAAAATATTGTAGTGCAATTTTACTTTAGTATTTTCACCAAAGAAAAATGGGTTTAAGCCTTTTATATATAATGCTGTAGTGTGTAATTATGTATATAATGTGTATCAGTTTACATTTCTAAACATTCATTTTGCCATTAATTGTAATGATCAGTTATCAATAATCAGATTTTTGCACTTATAGTGAAGCTTTTCTAGAAGAGCATTAATGGAATCAGTGTTGCACCAACATTGCATTTCTGGCAGATAGCAATAAGCTGATCATGTTCAGTTGGTCAAACACTTAAAAGGAGGTGTTTAATATAACATTTCATCTCCAGAATAATATTTTGAATGTCATTTGAAATGTATTTTTTAGATATCAGGCACATAACCAGTTGTATGTTGTAGATAGAGGTTTGAGTTATGTCTGATCTCTGATTTCTTCCAGGTGTTCAGAAGATGCCCACTGAAGTTTCTCAAGGTACCTGAGGTTTAAATCAGAGCACCACCATCACTGTGGGCACGTGAGCGGTCATATAGTTAGAGCTTACTAAAGCATGTGTTCTTCTGTACAGACAATGCCAGCGAGGCAGAGATTGAAATCCTTACGGAAAGGACAAAAGTGTGCTTGTCAAATGCTGTAAAACTTCTGTAGGGCAGCAGCACATACGAAGACCTCACTCTACATCTAGTTGTTTAACTGTTCTTTAAAGAACTAGTTTGTCTTAATTTGTCTTAACTTAATATTCAAAGTTATTATTGATCTGACTGCATTGACACTGTTATATGAGAAGTGAACTGAGCTGGGTGATGCCATGAGCGTTTGCCCCAGAGCTGCTGTAGAGATGATCTGATGATCTTTACACCGTAACTGAACCAACACTATACTCTTATCTGCTCTACAGCCCAAACTCACTTCATAATAAAATATCATTTTAATAAATATAATAAACAATTTCCTGTTATCACTGTAAAGCTGCTTTGAAACTTGACTTTGTATTTTTTGGTTAAAGTGTCCCTTATATGTCGGTATCTCTACATTTATTGCATATTGAGGGAGTTCATTTTATACATCTCAAAGCCTGTTTAATGCCTTATTTAAACTGGGCCTGTTTCCAAACGGGCTGTTTTGTCAATTTCTTCGAAGCTGTGAATGTTTCATCCGCTTGACAAACAGTAATGATGCTTTCTGAAACATATTTTTAAGTTTGTGGATGTCACTTTCCTCTTAAAATGGCATGACATGAGGCTTCTTATGTTCATATTTTAAGTCATAATTAAAGCACTGCTAAAACACTTTGGTCCCATGTAATCTTCTAAGTTTTTTTTGTGTGTGTAATGTACTGGAGATCCGGTACTCTTTAATCACCTTAGTCTTGGTAGTTAACCATATCGTCAGGTGTGTGTGTGTGTGTGTATATGGGCATGTACCATTAAACACACTGGTCCCTGTAATGTTGGATTGTGCAGTTGTGTGTTGTGTTTAAGATCCAGTCCTCTTAAATCACCTTAGTCTTGGTAATACACCCTGTTGTCATGTTTGTGTGTTGTGTGTGTGTGTGTGTGTGTGGTTATGTGCCTGTAAGACACACTGGTCCCTGTAATGTTGGATTGTGCAGTTGTGTGTTGTGTTTAAGATCCAGTCCTCTTAAATCACCTTAGTCTTGGTAATACACCCTGTTGTCATGTTTGTGTGTGTGTGTGTGTGTGTGTGTGTGTGTGTGTTTATGTGCCTGTAAGACACACTGGTCCCTGTAATGTTGGATTGTGCAGTTGTGTGTTGTGTTTAAGATCCAGTCCTCTTAAATCACCTTAGTCTTGGTAATACACCCTGTTGTCATGTTTGTGTGTGTGTGTGTGTGTGTGGTTATGTGCCTGTAAGACACACTGGTCCCTGTAATGTTGGATTGTGCAGTTGTGTGTTGTGTTTAAGATCCAGTCCTCTTAAATCACCTTAGTCTTGGTAATACACCCTGTTGTCATGTTTGTGTGTGTGTGTGTGTGTGTGTTATGTGCCTGTAAGACACACTGGTCCCTGTAATGTTGGATTGTGCAGTTGTGTGTTGTGTTTAAGAGCCAGTCCTCTTAAATCACCTTAGTCTTGGTAATACACCCTGTTGTCACGTTTGTGTGTTGTGTGTGGTTATGTGCCTGTAAGACACAATGGTCCCTGTAATCCACTAAAATGACATATATTGTGTATTGTAAAATCAGAGTCCTCATAATCCGGTCGGGCCCCAAAAATCACAATTATGTCATAGGCGGAACATTTCAGGATGGGCGGGAATGTCCTTGTGTACCACCAAAATATCATATTGTCATATTTTCTGTTATGTTGAGTGTATAGACTATTTGAAGTCAGATGTGTGATCTGCAGAGTAAAAAAAAATTTTTGATAGTTTTATCATCACTGTAGGACATTGGGAAAGGGGTGTCCCCTTATACCACCACCCTACTGGTTTGGCCATCAAAGTCCTTCTATACCACAAAAACAAGTATAGGTGTGTGTGTGTGTGTGTGTGTGTGTGTGTGTGTGTGTGTGTGTGTGTGTGTGTTGTAATGCTCAGCGTAAACTATTGTCGGTGCATGGAAATGAAGATATGTTTGCAGATATGTTTGCATGTGTGAAACCAGCATGCTAATGGCGTGTGCATGCACCCACATCAACTCAGCAGGGAACGGAGGAGGAGGAATGAGGTAAGATTCCATGCCGAGGTAACACTTCAAGGAAGTAATTGTAATCCTAACCATTTATAACCACATAAGTGGCCGTGATTCATTTGACAGCTGAGGGAATTTTAAATTTTAAAATATTCAGTTGCTCTCATGCGTCCAAGGTTGGTTGGTTGGTGTTTTAATGCCAAGCCAGCTTTCTTAGCTATCATGGTAAGTAACAAGTTGAAATACTACAAAAGAGCAATTTAAAAAACAATATACATTTTATTTTTAATATAATAACTAAAATTGATTCAGGGTTGACTCTTCTTCAAAAGTAGTTTTCCCCCGGTTTAAGTCTAGTCCCAGACTAAAATGAATCTTTGAGCTGAAAGCATCTTGCACTAGCATATCTTATAATAGGTCACTGCTATTATTTTGTCTCAAGATGCACACCAGTTGTTTTTTTTATTTATTTTTAAGGCACATTTATAAAAGCTACTTAAATGTCCTAATTGAACTAATCCTGGCTAAATCTAAGCCCTGTCTGGGCTATAATTTCCTAAAATAATTTAATAAAACATGTTTATGAGATACTGGACTCCCTCATGAGCAGCATAGCGGTGGATATTAAGAACCTGTGTGTGATTCTGTAATCTCCTATTTGGCATCATTTATGCGATTATTGAAAATAAAGATGCAACTTTTAGCCACAGTAGAGTTCCTCATAAAGCTTGTTTGTACACTGATCCGGTTCATTTAGCCATTTGTTGAAAATGTAATATATATGTTTTAATTAAAATCTGAGAGTGGCAGGGCTCAGCTCTAAGGATTTTTTCTACTGGCCAAGTAGAAAAAAACAGTGGTTAAAATTTTTACTTGCCCTGCCAAAATTTTTACTGGCCCCACCACAAAAAAAGTAATAAATAAAATAAATTAGGCCTATTGTTTTTGATCCATCTAACCTTAATAAAAAAGGTTCAGTCCAAAAAGCCTAACCAATAATAATATAATTACGAGCAACAGCACAAATAAATACAACAGAACAGATAAACAAATGAAAAATAGTTATTTCATAGGTTTTTCATATGGTCTAAACTAGATTTTCAGGTAGGCTACTAATAGTAATCAAATGTAAAATATCACTGCATAGTCTTCATTGTATAAATATAGATTAACCCTTATTAAAGATATTCAGTCAAGAGCAGTGAGTGATTTTTTTTCTGTCTTTTGTCATCTCATCTTTTATAAGAACCATGCTTCCCAAATATTTTCCGGATTTCCCTGTTTTCATTGTTATACGCTAGGGGGGCGCTATTACGCATCTCCTGAACGAGTACATAATCTCCTGATCAAAACACAGGAAAAGAAGAAACAGAAACAAGCTCTCTCATATAAGCAGATGCATTATGAAAAATAATGCGATCATCAGAAATAAACAGCATCTAAATCAAAACGGCTGTGTTATTTAAATGAAATGTCGACCCAGGACGAGCTGTAGTACTGTGAAGCTTTGAGGTGTTGATGGACTCCAATCTGGATGTAACGTTAGTCTGGATGTAAGGCGATTTTTCTCAGCTTTTTCATGAAACTTACCCACATTCAAGTGTTGACGCCAAGCCAGCTAATTGTCTTGTCAATTAGCATCGCAAAGATGGTCAGTTATGTCTTTTAAATGAATGTAAACATGAAATATGGCAGTGAAATTCTAGCGTCATGCATTCGTTTTTTTGTTTTGTTTTTTTAAACATGAAATATGCCAGTGAAATTCTAGCGTCATGCATTCTGTTTTTTTCACACACACAAACAAAACAGAATGCATGACGCTAAACTTTCACTGGCATATTTCATGTTTACATTCATTTAAAAGACAACTGACTATTTTTGCTATGCTAATTGACAAGACAGGCATTTTGACATAATTTTGTGTGAATATTCGCACGCTGTGAGACGCGTGGGTACGCTTAAGCTAGTGAGACATTTTCTCGTCTATGTGCGCTTGTATATTTAAATAGGCAAAGCTTAAAAATGTGCAAATGATCAACTGATGCAGCATTGGCCCGAGCGGGCAAGTGACAGTTCCGTCAACTGGCCCGAGTGTCTTTCTCACTGGCCACGGTCCAACGGGCAGTCCTTATTGTTGAGCCCTGGAGAATGGTTTAACATCTTTTCAATATCTGTGGAAAGTTCTTCTTTAGCAGTGGTGTTTGATGTTCACTTCCTGGGATTCCGCAATGTCCAGCAACCTAACAATACCCACAAGTTCTGTGTTTCCAGTTTTGTTCATCTGGAAAATACTAGTGCTGCTGAGTGATAATTTGTACTAGATGCACAAGATTAAAGACATGATTCATTGAATTAATTATTAAGAACACTGTTAACACTGACCTCTGATTGGGATTTCTAATTCCACTTTTATAATGATTAAGGACGAATGCAGCTGACATGTGTTGTCTGGGTTTTGATTTATCTGTGTGTGTGTATATATATATATATGTTTCAGATTTTTTGGTTCTTTGCTAAATCCATAATGTTCATAATGTAAAGTGTCTCTGCTCCAATAAGTTTAAATCAACTTTCTAAATGGGATATATCCTTAAAGGTACACTATGTAGGATTTTTGCAGTCAAATATCCAAAAACCACCAGGCCAGTGTTATATATTTTGTTCTGTTGAGTCCTTACAATGTCCCAAATGTTTCCAACTATTTGTAAATTGTGAGAAAAAAGCTATTTTTACCAATGAACCGGACTGTGAGCATAGAGTCTGAGGGAGCCTGTCAATTGCATCATGTCTGTGTTACCCTCGTTTCCGGTTTTATTTTGCAGAAAAGCTTTACTCTCACTGGAGTGTGAGCAAGTGTCACAGCAGCCGCCGAGCGAACGCACAGAGTAACGTCATAACATCATTTTCAACACACGCAAATGTATCTAATATAATAAACAGAGCTGCGTTACCTCATACTCATGACCAGAAAAGCGTAGATTGCGCAGACGACTGTGTCCCATCATAATAAAAGTCCCGTTGCTCGCTAGAAGTGTGTTTTGTGTAACAATCGCAACGGCAGCCTTGCTCAGCTCCCACATCACTCGCCCCTGCTCTGCTTCATACTACAGTAACGTTAATAATCGCATCCATGAACATGATTCATATCCCGATTCTTTTCCACTGGCTGTGAGGTGAAGACCACATGTCCCAAGATTCTGAGCTCAAACTTGACATCATCAAACTACGCCTTTGTTTAGAACAGGTGCCCTCTAGCGGACGGAAAAGTTGCATAGTGTACCTTTAATCCAATATGTTAAATATTTTCCCAAACAGATGTAAACTTTGTGCGAAAATGTTGCTCGACATGCAGGGTTTGAGGAGTCTGTTCTGTAATAGGAATTTCATTAGCCTCCACACACAAACCTGAAATTGGAGAAGTTCTGAAATCTCCCAGAGTCAGTTGCAATCCTCGATGGTGAACTTTGTTCAAAAGTTGGGTGTATGACTTTCTTGTTGAGCCATACACTATACTTCCATAGTCCAAACGAAATCTAATGAGCGTTCTGTAAAGATATAGAAGCTTTCTGCTCCCCATTTAGTCTCTGCTAAAACCTTTAAAATATCCACAGCTTTAAGATATTTAACTTTCAGAGTTGTATGAGGAATAAAAGACCATATTGTTGAAGGAAAAAACTTTTGTTTCTAAATAGGGTCTCAGTCAAGATCAAAATGCTGCAGTTGACAAATGAAAACATATGTGACCCTGGACGACAAAACCAGTCATAAGTGTATATTTCTGACAATAGCCAACAATACATTCAAAATAATAGATTTTTCTTTCATGCCAAAAATCATTAGGATATTCAGTAAAGTTTCAATGAAGATATTTTGTAAATTTCTTACCATAAATATATAAAAAATGTATTATTAGTAGTAATAAGCATTGCTAATGACTTAATTTGGACAACTTTAAAGGAGCTTTTATTTTTTGCACCCTCAGATTCCAGATTTTCAAACAGTTGTATCTCGGCCATATATTGTCCTATCCTAACTAAAAAATGTCAATGTTGCTGCTACATCAAGGTGACATTGACATTCAATGTTATATTCAAATAAAGCAGCAGTGATGTTTGGTTTTGAGTTGGGGCCTCATCAAAAATCCATTTAAATTAAATGAATACAATATTATTTACATAATATAATGATCAAATAATCAAAATTATTTTTAGTATTATTTTTCCTAATTTTAAAGAACTTCTAACAGAATATAACTTCTGGAATCACATAATTAGGGTCAATTAATTAACCACATTCATCCATTTAACAGCTTTGTCATAATTAGAGCAGAAATACTGAAAATATGATAGAGAACAGGGAAACTGTTTTGGACAATGGGGTTCCATCAAGTCAAAAAGGCTGATAACCACTAGTGTAGACGAGAGTGTTCCAAAAAAAAAAGAGAGCCCTTTTGCAGAGCAGAGCCCCTCATGAGGGCACATTTTTAAGCATTGCTCTTCTTTTGAAAGCCTTCATAAATGCCTCTCCGGGTTTTGTTTTTAATTAGTGGTCCTTTCTAAGCTCTGCGTTTGACAACATAATACCAGAGCTTTACTGGCCAAAGCTCAGTTGACCGTCCCTGATGCTAACTGCAAGTGGTTTAGAGATATCACCACCAAAAGAATACATCAGGTACAAGTTGAAAAGTTCACAGCAAGTGATCGGGGCAGAATCTTGCACATTGTGCACTCAGATGAGAAAATCATTGGGACCTGTATGAATCAAGATTCAGGATTCAGACTGACAAGATCATCAGAGACCCTCACATCTTGCATCTCTCGCCTGCTGCCTTACAAGTAGTGCTGCAAAACCTTCAAAACTAAAACTTCCAGAAAAAAACACGCCTTTGCAGGAGGCCTCAACACTTCAATACAAAAATACTAGAATAAAGCAAGATTCCAGTACCTACTGTATAATATATTTGATCATGCACTAAATAATTGACTTTGCCAAGTTATTACTCATAATTCTATTTTATTTTCACTGTTGTCTCAATGAAATTAAGGAGCCCAAAGATGAAGGGCCCTATTTTAACGATCTGAAACGCAAGTGTCAAAGCGCGAAGCACAAGTAACTTTGTGGGCGGTTCTCGGCCGGCGCAAATCTAAAATGGGTTGGTCTGAAGAAGCTTCATTATTCATAGGTGTGGTTTGGGCGTAAAGTGAATAAACCAATCAGAGCGTCATCCAACATTCCCTTTAAAAGCAGGTGCGCAAGTTTCATTATGGATTGCTGTTATTATGGCGTATTTACCAGGCGCACGCCAGGAGCGTTCACAGCCGAGAGACTGATGTTCTTGTAAGCCTGAATAATTTGTAAGTTAGATTTATGCCTATTTTTTCACATCTTCGTGGCACACCACAATGATTTCCGTCATCTCATGTGTTAATATTTTTTTAGTGTAACAATTTATGATTTCCAAAAATAACTGTTGCATCTGTGTAGATTACATGAGCAAAGTGTATGCGCGTTGTGCACGCAATACATCAAGCATGCGCCCTTAAAATAGCATAATGAACAACGCGCAACACGCCACTGACTTTAGACTAGGTTTTTTCTGGTCAGTGGCGCAATTGTTTAATGGAACAGCGAAATAGCACCAGGGATTGTTTGCGCCGGAACACGCCCCCTTTTTTCGCTGAACCGCCCAGGAAGGCAAGTTCATTCACTAGTTTAGCAACGTGCTTCTGTGGAGGGAAAAGCGCGCTTTGCGCGGGTGCAAAATAGGAATGACACATGCGTCGGTGTACAAAGTCAGTTGCGCTGGGTGCAAGATAGGGCCCGAAGAGTCATAAGAGGGTTCAATACGAATGTCTTTAATAATAAAATAAACTGTGATAATCCACAAAAGCATAACAGTGTGCAAAAACAACAACCAACAAAGAGGAAACAGAGGAACTTAAATATACACTGATTTAGCTGTGATGATTAAATTAATATGAGGAATATCCATGTGTGTGTGGGAGGGAGGGAGGGAGGAAGGGAGGGGGCTTTTGAGGTGGACAAGGAGCCTACGAGGGGCTGGAGAAAGAGGCTGGTTAAGGGCTGGTAAAAGAGAAGACATAACAGACAAAGGAGGTGATGATGAAAGAAGAAGCCATGGAGGAGATTATGGGAGGTGTGGCCAGGTGGTGACCCAGAGCGCAGCCAGGACACTAGCCCATGGCCCATAGGACGGCCGATGGTGAAGGAGCTGTAGTTAGGGGAGCCCCAGGTGCAGACTGAGAGCCGATGGGACCAAATGACACCACTGGCACTGAAAACCAAGATGGAGCTGCTGCAACGAGCGTCCGAGGAGGAACCCAATGACTGAGGCGAAGTCGGTGCAACGGAGGATCAATGTGGAGCCAAAGGGAGGGTGGAGCCCACTGAAGCCAAATGGGTGGAGAGACGGAGCGCAGCGGATGGCTCGTAAGTCCGCGGTACAGGTAGGGTGATGGCTGACCGAGGTGAAGCCGGAGGGACGAGGTAGCCTGGGCTGCAAGGCTGAGGGTCTCTGATGGAGCCATGGGTGGGAGAAGGCAAGGCAAAGCAGACAGGCCGTGATGGAGCGAATGGATCAGCGGCCAGAGGTAAAACCGAAGGATCCTCTCGCTTAGGTCAAGCTGGTGACTGCTCAGCCTGTGGCTTCTCTAGGCAGCACGGTCTCAAGGGGGGAGATGAAGGGCTGCAGGAACACAGCTGAGGTGGGGCTGAAAGACTGGCTGAGTTCTGCAGTGGAGGTGGGAGAGTGAGGCTAGACAGGACCAATAACAACAATTCAATGTCTATACAGGACAACGATAAAGTCTCAATGCTGGAGCGAACCAGCAGTGATGATGAAGGTACAGTTACTTCAGGGTGGGAGGCAGTACTTCTGTGTTCCAGTCCTTCAGCCAAATCCACCAGGATTTCTGGTCAGGCTCACATAGGGGCGTCGGCTCCGGGGCGATTGTTAACAAAAAGCTTTTTTTTATAAATGGTACGATGAAGCAATATTATTTCTTTCAACCATCGAACATTAAAAGGAAACATAAAAGTATGAAAGCATTAACAAATTATTACAACAAACCATGAATATATTTTGCTTGATTCTTTTCACAGCAATATTAGGGATAGGTTAAATATCACTTTAGTTTTTGTCTACATTAACATACATTGCATTAATCAAAAATTGAGTGATAATAGGAGACAATTACATTTTAAAGCACGTGTGTGAAAACAAACATGGAAAGATACGTGAGGATTTGAGAGAAAAATGAGAGATTGAATTCAAGTGAATTATTCATGGGATATAACATAAAGTAAATCAGGAGGGCAGACCATACGTGTGCAGCTATGTTGTCTTTTTTCATGCTATTACAGCGGAATAGGGGGGGTGGGGAGATAAAATAATCGAGAGGGAAAAAACACAGCAGACTAAAAAGAGCCATAGATATTCTTGTGATACCATATCACATTAAAATACAAAGTGTTACGTTATTCTTCTGACGTCTAAGAATAAAACATAAAGGGAAATTGACAGCTCATTTAGTCAAACTGGCTGATTAGGAGTATTATTAGCACAACCTTATAATTTAAAATATTTATTTCAGTCTTTTTGAGTGGAAGTTCACCAAACCGAAAATACTTCCCATGATTCAAAACGCAGTAAGCTCGTCAGGGAAAAGTTGGATACACAGGTGAGAACAGACAACTGAGAACACAAAGTGAGGGCTATATATATATATATATATATATATATATATATATATATATATATATATATATATATATATATATATATATATATATATATATATATATATATATATATATATATATACTAGAGGTGGGCATAGATTTAATTTTGGAATTAATCTAGATTAAAATGGCTCATTTGAATTCTGACGAAAGCATTCAGAATATGTGTGCTACTCAAATAATGACTGGTGCTTTCACACTTGGTTCGATTGCTCCCCCCTGCTGGACCGTGTTCATATTATATTATTTGGGTCTGAACCGGGGTGAAGTTGCGTCATCAGAGCAGCAGCTGTTTACCCCGTTGCTTGGCAACAAAGGCGAGCGAGAAGGTGGCAAAATGAATAGCGTTGTTCACCTAACTTTTCATATTTTTGTTTTTGAACCGTTGGTTTTGTTACCAAAGCTTCAGTATGTAATGACACTTGCGTCTATCTGCCGCGAATGTACTATAAATGCTCTAAAGAACGCTGAAGATTAACAGAAATTAGATTTACAGCTCTCTGCTTATGTCAGTCACGCTCGTCAGGACTCGAGTACGGTTCGCGGGTGCACTGCGCACCCGACTTCGGATGCCAGCGTTCACGCTTGATGTGGTAATTTCACAGTGAGCATACACGCAGGTTCGAAGACTCGTTCTCGCTCCCTACAGTGCAATTCGGCTAGGAATACACCCGCGCTAAAATATCAAGGTGAAAGTCGTCATAGCTTGCATAGTATAGACTCAGCTCCCAACCCAATTTTGAGAATAGATTAACGTGTATTACGTGTTCAGTCTGTAAGCATATGTGAGTACTTGACAGCCAAAACAATAATGTGACATCGCCAACTTTTGGCTTGACATGCGTAATACAGCGTTTTAAGTCATTTTCGCAGATCCATGTGAATGGGGATTGTTTTGACAAAGATGTTATCTGAATGTGAAGATTTTCATATTTTTTTGCAAAGGAAAAACGTTTCTGATTTTAGTACATCATTTTTGTCCCTAGGAAAAACATAACTTTAAACTAGACTGCATGTTATATTGTAAATATTCAAAAATTTGGGGTGAGTATTTTTTCTAAAGAAATTACTGTATTTTTTTCTGTGAATTTACTGTATTTTTAATCAAATTAAATTCAATGACAGGACATACGAGTCTGAGGGCGTTTTCACACCTGAAAGTCTGCACCAAAGTCCGAACCAAAGTTCATGTTTTGATACATTTTATACATTCGGTTCGTTTTGGTTTGGTTTCACAATGCAATTATGCGAGCACACTAAAATCCTTTACATGACGTACTTGCGTCCAGTCGTCATCAGTTATTTGGGTAGCATCTTAACATTGTTTGGTCTGTTAGCGGACGTGCGTCTGACGTCAGCGTGTTGTCAATTCGGCAGGTAACTTTGACAAGATGAATGAAGTGAACAGACGCATATCGTTGCCACTATGCTGTTATTGCTATGGCATTACTATCTGCAGCACCAACTATATCCGAGGCTAGTTCAAATTCGCCAAATGAACGTCATCGTTGCACAAACATTTTATCTGCGCCGACAGGAAAGGAGAAGACTCAGACCATATTTTAATTAAAAACCTTGTCTCCTCCTCTCTCCATGTGCTACGACTCATTTTTCCTGCTATCTTCTGTGACAGTTCTGGTAGTTCTTCTGGTAGTCTTCTTCTGTTGTTTTGGGAACCATCAGAACTTCCTGTAAATGGTCTGAAAGTCCGAACAATACAGACAATGCTTTCACATTAGCAATGAACCAAACCTTTGTTAGACTACCTCTTTTTATCGGACCTAATTTCGTCTGTTTGGTCCGGACCGTGGTCCGAGGAAGGTTTCATACCTGTGATTTTGATTCGGACCAAACAAGGTAGGTGTGAAAATGCCCTTATTTGTGTACTACTATGTGTACTGTATACAGTATATAGACTTACATTAAAGGAACACGCCACTATTTTTGAAAATAGGCTCATTTTCCAACTCCCCTAGAGTTAAACAGTTGAGTTTTATCGTTTTTGAATCCATTCAGCTGATCTCCGGGTCTGGCAGTAGCACTTTTAGCATAGCTTATCATAGATCATTGAATCAGAATAGACAAAAAAAAATTACCAAAGAGTTTCGATATTTTTCCTATTTAAAACTTTTTGGGCCAATATGGCTAGGAACTATACTGTCATTCCTGCGTAATAATCAAGGAACTTTGCTGCCATTACATGGGTGCAGCAGGCGCAATGACATTCCGCAGCGGCTGAAAAAAGTCCCCAGCTAGGCAACTTCCAATGTGACCGGCACTAAGTTTGTGTAGTTGCAGAGTTGTAACCGGCAAATTAGGTAGTGGATTTACTTGTCCAATTAGCCATGGTTCTGTGCGTTGTAAAGGGCTGTGATAGTAAGTCGAAGGTGTACACTACCATCATGTTTCACAGAATACCAATGAAAATGTCTCTATGGTTGCAAGGCACGCTCATTGTGCAAGCAGGTTGTCACGTTGGTTATGTTGACGGAAGTTAGTCTATTTTCAGGCGCTGCTTAATATCATTGCACCTGCTTCACCCATATTACGCAGGAATGAGAGTATAGTTCCTAGCCATATCGGCCTAGAAAATCACAAGATTTATTTTTTCATTGGTCTTCAATGTAATTACAGATTGGTCTTTAATGTAATTACAGAAGAGTCAATTTTTAAATAGGAAAAATATCGAAACGAGATGTTAATGGTCTAATCGGGTTCAATAATCTACTTCCTAAGCGTAGACTGTCTAAAAATATGGATGTAGTGTCCGTGGCGTCACCCCTAGGATTCTGCAGAGCAGTTTTGAAGCGTAAAGTAGGGTCGAGCTGGCCGTTGCCATCTTAGCAACGCGTCATCACGTGTCACTCCTGGGTAACAGACAATGGGCAAAGAGGCGGGACGTGGGAGGAGCTTTGGTGACGCAATGACTAACAGACAGCAGATAAATGGCTATCCACCTCAAAGTGGCCACGCCCTTAATTATGCAGAACTTTAAGGCTTTATTTAATGTAAATTAATTAGTTATAAAAAAAATTAATCCCCCTCACAGTCGTCATAAAGGGCAAAATTAGCCATTTAGACCAAAACTAGAATTTGTACCAGGCTGTAAACATGTTTTTTTTCAAGTTGAGCATTTTAACATGGGGCTCAATGAGATTCTGCTCCCTTCTGGAGCCTGTCTCTAGTGGCCAGTCGATGAACTGCAGTTTAATTCACTTTCGTATTGGCTTCAAGAAAGATTGCGGGAGGTAGCCACTTAGTGATAAGCTATGCTAAAAGTGTTACCGCCAGACTCGGAGATCGCCTGAATGGATTCGAAAATGGTAAAACTCAACTGTTTAACTCTAGGGGAGTTGGACAATTTTGAAAATAATTTTAAAAAATAGTGGCATGTTCCTTTAATGTTGACTTTGTTCAAGCAACCACACAAACACCATGGTAACATCGTAGAAACCACATTTTTGTTGTGAAATACATGTTCTCTTATATCCCTCCTCTGCCCCTTCCACATGGAAATCATCCAGAATATCTGCCCTCTCAACAGGATATTAAGTCTGTGCTGAGCTTTATTGCCCTTAACCAAGAGACCTATGGGAATGGTCCACTCAGTCCACTGCGATTTCTGTCTTCACTGTATTGTCAGGCTGTGCTTCAAGGTCATTATGACAGCATTAACATGAGACCTGAATGCTAATTCTGCACTATAAAGCAGCATTACAATGCCAATCAGTCTACACGAAGCAGTCCGTGTCTCAGGCCACAGGCTGTGAAGTGGGGAAGCAAGCTATCGCTGAGTATATTGGAGCTTGTCTGATGTTTGAGTTCACCTCAGGTAGAGATGACCTTTCTTGTTCCCGAGCAGCAGGGCAGGAGACAGAGCTGAGTCAAACGTAATGACAACATGCCACCAGATCCAGCACTCCTGTGCCCTATTCCAGCCTTCCACCAGGGAGAGGAAAACACCACTGGCATTAAACACAGTCAGCAGTAATGACAGCCCACAGCACATGCCTAAACACCATGCAGGAAGATAGAAGGAGAGGTGGAGAAAAAGATAGGGCAGCTGGCAGGTATAAACTGCGGAGCTGGAGATGAAATGCAGGTTTTGTGATTGAAATGTATAGCTTTTTTTTGCTTCGTAGGTGTCTGCTGGGTGAAAGAATATGTAAGTGGCTTGAAAAAGCAAAGAGACAGTGAGGGATGGAGATAGAGTTCAGTCCCATACAACACTGCCACATAAAAGAATGACACTCAGATCCATTTTCTGTTTCTTAGTGCCTTATAGGCCGAAGAAGCCCAAGATTTTTGTTTTGAATGGGCTGAAATAAATCCAGTCAACGTTCAATAGTTAAATTGGTATAACAACTTTTAATATTACCAGCACTGGGGGTAAAACCAGTACTGATTACCAGAGACCCAAGGGGAGAGGGCCCTTGAAAAGTCTGGAATATATTTTATTATATTTTCTTTTTTTTTATTATTATTTATTATCAATTTCATAATGAATGTCAGATGAAATGTAAAGTTAGTGTATTGGCTGAATAACTTGGTTGACTGACTGACTACATGTTGTATACAAAAAAGTAAACACTATCTAAGGTCTCACGGTCCCACTCCTTGCTAATGAGCCAAAGGGTTTAGTCCATATGCACGCATTTTGTTTGTTAGTTAGTTGAGCAACTGGTGGAGCACAAACTTCTGCTGTAAAAATTGCTTTTTTAAAGAAAGCTAAATCAGGCCACTAAAAAAGAAAGGAAAGACAGGAGAAGAAAAGAAAACAAAATGAGGGGAAACAATTGGTAACGGATTTCTATTTAAATAAAGGTAAGCACAAACTAGAACACAAAATGTATAGTGCTAAACTGCTTGATAATCTCCGACAACATACACTTTCAGAAGATAATTTGGTTATAAATTAAATCTGAGGTAAAGGCTAAATAAATAAACTGCAAATAAATTCATTCTGCAAATTAATATGGGGTTGAGGAACATGGGGGCCCATCAGGACTGCCTTTGCATAGGGCCCGGGATCTTGTGGTCTGAGTCTTAGGATTTTCACAGACTGAATTTCACTCAAATAATTTGTGATGTGAACAAATGAGGTAGTGTTTTTCCATTTTTCTTTCTTTCCTATGCTGCATTTACCAAGGCATTTATGTATTTTTTTGATCAAAAAATAAAAATACAGTGAAAACAGTAACATTGTGCAATTTAAAACAACTGTTATGTATACATTGCATGCTAAAAATTCAGCATTGCTATCACAGAAATAAATTATATATATATATATATATATATATATATATATATATATATATATATATATATATATATATATATATATATATATATATATTTTTTTTTTATGATGGCAAAACTCATTACTCCTGTCTTCAGTGTCACATGATCTTTCAGAAATCATTCTAATATGATGATTTGGAGCTCAAGAAAAATGTGTTTATTGAATAGAAAGTTCCAAAGAACAGCATTTATTTGAAACAGAATTTTGTGTAAAAGTCTTTGTCTTGTGAAAAAAAAAACAACAACAAAAAAACCTTTTGATCAATTTAATGCATCCTTGAAAAAATCTTACTGACCCCATTTTAAATGGTAGAGTGTATATGAAATATTTTATCAAATACATTAAGATACATGATGGAGTCATGAAAATGTACAGCACATTGTGTATGACATCATGTCAAAGCTTAAAATACCCAGTCTTTTCTTTTGTCATTGTATTTTCATTCACGGTACACCTCGGGCAAGATAAAACCTGATTTGTTTGTTTCCTGCAGTTTGCTGCACCTCAAAAGGTGGCAGGGTCTCAGCAGACGTTGTCCTATATACTGTGTTGTGTTACATTTCAAGGACGTCTCTGAACAGGGCTTGTAAAACACGTTTGGCATGGGGCTGGAACATAAACTGCCACCCTCAGCTGAAAGAGAGGGAGCTATCATTAGTCCTACTGCATTTCAATGAGCCTCTTCAACACTTAGCCCTATTCAAAGACATTTGAGATCAGAAGTGACAAATCCTACCTATTAGTTACTTACCTCAGCCTACATTTTTAAATCAGTCAGTTCTTTAGAGTGACATTTATTGAATCAAAAGTGTTGCTAACATTCTAGTGCATGCAAAACATTGTTACTGAGGCTAATTATTCTACTGTTTGAGTGATGAAATAAAATCTAAATCTGAGTTTTGTGAATTTTATTTTATTGTATATGCTAGTGTACTCTTAATGGGGTCATATGGTGTGATTTCTTGTTTTCCTTTCTCTTTAGTGTGTTATGTAGCTGTTGGTGCATGTATAAGATCTGCAGAGTTACAAAGCTCAAAATCCCAAATGCAAAGAGATATTCTTTGTAAAAGATAAGGCTCAGCCACACCTTCCTAAAACGCTTTGTTCAAACATGCCCCCACAAATCTACATCAGTATGAGGGGGAAGAGTTTCATAACACTGCCCAAATGTATACGCAAAGAAAGAAGGCGTAACTTTTATTCTCGCTGTAGTATTGTTGCCGAACTACTTTGTTTGGCCTTCCAAAAGAGAGGACAATTAGAAAACAGTGGCTAAGCTTTAGTTACAACACTGTTCCAGACCAGTACAACCCAAATATTGAAATTAGCATGGTCCGACATTTTTAGAGGGGAAACAATAATGTATAATATGAGTAAAATAATTACTTTCTATCTAAAACCACGTAAACACATTGCATTGAACCAAATACAAAAAATAATGTTATTTTTAGAACCATCATATGACCCCTTTAAACACTGACACATTTTATTTTAACAGAAATACACATTCAACATTTAAGTCATTTTCTTGTGAAAAAAATAAAATAAAAACGATGATGACTCATCCTGCACTACACAGATTTTTGTCCAATCAGATGTTTTCTAGGATGAGAATGTACCTCCTCTAATGCTGCCTTCACCTGCTATCAGAATTATCATAAAACGAGTTTTATATGATGATAAACATAAGTTTTCTAGTCAGAAGTAGGACATGAACGGCTTCTCAAGTCTTATTTACGAATGGGAAACTCTAAGATCATTTTAAAATTGTGATAAAAAATTATGAAACACACATATTTAACAAATGAAATGCATGGATGAACTTTTCCAATATGATAGATAACATATATTTAGACAATTATATTTACAGTGAATTTTAATTTCACCCCCTCAAAAAAAAATCTGTCGTCATTTACTCACCCCCATTTTATTTTAAACCTATGACTTTCTTTTCACTGTGGAACCTACAATAAGATAATCTGAAGAATATTTCAACAGTTTTTTTTCCATATAATGAAAGTCAAAGGGGTAAAACAACATTGAAGAATGTTAGAAAGTGGAATAAAGTAAGTCGAACGGGTTTGGAACAACACGAGGGTGAGTAAATGCTGAACGATTTTTCTTTTTTGGCTGAACTATCTTAAGATACAAACAAACTGTTGCTAATGCTATGCTTATTGTCAGTGGCTGAACTTGATTATGTACCATGTGTTTCATATCTAGCAATGTAGCACATCTGGGACATTGCGCTTGACATGACCTGGGTTCCAAAGTCTTTTGTTTATCTCACTGATTCCTCCTGGCCCCTGGGGTTTGAGCCACACAATGAGGCCATCGCACACCCAGCATGTTGCACTGGCATATAGGACATCTCTACGCTCACATGGGGGGTAACAGTGCTTTTGCACAGGAGCATGGGTTCTGCAAAAGTGTTTACTTGCCCTCAGTATTGATCTGTTGTATGAAAACAGTACAAAGGTATGATCGATTAGCAGGCGCTGTACTTGTTTGACTCTGCACTGTAGGTAGTCTGGGAGAGAAAGAAGGGGCGGGAGGGCCAGTCGAAGCCTTGGCACTCATGTCCCATGCTCTGTGGGTTTGTCATGATGGGCATCACTGATGCCAAGGCATTTGAGGTAAAACGGTGACACCATCTCCCGATGACCACATCACACCAGATTGACAAACTGCTTCATAATTTCATTTAAATGTTTACGCCATCCTTTTTATCGAACACGGGCTGAATTTACTACAGTCCGTCTTCCAAAATCAATGGCCATTGATTAAAAAAATAGATTTTTCGAGGGAATGTGAAAGTCAGACGTCCGTACATGTTAATAATACAAAAGGAGAGCAAGTACAGACTGAATGCACTAAACAGTTTGTGTAGTCTTGCCACAATTCTACTGCCAATTTAAGTGAATTTCATCATTAAAAAACAACAGAATGCAGTTTCAGCCTGATGTCCTTGCTCTTGCTCCATATATCCTTCATAGCCCCATATACACATGTACGTACTGGAGTTTACCAACCATATTAAGATTCTACAGAGACAATGTCATTCTGCCTCAAGAGGGAAGAAAACATTGTCAGGAAGCAACTGGCTGTAATGAGTGGCAGGGTTACCTACCACAATGAAATCTTAATGAGGGATGGTGCTTTTTGCAGTGCATTCTCTCTGCAGAAATAGAGGAGAGGTCCACACGCTGCATTACTGAGCCATTAATGTACAACTGAATGCAAGGCCACAGGAAATGACAAATACCACAATGCCTGACTTTTAAATCATTAGCGGAGGGGGAAAAAGGTCTCTCAACAGATTACGTTGACACGCAATATTTCCTTTCGTGAATGAGATTGTTCTGGATGAAACAAAAACCAGCGTGTTGCGCATTTATGTAAAATGATGGATGAAATTGGCTTAGGATAAGGGATTTTTTGCAGATACTTAACACTAATTAAAAAATTCACGCTCTTTCGAATTCTTGTTCAAAGAGAAGTTTGGACTTAATTCATGACACTTAATATAATCTAATCATTGTTGACATGCTCCATTAGCAGATGATCATACTGTGGCACTAACGCTTGGACAAAAAAAACAATGATTTCATAAATTAAGCTCAAATAGAAGTACTTAGGTAGATGCCTGAGGGCTTCAAAAAAAAATACTTGTGAAAGGACTAAAATACTTTTAAGCTCTCCTATTAATGTGCATTTAATAATTTTGGTATCCTAGTAATTACTTGGTAATTGTCATGGTACACAAGAAAATTAAACAAGATATGAGTGACTATAATTCATTGAGAATAGCCAACTAATGACAAAGAGGAACAATATCATAAGAATCACTTTCAGGATATTTTTTCCAGCTGATGAAAAAAAAAAAAACACTGACAACCAATCAGAATCCATCTGAAAGCAGCTCTCCAGTGTGTTTGTGTTTTTACCCGTGGCACGGACGTCTGACCTCCACAGACTTGACAAAAGAAATGAACCAGAAAAGATTTTGACGTGAAAGAAGGTGCACACCTACCTATTACATCACCACAGACCATGCTAATTTGGGACAAAAGCCTGTTCTTTACTGAAAATTACACCATTATAGAGCTAAAGCATTTAAAGCAGCCGTTATTATCTGTTAGTGTGGACGCTATATAGTTATCATTCTTGGTGTGAATGGGCCTTGATATTATTTCTGACATACAATAAAACTACAGAGCAATAAAATGTACACCGATCAAGCATAACATTATGATCTAATATTGTGTTGGTCCCCCTTCTGCTGCCAAAAAAACCCTGACCCGTCGAGGCATGGACTCCACTAGACCCCTGAAGGTGTGCTGTGGTATCTGGCACCAAGATGTTAGAAGCACATCCTTTAAGTCCTGTAAGTTGCGAGGTGGGGCCTCCATGGATCAGACTTGTTTGTTCAGCACATCCCACAGATGCTCGATTGGATTGAGATCTGGGGAATTTGGAGGCCAAGTCAACATCCCAAACTCGTTGTTGTGCTCCTCAAACCATTCCTTAACCATTTTTGCTTTGTGGCAGGGCGCATTATCCTGCTGAAAGAGGCCACAGCCACCAGAGATGGGTGTACACGGTCTGCAACAATGCTTAGGTAGGTGGTATGTGTTAAAGTAACATCCACATGAATGGCGGGACCCAAGGTTTTCCAGCAGAACATTGCCCAAAGCATCACACTGCCTCCACCGGTAACATAACGCACACGTACACGGCTATCCACATGATATAAAAAAATAAAAAAAACATGATTCATCAGACCAGGCCTAACCCTAACCCTAACCCTAACCTAACCTAACCTAACCTAACCTAACCTAACCTAACCTAACCTAACCTAACCCTAACCTTAACCCTAACCTTCTTCCATTGCTCGGAATGATTTCGAATTCCATTCCCAACAGTATCTCCAAGTGTCTGGAACAGCAATGGGGAAGAAATTTGCTCCGGCATATGCCGATATATACATGGCAGACTGGGAGACAACAGTGTTCCCCAAATGCCATAAGTTACCCAGTTTTTATGTCCAATATTTGGATGATATTTTTGGTGTTTGGGACCATTCAGAGGGTGAGTTCTCAGAATTCATTACGACCTTAAATGAGCATCATGCTTCCATCTCAGTTAAATACAATCTACAACGGGATAAAATTGAATTCCTGGACACTGAAGTATACATTACCAGGGGTAATGATGGGGAGGTTTCTCTGGGAACGAGGGTCTTTTTTAAGCCCACTGATACTCATGCACTGTTGCACAAGACTAGCTTTCACCCGAAACACACCTATAAGGGAATTGTGAAATCACAATTAATAAGATATAACAGGATTTGCACAGCAGCAGAGGATGTTGGTGGAGCTACTAGGACCCTCTTCCAAGCCCTCAGACATCGAGGTTACAGTAGAACCTTCCTCAGAAATATAAAGGTGGAGGTTCAACAACTTTTTCAACGAGGGTTAAAACCTAGGGAAGAAAATCGTAATAACCATTTTGCATTGAATTAGAAATTAAAACCAACTTCCAGAGAATACAGAATCAGTTGGAACCCCTCACTTCGTTCAAAAGTATAGCAGCATTTAGACGAAATAAAAATTTGAAAGATGTTTTGGTACATTCCTCCTTGGGTGGCAGACCTAAGAAAGATAAATATAGCGTTTTTTTTAAATGTACAAAATTCATTGAAAATAAATTTACTCACTTGGGTGCACCGGTCATACAGGCTCTGGGGTTACAGTCGTCTAACCTGGTCTACTGTATTGAGTGTAAGGTCTGCAACAGATTGTATGTTGGTCAAACCAAAAATACCCTGTTGGAAAGATTAAAGCAACATCTGCGCTCGATTAATGGGGCCTGGGAGGACTACTTACCTTTATGAGCATTTTAGACTTCATGGTAGCACCAGTTTGTTGATTATGGGGATAGAAGCAGGATCCTGGTGGTCGGAGAAACAGAGATGGATGAAAGAGAAACAGTAGATAAAAAACTGAATACGGTTTATCCCCACGGTCTCAACCAAGTGTATTAGAACTCTCAGAGAGGATCCTTATTAATAATAAAAAAATGTAGGTTTCCTGGTAGAGGGTGATACACCATTATTTTATAATGTACTAGAACAATTTATTAGACAGTAGATAAAAACAGAATCGGAGAAACAGAGATGGGAGATCCTGGTCTCAAGAGAAAGAAGAGATGGATGAATAAAAAAATAATAATAAAAAAAAGGGTGGTACACCCATTATTTTATAATATATTTTATTGATTTTATCAGAGATTATTAATATATTATTGTTAATGGTTTCTGTAGAGGGTGATACTTCATATATTACACTCTACTTATTTATATATTTTGTTATTTTTGTTCCAATATGGATGGCTGATGATTACTCTAATATGGATATTTTGGACCGTTAGAAACCTAGAATTAAAAGAAAGGATTAAAATGAACATATACCAAGGTGTGATACTTACCCAAAATGAAAACCTGAAAATGGGACTAATAAAACTGTTCAGTGTATAATTGGCAGTAACGGTCCAAAAACCTGAAAATGACTAATAAAACTGTTCAGGTATAATTGGCAGTGGGTCTAACCTGAACCTTTTCTGGCTCTCGTAAGGGAGCTGGAGTTTCTTTCCGCTAACCTAACCTTCATTACAGTTGGCATTGTTGTCACCTTCTGGACAGGACAGCATGGGCAACCCTGACTGGTCTACGGCTATGCAGCCCAATACGCAACAAACTGCTTCAAACACATCAACTTTGAGGACAAAATGTTCACTTGCTGCCTTATATATCCCACCCTCTAACAGGTGCTGTGATAAAGAGATATACTTTTTTTATTATTCACTTTATTTTAAGGTGACGCAGTTACATTGTAATTACTCAAATAAGTACTGAGCAACATTAATTAACTACATGTAATTACTATAGAGTTATGGTTAGGGCTAAGGTTTGATTTATGGTTAGTTACTTGTAATTATACACAATTTACTGTTATAGTAAGTACATGTAGTGATGTGTAACTACGTCACCGTAAAATAAAGTATTACCAAATCACATTTTCAAAAAATAAATAAATAAATGTAAAAAAATCAAACAATTCTAAAAGAAGCAAATACTTCAATTTCCCTTATAGAAAACCTCACACATTTCCCAGGAGCAAAAACACACGTGGTTTGTTAAAAGTGTGTTTTGCACATGGGAAACGTGTGCTCTTGGAACATTTCCGTGTGAATCCCATGTGAAACACATGAGACCACATGTGGAAAATGTGACATTCATGTTTGTTTTTTTGTAAGAGCTATCTTTTAAACATCATTTGTTATTTAAATTTAAGTTTGGAGTCAGAAAGATTGAGGTTGCGTGTTATTTTATGTTATGAAGGTATATCACATGCTCCAGTGCACCCTTCTCCCGTGTACTTCCAAACTATTATTCAAAACTTTTAGCTGTCATGGAGCCTCTGACAATGACCAATAATGTGAGATTATATTTAATCCTTCCTATTCACAGCACATTCTATTAAAATGTGCATATTAAAGCCATTAAGTAATAATGTGTCATTTCTCTGCCAAAAATTATATTTTTCTTTCTATGACTTCACGGTTATTTCATACAAATTATCTGCCCTTGACAATCAAAAGCTCATTTTATTCATCTATCATTAACTCTCCATCTGTTTTATAATCAAATGATCTTGCTTACTAGAGTCTCCCCCATGAATTACTGTTGCCATGGACACAAACATCCGTTGTAATATTTATTTCTCATGTTATATGTGTTAGTAGACTCTCCGTTATCCATGGAAGGTGTATTCACATTCATATTGCATCATGCTCTATTTTTTATCAACCAGTATGCAGTAACCAGTATTTTTTCCATCAGTACACCAATAACGTCACACATCATTACTCAAAGAACAGCGATTCTCAACCGTTTCCTAGTTTAGGAAGTCTGAAGTGAAGGGAAGGGAGTAGGTAGTGCAGGTCCCCAAAGATCTGATGTGTCTTGTGTCATGTGACCCCTAGCACAATACATTATTGAACCTGCCTGTGCCCTGTGCATGCCTCCAAGCGGCCCTGGCAGGTACCAAGCAACATCAATTACAAAAGTTGTGCCTATGGCCTCTGCCATGTATTGCCATCACCGTGGGGTAATTGGTCCACCACTGCTTCCAATTCTGTACAAGTCGAGCCTATTTTTCCAGTCAGTCAGCCTTGCTCTATGTTTAACAAGCTATTCTACCCCCCAGCTCTGCCGCTGAGCCTGGGGACATTGCATGTACGTGGGAGGCGAGGTGTACTGAATCAAATGGAACCGAATCATGATCCTTGTTAAGATAGAGAAAAGATTCAGCTGTCAGTTTTACAGTTAACATGAGGTTACAAGTCATGACAAACTGAAGTCTTGCAGACGTGTCATTGCGAATATCCTAGCTGATTTCTAGCTTCTTTTTTGTGTGTGTGTGTTTGTGCTCTCCCGTAATTTCACATGCCATGATAAATTAAACTGCTTTCATCACCTGGGGTTTGCCCCTCCCTTTCTCTCTCCTAACCTAAATTCGCAGAGGTCTGTCCATGGCAAGGTCTTTTAAAAGCTCTTGAAATTTCACTGAGCCCAGCTGGATCATGGCGGGCACAGGGTTGATAATTGGGACCCACTCCAGTTTCAGCTTTTCAAGCACGGCAGCAAACACGCCTGCTGGAATGTAACGCTTAAACCAGCCTAAGATAGTCTGCTGGTCTTAGCTGATTTAAGATGGTCCAGTTGCCAGTTAAGTCCAGTTAAGTGATTAAAACCCCTGTAAGACAGAAAACCAGACCAGCTGAGATGATCAAACGAACTAAGGCTCATTTAAGCTTTGTTTTGTCAGCAGGGAACGGAATGTTGTTTGGGTAATTATGGAAGCTTTTTTCCACCTTAGAGTAAAAAATAGAAATGAAAATAGTTTACAGTAAGTTTACAATAAGGAATAAAGACACACTGTGACATATCAGGTCGAAACAGCGAGTAAGGCTGGGTGATAAAACAACATATAACATGTGATGTATGATCAAATAAATCCACAATATAATTTTTTTTAATTTAGTCTACATCTAGATGAGTGCTAGCCTGGATGCCAGCCGAATTTAGCCCCGCCCACAAAATTTTTGCTCAGGCAATTCTGACTAGAATTGAGTATGACCATGTCAGGCTATGAGTGCCACAGTTTTGTCTACTACACATACTCAATACTCTTGCTATATGAACTACGTCTTAATGAGCATTTAAGAATTTCATTTGTGAAAAGCTATCGTCAGATACACACTGGAACTCTGGAATTATAGTCCGCCCTGACTCAGATTCCACTCCAAAGTATATTTAAGAATGAACGCTCATTCCCAAAATGGCTTAAATGTCATAGAGAGAAAGTCAAGTTATATTGTTTATGTTTATGGCACTGAGAAATAGAGTTCTGTTATGCAGTACCCTACTTGACAAAAAAAAATGCATTTCATGGGGTCCTACATTATGGAATTTATATTCATTCTCGAGGTCTGACAAGCATGTGGAATGATGTTCCTTCCCCATTAATGGTATGAAATGAATATTGTGATAAATATCTATATTAAGATTAAGAACAAAAACATCATATTTTTGACCATATCACCCAGAGAGAGACACAAATTTGCAAGCTAATGTAACAAATGAGAGATATGAAGTCAAAATTATGAGAAACAAAGTCATAATTGTAACATTTTCCACCGTCGGGTCGAACTGTTCTAAGAATGGTAAGGAATGGTTCCAGTTGCATTTCTACTTGAGCCTGGTATGGCACAGCTCGATTGGCTATTATTAAACACAAATTAATAATAAAATTAAAATAAATAACTGATCATCCTCCATAACGTGGTCACTATATATCTCATATCATCCGTAAACTGTTGCATTACCAAGGCACATTTTCACATACAATAAAAAATAGTGTTGTAATTGTGAAAAAGTCACATTGCGTCATATTAATTTAGTTACCCTTTATTTACTATGGAATGGGAAATAGGCTTCCACAGGAGAGCCAATAACATCACATATAACCCCCTGAACATGTTCATATTGTTCATCATGAAGAACTGTATGTAGGCTCTCGGGAGAAGCCCAAGAGCAGGAAATGAGACATCTTCTGACAAAAACGTCTTCTTTCAGCAGTATGAGGTCCTTATATCATGTATTCCATAGGGATTTGGTCAGATATGGGAATGTGGTGCTCATTAGTGGAAGTTCACGCGCTGTGCCATAATTAATGCAATTTTCAGTTTGCACATTCACATATGTGATGAAATGAAGACCACCAACTGATGCCGACATTTCCGATAACTTGCCAGGCAACACATTGTGATGATGTATGAGGATGGTAACAGCACTTTAGACGTGTGTTTGATCTGAGCTGAAAAGTACATGCATGGGGGAGGTACTGATTGCTTGAGTGGAAAAGTGAGGTAAACTACCATGACCTCATGGTAATTTATAAGTTAAGTAATGTCTGGTGGAATAATACCCCATCACATGTCCTTATGACTAATGTTATGGAAATTAACTTAGCATATGGTTTCTTAGAGATAAAGATTTCCATGAAGTAAAAGGCAAAAACAGATCTATTCTAACATATGTTTAAGATGGGTTGCTGATTCAGTAGCTAAACGCTTGACCTTGCCAGCTGGTTAAGGGACGACAGACTCAGAGGTCCCTAGTGAGAATCTTTTAGATTATTCAGAGGATTTACACTCAAGATCAAATTACTACCAAAAGAGTAATGGTGAAAGAGAGCAGAAGCATGACTCACAGGAACAATTCGTGGCAGGTCAAGACTGATCTTCTGAAATGACTTGATCTCACATGAAACATTGTTTTTAGTATTTTGTACATGTGAACAGCACATGGTTCTCCAGTGGCCAGAATGAAACATATGAAGCAGAATTTGACACAGCTGAAACAGTAACCACTAGGGGTGTATTACATTAAATGGATTAGGAATAGGTTTGGCTTGGTCCTTCTCCCCCACTCTTCATGGGGTGATACCAGTATAGAAATATTTATACAGAGTTATGTTAAATACATATGCGTCACCTCTGTCCCTGACTACGTACATTTAAAAAGCTTGAAATATTTTATTAAATAATGTTTTTTTTTTTCATTTACTACTAATAATGAATAAACATGAAAGCTCAAATGTGTGACATTCTGTGGGCACTGACTTTTCACACATTCAGACCCGGGACTTGTACTGGCTATTGGGACATGCCCGATATTAAAAGTCTGTCTATTTCCTGAAGAGCATGGATAATCCACCAGGGAGCATAAGATATGTGATTAATCATATACAAAAGCTTTTTGTGGAAAGCATTGATCATATTAATGATGTAAAAGCCTTAAAAGTAGTGCTGTCAATCGATTAAAAAACAACAAAAACTAATTAATCATACATTTTTCTGTAATTAATTGCACCATATATATTTCATATTGTAATAATTTCACATTTAATTTGTTTTATTTTAAATTTTTAACCAAATTAAGGTAAAAACAAAATATAGATGGTAGTCTATATTTTAAATATTTTCTTTTTTTATGAAAGAAGGCCAGTATCAGCAATACCAATCAACCCTCTACGCACAACTTGACAATATTATTGCCATTGGCTAGTAAATTTTTTGTTTACTTGCCAGACTGATATGCTATTATGCTGATATGTTTTTTTTACATAATATGTGTGTGTACTGTATATACTTATGCACACATAGAATTTATTTTTATATTTATAATATAAATTATAATATATATATATATATATATATATATATATATATATATATATATATATATATATATATATATATATATATATATATATATATATATATATATATATATATATATATATATATATATATATATATTTATAATATAAATTATAATATATATATATATATATATATATATATATATATATATATATATATATATATATATATATAAAAACAGTGTGTGTATCTGTTTTTATATATATATATATATATATATATATATATATATATATATATATAAAAACAGTGTGTGTGTATTCAAATATACATCTATATCAAGATCTACATTATATATTGAGATTAATCATTTGATAGATAGATAGATAGATAGATAGATAGATAGACAGACAGACAGACAGACAGACAGACAGACAGACAGACAGACAGACAGACAGACAGACAGACAGACAGACAGACAGACAGACAGATAGACAGACAGACAGACAGACAGACAGACAACAGGCAGGCAGATATACAGACAGACAGATAGATAGATAGATAGATAGACAGACAGACAGACAGACAGATGATAGATAGATAGATAGATAGATAGATAGATAGATAGATAGATAGATAGATAGATAGATAGATAGATAGATAGATAGATAGATAGATAGACAGACAGACAGACAGACAGACAGACAGACAGACAGACACAGACAGACAGACAGAGATGGATGGATGGATGGATGGATGGATGGATGGATGGATAGATGATAGACAGACAGACAGACAGACAGACAGACAGACAGACAGACAGACAGACAGACAGATAGATAGATAGATAGATAGATAGATAGATAGATAGATAGATAGATAGATAGATAGATAGATAGATAGATAGATAGATAGATAGATAGATAGATAGATAGATAGATAGATAGATAGATAGATAGATAGATAGATAGATAGATAGATAGATAGATAGATAGATAGATAGATAGATGACACATGGCAAATATGAGGGCTTAAATACACATGGACTAATGACTGGACGATGGACACCTGTGCACACTGATGAGACAATGAACCAATGACACGACACAACACATGAGGGCATGGAATCACATGACAAGACCAGGAAGTGCATAGCAGTGAACAAAGCAAACTAAGAAACATGACAGTGAACATGACAAACTCAGAAACATGAAACACAACCCAAAACACCCTGCGACAGATTGACTAACATCTTTCCATTTGAAATGGCTAAGTATTACTCTCTCTTTTAGCACATTTTTTACTATTACAGCTCTCATGTTGTAACTAATCTTGAAAAGTGTTGCATTACATTTAGATTTATGGCATTATATTTAGATCGTGGCATGAAAGGTTACGGAGATGAACATTGTAGCCGAGCGCATGAATGCAGCGAGCTCGTCTTTGCATGTCAGTTTCTGTACACTTACGAATGCTTTCATCTTCACTAACAGTGCAAACGTGATATAGTTAAGAGATTGAATAAAACGTGAGTCACTGATGAACTCTCGCTTTGATTGACAGCTGCGGCACGCGCTGCTCCAACGATTGCAAAGGGAGCTTTCTTTGATTGCTTTCTTTATAGAATTGAATCACCATTAAACAACAGATTATTTTCATCCTACTAAGAGAAACAACGCAGACAAAGAACATGACTGTATATGAATCATTGCATTTCAGATCAGGCATTAGAATTAACACAGTTACAACTTGCATTACTGTTGATCCCAGGCACTGCACAATATTTTGTAAACCTCAACGCCATGTTTATTGCTTGGTAGCTCGATCTGGTTTAACACGGTGGGCGGGGCTAAACAGGCAGTGATGAAGTAGGCGTTCATATTCTTCTGCAGAGGCGGTGCTTTGAAGATTTTGAAAAAACTGTCATTTGCTGGACCCAGTGTCAATAAAAGCTTTTATTGGACTAACAAATTTAGTCAGATCTGAAACTTACAGGATATTCTTATAGTATGATGACCTCTTATATGTCAAAAAAGAACATTTGATTTCTCATGACCTCTTTAGTTGTTGTGCATTGAAAATCTTGCCTTGAAAATATTCTTCGACAGCCATGGTCACCATTTACTCTCAAAGAGCAGCTTGAATATTCCGCTCTAAATAACTCCATTGGTGTTTCAAGTGTAAAAAGGTGCAGGTTTCGAAAGACATGAGGGTGAATAAGAGATAATTTGGGGAAACTATTCCTTTAATATACAGTAGCAGGATATTGAGGGTAATGTCAGGTAGCTATAGTTGGTCCAGTTAGATGAACTGGCTTCCAACCCACCTGGCAAGCCAACATGTCATTGGGGCAATACAACACCAGGGGAGTAGAGAGAGGGAAACTTTTCGTTTTAATTAGTTCCTGCTGCTATCTAGAAACAGGCATGGAGGTCAGTTGTAATTGGTTTGTTTTTTTTATATTGAGATGTTCAGGCCAGAATGATTGGATGTGGGTGAGTTTTGGAAGCTGCCCTCTTTCTCAACCCCATCTCTTTCTTTCTGTCTCTCTCCCTCCTTCTGTTGCCTCTCTCAGTCTGGCTCTACCACAGATACTGGAAAAAATCTGTGGATCCTGGCGAGCTCTGGGGCTTGGCATGTGGAGAAAAGCCACTGCATGGCCCATTCCACCGAGAGATTTGCCAAGCACATAGTCTTTCTCTCACACAGGCACAAGGCAGAAAGGATGTCTGTGACAATATGTGAAGGAATTTATATCATGCAGAACGATTAAACCTGAGGGCTCATAAAGTATGTGTAGGTGCCAGGCAAGCAGTTCCTCAAAGTGTCCAACTTATACTAATAGGTGTCCAACAGTACTGAAATAAAGTGGCTAGTGCGTCTGATTGGCAGGCCTGCATAAAGATTGTGTGCTTGCAGAATAAAGCAAATTCAATCTTTTATCAATTTTTTAAATATAGATAGCCTCCAAACACTGCAAATTTCATACATAAATATAGTGAGGTTTTCGTGTCGATTTTTTTGTAACCGTAATTCTTCATTGTCAGTTTCAATCAATTGAATGCATCCTTTGAAAAATAATGTACTGACCCCAAATGTTATCAGTAATGATATCTTGCAGTTCATGTTGATTCATTAACCACTCTGATGAATTCACTTCAGTGAAGGATTCATCGGACTGATTTAAACTGAATGAAATTATGAAATTATTAACTCATTCCCGGCAAACCATGGAATTTTCAATTTTTTTACTGTTATACGCTAAGGGGCGTACTGAAAAGTACTGAAAGAGTACTGAATCTCCTGATCGAAGCACATGCAAAGTTGCAGAAACAAGTGATATCATACGTAATCATATGCATAACGCGATCACCAACATTAATCAGCACATAAATCAAAACTGCCAAATGTTACTGAATGAAATGTCGACCCAGAACGACTACAGGACCGTGCAAGCATTCGGGGTGTTGATGAATTTGATTTACTCCATTTATGTTTTAATCATCATTATTAATCTGATCCGGATGAATATTCTGAATAATTCTCAGCTTTTTGCTCAAAATGTTGCTGTTTTTATATGAAAATTATATGCATTATAACTAATTTAAATGTTTGTACTCATCACTGTAGCTTGTATTAGAGTGTTAGTTGGCCATCTTTGCACAATCGCAGGCTGGAGCACTGGTATATTGTCCTTTTTAAGGCCATACTTTGTAAACCGCCTCCTTATGTTTTCTTCAGACTCCAAAAGTCACTACCAGGAAATGTAATCTTAGATCATATGGGCAAATCATGTATGATATTCCAAAAAACTTTCCAAAAGATTTTTTTTCAGTGAAAGAGCCTTTAAAGTTTTTATCACCTTTTTCCTGGTATAAATTGCAGAAACAGCTCAAATTTGAGTATCTACCAACAATGGCACAGTTTAAAATTAAGATAAAGGATTATTTGAGAAGTTATTAAACTTAATTTCGGGAGGAGTACGCCGATCTAATCTTTAAATTAATACCAAGGTATAAAACCAGCAGCTTACCTCTTCCCGTTGTTAGTTCTTGCAGCATCCCTCCTCCTCCCCTGCTCCCCCTTTTGTACAATTTTGCCTGTTATAGTGGGGCAATCGGAGCTCGAATATCCTCTCCGAGCCCCTCTATAGCAGACAGCACGCCAAATCAGTTTACCACTTTCACTAAGATTATATGGGCACACAAACTCGTGAAGAGTACTAAATGCACATGTGATGTTACTGAGCGCTGCTGGTGATTATGTTGAGATGATGTTAAATTGCTAAATGTCTTCTTCGGTTAAGAAGGTCTGTTCTTTATTTTGATATATAGCATGTTTAGATATTCATACAACACAATATATTTATGATGCAATGACATTTTTGTGAACATGATCCAAAACGGTGATAGCGGAAAGAGTTAAAAGAAATGGCTCAAAAGAGTCATTTGTTTGGGAATCAGACTGTACTGATCATGTTGTTTGCTTTCATTCATTAAAAAGAACTGGCTCATAAATGGTTCAGGCATTGTTCAAGTTTTATGTTTTTGATTTACTAGAAAGAACTGACTCAAGAGTTAATGTTTGTGAATCGGACTACACACTTGTGACATTATGTTTTTTTCCGTGCAGCCCACGAGGACAACTCAATAGAAATATTAAGCAACTGTCTATTTATGTCATTGTATTCAATCCAGACTGCAATCTCACATCTACAACACATGTAAAATATGATTTATTTTGCCGTGGCAAGATTTACATTTACATTTACATTTAGGCATTTAGCAGACGATTTTATCCAAAGCGACTTACAACATAGGAGTACAGGAAGCGATCGGTCATGAATAGGCGCAAAACGCAAAAAGTGCCTTAAATACCAAGCTTTGGATATTACATAGAATAAGCTTAAGCTAGAATAAGGAAAGAATAAAAGAGAAGAGTTTTTTTTTTTTTTTTTTTTTGTCAGGGGGGAGCGCCCCAGATAGCAAACTGACATAGAATCAACATAGAGTTGATGTTACTTTGTTATCTGAAACTACATCGCCTATGTTTCCACATTCTGTGCCTTCTCAAGAGTAGAGTTTGTCATTTAGACCAATTTGTCTGTTTAATTCTGATTTCTCAGGAGAATGTCAACTGTATACTTATCATTCTTGTGTTCCATTACATTTTAGCCTGTGTGTGCTTTGTGCTATATAAAATTCTTGCAGTGTTGATAGAGATCATTGCCTCTTAACTTTGACTGACCTCAAATCCAAACCAGTGTCAAGTGCATTGCATAGGTCGAGTAGAATCAAAATGTTTCTCCTGAAAGTCAACTGAAGTTAGGACGAAACGTCTAAAATGTACAGTAAGTGATTTGGTCTAAAAGAGCAATTTCAGCTTGTTGTAATCAAGCAAGCAAGTAAAAAAACCTGTTGTACAATCTACTACTCCGTTGCTTCTAGCAAGTAAAAAGCCTTTTAGTATAGGCTAATTCAAAAAATCTCCACCTTCAGGTTGTGGCTCAGATGTGCCTTTGTTGTGAAATATTTACTGATTTGTATAAAGTAAACTTCAGAATAACTAATATAATCCACTGAAGGCAAGCTTGGAGAACCCAAGTGCAGCTGTATTTATATTCAAACATGAAAAAACTAGACCATAACATGGTTGGACAAAGAAAAACAAACTAAACTTGAACCTGACCATAAAACTCACCAAACAGTGGTTACAGGGACCAAAACTAGACAAAAGACAATGGTGACATGAGGGCAATATACACAAAGACTAATGACTTGACAAGGAACACCTGAGAACAATCAAGAGAACCAATGAGAAAACAGAACTGAGAAACACATGACTAAAACAACCAATGAGAACGTGACACATACACAATGAATGAGGATGAAGGGAAGCGCATTTTACAAACAGGCATCAAGACTGGGAAATTACAAAATAAAAGACAGAAAAATATAAAGTGAAACAAAACCAAATGTAACAATAACTTGTACTTCTTTAGTAATAATTAAAGATGAATACTTGCCGGATTGAAATAACTTAAGTTTACTTGATTATCCAAATAATCAAATAATTGAGTATTAAATGTGATTATATTATAAAGATTACATTGATTTGCATTACAAGCTATCAGAGTCTTTTTTTAATGTATCAAATAATACCAAACAACAAAAAACAATTATTAAAGTTCAATAAACTGTTAAATTTTTTTAATTACTCATATATGTCTGGCTTTACAAGGCGTGCAGGTTCTCCATGGAGTTCTGCCAGGACATTAAATGGTTCCTTAAATATCGATTATAATGAAATACATGTTTTTATTGTAGTGTATATTAGAGGAAAGGAGTAGAGAAGACAATTGGTTGCAAAATGGATAAAAAGCTAAAGTATTTTCTCATTGAAGGAACTCAGGAGTGCTGGTTGTTGTGGATCAATGGTAGAGAAGGTTGAGAGTCAATGGACCAGTGATGTTACCCATTCTCTTAAAGTAGATAATAAAGTCCTTAGTGGTGAGTGAGGAGGCAGAGGAGCATGAGAAGAACATAGACTGTGCGGGTGGAGATGTCAGTGCAGGTTTTGGAATAGAAGAATGTCTTGGCTGATCTGATGTCAGCTGAAAATCCTGAGAGGATGACTTGGTATATACTACGGTTGTCAGTAGATTTAGCTCTCTCCCATTTTCTATTTCCGACTCTATGCTGAAACACAGTCACACATCTGCCAGAGCATTGGATGCAGATGGAGGTGAGGAGGAAACATTTGGTGCAGAGAGAGAGGGAAAATAGGGCGAGAAACGAAATGGTTGAATGAGCATTACGCATTCTTCCCTAAACTTCTAAAACACTTGCAAATCCCTGAGCTCAAATGATTGCACATTCTCTCTCTTCCCCCACAGTATTACTTTACATAAATTACTCCGGCAATAACTGTAGAGTTCAGCATGTTCTTCTGTTTTGCTTTCTACAGTATCGCCTGAGTCTAGTGTCTAAGAGTTGTTGTGAAGATAGACGAGCTCTTCTCCACGACGTTATAGACATGACTGTTACATTGCAGGAAATCATCAATCGTAGACAGCTTGCAGTAGGAGATTGTTTTGTTGTTTCAGTAAACATTGAGACATTCTTTTCCAGCAAAATAGTGTGCGTAATTAGCCAGGGAGATACATTGTTCTGTGAGATGTAACCATCCTTACTTTACCTGATTGTTTATAGCTGCAGGAAAAAGTATGTCGATCCTGGAACGACTTGGATTACTGCATAAATTGTTCCTAAAATTTTATTTGATCATAAACAAACACTGTCTGATTAAAGATACAAAACAATGATTTATTTAAAAAAACATGTATACATTCATAGTGCTGTCATGGAATACCAGACTCAGAGACAGAAAGTTAGTTGAACCCAAACAGGTATTTATAGGCACAGAGGCGAACAATGTAGGTGAGTGATGTAGAAGTCAGGTTCATATGGAACAGATGAATACTGCATTTTTTTTACCAGGGTACAGGAGTATATCAGATGACTGGAGAGTGATGGAGTAGGCGAGCAAACACCTCTTCGTGGAGTATGGCAAGTAGACAGGTGAGTAAGATCCTCTACGCTGAGTATAACTGGAGATCATTGGGAGTTTCACAAGGAGATTTCTCAGGTAAATAGAGTGGGTAAGGACAGGGAGTGACTGTGTGCTGTTATACAGGTCCAGATTGGGGTGCTGATGGGGAACAGGAGCAAGTGATAGCAACATGAGTGCAGGCGAAGGACAGGAGGGATGCTAGGAAATGTAGTTTCTGACTAGATGACTGTACTTTTGAAGATGGGCAGATGGAGAGCGTACATGACAACTGAGTGCAGAGTGGAACACTTTATAATAACTGCATGCTATGAATCATTAGTTAAGCATTAGTAAATAGTTCATTTATAATTAATAAGCAGTTTATAAATACAGCTATACATGCTTTATTCTTGATTTATAAGACTATTTACAATGTGTTTAATAATTGTATTTTCACACTTTGATCAATTATCATTTCTAATTGAAAACAAAACATTATTTACAAACCGGTTATTTAGGAGCTGTCAGTGGTTCATAAGATCATTTAGAAGGTGTAAGTAAATGATTAATAAATTATTTAAATAAATTATAAATTAATAAATGCTTTATTAACATGTAACCCAACGCTATTTCACGGCATTCGCACTATAATTGTACGAGGTGGCTAATTCATATGTATCTGTGCGACCTCACTCGTATGAATTTGTACGATTTGTCTAAACCGCAGTGACAAGTAGGTATCAAATCAAAACACATCAAATACCGTACGTATAAACTGCTGTGAGATCGGGTTGGTATTCCTACTGCAATTTATGATTAATTCAGGTAGTTGTCAGTTATCTATTTTGGTAGATCATCTAAAGTGAGGACTATTTATACCTCGTAAAGCTTTTACAAAGGAGATTTAAAAGCAGCTACCAGTTATCTTCTGCCCTGCTGTTCTCAAATGTTTTAAAGTTAGTACTGATGAAGTTTTTACACTGTGAAATAATGATATTATTGTATCATACACATTTTATTTTGTTGTATTTCGCCACTCCTGTTGGCACTGGTAAATTTGTACTCAGTAATGTGTATCGTCTAGATGATCAAACACATGATTTTAATCTCCTTAATGAACCTGACAAGCTCCATGATGCCTAGTTTCCCCACTGTGAATTAGCACCCTGGTGCCCATTCATACACTTCAAAGACACTTGGGCTGACTGTTCTCAAATGGGACAGACATGCAACCCCCTATAGAAATGGAATTCTATCCACTAATTAATTGACAATCTGTATAATGAATGAACATGCATTTCCCCAGTGCATTTGTATATCATTACTTTTTGTATATTGTCTTTTTTTATATTGTATAGTGTTATGCAGGCTTGATGATAGAAGTACTAGTCAATGTTAGTCCATCTAGCTGGTGTCTCCTATCAAAATATTCCAGCTCCACACACATCAAGCCATGTGGACCTTCTTCGACCATAACAAAGTCTCTGCAAGTTCACTGTTGCTTCTTCTCTCAACACGGAAGGAATCGATTGCAACTGCAACACCATCGGACCAAACTATCAAGACTTTCTCCTGCGACTGTATATGTGGACACTCTTCGTCAGCTCAGGCAAATGCAAGTAATGTATGATATACAAAATTGAGTTGTAGTTAGTTAAAGCTGTAAACCCCTTTGTTCAAACAAAGGAGCTTGCTGATGGTTCTCCTAGGTGTTCTTCTGGACTCTTTGTCCATAGATTCATTCCTCTGTTCTGATCCTTCCATTCTACCCATGTATGTGTGCTAGTGTGTATGTTTGTGTAGAGTAGTTATGTGTTCATGTTTTAGTTAAATACATTTTATTCTGACCTGCTTATAAATAAATTGTAATTTTAACAAATCGATCATAGCTACAAGCTAAGAAAGAGTTATTTTTCTGTGGCCACAGAAAATATCCTTTCTGAAGAGTTGATACAAAAACAGTAATGAGTGTTCGCTGGACGTACAGAGTATTTGATTGTATTAATTCAGAAGTTAATTCCAAATATTTATAATTAATTAAAGACAGCTATTATATATAATTTTTATTTTCTATGATATTGCAGGGGTTTATTTTTCATTTTATATCAAGTGTACAGTTGTACAGTTTCATTATTTTGCATCTTGAAATAAATATTTCCATGGTCCTTATCACTCTGTGTTGTGTTTGTTTCCTTTTTCTGATTAGAAGATTTGTAAAAGTTTTACGAGGCATAAATAGTCCTCACTAGATGAGCTCACAAAAATAAAATATTTTATAACTACTTGAATTGATCATAAATTAAACAGGAATATGTATTATTAAAGCCTGTATTTACACACTGAGCAACAATTACTATATGTCTAAATATTAAAATGTATTTTCGTACACTTTCTGAATTATCTTATGAACCACAGACAACTCTCAAATAAACTGGCTTGTAAATAATAGCTGTGTTTCCACTGCAGGAACTTTCCCCAGGAACTAGGAACTTTGGGGTGGTACTCTGTGTGTTTCGACCACAGGAACCAGGGTCTAAATGAAGTTCCGGGTAAATATTTCCCCCTCCGAAAGTCCCAAGGGGGTAATCCAGCCCCTTGAAAGCGTACCTTCCATAGTCAAGACAAGTCAAGTCAACTTTATTTATATAGCGCTTTTAACAATGCAGATTGTTTCAAAGCAGCTTCACAGTGTTAAACAGAAAAATAATGCAACAGAATATATTTCGATTATCATACAGTTACAATGTGGGCTTTAGATCAGTAATTAGATCAGTAATTTGGTCTATATGGTTAATTTAGTTTAATAATTAGATTTATTTTGAAATATATTTGAAAAATAGTTTTTTTTTCCCAACTGAGCAAGCCAAGCCAGAGGCGACAGTGGCAAGGAAACCAAAACCCCATCAGGAGACCTAATGGAGAAAAATAAACCTTGGGAGAAACCAGGCTCAGTCGGGGTGCCAGTTCTCCTCTGGCCAATTACCAAACAGCGTATAATTATTATTATTAAAATTATTATTTTAAAGGTCAGAGGTCATAATCGATCTGAATATTCGAAAGATCTGAGGCAACACCGGAGACGGGTTTATTGAGGATGATGTATCGATTAAATAATTATAAAAATAAATCATTTGAAATATCAGAGTCATTACGGAGACAGTTTTTCTTGAGGATGCCGTATTGATTAAACAATTTCTAAAGTGTAATATTCGAAAGATCGGCGGCAACACGCTGGAGACGGGTTGTTTTGAGGATGACATATCGATTTAAAGAATTATTAACTAGGACTATTCAAACAATCGGAGTCATCACGCCGGAGACAGGTTTATTGAGGATGTCGTCTCGATGAGGCAGCTTAAGGGGGAGTCTAAATGACACAGTCTCTGCAGACACTTCAGGGTCATGTGTTGGTCACATCTGGGTGCAGGTCCACCGTCTGATCTGGAGACAGCCTGGATCCGGCTGACTGCCGTAGACCTCGGGATAAAACAGAGACACTAACATTAGCGTAGGTGCCATTCTTCTGATGATGTAACGAGTACATCAGGTGTTATGGGAAGTGTTCCCGGTTCCGGCTGACCTAGATAATGCAGCCTAATAATCATTTAATTGAAAAAAGTGTTTTATGTGTAAATGCATAGGGGCGGCTATTGCTAACCAAGCCATCACCTGCTGTTAGCATCCCAATTGCTGCGGGATTTTTCAACAACGTGATATTTCAACAACGTGATTCAGATTTCAATCTGCACAACTTCTAGAGGACTTACAACTGGTAGAAAAGTTGCTCACGGCACACTGGGGTGTTCCTGTAAAAAAAGTTCCTGGTACAAACTGTTCTGGGTAATTTTGGTGGAAACGGGCTTATGTCATACTTAATATAGAAATTATAAATTGATCATTAATAAAGTATAAAAATACAATTATTAAACACATTATAGATTTGCTTATAAATCAAGAATAAAGCATTTATAGCTGTATTTATAAACTGCTTAGTAATGTCTACTAATGCTTTATAAATTATGAATGAACTATTTACTAATGCTTAACTAATGATTCATAGAATGCAGTTATTATAAAGTGTAACAGTGGATTTAACAACTGGTTAACCCTCTTTTGGCAGCAATAACTTCCATCAAACATTTCTTATAATCGCGGATCACAACAACGGTCACAATGAATTTTTATGTAACCAATCCTCTTTACAAAACTCTTTCAGTTCAGCAATAATATTTGGATGTCTTTTGTTCCGTTCTGTTGGTATTCTATTGTTTATTTACTCTTGCGCTCGTTGCATCATTTTCAACATCTAATTCTGTTGAGCTTGAATTGGTAAACAGATGGTCTTACATTCTCCTGCAAAAAGTCTTGATAAACTGTAGATTATATACTGTAGCAAGCTGTCCAGGTCCCCAGGCAGGTTTGAGGCTGAACCATGATAAATCTCTAACTAACGTTATGATTGGGTTTTTGCTGTGTCATTTATTTATTTATTTTTGTACTTTGTTTTTAACTGTCCAAAATATATTGTTTTTCTAATATTTTGCCATTAACTCAGTGCTTAACTTTCTCCATTTACAGTCAATCTGAAAGACTAAATTTGAAAACTTGCTTGATTGACTGAACACGTTCTCTCAACTAACTCCACTAAGCTTTTGTTAAAATCATAAGCAGTAGATTTGCATACTTTTTTCTGCACTGTGAATGTTTATTTGGTGTGTTAAGACACAAAAAAACATATCACTAATGTGATTTAAGTTGAATTCAGATCAAATTTTATATCCAATTCATCCCAGTCAATTAATACACATTGTCCTACAACTGTAATATTTAAACCTATATATAAACCTATATCATATTTATCATATTTAAACTTATAACATAATTATAAATATAACCTAACCAGGTTCCTGGAATTGAAATAAACTGCCGCTAAATAAACTATTTGTTACATTAATAAGATGTGCTCTGTCATAAAGGTCTTGCTTCCTTTTGTTCTTTTCGTGAAAGGTTAATATTCATATTTCAACACCTTGTTTCTATGTTCAAAGATTTGTACCTGACTAAATACTGACTAAATGCATTACTTCAGTCATTCGTATATAACCCACAGCGACAGCCAACAATTGAGAAATCTTTAAGGTAATGTTATTTGAAGTATTGTGGCCTTTGCAAACAGAGAGTATAATTTGATTTACACAACTGTCACAGTAGAATATTGAGAATCAAAATGAGGATTTTTATATTATGTTATGGCTGTTTAGACAGAAATGTTAGCTTTTACTCTCTGCCCTCGTTTCATTGCACACACATTATATTCTCAAATCTGCATATAGTGACAAAGCATACCCATTCAAATAAGATGCAGTGGACTGCATCTTGAGTGTTTCTTCTTCCTACTTTCAGGTTGCCAAATGACAATGTCCCAGATGGCTAGAACTAGCAGACCAAAACTAGTCTAGCAAGAATTAATTTCATCATCCACTTGTTTTAGAATAGTGTCAGGCCACGGTCCATGGTTATGTCTTTGCAGTTCTTGCTGAAGTGAATTATCATTTGTCTTTAGTTTGATGTGATACTGAACTTTGTAAGTTCATAAAAGTTCACATTGTTATAATCATGGCATGAAATGAGGGTAAACATTTTGTGCTTGCTGTCCATGATGGACTCGCCTGCAAACTACTTTATATTCATAAAGATACCATTTAGATACTATTCATCTTCTTTCTACAATGCTTCTGTTAGTGGTCACCACTATTTTTTCTCACTTGGCTGTACACACTTCCCATAATGTGGTGGTGTCCGCCACGGCTACAGAGGCCATCCATGAACTTTCTTTGCCCCAAGCCACGGCGTCGGAGGCTTTCCATGAATGCGCTGTGCTCCATGTCATGGCCACATGTCAAAGCCATGGAGGCCTTCCATGCTCGCTCTGTCATGGCCAGAAAAGCCATCCATGTCTTTACTCCGCCATGGCCTCCTGATCTCTGGTGGTCTTCTGCTTCGCCCTGGCCTCCTGACCCCCATTGGCTTTCTGTTCTGTTGAGGTGGCCATCTCCTTCATCGGCTCAGATATGGTGCTCCACCAGATCTCTCCACCACCATGTTCACCTGATCCTCCATGGTTTTGTCCACTGTTCAATGGTCCAGGCCCACCTGATCTTCCATGGTCTCGTCCACTGCTCCATGGTCCAAGCCCACCAAATCCTCCATGGTCTCGTCCACTGCTCCACAGTCCATTGTCTCGTCTACTGCTCCATGGTCCAGGCCCACCTGATCCTCCATGGTCTCATCTTCTGTTCCAAGGTCAAGGCCCACCTGATTCTCCATGGTTTCGCCCACTGCTCCATGGTCCAGGTCCATCTGATCCTCCATGGTCTCATGCACTGCTTCATGGTCCAAGCCCACCCGATCCTTCATGGTCTCGTCCTCTCCTCCAAGGTCAATGGTCTCATCCAATGCTCCATGGTCCAGGCCCACAGGATCCTCCATGGTCTCGGCCACTGCTCCATGGTCCAGGCCCACTTGATCCTCCATGGTCTTTTCCACTGCTCCACAGTCCATGGTCCAGGCCCAGCGGGTCCTTCATGGTCTAGTCCACTGCTCCAAGATCCAGAACCACCTGATCCTCCATGGTTTCGTCCACTGCTCCAAGGTCCATGGTCTCGTCCACTGCTCCAAGTTCCAGGCCTACCTGATCCTCCATGGTCTCGTCCACTGCTCCATGGTCCAGGCCCACCTGATCCTTCATGGTCTCGTCCTCTCCTCCAAGGTCCATGGCCTCATTCACTGCTCCATGATCGAGGTCCACCTGATCCTCCATGGTCTTGTCCACTGCTCCATGGTCCATGATCTCATCCACTGCTCCATGGTCCAGGAGCACCTGGTCCTTCACCACTTCACAATCCATGCCCTCTACCTTGCCATTATCCAGGCCTACTTCCACTATATGGGCCTGGCACTCCATCCCTCCCCCTGGTCTGCCTCCACACCACCACCTCTGTTTAAGCTTCGGGAGCCGCCCTTTGATGGGTGATATGTCACATTTGTTTTAGATTTATTAGGTAAGATCTGGAGCTCACAATGTGTGTGGAAGCAGACAATATACATTTTATTTCATGTTGAAGTTTCCATAATCATGTTTTCTATCATGCCATGTGATTCCCTTGCCCCTCGTGTGACCTTCCCTCGCTTCATGGCTGAATTTAACCCCACTTTTAGACATATACTCGCAAAAACTTCTCTAAGCACTTCCCCTTGGAGGAATCCCCGCCACTATTTTGAAGTGCGTTCAACTTTGTCAAGCGGGCGAGGGAAGTTTATTTGGACAGACCTTCAACCCCCTCGATTTTGACTGAGGGAATGAGTTTACTCAATATACAGTATACACTTCAGGCAGATCCATAAACCACAATGCAACATGATTGTGACGTCACAGCAGATAACGCTTAATTTACCCCCACCCCACACAACTCTAGTGCATGATATTGGGAATTATTTTGACATTTAACCACATAAGACTTGTAGCTACCTTAAGCTGACTATTATAGTTTATTGTATTGTTATCATTTTCGTTTGTGTATTTTCTTATATTTTCTCCAACAGTCAAAGCAAACATACAGGCCTATAGAATAATGCGCAAATTCATAAGGAAACAAGCTGTAAATAATAAATCAGCTTCAGATTCCAAGCTATCGAGAGCTTCTGCCAATAGTGGGCAGTCCTGCAATGTAAGCAACAACGTAAATCCAAGTGAAGGAGACATAGTCTTTGTTTGAAGTTTATTTCGATGTGTTATTTTGCCCCCACTACATGCACAGGACTTAAATCACCATATACACCAGGCCCTTGCACTTCAAGTCTCACTGATTGGTTTCCAGCCGTACTGTACAGTATCTCCCACTCTGTGATGTATCCTTTTCTCACAGCAATCTCACCTGAGAGTGCAATAGATCAGCCTGAACTCATGAATTTTTTATCCTCCGAACTGGATATCACTTCTCACCCACCACTCTACCCAGTCAACACAGTCTGTCGGACCTCTAAAAGAGTCTTTAGCAAAAGGCCAGTGAGAGTGTAAATCTCTACACCACCCATTAATAATTCACTGCATTTTCAGAGATGTGTCATCGTATCTGCACAAGCGAAGCTGAAATGTGACCTGCACGCGGCTTTTGTAGGTTTTAGAACATGTATCGCTAAAGTGACGCCTATACCGACAAGAAGAGGTGCCTGCAGCACCCACTTTTGGCGTGAAGTTATTTGATCCTGTTTCTATTGTACTGGCCCTAAAGCGACCAGCGAGGATCCAGGCAATATCTCTCAGGTTAATGGGGGGTGACTCTCAACGTGATGCTAGCGGAGAGAGGATTGAAAGATACGGTTTCATCCCTCTCTTATCACCGCGTTCACCTCTCTGTGACTCATCTGATTTTACCAGACGGCCAGAGGGCTTTCAGAATGTATTTAAAACAAACACAGTTCATCGCTCAGACTACTACCCACCAGATGGGATCTTTAAAGCCGGGAATAAGCAGAGAATGGTTTGAGATGCTTGTCTTCCACTGTGGATGGCACACTTCGTTTTGAGAATTGAATGTGCTGCACTGGCAAAAATAATTTTATAATTTTTTTCCAGTAAAAAACAAGACAAAAATCACTTTTAAAGTAAATGAATATTGTGTTAAGGAGGTTTAAATCTTTCATAGAAAATTAAGACTTTGTATTGTGTAAAAACTCATATTTGACCCTTATTTTGTTATTAAGCAAATGTACACTTTAAAAAAAGTAGTACAAGAAACAGATTGTTGGAGTAAGTTTTACAAAAAAACCTTAAAAATGTAAATGTTACTTGCTGTTTCTTTGTAATTAATTGTGAAATTTACTATCAATTTCTGAATATAAATAATTTTTACACCATTTTTTACAGTGCATGAGAAGAAACCAATAATAAATATTAAAATTATAAATACAGCTTGTTTAACTGCTGAGACATTTAATTTGAAGTAAAAATTCTAATATAGGCGTAGTGATTATTTTTATTTAAACTTATGTAAATTCTGCTTTCATGCACTTGCTATGAAATTGGCTTTTTGCATAATGTGTGTGTGTGTGTGTGTGTGTCTGTACATCTATATTTTTATTCTGTCTGTTCTTTTGTGGTTATTTAATTAAGCTGATAACCTTCACACACTTTATATTAACATGACAGATCGTGATGTTAGGTGATGAAAACAGATTTGGAGGTCTTTGAGGTGTCTTAGTGGGTGGCAAGAGAATAGGACTTTCCTGTTTAACCGAGAGGCAAAGCTGGCTGCAATGACAGCCACCAGGAAGCTCTTTTTAATTGGATCGCACCAAGCCTCTTAAGGATGCTCCATGACTGAAGCACTATGCCAACCTACTTTCCTGAAAGCAAAATAAGCAGAGCTTGGACCCTTTGATACACTTATTCTTTGAACGGTATTGAAATTCATCCCGCCACTTCAGATCTTCTAGGACAGTGTGTTCCAACCGGTTTAGTCTTATGTACCCTACAGTTCCAGAGAGGCCCCCTTCATTGATACTAAATATGAAATGTCCCTTTACTTATATTATACAATATCATCATTAATTTCTTTAAAACGTCCATTATTACAATAACTCACTTGTAATCTAAAAGGCATACTCATCAAGCAGCCTCCTGAAGCTTGAAGATATCTGAGAAATTATATAGGCCTATTGTATTATAGAAACTTGCGATGAAAGTGGAGGAAAGAGTGTAAAAGTTAGAGTTTTATATATATATATACCTATATATATATATATACACACACAGGTCCTTCTCAAATAATTAGCATATTGTGATAAAAGTTCATTATTTTCCATAATGTAATGATACAATAAAATTGTAATATATTTTAGTTTCATTGCTCACCAACTGAAATATTTCAGGTCTTTTATTGTTTTAATACTGATGATTTTGGAATACTGCTCATGAAAACCCCAAATCCCTATCTAAAAAAATTAGCATATCATGAAAAGTTAATATTCTCTAAACGAGCTATTAACCTAATCATCTGAATCAACTAATTAACTCTAAAACCCCTGCTTTTAAAAACTCCCAGCCTGGTTCATTACTCAAAACCGCAATCATGGGTAAGACTGCCGACCTGACTGCTGTCCAGAAGGCCATCATTGACACCCTCAAGCGAGAGGGTAAGACACAGAAAGACATTTCTGAACGAATAGGCTGTTCCCAGAGTGCTGTATCAAGGCACCTCAGTGGGAAGTCTGTGGGAAGGAAAAAGTGTGGCAAAAAACGCTGCACAACGAGAAGAGGTGACCGGACCCTGAGGAAGATTGTGGAGAAGGACCGATTCCAGACCTTGGGGACCTGGAAGCAGTGGACTGAGTCTGGAGAAACATCCAGAGCCACCGCACAGGTGTGTGCAGGAAATGGGCTACAGGTGCCGCATTCCCAGGTCAAGCCACTTTTGAACCAGAAACAGCGGCAGAAGCGCCTGACCTGGGATACAGAGAAGCCGCACTGGACTGTCGCTCAAATTTTGCATGTCATTCGAAATCAAGGTGCCTGAGTCTGGAGGAAGACTGGGGAGAAGGAAATGCCAAAATGCCTGAAGTACAGTGTCAAGTACCCACAGTCAGTGATGGTCTGTGGTGCCATGTCAGCTGCTGGTGTTGGTCCACTGTGTTTTATCAAGGGCAGGGTCAATGCAGCTAGCTATCAGGAGATTTTGGAGCACTTCATGCTTCCATCTGCTGAAAAGCTTTATGGAGATGAAGATTTTGTTTTTCAGCACAACCTGGCACCTGCTCACAGTGCCAAAACCACTGGTAAATGGTTTACTGACCATGGTATTACTGTGCTCAATTGGCCTGCCAACTCTCCTGACCTGAACCCCATAGAGAATCTGTGGGATATTGTGAAGAGAAAGTTGAGAGACGCAAGACCCAACACTCTGGATGAGCTTAAGGTCGCTATCGAAGCATCCTGGGCCTCCATAACACCTCAGCAGTGCCACAGGCTGATTGCCTCCATGCCACGCCGCATTGAAGCAGTCATTTCTGCAAAAGGATTCCGACCAAGTATTGAGTGCATAACTGAACATAATTATTTGAAGGTTGACTTTTTTTGTATTAAAAACACTTTTCTTTTATTGGTCGGATGAAATATGCTAATTTTTTTAGATAGGAATTTTGGCTTTTCATGAGCTGTATGCCAAAATCATCAGTATTAAAACAATAAAAGACCTGAAATATTTCAGTTGGTGTGCAATGAATCTAAAATATATGACATTTTAATTTTATCATTACATTATGGAAAATAATGAAATTTTATCACAATATGCTAATTTTTTTTAGAAGGACCTGTATATATTAGTGGTGGGCATAGATTAATCTAGATTAATCTCATCCAAAATAAAAGTTTGTGTTTACATAATATATGTGTGTGTTCTGTGTATAATTATTATGTATATATAAATACACACATGCATGTATATACTAAGACATATTTGTATGTACATACTGTATATATATTTATATAATTTATCTTATATATAAATATAATTATTTTATATATAAATATAACACATTTTTCTTAAATATATACATGCATGTGTGTGTATTTATATATACATAATAATTATACACAGAACACACACATATATTATGTAAACACAAATTTATATATATATTATTGGGACACCCTTCCAAATCATTGAATTCATGTGTTCCAATCACTTCCATGGCCAAAGGTGTATAAAATCAAGCACCTAGGCATGCAGACGCTTCTACAAACTTTTGTGGAAGAATGGATCGCTCTCAGGAGCTCAGTGAATTCAAGCGTGGTACCATGATAGGTTGCCACCTATACAATAAATCAGTGGTCAGTGTTAGAAATATTATAACAAAGTGGAAGCAAAACGGCCATGTAAAATCACAGAACCAGGTCAACACATCCTGAGGCACCCAGTGTGCAAAAATTGTCAACTTTCTGCAGCATCAATAGCTACAGACCATCAAACTTCATGTGGCCTTCAGATTAGCTCAAGAACAGTGCATAGAGAGCTTCATGGAATGGGTTTCCATGGCCGAGCAGCTGCAACCAAGCCTTAAATCACCAAGTGCAAAGCATCAGATGCAGTGGTGTAAAGCATACCACCACTGGACTCTAGAGCAGTGGAGACGTGTTCTCTGGAGTGACGAATCATGCTTCTCTGTCTGTCAATCCAATGGACGAGTCTACCATACTTGCTTGACTGCATTGTGCCAAGTGTAAAGTTTGGTGGAGGGGGGATTATTGTGTGGGGTTGTTTTTCAGGGGTTGGGATTGGACCCTTAGTTCCAGTAAAAGGAACTCTTAATGCTTCAGCATTCCAAGACCTTTTGGACAATTTCATGCTCCCAAATTTGTGGAAACATGATTGCGCACCAGTGCACAAAGCAAGTTCCATAAAGACATGGATGAGTGACCTGTAACCTCAACCCAATAGAACTCCTTTGGGATGAATTAGAGCGGAGACTGTGAGCAAGGCCTTCTCATCCAAAATCAGTGCCTGACCACACAAATTCGCTTCTAGAAGAATGGTCAAAAATTCCCATAAACACACTCTTAAAAATTGTGGTAATCCTTTCCAGAAGAGTTGAAGCTGTTGTAGCTGCAAAGGATGGGCCAACTCCATATTAAACCCTCATTAAAACGTTTGCCAATATATTATATATATATCAGCTTTGCCATCAGAGGAATACATTACATTTTAAAATAGAACATGTAGGTCTACTCTCTGTAATTAATAAATAAATAAAATAAATAATGAATTCCTTTATAATTATTATATAATATGAATTACTGAATATCATTAAGTTTTTGGAGAGTGCCATTACATAATATTTTACAAATTAAACTAACTTTAATTATCTGATATTTTATTCAAGCAATTATATGTGTGAATTGCATATTTAATGTATTTTAGACTAAATTAGCATCCCTTCATTGATCTTTTTGCTTGTGTTGACCCAAAGTAGCGCTTCTGATGCATTTATGGCCCATAATAAGATGAGCTCACAAAACTGAGAGTGTGTTAGCCTCTCATAAAGGCCTCTGCTGACATTAATAGCAACACTATAAATTTAATTATATTTTCAGGAAATAATGACATTCCCTCAAACAATATAACCCATGCAGGTTAATGGAGGGTCAGTTAAATGAAAGAAGCAGAGCCATTACATAAGCACCGGCATCAGTGCACTATAACTAGCATTACATAAATGACGAGAGAGGTGGAGGCTCAGTGCTCTGACTGAAGCTTGTCAGACGCCCTCAGTCTCATGGGAAAACCTGTGTGCTGAGAGCTCACCTCAGAGTCGGCAGATCTGAGCCATCACTGGGTAAAGAAGCTAAATAAAGACAGGCCTATCAGCCTCAGTCCCTGAGGACAAGCCGAGGAAAGGTGGGAGAGCTGATCTGAATATGCGACTGGGCGGGAGGCGCACTGAGCGACGTAAGGAAGAGGATTAGCCGCTGATCTCTTGTTGTTGTTTTGCATGGCTGTCTTACAGGAGCTTCAGGATGAGGATGACGGCTCCGGGCTCGCCTGTCCACACCCCCACAAACACTAGGCTGAAACACACTGCCTTTGCTCGCCAGATTTTTCCAGGAACTGAGGAAATGGAGTGAGTGGCTGCATGGGAGTGGGTGTCGTCTGTAACTTATTTGCATCCGCACTGAGTCTGCTTTCTACAGACATCAATAGGAAGAAAAACATGAATATGGAAACGAGAGAAGTTCTGCTTTAGGTGCAAATGACCCAGATGAACATCCACATGACCTTTCTTTCCCATGTTCTCTCTCCTTTAAGAAGCATTCACACCTGATGCACAGGGATGTCTGGTAAATGACGTTATTCTACAAAAGTGAACAAAACAGGAACACTTTAAAACCAAAAAAGGCTTTTCAAACAATTAAAATAATTTAAAACAATCATCTTGAATTTCTTTCTTACTTTTAAAGATGTTTTATGGTTTTGAAGGAATATATTTGCATTTATTTGATCAAAAACAAAGTAAAAACAGTAATATTGTGAAATATTATCACAGTTTTTAAGAACTTGGCACATGTTTTTGTGGTTCTCAACGAAGGGGCAAAATAACTTTTGATTAAAGTTATTGAAATTTCTGAAGTCACTAAATTAATCTGGTTAATTCATTAAATATCAGTACTCTTTGTTTCTGTTAATAACACAACGTTTGAAAACAGCAGGTTTGTCATAATTACATACTTACATATAATAACTAAAAATACAAAAAATCAGGGAGCCTTAGAATATTGTGTTGGACAAACAGGGGGGCCTTCGAGTCAAAAAGGTTGCTTTTTTTCGGATACTTTTATTTGTAATTGACCCAAAACAAAGAAACAATAGCCTGAAAACTTCTGATTCAGAGCCACACAGGTCACATGACACAATCGATCCAAATGTATGTGCAAGGAATGCTGGGAATAGTGCACTTCAAATGCCATTTGTAAGTTTATGTACATACTCACATCCAATACAGCTTACTGGTATAAAATATAGATGCACCAAGCTTATAATCTGTGTTATTATGCCACCGATGCCCAAACAGGAGGGGTAGATGACTTGAAGCTGGTAACCCAACACTGGTGGAACACTGATGACAAATCTCTTCCTGTGGGGGCTTGGCAACCACAGCCCATAAATCAGCGAAAGGGTCACCTTGCCAGAGTTTCATTGTCCTATCACACACTTTCCTATGTAGAATGTGAACATTGCTAAAGTTATAATCATGTACAGTCAAACCCAAAATTATTCAGAGACCAGATATAATGTTTTACTAGTGGATGCGGGACACTAGAGTTCATTTATGTAAGTGAGGAGAGCAAAATAAAGTAAACTGTGAAATATTATATGCAACAATTCTTCATACAGTGGACTTCCAGAAAAATTGATACAAATTTGGGACCAAAATTAATCAGATATTTTGACCTGACCATGTTTTGCTTCAGTGTTTTTTTTTTCTTTAATTGCTAATGTAACCTTTTACACTACAGACTGGACAAAATGAAGCATTGCTTGATAATTAGTTGACCTAAATTGGTCTATTTGTGTACTTAAATTTAACAGTTGACAGATATCAAATTTATCTGACATTATGAAGAAGAATTTGTTCTGACATAGTTTAACTCTGAGTTCTAGTCATATTTTATAACCATTTTCAAAACTGTAGCGAATAAACTGTGATAATGTGAGAAAATGTTAAAGGTTTAGGAATAATTTTGGTTTGACCGTACACTTTTCTGTTAAATCTTTCTCCACCTTTGACAGAATTTTCCAGCAATACATGTTTTCACTGTTGTAAGGTAGGGGGCGCTATTACAAATCTTCTGAAAGAGTACAGAATCTGCGGATGAAAAAACACAGGAAAAGAAGCAGAAACAAGTGATAGGTCTATTGCTTATGCACATGGAAGCTAACACGATTATCATAAACAGCATAAACATTAAACAGCATATACACTCACCTAAAAGATTATTAGGAACACCTGTTCAATTTCTCATTAATGCAATAATTGAGAACATGGATCCATCATGCCTTGTTACCACTGTGCAGGCTGGTGGTGGTGGTGTAATGGTGTGGGGGATGTTTTCTTGGCACACTTTAGGCCCCTTACTGCCAATTGGGCATCGTTTAAATGCCACAGCCTTCCTGAGCATTGTTTCTGACCATGTCCACCCCTTTATGACCATCATGTATCCTCTGATGGCTACTTCCAGCAGGATAATGCACCATGTCACAAAGCTCGAATCATTTCAAATTGGTTTCTTGAACATGACAATGAGTTCACTGTACTAAAATGGCCCCCACAGTCACCAGATCTCAACCCAACAGAGCATCTTTGGGATGTGGTGGAACGGGAGCTTCGTGCCCTGGATGTGCATCCCACAAATCTCCATCAACTGCAAGGTGCTATCCTATCAATATGGGCCAACATTTCTAAAGAATGCTTTCAGCACCTTGTTGAATCAATGCCACGTAGAATTAAGGCAGTTCTGAATGCGAAAGGGGGTTAAACACAGTATTAGTATGGTGTTCCTAATAATCCTTTAGGTGAGTGTAAATCAAAATCACCCAACGGTACTGAATGAATTTAAGAGGTAGTATATAGGACTATGCAAACTTTAGGGGTACTGTTGGACACAACCTACTTGACCTATATGTTTTGATTATTGTAAATCTGATCTGGGCATAATGTTTGACAAAAACACGATTTTCGCAGCTTTTTGTTTAAAATGTTGTTTTTATATGAAAATTACCCACATTCAATTGTTGAAAAAAAGAATACATGAAGCCAATTGTTTTGTTGTTGTTGTCTCTGTTATTTCTTTTGATATATTGTATATTCTTTTATCCTGGGGGCCACAAAAGTTTTTTTAAGATAATCAAAATTGCTGTCGATGGCTGGCAACTTAAAATTAATATGACATAGTATGACATATATGTCATACTATGCTGTTTATGGAGTGAAACTGATATGACTTTAACTATAAGTATATTTTATCTTTATCTTAATATTTTACCAATGAAAATCCTGCAGTGAATCAAAACGAAGTGTCATAAGAAGAATGTGCAGCAATTTTCAAAAGTGGGATAGAGAGGATTTCAAAAACTTAGGGCAAAGGGGCAAAACAGGTCATTATTGCTGGTTCCTAAGCAACCAGAAGCATGCTGGGATCTCAAACAATAGCCAGGCTCCATCCTCTGTTGGCATGTCACAACATTCGTCAAGAATAAATGCTGTAAAAGAGGAGAAATTCAGAAACAGTTGACTTCAACTGTGATTTTGTATGTAAGGTTGATATGGCAGACATTTTACTTAGCCGTGATAATTAAAGGTATTTGCATAACTCAGTGTTAGACAAACATTAATTAATAACTGGGTCATTGTTGGCAAAGAAATTTGAACAGCCTTGAGATTTATTCCAAGGTTCATTAATTCTCCCATAAACATACCACAAGAGGACAGTTGGATTGAAAACTTCACATTTATCATTGCAAATATTATTTGGTTTCATGGGTTAATGTGACACATTGAAGAATTGCCCATTTAAGTGGTCACATGTAATCACAATCTACTCATTCATTTATCATAATTAAGCTGAAATCTGTGGGACTGCATGCATAATTTTGGTTATTGGTCTAGAATTTATAACCGTCTTGTTTTGGCACAGCATATTTCTATCCTGAAAGACAGAAGTTATGATATTCGATTCAGCTGTGTATACCAACATGACAATAAATAAATATTTCAGGTTACATTAGAATGATGTTCAACTTACTTAAATCATTTTTTTATATTCTACCATTCAAAAGTTTGTGGTTGGCATGATTTTCAATGTTTTTGAAGGAACTATAAAATATATACATAAAACAAATAACTATTTTCTACTTTAATACTTAAAATGCATTTTATTCCTGTGATGACAAAGTATAATTGTTAGCATCATTACTACAGTCTTCAGTGTCACATGTTCAGTGTTCGATTTGCTGCTCAAGAAACATGTATTATTATTATTATTATTATTATTATTATTATTATATAATTATTATTATTATCCTTGCTGAAAACAGTTGTGCTTTAATGAATAGAAAGTTCCAAAGAACATAATTTATCTAAAATATATAAAGATATATTTTAAGCGATTTCTGAGAAACTGTAGATATTTGGATGTCAATGTTCAACTGTGTTTCTCAGAAATCGAGATGTATGAATTGACATCCACACCTAAACAAACAATTTGGTGAATATTTGCTTTATATCTAGACTGGTTAAGCCATTGTTATCTGGCAGATTGTCGGCACAAACGCACAGAAAAGGTGTTGATTACAAATATCTACAGTTTCTCAGAAATCGCTTACTGCATCTTTAGTTGACACTTGATTTGAACATTTATTCTCCCCATCAAGTCCCATGTAAAGCATGTTGGATTCAACAACAACAAGAGCATACTGGTAAATTGGTTCTGTGAAACATCATGAAATGCAATGTTGGTCATGTATCGAGCAAAAACAAACAAACCTCGTTCCTCCAGCGCTAGAAAGCTTTTTCAATATTAACGCAGGTCTCTTGTCTAATTGTAACCCTTCGTCCAGTTACATTCATCTGACCTTTTTCCTCTTTAGTAATATCTCAGCTATCTCTCTTTCAACAGTCTTTCTACAAATGTCCCGCTTGCTCACTCTCTCTCCTCCCCTATCATGAATTTAATGCTGATTGGCTATAAAAGTGATTTGGTGCCCTGTGGATCGGTCTTATCCATATAATTTTAGGCAGGACTATGTACAAACACAATTTTATTAACAGAAAAGAGTACTGCACAAGGGGCGTGATCAACGGGCATATTTCAAATGACACTGTACAAACTTGGATAGTCCTTAAACCAATCAGACCTCAAGAGGCATGATCAACGGGCATAGTTCAAATGAATCTGTACGCAATTGGATAGTCCTTCAACCATTCAGACCACTGATCAATTACTTCTCTGCCATTGTGTTAAACCCGCGCCAGATGGATAAGCCGGTTTGTGATTTGTAACAGAAGCAGGATAGAAATATGTACAGGTTTCCAGCCTGAGCTGCAGGACGAAATCAAATCGCAGGGCTGGGTTTACCCAGTCTAGACATAAAGCAAATATTCACAAAATAGTTTGTTTAGATGTCAATTTTCAACTCTGTTTCTCAGAAATCGCTTGCTGCACATTACTGGTTTTGAGAAAGATGTTAGTGTTTCATATCCAAGTCTGTAATGTTGGGTTACCATTGTGGTGAAGAGTGGAACTTTTGCATATACACTTTTATCTAGAGCAAGTTACATTACACACAAGGTATGCATTTTATCATATCATGGATTTCTTGGGAATCAAACCCATTTTCTAGACATTTTTAGTGCCGTGCAGTAGCTATTTTGAGCAACAGGAACACTGTTGAGGTTCAGGCCAGTTACATGAAGAGTATGGCATTAGTTTTGTTAATCTATGAGCAATGGCTAGCAAATCTTTTGCACTTAGCATGCTGAAGGGTGCTATTGCTAATTATCTAGCATAGGGTTTTAGGCCTAATATAACTGAGTGGCTAGACACAAACAGTTTAGGAAATTACACATGTTGTGGACAATTATTAATTGGGTCACTCAAAATAACTTTATTCCATTATGTAACAGTTAAACCAAAAATGATGCTTATTTAATTGCATTAATGTTGAATCAACGTACATGATTAAATCATGTAAATACAAAGCACTTGAAAAAGTAAATTACGTGTGATTTTAAGGTTACTTTTTTATTATCAACAGTGCTGACATCTTTAAATCTGGCACTGTGATAATTACTGGCAACACTTCCATTAACATTTGTGTTCTTGTGAAATAGAAAAAAATCGAAGTGTGTAAAGGCATCGACTGGCTGATTTGGAAATGGACCATCTGCGGGCCTGTGATAAGTCTCCCATGTGTGGCGGGACCAGGCTTCTGTTCTCTTCTTTCTGTCTTGCAGATTGCAGATCAATGCAGTCACACTGGAGACCCCCTGACTTCACCCACAAAGAGATTTGGTTACCCGTTTACTTGTCTGGGAAACAAGACCCCCAGCACACCACGAAGACTCCTTTTCTCTTCTTGTCAGAGGGCCTCCATTCCATTTCCCAGCCTTTTGTTCTACATTTTTTCCTCACATATTTGGTCTGGAGGCCCGAAATGTTACAATAGTCCCTAAACAGTTTGGCAAGGAGGAGAGAAAGAAGCCAAAAGAGAAATAAGACATTTGCCTCTCAAATGGAGAGCAAGATGGGGTGTTAAGATTTTTCCATCAAGGATTCTTTGTTCCTCCAGAAACCATGGTTACACGGAAAGGTCAGAACTACGTGGCCGCTGCTTTGACTGCAGAGAAGAGCACACATTGTTTCACATATAGTGTTTGCTCTGGACGGTTGTGAAGGCTGGTGTGTGTGTGAGATTGTAACATCGTTGATGTGCTCTAAAACATTTAGACCAATTTATTGTTGGACACAAATGGACATGTACTTTCCAGCCTCAAAACATTTAAAGCAAGACACCCCAGGTTAATGGGGTTAAAAATGTAGCTAGATCTCACCATAATGCCTCAGTTGATTTTAGTTTCCTGAAATGTTAGGCTTTAAGTGCACATATTGTGCAATATTAAAGGTTCCTAATTTTGTTTTGGAGATCTCCTAATAGGTTTATATGTATACATATTTTCATAATATCCACTGTAGCAGCAGCATCTTTTCTCACAGTGTCTGAAACAGATCTGGTCTCTCTAAACCCCTCCTTTCCGAGAGTACTGAAATGGTCTAGTCTGTTGTGATTGGTCTACCACTTACAGAGGTTGCTGGAAATAAAAAGCCCATAATTTCAGCTCTAGAGGCTTCCTTAGCACCTGTACACACAGTGATAAAAAAAACAGTATGGCGTCGGTTTTACCGTATCAATTCGAGCCTCATCCTTTGGAAGTGCATGCAACGTGGATGGTCTTCTCAGCATGTCGACAACACAAACCAAACTATTTAAAGTTACACTATGTAAAAACAATTCAGTAAAATATCCAAAAACCACTAGGCCAGTGTTATATTTTTGTTCAGTTTATTACTTACAATATCACAAATGTTTCCAACTATTTGTAAATCGTGAGAAAATTGCCTTTTTAACCAAGAAACCGGGAAGTGTGAAGGAGTCGCCTGTTAATTGCGTCATATCTGCATGCGTTACCCACGGTTTCCGGTTTTATTTTGCAGAAACGCTTTACTCTCACCGCAGTGTGAAACAAGTGTCACAGCAGCCGCCAAGTGAACAAACGGAACACCATAACATCCTTTTCAACACTCTCAAATGTATCTAATATGATAAACAGAGCTGCGTTACTCATACTCATGACCGGAAAAGCAGAAATGGCACCGGCGACTGGCATAATAAAAGCCAGCACTCGCCCCTGCTCTGCTTCATACTAAAGCAACGTTAATAATCGCATCCATGAACATGATTTCTGCCCGAGTCCTATCCCGATTCTTTTCCACCGGCTCTGAAGTGAAGACCACATGTCCCAAGATGCAGCACTCAAACTTGCCGTCATCAAACCTTTGTTTTGAACAGGCGCCCTCTAGCGGACGGAAAAGTTACATAGTGCACCTTTAAGGCCTCAGCTGGGGCTAATAAAAGTAGATGTTGTTTGCAGGCAGCTAATGAAGATCATAGGTTTGTTAAAAACCAATGTAGGTTTGTGCAGGAAGTAAGTTCTTTCTTTTGGGAGACAATACCTCCATTTTGCAGACCTTTTTACATTCACAAAAAAGCTATATTACAGTCTACATGAAAGGTAATATACGAAAATGCATTTTGGTCTCTTTAAATATGCAAATGGTTCATTATCTAGCCTAATTAAATATGTAGGCCTTCTAATTTGCAAAACAGAAAACTTAACACTGGATAATGCCAGGTTAAAAGTTCTTGTTTCATTTAGTTGATATCAAGGTATTTAAAGATTGTATTTTTTAGGTTTATCACTCCATAAATCTGAAAATACTGTCAACAGAGAGAAAGAAAAAAATCACATCATGTTTTTGGGAATAAAATGTTGTATAAAACCATGCAAAAGATGTATGAAAAAACCAACAAACCCAAAAAACCTTCAGAATTCAGGAATAAAACTGTAAAGTTTGGTGTATGTTAGCAGAAAGCTGAAGTGGAGATTTTTGCTCAATGCATGAAAAAATACTCATTTTGAGAAAACAACCATTAAAGATATGTACTGCAATTGAACACAAATAGAAGGTTCACTTAAAAGTGTATTTTGGATGTTTCAACTAGTCGTGTTTTTTTGCCTTTAAGGCTTTGCTCACCCAAATATAAAAATTCTGTCACTCGCTGCCAAGTTGTTCCAAACCTGTATGATTTCTTTTCTTCTGCTAAACAAACAAAAAAGAAGATATTTTGAGGAATATGGGTAACCAAACAGAGAAGAATAAAATTCTGGTTTGGAACAATATGAGGGTGGGTAAATGATGACAGAATTTTCATTTTGGGTGAACTATCCCTTATCCCACGTGAGAACTTGTGTGTGTCATTCTTATCTATCTGTTCTGCAGGAGCAATTTGTGATGTGAGAGCGAGGTGGTTTCCCTAAGGCATGGTCAAATCAGCAACTGTGCACAGGATGTGATCCTTGCTTTACTCGCAGAGGGCATGGAGCAGGACACGAGGAGATGGAGGACATTAGCAAAGCGTGAAATTAAAGCCATCGTACAGCAGTAGAGGTGGGACTTGCCTTGGACCGTGCTGGGGTAATAGAGCCTGCCCTATTACTGTAATGATCTGTGGAGAGAGGACGAGGGACTTGGGATGGAGATCTGAAAGGGATACTAATCATATAGTCATACCACAGGTGAAAGCTGGACAAGCTCTGTAAGTCCCTAGTGAGCCAACAAATATCATGGACAGGTGGAACCTGGTTAGTGCTTGTGTCTGTGACTGGTTTTATTTCTCTATCATTTTTCACAGTTATGTCATGCCTCAACAATATATACATTTTTTGGTGGCCAACATAGCTTCAAATTTTATATGCCCTGCCAGCATTTTCACAAGACAATAACTATCTTATATGTTTCTGGAAAAATACACATATTTTGCAATGGGTTTACTTTACCAGAATGCTATGAAGTAATTTTTCACAACTGTTCTACATTCATAGACCTAAACTCACTGATTTGGCTAGTTAATATGCAGAAACAGACAGAAATTATATAATAGAGAGGGTCATGCAGATCTTTATTACTTTGTCATGATTAATAAGTCAGTTGAAATGTCAGATAATTTGACCTTTACAAAAAAGCCTAGTTAGTTCAGGTGGTAAAGTGGTGCAACCCCCCAAAAATAATGACATTTATCATGAGAAAACACTTTAACAATGTTACCTCTGTGACATAATACTATATTTTTAAGAATATATCACAAAACTTTTAAAAAACATTTAAAAACAAAATCAAAAAATGGAAGAAACAGTAGTGAGAAAACACTAGCCTCAAACACTGGTCATCATTGTATTCCTGGTGCAGCAGTATAAACAACAGCCAATAATAATCCTTAACTTGATTTGGTAAAATCTATTTTCACTTTATGTGTATCTGAGGGTTGCAGGCAAAGTTTAATTCGACAAACAAGAAGCAATTATTGTCTGCTGGCCATATCAGGAATGCCATTGCCTCAATTGCATTTCATTGTGTGCTGAAAATTACAAATCTGACCACTTTACTTCACATTTTATTAATTTGCGCTAAGCCTGTTCTGCATTTTGTGTCTTTAAGACAATACATCATTTGAATTATGATTGTAATCTGAACCAGTAAAACTCATAACATAATTTAAAGGGGACATATTTGTGAGTAATTGAGGGGACAGCCGTGTCCGGAAAAATAGTGGATGTTATCGAGTGCACTCATTCAATCCCACAATGCACCATAATAACGAGTGTACAACCGATGTACGCTACAACCGAGGCTAGAGAATACCCATTATGCACTGTGACGGTCGTGCCAAATGAATTCCCGCGCCTCGCCAGAAGATCATCCATCCATCCATTTTCCAAACCGCTAGTCCAATGTAGGTACCGCATAATATCATATAGCTATACATTCCTTTTTAATTGATTATTAAATCGTTTAATTAAGGTTTATACATGCTAGTTTTCCATGACATAGCTCAAAATAAATCTTGCCAGTTTGCTAAGTTTCAAATGACTATCAAACAGTTTCAAGCCCAAACTATGCAAAAGCATCAGCCCTTCCAGCACACTCAGTGTCCGAATTCACTCACTTGTTTTCATTGACTATATTAGTGGAGTAATGTAGGGAATAGTGAATGAGGGTATAGGCGGTGATTTCGAACACAACCTCTATTTAGTTCTGGTCTCTATCAAGCCCCTCCTTTTGAAAAGCACAATGTTTTCTCATTGGTCGGCTGGACCGGTGTGTTGTGATTGGTCAACCACTTTGAGCATGTATCAGAAGCACCACGCTTCTTTCCATAATCGTGAATTTTAACACAATTCTAATGCAACTCAATCTGGGAATTATTTAAATGGAGGGATAATGAGAAGTGTTCATTCCTGGAAGAAAACTCTAGAGCACAATCAAGGCGTTTCAGGGAGTTCAGAAACAGTGCTTACTTTGCTGACTCTTTTCATGCTCAAACAGCACTTTAGAAATTTGAAAATGTAAAAGAGCAAAATATGACTCCTTAAAGGGATAGTTCACCCAAAAAAGAAAATGAACCCATGACTTACTCACCCTCAAGTCATCCTAGATGTATGTGACAATCTTCTTTCAGACGAATACAATTGGAGTAATATACAAAAAAATGTTCTGGCTGTTCCAAGTTTTATAAAGGCAGTGAAAGTCCATAAAAGTGTATCTATCCATCATAAAAGTGCTTCACATTGCTCCGGGGTGTTAATAAAGGCCTTCTTAAGCGAAGTGATGCGTTTGTGTAAGAAACATATCCATATTTAAAACTTTATAAACTGTAATCTCTAACTTCCACTACCTGTCGTACGCGCGTTCACAAAAGCCTGGCGTTCCAGCGTGTGACGACTCTCTGGTGAGAATATGCTAGTTCTTGTGAGAACCAAGTTTTGTTTTGCTCTATCATCTGCCGTGTGAAGCACTTTTATGATGGATAGATGCACTTTTATGGACTTCAAAACAGAACAAAAATCACTGCCATTATAAAGCTTGGAAAATTCTTCCATTATTTACTCAACCTAATGTCATTCTAAACCTCTATGACTTTCTTTCTTCTATGGAAGATATTTAGAAAAATGTCTCTTTTTAGTCCATAGAATGGTAGTCAATTAGGTCCAATGTTGTTTGTGTTTGGACCCCATGTCTGTGTGTTGCATGTTTCAGTCCAAATTTGTTCATAATTTAATTTCAGTCAGTGTGAGAACCGAACAAATTTCCATTCTGCAATGAGTTTTGTGTTTGTAATTGTGTGTGTGGTAGGACAGTTTGGAGCTGTAATAAAGGCTTGCTAATGACCCTGGCGTAAGGTCCAGCACCAGAACATCACAACAACAAAGCTGCTGTCAGCTTCTCTTTGCAACTGCTCACTCTCCCTTAATGGAACATCTGAGTCAATAAAAACAATCATCACACTCATTGCCACAGAAAGCCAGGAAATCATTTTAGCTACTCAAAGAAAGCAAACCCATGGTGCATAATCTATATAGCTTCAGAAATGGGCACTTCTCTTTGCTATTCTGGTCAAGTATGTTTTGAGGTTTGGTGTTAGATGCCTAATGTTATTTGTGGATCTGGTTAAAGGTTGCTCTGCACAGTTTGGAAGTGCTTTCATGATCTCAATCATTCACAATGAAGATTTTCACCTAATTCTTCCCTCTCTAATGAACTATGTGCAGTGTCCACTCAATAAACCGCCAACATGGGCTTTCATTTTGCCAATGAGGGTCAATAGCTGGACAGCGTGTCTCCAAGTGCCTTCTCTTTTTCAAGACGTTAATGGAGCTCAGCCAAGACCACGAGGAAACAGTCCCAGGGGTCGTTCCCAGATATCCGCAATGATACCCAATCTGGCCCCATTAGTGTTCTCTCCACCCATCAAAAACATGACTTCACGAATGCGGAATTAAAAATTAACCATCTAATATCCATTTGCTGATGGCTCCCACAAAAGAAAATGAAAAAGCAGATTCCCTCAAGGCTTTCTGGAGAAGAAATGACTCCTGCAACTCTATATGTAGAGGAAAGCCTGACAGTGATAACAGGAACAGAACGGATGAAGTTACTTAAACAGACCCCGATGATACCGAACTAGGAGTTTGTGCAAAGGCTGTCAAATAAAAGAATTGAGTAACTACAGGCAAGCCAAAGATAGAAATTGTAATTGTAATATATTAATTATAATATATTAATAAGTAATACATCAAAACGACAATTTTACTATATTTTGAATGATTTCATTTCATTTCATTCTCTTAAAATGGGAGATGATCCTCCCACTCCATTGTCATGCAGTTGAGCAGAGAAGCTGATTGACTTTGCACCTCACACTCGTGACATCTTACATTCTTCTTCTTCTGACATCTTCACTGCTGGAACAAGCTAGCGGTGACATTTTTTTTCTTCCTTTTTCAATAACACACCATCAAAGTCGACATATCTATGTACTGTACCATATCCATGTTCTTCAAACTTTTTGGCCCACCACTCTTCTTCTCCTGTAATGATCTCTGGCTCTCCATTTCACTAGCTCCAGCATTAAATGTTCTCTTCAACTAGGACATGCCATTATTATTATTTATAGAAATGTAGATGAAAAATGTGAATATATAATGTTATATTATTCACTTAGTTCTTGGCATGTTCTTCCTCTCATGTTGCTTTAAACGGGTCATGAACTGCATTGTTTTATAATGTTTCCTGGTGTGCATTTATGTATGATACATCAAAAATGTCATAATTTAGAAATAAAAGGCATTTTTCCTACCCTTAGCCGTCTGATTTGAATGCTCTGTTCAGGGCGTGTCTGCTGTGAGACTTCAGTGTAAATGCCCACTGCTGTGATTGGCTAACATTTTTGCATATGAAATAGCTAGTAATATTACATCTTTAACTAAACTTTTAGCATGTTTTTACTATTACAGCTCTCAGGGTTAACTAATCATGGAAAGTGATGATTATAGCATTATATTTAGATCTATGGCATTATATTTAGATCGTGACATGAAAGGTTGCAGTGATGAGCATTGTAGCAGATCACAGACATGTTGAGCGCATGAATGCAGCGAGCTCATCTTTGCAACTCGATGTCTGCACACTAACGAATGCTTTCTTCATAACTAACAATGCAAATACATTAAGAGATTCATTGCTGATTATAACGGGATTTTTGGCACGAGTCCAGAACTCAGTCACTGATAAACTTGCGCCGTTTGACTGACAGTGATAAAAAAAGAGCGTTCTTTGATTGCTTATAGGCTATACACTGAACTCAAATATCTAAGATTTTTTCTATTTACACAAAAGGCCTATTTCTCTCAAATATTGTTCATACATCTGTCTAAATCTGTGTTAGTGAGCACTTCTCCTTTGCCAAGATAATCCATCAACCTCACAGGTGTGGCATATCAAGATGCTGATTAGACAGCATGATTATTGCACAGATGTGCCTTAGGATGGCTACAATAAAAGGTCACTCTAAAATGTGTAGACATTTTTAAGAAAATTCAAGGAAATTTCAAGGAAAAAGCTCAAGGAAAATTTGATTTCTCAATTCATAAACCCTTTAAATCAGCCAGGAGCAAACCTGTCCTGGAGCACCCCAGCCCTGCACATTCTGCATGTCTCCCTTATCAGACACACCCATGCTGCATCCCAATTCCCATACTATCCATACTAAATAGTATTCGAAAATATAATTAGTATGTCCCAAATCATAGTATTTGAGTAATCATGTTTCTTCACAAAAAGAGTACATACTTTTAAGGCCGCAACATGCTCCGCAAGAATCGAGAAAAAGTTCTACATTAGGGCTGCGTAGAACAAAATTACGTCATTTTGTTCTCGCAGCCCTGGTTTGGGAGCTCTCGCAGCTCGTTCTCGACACATCGTCTGAGCAGAACTTTTTTCTTGTGGGTGTCCGAGAACTATTGTGTGATTGGTCAGAGATTTAAAGTGGGCGCCTGGGCGGTTTAACGGAGAGAAGGAGATGTTCGGCACCTGCTGTTCTCGTGAAGTATGTTATGTCCTGGCCATAACGCCATAACAATATGTCTTTGTTCTTGCAGAGTATGTTCCAAGCTTTAGGTCATAGTATAAGTAGGCGGATTGGGACGCAGCACCAGTTTATTTCTTGCAGTCTCTACTAAAGAGCTGATGAGTTGAATCAGGTGTGATAAATGAGTGAGACACACAAAATGTGCAGGCCTGGGTTGCCTCCAGGACAGGTTTGAAAACAACTGCTATAGACAATAGGGGAGAGCGGGGCACAACCTAATGCTTTTTGATTTTTTGTGTAAATCCACTTGGGGTTCAGAGTATTTATTTTTTCCCACATTAATTTCCCACGTCTAGTACAACTATGTGGTTTTGTTTCATTAATACAGTGTATAATTTTTTCTTGATTTACCCCGAAAGATTGGAAGTGAAACGTGACAACATGCCCTGTAGATGGGGTACATTGTAACATGTGAGGGGGCAGATTGTAACATGAGCAAATGACAGCTTAAAATGTTGCCTGATATGATAAAAAATATCCAAAACAAACTAAAATATTTTATCAATAAAATGCAATTATTGCCTTTTTTAAATAAAATAATGGCATTTTTTTATCATTAAAAATACACACATTTTTGACTTTGACAACAAACACATAGCTAAATACAGCTATACAGCATAGTTAAAAACATGATAATAATGAATCCTTTCTGAACATTAATCTCAGTCTTTATTCACCCTTTTCTCATGATTTCTCAAAAGAATTCATAAAGGTATAGAATATAATAGCATATTTCTAATAGGGGCTCATTGTAACGCAGTGTTACAACACACCTCACCTGCGCAACTGGGATTTAAACCACGGCTCGCGTCTTCTGCTTGTTAGATCAGCATTAAAGAACCATCTCAACTGTTAAATAACAGATATAAGATTAAAATAATATCAGATTTGTCTTATTTTAAATATACACAAAAAACTGATGAAAAATAAACTTAAGTAAGAAATTTTACTTTTGCCATGCAGGTTAAATAAGTGTTCAGCAATTTTTTCTCTATATAGTGTTGATATGACAACTAGTAAGTACACAACGTTTCGTCATCCTGGTGTGTGTGGAAAGTGTTAAACCATGTGTGTTACATTTAACCCTGCGTTAGGTTGTGCCCAGCGCTCTCCTACTACAATATCCTTCTAGCACTCTATGGAATACTTGATTCTGACTGGTAAATCGCAGCATACTGCTGTCAAATATGTTTTGTATAATAACGCTATAATTGACCATTGTTCGGAGTAGTGTATTTCCTACATATTTGTGTTACTTTAATGACTTTAATCAGTCGGGGTCTCTTCAAACAGCCTTCAAATTTATAGCTAGGAAGAACATTTACAGCAGAAAGTCTAAACACAGCAACTGAGTGTCCTGTCATGGTTATAGTTACATAGTTTTCATTCTTTAAATGTCCCAAACTATTAGATAAAGGGATCCTCCATCCTATCACGGCTTTCTCAGGGGAGCAAATCCCACTAGATTGAATTGATTAATATTTCACATTTCAAAATCACCAAGAGTACATCTTAATCCCGGAGTGTGGCAGCCCTTACCTCTCAAGAGGATTCTGCTTTCCATTTCATAGCCAGCCTTTAAGTGAGCTTATACTGGTTTAGCTACTGCTGGGGAATTTCTGAGAGGTCACCAAAACACACCCATAGCCGGACCGGAGAGCTGAAACACAAATGCGGCTTTGTTATTTTAAAACCATTATGCTTAATGAATAATCTGGCCAGACATTTATGCACAGATATGTATGATTATACCACCATATATGTAAGATATGCTGCCTGCAAAGGACACATTGTACAAGATTCTGCTTGAGACTTGACCTTGGCTGTATTTTCCTCTAGAATTGTATGCTTTTTTTCTTTTTATGTCGATCCAAGATAGTTATGCTGCACAATTCAGCAGCCATTAAATAAGTGTTTACTTCTGTTTTCTGCAAGCTACATTATAGATTTTATTAGGCAGATTTTTGCACGCCATTTTCAATTAATGATTACTATTAAACTAGCTGAAATTACTCAGCCTTATTAAAAAGAAACATGTAATGGATTCCTTTCAGAAAAGTGTCATTCCCTTATTTACTTTCTCCTGCTTCAGAATTTGGAACAGGGTCATTTGCGAGAAAATGGTTTCTGCATCGCAGATTAATACCTAAGAGCAAAATCTGGCTAAGAAAATAAGGTGCATCAGTTGCACATGATGTTTCTTCAGATCAAGTAGTGGGAAGGTAATCTTTCTTTTAATGTGGAAAATTATTCTCACCACCTACATAGTGTGAATTTAAGGGATATATATTTTATAGTTATTATACTGGGATTCATTCAATATTTAAAGACACCATGAAATCAAAATGGACTAATCTCATTTGTTTTATGGAACACTGCAATATTTATAGTAGGCTTTTTATTATAAATGATTTATCGATACACATCCTTCTTTTTTTTAAATGCCCTCATAATCTTTAATCAAAATAATTTCCCCTTCCTCTTGCAATAACATCTCATCTCTCCTCAGACATGACATGGTTAGATTCAGATGGTAAATATTTATTAAGTTTGGTGTCCACCTCAGAGATAATCAAAACATATCTGTATTTAAAACTGTATAAACTAAAATAACTAGCTTCAGACAGATGGCTGTATGCATTGATTTATGGCAAAAGAGTAACTCCTGACCTGACGTATGATGCATTGTCGAATGTGGAAGCGCAGAGGATAGAGCAAAACAAAACACTGGTCATTAATTTTTTTTTTTTGTTAAAATTTTTTTTAAAGAGAAATGCCTGAGAATTTAGATAGAAGAGAAGAGGAGCTTGAGTTTGCTGCTCAGCCCTATATGTTTTAACCGCGAGAGGCGTCAAAGCTTGCAATACTCCAACATCCGTGTTATACATTGAGTCAAGTGTTATTATTTTGCTGTAAATCGACTTGCGTAGGCCATCTGACTGCCGGAAGCTAGTTATTTTAGTTTTTAAAGTTTTAGATATGGATATTTTTCTTACACAAATGCATCGCTTCACTTCAGAAGGCCTTTAACCCCCCAGAGCCATATGGAACACTTTTATGATGGATAGATGCAGCTTTTATGGACTTCAAAACAAATCAGCCATTCACTGCCATTATAAAGCTGGGAAGAGCCAGGACAATTTGTTTTATATATAGCCTATATAACTCTGATTGTATTGGTCTGAAAGAAGAATGTCATAGAGGTGTCTTGAGGGTGAGTAAATTATGGGATTATTTTCATTTTTGGGTAAACTATCCCTTTAAGGTGTGCCTTTAGCCCCTATGTGTTTATAATTATTTGGGCAACCTAAATAAACTGATTGTTGTAATTTATAAAGAATGTTTTATGTAAAAGGTCTGGGCTTATGGATATAATAATCTTTGATTCAATTTATTTTATTTAGGTTAAACGTAATTTAATATCTGGATTGGTTTAGGTTAAACCCCACTAAATACCTCTGTCTCATAAAGCAACCACACTAATCTAAACGGAGACTAATCTAATCGATTCGTGAACGGCCGAATGGTCACGAATATTCCCGAAAATCCGCACGAGCAACCTGTAAACCAGGCAGGGAGGGAGACAGCGTGATAGAGGGGACGGCAGCAGGCAGACCAGCAGTGTCTCCGACCGCTCTGGAGCAGCAGAAGTCCGTGAGACACAAACTCTGGATTCACAACAATAGAAGCTTTTCCACTCTACCGTAGTTATAGCAACCAGTCTCAATAACGGGATTATAACGGCCGCGTGGCACATTAGTAGAGGAAGAGTCGTTACTCTGTGGAATCAAAGAATTTTCCAGTCGATTTTAAAAGTGGATTTGTACGTGGCCAACTGAACCGGGTGAAGCGAGCGGTTGCCGTGCACGGAAAGAAATGCAAACCGCGGCGGAACGGAGAGACGGTGAGTTCAACGCGTTTCCATCTTCACTCGGTCTTGTTTTGCATAAAGCTGCACTTTTAAGGTGATTTTTATTTGCATTAATGAGAAGCTTCTCAGCCACGAGGTTTGGAGTGATCGCGAAATTCTAGTAATTCTCAGAAACTAACGGGTGAGTTGACGTCGGCTAAGCTAGTGCACTAGCTAACCGAACGATTTAAAAACTTGCAGATCTTTCATTTACGGTGGTTTGCCTAAAAGACAAGTGCAAATGAGTTCCTCTCCTAGAACAGCAAGTTGTAAGCAAAGACTGACCATATTTTGCCCCTGTAACTCTCATTTGAGTGCCTCGTGGTCTCAATTTCTTGCCAAGAAGCGTTTGATGAGGAGCAAGTGCAGGACGCAATGTAGATCTGTCATGTAAACGAACTAGATAATGATGAAGTTGAACTCTTGACCACAGTTATAATGCACGGCGCATATTCTCTGGCAAAATACATAAACATACAGAACAAGTGTCGCGGGACAACCTTAAGCCGCTGCCTGTCCGCGAGCTCACTTCTCCAAAGATGCGTTATCTTCTGTCAAATGTGCTTCATAATAATGTTGTGCAATAGCGGCAATGTTTTGTTTACTCATGCATACATTTGTTCTGGTTAAGTCGTGTGTGATTATGAAAAAGGCGTAAAGAAATTAATTCCAATCACGTACATGGATAAGATTTAGTTTTTTTTTTTTTAAGATGCCACCGTCGGTGGATGAGCTGTGTATGTTTTGAAACGTACACACCCACATATATAATACAAACATATTGGTCTTTTTTTTTAAACCCAAAACGTAGCCTTTAAAGTCAATGTCTGCTGAATTTAGTATTTCTAATGGTATTGTAATCCAACATCGCTACAACACATAATGAGCTTTATTTATATATATATATTATATATATATTCAACGTTTTCCAATCGTAACATTTTACAGTGCTATTCAAATCAACTCTTGTATCCACACCGCTCTGTTAGAAAGTATTATTTGACCTGTTTTTGGTGATATTTTTGGTGGGGCTTTAAAGAAATGTCAGTGATATTTACATGAGGAGAAAAGCTCGCGCCCGTTAAAACGCTAGGTCAGCCCAAAACGTTTTTTTTTTTTTTTACTCATAATGTTGTTTGTACCTGTACCACGACTGTATTTCCCCGTATAAGTTAAAGGGAGATATTCGGCAGAATTGCATTCACAGTTACTATTCTCTTTCACTGCATATGTTTTATGTGTCAGTCAAGACATTGTGCTTTACAGCTCCTGTTGTGGACGAAAGGAAGTCATGCAGGTTTACAACAACATGAGGGTGAATAAATGATGATAGACTTTTAATTTTTGCGTGAACTGTCCCTTTAACATCACTCATGCAGTGGGGCACTAGCAGAACAATGCCACTCTTGTTATGCTATAGACATTATGCATTATTTGTTACGCTGGTTTGCCCTTTCTCAGATCCTTCTACAGAGCGATTCTGTCCGGCAGGAGTTATTTTAAGACTGGAGCCTATATTATACATGACCATACGTGAACACTGCTAGCAAGGGTCTCAACCATCCAGAATTTTCATTCATTAAAATCAAACTAAAGAGCATATATTAGGAATTTCAGAGTGCACATGAAGCATGTCAGCAATATCGAATGATCTGGAAAAAAGCTCAAGAGCAAGTTTCGTGCAATTGCATCACAAGTCTGGAGTAATTTGACCAGGAACAACATCATTTTCTTGATCTTGTGTAGTCTTCTGATTCTTCTGTTTGTTTGGTCCATGTAATTCGTTTAATATTCTGTCAGTTATGGTTTTGTTCATAAAGACAGAATGACACCTGAGGCCAAAGGCTGGCTGGAGAATATTTGTGGTGTATATTTTAACTGGCAATAAGATTAACTGATAATATCACACGTGTGATTGGATCACAGGCATATGTTTGTTGATTTGCTGAATCATTGGATGCATTTCAGATACAGCAGATGATTGTGACCTGATAAAATTGTGCCTGAAAAGAATTTTCTGGATAATGTATGTGTCATGTCATTAATAAATGGCTATGAAACCATAGGATATGCCCTCCTAGCAAGTTTAGTGGAGTATTTCTAGCTGTTTTGTTTGTGTCAGTATAATTTGGTATCTTCCTCTTCCACCCTCTTACCTACTTCATTCTGGCAGAGGGAACTAATTGGCACGTTTGAAATGCCCGGCCCTCTGTTGCCACATGCCGAAAAGCCACTTGGTGCAAACTTCCCCCTTGCTGACGCTGTCTTATGATTTCCATGTGCGCTGAATTTGGGTAATTTCAGGGCCTGGGCTCTAATGAGAGATTTTATTTCCGTAGTGCATCGGTTGTGGTGTTGGGGATCAACATTTATAGGACTCCTATCTGGGAACTGAAAGTCTCTTGGACTTCTCAGTGGCACATTGGGCTCTGGCATGGGAACACGCAGTAACCCCAAAAAAACAATTTAGCCTAGTCAACACTTTTCTTTATAAGGCATGTGGCACAGTCAGTGTGGTCCAAAATCTTTCAGTGTTTTAGAACTTTTTAGAAGATCTGTTGTTTGCTAATAGTGCCATTTACTCTAAGAAGATCATGAGCACCTGAATAAAAGACAAAGCTTTGGTTAGATTTAGGGGCCATTTACACAGCACCGTTTTCAACTAAAAACTTTGTTTTATGTGCTTTGGCCGTTCATTAACATGACAATGGCGTTTTGGGGGGCTGAAAAGGCAAACTTTTGAAAATGGGTTTCAAAGGGCAAGTTTTTAAGATCAATACCATTATTGTCTTCGCGTCAGCTAAAAAATGTGAATTTGTGAAAACTGTGACATCATGCCCATGTGTATAATGTGTTTAGTCTATAGCAGAGGTCTTCAACCCTGCCCCTGGGGACCCACTGTCCTGCAGAGTTTAGCTCCAACCCTAATTAAAGACAGGCTAAGCTAATCAAGCTCTTCAGGATCACTTGTTGAAAGTACACAGGCAGGTGTGCTGAAGCAGGTTGGAAATAACCTTTGCAGGATAGTGGGTCCCCAGGTGCAGGGTTGAAGACCTCTGGTCTATAGGTATGTAGCGTTTCTTTACGAAGTGACATCGCCAACTACTGGCCTGACATGAATAATACAACATTTTTAATAGTTTTCGCGGATCCGGGTGAACAGAGATTGCTTTGACAACATTGTCGTCTGTTAGCAAGTGATGGAAAATATTTTCAGGTTTTAGTACATGGTTGTCTTGTAAATGTCCCCTTAATTGGTTTGCCCTTGTTTTTGTTTTTTTACTCTAAAGCAGGGATTTTCCAAAAAATGTTGGCAAAGATTTCCAAATACGTTGATTTTTTTTTTTTTTTTTTTGCATGACCCGCAAAAGGGGCGGTCACAATGCACTTTTCATTCCATTGACTTCAGACCGGAAGCACAAGCTCATATGAAAAGTTTCACATTTTTCTGCGTTTCAGAGTTCAAGCTTGGTGAACACTGAGCGGCGAATTCACATCACGTGACGACGTGTGACCAGTAGAAGAGCGATATATCATGGCCTGACCTCTTGGCTGAATTAAAAGAATGATATCTTTGAAGTAAAGTCGAGTAAATTGAATATTTTTTACATTTTGGGTGTAGTATTTGTTATACATTGAATTCATTTATAAAAAAGATGCTTCAGAGAGTGACTTCATATCACGACAGTTGCAGTGTGCAAAGAAAATGTGCATGCTCAAAGTCTAGTGTGACCGCGGCTTAAGACAACTACCTGTATTGTAATGTAATGTGTAAGACCTACTAGAAATAGGGGTAGCTTTATATGTGCAGAATATTACCTGGAAAATATTTGTTTTCTATTAAGATGACACTGGTATCCTTTTTTAGATGTTATTTTAGATGAATAAACCTATAAAATAAATAAAAATAAAAATTATCAATGTCATGATTTCTGACTTTAGAAAGCACGGACAATGTCTAGTATGGTTATTTATCAATTGTATTATGTTTGTTATTCTTATATGATGTCAACAAAATGATTGCTTATAACTGTTAAAATATTTGTGGCAAGTAACATTTTTGTCTTATTGCCTCAATTTTTGATTCTTTATTTTAAATACGGTATATTTTAACTTCCATACTGTCTCTCTATGTGGTGTTTGGTAAAAGCCAACAAATTCACATGTGTCTGCACTTCATAAATGTACAGTAACAATTCAAAGCTGTAATACATTCCGCCAGGTTTTGATTTGCGAGGCATTGCTTATAAATAATTAAAAAAATATTTATTCCAGTTTGGAATTAAATGAGATTGAGTAAACTATGAACCATACCTTTAAAGTTACTATCCAAAGTGTACTTAACCGATGGCCTTGTAGCTCAGCCTTTATGCATAGGTTCAGTTTCTAATTTAATGTTGGAACCCTATGACCCTACGAATGCCAAGTGGAAGTCACCCATTGTGTTTGCTGTACCCATGTTGCTGTCATTGAAATTGCAAAGTTTTCATATTTCTCAGGCTCTTCTGTGTTTAGAGAACTGAGAAGTAGTTAAGTACCTGGAAGCCAATTCTGCAGTAATTTGGCTGTTGATTGAAAACAGGTTCTCCATTAGTGGGCCTGCTGGTGGCATTATAAACCATTTACACCACAGTTTTATTGGACATCTCCATTTAACGAAAATTGGAAACAGGCTTTGGCAAAGAAACGGCCCAGACCCTTTATAAGAACAGTGGCTAAGGCTATTTTGAAGTGCCCCCCATGTTTTCAGTTTTACATTATTTGCTTAAGTTACTGCTTTGATGGTTTGTGCTGAGAGGTAATTGGATAGGCTGTGCCCTGATTTATTTTGGACAGTGTCTGAGCAAAGAAAGAGGCCTTACTGTGCAAGCTTTACTTTTGAAAACCAGCTCTGATGTTTTTTCCAGCTCATTCACTAGTGAAAGCCTATTCTTTTGAAACTTGTTAACATTATATTATATATTTATATTTGATTAAATTCAGTGTTTGACACCGTAAAACTAAAATATAACCCCTTTAATGGCTCATGCTATGGCTTAGTGGCATGAGAGTATATGAATATTAATCGGAAGAGATTCTGCAAAGGTTGTTTATGGTCGCAACTTGGCCATTAATAAGGATTTGGTCGTTTTTTACTGTATCGCTGTTATTTAACTGTTTTTAAGTTAGGTTTTTTTTGTGTGTATGTGTGTGTATACATATATACATACACACACATACATACATACATACATACATACATATATTTGTATACGTATATTTGTATGTGTTTTCAGGCCTTGCCAGTCATATGTGAAAGAGAACTCAATTCAGTATTCGTGCACTGTGTGAGAACTTATTGTACAGCTGTTTGCACACATCCGAAGCGCGCGCACAAAAAGCTGCGTCTCAGACAGCACACGAGTACTGAATTGAGTTCTTTCACAAAGATAGCGAACAAGTGACACGTGCGTGTGTGTGTGTGTGTGTGTGTGTGTGTGTGTGTGTGTGTGTGTGTGTGTGTGTGTGCGTGTGCGTAATTTTAAATCATTGATTGTAGTTTTAGTGTTTTATTTTTCATTTTAGACAAAAAAAAGTATGTAATTTTATTTTGGTGATTTATCTGTAATCTGTCATAACAAATATAATTATTGACTTCTTCTATCATCCAGAACTGTATCTTAGATCATCTTACTCCTACCATATACAATTCTGCTCATGTCGCCCATCCCTAGCTGTTGCTGTGCACCGATGACGGTACAGGCCATGTCCTGTTTGTGGTTTTGCGTGTGACTTATTAGATTAGCCCGTTAGTCACCAGGCCCCCGTCTCCATTGTGGTGGCTCCATTAGGCAGAAGAACGTGTCCAAGGTACGATTACTGCCAGTGAGTCGTGTGAAGGTGACTTCCCCCTCCACACCCTAATCCAAAAACGCACACATGCATACACCGTTTCCCTTCGCTGTCTTTGATTCTCTTCTTGCTACTCTTTTCTGTCGCTGTGATTTTCAATAATCCAATAAACTCAGCCAGCCGCTTGTCATATTGACATGCATGTGGTTCTGTGCGCTGTCACTCAGGAAGATGAATGTAGAGGGAGTTGTGAGCTGCAGTACAGATAGGGAAGATCCCTTAACGTATATGCAGCATTAATGGCCTTGTGTGTTTAACAATTAAATAATTTGCTGTGGGCTCCTTTGAATATTGATAAGGGAGGCTCTTTTGCAGCTCTGTTTAGAGAACTGGGACGTGCAGTTGTTGTGGTGTAGGCGGGTTGACTGCCAAACAGTGGTTTGGATTGCGGTGCTTGTCTTTTTTTAAGTGTTAGTGTGGCAGCAGAGTTAAGATAGTCTTCATAAAACCATATAACATTGTATAGAGGCCAGTTTTGTCAAACAGGACAGAACCATTTAAAGGTGTTGTATGTAAGTTTTTGACTACTAAAGCATGAAAAAATCATGTTTGCAGATATTTAGGCAAAATGCTAAGTTCACATACTCGTTTCTGAGAAAAACAATGTTGCAGCCAGTTATTTTACTTTGAAATGTGTGCTCTGTGTTAGAATGTCTGTTTTTGTTTTGGTCTGTGCGATACCGCACGTCGCCAGTTTACACAATAGTATTCCCAGGTTGCCAGTTGGCAGAAAACACTGTGTATTGCTGCCATGGAAGCAAACAAGGGTTAACAGGCCTCGACATTAACGCTTGTCCGGGTCAAGTGGATTTTTTGAAGGGGCAAGTGAAAGAGAATTTTATTTGTCCGACGGACAGTAGTTAATTAAAATGTCAATAACAAAAAAAATAACTAGGGAGTCCCCAAAATGCAAGAATGATTCTGCATTAATTTAGTATATGTGGCAATCGATATCAATAGTGGATAATATATAATGTAACGAACTGACGGTAGGCCTAACAAGGTTGCACTGTTGAGGCTCACGCATCCTCATGAGGAGAAATCATAACAAATGAGAGAGACAACTCAGAGAAACTCAGTAACATATACTGCGGTAAAAGTTTTTATACTTTCAACATATGATACAGTTAAGCAACATCACACAACCAAGTGTGCTGTCTTATTCGTAAACGATTGCCTCATTTGCGAATGAATCAGCCGTTTGAACGAATCATTTGAATCGATGACTCAATGGCCCTGTCCCAAATGGCATACTTCATGTGCACTTTCGGTCTTGTGGACTTACAATGGCCGCTGCGTGCATGTCCGTTAAGTCCACAAGACCGTAGGGTGTCCCATTCGTCATTTAAGGTTAAAGAAGGGTGCTCGTGAGCGCCCCCTTTGCGGCTGCTATGCGCCCTCAATGCACACTTCAACTGAGCCCGCAAGTTCACAAGCTACCTAGAGGACTTCTACCTGGCAGTCAAAGCGGCATTACTTCGTGAAAGTGCGGACTCAGAGGAAGACGGTGAGGGTTTAGGGTGCCATTTTGGACAGGGCCAGTGACTCACTCATTAAGACGGTCACCTGGGCCACCTACTGGTGGTTTAGTTTCATGTTTAAACATTCTTTCCAACATTTCTTATTTGTATATATATAAAAAATATTTAAAAAATCTCATAACATTATTTAATGCAGTTGTAATTTATCAGTGTAAAATATTTAATTTGATTTGTAACAGCCCTATAGTGTCTTATTCCAATTTAGACGTTAGACCATTAAGAAGTTTTTCACCTTTGTTGTGTTCCAGATTTTTTGGGCGGGGTTAAAACGGTGACTCGATGACGCACTGGAGCCACTGAGCACATGGCCCCTCCCCCATAACTAGAGCACATTCGCAATTTTGCATCAGTTCACCAGCTAGATTGCGAGATACTGTCAGCACCGTTAGTTACTACAGCCTACAACTTACAAAACAGCCTACAAAACAAAAATACGATCTCAAGCAGAGGTGGATTAATTTGAGAACAGCTACCTTGATGGAGTGCTGACGATCACCACCAACACCTGCCTCTTTACACCGGATAGTTTTTCAAACTTTCAATAAAATAATGCTGCCACAGTGCCGATGTCTTTATTGACATGGTAGAAAAGGAATGACTAGGAAAACGCTCTCACAATTAAATAAATAATATACAGCAAAGTAGCCTACTTCAATCTGTCTCTCTTGTCCATTGGGTTGGGCTAATCCAACGAAGGAAAAACAAGTCCAGTCCAGTTGCTAGGGTGTTGGTATGTGGTTGTTACATTGAGAGGTTTCCCTCTCATTTCAAAAGTACCCACCCCCAAGTCTATGATATTCTGGTTTCTAGATATGACTCGGTCCATTCCTAAATGTAAGTTTTCAATGTAAAGACATTTTTGTCTGTTTTCACCAGGTTGGAGTAATGAGTCCTGTCACTTGATGAGTTTCCCAAGTATGGGCACTGATATAACTGTTTCTAAGAAATAATCGAATGGGCATAATTGCAGACTTCCAGCTTCAAATCAAAAGGTCAGCACTGACCAGCTGCTCTGAAACAAATCAGAGTCTGTTTTGAATTTAGCAAACATTGTATTGTTTTTTTTTGCTCAGCAAAAAATCCCTCCGCTAGCACTTTCTCCTTTCTGTGGATAGTCACTCTGGAGTGAACTATGGAATATTCTCAATTCATCCTGACTGAATGCAGAAAACAAGTCACAGTTTTCTGTCAGCCATTGTAGACAAAAATCTTCCACAAAGCATACAGCAGCTGCTTCAGTAGCATTGAAGGGAGCTAGGTGCTGTCTTAAGCTGTTTTAAAGGGTTTGGACAGGGTTTGTTGTTTTTGATGGAAATAGTGTTTTTTTTTTTGGTCCCACTGAGTGCAGTCTCCAGACTGCATCACGAGGACAAGAGGAAGCAGCATGCGGGAGAACGGGAAGATGCAGTTCTGGCGCTTCATCTTCCCACTGGTGTGCCAGATGGAGAAGACCGGGGGAGTCCTGGCATAGAGGGGGTGCTGGTGACTGCCCAACTGTCACAGAAGGACTCCCCCCTCATTCCAACTGTGTCTGTCCTCTGTACAAAGAAGAGAAATTTAAACTGAAAAGGCAACCGTGGAAAAATGATGCAGGTTTTTTTCAAATGTACACTGTACAAAGAAGAGGCATTTAAACTGAAAAGGCAACCGTGGAAAAATGATGCAGGGTTTTTTTATTTTTATATGTACATGAAGTTTGTATTGAAATGGTGAGCTTTGCAGAAACTCATTGACTTTGAATGTGTGTATAACCACCAATTTTGTGGAACTCTGCACTAACATGACCTGGGGCCAGTCTTAGAAACGTAGCAGATACTTTCATTTGCTGTAAATTTGAAATAAATAAAATACATTAAAATTGTATTAGATTATTAAATAATTATTTAAATAATAAGACATTATTTTTGCCTCAAGGCTAGTAAATGAATGGTCCAAATGAGCGAGCAGATAAAACCTGATAAAGAAAGCGCAACTTGCTCGCTAGCGGAAGAACGTTAACGCTAAGACATGATTATAATGCTGATTGTTGTCTTTCACTTCTTAATTACTGTAAGGGACTTGTAGACAGCCAAGCTTTGAGACTTTATGGATTGTACTGATTTAATATTTTTGAGCTACTGTCAGAATCACTTCATAAACTGTAAGTGATGTTGTGGTCAAACTCTATGCCAGATGTCTTTCACTCATACCGAAGGACTGGCCTGTTTCTCAGAAAGCCATGATTGGATTTAATCCAGACGTTAACAGGAAGCAAATGACTCTCATAAAATTAACCAAGGTAAAGCAATAAGAAACTCATAAAGACTCTGTCAGAATCTAGTTCCTGGTATGTTGTATGCCAGTATGTTTTTCCCATAGTACACTGGAATGTAATGTTTTTGATCAGTTTAATGGGTCCTTGCTGGATAAAATTAATAATTAAAAAATGATCTTGCTGATGTCAAACTTTAGAGTGGTAGTGTACACTGCTGTTCAAACGTTTTTGATCAGTATGATGTTCAGTGTTTTCAGAAGTCTCTTATGCTTACCAAGGTTGCATTTATTGTATTAAAATGCAAAAAAAAAACTTTATTTCTGTGATGCCAAGCTGAATTTTCAGCATCACTACTCCAGTCTTCTGTCACATGATCCTTCAGAAATCATTCTAAAATGATGATTTACTGCTCAAGAATCTTTTATGATTATTATAAATGTTGAAAACAGTTGTGTAGAAATTTTTTTAGGATTCTTTGATGAATGGAACGATTAAAATATCAGAATTTATTTTAAATATAATCTTTTGTAACTGTCACTTTTGATCAAGTTAATGCATCCTTGCTGAATAAATGTATTAATTTCTTTAAGTCCCCTCCATTTTTTTATTTATTATTACTGACCCAAAACTTTTGAACGGTAGTACAATGTTGCAAAAGCATTGTATCTCAGATATATACTGTGACCTGGGGTGTATTCGGAAATGTACTGTAAATGTAGTCCTCAATCTTTCATTATTTGTGGTTATACGATTTTTGTTCGTTTATAAGAGCTTTTTTAAAGGAGAGACATGGACAGTCTATGCAAGGCCAATCCTTCCTCTATTGTTCTGTCATATTCTGGTGTTTTGGGTCCCAAACGGCTTCTTAGTGCCCAAACACACAACCCTGCCATCTGCAGATGCTACACAAACATCGCAGGCCACTTTAGATAGGCCTTGTCAGAATGATGGATAAAATGGACCCTGAATCTTGCAACCATGAGGAACTTTTGGAAATCTACAGCATTGCAGGGATCATTTGGAGGATCCTCTAGACATTGGTATGCAGTTGAAGGTACCTGACCCAGAAAGGTGAAGAGATTCCATCAGCCCAGCAGAGGACAAAAGGGAGAACAGTGTAAGGAGAACAGTGCCATCACCTACCAGGAAATGACACATAAATGCAGACACTGTGACAGAAATTGTCACCTCAGCATGTGGAGTATTAGTCACAGCTGACCACCTAATGTGTTCAACCCATGGTCAAATCAGACTAGAGCACAAGAAGTTGAGCATGACAGACTGTTTATACTTCATTGAAAGACTGTGATGGGTTGATAATTAGGTTAAAACGATTAGAACTTTTATTAATGACCCTGACAGCCTAACATTATTAGCTATGAGACAGTCCAGGAATGTTTGTTGAAAGGATAGTTAACTTAAAAATGGTCAGAGTTATGCCAGTACCCTCATGCCGTTGCATACTTAATGCTGTTATTTTTTGTTTATAGTGACATCTGTTAAGTCCCAAAGAGACCAATAACACCATAAAAATAGTTGATATATGACGCATACCTGATGCCCCCTGCTGTGGCTTTCAAATAAAATATGGCTTTGTAATGTTACACAATGTGAGAATATTACTTTTGAGAAGAACACTACCAATCAAAAGTTTGGGCTCTGTAAGATTTAAAATAATACAATGTTTTTGAAAGAAGTCTTTTATGCTCACCATGCTGCATTTATTTAATCAAAAATACAGTAAAAATAGTTATTTTTAAATAATTCCTTCTTCCACTGATGGCAAAGCTGAATTTTCTACTCCAGTCTTCGGTGTCACCTGATCCTTCTGAAATCATTCTAATATGCTTATTTAGTGCTCAAGAAACATGTCGTATTATTGTTATCATCATCAATGTTGAAAACAGTTGTGCTGCTTAATGCGTTTTCGAAATCGTGATGTATTTCTTTTTCTAGATTCTTTGATAAATAGATAGTTCAAATTAACAGCATTTTTTTTCTAAATCATGCTGACCACAAAGTTTTGAATAGTGAATTCAGAAATTAAAATTATTAAAAAGAAACATGCTAATAGAGGTGATGACAACTAGTTAGTAGGCAGAGGCGAGGGCCATTCGGCCTTGTGATAAATGAGCTATTAAACCCTCTTCTTGTGGGTCTTCGAGGCTGAAAGGAATTGGTGGCATTATCTTTTGCAAATAGGTTTGAAAATGCTCTAGGCCACAAAGAATCTCTGATTTATTACCCTAGATATTGTATGTCGTTAGCTCCAATCTTTTGCATGGGTGTTTGTATTATTTCCCTTCTAGCTTCAAGACTTCATTCATAATCACAACTAAACAATTTATTTGCCCTGTTTATTCTAGAAATTCGTTTCTGCATGATCCTTTGTTGAAAACTGTTCCTTATATGAAGTTTGCCCCCCCCCACCAGCATGTGACCTTTTTATTGCACGTTTCAGTTTTATTAGTCACCTCTCTTCCCTCCATCTTTGCTATTAAATCCACTGCTGTCATGCATACACTAATCCAAATCTTTCCTTTCTTCTCTATTCGCTATACTTTATCTCGCCGTTGCTATAGGAAACTGCACTTCATAATCATTCTTATGAAAATGGAAGTTGGCTCCTATAATGAGAACAGAAGGAATTTCAATACGGTGGTCAGTATTTTACTTGCATATAGGCTGCATTCATAGTTATTATAAACTGTTTTTAGTCACACTGGGAAGAGTTATAATTCCAGCTGTGAGAAAGTTATACTTAGAAACTGATAAAATGTAATTGTGTGTGTATAATATAAGAACACCAGGTTTGTTGTGCCTGCTTGTAGGGCTGCACAATTTGGCAGTTTTGGTCTCCTCTATCAATATGGATAATTGATTATTATTATAATGACTAAATACAAATTTTAAACAAAAATAGAGACTTGGTCGCTTTATGTAATGAATAGATTGAATTTATGCTTTTATTCACACATAAACAATGATCAGCTAACAAACAGAAGTTCAACCATACTTGCTTGATGCGCGAGAACAAACCTCATTGGTTCTTGTGGAAGCTCAAACGTGTTGCGTAACACACAAGAATGAACCTCATTGGTTCTTGTGGAAGCTCAAACGTGCTGCGAAACACACAAGAATGAACCTCATTGGTTCTTGTGGAAGCTCAAACGTGCTGTTTATGGACCCCATTGATTTCTATAGTATTTTTTTCCCTTTCCATTATTTAAAATATCTTCTTTTGTGTTTAGCATAAGACAGAAATTCATACAGGTTTGGAACAACTTGAGGATGAGTAAATGATGACAGAATTTTAATTTTTGGGTGAACTATCCCTTTAACACACATATACAGGCCAAATGTACGTTTCTAGGCTAAAGCAATGGAAATGGAGCAGGGACACTCCGTCTGGCCTAAAATAATGTGTTGCAGTAGCAGCAAATTTAATTGTATTAACATGCTTTCATTTCAAAGTCATTCAAATAATCACACTTACCAAGTTAAGTATTTTCTTTCAATTTTATGTAATGTTAGAAAGACATTGAACATTGTTGTTTTTTTTACTTAAGCTATTGTTGAAGTTAACCCAGATATTGTAAAAATTGGCAGCACCCTGTGCAGTACCACCATAAATCCCCAGGAGTCTTTCACCTTGAACGAAAGTATGATTTCCTTCAAAGAGGGATCTCCTTTCAGAAAGCGCAGATGAGAGCAGAGAAGTTTGTTTGCTGAACTACATGGAAAATGTCAGGTTACTCCATAGTTCAGCTGGAGTATCTTTATGATACTGCTTGTAAACACTTGAAGTAAGAAGAAACTTTACATGGGAAAAAAAAATCACTGTGCTGCAAAAAAACTTATGCTATAATGCTGATTATTACAGTCAAGTCAGCACTTTTAATGCTCTCAACATAGTGAGCCACAAATAATAAACACATCTGAAAACGGTCACATTGACTCCATCTGAGGCTATCAATAATCTCCATTTTAATTAAAATAAATTTAAACAGCCTATGAAACCTCACAGCTGTTCTTAATGAATGAGAGGAATGTTGCCACAATAGCTTCAAAGGAAAGACAGCACACAGCGAGTCTGAGTTTGCTCTCTGTATTTTAGCCTCAAAGGATTAAAGCTCCATTTACACTTACATGTAACACAAGATCCACACAGACCATTCAGATAATGAAATGTGCATTGTTTTTTTTACACCTGGTATTAAACCATGTAGTGTGTGATAAGTCATGTGGGTTGAATCTCCCTTTCAACAAAAAACCCCTCCAATCTCCACAGTGAGAAATTTAAGTTTATTTTCATAATGCACCTCTGTGGTCCTATTTTGCATGATTCATCTATGTATGCACATCATTACAAATTATGAAAATATTTTGCTTTAGAAGTATTAATTTAAATGTTTAATACTCATTCATATCATTCTAAAAATTAGGAATACATTGCTCACCCTCAGAAATTACTTTCTTTTTTGCCATTTCAGTTCAGTTTTATCTGTATAGCACTATTTACTCTTTTATTAGGGGACAAAATATCGATAAAGCAATATATCGTTGTCCTTCTCCGTGAGATACGAGAACCGATACACTGGCGCCAATTATCGATACTTTAATTAATAAAACAAGGAGCTCTTCCCTGATTTCCCTGCTCCCAGCGTCGCTACTTAATGGCTCCTCGAGGTGGCGCTCAACACGTGAATTAGGGAAACATACGTTAAAGGTGCTGTATGTAAGAATGACAGCTAGTGGTTGAAATGGGTACATAAATCTTAAAGTACTTGTGATTCCCACCCCTATATTCTTTGTATATTTATGTACTATTACTTTTTTAAATGTACATATTTTTTATTTATAGTAAATGTGTAAAAAGATGTTTAAGTGTGTAAGTGTTTATTTAAAAATATTAAAGATACATTACTGTACCAGCTTTGGCACTTTCAAAATATTTTCAGTTTAGTTTGAGCATTCTGACAGCCAGTGGTGTGGATGAGGGCTATCTATTTGACTGACCAATACCTCGACCCTCTATGCACACCTTGAACAAAATAATCGCTATTGGCTAGTACATTTTTTTGTTTACTTGCCAGACTGATATACTACTTTATTTATATTAGTGCTGTCAAACTGATTAATCGTTTTTTATATATATATATATATATATATATATATATATATATATATATATATATATATATATATATATATATATATATATATATATATATATTTTTTTTTCTTAAATATGTACATGTATGTGTGTGTATTCAACCATCCATAATAATTATACACAGTATAATTAAACATATTATGTAAAAAAACTTTTATATATTGCGATTAATTGTTTGAGATCCCTAAAATGTATATGTATGCATGAATGAATGCATATTTGTCAATTTAACTTAACTGGACTGGTGGTGGTGGTGCTTAAGATATTGTTGGTAATTCAGTGTTTCTGTAAAAAAAATGATAATAGTAGTATCATATTAATTATTAATCTATTAATTAAATAGATACTACTACTACTACTACTAATTGTACTACTAATAACAATATACAATGCACTAAGGATTGATGAGCTGCTGGGTTCATGAATATTAATCATGTTGTCAGCATTGGCTCAAACTGATTTGATGAAATCAAAACAGGGACGGTAATAGATGAGCACTAGCCAATGAGATTGCAGTTTGTGCATTAGTCCCGCCCACTACCGGATAAACCACATCATTTGCTTGTTCTTAAAAGCTGAATAATTCCAAATGAAGTACTAGACTTTATGGTACGTCAGATACGTTGCATATCCATTGAGCTGAATCTGAATTGACAGATCGCTTGATCAAGAGCGAAACTCTCAAGCACTCAGTCAGAGTGTTCTGCAAGTAAAAATAATATATCTATGCTATACTTACGCTCCATCTCTAAGCATTTGTTAGCTAATGGCTAATGATAAACCTTATTTAGTCGCCAAGTGTGAAAATTGAATATGCAAGTGATTTATTCGCATTGTAGAGGTTTGAATGTCTGAAGATTGTTGGAGACAATACATTTTCAGTTGGTTCTGCCCGAGGTCCAGAAATTACACAGTTCAACTTTAATATGCCTAAATTAACTGGTTATCATGAGGAACGGAAGACTATATTTCCAGCTCCTTTCTTTTATTGTTTACAGAAGTGAGTTTAAATGCACGGGCAGCCATACACAGGAATTTGGAGAGGGAACACGGTAACATTAAGTTCTTCTGACTGAATTCATGGAGCATCTCAAATGCTAACTGACAGAGGATGCTTTTTCAACATCACCTGCCATCAGCGCCTGAACTCCCAACCACTGCAATCCAACTGCAACTCTGAGTGAAAGCCTCAGTATTATGTTGTTGGTGGTATAGACTTCGGCACTCACATGTCATTTAGGTTGTAATTAGTGACATTCGACACCCTTTCGTACATAATTTTTGTTTAAACACAAGTTTCTCATTTCTTCCAGTCCCTCGACCCTCTCCGTGCCAGAACCTTGCATTTCTCTGAGGATGGTGTTAATATTTTTAAATGGCGCACTTGCAAGTGGATTATTTAAAAGGTGGCGTGTCAGGCAGATCTTTATCTGGTGATTTAGCAGCTTGGGTCGGAGGGACTCGGCATGGCGTGTTTGAATGCTGATTAGATTGCCTCTCTCTCACTCCTGTCGACTGAATTGCACGCTAAAAGCACGTAGGCTGTTGTACATTAGGACCACATGAGGGGACTGAATTTGATTTAAAAAAATAGTGAGACTGCATTAGAATACTAAAGTGATTGTAAAAACGTTTTCATGCATTGTTTAACCCTCCAGTGATGTGTATTGAGAAAATATGTTGTGTTATATAATAGTTTATTGCCCTTTATTGACCCAAAGGTTACGTTGTGGCTCGACAGTCCCGCCAACTTGCGCCACAGCAGGATGTGGCTTGCCCTTTGATTGTGTGCTGAAATCATTCTTGGTATGAATCAAGCTGTGGGATATATTCACCCAAGTTACCCTTTACACAATTCACTCTTCCTGTCCAGAAGTGCACAGTATGTGAGTACATGGGGGTAATGAGCTCTACTCTGTTCCAGAGACGTCAGGCATACAGGTGAAAATGGGCATGATGTGCCTCTTCAGATTTTGTACACAACTTCCAAAATAACAATAATAATAAAGTTTATTTTTTTTTATTAGATTGATTATAGAGATGGGCTGAATGATGGTATGTGACCACAAATTAGAGATTTTACCATATAGTTTATTTTGCGTTATGTAAATATATCCATGTAGCACAGTACTACTTAGTTGTATACATGTAAGGGATAAAGAAACATGAATGAATGAGAGAGAGTGAGACGTGCTTGAGTGTTGAGTGAAAAAGCTGTGAAAAAGAGCTCAATGCGGTTAGTGCTTCTCACGCTGACTGACACCAAAGACTTCATAGGAAGATTAGCCTACTTATAAATGGGCAAAAGTATTATATGGCCCAATATGGCGCATAAGCCCCGCCTTCTAAACAAAAGAGCCAATCATTGATTAGTAAAGTCATTGCATCACTGCAGCTGTTATTAGAAGCTCCGGTTGCTATAGAGACAGGCAGTGTTCTGAGTGCGCTTAGGACTGCGCATTAGCTTTTTCATTTTTTTTTTAATGATTTGATTGTTTAGAAACAAAATTTATGAGACAGTTTGTTGTCAGATTTCATTGGTAATTTCAAATAAAAAATTGTATCATAAGCTTGGTGAACAGTTTTGGGGAATGTGATGTTTACCAATTCAAAGAGACAGGAGCTGCACTTGCATGCCCGAAAGGCGTTTCAAAGATGGGCGCCGAGTGAAAAGGGACTTTGCTGACACACAGCTGAAGCATGCACACAGAAACCTGACTCTGTTACCCCTTATTTACACTGCCTGAAGCAAGTTCCCAGAAGCGGCCAGTCGCACCGCTTCGCTAAAGGTAGGCACCTTGCCTATTTTTGATGGACGCTGCGCCAAAGCTGCACAGTAAATACAAAATAAAAGACAAAAATCCTGTCAATTTCAAAATAAACACCCTGTGCAGACTCATAATTAATACAACAGTATATTTTACCATTCATTAACAAATTGTTGTAAATTTGCCTCACTCCTGATATGCTCCTGGTGTGAGTTGGCTTGGCACCGTGTAGAAGATGGAACAAAACCTCACTGCAGACCCCTGCTGTGTAAATAAGGGGTTAGACAGCATGCAATCACGAAATCGGAACATGTATGGTGTTTAATAAAATAAAGCACAAAAAGCTATATGAAAGAACCATGCAGTTGGTGCTCGCGCTGACTGACATACACCTGAAGCACACGCGCAGAAAGCCGTCTTTCTCAGATTCAGTTATTTTTTCGCGTCTTATTGTGCTTGAATGGTCAGATAGACACACAATAATGTCAATGCCTGTCAGGTGGAGTATTAATGTAAACATAGCTGGTTGGTTATGTCTTAAAGGGTTACTTCAGCGCTGGGAAGATGAATCTGTATTTAAACTGGGTCATTAATGTAGTAGAAATGTGAAATTATTATTATGAATTTGGTGCCTTTTAGACTGAGACAACACAAAAAATGTATTTTTGTCTCATGGTGATGAAAGACAACAATTCCCAGAATGCACTTCACTGCCCTACTCTTGCACAGCTACTGGCTGGATCTCTTGCCCACCGCTTTCGTTTTCATAAAATCAGTTCAGTTAGAGACACAATTAAAAACTGAACTTGTCTGTTCAACATAATGATAATGTGAGTGTCGCGACCGTCACGGCACAAATGCAGGAGTCAGATGCATTCATCACATGAGCTGAGATAATCCCGCATACATTTACAGCGCCTGATCAGTCTGGCGCATTTTCAGTTCATGTCTTTGGAAGCTTAACTTTGATAGGAAGGTTATTTGAAAAATTGAAACACTCACTTTGCTCTCCACCGGTCCGTTCACATGAATCTCCACAGTTCCCCGAGCCGAGTGCTGAAGCTGTGAGTGCGATGTTGAAAACATGTGGAAATAGCGCCCTCTGCTGGCTGTAGTCTATAGCCTCTGGCCAAAAACTCCTCTGATGGCGCAAAATGACGATATTTGCGTCATCGGATGAATTTTTCCAGAAATAAAATACATAATTCTCTCCTCTCAGGGTGATATGAGGGGGGAAAGTACGATAATTTGAATATACTCCTGGGTTTCTACTGATACAAAGCTTAATGCTTATCGCTGAAGTAACCCTTTAAATTAACATTACAGTTGGGTAAAAACCCGGATGTGTACCGTGTATTGGATCTGTGCATTTGGTCTTAAAGGGACAGCAGCATAATAAACTGCTGTATGTGTCATTAATGTTAATTCATCATTAAAATACAAAAAGAAAATCACTCATTCCTCTTGATTTGATTTCATATAGTGAAGAGTTTTAGTTGTACACTTGATTATTCATTTTCTGTAGTATTTCTTACTACACGTTAAATAAACCTACTGTAACAGACATTTTTTAAGTTTACTTAATTTGTATCTTTGCTCTATTGTATGTGTCCTACTGTTTGTAATTTGCTTCTTTGTTCTTACTTTTAATAAGAAAAATAAAATAAAAATAGCTGTATCGAGATACATATTGTTATAGTGAAATAACATTTCTCACGATTTTGGTTAGATTGAATAGATTGTTTGATTATTTGATATCTCATGTCTTTATTTATTCCAGCCTATTTTTGCAAATATAACAATTAAAATGTAATCAATAACAATGTCTATTATTATAGTGAATAGTTTATGAACAAGAATTCTGAAACTTCAACATCTTGAAATACTATCCTTGAATCACAGACAAGGCTTAAGCCTAGCCCCAGACTAAAATGTATGTTTGAGCTGTTTTAGCTGAAAGCAACTTGCACTGACATCTTGAAATATTTCTTAATTTTTCTAAGGCACGTTTATAAAAACTACTTAAATGTGCTAATTGAACTAAGGTCTAATCCTGTCTTATTCTAATTCTAGGTCTGTGAAACTGGGCCTATATTTAAATAAAAAAATAAAATAATAACAATAGCCCCAAGTGACTAATGACATAATTTATTTTCCCAGCTGCGGTGATCTCAAGGCAGTTGGCATTTTCATTCTGCCCAGCCGCCATCACAGAGAAAGAATCCTTGGCATTTTATCCAATTTTCAAACTAAACTTTGTGAATAAAAATGGCTGTGCGCTGACAGTGATATTTCAGTTAGCCTTAACACTGTAGGTGGAAAAGAAGCGTGAGGAAATGTCACGGCCTAGCTTCTAACAAAAAGGCACTGGGCAGTTTTTGGTTAAAACGGAATGTCATGCTGAAAAGAACTGGCAGAATTGTCTGTTGAATAAAATAGTTTCTTTTAATTTCGATGGAAAGATGAGACCTGCTTTGAGGGGAATGTCAAGCTTTTGTTATTAACAGCATGAAAAGAGTGTCCGTGTGTTGAAAACAGCTAGTTTTTGGTCTTTTTTTCTTTTCTTTTTTTGGAGGAAGTAGACGTATTTCTTTAAGGATGCCCAGACAGGCTTCAAGTCCCACCGGTACACTCTAAAAAATGCTGAGTTGTTTTACCCAATGTTGGGTCAAATATGGACTAACCCAGCAGCTGAGTTGTTTTAACCACCACAAGTTGTTGGGTTAAATATTTGCCTAAGACAACCCAATCGCTGGGTTAGTCCATATTTGACCCAACATTGGGTTGTTTTTTTTACCCAGCATTTTTTAGAGTGTAACACTTTAGAATAATGGTCCTTAGTTAACATTAGTTAACATGAACTAATAATGAACTGCACTTAAAAAAACATTTATTTATCTTAGTTAATGTTAATTTTACCATTTACTAATGCATTATTCAAATCTTGGTAACTTTAGTTAATGCACTGTGAACTAACATGAACAAACCATGAAAAGCTGTATTTTTATTAACTAATGTTAACAAAGATTAACAAATACAGTAACACATGTACTGCTCATGCTTAGTTTATGTTAGTTAATACATTAACTAATGTTAATTATATGACCATTATTCTAAAGTGTTACCCTTTTTTCTTACACTATAACATAGAGCAACTGTCAGAAACGCAGTGGAAAAACACTGTGTAATTTTAGTCTGAACATGTCAAACCTTAATCATTTTAAATGGTTTTACCCACTCATTTATTTTTATTTTTATGCGGAGGTGGTCATTCTTTGGTTTTCATAGTTATTGTTATAAAACATAATGAAGTAAAACTTGTAAAGTTTTAGATATTCATAATTTAAGACATAATGCATTTGTGGTTTTGTTGGTGAAATTACAGGCCCAGATGTGTTAAGCAAATACAATTTCTGATAATTACAGGCCCAGATGTGTCAAGCAAATACAATTTCTGATGTATTTCATATTTCTGATGATGAATGTTAAAATTAAAATTTTGAAAGCACGTTTTTCTGTATGTTGGGTGAAAGATGTTGCTTTCCCACATTCTCTCCAACCGTAACCTCTTTTCTGAACATTTAAATGTACTCTCTTGCCAGATACAAAGCTTCTTGGGAATAATTGTACATGGTGTATAGTGAAAATTACTTTTCAACATGTAACAAAAGATGCAATTTGACAACTAAACAAAGCCAATCTGGATCTGAAAAAAAAAATAAAAAATGAAAATGGAGTTGTCTGTATATAGGGGAAGTGTTAGGCCCCCCTCCGCAGATAATTCCCAAAAACCATTGCTTTTTTTTTTTTACAGTGACGATCTAACATAGGCAACAGACTTGCATGCAAACATTTGACGCCTGCCGCCTTTCTTTGACGATAAGTCTTATCCTGTTTACCTCGTGCATAAAGCCCTTGTGCTTTGAATGAAATGAGTCGTCCAGTTTCCTTGAGGAAAAACACTAAACAAATCAAATCAGAATGTGTTCTAGTAAATATGAGAAGTGTGATAATTATAATTGAAAAATTAATTGGAATTTTAATTAATGTCTTCTGAAGTGAAACTCTTGAAGGCACAATGCTGATCGGACAGAAGAAATATTGAATTCTCCATCTATGGTAGACGCATCACACCTCCCATGCAAACTAACACTCAGATTGGAAAGAAAACAACTATATGATGAAACCAAAGGATATAGGCATGTGCACAGAGCAAGTAATCAAAAAAATCACATATATTGAGTGATTATCAATCAAACTTTCCTTTTTTTTTTTTTCAACTGTTGGTTAATGGAACGTCCAGACTTTCAAAGCTGTTAAAATGGCTCTCTGCTTTATTGACCGAATCGTGATCTCTATCAATACTACCTCTTAAAGACCTTAAGTGAACACTAAGCTAACATCATTGCTCAATCTTCGGAGCAGTAGTCAATTAAACCAAGCCGTAGACCATTTGAAATGCACGCAGGGCACTTGAGGAGAAATGGTGAAGTAAACAGGACGATTAAAGACATCGATCAATTCCACAGTAACATGTACTTAAAGGAATATTCTGTGTTCAATACAGTTTAAACTCAACTTCACTAAAATGGTTAAGTGTGCCTGACATCCAACAATTGCAAAACTCTTTGTTACTTTGAACATGAAGAAAAGCCTCAACTTTTTATTTTATTTTATTATTTAGGTTTTTTATGACATTCAAGCAATAAATGTCATTTTGGCCCTCTTTGATACAGTGTGACAGATCGCTGTAGCGATAACCACAATAATGTGATGCTGCCATACTGTCAAGCCAACTGCAGAGGAATGCAAGCAACCACGATATTTGTTTTTATATTAGTTTTCTTTTTTCATAAGGCTTTACCCTTCTTGTTTTGCACTTTGTGCAGGTGTATTGAATGTTGTGTCAATAAGACTCTGTTTACCTTGGTGATTTGTACAGAGGCTTGTAAATTCAACCAAAATTCAACCAAAAATGAAAATTCTGTCATCATATAAGCCGCTTTTCCACTGCAGGAACTTTCCCAGGAACTAGAAACTTTGGGGTGGTACTCGGTGTGTTTTTCGACCGCAGGAACGAGGGTCTAAATGAAGATGGTGCGTGTTCGTCTCGCCATCTCAAGCTCAATGTCCATAATAGCTGATAATAACGTTGTCTTATTTTAAATCTAGCTTTAAGCAGAATACGCTATGGAAGTCAATGCCTGTCGAGATCTGCTTGGTTACAAACATTCTTCCAAATATCTTCCTTTGTGTTCAGCAGAAGAAAGAAATTCATACAGTAAATGATGACAGAATTGTCATTTTTGGGTGGACTATCCCTTTAAACTAGCATAAACAGACAGTGAATAAGACAGAGACTGAGCGTGTACGATTTACTTGCGTCTGTCTTTGAGGTCAGGTCATATAGCCTATATTTGTGAAAAGGTTGCCGTGTCCAAGGAATATTAAATCTTTGTCATCCTTTAACGTTTAGGTGTATTTTCAACCGGGGAAAGATGTCAATAAATCACCTTCAAGCTATATAATGTTACTTACAATGTCGTTACATTTACCTCAAGAAACTATTCAATGTCCATAAACTCATTAGTAAGCTAGAAAAATAACTCGGAAGAGCATTTTGCTAAATATATGCACTGTATTACTGATTTCTTCATTATTTAATGTAGGCTATGTTTGAATAAATCTGTGATGAAAACAAGTTGTTAGTTTATTGTCATTTAAATCATTTTTATATCAGTTTTAGCTATTTGAGTGTTGATTATTAAATATGTTTTATTAATTAATTGATTATGAATTTATTATTTATTTTGGTTTCAGTTTTTGGTAAAGTGCATTCTGAATTTATTTCGCATTTTTTCCATTCTACTGACCTGCATTTTGTGAATGCATTCTATGTGACTCTAATTCAGTCATTTACTCACCCTCATGTTGTTCTAAACTCATGTGAATTTGATCTAATAATTTGACAACACACCAAAATTGTTAATGGCAGCAGCCCAACAACAAAGAGGAAATGAAATTACAGACTTCTGTGTAATGGCACCAAATATGTATGTGGGGAATTAACACTTCCTCGCATTATTTTTAAATGATGTTTCTGTAGTGTGGTGAAATTCTAGTTTTAGTATACGGTTAAACTTCCTCTAAATCCATATCAGCATGCGTGTTTTCATAGTTATGTTCTAATTTAGTCTTGAACATTATTTGCCAAGAAGTGTTTCCTCATGAATAACATGCCAGTCTGTAAACTTCTTGAAAATGCTGCCATATTGAAAATAATTATAAAAATAAATGTAATTTTTAATCCTGTTTACATTTTAAACACTACATACTTTGTTGGAGAGTTTTACATATTTGAATACTTGGCCTATGTACTTTTCATGTTGAGTCATTAGACTTCAGGGGACTTGTGAGTAGGGTTGCTCTGGCATCTGTGACCTGTTTTCTGAGTGGATGGGTTTGAATTGTGTTAACACAGATGGCAGCAGATATATTAGGTCGCTGCCACTTTAAGACCGAATGCATAAATCTTATACACTGAGACACATTCTATTTTCTCCCAACTGTTTACATTCACTTTAGATGTGAATACTCACTAAGCCCAGCACAATAATCACTTTATCATAATTATCGTATTTTCATAATCATTGGAACTAGGGATGTCACAAGTCGGTACTGAAATTGTAAAAATGTGACAATACTAGCATTTCTGCTAACTTTTTCATTTTATTCTCTGCCATGTCACTATATGAGGACATGAACGCATAAACTTCATCTCCAGAACCGCTCTGAGAGTCACTTCATGAGCATTTTCCATTTCATTTGAGAAAACTGTCATATCATGAACACAGACACTAAAAGGTCTTCAAGGCAACCCGTCAAAACAAAAGTTCGGTTTAACGTGAAGAAATTGACAGAAGTATATTAGGCTACTGTTGTACAATAGATTTAGCTACGTCTCATGTAATACGGCTACTACTACTACTACTACTACTACTACTAATAATAATAATACATTATTATTATTATTAGGTGTGCCTAGATGGTATTGGTACTGACTACTGGAATTTTGGTATAATGACATCCCCTTTGGAAGCCAAAATCGGTTTCGATTAAACGCACAGCCCTAGTGAGAGCAAGCTTTACCATTGGACTGGTGTGGGCAGTGGAGCAATGCCAGGCTGTCCAAGTGTCTCTTGCTTCATCTCTATGGACAGTGTTAGTCCAGGAAAACTCTGGGCTGATAGTCTGATGTTTCTAATGGACTGCATAGTAGGACAGCCAGTGGAACAGGTGGTTTGGCTCCAGACTGTGAATATCCAGAGTGGAGCCAGCCAGCCATTTAAAGACAAGAGACCTACCATTTCTGTCCAACCTCAGTTCACTTTGAGAGTTCAAGCAATGGGAATGAATCTCCCTTTGTTCTGAAGAGCATCAGTGCTTTGAAAATGATGAAATGCAGAGCAAACCACTGTCGTGTGTGCTGTAGAGAAACCAAGAAACTGCGTCCTATTAAGTAGAGATGCACTTATCGACCAGCCATAAGTCAGAATTTGTCATTTTATTTTGGCCAATCTCAATTCCGGATTTGTGCATAAACTGCATTGCAATCATTTCCCAAAATGTTGTTTGTGTGGAAATATTACAAAGTCTGTAAACAGGACATTAGCAAATTTTTTTTGTCTTTAAATATTTTAATATTTTGGGTTTTATGTTTAAATTGTGTAGCATCTTTGTTTGGATCACGATCAAAAGTGGTTGCCTCTAATTTCAAATGACCAAAGATATTTTTTGTTTAATGCTGGTTTTGCCTGTTATAGAGCAAATAAACTACTAACCGTTATCGGAATCGGTCATGAAAAAATCATAATTGGTGCATCCTGACTAGTAAGGGTAGGGACACACGAAACTGATGCCACAGAACTAGCGCTGATAAAAGCCGACTTTGTCGCCTGCGTAGGGGCAAAAAAGCTGCACTTGAACAAACAGAGAACTACAACCAACTGTCAACTAGCATGTCTGTGTGTAAATGAGACAACTGTCTATTTCTGCAGATATATTCGTCTATATTCATCATTCAAAAATGGAAACCGACTCTGCAGGCTGCAGATATACAAACCGTAAACAAAGCAGCACGTGCTTACCATTTTAAATATCAATCCTGCAGATCACTTTCTTTATTCCATTCCGCTCATGATATTAAAAAATTTGCCCGGGAAGGCAGGAACACTCGGGTAAGATGACATCAAAATTAGAACAGCCTTTTGCCTGTACTGTTTCTACCCCGACAGCCCGACAGCGATTCTATATGTTGAATCGGTCCAAAAAACAGAAGTGTCCAACTAGAGCCAATGGTGCGCAACATGTTGGCCGACGCTCAAAAACGGCTTGGTGTGTCCCAGGCTTAATGCTACATACCTCGACCTTTGCCTACTTATACTACGAGGTCAGTCACTCATTAGTGCTTGTATTGTTGTTTTTTACTGCATATGATAATTCATATTCAGAAAGTAGAACTGAAATGACATTCATTACAAGATGATGAGTTAAAACATTTCAAATGCACCTGCAAACTATTTTTCTGGTCATGTATTTCATCATTGAGGATTTCTTAAAAATACCATGTAAAAATCTTGTTGCGTCTTGATCTTGTGAACCCAATCTTGTGTCTCGTCTTGTGAGATAATCATCTCATCACACCCCTAGCAAACAGCCATACAGACTAGTCGGTCTCATTAGTGTTTAATGCTGAGGAGGAGTCTAGCCTAGAAGTCTCAGATGGGCTGGTCCAGGAATGACACAGCCTTCTGATTGAGAAGCACCCTCTAGAAACCTCCAGGCAGGTATGTTGGAGCTAAACATCAACAGGAAAGTAGCCGTCCAAGAGCAGGATTGAACACCCTGGCACACTGTTACTTTTGTGGTAAAATTTGAGTCTTGACCTGAACATAATAAAGAGTAGAGGACGGACCCTTTTGGCGACCACCTTGCACTCATCCTTGTGTTCACCGGTTCACCGGTTCTTAAGAAAACAACAACCTTGTTTTAAATAAGGTTCTTCTGCTTCTATGGGAAATACATTGCACTTGTTTACATATGCACATAACAAAGCTTAAAAAATTCCTTCTGATGTTTTGAAAAATTACAGCGGGTTTTTTTCACTGGGGTTCAGTGTTGTTTTGAGAAAAAACAGACAAAAATTACTCAAAAAATATTTTGTCTTCCACAGAAGAAAGTCATACATGTTTTATAATTTATAATTACATGTAGGCGAGTAAATTATGAACATAAAACTAAACCCAGCAGCAATTGTGGAGTGGAGACTCACTTTGAGAAGTTAGGTGTCATGTTTTGATCTTCTCAATTCAGCCCTCCATCCTGTGTTTACTTACCATGAAATCAAAATGGTCATTTAACTTTTTTCATAGATTATTACACATTATAAATGATTTTAGTTCATGATGTGCCCTAGCAATCTTTAATCAAAATAACTTCCCCTCCCTCTTGCAGTGACATCTGTTCACTGTTGAAGTGTTTACTTTCGCTCACATGAGATTGCAGCAATAGCAAACAACAATGTTCAAACGATCCAATCAATTTCTAATGAACAAAATCATGTCCCGCCCTACATTTGTTCTAATTTGAGAAGTTGTTTCACGCGAATATACATAGGGAGTATACATAGGAAAGAATAGATTGCAACTCCCGTTTCCAACTTTAACATTAGGAGAGGCTCTCGAATTGATAAAAAAGTGTTGTGTCAGGTAGCATGCTTGGCAGTCCTGCAGTGTGGCTTGACCTTGTCTTGCATGAAGTTTGAGAGAAGTGATGCTGTCAGTGGATGGGAAATCTGGGACGTAGTTAGACAGAGGACTGAAAAAAAACGATTTTTTTAAAGAAGCCCATCACCCTGAGGAGAAAAGAAAGGGTCCAGCACTCTCCCCCCATCCCCCCCTCAGGCTCGACAAAAAGCCTTGGACTCAGCTCATTGTGATGTGGTCTTCAGAAAGCTTGTGCGGAGTAAGGGGCCCTCTCGCTGAGAGTATCCTCCAGGCAATGCAAGGTATTGTTCTTGTTCTATGACCAGCTTCAACATACTAGCTGCTCTCATCCAGAGAGTGCATCCACAAAAGCTTTTCAGATCTATTTCAGTTTATTTTTAACGCCTCAGAGTGGGTTTATTGCTATATAGCAGGTTCCAGATCCAGGCTTGTCATTATCGACAAAATAGAGCTGTAAAGTGGTATATGGCTGTTTTTCTCCGAATCTGTGTTTGTACGGGGTCTGGACTGATGTTGTGGTTCTGTGGGCCTCCATTCATCTTCATTCCCTATGCTGAAAATAGAGCCAGTGCCTGTGTCATTGGTGTGTAGGGTTTGGTGTGGAACCAGCTGAGCGTCTAGACCGAGGGATTGAAAGTCTCAAAAGAGAGCAGGAGGCATTAAAGCAATGACAGCAGTGTCTATAAAAGAGCTCGACCTCAACCATGATTACCAGTGTGGAGACAAGTGGCACTGTTCATAATGTTAACCAAACTGCTGTGCACACTTATGCCAAACTGTCTAGTTCTTGCGTCTTTGTGGTTTATGAAAAAAATTGACTGCTATTTTGGAAGATTTACAGTCCACGTCTCTTTTAGCCAATTAGACATCTCTTTTTGATTAGGTTACATGTCTTACTAAGACAATCGTCACTAATTTGATAATTTGTGTATGTGTGTGTATAAATCAAATTCTAATTATTATTAATTTTATAATATTTTTTGTTTTACAAGTTACAAAGTTTTCAACTGGCAGAGAGTTCCTGATTCAATAGTATTTGTTGCATAATGCTGATTACCACAAATTATTCCTCCGACTCAGTTTTCTTTTCCAAAAAGCTTTTGGAGAGTATAAAAGCAGAAATTGAGGGGGAAAAAAATATTTTTTTTTTTTTTAGTAAAAGTATGTACTAAAGGGATAGTTCACCCAAAATGAAAATTGTCATCCTCATGTGGTTCCAAACCTATCAGTTTAATGCAAAAGAATATATATTTTGTATATATTCTTTGCATCCCCACCCAGCATAGACACATGTAAGTGAGCCTCACTACGTCACTATGTTCTGGTTCTCCTCCCAATGACGAACCTGGCAACCACATGACCAATGCTCTGGCAACCACCCACAACATCATCATGCCAGTGAGTTTTTCATGGATAAGTGCCATTCACAAAATGTACAAATCCATTTCTGAATGCCATGGCAAGAGTTGTTTTTTTTGCATGGCTAGGCAGGCAAGTGTTTTATCAGTAGTGAGGCAGTGTTGGATTTTATTTTTTTTGTGGTTTTGGACGGTGGCAGGCTTTTTCCAGCTCACCCGTGAGAAACATGGAAAACTCCTCCTCCTGTGTGCAACAGTGCGTGTGAAGCGGCTCTCATGTGTCTCAACATCCCGTTTGAGGAAATAACTCTTGCTGAATTCAGCAGATGCTGCATTGTTGCACCTCTTCACATTATCTAGCCAAGGCTGATCGATTCGATGCGCAACAGTAACAAGTTCTCTCATGTCCAAAATACAACTCCGTATCAGGCTATAGTTTTCTCTGGCTTAGTGTCACGCATTCCCATCTTGATGTGGACACATTAAGCGGTTTATACAGCATATCAAGTGTTTAGCCATTCACGATTTTGCCAATCCACTGCAGTCACCCTACGGCCTGAGGATTTTGCCAACGTCCAGCTAAATTAACCACAGCCTCAACACTTTTTCTTGTGCTTACTAAACTTGTTACTCACTCAAGGCAAGGGGATTGTCTTTGGAGGGCCGCACTGTGTGTGGAGACTCAATAGCCCCTGTGTGAGTGTGGAAGGGCCCCCTCAGCAGGTCTGCCAGTCTCCTGCCACCAGCACTGTCAGCCTGTCACTCAGCAGGTATTCATGTCAAGCACCAACCACAGCAACAGAAAATATCTGACAGGCCTCCACCACGTTTCATGGTCTTTTCCCTGCCAGTTAAGGTTTTGCTGTATATTTGTTGAATCAATTTGGTTCCACAACTGGTACCAGAATTGCCCCATTTGTTTATTTTGCACATGGCCACAGTGCTACCTAGTTTTAACGCACAGTGCAGACTAGGGATGGGACGATTACCGGTTTCACGATAAATAATTGAGGTTAATGTTTTAAATCTTACCTGTTTATAAATTCATTTTGTACAGCGTACAAAACAATCGTCCAGACAAGATGATCACAACCAGTTATAATAATTATAGTAGTATTAATAGTAAAGTCCTCATTTTCAGTACAAACAGAAACGGAGACACAATAAGTTGCATTTGAATGAAACGAGAGTGCGTCCGTTGTGATACATGGATGTGCGCTGTGTTATAATGTGTTGCTACTGGCAGCGGTTATTATAAGGAAGGAATTTGCTTGCATAGTGGAATGCCATGGAATTTGTCAAAGTTTTGATGAATAAATAAAACGTAGGTCAGTATACTTAAAGCAAATAGCGATATATACTAGTGTCTGCAAATATTAAGCCGCAAAAAGTCTCTGCCGCCTCAATATAAGGACATGAATGCATCTCCAGTCACTTCATGAGCCATTTTACTCGACAGAATCTATAGTCATATCATAAACACACACACACACACACACAGGAACTTGAAGGTCTTCACATCAACCGTCAAAATAAAAGTTCAATTTAAAAAAGAAATTGTGACAGGATTAATGTTGTAGCCTACAGTAGAATTTAGCTACGTCTCAATGTAATAATAATATATGCATTTCATTTATATAGTGAAGAATATGCAGTGTTATTTAACATTAAACCTACTTAAAAAGCACAGTTTATTTCATGTGACATGTTCTGTTGTATTTGTGTTGGCCTGCTGAATGTTAAATGGATCCAGTGTGTTCATTAGAAATTATTTGATAATGCAGCAAGAATAAACTATAAGTTAATGTATGGTTTTTTTTTTTTTTTGCTGATTTAAACATGAGAAAATAAAAAGAACTGAAATAAGTGACAAATATCAGAATGGGCCAATAATTGTTTGTTAAAATCGTTATCGGTGAACCATTGCAACTCCTTTAGTATGTTAGTCTGGAGTCCTGTCTGAGGCTGTTTTCTTAGCCTGAAATTGTTTCTTCTCTTTTTTTGGCTTACAAGACATTACATACTCAACTCACACCTTCAGTTCCCCTCATTTTCCTAAAGGTGACTCAGATCCCTTACGGTTCTTTGTCAGACTATTGCTGCTTTGTTGTTTCATCAAGAATCCCGGGGCGGCTTGCCATCTAGGTCAACTGGAATACGCAGATGCCTTCATTCAGAACTAGACCTATAATATATTATATCTAAAGAGTGCCTGCGCTCTTATGACCGCGTTTGACCATGCTGTTTGACTGGCAGATAAAAGGAACGTCCTTAGGGCGAGTTCTTCTAGTCGGGGTCTCAGCCTGTTTGAGTGCTGCTGAGTTGACATTGTTCCTCATGCTCTCACGGCCCCCGGTTCTGCTTTGATCTCTCTTCATAAACGGGAGGAAGTGTTGTGTGTATCTCTTTTCATCCCATAATATAATCTATCAAATGTGTTTGTGTCAGCATTAACTGGCATCACCATCTCACAGCTGGAGAGATCATTGTTTCCCTAAGCTTCAGTTTAGAGCAAGCAAATTGGTTACTTGATTTAATTAAAGATGGTAACTATTTTAGTATATGGAATGAGAAGGGTTCAGCCTTGTTGCATGATCTGAGTAACCATGGGGATATTAAAAGAGTATTTTGAGTTGAAGGTATAACATTGCAAGAATGTCAGAAGCACTTGAAAGCATTGAGATGTTTTCTTATGTTCCTGCACACAATAAGGCCAGCGTGAGCAACGCTCGGGACAGTTGACAGAGCTCTCACTGTCCTGATCGGGCCAGTACTGCACCGTCAAAAAATCTTGCCAATTAAAATATTCAAGCTCAAGAAGACACGAAGGAGAACTAAATTCAGTCCTCACTGTGTGAGTTGTTTTGTGTGCACACCTCCGAAAATGAATGTCCAGAAAGACGTGTCTGCATCTCAGACATCGCACAAATACTAATTGAGTTCTCTTTCACGTCTCTTAAACTGACCGTCTTGGCCGGTATCCTAGTAAACATAGTTAGTAATGTTTAGTAGTCTAAACATTACTGTTTTATGTTTAGTAGTCCACGGCCGCTGAACGTCTGATGCATATGGCACACTTTTTCTGGAAACACTTTAAGATAGGGATATTTGTGTTGGCCTGCTGAATGTTAAATGGATCCGCAGTGTGTTCATTAGAAATTATTTGATAATGCAGCAAGACAAACTATAAGTTAATGTATGTTTTTTTTTTTTTTTTTTTTTTTTGCTGATGTTAAAGAAGAATATGCTGTATTTGTTATCTCACTTGGCGCATGGACACTAGCAACCACGTCTCTGCAGACATATTTCTGTTGTTGATCTGTTGTGTTTGCTGCTGTTAGCACAGTAAAATAAACCCGTGAAAAAAGTATTTTTAACAAGTCACAGACACTCATCAATTGTATTTTTATTTGATGTCAATTCAATATTATAATCTTATCAGTTAACGGTTAATAATCGATTAATGAGCATCGGTTGTCCGTCGGGAAAAATAACCGAAATGAGCAACCCTACTTTAGGAGTTTCGAAGTCGTTCCTCTGGTTTGTTGAATTCTATAGGATGTCCGCGAGACGCGCGTCACGTTCTTTAGCAGTCTACCTGGAAACAAATGCTGTGATGCCCTTCTCCCTTGTGGAAGAAGAACGGCTTCACGCTTACAACTGTGGCAATGAGCGCTTACCAGGTTCAATTAAATGCTGGTTTTAAATTTTTTTTTATGAATTTTGCGGCACCATTGTTGCAGTAAATTTGCACCACATTCTTGAATGAATAATTTATAGATGCACACTGGTCTGTTACTGCAGGGACATCGACTTTACATTTTTATGCCCCTAAACTTGACGCGGAACAAAACGAACTGTGATTGGTTGTGCTACATGTCAGTCAAACTTTCTCTTGGAAGCTGCAAAAGACTTTCTGCCATCTTAAAGTCGGCATGAAATCAAATTTTATGTTCCTGCACACAATAAGGCCAGCGTGAGCAACGCTCGGGACAGTTGACAGAGCTCTCACTGTCCTGATCGGGCCAGTACTGCACCGTCAAAAAATCTTGCCAATTAAAATATTCAAGCTCAAGAAGACACGAAGGAGAACTAAATTCAGTCCTCACTGTGTGAGTTGTTTTGTGTGCACACCTCCGAAAATGAATGTCCAGAAAGACGTGTCTGCATCTCAGACATCGCACAAATACTAATTGAGTTCTCTTTCACGTCTCTTAAACTGACCGTCTTGGCCGGTATCCTAGTAAACATAGTTAGTAATGTTTAGTAGTCTCCGCCTCAGACGTCATGCCCACGGGCCGTTGGCTGAACGTCTGATGCATATGGCACACTTTTTCTGGAAACACTTGAGGGATGCTCATTTTGGCCGTTTAACCGTTAACCGATAGTAAGAATTTTGACCGATTAATACTATCAGTTAAACGGTTTAAAGTTTTTGCTGTATGGTTAAAGAAGAATATGCTGTATTTGTTATCCCACGGGGCGCATGGACACTAGCAATCACGCGTCTCTGCAGACATATTTCCCAAACTATGTAGGATCATTTCGCAGAAAGGGCGACGAAGTTACTTGCAAATTATGCTATGCGGTATTAAAATAAAGCAGTAATACAAGCTCTTGCCTGGTTGAAAGCAAATAAAAGGCGCTTCCCAATGCTGGCCGCTCTAGCAAGGAGTTATCTCTGTATTCCCGGGAACCAGTGCCATCTGAAGCCTTAATGCTTTTCGTCGTGTGGTTTTGGTCAAGTTTACTAAAGTAGCCTAAACATTGTCAAGTATTGATGGTTTATTGAACAATTACTCAGTTTCCTCTGTCGTTCAAAGAACTCAAACAGACAGGGCGATCAAACGAGTCAGCGGAGGCTCGCACTGTGGAGACCGTTTAAACGAGGCTTTCTGCCGCAGGTCTAACTGTCAACAGGCTAACTTACATCATTTAGACATGTTATTTTATTTATTTATTTTTTAAATAAAAACCAGTCAAGCTGTGGATTGAGGTAGGCCTGCTATTTTGATTTGACTGGAAAAACTATTCCGGTTCTTCAAAGCTTCAAACGGATTCAGTGTATTTTCGTTTTGTTATCTTAATTTGGTAATTATTTAATAAAAAAAAATTGTGTAGGCCTATTTATTTTATGCTTTTATTTCTATGATTTTATTCAGTTTTTCTGTGTTGTCAGAAAAGCTGCAGGTGTGTGAAAATGTGACAATGTGTGAATCCAGGTTCTGTTGTTGATCTGTTGTGTTTGCTGCTGTTAGCACAGTAAAATAAACCCGTGAAAAAAGTATTTTTAACAAGTCACAGACACTCATCAATTGTATTTTTATTTGATGTCAATTCAATATTATAATCTTATCAGTTAACGGTTAATAATCGATTAATGAGCATTGGTTGTCGGTCGGGAAAAATAACCGAAATGAGCAACCCTACTTTAGGAGTTTCGAAGTCGTTCCTCTGGTTTGTTGAATTCTATAGGATGTCCGCGAGACGCGCGTCACGTTCTTTAGCAGTCTACCTGGAAACAAATGCTGTGATGCCCTTCTCCCTTGTGGAAGAAGAACGGCTTCACGCTTACAACTGTGGCAATGAGCGCTTACCAGGTTCAATTAAATGCTGGATTTTAATTTTATTTAATGAATTTTGCGGCACCATTGTTGCAGTAAATTTGCACCACATTCTTGAATGAATAATTTATAGATGCACACTGGTCTGTTACTGCAAGGACATCGACTTTACAATTTTATGCCCCTAAACGTGACGCGGAACAAAACTAACTGTGATTGGTTGTGCTACATGTCAGTCAAACGTTCTCTTGGAAGCTGCAAAAGACTTTCTGCCATCTTAAAGTCGGCATGAAATCAAATTTTACTTATCGTATTTTTATATTTAATATTGTAGTGTTTACCATAAATGATTTATGTGCACTTCATACATTTTTAAAAATTAATTTACCCTTATAATCTTTAATCAAATACATGAACCTCCCCTCCCCCCTCGAAACGACTTCTCTTCTCTCCCGGTCATGTGCTATCGCGCTCTGTCTCGTTTCAAATTCTGCGCTGCCTCTCAGACGCCTGTCGCTGACATGGGTCACTGATCACAGCAACGCCCAACTTCTAACGATCCAATCAATTCCTGAAGAATGAAATCAAGCTCCGCCCTACATTTTTTCTAATTTCGGAGGCCGTTTCACTCGGATATATGTCACAATAAAGAGAAAAAGACGATCTCAACTTCCGTTTCATGCCGACTTTAAGTAAACTTAAACAGTTGAGAAATAAAACGCATGTTTAACAGTATTTTGAAACCGGCATTATGTCTTAAAGTTACAGCAGCCTAATATTCCTACTGCTGTTTGTGTTTTTAATGTAAATAGAACAACAAAGGACAAAGAAAAAATCACTCACTGCTTTTGACCGAATAACTTTTGTAACTTTAATAATGATTTATCTATATTGAATTAATAGTGTTATTTTACATTTGAATACTTTATTCAATTTCTGTACCTGAAAAACCTGAAAAGCACTGATTATTAAGTCTGTATCTTTGTTCTGTTATATTTATTGTGCTATTACTCGTAATTTGATTTGTGTTCTTATTTTTTTTCTCTGCTGACACCTATGCATTTGTTTTCACCGTGTCCCATCTCTGGCCTGTGTTAACGTCCTGTTTACAGAGACTTTTTAATATTTCCGCACAATTTAAATTTTATATAATGAATGGCAATGGAGTTTGTGTGCAAGTCCGGAATAGAGATTAGCAAAAATAAAACGAAAAACTGACCGGTCGACCAATGCATCTCTGATCTCACACAAATTTTTAGCACCCTATGTTTCAGTTAGCTTGAAATTGCCTTTATGTTAAATTACAGCTTTTCCAGTGTCCATTTTATAAAAGGATAGAAAAATGTCACAATTCTTGATTCCAATTTTAGTACAGCAAAAACTACTAGCCTAAATTTAAAATACTATTTAAGACATGTGAATAGTCAGTAATATATGAATGAAGCTCAATGACTTGAGGAAATGGAGTTTTTTTATTTTTTATATTTGTTTGTTTGCTTAGTGATAGACCAATTTAACGCCATGACCGATTGGTTGACAATTTGAGATTATTTGCATTGGCTGATGATTGTCTCTGTTGGGCTAAAGCTTCCACATATTAATTCCAAAATACATTGATAGCCTTTTCAACTTTTTTTTTCATCTTTTTCATTTGCATCATCTTATGTCAATCTTGGATTTTAGATATTGATATTGTAAAAACCCAACTGCTAGCTGTGAAGTTAAATGTTTTCTCATCTTTGTAAAGTATGGAGAAATAGAAGCTACTGGGGTGGGGAAACGTAGAATTTTCAAAGTTTTAATATTTTTCAATATTTTACCTCACAGTGTATAATGTACTCTGACACCAAAGAATCAATATTTTGAATGAATTCAGAGAAAGTCTGATAAGGTTAAACATACTGTAGCACTAGCTCAATAACACTATCCAGTTATTTATTAGTAAAAGTACAAAAGTTCAATGCTTCTAATCATTAGACACTAAACAGAATCACAGTGTTATTGTTTAATGACCCAGGTATTAATATGCTGATATGTTTATATCAATCAATATTATATCAGTAGTTATCTTCTGATTCCCATTCCTAGAATCATGTGTGTCAGTCAAAGCTTGAGTAGCTATATAGTAGTAATAGAATCATGGGATTGTGCCATAAGAAACTGATAGCTTCCTGCTTTAAAATATTTATTTTTTGACTGCAAGACATTTAGATCTCTAATGTAACTAAGCACACTGTAACGTCTGGTATCTTATGCTAAGCTCAGGCTATGCTGTATTTGTTGCACATGAGTTATTTCCCAAAGGAAATACACAAGAATGCGCAAGAGTGTGCTTTGTATTTTACTTTGAGCAGACAGCAATTGTGATACGCTGACAAAACTCTGAAATGCTCATTTCAGATTCATTAGAACGTGTCTCCTGTTGGGATATTTGTGAATCCTGTGGTATTTAGCAACTTTTGTATTAAGACCAGTCTGCTGACGAATTATGCTTTTGTGCGGAACGTTTTCTTTGTTGAAGCCTTGATGGAGTTTATTCATGAGGATATATGAACTATCGCAAGGATTGTCAGTTCTCATTTGTATTTTTCATGGTAAGCACTTTGTCATAAAGTGATATAAGTCCCCATCCTTGAATGTATCCTGTTTGCGTCAGGCCGTATAATTAATGTACAGTGCTAAATGCAAATGGATAGACCTCAAGGAGAAAACTTCAATCTCCATCACTTTGAAAAAGTAACTCGTACAGTGAGACCCAAGGTCCCTGCTAACTCAAATCAGACGTTTTGCAGAACTGGAACGTTGGAACACTCCAGCCGGGGACTTCCTTTTAGACTGTGACCTTCTTTCGGTGAGGGAATCTGACACTAGGAGATGGATTTCTCAGCTATCTAAGCTGATGATGTAATGGGAGTCTAAGCGTAACAAAAGACTGTGCCAGCCAGGTCGTCACTCGTCCTGTGCACAGGTGCTCCCGTTTCTGAACACTTTGGACCCTCAGAACTGTGGAAACTTGTCTGGATTTGGCTTGGAGGTTACATTCCTTACTAATAGCAGTCATTTCAGAAAATATACTTTCTGAATATACTTTTTTTTTCTCTTCATCAGGTATTTGGGTCTATGTCACGATACTATGAAACCTAAATGACCCCCCAAAAACATAACATTTATGAATTAAAGATATTTGAAAACAAATTGTTCAAAGTAAACAAAAAAAATACTTTTATTCAGCAAGAACACATTAAATTGATCAAAAGTGACACTATGTGCATTTATAATATTACTTGGTAAACATTGGAGACTTCTTTCAAAATCTTACAGACCCTAAATATTGAACAGTGGTGTATAATATAATATAATATAATATAATATAATATAATATAATATAATATAATGTAATATAATATAATATAATATAATATAATATAATTTTTTTAACATTTTAGTCATCCTTGGAAAATGCTATAAGTGAAACCAACATGAATACAAAAAGTAAATTTATGTGATCTTTTATGAGCAACGTTTTTTTCTTTTCTTTATTGTGGACACTTTTTTTGTCATTCAACCATTTAACTTCAGACTAATGCAAACTGTGTATTGCACTGATAACACGGCAGGAATTTTTGATTCATATGGTTTAATCTTCCATTGTAGAAAATGTCCCAATATGGCATTGACATCTTGCACTGATTCGGGACCCTGGCTAGTAGTAACTCCAGACAAGAGTCTGCACATTAGTGAGCATGAAGTAGGGGGTGCACGGTTCACAAAGCCCAAGGTTCGGTTCGTATCACTGTTTTAGGGTCACGGTTTTCGGTTCTGTACGTTTTTTTTCTTTTAATCGTTAACACTTCAGAAATTTACTTCAGCATGTGATATATAGCTTAACTATCCACAATTTAGGATAAAGGATTTAAAAAATTGCTATCATGTAGAAGTTGTTTCCTAACTGGCTGTCTCCTGCTTACGCTGTCTACAGAGTCTGACACATTGGCGTAACATTTCATGTCAATCATGTCAATTTTGATCAGAACAATGCACTGTGGCTTTAATTCAGCGTGAGAAGCTTTTTGCCCAAACTTCAAAGGCCTGTTTAAACGATTAAAACTAGATGCATATCTTAAAGCTACACTGTGTAACTTTTTTAGTTTATTCTTAGCTAAAAACACTTAGTTCTTTCAAAAATATATGTGCTCATTAATGTATATTTACTTCTTTCAAGTAATAAAGTATTCTCGTAAGTGTATAATATGCCATTGAAAATACATACGGGTGAAGGGTTCGAATGCGCGTCGCCATGTTGCCCCTCCATCTTGAAAGTACATTAGCCAAAGAGGGACATACCCGTAAAATTCAAGCTTCGCCTTTCCCGTTTTAACACTTGATGGCACCGTGTCGAATGTGAAGAGGGGGATTGCTTGAGACTGATATACCTACAATGTAAACTTTGCCTTACGCTAGTGATGTCGTACAATATACAGAATGACGATAGCACCGATTAAAAGTTACTTTACTAAGATTAGCTTGCATTCGTCTGGGAACCTGATCGCTGATGCTAGCAATGAAATGGCAAAAATAAAAAGGTAAAACTATTATTCATTTTACATAGATGTCATAACCTACATGTTAACTGACAAATTAAATAACTGCAAATTATAATAGTTTTCTAAAGTAACCTCATCACTTGATCGAACTGGAAGCCATGTTAATCTTGGACTATAAATCGGCCACCGTAGGAGTTAAAACGAAATCGGAATTGAGAGGAACAGAAACTAATATTCACTGGATGGTCATATACCTTTTCACCGCTAGATGGGGGAAAATATCACACAGTGTAGCTTTAACTTTATTGTTACATTTACCATGTGAACTACTTATATACAACAAGTTATATGCATGTGTGTTTGGGACAGAGGGGAACACGGTCGCATTTGCAGCAGATATATGCTGCCCATCATAAATCAAAGCACGAGACAGACAGGGGTCGGAGGAGAACACCATAAAATGTGACAGAATTGACAATATTTGTCTGTATTTGCAATACATGAGCCGCGGTTCAGCTGTGCGAGACAAACGATGCCAGTGTGAATGCAGAACGGGCGCACGCTGCTCCAGCTCTCCATACACAGTGCTTCTGCCCTGCCAACGCATGAAGCTGGCGTTATACGACCCTGGCGCATCCTCCAGCTCCGGGCAGCCTTCCTTATCTCTCCCACTTGCCATTTCTACACGTGACAGACCTGCAGCACTCCACTTTTACTGTCTTTTACTTCTTTTGCTGTATGTCCACACACACCTCTCATTTCGCACGAAAAGAACACCCACTGTCTGAGGTAACATACAGGCATGAGGCTACATTGCGCATGCGTCGAACCGTGCGAAGCACACACGCTCCGAACCGAGACGAGCAAACCGAACGGTTCGGTGTTTTTTCATGTACCGTGCCACCCCTAGCGTGAAGTGAAGCTGTGGTATCAAGACCCCGCCCAGACAGACGCAGAATCTGTTAGTACAGTTTACTACAGAACAACTAATTATGTTGGTGTTAAATAAACAGTTTTTGAAATATAGTAATTTAAAGCTCCAATCTTCAAACCAAAATTTTTGGCTTCACTTTTCAGTACTTGGTTTGTACCATCACAGAATTCCTTCTATGCAGTTGCCTGACTAGCTATAAAACAAACAAAAAAACAGGCACAGACTTAAATAGTGTGTTCTGTACTATCCAATTTTCTCAGATACAGGCCTGTCTAAATGTGTATATAAGGTCAGACACTATAACTAACAGCCCTCATTGTTGAAGTCAGATGCTTGAGCTATGGCTGTTACAGCCTGTGCATAATTGTGAGGCTCGATGTTGTGCTGTCACTCAAACATCGGAAACAATTTCCAGGTATACTTGCAAAAAGAATGGGAAACCGTAACTTGCTAAGTGCTTTTTCAGCTTGTCAAGATGGTTATGCACTGTCAAATGGATGCTAGGAAGGAAGGAAGCAGAGGAAAGTTTGGCTCTTTGTTCCCAAAATCTGAATAGTTTTGATCCTTCATCATGCCGAGCCTAATTGTTTTGCCACGGGACCAGAGTTTGCTTAACAAAGTATGTTAGTTTGGCCCCAGAGACCTCTGTTGTTCTTTTTCCCACCATGGCCCTCGCCATCTGAGAAGGGAGATTGTTGACTTTTCATTAGTCGTGATCTACACGAGGCCAAAGTTCAGTATTGCTAGGAGTGGGGACGGTCTGTAGTGCACCAACGTCTCCCAGAGTCAGCGGTGTGAGCTGAGCTGTCTGTCGCAGCCTCTCTCGCCCTGTGTGACTGTAGTGTACGCCGCTCCCTAGCCTATGATGACAGACATCCGAGGTCGGTAAGGTAAAATCTCAAAGTGAGTTTTGGCAGATTTGACTTGAATAGTTTGGGGGGAGGGGAGGGGGGGAGTGCCTCATGTGACACCTTGTTCCACTTTTTTCCCAGAACTGTCACTCCCTTCAATTGCACCTGGGAGGCTCAGAACCCCGGAGTTGCTCAGTTGTCACATATTCAAGTTGGAACCAAAACCAAAACAAATAACCAATTACTTTAGTGGTTGACCAATATATTGCCATGGCTGGGAAGTGTTTCTGTTTGGCCAGTGTGTGGAATTAGCACTTTACTGTGCTAATTTGATCTAATATTTAATGTTTTTTTTTAAATGTTGTAGATTTATGAAGCACATGAGAATCAATAAAATGATTGTCTAAATGTTTTTCAGCTTTGTTCAAGGTAATTAAAGCAACAGTTTTTCAATAATCAAAGAATATTTAAAAGTATGGTATTTTGGGTAAAAGGCGTCCCTGCTGTTGGCTGACTTCGTCCAGTTGTTGGTATGACATGGTTAGATTCAAATGTTAAATATCATTTATCAAGTTGAGTGTCCACCTTAGAGATAATCACCATTTATAATGAAACCATCATATTTAAAAATGTGATATTAATCCAGTCATATAATAAAACATCATATTACTTACTACTGTAAAGTCTCATTCAGTGCTTTCAGAATCTTTACTTTTTTAAATAATTTTGTGTCTGTTTTTTTTTTTTAAATGAACATATTTTAATTATATTAACTGAACAAAATTAATTATTTTATCAAAATACACTGAAAATAGTATAAACTTTCTTAAAGTACTTATTTTGAACAAGTATTAACTTAGACATTATTTAAAATATTATTTTAGCTAAAGTATTTGTATCAATGTGTGCCTTTTGCCCCATGCTGGTGAGGCCCACTTTACCACCTCTTACATTTTATACGATTTTTATGATTGATTTCACACAAACTCTGCTGCTCCATCAATGTTCATTAGAAACATATATTTTTTCTGCAATTAAACGCTATGGGAGTAGTGAAAAGCACTTTTTTTTTTGAGTGTGCCTTTAGCATATATATATATACATATATATATATAGGCTTATATCTGTCACCCTGCTTGCTAAGACATCAGAATCAACCATACAAAATCTATGGTCAAACACTACTCTGCTTGAAGGCCATGTATGTATGCTCTTCATACAGCATAATTTTAGCTAGCCAGCCACATTCTGTCCAACAATTCAATTCTCGCACTCTTCAGAAAGATGATAATTCAGGAAATGGTAATGACTTTCCTGTGTAGGGCTTTGAGGTTCCTGCTGAGCTGCCCCGAAGCTTTCAGTTGAGGAAGTAAATTGCTTAGACCCTTACAGCCTCAAGGTGAAAGCACCCCGGGTCCTCAAAATGCAGGGAGGAGGCGTCACCGGAGTCAGCAGTCCTCTCAATCGTGAGGAGGTGTATTACAGTCTACGCTGGTCCAGTTCCCAGACTTATCCCTTTACCACATGAATGTCTCTATTGTCCAGTTCAGGACCAGATGGGAAATGTGTGGTATCCAGCTCGCCAGCTCTCTCCTTTTTTTTTAAATCCCAGTTTTGTGAGAAGCTGAGCTGTTGGGAATCCTGCTGTGGACGCTGGCCAAGAGACCGCAGGTGCGTTACATAAATTCCAAGCTTTTGCCAATTAAATATCAGTGTTGGCTATGACCTCGTACCACACGAAAGTGCCAAGTTACATTTGCCATTTACAACATTAAATCTACAACATTAACATTTACAACTTTAATAGGAGACTTCAGATAATTGTGCTGTAGCATTCTCTCACCAGTGTTAACGCTGATACAGTTGGTTGGAAATCATGATACTTTTTTTCAGGATTCTTTTGATGAATAGAACGTTCAGAAGAACGGCATTTATTTGAAATATAACTCTTTTATAACAACATAAATGTCTTTACTTTCACTTTTGATTGCATTAGCATAGAGATGCCCTTAAGTCCAATAGACATGGACTAGAATCCACAAAAATCCAATTTTGATATCATGGGGTCTTTATTAACATCATTTTCTAGGTATGTCCCAGTTCTGTGGTCATTTGTGATAGTAGTCTAGTGGGAAAAATCTTGACTGTGGCCTTTGAGATGCTGGATTTGATCACTGGGACATCGTTCTAATATTATAGCTGCTATAACCAGCATGGCAAAACTCATTAGTAAGATGTGAATTGATCTGAGCGTTTTCCTAGTGGGAAGGCCTTTCTGAGTGGCCCGGCGACTGAGACGCGTAGGGAGACACAGAGTAAATTGCATTACGGTTCATCTCCCATTTCACCCAGCCTGTCTGATGGGATCAGCTATTGCAGGGACACATGGATCAACAGTAGGGATGGATGAAAGGTACAGTGGGGCTTTTGAAATAAGTGCAATGTGTGATTTAGTATAAGTTCAGATACTTAACTTAGAAAGTTAAGTTAAAAAAACCTTGTTATTTAAAAAAAATGTGACCGGCATGTGTCTTATGTGCTATTTCATCCATCTGCCGTACCCCGTCAGGACAGGCTATCTGGTAAATGCTTCTGCATGACTTTGGGAGGGGGAGAGTGGACACAAGAATGTAGCTGCATTTGGCTTTGCTAATCCTTCACTGTTAGAAGAGAATGGACACTGTCTCACGCTGTCCGGCTCTGTGTGTACCTCTGATGAAGGAAAAAAAGAAGCCTCGTTGTTAGGGTGAGGCCATGGCTTGATGTTAGGAAATGTTTAGGCTTGTCTGCAATTTTCTCTGGTTAAAATATTTTTATGCACTTTTTTATTTAAAATGTTAAAATATTTTTAATAATAATAATAATAATAATACATGTAAAAAACATATGTTAAAAGGATAGCTGACCCAAAATGAAAATATTATTGTTTAATCCTATAAATAAAATATGGTATTTTTTAAGGATGTTGTTAACCAAACATTTTTGATGATCAGTGACTTCCCATATATACAGTGTTATACTAATATGTCCCGCCACAGTCTGAAAATGAACCGGACATTAGGCCTTTCGTGATAATTAAATAACCATCTAAACATTTTTTGATCTAACCGCGGTCGTTTCAGACAAGCGTGATTATACCACTCTTATATGGCACAAGTGGGAGTCATAGACTAAAAGACAGACAAGCACCAATTATGGTTTCATGCACTATATTCAAAATCATCTGAAGCCATATCTTTATGTGAGGGATAGACGAATATTTACATTGTTGAATTAAAGTTGACATCTTCCCTCCACTGGGGCAGTCAATTATTTCAAAATTGCATCGTGTTCGGTCAGCACGTACAGTCAGCACGGTACAACTCTCTCCAATATGATATATTCCCATTAATACTTGATACATAGAAACAGGGCTATGGATTTGCATTTACAGTCCCTGACAAAAGTCTTATCGCTTGTGTACAAATTGAACTGAAGTGCCGCTGAAATATATTTATTATCAAGATTTTTTTACAAGAAATGGCTAAGAAATTTTAATCCCAACAGCTTTTGTTATAAATGTTTCAGTGCAAAATGAAACTGTCAAAAAATATTCTAATATTTACAGCTTGGTAAAGCCCATTGAGTGAATTTTTGCAAAGACATAAGTGTTGTCGCCTTGTCATATGAGCTTCACCTTGACTGATAATGGATCAATTAGATCTCAGGTGTGTATAAAATGAACCCCAGTACACTAGACCTTCACATCAACTGCAACTAGACCTCTGCAAACATGCCTAAGATTCACCCTGAGACTAAAGTTTTGATTATCAAGAGGCTGAAGACCAGATCCACTGCTGATGTGGCAAAGTGTCTCAGCGTCAAGTACAGAGGATAAAAAAAAGATTTGAAGAGACTGGAGACGTTTATGACAAACCCAGGTCAGGCAGACCCTGCAAGACAACTGCTCGAGAGGACCTTTTGTTGGCTCGAAAATCCAAGGCCAGCCCATTTTCCACTGCAGCAGAGCTCCACGAGAACTGGTCACCTGAAGTCCCTGTGTCAACCACAACAGTTTGTCGGATTCTGTCTCGAAATGGCCTCCATGGTCGAATCAGTGCCCAGAAGCCAGCACTAAACAAAAGACAATTGAAAAACCATGTGGCATTTGCCAAAGCCCACAGCCTGCTTAAAGGATGGACGCTGGAAAAGTGGCAGAAGGTGGATTTTTCAGCTGAATCTTCTGTTGAATTACACCACAGTCGCCGCAAATATTGCAGGAGAACTACTTGACCCCGCATGGATCTGAGATTCACCCAGAAAACAGTGAAGTTTGGTGGGGGAAAATCATGGTCTGTGGTTACATCCAGTATGGGGGTGTGCAAGAGATCTGCAGGGTGGAAGGCAACTTCAATAGTCTAAATAGCTTTTCATATGAGCTATTTCTAACACCAATTGATGAATTAAAAGTCAGGTTAATAGCAGGTGTTTCTACAAAATAGATAAGCGACACGGCTTTTGTCAGGGACTGTAAATTACTTTATCTTGCTGGAGTTTATTGCTGTTTCTGAACAATGTCATACACGTGTAATCACACAACACAAGGACTATGATTGTCATCACACACACAATAACTGAAATTTAAAACTTAAAACATTGCCCTGGATCACTGTCCACCTACCACAGTCTCACTAAAACCTGTGGGAAACACTATGTATAAAAAATATAAACTGCATTTTCTTCTTACTAATGGTTAGAACTAGATGCCGTAACTAGAACAAATGAGCATCACAGTTTTGTCTACTACACACATACTAAAGCACATGTGACACTCGTGGTGTTATCAGCATCTGAACTTCATCTGCAGAGCTACTCTGAGAATCACTTCACCAACACTGCACCATTTTATTTGATAAAACTATCATCATTATTCATATCATATACACAGAATGTCAAAGGTCGTCACGCAACCTGTCAAAATAACACTTGAAGAAACACTCAGTACTGGTTTGTATCAGAAATAAATATCTCTGACTAATTATGCAAATACTTTGCAAACACTATATGAGAATTGTGTGCTTTTTTTTGTAAGGTTCGGGAGTTCATTTTTACAGTTGAAGTGAAACTTACTTGAATAAAATTGTGCTTCAACCTTTAAACCTTTCATTTGATATTACATAACTGCATTCTATGTTCTTTTCCAGTAAATGGGGGGCTTTATTGCCAAGGTAATCATAAAATGTTTGTTAATCGAGGTTAGGTTTTCTTTTTGACCCCATATGAACATTCAGTGTGACATGATTGAAGCTGAAGCGTGTATTTTTCTTTTTTCTATGATAAAATGCTTAGTCTTATCCCAGTTTAATAGTGGTGCCATCAAAACATTGGGAGTGTTTGAGAAAGCTGTTCGAAAATGTGCTGTAGAAATCACTTTTAATTCTTTCTTTCAGTTCAGGTTATTAGCAGTTTCATTTTATACTTCTGGAGCACAGCAAGGGTTGTAGTACAAACTAGGGCTGCATGATATTGGAAAAAACTGACATTGCAATCTTTTTTTTCTTCCGCAAAATATATTGCAATATGAAAACAGTTTCACCAGATGAGTAGCTCTATTTGGAAATAATTAATCATTCTATAAAGATTGGGGTGATTTTGTAAGGCAGTGAATCTGCATAGAATAAATTGATAAATACAATAGAAGAAAGATACAAATGAAATAAACAGCACTTTAGTCTAACAGTATTCACGTACAGAAACTAAATAATCAAATGTTAAATAACTGCACAACAAAATACTTGTTGAATTTACTTTTTTTTACAAATAACAGTTTAGTTATATGACATAATAACAAAAGTAATTCATCAAAATGTCTTTGAGTAAATACAAACCATTTGAATTTGTCACTGTTACATAACATTATTAAGTAAACTTTACATATAAATATTATGTTAAATTTGCAAAAGTTTATTATGTTAGGTTAATTTACCTTATTAAATGTACTATTTGCTCTACAAGTGTAAGTGAAAAACTATTAAATAACTATTAAAATGCAAAAATAACTCATTGGACAAACTCAAAAACTCAATCAACTAACAACATCTTTCCCTTATACTGAAAAACACATAAAATAACACTTTAATCCCTAAATTTACTCTCCTAATGCAGTCACCTGCAAAGCATGCTGGGAACTACAGATCCACTGCCCAGTTTGTTTGTTTGTTAAGTAAAGCTGTCAATACTGTTTTTTTTTTGTTGTAGAAACAACTCAGTAAATTTAAGTTCATGTTGTTACATGAATTTTTTAAGTAATGTGGTTTTGTTGTATAAATTAAATATACATAAGATAAAGCTACATAAATGATTTTCTTTGTATTTTGTTGTTTGATTAACATTAAAAGACACAGGCAGCAGCAGGAATATTAGGCTTCTGTCACTTTAAGACTGAACGCACGGATGTCCTGCGATGTGACTATCGCGGACACACACCTCGCAATAAATTTGCAAGCAGTTTTGCAAAATAATTTTATTTGAATTGCATGTTGTAATTTTTAACTGCAATGTGACCTAAAGTTCTCATATTTATAACACTTTATCTGTTCTAAAGACATTTTGAAACTGAAGTATCAGTATTGAAAACTATTTTGTGCTGTTCTGTATTTTACCTTCATCACCATATCAGTCTGAGGGAGTCGTTCATGAATTTCTAATAGCAGCTATTCTACTGAAGTGATGGTGCTGCTGTAACACAGCCTGTGGCATGACTGAGCAAATAATGTCCTACAGCCACACCTGTTCTCTTTCCTCCATTTCAAACAACATGCTTTATGCACTAGTCTGTTTTTGTGCTGCTTTTATTCCTTTTTGTCCTATCCATCTTCTGCATTTCATCAGTTATAGATGAGGCATTACCAAGATGTTGGGCAAATATGTGAATCCATCCTGTCTCTAACAAACCTGGCTGTAATTTTCAAGTAGATCTGTTTGTTGAGAGTTGAAACTCGTATATTTGCTAAAGGTATACACACCTCTTCCAGATCTTTGCATCGCCCCCTATGGACAGAGAAACGGTAGGGCAGGGTACTTAGTGTTGATTGGAATTTTTGCTGACCAAAAAATAGATGAGGTCATCATAAGTGGCCGGATTATATATTGGGTGCCTTTTGGTCTCAAGGAGGCAATGGAAGTCCTGTTTACATGACACCATTTTCAAAACAAAAACACAGAAAACTTTTTATGCTTTTTGGCTGTTCATTTATTCGACAATGATGTTTTTTTGGGCCCTGAATATCACAAACATTTGAAAACGGGTTTCAAAGTGCAAGGTTTTGAAAGTTATACCGTTATCGTCTCCATGTAAACTACAAAAATATGAATTTGTGAAAACTGTGATGTCATGAGCATGTGTATTATAGGGCTGCACGTTTAATCGAAATAAAACTGCACACATTTTGGTAAAGGCATAAAATTATATATATATAATTGTGTGTGTATATATATAAATATATATGTGTGTGTATTATACATTCACTACCAGTCAAGAACAGTACAGTACGATTTTTTAAATAGTTTTAAAGAAGTCTCTTCTGCTCACCAAGGCTGCATTTATTTGATCCAAATACAGCAAAAACAGTATTAATGTGAAATATTTTTAGAATTTAAAATAACTTTTTTTCTATTTGAATATATTTTAAAATGCAATTTCTTTCTGTGTTTCAAAGCTGCATTTTCAGCATCATTACTCCAGGGGTTAGTCACATGATCCTTGAGAAATCATTCTAATATGCCGATTTGCTGCTCAAGAAACATTTATTATTATTATCAATGTTGAAAATAGTTGTGTACATTTTTTTTTTCAGGATTATTTAATGTCTTTAATATACATGTCTATACTGTCACTTGATCAATTTAATGCATCCTTGCTGAATAAATGTATTAATTTCTTTAAGTAAAAAAAATAAAAATCTTACCAACCCAAAACCTTTGAACGGTAGTACAACGTTACAGAAGCTTTCTTTTTCAGGTAAATACTGTTCATTTGAACTTTCTATTTAGCCTGACGTGGTCATACTCAATTCTAGTCAGAATATGAGTCTGATACTGCTCCATTGGGCTGTGATTATAGGGGGTGTTTCAACCGATCCAGGAAAGTCCTCAATTGGATAGACCTACAACCAATCAGAGCAACGGAGCGACGCATAATGTTAGTTGTCAAATGTCAACAGAACTCAACTGCCCTGTGTTGCCAAGTCTGTGTTTTTCCCGCAGGTTGTTCTCCATGTCCATGCCGCCCCAACCCCCGTAAGAAATAGTGAAAGTGAATGCATATACGAACCAAGCGGCAACCTCCCGCTGTCTCTCTTGAAGCCAATACGGAAGTGACTTAAACTGCAGTTCATCGACTGGCCACTAGAGACAGGCTCCAGAAAGGAGCAGAATCTCATTGAGCCCCATGTTAAAATGCCCAACTTTACAGCATAATAAAACATGTTTACAGCCTGGTACAAATTCTAGTTTTGGTCTATACGGCTAATTTTGCCCTTCATGATAACTGTAAGGGGGGTGAATTTTGTTTTAACTCATTCGTTGACATTATATAAAGCCTTAAAGTTTTGCATAATTAAGGGCGTGGACACTTTGAGTGGCAGGTGGGTAGCCATTTATCTGTTGTTTGTTAGTAATCGCATCACCTCAGCTCTGCCCACGTCCCGCCTCTTTGCCCATTTTTTGTTATCCGGGAGTGACGGTAGATGACGTGCTGCCAAGATGGCAACTGCCAGCTCGACCCTACTTTTATGCTTCAAAACCGCTCTGCAGAATCCTATGGGTGACGTCACAGACACTAGGTCCATATTTTTATACAGTCTATGAGACGAACAAGTTCTCCATTTAGGATAAGAGCTTTTCAAAAGGCTTATAAATCACACAGGATGAGTTTTTTTGAGAAAGTAAAAATGCAGAATGTTTCCTGTGATGGGTAGGTTTAGGGGCAGGGGCAGTGTAGGGGATAGAATGTACAGTTTGTACGATATAGAAACCATTACGTCTATGGAGAGTCCCCACAAAGATAGCGAACACTCTGTGTGTGTGTGTGTGTGTGTGTGTGTGTGTGTGTGTGTGTGTGTGTGTGTGTGTGTATTAGACAGGAGATTGGGATCACAAGAAGGAGACGAGATGAGATTTTTACATGGTATTTTTAAGAAATCCTCAGTGATAAAATACATGACTAGAAAATAGTTTGCAGGTGCATTTGAAATGTTTTAACTCATCGTCTTGTAATGAATGGACTTTCAGTTCTACTTTCTGAGTATGAATTATCATTATGCAGTAAAAGACAACAATACTCAAGCACTGTAAAGGTTTTGCCAAAAACTCAACTGACTGACTCCTTTCCTGTATGATTGTCTCTTCAGACCTTAGAACTGCACATGAGCTTCTTTTGACCTCCTGATTGAACTCCTTCACACAAATTGATCGTATTAAGTGCAAACAATAACTATAATCAAAGTGCTCAATATTCCAAGTGCAAATAGATACCAATTTTTTTCTTCAAGCATGATACAGAGCTAAAAGATGGTTACAACTAGATAGCTTTCATATTGGAAGAAATTTGCATGCCTCAGGGAGTCGCTTTCAAACAGAGGTAACGTATTGAAATTGCGCTTGAATGCACGTCGTTTACTTTCACTTTCAATTTTGCAATCATGCATATCTACTCTGTGAATAGGGAGCGGAGCGAGGTGCTGAACGCGCATTTTAAAATACAAGACATTTGTCTGACGCTTCTGTTGCGCAATGAATCCTCCGTCACGGTCCAGTCCACTAACATGTAACACACACGCTCGTCTTCTCGTCATGCGTCGAGCTCATTCTAATTGAATGCGATCTACCTGAATTACATATATTTAAAATGTATTTTATTGATGCTCAACAGAGCATATATATATATGTAAAAATGTAATTTATTGATGGAAATACTGAATTTTCAGTGTCACATGATCGTTCATAAATCATTCTAATATGCTAATTAGGTGCTCATGTCTCATCATGTCTTATTAATGTTGAAAACTGCTTAATGTGGAAACCATAATACATCATGTAAAAAAAAAAAGCATTATAGATGTCTTTACTGTCACTTGACCAATTTAATCCTTCTGTGGAATATTACCATGATGGCCGCTGAGTGAACTGCCTTGCCTTAGAGACTTTTGTTGCTCACACAGGTTTTCGTTGACTCTGTGTAAAATGCTCAATTGTGGTGAGCGGTGGTCAGCTCTCTCTCTCTCTCTCTCTCTCTCTCTCTCTCTCTCTCTCTCTCTCTCTCTCTCTCTCTCTCTCTCTCTTTCTCTCTCTTTCTCTCTCTCTCTCTCCACACACACACACACACACACACACACACGTGCGCGCTCTGTCTGTGTGTTCGCAGTGCTTTGAGGAGACCTTGGGGGGAGGAGGGGTATGGATAGGTTATGCATGATTTCACACTCCCCACCATTCACAGGGTATCAGAAGACTGATGAGCGAACGTGACTTTCACAGCTTCCTCTGCTACTCGTGCAGGTGTGTGTGTCTGCCTGAAAGAACTGTGCTCACATTTCCACTAACACACATAGACCCTTATCTCCTCCCATCCGTCAAGGCTTTGTTAAAAAGAAGGGCTGGTAAATGGCAGCCATGATGGATTACTCACTCATTTGGCAGCGCTCTCATTTGTGTGTGTGTGTCTGAGCGTGTACGTGCAAGAGTGACAGAGATGGGAAGATGACTAAAGTTGATTTTCTTTGCACACCAACAGTATGAGTTGTTTTTCTCCATTCGCCACCAAGGCAAATACCTAATAGCACCACTCGACAACAATGAATGATAATTGTATTTTATTTTCTACAAAAGCATTTTACACAGATTCTATTTCAGTAAAAACTGAAACAATGCTGCATTTATTTGTTCAGAAACACTGTGATGGCAAAGATGATTTTAAATTGAAATGATTTTATCGTGCTGATTTGGTGCTCCAGAAACATTTCTTATTATTGTCAGTATTGAAAACACTCGTGCTGCTTAATATTTTTGCGGCAAACAATTTGTTTTTGTGGCCTTCGAACAGTTTAATGCTTCGTTGATGGATACAAGTTTTAATTTCTGTAAATATGTCAGGGTTTCTTTTTCTTGAAAACAATGGATGGGGAAACTGCTTTTATTGCATATTGTTTTTGTGATGTTCTGATTTCCCCATAAAATCAATTAGTAACTTGGGTGGAGGTTTTTTTGTGGTAATTTGTTCTCTTGTTCATCAGACAGCAATTTGTGACAACACTATTCACTGTGACAGTCCAGAACACACACTGTAAAATCTAATTAGTTGAAAAAAGCATGCAAACCGATTGCCTTAAAAAAAACAAGTAAAGTGAAATAGGAATAGTACGTTGTGCTAACAAATGCTTAGTTAGTATAGTTTACTTACACAACAGTTCTAGTAACTAAAAAAGAACTGTAGAGAATACTTGATCTTTTAGATTTACTCTTGACGTAGTATAGCTACCATAGATGTTACCATTGTTGTGTTTTACATGCTGAATGCTGAAGTCTGTGTGTGGCTCAAGCATGGTCAACTGCAAGATATTGCTACCAATATAGATGGATTATATCAACCCAATTAAAAGTTTCACAAGGTGTTTATGACGTAAGTGTTAGTAATAAAATTGTAAACGATCATTATATGACATAAAGGGAAGTATTACATAGGTTAATTGATCTTAATATTTGACTAAATCATTATCTATAGTTAATTATTCAGTCAGAAGCTATAGGTCAACTTTTAAAAACAAGCTATTTATTACTTCTCTTCCTTTGAAACCAAATAAAAGTGGTTTCGTGTTGCATCGCTGCATCATAAGAGAGTTAAAATATGACTATCACCATAATGGTGAGGTTTTCTTTTCTTTTTTTGCTTGGCAAAACGGCACTCAAACCAATCAATTAAACTTAACTTGTTTTTTCTGAGTAAACAAGGAATAGTATGTGAATAGTACATATTACTAGATTTTTACAATTAGGACACTGAACACGGCGTACACTGAACAATTAAGAGCAAGGATTGATTGGTTGATGTGTCGCATACTTAAATTGACCACAGCAACACACATCTGTTGATTGTCTCCCATCCGCCCCGCCCCACGGTTGTCAGTAAAATAACTATCATTAGATACCATTTCTGATGCTTATCTTCTTTGGTTCAGGCCACTGACTGTGAGCATTGTCTCCCTGAGGGGTGAGCGTATCCATTATTGTGTGATTACAAGATGACGACGCTTCTGACTGTGCAACACGGTGTAATATTACCTTATTGACCGTCTCGTGTCTTGGTTTTTGAAACAGGCTGTAACCGTGTTCTTCCACCTTTTTTATGGCACCAGCACTTAGCAGAGCAGCTCTTTAAAGTGCTACATTTGAAGCCTTGATCTTTGATTTTCTTCACACTGACAGAACAAGCTCTGAGGCTTGCTAATGAGGTGATCGGCTTCACTGTCCTCCAGCTCCTCTGTGGTTTTCTTATTTTAATTGATGAAATGTGCTATTAAGGTCAACAAACAAATCAAAATTACTATTTACTTTTTAATGCACATTCCTAAATTGAATTATTGATTGGTGCACGTTTATGCATTGGTAAACTTGTGTTTAAAATGTATTTTCATTTTGGCTGATGTTACAAAGACCTTTTAAGGTTTCAACCCGCCCAACCATGTAGAGACCACTTTTGAAGATCCAACCAATTCCCAGTAGATTAAATATACTCCTGTTCAATGATAATTTACCCAATTTTTTTGCAATTCAAATATACATTTCTGTTTGTACTTTCAGAACATTTATCCATTTTGTTTATTTTGTATGTGACATTTATGATAACTGATTGATTTCACTTAGTGCTGAATGACATTTTTACACACACACACACACACACACACACACACACACACACACACACACACACACACACACACACACACACACACACACACACACACACACACGTTTGTTTTTGTGAAATGTGGGGACATTCCATAGGCGTAATGGGCTTTATACCGTACAAACCGTATTTTCTATCCCCCTACACTGCCCCTGCCCCTAAACCTACCCATCACAGGAGACTGCGCAGTTTACTTTCTGTGAAAAAAAACTCATCCTGTGTGATTTATAAGCATTTTGAAAAGTGAGGACATGGGGAACGTCCTCATATTTCACCCTCTTTTTGTAATACCTATGTCATACCCATGTCATTATACACATTTGTGTCCTGATATTTCACAAAAACATGCCCACACACACACACACACACACACACACACACACACACACACACACACACACACACACATGCACTTAAACACGATATACACTGTTTTACAAACTATTATACAAGTGACACATCAGTAAGATTTCAGTACAATAAATATTCAGATTTTAGTTTTTCAAAGAAAGTTTTTTTCTTTTTTTTTTCTTTTTTCTCCTCCATATCTTTTTAGATAACTGGTAATCTCAGACTTGGGTTTTTTAAATAGTTTGCCAGGTCTACTTGGGTAAATGGAAACCCTACTTAAAGAGGTTGTTCCTCATTATTAAGCAAGTCACAGTTCTCATCCAATTTGGGGAGGAAGAAAGGTCTTTCTGAAGATGAAAAGCATGAAATGGTGCAATGTTATGTAAAAGACAAATCAAGCGTTAATTCTGTATTATCAGCAGCTTTATCGCGTTGCTCAGAAGCTAATTACCCTCCTCCATCCCCAGCTCCTCCTCTCGTCCAGTCAGGGCTTATTTCTTCAATTATGTTATACATTTAATTATCGTCTTTAAGAAAAACAATGATATCCCAATACTTTGGTTCTGTTCTGTTTACCCTAAGGGGGGTTATCGTGCTCTCCCTGCTCTTGGGCAGGGGGTTCTTGCCCAGAACACAACTATATCGTCAATCCAAACTGTATGCTATCTGCCATCATCTTTGATGATAGTGATCCTGAAAGAACTAATATTGTGTGAAAACTAAATGGAGATTGACAAACTATCAGAAGATTTGTGAGTAATTTACAGCACAAGAGAACTTGGTCCGATAAAGGCTTATTGAGGAAAGTTTGTCAAAGACTGCTATTTACAACAAGCCTCTGTTGAGCAGCAAATGTGTATTTGAAGCTGCTGCTGTCTCTGGAGTCTCAAGAACCTCTCCATGCAGGCATTTCAGCCACCTCTAACCAAATGCTCACACAGAGAAATGTTTACAGTGACTGTAGAAATACATTTTCAAACAGCATGGGATAGTGCAATTGTCCTGAATGAAAATCCTTTTATTTCAGAAGGCACTATCCTTCTTTTTATACCATAGCAGAAAATGCTCAGTTATAAACTCATATTAACAATAACACATATTTTGCAGAAGTCACTCTCGGAGAACCTAATGGACCTTCCATCTTACTTCCCAGTATTTCAGCCCAAATCATCCGGCTCCTTGCTGACGTTGCAGTCTTTTTGGACTGTGGTGGCTACTCACCGACCATCCAGAAATCCATCCATCTCTAGACTATCCATTGTAGAATGGCATTTGTCAGTGAATAAAACTATTTTAAAAACCTTCTTGTATTTCTACAGCCACTATAAACATTTCTCTGCGTGAGCTTTGGTTAGAGGTGGCTGAAATGCGACTTTTCCACAAATGCCAGCCTGCAAGGAGAGGTTCTTTATACTCCAGAGACACCAGCAGCTTCAAATACCTGTTTGCTGCTCAACGGGGTATTAAAAGGACAGCTATAAAAATAAGCCAATTCTAATGTTTTCCTTAATATGCCTTTATCTGTAACAATCAGTTATCTTGTGCTGTAAATTACTCTCAAATCTTATGATAGTTTGATTATCTTCATTCAGTTTTCACACAATATTAGTTGTTTTCATGCCTTTTGCATATCATTGCACAATTTCATGCTTTTCATCTTCAGAAAGATCTTTCTTCCTCCCCATATGCGTGACCTGGAGAAATAAAACAAACACCTTTGAAAAACTAAAATCTGAATGTTAATTGTACTGAAATTGTACTAATATATATCACTTGCATAATATTTTGGAACACTGTATGTGCGTATATATATATATATATATATATATATATATATATATATATATATATATATATATATATATATATATATATATATATATATATATATATATATATATTAGAATTAAAAATTAATCGTTTCTTCGATGCACCGAGGGCATTTTCGGTATCGGTTCAATAATAGACCATAACCTATTATAATGTACTGATTCTTTTCTGACGTCATTTGTCGCGTACATGCTTTGTCGTGGTAGCATAACAATGGCAGAGGGAGGAGGGAGGCGAGACGCGAGTGAGAGTAATTACAAATGCTCCAACTACTTTAAAAGCCGACATCTGGGCACATTTCAGCTTTAATGAACATCCTGGCAGGGACGTGCAGAGAGTTCTTCAGAGGCAGGGGCTCAAATGTAAAAAGGGGCAACATCTTAAAAATAAATAAAACTAAAAAACACACATATATATATATATATATATATATATATATATATATATATATATATATATATATATATATATATTTTATATATATATATATTTTTATATATATATATTTATATTTATATTTATATTTATATATATATATATATATATATATATATATATATATATATATATATATATATATATATATATATATATATATATATATATATATATATATATATATATATATATTTGTGTGTGTGTGTGTGTGTTGTCAACATTGTGACCCTGAAGACTGGAGTAATGATAATAAATTCAGCTTTGATCACAGGGATACATATACTTTCAATTTTAAAGTATATTAAAATAGAAAACCATTAGCCTATTATACAAATATTTCACAATTTTGCTGTTTTGATCAAATAAATGCAGGCTTGATGAGCATAAGAGACTTCTTTCATAATGCTGCATAATGATCAAAAATGATAATATAATAAAGTCCTTTCATGCCACCATTTCACATAATTGGCCTGTAGGTGCCGTTGGCACTTGGCTTCATTAGCTTTGATAGTTTCATCAAATAGTAAAGCGTGTATCAATTTACATAAATACAAGTGAGTTTAACACTACTTACATTAATGCAACTTTTGGTGCTGCGTGGTTTGTGCAGTGCTTTGTTTGTTGTCAGGAACATCAGGACGATTGTCAGGATGATCCATTTTAGTCAGAAATCGTTCCACAAGCGTTAGTTCGTCTGTCCATGTCATTTTCAACCGATTTATGAATTAGAACAGAAAATTACGCTCCACTTCACATTGTCCAATGGAATCTGAACTTTGCCAGATCACGATTGGTTGGTGTATATGACAAAGCGGCGGGCATTGGCGATTTATGTCAAATTTAAAAATATCTAAAATATATTTTTAATTAAATCAACACATTAGCGTTAATTACTGATGAAAAAATGTTTTGGTTTGTTTGGGGGAATGCTTTTCTCCAGTAAAGCCACAGACACTCTGAAAGAACCATATATGGCTCGAGAGCCGTTTCCGAACATACTGAGGAAAATCAGCCAGTAAAACCTAAAACACATGCAACCCATAGCAACGGGTTATGGCAAGCGCCTCAGACCGACTGATATGAAAAAATAAACAGAAGTTTTCCGACTTTTGACACGTTGTCCTTTTTTATTGACCACAAATATTATCATTGATATTTGTCTGAGAGAGCACTCTTGATTTATTTTGATAAAGGGCAGGGGCTCGAGCACCCAAAGCCCCCTCTGCACGTGCCTGCATCCTGGTAAGCATGGTCTAGAGAACACAAACGGTGTGTGTAAATCAAGGCTATCTGATTTATCAAAACGATTTCATTTACACTTGGGCACATAAATGTATCTCCGCAAAATGGATATAAATCCGATCCTCAATTCCCTCACTATATGCAGATTTAATGGAGTTCACATCACCGAAAACAACATGAGCTGCATTTTATTGATCATCAGCTAATTTCAAATTCAAAGACCGCAATATGAGCGAGCGCGGCAACAGCACTGATGAGATCATTCAGTTTCTTTACTTTTGATGAATATGATTGTATGTTGAGCACCTACAACTTTACTTTTGGTTTAATTTGTGTTAGTTTGTGCGTTGGCTTAATGAAGAGATACTCATCTGTGGCAATGTGTGCTGTGGTCATATAACGTCATAGCCTATAGCACGCTCACACGTTTATTTATTTTTTTAAATATGTGGTTTCAACAACCAGATGCATTTAGACAGTAGTTTTGACTGTAAGGAGGCCCAGATCATGTCTTAAAGTGGCTTTTAGTATTTCGTGTATTTATTCTAAATGCTCCTGCTTTCTTCTATGCCCAGACTTGAGTTTTTTTTATGTTTGATACATTTAAAAAGCTGGTTTTCTTTGAGCAGGTCAAAAATGTTCTGCAATATTTCTGACTGGTTGTATATTGACAAAATTGTATACATGAGGATGCGGTGCATCCGGATATTGAACCGGAACGATGACATGATAATCATATAATTTATTTTGATATTTTTTAAAGTAATTAATACTTTTATTTAATAAGGATGTATTAAATTGATAAAAAATAATGATGAGCATAAGAGACTTCTTTCAAAAGCATTAAAAAATCTTACTGACCCCAAACTTTTATATTTATATTGGCCTGCTTTTGTTTTGGATATACACTTGCAATTTTCTTGTTCATGTAAAGTGTCTCTTTAGAGTGAATGTCCTGGAGTGCCTGTTGCTCTTTAGGGTTTGCTGTGGTGTATTGTGGAGGAAAATCAGAGCACAGAAGAAATGGAGTGACACTCAGTAAAAACAAAGTGTCCCCTCTTCAGGCCTGCCACAGCCTATTCATGATCCTTCGGAGACATACTGACCCTCTGGACTGAGATTCTTAGAAGAGCACTTGGTGTCTAATTCACTTAAAGGGATAATTCACCCAAAAATGAAAATTCTGGTCAGTAAATAATGACAGAATATTATTTGGAGGGAATGTCTTACCCTGTTAAACTAAATGGTGCATGATGAACAGAAAATGGAGATGATTTTCCACAGAGTAATGAGTCACACAGTGCATATTCTCACTCCACTTCAGAGTAATATGTCCAGAATATTTAACTACTGATTACATGAATTTCACAAATATACATGATTATTTCCTAACAATATCTAATGCAGCCGTTCACCAATGCATGCCTCTACATAAATGTGTCCAATTACAGGCTTTGTTGAAGCACCAAAGCTGCAAATTACAACAAATGGTGTGATTCCAGGGAGGAGTGTCTTTCTAATAGCGCTTTTCCACTGCATGATAACGCTTGGTCCGGCTCGGTACAGTACGGCTCGGCTCAGCTCGCTTCGCTTTTCCACTGCATGATAACGCTTGGTCCGGCTCGGTACAGTACGGCTCGGCTCAGCTCGCTTCGCTTTTCCACTGCGTGGTACGACTCTGTTCGGCACGGCTCGTTTTGGTTTTCCACTGCAGTTGGCTCCGCTTTAAAGTGGGTGGGATTACAATGATTGTTGTACTTGTGCCTCTACTTCTCGGCATGTGGGTGTTTTTAACTACAAGACGAAGAAGTTTGTTTCAAAGGGGGCTGATGACAGAAAACAAAATACTACTAAATAGTCTTAGGCACTCGTACAACAAAGCGCAGATGACGACTTCACTTGAACTAATCTTGTGTTTCGCAATTGATATATCACTGTCACAAAAGCATGTAATGGTAGTGAAGATTTTCTCTGAACAATCAGTGATCTGCATTGTTTACAAGTCACTTTTTGGTATCGGTACGGCTCGCTTGGAACCTCAACCGAGATGGTATTTAAACAAACCATACAGAGCCGTACCGAACCACAAAATGCCCTGGAAAAGTGCCAAAAAGTGAGCCATACCAAACTGTACCATGCAGTGGAAAAGCACCATAAGAGATCTCAGTCCTTTGTCATCACTGCTGCAGGACTCAAAAGTAGTTCATGTAATGTGTGAATGTGAAACATTCTTCTTCGGACACATGAAGGTGAGTGACCCGACACTTGTCCGAAATTCCTAAATTCCATCAGAATGAAGTCTCTTATTTGCTTTTATTACTTTCCATCCAATGGAGCAGTTTGAGGGGCTGTTTCTGCACATGTTTGTTCTGTCGCATACAGTATCCCAGTTTTGTTTACTTCTCATATCATTTAATTGTATTTTTGAACAAACAACATGTCCTGTGTACAACCCGAGGCAATATGAATATAACAACAATACAAATTATTTGGTCATTAGTAGAATTAACAAATATTAAGTAATGATCATTAATTACAATATATTTATACTACCATTCAAAGATTTGTTTCAGTACGATTTTTTTCTTTTTAAAGAAATGAATACTTGGCAACACAATCATCGGCATTATAATGTTACAAAAGATTTCTATTCATCAAAGAATCCTGATCATGTTTTATACACACATTAAGCATTTCAACTGTTTTCAAAATTGATAATGATAATAAATGTTTCTTGAATACGAAATCATCATAATAGAATGATTTCTGATAGATCTTGGGACACTGTAGTAATGATGCTGAAAATTCAGCTTTGTGGCATATGAATAATTTTTGATTAAATCAATGAAGTCTTGATAAGCTTAAGAGACGTTCATAGAGACATCCCAAAAGTAGAGTAAATGGTTATTAAAATGCAAATTTTTCAGAGCTACTATATGCGGCTCAATGCAGCGCCAGGCATGACGCAAGTGTTTTTTGCTAGTTTTAACCTGACGCAGTTATCATTTTCACATCCTGCGCTACGTTGTTTAATTAGCAAATGGATTCACGCCCATTTGTGCACCCATGTATGTGCTGGTGTGAAAACAAGGTGTTTGTTGGCGCATTGCTATTTTGAGGAAACTGATAAAGACTGCGCCATTGACCAACAAAAACCTTGTCTAGAGTCATTGGGGCAGTATTTTTATTTATTTTTTGTTATTTAAAGAGCGCGTTAGTAATATGCGCCTATAGGCTGGAGCACAACACATGTACACTCTGCTTATTACACACATAGGTACGTGCAGCAGCACACACTTTTTTTTTTTTTAAAATAAAAGGTCCGCTCACAAATTCCGCCATGTAAATAGCGAATCCACCATGACGCAAGCGCAACTGGCTTTTAAAGAGAATGAGAGATGAGACTGGTTTATCGCATGTTAAGGCAAAAACACAGATTACTCATAAAGAGACTAGGTACAACTCTTTTGGTCCATGTGCAGGCTGCGCTGACCATTTTTCCTGTAGTTAAACTAGCAAAAGTGGTTTCGGACATGCCCTTGGATCGTTAAAAGGGCCCATAATGTTTGTTAATGACTAATTGAAATGAAGTGTTACCAATATATTTTTGGTGGAGATCAGTCAGTCACAGCTGCTTATATTTAAGATCACCTCAAAGTTATCTGAAAATATTAACCAGATTATCGAATATTGACAATTCTGCTTATGTAAAATATAAAACATTTTTTGTAATACATACTGTGATGTTCTTATCGCCCATATTAAGTCAATTCTGAAGTTATTCAGTTTTGAAATGCTAGTTTATGCGAATGTATGCTGTAATGACACATTACGTTACAGTGAACTGATCTTTGACTATGCCCCTAATTTTAATTTGAAGACAGGAATGCTCCTAAAAAGATTTTTAGCGTAGAACCCTGCTGTGAATTCGATCTGAAAACCATGCTCTGCCTTGCCTCGGGTTTTGCTCTTTGGTTTGCTACTGCCTCCAGTTGCTCGCCCATGGAGGAGAATTTCTTCCCTTTGAAGCCCCCACCCCCTCGTCGCTTCTCGTGGCGAGTCTGGCCTTTGAAGAGTAGGAGGACGAGAGGGCTGCAGCGTTTTCAAAGTGCCTGATGTCGGTTCATTTCCCCATTTTAATTGGGCTATCTAAATGCATCCCTGGTTTGTCAATACCCGCCGGGGTCCCAGATAAAAATGATTTGTCTGCCGCATTCAGTGGCACGCTCTGCCTCTCCCCTCAGAGAATGCGGCCCGCGAGATGTCCGGATTAATGTAATAAAGAATGTGAGTTGTTTATAATTTTTTAACAGCAACAGAAAACAGCGGTGTAGTTCTGCTCCATTCACACTGACTTCAGTTTTATTGCTACTTGGCCTGTAGTACTGCCGTTGGATGCCCTAACGTGATTGGTGGACTAAAATATGATCACGAATGAGGTGTATTGGTGGTGAAATTGTTCAGTTTATATCATATCAAATGAACAGGATAATTATCAATAGATGATGAAGATAAAATGAGTTTCTGATTTATTATTTAGCTGTATGTTGGCAAATGAGATAAAACTGTAAAATTACGCTCAGTAACATGAACATCTCCTTGCTTACATTTAATTATAGTATCCCACAGGAGAACTACACTATCTTCACTGCGTTTGAGAGCTGCTGCATCACACCACTGATTATTTGCATAGTTAAATTTAGTCTAACACTAAAATCACAAAATCTTGATATATGATATTAAATAGTGCTGTCAATTGATAAAAAAATGAACTAGACTAATCAAACTTTTCTTTTTTTATTGTGAAATTGTGAACATTTTATAGAATTTATAATGTAGGAATTTCACAGTTAATCTCCAAATTAATGTAGAGACAACATAAAGACAGTATATTTTAATAAATACTTAAAAATATATATTTTTATGAATGAAGGCCATTATCACTTATAATACAGCTACTGGTGTCTCGAAGAAAAACATATTAGGCTTCAAAAAATATAACAACTTTAAATTTGAAACCCATAATAAATGTCATATTTACCTGTGCCCGTACCTGACCAACAGGAGATAAACAGAATTTTAATAAAGTTTGCACTGCATAAATTATAAATTAAACATAGATTAATGTATTAACTAACAATGAGCAATACATTAATGTTAGTTAATACAAATGTAGCTGTTCATTATTTCATTTTTGTTCACAGTGCATTAACTAATGTTAACAAATAAAACTTTTGATTTTAATAATGTATTAGTAAATGTTGAAATTAACTAACTAAGATTATAAATGCAGGTAACTAATGAAATCTTATTGTAAAGTCATACAATATTTTTGTTTTAGGAATAGAGGATATGAATATTGATATCAGCTATTTATCAGCTTTAAGCCATAACATTAAAATAATAGTATTTGCCAACATTTTTATACCAGTGCATCACCTAAAAACATACTCCTACAACAACATAGATAACTTGTTAATAATAGTCTCTTTATTTTGGAGAGCTGTTAAATGTGTGGTATGCTTTTTTTCACTGCAGGTGTGCTGCAGTTGATTCCACACCTCAGGAAATGTTCTCATCCTTGTGGTGCTATCAACCAATCAGCATCATGATGTCATTGTCATGTGACAAATCACTCAGGCGCTCCAGGATATTTACAGGTCAGGCGATTGGCTCAAAAAGTACAGTGTTGCCATGAGAAAAGATGGTGTATTGCAAAGCATGTACTATTTGCGTTCTTCAGAATATCAGTTGATACACTACGAGTTGTTCGTATCTCTTTTTTTTTTTTTTACACCAACCTTACAGCCGCATTCATCACAAAGTGCACAGAATTGAAAGTACTGAAGGTGGCCTTGTTGAACTCCGTGTGCCTCTCCTACTTACTCGGACACACAAAAACACACACACAAGGTCAGTTTACCAAGCACAGAGTCTTATCTTCCGTGTGCTGTTTTTTTTCTCACCTCTTGTCACTAAGTGCGTCAGTCCCTTTCACTCCGCTTGAAGCTCCATTATCTTTAACCGCCCAGCGAGTGAGTGCCGTTCCCTCCCTAAGACCCCGTATCTACATTCAGATGTAGCAGGACAATGTGGTGTTCAATATTGATGGAGCGCTTTGCATACAGAGTGGAGGAGGTGTGATGTTACTGTGGGTTTAGTCTGCTGCTCTGCTCACCAGACCGAACCTCTGTGGATTCAGTCGCTGTATGTGCGTTTGCAACCGTCTCACAGCTGTGCGCGCTTAAACAGGTGCTTCCCAACTGTTGTTTACAGTGATACACCTGAGGCACAGAGAAAGGGGGATGAATTTATACAAGAAGATAATTCTGACCTGCAACCTGTCCAGGATTGCTTCAATTTAACAGGAAATCAGACTAGACCTGGTCTGTAAGCATATGTTCCCTGAAGATTACTGCAAACACTTCACCATCGTGACCAGATTCATAAGAATATTGTTTATAAGAGATGAATCGGTATATCAAAATTCATACGCCATAGCCATTTTATATCACTGTAATGGTATTCAACACAATATCACAAGGCAGTTGTTTTCCTGGAAATCCAACCCCAAAATGCTTTATATATTACTTGACCATGCAAAAATGCAATTTTCTTAAACTAGTGACTGAAACAATGAAATACGTTTAATGAGACTCTTATATATGATGGACAAAGATGTTAGATAGGCGGCCGGATAGATAGATGGATAGACAAATTCTCTATAATATTTCTTATTTCCATGTAAGTGTTGTTTTACTGTAGACATAATGATTTCTAAAATACAAATTGCAAATTATTCTGGACTGTCACTTCCCCCTTACTCCAAAAAAATCCCACCTACAAGGACCAATTGACAGGCTTGCATTTTCATTTGAGTTTTGGCAGGGTGGGAGTGCAGTGATAAGAAAGTGAAATGGCTAACGGAAGCTTTGCTCTTGCTTTTCTTTCAGTGTGACAGGGTCATACCTGTTGGGACATTAAAAATGTCATATCAAATGGAACTCACTTTTCCATTTTAAATTTGGCAGACATTGCATATTCTTGTACACACAAATGCAAAGGCTTGCAATTGCCTTTCGTTTCATCATTCACACAAATTATGCATGCACAAATAGGACATGCATATGCAAATTTTGTTAGGCATTGTTACATTATATTTTAGTGTTCAACGTAGCTATATACAATCAGTCTACAACAGATTATAGTCATGTAGTGATTCGAGACATAATGATCCAGTATAAATGTGGTTATGATGAGCACCAGTGTTGGGGAAAGTAACTTTTTAAAGTACGGTAATGTACTTTTATATAAAAAGTAACTTGATTGCAATAGTTACTTTTTATAGAAAGTAATGTTACATTACTTTTTTCTCACATGGGCTTTCTTGTTTATTTTTATTTAATGCTATTTTAATGCATTCTGACTAATTTACACTGGTACGTTTACAAAATTTCAAAAAATGAGCTGGGATTTCTGTGCCAAATACACTTCTTCAGGATTCAAACAAGTTTCGGAAAGTTTTTTTTTTCAGATTATGGCTGTGTATGAAGTCATAAAAGACGGAATTCCTTATATGGGAATTTCTCCCGGATGAGCACATCAACCAGAGCAAGAGTACGTCCATCAACGGGCTTCGTTCAGGTTACGGGAGCCTTCGGCACTGCTGTCATTTTCTTTTTAGACCACAAAATCAACAATCTCACTGAAGAAGAGTTTGTGTTTTTGGTTGAAAGATAACCTTGTCCAGCTTCCCAAATAACCCCGCGTTAAGGAAACAGTGGATGCAGTTTGTTTTTCTGGAGCAGCAACAGAGTTGCAAGTATGTTTGTTTGTTCCCGGTAATGAGTCGAAACCGCATGCGATGAGTGAAACTGAATCAACATGTTTTGTTGGCAATCGCCGCATAAGTGCATATAATGTACAAAAACATGAACGTATAGTAAATCGAAGGTTATCCAGGGATAATGTGATGCTGTATTGTGGGTGTGTGCTTGTGACTCTTTAGCTCCGCCCACTGCACGCTTCCACGAGTTTGGTTGTTTTCGGAAATAATTGGTACAGCGCATCTGTCTTTTATTAATATGATACAACTAAAGACTCTTTGGATATATGAAGGATGAAATACTACTCTATAGGTACTCAAGATTAACATGAGATTGGCAAGAAAATGTTTATGAACCCTTTAACAAAATAGTTTTGGAAAAGGTAAAGGCCCTCAAACAAACCTTTAAAGTGCCCTGCCATTCTGGTTTACAGAATAATAGGACATATGAGTAGAAAGTTCAAATCTTTTAGCCCCTGTCCCAAATTCAACCTTAGGCCCTTGTGATCTAGTCCATGATCTTTAGCAAAAGAAAGAGCTGACCTTATATTAGGCCTTCAGCCCAATTAGACATGGCAGTTTTTATTACTGGTGTGCATCTTGAGACAATGGCACTGACATATTTGAAGATATGTCAGAGCAAGTTGTTTTCAGTTAAACAGTCAAAACATGCATTTTAGTCTGTGGATTAGGCTTACTCGCTTCTATGAAAACCAGGGAAAATTCAACGCTATCTCAATACCAATTGCATATTTACAGGTGGTTATTTAGGACAAATTTGTACGACCACTCAGACGTAATTTGTATCGCTTTGCCAAACCCAGTGATGGGTAGGTTTAGCGGGTTATGTAGGTCATTCGTATGAATTCACGCTCTAATTCTGCAACTCACAAATATGTACGATGAAGAGTAATCAAGGAATTGTGACGAAAGAGGTCGCATAAATTGGCATTTAATTCAGCCACCAGAAATATGTACTAATTGCCGTGTGAGATCAAGTTGGGAAAAATATATTTAGCTTATTTCTAACATGTAATTTTATATTATGCAGGTTTGGATAATATTCTGATTTTGCATTTTACTATTTTTTTTATTCATTTTGAGATAAGTAAATGCCTGCTCACATTTAGTCTAGAACTACGATAACCATCATGTTTACCCAACACCTCTGCACTTGCTGGCAATTTCTCTCAACATGGGGACAGGAGAGGTGTCATACATGGGAAAACTAATTATCTTGCGTTACTTGCTTGAAAAAGTAACGTTGTCTGGCACACAACGACTCAATGTGGTACGTGTTGCTAAGCCTACAGCTCTAAAGTATATATGAGTCAAAGATATGAACCAAAATAATCAATTTCTAATTAAACTGAAGCATTTTTACTGATAATCTCCAGTATTTAATTAAACGTATGTTTATTATTGACATCTCTCAAAAAGCATTGCATGGCAGGATTGACTCACTATTGATTTCAGTTAAAGTTTGTCGTTAGCATGTTGCTAAGCTAAAAATGTGATGTTATTTTTTATATATATCGTTTTTTTTATAACCCATAGTCTGATTTATATATTTTTTAGTAGTTTTACTACTTTCTAGTATCTTAGAAGGCAGTAAGATGTCTGTTTTAGACTATTTAAAAATTCTCCCTCAATAGGCATCTCACTATGTTTTGGAACTGAGCAAATGTCTCCCATGTGAAAGTTTGGACTCTGGAGAAAAGGTTAAATCATTATTGTTCAGTGTAGTTCATGAATCCCCATGAATACGTGGTTTGTTTGGTTGTTTAGTGCTCCATTTGGTCAGAACTATTACCAGTACATACAATAGAGCTGGGCAATGAATCCCCCAAGCGTATCTCATGCAAGCTTTCTTAAAAAGCACAATTGTGTTGCCCTGTTGGTAGAGCTTGAACCCATCTGAACGCTTGAATTGTGGTTAAGTTGTCAGTAAATTGATTTTGAATTACAGGGAGAGCGCTGGTGGGGTATTAAGTAATTGACAGCTGTGCTGGGCTCTCTGTCTGCGCTAACGACTTCAACGTAAAAGCTAAAGCTGTTTCAAACGGTCGTCCGCCAAAATTAGCGGCTCACGAGGCAAGGCTAGCCCGCGGGTTATTTCAATCGTTCTTTTATCTTGGCATGCGATGCCTGAAAAGCCCCCGGAGAAAGTGGGTCAGGAAGGGCAACAGGTGTGGCAAGGCATTCTTAACCTCTTTCTCCGGTCACCCCACTGTCCGCCCTCTAACCTCCGTATGAAGAATGAGTCCCTCGGCTTTCCTTCCGACGCCACTTAGATACAGTGTGACTGGGTTTTCTCGGGAGGTGGCACAGCAGAGGGACCATTGTGGATATAAGTGTAATTATGCCCTAGAAAGCAGTCTCCAATGTTCACAACGTCTTTCCTACAGAGGAGCCTGAAACTCTCAGAGCAATAGCTTGTCCTGGTTTCTCATCCCGAGACATTGTTCATGTGGCAGAAGAGAGATGCTTGGGAATAGGTCTTTAGGGTATCTTTTGAATACAATTTTCCATCACATCTAAACAAATATTTTAAAGATATTTTGAAAAATGCCTGTTTTTGGGTTTTTTGTCCAAAAAACAGTCAAAACATTCTTCAGAAGGTCTTCTTTTGTGTTCTGCAGAAAACAAAGTATGTCATACAGTTTTGCAATGACATGAGCGAGTAAATGATGACAAATACATTTTTGGTCAACTATCCCCTTAAGCTATGTAGAGATAGCATGTAGGCTAAACAGTAGATACAATCATTTTGAATGGAAATGTTGTTATTGATTTATGTCAAGTCAATATTTAATTTACACGCACAAATGGAATGTTATGCATGTATATAATTATCACAAAAAAAAGTATGTGGGTAAAAATAGACAGTGACAGAGAATATTATAACCTAGTCCTTAAAAGTGATGGATAATGATTATTCGAAGGCCAATCTGTGTGTCGTTTGTAAACATTATGTGGTAAATTCAGCGGAGTGTATAGGATGTTTCTCATGTGTTTCATCATTTATTTATGGCATTTTAGTGCTGCATTACTCGTGCAGGGATTAAAAATGTTCCACTGAGGTTCACTGTAATCGAATAAACATCGCTGTGTCGGATTAGGACATTAAAGGGAGTTCTGTGGGGGGAATCACTGTAGCTGTGTCTTCCGTCCCAGAAACATACAGGTTTAATACTAGAAGTTTGTACTTTTCTTCCTGTTCTTTTTCGTTCTGTTCTTTATATTCTGTCATTCGCTTGTTCTTTTGTTCATTCATTTCTTTCCTTGTTTTTTTTTTATTCAATTGTTCTTTCTTTTACCATGGGTGTTTGTTTGCTCATTTGATCTTTTCTGTTCTTCGTTTTTTTTGTTCTTCCTCTCCTGTCACTCTTTCTTTCTCTCCTTTTCACTTTCTTCTGATTCACTATTTTGTTCTTTTTTGATACTTTTTTATTAATTAGCTGCTTCTATTCTTCTCATTAGCTTTTTTCATTTAATGTTTTTTCATTAGCTGTTTCTTTCTCTTGCTTTTTCAGTCCTTTCTTTCGCTTCTTTATTTTGCTCTTTTTTTCAGGTTTTTTTTGTTAGATTGTTCTTTCACTATTTCAAGTTTGAAGTCTTTTGTTTGTTTGCTGTTTTGATTGGTTTGTAATTTTCTGTTCTTTCTTGCTTTGTTTTCTTATTCTTTTTTTTTATTTCCCTATTTTTTCGTTCAATTATTCTTTCTTTCACCATTTCAATATTTCTTTCTTTTCTGTTCTTATTTTTGTTCCTTCTTTTGTCCTGTTACCATTTCTTTCTCTCCTTTTCTCTTTTGTCTGATTCACTCTTTTGTCCTTTCTTTTGTTCAGTTATTCATTGTATTTATTTGCTTCTGTTCTTCTCTTTAGCTTTTTTCTTTTCATTCCCAATTTTTTGTTTTTGTTTTTATATATTTCTTTCTTTCAATCAGTTCTTAAGTGCATTATTTTGTTGGCATGTTTCTTTTTTTACATTCACTATAAAACTGTTGACCCAATTTAAAGTTCAGATACACCATTTTATATCCAAATTCTCACCACATGATGTTGAATCAAATCATGAGTCCCTCATAATGTGATTAATCATTAACATTTACGTCTCAGCAAGGTTCCTGATGAGACCGAGAACACACAGGCAAGCACGTACAACCTTTGCACACAGGTGAGTGAAAACAACCCTTCAGTGTATTTGTCAGGAAAGTACTCAGAGAGCCCCTGTTCTGACATCACACTGGCTCCACCCAGACTGAGGCCACTCACAGCGTCACTCTCACAGTGTGAAGAAGCTTCCCTCAGGAAGGACTGCAATCAACTCTCTCCTCAATCAACAAGAGTTTACCACGCCACTGGGGAAACTACTGAAACAAGTTAACATTTATGAACCGTGGATAAAGACAGGACTCGTTTGACGTCGGTTACACACTTATTGGATTGAATTGCAGGGAAAAAAATATCTCTGTGTTGTCTGTTCCACTTGAAGCCGTTAACAAGGATCTCCCCACCTGGATGATACGTGCGGAATGATTTGAATATTGTGGCTCTCGCTCTTGGAAATAACAGTCAAGGGAAGAAGAAAGAATTCAGGATTTAAGTAAAGGATTGCTATTTCTCACATTTCCTGTGGATATTTTTGTAATTTTGTTGTTATGGGTAAGTTAAATTAACACTTACTGTATCTTATGTTAAGTTATGTTATGTTTTTTTTTTTTTCTCTTTAAAAAAACTATTAAAATATAACGAATGAAAAGTACATGATCACTTTTCTTTTCCAACAATGGTGCTTTTTTTAAATGTACTGGCCTTAAGTGAGTAAGTAATACCTTAACTTTGTCCTAACTTTAGTTCGCTATTGCATAGGTTTTCTTCAGCTCCTCCCAGAGCACTTTTTCTGTCTCTTTTGTCCTTTTATTGTCACTTGTTAAACCAAAACAATACTTTTATTCTGGTTCTATTGGCTACCTCTTTGGCACATTGCCACTGTCTGGTGAGAGCCCTTCTTTGGCTTTCTTTTTTCAGGAGACTTTGAATAGAGAGCCGTCGAGTGTCCCCTAGCTACCACCGATATAACGTCAGAGACCCTGCTGTGAGACCACATGAAGTCTCAGGCCAAACAACCCGTTTTTCCAGTTGTCTTTATCTCCCTGCGTGATCCTGTCTTTGCTTTCTGGATGGTTTCTGGCCCGGCAAGGTTTTTTTTGCTGTGTGTGTGTGTGTCTGTGTGTGCCAGCTCAGGAGAGACTACACCATTGATTAAAGGTGACAGAAGAAAATTATAGGCTTTGTTGTGAGTTGTAACGTTATGTTATAACTCCATAACTCCAGATGTTATTATAGATGGATGAAAATTGCCTTTTGTCTGCTTGAGACATATTTTATGAATGCTGGGACCATTTTAAACCCATCCCTGGGAAATTAATATGCGCTTGACTCCTTCACCTATGTGCGGTAGCTCAATGCAACGAGCAAAGTGAGGATTGCACAATAGGTTTCTTGCTCAACTTTAGGTGCTTCTTTACCTGGGGAAAAAAGGATCATCCAGTAGCTTCTTTCTCTCTTTTCTTTCTAAAAGTGGAAAGTTGGGAATGGCACAGAGTGTAAAGATAGCACGTCTGTCTTGCTTTGTTTAGCATGAAAAGCTGAGACCTCCTGGGGCTGTGCCTCAGAGAACCGAGAGTTGCTCCCTCAAAGTTGTGCAAAATTTGAACCATTACTCTCTCTTGTGCTTGTTAATCATTCACCGGCACAGGCTTGCAACTCTTACATGGAGTGGGGGTTGGAGAACAGAGCCTGGTAAAAGCTTTTTAAAGGAAAAGTTTTTCTGAATCAAAACCGCTCTGATTTTTCATCTACTTGCCCACCTCTGCATAGAGTAAAAAATAGAAAACAGGAGCCCAACGGGATCTTTTGGTCTTATCTGTACTGGCCAACCCCCTCGTCTGTCACTCTTGACCTCCCACATACAGGCTGGTGACCTGAAATTCTTCTTTTACAACTCTGTCACAGTCGTGTCGCCAGCTGCTCTTCTCAGTAAAGTGTGGGATCGCAACAAAGAGTGACAGTCTCAACAAACAGTATGGATAATATTGTTTTAGTGGTGATGTTTTTCGGTTTTCTGAATGCACCTGTTTAAGTTTTGGGCTAAAAAAATTCAGGTCTCCAAGTGAAAATGAAAATCTATTTTTTTTTAGTTGGCCAAATTGAATTTCTGTTCATTAAACTGTATAAATTCAAAGAAATTAAAGGGATAGTTCACCCAAAAATGAAAATTCTGTCATTAATGTAAAAACTACAACTTTTTTCAACATTGTCTTCTCTTCCGTGTTTGTTTGAATCCGCATTCACGAGTCCACAGTGACACTGCTGACGTAAGACGCAAAGCGTGCGTCTCCCTCAGACTACATGGAAGCTCTGGCGCACCAGATAACGTCAGCAGCGGGATTCAAACAAACACAGAAGAGAAGACAATGCTGAATAAAGTCATAGTTTTTGTTATTTTTGGACTAAAATGTATTGTCGATGCTTCAAAAGAGTATAACTAACCCACTGATGTCACATGGACTACTTTGATGATGTTTTTATTACCTTTCTGGACACGGACTGTTTACTGTGCATACACTTTCAATGGAGGGACAGAAAGCTCTCGGACTAAATCTAAAATATCTTAAACTGTGTTCCGGAGATGAGCGGAGGTCTTACGGGTTTGGAACGACATTAGTGTCATTAATGACAGAATTTTCATTTTGGGTGAACTAAACCTTTAATTTTGGCCAACTGAAAAATTTAGATGTGACCAGTCACTAGAAAATGTTCAATCGGAGAGGCCTGATTTTTTACAGTGTAATAACATGAATATCATAATTTTCTGGTTCCACTGGAATTTCAAGTTATTTTGAAAACGCTTCAGTGCTATTTTGTTGTCTGTATTTGATGTTTAGTTAAATGTATTCATCCTTGTTATTAATGTAACCTAAAACAATAAAGTAAACCGGTTTTCCCAGATGAGTGACATTGAAATGTCAGTGAAATAGATTTTCTCCCTCATTAGCTGGTTTATATAAATGTGTGATGAGTAAAATCTGGCATACATTTAAAGGAATTCCTTACCAATTTTTCTCTCTCATCTCTTTAATATTCAATTAAGAGTTTCTTTTTTCTTTCTACATTGCACAACTTAACCATTGAGAAAGTCTAGTGGGTAATATGACGGCAGCGTCATAATCATTCAGTGAATCTTTGGGAAATGAGGCGACGTGAGTGTCCCCATACAGGGCTCAACAATACGAATATTTTCTGTTAGCCCAGTTGAGCCAGATCTTTACTCGACCTGCCAACATTTTCACTGGCCAACAAAAAATGACCCGTTTTATTTTCTCTCTCTCTCTCTCTTTTTATGTGGCAGAAAATCATAGCATTTTTGTGTAAACAAATAGTAAATAATATATTGCAAAAAATCTTTTTAAATTTTCAACAGCTGGAATTTATACAGCTGCTCTTCCTGTCCGGGTTTAGGTGAAAAATCGGTACTATTGGAGACGTCCAATAGATTACTTAGGTGCGCCAAAAGAACACCAAAAATACATGGGGAAATCTCTCAGTAAAACAAGTTTATTGCCAGATGAGAAGTTTATCTGTGCATCATCTTTTTATTGTTTTAATTCTTTTTATAATTGTATCATCTTTGTTTCGTTTTAAATTCCTCTTATAACTGTTTTAATTTTCCTCGCCTTTATTTTGTGATTATTTTAATTCCCTTTCCTGTGTAAAGCACTTTGAATTGTCATTATTGCCATTTTAACAAACCTCAACTATGTCAGCCAGATATTTAAATGTTTTACAATTTTAATCAGTTTACATTTTATATTTTTACATTATATATTTTTTTGTTAATCAGGAATGAAATGCAGAAGATCAAGAAATGTAAAATAGTGACCCGATAGAACCAGTGACTAGTCCATCTACTGGCCCGAAATGTTCTCACTGGCCTGTGGCCAGCGGGCCGTCTTTAATATTGAGCCCTGTCGTACGTTATTGTCCCTGGCAGACGTCATGTGAGATTGTACAGTTTTGCTCCAGTGATGAGTTCGGACAGGGCTGGAATGGTGCCTGTGTGATCAGAGGTCTGCGTTTGCGTGTGAAAAACATCTCAGCTGTAGTAACACTGACCTCATAGTTTGGTGATTAGCCACACACTCTCAGATGAAGAGCAGTATAGTTCTTATTGATCATTCAAAGAATGTTTTGTTTAAAGATTTTTTTCTTTTGTTTGAGTAAAGCTCCTCTCTTTGTCATCGGTACTTCATTGAATAGGGTGTGATTACCTCTATTATTCAAATAATTTCTCTCTGAGAGCCTTGCTGTAATTAGCATTCACAAACATGCATCTCTAACTTTGAGTGCTCACCACTCAAATATCCGTATTTTACGCCTGTTAATATTCATCCAAACAGCAAAAGTCAAATCTGCTATTAAGAGTACAAATTAAATTTTATGACACATTTAATAGTTCGAGAGATGGAGTAACCGCACAAATCCTCTTTATTAAAGAGGACATTACCCTGCATACACAGGAACTCATTTCACTTCTAAATCATCTTGTTATAACTTATGAATCTGCTGATTGAAACAACCTCCATTTGGCGGACTCTAAAATGCATGACTTAAGATTTTAAATAAGAGGTTTGATTAGACTTCTGAACTGCTTGTCGAAATTCAAATTTTAGTAGTTTGCAATTACTTGAAAAATGAAGGCAGAATTGGATCATGTGTAGGTTTTCACGTACCTTTTATTAGGGTTTATTATTCCTTATAAATCTAAAACTCGCTAAAAGTGTACTTTTGGTGGTTTTTATTTGGTCTCTAATATGATTAATTGCAGCCAAGACTCTTCTTTGTATAAGGCGAAGCCTTTAGGAGGTTTGCTGAACAGAATTTTCCAAAGCCTTTTCAAGCCCATCGCCATCATTACAAGTGTAAACAACACTGGTCAAAGCACACACACCTTGCGAGCCACAACTAATAATAGCAAGAGGATAATACCTGCCAGAGCTGTTTGTTCATTTGCTTTATATTACCTTTAGGGTATATGACTCTATGTTTGTGAACGAGAAACCATTTCATTTCTTTGCTAGACAATTGAATTCACCCCCAACCCTGCCGTGCAACAGCAATGTCATTAGGTATCAACAGCATTAGTTTTCATGATAAGTGGCTCTTTCCCCTGCTTTAGTCATCCTCCCCGACCCAGAATGCTTTACACAGCAAGATCCGCAGAATGTGATGACTTGTTTTGGATATGCGAATGAGAATGAATTCGTTTTGTTACCATGATGTCTTTTTTTTTTCCTCCCCAGTATCTCTATCTGTGAATTATATCTCAAGGCAACAACATCCGACAACAAAAACCTCACAACATTTACCTTAACAAATACTCTATGCCTCCAGGAATGCAAAATTGTTTCATAATTTAGTAGAGCGTTTTGTGCAAAGGTGCCATAGCCGACAGATGGCGTGCACTGGATGAATGTACTGGAGAGGATTAATAACTGGATTCCCCAACAATGCAATTCATGATGAACAGTATTGTTGTGTTTTCAGCTCAGTGCCCCCCATGAATCTTATCTTAGCTAAAACATCCCTCACTCAAAAACCAGCGGATGGACTCGGCTTGCTAATGGGATTGCTAATCCTTAGTTTGTTTCCATGTAAGTCTTCCCGCTGATGGAGAGGTCCCTGCCCTATAGTAAATAAAAGTGATTTAGCTAGTTTCTCTGGCAAACATGAGTAGATGGGGATTGTGAGGAACGCAACTATCATGTAAAGAGAGAGCGAGCATTCTAGGGTTGTGCCGATAGATGATAGCAACGTGTATGGACCATGGTTCGAGATATCGCAAATGGCTGATGCCTTCGACAATATTATGATATTTTGCTTGTTTTCCCATTAATGTATTGAATTGTTGTTGTTGTTATTATTGTTATTATTAATCAATTCATTTTCCTTTCCTAATTTTGTAACATCACCACATAGACACACTTGTGACACCAACAAGCACTTATGAGCATTGAGGACTCCTCAATGAATTTTTTTTTTTAAACTGACTACAAAACTACATCCTACATCAAAATGTAATTGCAAGCGGATCTATTCAGAAGTTGTCAAGAGTGCTTGTTTTAAAAAAGATGCGTCATTCATATACAGTTTTTGTTTGTCAAATAATGCACCCCCACCCCCCTGCACAATAATTTTGTGTATCTGCTAACTGATATCTCACAGGATGACGATAGGACAATATGACTATGGAGTATATCGCCCAACACTAAAGCATTAGGCAGCTAGACTTGCTGCTCAAAGCAGTATTGTATGCTTTAAGTGCTGTTGCTTTGGAGGTTGATCTGGACTTTAGAGGTCGTTTTAGACATGGCAATTTTGTTCAATTGACGTTTGCAGACCATGTGAACCAGATGAAGGAAATTATCTTTTCTAGTTAATGTATTTTTTGGTTATTAACATATTGGTTATTAATTCATTTATTTATTTATTTATTTTACCATTTGCACAGTTGTTTTACCTTGACTTTTATTTAGCTTATTTATCATAGAAGAGGTGTATTCAACTCAATGTATTTATGAATTACATTTTAGACAAATTGAATTGATCTGGATAAAACAATGGTTGCCACGTCATTGACCTTTTGTCGTGCTTTTATTTTAATTAACTATTGTTTGGTATCATAAGGGACTTTCGCTCCAGGTGGTTATAGGAACTCAGTTATAGGAACTAGCCACCTGGGCAGTCTCCCGAGAAATACATTTCCCCTAGCATAATTTTCCGGTTGCATTTGCACCACCAGTAGGAACTCAGAAATGACGCAAGTCGTCACTTATGTACTGCTGCCCTGTTTGTTGTGCATAACTTTTATTTTGATGGCGCTAAGAACACCAGAGCCTGAGCACACAGTGCTCCCATTCTCCATCTTCATTCGTTTATGATATATTTAGCGGTTCTATCTAATGTTTTAGATAACTATTATACAGAAATAGTAAACGGTATAAAGTAAAATGTTATAGCCTTTGCTGTGTGGTTGATGCCCAATGTCACTAGCTGAGCAGAAATACAGTCATGTTTCACTCGGTCCTTTCAAAGTTGCGTTGGATTTCCTCCTTAGCGTAAAGGTTGAAGTGCCTAAGCTCCGGTGTCGATCCATCTATTGCTATTTTCCGTGTTTGTGGAGTAAATATATAAGCTATAAATGCAGTTTACACTGGTTTTTAAAAACGGCAAGTGCTGGTGTTTTGCATGCGTTCGACCAATCCTTGTACACTTACACCACTGGTAGTTCCTATTGTGCTGGGTTAGACCCGACTCTGAAGTAGGCTAATTTAGTCCCTCCAAAAGGTGTTCCTGTAACTAAAATTGTTCCCAGTTCCTGCAATGCGAACATGCCAAAAAGCGAGTACGTCCGCCAATAGTTATAGGAACTATAAAAAAACGTTCCTCCGGTGCGAAAACACCTATATTTACATTTGATTCTGACTTCTGCAGTTATCTTCCTTTTTATTTCTTTATTCCATTTTAGACTGGATAAAGATGTTGTTTATGTTGATGGGTGGGACTGCGTCACTTAATGATATGTGGCGTCCTCAAACACAACTGGATAATCAGATCCTAATTAACATTGACATTTGGGCTACAAGACACTAAACCATGTCAACACATTAGTTGGGATGTGTACAACTCCCTGTCTCTGCAAACTAAAATCAGCCCAGTGTGACACCAAGACATCTCAGCCATTTGCTGACCTGACAGGAGCTGTTTTTTACTGTCTTTATTATTTGTTTTACTCGCTCATGTTAGATCCAATGATAAACCCCAAACAAAGGGTGCCCAGAGACACGTTTATTTGCTTTAGCTCACATATCCGTATTCTTGTTCATTTCATTTACATAAATGTGGAGTGTCGCACCTTGACTATTTTAAACATATATGTGCATAGTGCAGTGATGCAAACTACCTGGTGTTCATAAGTAAATGTGGGTGTTGCTCATGAACCATGTTTGTGCATGTTGTTCTGTTGGAAGAGCTGCAGAACCTGTTTGAGACAGGGGCCAACATTGCGTGTCTGTTGAAGAGGTAATTGATAGTCTGAGAACTGTTTTTACTGCAGGTACATCCACCCTGCTGCCACAACGGGGGATGAGGTGGTGGGTGTCTGTAGCAGTGAGTGCAGAAGGGTGAAAATCGAAGAGCACCAAGTGGGAAAAGGAGGTCTAGACAGTGTGGAAGAGGCGGGAGATAGATAGTGGAGTAGATGGATGACCTAAGCAAGATGGATTTTATGTCAGATTCCGGACAATCTATTTCATGCGACACATTACTGTGCCCGCATGTCTCGGCCAAGCAGATGGAAGGATTTCTATTTTTGCCAGGTAATGGCTGAGATGTGAAATAGTCTTTACCCACAAGATTCACAGCATCTCAAACCGAAAATAGGAAGGATGTTGTCAGATGTCGACTGTCAACTAAACAGACGGTCATCACTTTACTGACAACACTGAGGCCTTCAAGGTGAAAAATAAACCAGAAGCAGTCTTTTCCTTTGAGGTTCTTCCTGATGAAACACTAGATATGTTTAAAATCGACCAGTCTGTCCTGTATAATTAGATTCAAGTTCACCTGAACCCAATTTGATGTATTTCTCAGTGGGCTTTTAAATAAGACACATCTTTACTTTCAAAAAACGGTAGATCAGGGGTGTCCAGTTCTGCTCCTGGAGTGTCTTGTTGATTTTAGCCCCCAATGCACCTGCCTAGAATTTTCTAGTATGCCAGAAGACCTTGATTAGCAGGTTCAGGTGTTTAATTAGGATTGGAGCTAAAATCGGCAGAATAGTTGTCGGATTGGAGCAAGACAAGACATATTTTAAAAGTATTTTTAATTTGAGGACCAGTGGCGTGATGTTTAAACTGTGGAAGTAGCGACACACGTGGCAGCAGAACTGAAATATCTAATTTTATCTAACTTTTAAAAAAATCTATGGTTAGGGTTATTCGACTAGACGTTTTTAGGGCAACTTTAGTAGTTGACCATGGTGTCCCATCACTTATGTGTTTGGTAACCTCAACATTATTAGTGTTTGTGGTTCAGTGGCTTGTCTTGTCAACAGAGTGCACATTTTAGTGGTGTATTGATTGATCTCCTCCCATACTGTTTATCCTCAGTCACTTGGTTTGGTTGGAGTACTTCAGCTAAAATTCAATTGACAGGTTCTTCTTTAGTATGATTTTAAAACCGTTATTATAATTTGAGTAAGAGGTTTTGCCTTTTGTCTCAAAGCGGTCCTTCAGTTCTAACGGGGAGGGGAACAGTGTGGCAGTATAAACCCATTTTGCAGAAAAGCACATTGACTCTGCTTTGGAGACAGAGGCCATGGTGGCTCTTTTGATCTCGCTGCTTTCAAGTGAAACCCTGGGTAATTTGCCTGTCTCGGTCAAAGTGAGTCACAAGCTGTCAGAGAAACCCTTTATGCTGTGGAGAGTTTCAGTGAAAAGCAACTATCAGGCTAATCCTTCTCTCCTTCCTCTCAGCTTCGCTGTGCACTGCCTGTTAGTTAAAACCATCGGCAAGTTAGAGGGAAAGAAATTAATAACTTCCTCCGCATGAAAAGAGGGAACAGAACACGTTCCCTTACCTGTCGCTCTTACCAGTGGGAAGCAACACAACAGGTTTGTATGATTCATCCCTGAATGCTAATGGAGTTGCCCAGCTTGCCTCCATGTTGGATTCTCTTCAGAAAGTCAGCTAATAACCCATATCAAGTCTGATCTGCCAAATTCTTGGAAGCCGGGCCTCATTTAAATTCTGTCCGCTGGTTACAGGCGTGTTCAAGAAGCAGCCACTTGCCACCTCGCTGGCCTGCGGTTTGTTGGTTTGTCTTGGACGGGAAGTCTGTTAGTGCTTGAATTAGCCTTGTGCACTCATGGCAGCCGTCCCTGACGTCTGCTGCCCTGTGACATCGCCTCTTCCTCTTCCCCATCGCCGCTTGTTCTTTTGCATTTTAAATCACAAGACCGATGGGGATATGGCTCCATCTGTCACAGCTGTCTGTTGTTTAGGCGAGAGATGGAAACAGAGAGAGGCAGCAGACCGCACAGTGAGATGAGACCACAGCTTAGCCACACCTGTAGGACTTGCACGACAGGAAGCAGAAGTTTGGCGTAATTTGCAGTATGAATGGCGGTTAGATCATGAGATTTGCTTGTTTGCAAGTCCTTGAGTCAACCTAAAACCAGATCAGGTGGTCCTCCACTGGCTGATCTTTCATATCCAACTGTGTAAATGGATGAGTTGTACCTGTGAAATCTCATTTGCCTTATTTACTGCATAATTAGAGGAGATAATGACTCCCAGGTTTGCTTGTATTCCCAGGACAACCCTCCTGTTTTCATCCTTCAGAATGTTCTCCCTTTTGAAAATTGGTGCAGTGTATGCTAACAGGCCTCCTACAGTTATTCCCATCTTTGTCTTAACACAAAGAAGGACTTACACTCTCAGAAAACAATGGGTCTTGCATCCCTTCCAGCCAAGGAGAGGAAGTTCAACCATTATCAAGAGCATTTTTTCGCAAACCATGACCAGAAAAGCAGCATTGTGAACCAAATTCTTGCCTCACCTGAGTCTGTACAAAGGATTGTGTTTCGGGGCTGGATTAGTCTTCAAGAAAGCCACCTGCATTTGTAGTTGCTAACATCAGACTTTATTCCAGGTTCTAGTGCTCTTTTTAAGAGTCACTTGTCTGAAGATTGATTGGATCTTAAGTTTTCTGATAGCTGTTCGACTTTGCAGCTCTCGCTCTCATGCTGCGTCTTCTACAGTGATGGAGGACTTGAGACTGATGATTCTTCACAAGTGAAATAACTCTTTCTAGTAGCAAAGTTTTTGCTTGAAGGTTTTTTAATCTCCTACAATGACTGGTTTTGCTCAAGGAATTTTGTACTACATTGAGCAGAGAGCTTGAACTTTTAGCCAATGACAGACACTTGGGTAAGTCACATTGCTCAAAACAAATTCGATTTTGTATGAAGAAAATTGTCTGATTTTAGGGATACGTGACCCTGGACCAGTCGCAACCAGTCATAAGTGGCTTCTTTTTCCCCTTCTTTTTTAAGCCAACAAATAAGCGTCCTTTGATGTATGGTTTTTTTAGGATAGGACAATATTTGGCCGAGATAGAACTATTTGAAAATCTGGAGGGTGCAAAAAATCTAAATATTGAGAAAATTGCCTTTAAAGTTGTCCAAATGAAGTCCTTAGCAATGCATATTACTACTACTAATACGTTTTTGATATATTTACGGTAGGAAATTTGCTAAATATCTTTATGGAACATGATCTTTACTTAATAGCTTAATGACTTTTGGCATAAAAGAAAGATCAATATTTTTGACCAATAAAATGTTTGTTGGCTATTGCCACTAATGTACCGGTGCGATTTATGGGCCAGGGTCACATGTATAAAGCTTTTATAGGTTTTACATTGAGTTTTCTCATGAGAATGATCTCACTACCTTGAATTGTGGAAGTGTGGCTTTTGAGTTGTTTCACATTATTTATAATTCTTGTCACTTTAATAGTCTTTTTACTATATTACAGGAAAAATGCTATAATATGTATTTTTACCAAACACCAAACCAAACACTATAATTCATGTTAAAAACAGAACAACAAATACTAACCTAGTTATAAAACGCATAACTGTCATTCAAATTGTCACAATGCACGTTATTTTAAAATCCTTTTTTAAAAGCGAAATATAATTTATTTATATTTTCTGTTGATTTTGATTTTGGCTTGAAATATGAGCCTAGACATGTTTTTGACAGAATTTGTGAAATCCGTAGCTTTCACGTTAAAAAACAACTTTTAACAAAATGAAAACCAAAACAATTGTCCGATGTCAAATTTAAGAGGTATTTTGTTCTAATGAAGTGTTTCATTGTCGAGATGTGCTTATCCAGTCTGAGGCAGTATTGATTCAGGTGTCACACAGGTCTCTGTTGACATGTCTTCTGTTTGTTTGTGTGCGGATTGAGCACCGGTGCCGATGCCGACGGTAAACTTAGCAGGCTGTGGGGGATTCAGAGGCATTCTGTTTCTCTGTCGTGTTCGCAGTGCTGTCACCTTTGATTGAGATCGCTTTGTGTTCGACTCCAGGTTTATAATCAGCTAAGATTCTTTGCAGTCTTCAGCAAATATAACCTGTTGAACACTAAGTATGCAGTTTATTCTTTGTCTCTTGGAAAACATTTTTTATACAGGTAATTGGAGGTTGGCGTGTTGGCCAGGACCTTGTGATAAATCTAATTAAGTTTCTTTTGCTTACAATAATCTTGTATTACTGACTGACAGCTCTATTCACGTCACTGTGAGTTCATGTGCATTATCTTGGGTCATATTTAGCATTGTCATTAATAAGTAAACTATTGCGGCAGCGCCTCTTTGCACAACACATTTACACCTTTGTGTTATGCTGCATAAATTGAGATTTCCACATGAAGTGTTTCTTCATTGTGTTTTGCTGTGTGTAGCAGTACATCTCATTTCTGTTGAATTGCGCTGCGATTGATTTGTGGCTGCAGGAAGGAATGAGAAGCCTTTTGGTCATCTTCAAAATGTGACAGTAAATCTCCTGGTTATGTCTTATTCAGAGAGCTTTTGCTTCATTTTATTGGCGTTTATACTGAATAAATGAGTAAGCTGTCACCACATCTGATGCCATCTATCTACGAGGCAAATGTGATTTCAGGCTCACGCCATGACACAGGTCAGAGAGAGCCTTTGTCGTTTGGTCATCCGCTCACTTAAAGCTGGCTCTTCTATTTACACCTCACATGTACTATCGGCGTGTCGATACTTCAGGCCTATGCATATTTCATATGAGTCATATTACAATCCATCACACTGTAAAGCTTAATGTAATGCTTTAATATAAACAAAGAACTTGTATAAACACTTAATGGATGTTTAAATGTCAAGGACAATTTGAATCTGAAAATGATTTAGTGGTCTTGGTCTTGCTAAAGAAGGTTTAGTTGTATGAAATTTGTAGCGAGGTGATACAAGTTATTTTGTTCGAAAACAAGTGATTTTACAAAATTATAATTTTTAAATACTAACGAGTACATGTAAAGGTGCTGTGTGTAAGTTTTTCACTTTACTAAAGCATAAAAATACCATAATATGCTAGCAGATATTTAGGAAACTTTACCTACTTGTTTCTTAGAAAAACAATGCTACAGCCAGTTATTCTAATGTGCGTTCCTTGTTGGAATATCTGTTTTTGTTTTGGTCTGTGCGATACCACACGCCACCATTTTACCCAATAGTATTTCGACACCCCAGGTTGCCAGTTGGTGAAAAACACATTGTATTGCAGCCATGGAAGCCAGCAAACAAACTGGGTCAAAGATTGCAGATTCTACTCGACCTAAAAAGCCTCAGCATCCATCTTAAAATTTCTATGAACGAGAGCATATGAAAATGCGGACAAATCAACTCATCAACCTACAGTGTGGCTTCCATTGTCAATTGCGCGCGCTCCTCAAGCTGGCAACCCGTGCGAGTGTCGAGTCTGAGGATGGGGCAGGGGAAACAACACTCTCCAATATTTTGAATTTTGACTGCAATACCCATTTCAACCACTAGGATATGTCAATCCAGCATATGTAATTTCTGCATACCGAATGCACCTTTAACAGTGGAAACAGTGACTAAATGTGTTCTGCTAAATTATGGAATTATTCGTTCAACCCGCCACTAAGCAACCATCCAGAACACCCTAGCATCGACATAACAATACCCTGGCAACCATCATGAAGCATTATGTTGGTGTGTTTTGCTTTGTTATTTTTACATTTTTTACGTGTTGTATTTGTTAGACGTTACCACTTAATGAAAATAATTGTCTATCAGTAAGCTTGTGAGCTGAGCACAAAAGGCTGTTATAAGCCGAAGTCAAGCATGTTGTTGTTGTTGTTGTTTTGCAGCACAGAACTCAGTCAAGAGAAATGGTCTCCCACATGAAGTGTAGCACCAAGTAATTTGCTTACCTTCCACTTTTATTTGATTTCATCAGATTTACAGTCTCCTGCTTGCTCTAAAAATGATCTTGGACTTTCTCTTGAGCCATATGTTTTATAAACGTGTCAAAGTAAGAAAGATTAACCTTGTACATCAGCATTATAGTCAGAATCACAGACTCTCTCAAACCGGGAGCCATGGCCTGTGCGGTTTATGGTGTTGGACAATTTTCTCCGACACAGGTCTTGCGGGAAGGACTCCGCTTTATCTTCCCTAAAGACGTCAATAAGGTTGTCTACACAAGGCCCTGCCATAGATTCTCCTGTTGTCTTTATCTCTGGATGGGCCATTAAGGGAAAAGCAATCACTGGCGCCTGAGCGGTTGGAAGGAGATGTGCCTAAAGAGTGTCAAGGAGAGAAGTGTTTATTTATCCTCGATGCTAGGAACACAGTGAGCTTAAGACGAGATTCTCAGGCTTTCACACTGATGAGACGTCTGTAAAGGCAGGAGTAATGAACCTTCACTTAGTTAAGATGCCATATTAGCATGTCACAGTCTATATTCACTAGTCAGTTTGATCTGGAGTATTATGTGTGAGTTTGTTTTACTTACTGTTCCAGTTTGAGGTCAGTAAGGTATTTGTGTGTTTTATTTATTTTGTATTTTTAATTAATACATTTTTTTTTTTGCATGATGGTTGTTGAGCATCAAATCGGCATATTACAATGATTTCTGAAGCATCGTGTGACAAGATGTAAAGATGAGTAAAGATGCTGAAAATTCAGCTTTACCATCACATGAATAAATTTCACAAAAAAATAAACTAAAAAATAAATTAACTATTGAATTGTAAAAATATTAACTTATTAGTGCTGATTTTAATTAAACAAAAAAAGTTTTTGTCTGGACAAGATGTTTTTCATGACTGGTTTGCAGTGTTTTATTATTACTTTTTTTTGGGGGGGGAGAAAAATGTTTTGTTATTATTGCTTTGCCTTACAGTAATGAGAATTTTGAAAGGGGATATGTGCTTAATTGTCATGACAATAATTCCAGGAAAAAATTATGTTCTTAAAATATGCTTCATTTACTTTATGCAAAAAACTTTTTATTTTATTGCTATTTTTGTTATTGGGGTAAAATGTTACTCTTTTAGTCTCAAATGTCATTTCAATTGTGTGTATTTTTGTCCTCTTGTCCTTCAGCTGCATGTACTTCATGTACTTTTTTTTTGTTATAGCTACCTGTGTGTATGAGCATTTTTTGTCATAAATGTCAGTGTATGTGACCTCACGTGATACAAGGTGCACATGAATAACTGCAAGTGCCATTTGTTCAATGATGATCCTTATTCAGGTCATAATCCTTAATAATCCTCTGTATTTATGCTAAAAGCACAATACAATTGAGTAATGTATGCTAGTAGCCTAGTTTTCAAAAACGAAACCGTGACTTTTCAACAGTTATGAGTTTGAGGACTGTTTGAGTGTATTGCTCAATATCACTGCACCTTGGGTAAATCTCACCTGATGTGTTTGTTCTCTTTGCTATTGTGCTGTTATCGGTTTATTTACCCGTTCTCTTCGTAACCCCGGCCTGAATGAACAAGTCAGGCGTGGTGTAAGAGCTTAGTGATTGGCAGGACGGTTTTAAATTATTGGTTTTTGACTTAGAGGTATGTATTAAAAAAGTGGATCAGTTGGTTAATCCTCACAGTGTTTTGTAGGTCATGCTCGAAGTGTAATGCTTGTCTCACTTTTCCCTCTCTATTGGTGACCTAATCAACTGCTCTCATTTGATATGCCTCCAAAGGTAGTAAAGGCTTATTACGAGAACGATTGCAGTGGTACTAAAACCCCTCTAGGTGTTTTGGTATAACCGAGCTATGACTCAACATGTACGGCGTCTCTTGTTATTTTAGCACACAAACCCTCTTGTCAAGAAAGATTAACAAAAAGCCTTTTGGATGAAAAAATAAACACATTTTTAAATGCCTCCCTTTTAGGATTTGTTTGTTCATTGTTTCTTCTGGCACCATCTCACAAACACGGCAGCCGGGCGTATCTGCACGCATTCAACACGCATCCGAAATCAGCTAGTTTCAGCTAGTAATTGGCCAATCAACACCTCCTCAGGTGTATTGAGTATTTATCACTTTGGAAGAGACTGAAGCCCTTGTTTGTGTCTCATTCGCATTTTTGTTTATTAAAATCACAGACCACTCACTCTGTGTAAATGTATTAAGCGGACGAGATCAGAAGAGCACGTTGACAAAGTGGCCGACGTAGGGTTTACGTTTAGTGCCCTTTATGAAAAAGAAGTACACTTTATTATACTTTAAGAATATATTTAGGGTGTGAATGTTAAAGGGTAACTAAACCCCTGTTCACAGCCTAACTCCACCCACTGGCAATATTTGAAAAATGCTGGAAAAGTGGGCAGAGCCCAGTGGAGACAGAGGGGATGAGCCGTGGGCGGGGCTGAGCGGGGGGGCGTGCACCTGAGACCCGCAGTGACGGATTGATTGATTGCTGTCAGACTCGCAAAGATGGAGAATGACTGGAGTGACGCCAGTAGTTTTGCAACAGATTGTTCATTTGAAGTAGAGGACTTTTCTCCACCACCTTCACCTGAATTGTCTGTAGACACAGGGCCAGAGCCTTATCAATTCGAGCCGCTGGCTCAAACTGCGTTAACTCCTGATGCCAACGGTGCTAGCGCGATGCAAGGGCGTTATAGTGAGCCATTGGAAGAACCATCATACGTCACAATGACCTACAACTTCCAATAGGAAAATTTAGCTGCAGTAGCCACCGTTCAACCTTCAGAGGGCAGCACTCAGACATTTTTACTCCATAGTGTAGAATTAAAACATTGTATACTCAAATGTCAAAACATTTACTCAAATCAATGATCAGCACTAATAAAGCACCAGTCTTGCAGATCATTAACTAAAAAAAGTTGGTTTAGGTTTTAGTTAGCCTTTAATATATATATAGTGGTGGGCGTTATCGACGTTAACGTGAGACTCTTATCGGGCGATAAAAAAAAAATATCGCCGTTAATCTATTCTCAAAATTGGGTTGGGAGCTGGGTCTATACTACGCAAGCCATGATGACTTTCACCGTTATATTTTAGCGCGGATGTATTCCTAGCCAAATTGCACTGTAGGGAGCGAGAACGAGTCTTCGAACCTGCGTGTATGCCCATTGTGAAATTACCACATCAAGCGTGAGTCCTGACGAGCGTGACTGACGTAGGCCTACTGTAAGCAGAGAGCTGTAAATCTAAGAGCATTTGCAGTACATTCGCGGCAGATAGACGCAAGTGTCATTACATGCTGAAGCTTTGGTAACAAAACCAACGGTTCAAAAACAAAAATATGAAAAGTTAGGTGAACAACGCTATTCATTTTGCCACCTTCTCGCTCCTTTTGTTGCCAACGGGTAAACAGCTGCTGCTCTGATGACGCAACCGCACCCGGTTCAGACCCAAATAATATAATATGAACACGGTCAGCAGGGGAGCAATCAACCTTGGGTTCGGTCCAGGCAATCGAACCAAGTGTGAAAGCACCAGTCATTATTTGAGTAGCACACATATTGTGAATGCCTTCGGCAGAATTCAAATGAGCCATTTTAATCTAGATTAATCTATGCCCACCTCTAATATATATATATATATATATATATATATATATATATATATATATATATATATATATATATATATATATATATATATATACATATACATTTTTTTGGTTTTTGTACCCACTTAAAGGGATAGTTCGCCCAAAGATAAAAATTTACTCAAGTTGTTTTAAACCTGCATGAATTTCTTTCTTCTGCTGAACACAAAAGAAGAAAATTTGAAGAATGTCAGTAACCAAACAGTGGAGGGGGCCCCCATTGACTTCCGTAGCATTTATTTTCCAATACAATGGAAGTCAACGGGCACATCATCTGTCTGGCTACCGACATTCTTCAAAACAATTTTGAAATACACTACAAATTCACATTCAGTACAGTTAATTTAGCTCCTTTTTCACATGGGTTAACAGTGTTAAGAGTGATTTGTCATATACAGAACCAGAGTTGAAGTTGCACTGGACTCTTCAAATGGTCAGGAGGGTGTAGTCGCCCCACACTGTCTCTGGTGAAAGACCCAAACTGGGTTGTTTAATAGAATGTCTTAGACCGATAAGACTGCTAGATAAAGCACAACCAGCCATGTTGCTACAATAGAAGCATTGCTACTTTCAGTTATCCACTCCCAAACAACCTTAACTTGTTACTAGACTGCTTACATTATTTTGAAAGATATGCAATGCTACTGAAAAAACGTTATCATCTCATCTCAGGCAGTAGCACTGCTACTTTTAGTTGGCTACTCCCCTTTCATTCCCTTAATGTTTAGCAGCTGAGCTATTGTTACACTACTAAAAAAAACGTTATCTAGTCTCAGGCAGTTGCACCGCTACTTTTAGTTAGCTTCTCCCATTTCGCTCCCTTAATGTTTTTCAGCAGAGTAACAATAGCTCAGCTGTTTTCAAAATAATGTAACCAGTCTAGTAACAAGCACATTTTTTTAACAAGTAGCAGTGTAGCATTAAAAAATGCTGCATTGCTGTTTTTATTCAGCACACACAAGTTGAGCTGAGGCAATAATCAAACATGCTGTCCTGATGTCCTTGTTTCAAGTAGCATTGGACATTTTTCATTTCAGCGAATCATTTGATTCAGCAAATTGGTTCATGGTTCATGTCCAAGACATTTTTTGGACATTTTTTTGTAGTGTAGTTCTCAGTAGTCGTCGCTACAGTGTCCCTAAAAGTACTGCCATTTTACTTGCTGTGTACTGTTTACTTAATGACCTTTTGAAGATTCAGTGCTTTTTATTTTTTTATTGTATTAAAGTTAACTCAAGTTTATATTTATACATCTATGATACAGACCTTTTTCATGGTAGCACCATATGAAATTTTTGACCGAAATTAAAAGTACAGTGTGCTCAACATGCCAATTGTTCAACTGATATAAAATCTTTCCAAAAAGCTTTCAGTAGGCAACAACTCAAGTATTGACCAAAAAAGTTCTGAGTTACATGTGATCTACCTCTTTATATAGAGTGCATGCCATTGTAAAGATCTAAAGAGCACTGCCTCATTTTCATCAACATGTAATTTCATATAGCGTCTTCCCTGTATGCATTTGGCAGATGTTTTTATCCCAAGCACATTACAGTACATTCAAAACGCTTTATTCTGTATGACAATGACCCATAATATATTGTCCGTCAATGTTTTTTTTATAGAAACGTTAGCTTGACAAGTTTAATTACTTTAAAGCGCGAGCAGCTTAGCTTGACAAACTGCAGTTTCAACACAACTTCCCCTATATTCTGGCAGTTTCATAGTCCTCTAATATTGTGAGCACTGATTTAAACCAGCATTCATCCTTAGGGAACTGTGTGTGTGGCTATACAGTAATACTGCCACACTTCAGGAGATCCGGAGCCATCTGTGTAGAGCCACTTTACGAACTTAATGGGCACCTTTAGTGGAGGCCAGATATTGGGAATTCCCAATTCTCTTCGGTTCTTTGGATATTTAGCTAAGCGGCAGCAGATAATGGGTTTAGTTTACTTTGATAAAAGAGCTTTTGCTTACCTCATTAACCCTGTTGCCCCTTGGCAAACCACTCAATTCATCACGCTCGTACTATATGCTTGATTGTTCTACCCTGAAACAAATGCTAACACGTGTTTGTCTCTGTGTTCCGCAGGTTTTAGTCTATGATTGCGTGAGAGCTGCGAGAGCAGAGCGGGGATCGCGGGGGAGCAGTGCCAACCTGGAACATGGTGCCTAATATTTGCGCGTCCGTGCCCCTCCTGCCCGTCGGGCTTCCTCTTCTGCTACTGCTGAGCTGCGTGCAATTCTCCTCTCAGGCGGACAGTAAGTACAACACTTCAGCTGACTAGTCATTTTTTTCCCTGTGCCTTTTCCTGTGCCTTGTGAAATTGGAAGTGCATCGCATTGTGGAATTGTTTGTAGGCATGAGCGAACACACTAATGCTTCGCTCGCTTGGCACGAAATGAACCCGAAATTCAAACAAAGCATTCGCCGCTACCCACGGGTCTGTTCACCTGAACTTTCCCCGGGCCTACTCACACTTAGATGAGCGATGCATTTCTATGTAGCCGAGGATGAGAAGGCGGTTATTGTTAGCCACTCTGCTTCATTGTCCTTGTGAATGAATGTGCTGAGATGCACCGTGAATGACATGGCAATGTTGCGGGTGCCACGGTTCGGGCGGAGGTCAAGGCTCAGTTCTGGCATGGGTCAGAGAGCCATTTAATTCACCATGTGACCCATCTGCACCGCTGTCACAAGGCTGCTGTAATTCCATTAGGCCTCTCTCTCTCGCTCGCGCCGGCTCACTCGCTGTCTTTCTGCGTTTAACCTTTAAATCTTTCAGTTGTTCAGAGGCGGTGCTTGTATAAGAGTAACCTTGAAGCATCTTCTCTTGACTCCTTTTGCCACTCTCAAAGTCGCTAAGCCTTTGTGATTCAAAGTCTTTCTTTCTCGAAGGCTTTATCTGATGCAAAGTAGCTCTAACTGTATTTCAAGAAATGTGAAGAGTGCCTTTAGTTTTTCAAGTATTTTGAATTCAAAACGTGCCATCAAATCAGTTTTTTTATTTAACATGCAATAAAATTTGTCTAAGATATGTAATAAATATACCTAAGGAAAAAAGTTGTCTTCATAATCAATTCTCAAAATATAATATAACAATAACTTATTAAAAGTGAAAAAACAACACATGTTTAAGGCTCTTTGAAATGCATTAGAGCTCTATGAAAGGCATTAATTATGTCAATATAACTTCCCGATAGATAAAATTAAGTCTTAAAAGTGTTCAGGGCTCCAGACTAACTTTTTTCACTAGGAGCACAGTGGCCCCCAACTGAAAATTTTAGGGGCACAGGCAGAAAATTGCCACTTTATTACTAATAGGGATGGGTATTGTTAAGGTTAACGGTATTACTCTTACCGATACTGCTTATCAATCCGGTACTCTAACGGTATTCTTATTCTAATATTTTTTTAAATGAAAAAAAAACAACAACACATAATTAGGAACATAATTAACATGTCTTTATAATCTGAAAAGTAAAATATCTATTGCAAAAGAAACAGCAATGTTTGAACAAAACAAATATAAAACATATTTGTAAATGGACCAGTGTTCAGGCATTTTTGGTGTTTTATATACATAAGATAAGATACAACATAAGAACAAAGTGCAAACAAATGTTAAATAAATACACAATAAAAAAAAACACACAAATGAAATAAACATTGCTTTAATTTCAGGAAGGTCTGCTAACATTAATATTACTTAGAAAAAACAAACCTACAAAGAAATCTAATAAAGTAATGAAATGTAAAATTACACTGCATAGTTTTCATTGTATAAATTGATAGATTAATGTTATTAACTAAAGTTATTCATTCAAGAGATGTGATTATTTTCTCTTTGCCTTTTGTTTGATTCTCAATCGTCAGCAGGTTTATTAGACGCTGCCCCTTTAAGACCGAATGCCGAACTATAATAATATCCTATTCTCCTATTTCTCCAAACTATTTATGCCCATTTAAGATATAAACTGTTAGAGTAACTACTCTCCAATCCGGTCATTTTGACACAGGCTATTCGTTGTTTATTTGATGGTTGGCACACAAAAAGTTTAAAATATAAAGTGCAAGTAGGTCCATTTCGCAGCACACACACATAAGCCGCCTTGAAGTTGGAAACAGCGTCTCTTGAGCGAATTATTGTGCATTTAATAGCTCTATTCATTATCAAACACATTCCGCAGTTAAGCATCAGTAGAGACTGCAGTTTACAACAATCACTGATTCACAGGTTTAGGGAGAAATGACCATGGAAATGACATCGCAAGGCTTTGAAGGGAAGGATGTCGCGCTCGGCGCAACACGGCTATAGGAATAGTTTTACATCATATCTTCTTTTTAATTCTTGGAAGCCGAAATCGAAAATAAAATTAGATTAATATCACAGCACATCCCTAAAGTTTAAGCAGACTAAACTTTTGTTTAGTTCTCTTGGCCATCGTCACTGATTAAGCTGACTGACGTGTTGTGTTCGCTGTAGCTCCACGTGAGAGAGCTCGCTCACTTTCTCTCTCCTCTGGATTGCGAATAGCAAAAATGTACCACGGACAAATGGTTTAATATTATCTCATATAGATATAATTCTCATATATATAATTTGCCAGATATAACGTCTATCAATTATAAATAGTAAGTGAATAGTAAGTGTATTTTCTTAATTTCTCTAGTACCGACAGCAGGCACATTTACTGGTTGCACATGTGCGACTAGATGTAAAATTCAGTTGCACACTCTCAAATTTTAGTCGCAAAATGCAACCATTTGGTCGCAGTCTGGAGCCCTGGTGTTAGTTAATTAGTTAATTATTAGTTAGTCATTAATTACTCATCCTCACGTCATTCCAAAACCGTAAGACTTTCAGTCATCTTTGGAACACAAATTAAGATATTATTAATAAAATTTCTGTTCATCCATTGACAGTCAAAACTACCACTTTAATGCTTTGATGCATAAAAAGATCGCAAAACTGGGTTTTGTTTTTGTACGTCAAACAAGTACGGTTGAGTTTCTGTTTATGTTCACTGATCAATGTTTATATGTGAATAAAAGCCTAAATTAAATCTGTTCATTGTTTAAAGTGATCGTGTCTCTTTAGAAAATTTGGACTAAACCGCTCGATTCATATGGATTAGTTATGATCTCTTTATGAACTTTGTGAAGCGTCAAATACCCCTTTTCCACCAGAATGAACCGGGTGCTAGTTCAGAGCCAGTACTAGTCCCAGTTCGGAGTTAGTTCGACTGACGAGCCTTCTAAGACCAGTATGCCTTTCCACATGCACCTGCACGGCCTTGGTGGAAAAGGGGTAAACGTGGTAGTTGCATAGACTGTCAATGGAGAGTACAGAACTGGCTCAGATTTTATGAAAAGTATCTTCATTTGTGTTCAGAAGATGAACAAAACATGTCGTTTACTGGTTTAGAACAACATGAGGGTGAGTAATTAATGTCAGCATTTTCATTTTTGGGTGAACTAACTTAAGGTGTGGTCACGTTTACTTCTGAACTGTGAAATTCTGTGATCAGATAATTTGATTTGGTTGATTTTTCATACAAATATGTAGCGTTTACCAATATAAAGCTGCTTGTTTTGGAAGTGTCCTCTGAGTGAGAGGTGCTTTGTGCTCCTATTGACAATGGACAATGGATCTACTTTGCCTGTAAAATTTGTGCGCCTCCTTTTTTCCCCCTCCTTGATTTTCCTGTTTTACTCTGAAATACAGAGAACATTGGCCAAAATTAACGTTTTATTATTTATTTATTTTTATCAGTAGCAGTAGGCAGATATTGGATATTTAATGTTTCATGCCCATTTTTACATTTAGATGACCTTTTCCGTCATCTAACGATCAGTTAAAGTTAATCTTTGAGAACTGATCATTTAATAAAACTGTATTTTTTTAGCCTCAAAATGAATTATTTTTCACACCGTTCATTGTAGTGTTGTGATGCGTACAGTTACAGGTATCATTTAAAAAACAATTGATTTCAGTGTTCTATTTTTTAATTTGTTAAATAGACTTAAATAGTGTAGGATTTTAATATCGACCATTTATCAGTTATGGCCAATAACATGAAAATGATAATTGGCTTTATTTTAAAACATCCCATCATGGACACTGTTTCACATTGACCACCTGGATGAAGACCAGTGTCATATTGTGAATAAACTTGTTGCTGCCATGGGCTTACATGTTTTTTTTGGTGAGTTTTCTGCATGTTCGTGAGTCTGCCGCATTAACACAGCATCCTCATCTGTCATCACATGCTGCTGTAGCTGCTATAGGTGCTGTTGATGGTTTGAGAGCAGGTCTCCAGGGGCTTTTCTCTAGATTCAACAAGTACACTACAGGTTTCAGACACTAAAATCCTAGTGTGATACTGCTCAACGGTGACATTATTTTGGTATAAATACTTTTTGAAGATGGTTCAAACAAATAAAACTCTAAAAATAGAGGGAAGGTTAAATATTGACTACCACAAATGGTCTTTTTTTGTGTTGTTGTCTGTAATCAGAGAGGGTTGAGTTGCTAAACATGAAAGAACTGGCTTTGCAACGATCTGAATTATAGGGCAGTGGAGCCAGAACTACAGGGTGGGGCGTCGCGAACGTTGATCACCATGGTAACAGATCCTACCTAAATCAGACGGATGAAAAATGAAGGCACTTTCTTATTCTGACTGCTCAAAGAAGACAAGATAACTCCGATTGCACAGTAGCTCCTGAGAGGAGACTGAGGGCTGTTCCTCGAGTCTTGTTTAGGTGTTTATGTCTCATTTGTGTGATCTTAAAGCCACCCAGATTGCTTGATTGGAGTCTTCTTCATGACTGCTTCTCCAGACGTGGTGTCTAGGGTTTACATAAGTCCTCTCAGTCATTTTGTCCTTTAAGAAGTGTTTTTTCTCGCAGTGTTTTTCTCTCTGAACGAAGTAAACTAATCAGTGACTGAATGATGAGAAATTCCAAGTGACAGATCTAGCTATCTATATATCTATTGTCTGTCTGTCTGCCTGTCATCTATCTATCTATCTCTATCTGTCTGTCTGTCTGTCAAATCTATCGCAATCTGTCTGTCTGTCTGTCTGTCATATCTCTGTCTGTCTGTCTGTCTTTCATATCTATCTCTATCTGTCTGTCTGTCTGTCATATCTATCTCCATCTGTCTGTCTGTTTGTCATCTATCTATATATCTATCTATCTGTCTGTCTGTCTGTCTGTCTGTCATATCTATCTCTATCTGTCTGTCTGTCTTACATCTATCTATCTATCTATCTATCTATCTATCTATCTATCTATCTATCTATCTATCTATCTATCTATCTATCTATCTGTCTGTCTGTCTGTCTGTCTGTCTGTCTGTCTGTCTATCTGTCTGTCTGTCTGTCTGTCTGTCTATCTATCTATCTATCTATCTATCTATCTGTCTATCTATCTGTCTGTCTGTCTGTCTGTCATCTATCTATCTGTCTGTCTGTCTGTCTGTCATCTATCTATCTATCTATCTATCTATCTATCTATCTATCTATCTATCTATCTATCTATCTATCTATCTATCTATCTATCTATCTATCTATCTATCTATCTATCTATCTTTCTGTCTATCTGTCATTATCTATCTATCTATCTATCTCTCTGTCTGTTATCTATCTATCTATCTATCTATCTATCTATCTATCTATCTATCTGTCTGTCTGTCATGTCTGTCTGTCTGTCTGTCTGTCATCTATCTATCTGTCTCTCTGTCTGTCTGTCATCTATCTATCTATCTATCTATCTATCTATCTATCTATCTATCTATCTATCTATCTATCTATCTATCTATCTATCTATCTAATGTCTGTCTATTTGTCTGTCTGTCATCTATCTATCTATCTATCTATCTATCTATCTATCTATCTATCTGTCTGTCTATCTATCTATCTATCTATCTATCTATCTATCTATCTATCTATCTATCTATCTATCTATTTTTCTATCATCTATCTATATGCCTCTCTGTCTGTCTTTCTGTCTGTCATCTATCTATATGTCTGTCTATTTGTCTGTCTGTCATCTATCTATCTGTTTGTATGTCCTTCCGTCCGTCCATCCATCTGTCCATACCACTACAAAAAATAATTGCTAAAGAGGCATCTTGTTTTGGTGTTGGAAAAATAGCTTCAAGCTTGTTGTTACTTCAAAAGCTGCTCTGTTTTAAAATGTCAAGCTACCTTCATGTTAGTGAAAATCCAGTTCAGTTAGTAGCATCACTACTTTTAACTTAAAAAAAAAAGTTACTCACCAAAACTGTTTTGAACCATAGGCCTGCTTTAGTGTTGTGTAATGTATTTCTAATTCTACAAGCCATTTCTTAGGGATGCTTCTCAAATTTCCCAGTATAAGCCATAGGTTCTCCAGTCGGTTTGCATTTTTCTGATTTAGCTGTTTTTCTCAACCTACTCTTTTTTGTTGTTGTTTTTTCAGTTGCAGTGGAATTTTTCTGATGCTATTTGTCTCTATATGTTGCAAGGCAGTTTATATTGATCCTTTTTCTGTCCCATCACTCCCAGCTCTCTAATGGCGAGACAGTTTGAGACAATTCAACTCTTTGAGCAAAAATAAATGAAGGTGCCTTAAAAATCCCATCTGAAAGTTAAAGCGAAAGCTTACATTTTTCTCCCCCTTGAGCTAATTGTTTATATTCGGTACAAAATAAAATCCTGTTGGCGTTTAAATGACAACACAAACATGAGGAGAAACATTTGCAAATAGAGAAGAAACGCTTTGCAAATGAGGACCCTTTACATTTTATCTCGATGTGCTATGTAGAAAAGCACCTCTATAAATCAATTAAGCAAGCTTTTGTTTTCCCGGCGGGCTAGGCAGGGCCGACTGGGTGGTCGGCGGCAAATTGGATTGTGTTTTCAAGTGTCCATATGGTCACTGAGTGAAATTGACAGGAATAGAAATTGATTCTTTTTAATTAAAAGTAACCGTATCCTCAATCGAGTGGCACTCGCAAGGTAATTTTGTTAGTCCCCAGCTGTGATCCTTCAATGACAGACACCAGAGAAGAGATGGCGAAAAGGAGAAATGGAGAGGGCAGAAGGTTTGCATAAAGCACAACGGCAATATCACGGCGATGAATTAAAGGACTGGTCAGTGGGGGTTAATGATGTGAGATTAATAGCTTAATTACGATGGTCGATCGCAGGGCCCGAGGCAGATCCCCAAACTCTCAGCTGTGGCTAGGATAACATGCTGTCATCTGATGACAAGATCATCCAGTGTCCTTGACTGAAGGACAGCCATAAAAGCTATTTGAACCATCATACGGATGAGCGTGTCATCCTCCCATGCCACTTACACCTTATAACATCGCTGCTGTGAGGATGACCTCATCGTCAAGATGAGATTAAAGCCTGCAGGACCAGCATCACATGATCACCGGTGCATTACAATGTCATGTCGTGTGGTCCAAAAGGTTATATATATATTATATGATATATACAATTATATGATGGCCAAAAATATAAATAATGTGCAATAAAAGCATCTCTTTTTTTACTATAGGGGTTTATAACCCCCACTGACCAGTCCTTTAATTCATCGCTGTGATATTGCCGTTCTGCGTTATGCAAACCTTCTGGGGGTTTACTATATTCATATTTTGATTTTGGATATTTTCTCATGAATGTTGGTTATTTCACTTATTTTTACATTTATGCATTTAGAAGATGCTTTTATCCGAAGAGATTTTATTTTTATTTTTTTGGCCATCATATCATTTTCCCTTAAAATGTATATTTAAAAATTAATTTAATAACATGAATATCCATTTTCATACTCTAGTTTATAATATTGTGATGCCTTGCATAATAATTAATTTTCATTTTTAATGTGTAATTTATTAATTTACACAAAATAGTACATAATTGAATGTCTCTGTAGAATAAACTTTGAATATCAGTGTGTTATTTTCACTAATGTTTTCAGACTGTATATCCTTCCAGTTATAAAAATCATGATTTTTCTTGCAGTTTATAGGCACAATGTCACATCAAATCTATACTATGTGGTAAGAAAACATGCACAGTGCACATTGTCAAGAAGTTGCTGCATTGTCAAGCGTCTTCTCCAAAAGCCTCCGTGCAGCATCTGAGAATGAGGGTTGTGGGGGCATTTCGGCTTGTTAATATCCATAAAGCGTTTTTATGTAATCACAGACATGAGAGGCTAATCACATTAGTACAGACTTGCGTCTGAGAGCTTATGACATTTTGTTGTGGGGAATTCACGTCCCCTGCTTCTCATCAGCATTAAAGCTGGCTTCTCCTCATCCTCCACTGACTCCCATCATAACCTTTTTTCTCTTCCCCTTTGTGCTGACCCCATAATTGTCAATGACTAATGTTCTTTGTTCTTTCACAATGTGACCCACACACTTGGCTTGTTCAGGCCTCCAGGATTGGGCAGGCTGGCAATATGAACCACATTTTATTTGTTGATGATCTTGTGCGTTTCGTGAGTTGCTCTTCTAAACAGCTCTGTTCTAACATTCTTGCAGAAATATGCACCACATGTTCAGCTCATGGTGCCTGGAGTAGAATATTTCTTCTCCCTTGAGAACCTTTTTTATTATTATTATTGTTGTACGAGGCTGCTTCCAAAAACGATTGGTATTCTATTTATATTATCTTACCTGTTTGGGAAACCTTGGCCAGACTGTTTCCAGGTTAGGTATTGCCTACAAACTGCAGGCATGGAAACATTTGAGATTTTAAAAGTTAAGGGGATAGTTCACCCAAATATTATGTTTCTATCATTATGTACTCACTACTCACTCTTAGTGTTCTCAAAAATATTGATATTTCGATACATATAGATACTGAACCAGCTGATACCAGCTGCCCATTCTCGCTCTCCCTTCTTTCCGGCGACCAATTGACACACACCTGTCTCCTCTCACTCACTCGTCTCATTTGCTCCAGTTGAATAGGGCTTTTGTTACACAGAATTTTACTCATTCTCTCCTCTCAAAAAGTTTGGGAGTTATTTTTCATAGCTTATCGCGCTTAAACTGTCAAATACACACAAAATCAAATCAAAATCCCCGTTGTTATTTAGGTAAACAGTCAGTTGAGGAAAGTATTTCTTACCTGAATACTCTTTTAGATCCTATTATCCTATTTTTTTGTGCGATCATTTGCAATTAACTGTTTACTTGTCCTTTTTTTTTGTAAAATTAGTTCAACATTTAAAATAAAGCATCCCTGTGCTGTGTGTAAGCTATTGCAACAAAAAAAAAAAAAAAATGATGGGATGATAATTAAATATCTATATGGCAGTTTTCCCTGTGGTATCGAAAATGGTATCGAATATCGATATTTTTCAAAATATCGTTAGTTAGAAATTCCAGTATTGTGAGAACACTACTCACCCTCATATTGTTTGAAACATGTGTCTTCTCTCCTCTGGAACACAAAATTCAGTCCAGTGTTGTTGTATGGAATTGTGCAATTTGGGCATTTGACAAAAAAACAAACAAACAAACAAACAAAAATCTCCTTTTGTGTTCCATGAAAAAAAATGCAAAAAAAAACCCCAACAACATTATATTGGAACAACAAGGGTGAATAAATTATCACTATTCCTTTTAATTAAATTATTCAGATATCTTTGTAATATATTTGTACAGTAGTTGAATGGTATAACTATATTATTGTAATATAATGGTGTAATACTAGGTACATGACATGATTTTGTCCCAAATTAGCATATCACACACCTGTATGTCTCATGGAGTGTTTTGTGGTTGTGGTTCTACTGATTCATGGTGTGAAAGTTTAAATACCCAGACTTGTAGAAAAGGACAAATGTAAAGATGTATAAGCAGTGATGGATGGGTTTGAAGGGGGCCTTTTTCTTGGGAAGCTGATTAGTTTGGTTAGTGTATGTGAGAGGGGCTTTAAATGGGATGGATGACGTAACCCCTAACGGGTCCCCATTGATCCAGCCTTTAGCCAATGATCTCCTCTCCTGTTTCACGTCCATCTCTCGGGGGCACTTAAGCTTTTTTCTGCCCACCCGCCAGTCAATGGCACAGGCTGTGCCAAGGTGACGGCTGCCCTTTAACTAACAGCTTTAACTGCACCCTGCCTCCCTCCTCTCAGCTCTCCCAAAGCTGTTTATGCATGAAGATGAGACTTTCAAAAACTGTACATATGCAGTTTCACTGCACTCATTTAATATAGACGGAAAGGACTGTGCTGGGTAAACGTGGTACTTAAATATGGAATATTCTTGGTAAAAACTACGGCTACATGATATGTTGGTTATTGGTAGGGGTGCACTGATCCGACTTTTTCATTCCCAATACCGATGCCTGGGCTTTGTGTATCTGTCGATACCCGATACCGATCCGATACTATTGTAGAATAAATAATAAACTGTATACCTTCCTTAAGAGACTTAAGGCTTGTTAGACTTTACTAACTAAACATAACTAAGACAAAATAACAGATGTAAGTAAAGTGTTGAATTCTTATTTGATCTTGATTCAGAATCAGAATAGGACATTTTAAATATGTATATGCATATATATATTTATATATATGTATGTGTATATATATATATATATATATATATATATATATATATATATATATATATATATATATATATATATATATATATATATATATATATATATATATATATATATATATATATATATATATATATACATATAAGGAAAAATATGTTTGTCTTAGCACTATTTTAAACATTTCTTGGGTCAAATTATGTACTCACATTCATTAATATTCACTTGTGCGTTTATGTAAGTATCATTAAAAATATTGCGATGCAAGTTATTAACGTTTTAAAATGTCATATTTAAGGAAATCTAGTGTTTGATCTTATCTAAATATTTATTAAAATGCAAAACTGCAATACTTTTTTGAGCAACTAGACTATATATATATTAGAAGAAAAATATTTTAAGTGGTCATTAATTGACAATAAGTATTGCACAAATTAAGTACCAAAAGATCTCCTCAAAATATTCAATAAATATTATTGAACTATAGAACATTTATTTAATTGAAAAATAGTTACATTGTATGGTCACATTTGACCATCAATAAGTAGGAGTGTGAGCAATTAGTAAGGAACACCTGAGGGCTAAATACAAGAATAACATTAATGTTAACAATGTTGCATCTCTATCAGTCTCCATAATAAAACGATCCTGTAAATATGGTTTACTTAATAATCAATGCAGACTATGCTTTACTGTTCACCACAACTTGCTGCAAACATCTGTATAGTGAAACTGTTGTGTATCCGCTTAAGCCATTCAAATACATTGACACAGAACGCTAGAAGTATTGAGCGCTTCATGAACCACGTGACAGTGCGTGCCGCCGGGAGATGAGAGCATGTCGCAACTCTGTTTTTCAACATTATGCCACATTAGCGCCAAAACGCTATTTATTGTTTAATTTCGTATTAAAACTTTTTAAAAAAAATAAAGATTTGCTTTGTTTAATATCAAAAGCAGGTTTGGCAATTTGGTGTGAGATTAAGTTGGGCAGAGTTAGACCTTGAGCAACCCTGCACCCCCCTCTGGCTCGCTCCATGTTGCTTCAGGCATGCAACACACGTGAAGCTGACGAATGACGTAGGTTCTGCTGTGACAAAAAACAACAAAAAAAAAACCTGGATCGGCCTGTGGATCTGTTAATTTTTCCGATCCCCGATCCAGCTAATTTGTCAGTATCGCGGCCGATATCCGATCCTAATATCGGATCGGTGCACCCCTAGTTATTGGCCAGTATTAGTGACATTTTATTTTAGCAGGGTTTTTTTTTATTTAACAGAATTTAAGGATCTAATATGTGTGTGTATGTTAGGGCTGTTCCGATTTGAGCTTCGAAGCTTCTGTAACTAGGTCTGTAACTATTGACTCTGCAGAAAGTTGGCGACTTCTGCGCACGTGGGTTTTTTTTTTTTTACATGGCTGAGTTGCTGTTTTTCCCAATTGCTTCCACTTTGTTATAATAGCACTAACAGCTGACCATGGAATATTTAGTAGTGAGGAAATTTCATGAATGGACTTCTTGCACAGGTGGCAACATATATGGTAGTTAGGTAGTTAGTGGCTTTATTGTACCTGCAGTAACCATCAACCATGCCAGAACTTTTTGGTAAACAGTTGAAAAAGGCACAATTTTTAAAGCTTGCTTGAAAAATCAAAGTAAACCTCAGGCTCAGGCAGAATTCCCATTACACCCTTCCACTGTAGCTGAGGCTAGAATATATCTCGTGCAACTCACCATCTACTAGATGAGTCCTCTGAGGGTAACGCTGGGTTAACACGGATTACGTGCAGGTCATAGCAAATAAAACAGCCAGATTTATGACCATTTATGTTTGTGTCATAATTACACCCTTCGGTAACAGCGTACCTGCAGTGTGCGGACTCCTGAGGCTCTCTAGAATGGTCTCGGGCGATCACTTTGGGTTAACCTTTCCAAATAATTCCAATCTGGTGATATTTCATGGCTCCTTAATCTTTCATAGTGCCTGGCTGCCCTAAGCATTCAGAGTCACCCAGAACTTCCTGTACCTTCTGTCTAGATGAGTTCTCAGCCTAGTGCTGCTTGCAAACCAGCCGTTATGCTCACTTATCTGTGTTCCCCCATGCAAACATTCCTCTTGTCCCACTGCCAGTAGCGAGGCCTGGATGGCACCGGCCTATTGTGCGCATGCTTTCGGTGTGCTGTGCTCATCATAACAATAGCCCTATGAGAAGCAAACTGGAATGCACTCACGTCTAGCGCCGGTTTGTGTTTTAATATTGATGGCTCTGTCTAAACAGGAAGGTTTTCTCTGTGAGGCAGAATAACTCTATTGTTCTATCATGAGGGCCGAATAATGAGGTAGTAACAATATTCCCTCATGATTGCCCGTCTCGTCTTTGATCCAATATCATGTCGACAGTGGGAAAGAGAGATAATGAGTCACGTCTTTGAAGACTCCTGGACGGGTACCGGTTTAAAGTAATGCTAAACCTCCGCTAAACTGCCTGGTCATATGATACAGCTTACCTCTATTTAACAGGATGCTCTTTTTTTCATCAACTTGTCAAGACACATGAGGAACATTGAGCTAATGCTTTTAGTAAATGATTTTTTCACTCAGTGGTTACATGTGTACCCCCCACCCAAGCTGTGTAGGATCATTACTTAATCTTCATTTCTGTCAGTTCTGACTTTCTTTTTTTCCGTGGAGCACAAAGGAAGATATTATGAATTAAGTGCTGGTCACTCTTTTCTGTGCAATTTTAATCATTTGAACCATAAAAAAGACACAGAAGCATTATAAAAGTATCAAAAAAGTAGTCCATATGAGTCTTCTATAATCATTTGATAACTTGTAATGAAAATTTCAACCTAGATTCATTTGGAAAAACATGCTCATGTCTAAATTTTTTGCAAAACTATAAAAATGTACCTATACGCTACAGTTTGCAGCTGAGATACACACTAGTGCCAGTAAAACACCAGCAACTTTGATTCCTTTTTACACAAGTTTTGAGTACAGGGAAAGATTAGCGATTTAATATTTTCATGCAGTTCCTTACACAATAATGCGTTATGACCTCAAAACACTTTTACAATAGTGCATGATACATAAACTAATGCATTTTGATGTTTGCATCACATAATCAACTCCATATGCATAATCTGATGTAGAAACTTGCACTTGTGATTCTGAGTGATTGCGCATGAATCCGTGAGCTCATGGACTTGTACCAGCAAGCTAAATTGGCATGGTTGCTTTAGAAAACACATTTTTATCTCACCCTTGCTTTAACACTGTTGGTAGGGTTTTAGTGTTGGTGGAACATTATTTTCACTAACCCTTTAGCGCAACTCACCAAACATTTTATTTCCGAACAGCTGCAATCCATAAAGCAACCAACATAATAAGACTTCGCCAGATTCTCATGAATCTGCTTCAGATAAAACTGAATGAAATTTTAGCATGACTCACTGGACATTTTACGTTGAAAGTGTTGCGAAACGATTTGGCAGAAATTTCACCACAAGCAAGTCTTTTCAATGAGCCTGTGTTGAAATTGTAAGTCGTTATTCAATGAAATGTTATCCCCGCCAGTGAGTAGTTAAATTCTATGAGCGGATCATGACTCAATAATCATACCATTCCAATTCATGAATGAATCTACAACTGGATCATCTTTAATATCTAATTCAAAAAGTGTGATTTGTTCACAACATCACTACCTGTTTCATGAATTCTCAAGATTCTCACACAAATCTTTTGTATTACTTCAGAAGACTGTTTGGGCTACTTTTAGGGTACTTTTGCGATTTTCGTTTTTTGAAGCATCACAATCCTCATTCACTTTCATTACATTTTGAGTAGTGTCCTTCACCATTTCTTTTCCACAGAAAAAGAACGAGGCTAGGGTGAGTAAACAATGACTGTTTTTTTTTTTTAACAACTGTCCCTTTAAGAAGATTCTCCAGCTGTGTCTTAGGAGGAAAGCCATTACTTTAATGCTCCTCACAGAGGGATATGCATAATTGTGCCCAGAATTTTCTGTTCCGCACATTCTCCTAAATAATTTAATAACATTAGAAAGTGGCTCACTCAACAGCAGCCTAACACTGTAATCACTTAGAGAAAGAATTCCCACTGAGGACTGTTTTTCCTTTATTTTTTTCAGTGCCTTACTTATCCGATAGTTTGTTTATCTCTGTTCTTCGGCCCATTGAATTCTGCGTTTCTTCCTGCAAAAGCAAAGTGTTAATAAGTTGCGTTTTCAAATTTTCACAGCAAATCGTCACTTTGCTTAAAAGCATACCCGTCACGCGAGAGTTTGCCGCAGATGCCAATGCATTGGCTTTATCGAGGGAATTGTGCATGTTAATAAAGGAAACTGGAGATATTGAGCCGATAGAGCAAAATGACTGGCTTGATGTAGAGTTAATTGAAAGCAAAATCCTGTAAAAGGTCTAAAACCCCGTTAATGGACAAGTTTCACTAAAACAACCGCAGCTGATAGCATCAGACACATTTCCGCTCAGCGCACGAGTGAAAATGATAACTTGCTAATCTATTATTAATGAGAATGAATGGTTGGCTCCTGCTTTGCGTATTGATCCTTGTACTCAATCTGGATCGGGTGTTTCTGCGGAGCGGGAATGCTGCTAATTGCCGGTGCCATTTGTCGTCTCCACTCTAAAGCCTTTTTTCTTAAAAGCCGTATAAATGCTTAAAACATTCCTTCAAAATTCAGATGCATTTTGCAACACAAGTCTCCTCCAGGGAAAGCCTTAAATTACCCATTTTGTAGATGGCCGTAAGTTTATGACGCAAGAAAAACCGTGTTCGCAAGTAAAAGTAAAGTTCTTTCATCTTTATCAGGATTTTGTGGCTCACATGTCGGTCCCCCTACTTACACTGTGGCCACATGCCACTGTCTAAAGCATGACTAGTCTGTAGGAAATAAATGTCAACAGGTGTCCAAGGCCACCTGTTCTGGCGCCTGTGGATTTATTGAGTTGGTTAATACAAAAGGACTGGGATGACAGCAGAGCCACCTGGGAGGTCAGGCCCGGTCCCTCTCATCTCCTATATGACCTGTGTTCTCAACAGAGTCTCTTTGAGCATCAAGTAACCCTGAGCCCTGAACCTCTCCTCTGTCAATTCACAAACATGTTGAGGGCACAACTGCACTACATCAATCTGTTAGCTTAGAGACTTTTGAGTGCTCTACAAATGTTTCAAGAGCACCTTAGATAATAGGGGCTTTCGCATCAGAGGAACCTTTTCATAGTTACTAGAACTATTGATGGGAGTACCCGGATTTTGGTGTGTTCGCACCGCAGGAACGTTTTTAGTCTTAGGGATTCCTTTTGGGGGAACTAATTAAGCTCTTATGTCAGAGTCAGGTCTAACCCAACACAATAGGAACTACCAGTGACGTAAATGTGCACTGATTGGCTGAACACACACAAAACACCAGCACCCGCTATTTAAAAAACAAAACAATAGTCTATATATTTACTCCAGAAACTAACTCTACGAACATGGAAAACAGTAAAAGAGAGACCTCTCAACCTTTACACTAAAGAGAAAGTCCAACGCAACTTTGAGAGAACCAACGAAACATGATTATTTATTTCTGCTCAGCTAGCGACATCGAACATTAACCACACGGCAAATGCTAATACTTTTTCATATACTGTCTACTTTTTTTGTATAACTGTTCTAATAACGTATTAGACAGGATTGTTAAATAGATCGTAAACTAATGAAGAGGCAGAATGTCAGAGCTGTGTGTGAGAAATAAAGGTCTGCCAAAACAAAAAGCGTGGCTTACGTCACTTCAAATTTCCTACTGGTGGTGTGAACTTTTAGTCTCGGCTCGGGGAACCATCCTGGTGGTTAGTTCCTAGAACTACCTGGTGCGAAAACCTCTAATGTCACTGGCAACTTTTATCCAATTATACCCACACAAGGAAGCTTTGGGATCTTACGGCCTCCTCATTGCAGCCATGATGGTTAGCTACTGCTAGTTTAATGGGTAAAAACCCAATAAGATTCTCCAGTATCCATGCTGGGAGTTCCCAAAACATGATACTTGGGAACACTGGAAAGGTCCTCTTGATTACTAAATCAATCCGAATGTACCATAAACACATCAATACATGTAACTAATCTGTTTTGGACTGGACTGGGCTTTTTAGCCATAGGTTTTTCTTGCTCCCCCAGGTCAAAAATAAATGTTGTGTACTGGGATTAATGCTCTGAGGTTGCTATTAATGTACCCATTCAAATTTTCAACATCAATTTGTGATCCCATAATTAGAAATATTATATTATAGAAATATCTGCAGTATGCAGAATCTAATCAAGTTTTTGTTTTTTGACACTGTACATGTTAAATAATTATCCAAACAAAATATACAAAAGTTAGTATAAAAAGTTAGTATTAAAGGTAAATATGTTGTTTAAGTGCCATTCTTAATGATCAAAGTTGAAATTGTGTGAATAAATAAAAAAAAGAATGGAACAAACCAATTATCTGTCTGTCTAGACCCTTATTATCTGCCTTTCCCGTGGACCTCTGTGGTTCATTCATGCATCTCATGTGCTTATACTCTCAGCAGTTTATATGTACTTTAATTTGAAACATGTGCCCAGATGGGTCAATGCCCGCTGATCCTCGCTCGTAAACAAAGGGGAAACCCCCCCTCAGCTAATAGAAATGTCATGACAGATGTTAAAAGACCCTTGAATGTCAAACTGACACTAATCTCAAGCTTTAAATCACACGCACACCCAAGTATCCATGTTTTGGGAACTCCCAGAAAGGATACTGGAGAATCTTTTTGGGGTTTTACCCATTAAACTAGCAGAAGTTAACCATCATGGCTGCATTGAGGAGGCCGTAAGATCCCAAAGCTTCCTTGTCTGGGTATAATGGGATAAAAGATGCGAGAAAGGCTTTTATGAGGGTATGCATTGCTCTGTGGTGCCAATCAAAACACTCTCCAGTGGAACGGGCACGTAAATGTCATTTAAATGTCAGGCCAGCCAATACTCCTGTGGGTCATAGGGGTGCTGGTGTGGTACACATTGGCTTAGATTTTACAATACACATACAGGTGCATACACACAAGCAGCCTCACAGTTGTGGACGTCTTCATCTCTGATGTAGCTCCGGTGGGGGTTGTGTCCTAGAGCAAGGGCAGCCCAAGCCGCCCAGCACACTGTAGTGATGTCTGCTAGTCAGTACTTCATCCTACCCGTAGGCACTATGTTATGTTAACTAGGTATTGATTTTGTTTTCCTCAGCACTACCCTTCTGATCCTGAAGTATAAAGAAGGAAGGACACCACTGCGGTGTCACCGTATTCCCTCAGCTTGTTCCCTCCAAGAAAATCATATGTACTACCACATGTAGTCTCCACACGGCCGCAATTTATCTCTCCCTTGACTAACAGAGGATTAGATTCCCACCGTGGACCGCCCGCTAGGACACTGTGATCTATTCCAACATGTCCCGTGGTTCACTGGAGATGGTTCACTGTGATAATGGATTTTGCGTCCCCCTCCTTATGAACGAGAATATCAGAAATCATGGGGCTAATAAACTGAGATAAGGATAAAGGTGTTTTTTTAGGGTCTTGTTTGTGTATTGTATATTTAATGGAGGTGAAGTATTTACAGATGGGAATCCATGTTCTATTAGATTAAATAAGGTTGGGTTTCTGATCTGAAGTCGTCAGTGAATGATACTTAGGGAATTGTACATCTAGTATGTTTAATATTTTCTTAGCTGATGCAGTTTTAACAAATTTGCTTTTAGTTTTATTTTTTCTGAAATAAGTCTAAAAAAATGTCTAAGTTTCTAAAGCTTATGACACTAACATTTTTATAACTTTTGTATATATGGCAGTGTATACACATTCAAGAATAGCTTGTATTTGTATTTATTTTATATATTTTTTTCACAATGTTTCTCATCACAATGTTTCTCATCACTTAGAAGGATAGTTCACCCAAAAATGTAAATGAGCCCATGATTTACTCGCTCTCAAGTCATCTTAGGTGTATATGACATTCTTCTTTCAGACGAATACATTCAGAGTTGTCCTGGCTCTTCCAAGCATTATAATGGCAGTGAATGGCAGGCCAAAATTTGAAGCCCAAAAAAGTGTATCCATCCATCATAAAAGTAATCCACACAGCTCCGGGGGGTTAATAAAGGCCTTCTGAAGCGAACCGCCTTCTGTATTCAACTTACGAAAAAAGTGTGACGATGATGTTGGATGTAGCATAAACATTTTAAACTGCGAGAGGCGTTACACTTTCTGTGTAAGTTGAATACAGAAGGTGGTCTGCCGGAGGCTAGATATTTTACTTTATAACGTGTTAAATATGGATATATTTCTTTTGATTTAATTATGCAATATTCCCTGTTGGTCTATATTTATTGTAAAAAATATTTTTACTGATGGATTTAAATTAAATGTGTTTCTACATTACATTAATAGCTGGAGAGAAAAAAAGATATTATTTACGCAAGTATATAAAATTATGTAAATTCACTTTGGCTTGTGTTTATTGACAATACAATGCAGTGCAATGTACGGAAAACAAGTTGTCTTTAATATGTTATGCCTAATTTTTAAATCATTATTATTATTATTATACATTTATTTAATGTGAATTATATTATTTATGTAGTTTCCTGTATATTTTAGGAAACGGGTCTCTCAGAAAACTCCTTGATACTCTTTCCAGACACTGAATTTTTTAATTTGTCCTTGCAGACCAGCACACATCTCATAAGGTCAGACACTGGCCTGATTGTCCTTGAAGATTTTTTCCCACCCTTGTGAGAGCAACTACAAAGAGTTTGCTTATAGTTTTTCTTGATAATATCTGTAAATCATGTTTATATCTGGTTGTACCGTGAGATTCACCTTTCACCCGCATTACCCACTATTTCCGCGGAACATTGCGCATTAGCTGCGATTCTGCTAAATGGTCTTTTTCGCATCAATATCTTCAAAAACTTGCTATTACATGTTTGAAATGACTCAGGCGATACATGTGGGGTTTTATCTTCACACCGCCCTACCTGGCTTGAGCAGTGATGAAACTTGTCCCATTGTTGTGTTAGTATTGTACAGTAAATGCATAACAAAAGACGCAGGGTGTGTGAGCTGCTCTCCCAGTAAGCCATGAGCTGCTGCGTGCTCCGACTGGCCTCTTTAAAAAAAACAACCTCCAATGATTGTTTGGCTACTATTTGTCAAAGCCGTACCATTGTCATGGTTTTTCCTTCTGAATACAGATGTGTACAAATGTTTTCATTCTTTCTATGTCCACGTGTGAGGGTTTGTAAATTCTTGTGGTTATTTTTGGCTGTTGAATCACATTGTGTTTATTTTGTGTTTTTTAGGACTGCCATTTTAACGCTTTTAAATTTGTGTGATTTATGAAAATGTGTAAAAACAAATTCTCTCCGTTTAACATGTAAAGGAACAATATGTAAGACTTTTGGTGTAAAATATCCAAAAACCGCTAGAACATTATTTGTTGACTTGTGTACTTACATTATCCCAAATGTTTCCAAGAATGCTTAAATCCTGAGAAATTAGCAATTTTAACCAGGACACGTGCCGTGTCCGTGCGTCACCTATCAATGACATCATACTCGCGTTACCATCGATTTCTGGTTTTATTTTGTAGAAACCATGGAAACACCAAAGACACTTAAATATATTATACATTTCATTAGACTGAATAGCTGTGTGGAGACATTCATGGACAGACAACTAATCATTGTTATATAGCTTAACACAGTTAGTCTTATTGTTTAAATCTTGTTTTCTTGATTTACCACGAGTACCGTGTTTAACCATGATTAATATTGATCTAGCTCACTGCAGTGTCCAACAAGTGTCTCATAGTAGCCGCCGAGCGAATGCCCACAGTTCATCTTATAAAAACAGGTGACAAGTACACCTACGCATTGCGGCTTACAAGCCTCCGTCAGGGAGTAACACTCAAACGTATGTAATATGCCCGATCTAGCCCCGGAAGTGACCGTGGACACACGACTGGCCCTGGCACACACTAGCACGTTCACTTTTGGCCCAACAGTGGAAACAAGTCTAATGTGAACAGTTAAAGTTAATCTTTTATCATGTTCTTGGTTTTTAAATAAGTTGTCATTACAGTGTTTATTTTGTCAATAAGACTCTGTCATACGGGGAATGGGACGTTCTGAGAAGCATTAGTTGACTCGTGGGTGAAAGTCTCTCTCAGGCTCAGCTGCAGGTGTTAACTTTAAGCTAGTTATGAGCATGCATCCTTTACTAAGTTTTGTGCGCCCACAGTCCAGGAACTAATGGCTGCTCTCTGTTTTTTTTCCTCTTCTTCTTTTCACCTCACTTTTCAAGGCTTGCCAAATTTCATCAAATCTCCAGAGGACCAGACAGGGATTTCAGGAGGAGTGGCATCCTTTGTGTGCCAAGCAGCTGGCGAGCCGAAGCCTCGGATCACATGGATGAAGAAAGGAAAGAAAGTTAGCTCCCAGCGCTTTGAGGTGACTAACTGTCTTTCCCTGCCTCTCCTTACCGTGTCACTGTCTCTCCCATGCCACATCATCATGATGCCTTTCTTCTTTCCATCATCAGGCATTTGCGCAACACTCTTGTTTTTCTTCTTGCACTCTTTTGCTGATATATTATTTTGTGTTGCCCTCAGTTACCCCACACCCCTCTGTGTTGTCCCTTTATTCCCTTTGGCCTATTTCCTGTTCTATCTGTGTTAGGATTTGAGTTGAAATCTAAATGTACCTCTTCATGGTTTAGGGTCAGTATGAAGCCCCATTATTTAAAGAAGAATAGCAAATAAATAAAAACCACTAACTTTTCACCTGTTTCAGAGCAAAGTTTATTTTATTTATTTATTTATGTAACAACAATCAAAAAGTATTTGACACTTTCAAAAAAAGTATTTGACCTATTTCAGAGCAATGTTCATTTATTTGTTTATTTATTTATTTATTTATGCGACAAACAAAAAAGTATTTGACACTTTCAAAAAATTATTTGACCTATTTCAGAGCAATGTTTATTTATTTATTTATTTATTTATTTATTTATTTATTTATTTATTTATTTATTTATTTATGCGACAAACAAAAAAGTATTTGACACTTTCAAAAAATTATTTGACCTATTTCAGAGAAATGTTTATTTATTTATTTATTTATTTATTTATTTATTTATTTATTTATTTATTTATTTATTTATTTATTTATGCGACAAACAAAAAAGTATTTGACACTTTCAAAAAATATATTTGACCTATTTCAGAGAAAAAATCGTTTTTTTGTTTACCTGTTTCAGTTGGAAAAAAAGAATAAATAAATAAAAACCCACTAACCTTTCACCTATTTCAGAGTAAAGTTTGTTTATTTATTTATAAAAAATAATAACAAACAAAAACGTATTTCAAACTTTCAAAAAAGTATTAACAATTTTATTTATTTATTTTTCCATTTCAACTATAAAAATAAATAAAAGCCATTAAAAATAAATAATTAAATATTGTTGCATTTTATTTAAAAATATACAATTTATTAAATGTTATTTGAGAAATAATAATTTCATTTATTTTAAAACGTTTTTATTTATTTATTTTAGAAAATAAAACTGTGTGAGCTGTTTAAATACATTTAAAAATGTCAAACCAACTGGTAACAATTTTTATTTTTTTATTGATTTATTATTCATAGATTTTTAGGTGTGTCTTCAGTGCTTTTGGAAGCTGCTTTGTCAAATATTGTGAAAATATATTGAGAGAATTTTGAGGCAAATACACACAGATCTCCATGTGGGAGGAGAACACATTAGCCTAAATACATTAAATGTATCATCTCTTAAGTCTTCTTTACGTGTCCTAGGCATTCCAGCTCCATACACATCTTGCTGACTTCAGGTCTTCTGCACCACAGCAGGGCTGTGAAATATGATATGTAAAAGCATATTTTTTTTTACACATGAGAAAATAAAGCCCATTCCATCAACACGATATCCGCCTGGGATAGACGTGGCAGTTCTAGGAGAATAACTCCAGACAGTAGTTGGCTGAAAGTTCAGAGGGAGCTGATTAAAGACCCACCGCTCTTTGAAGATATATGATCTGTCTGAGGGTTTGTCGTAAATTTAAGAAGAGAAGAGAGACAATTTTTTGACTATGTGTGTGTGTCTTTCTTTCTCAGGTGATTGAATTTGATGACGGTTCGGGCTCAGTTCTCCGCATACAGCCGCTGCGCACTCACAGAGATGAGGCCATCTATGAGTGCACAGCCGCCAACAGCGTGGGAGAAATCAACACCAGCGCCAAACTTACTGTGCTGGAAGGTGAGACGTCCCACTGGGCATTTGATGGCCCTTGGTTTGACCAATATTTCATACATTTTCTGCCTATTGCATGAGCTTTTGCCTTCAATTGGACAGAATAGTGGAGAAGCGACAAGAGAAGATGGGGTGGGATTGCGAAATGACCCAAGCTTGATTTGAACACCACCCACCAGGCCACGCTTATTAATCCACTAGCCATAAACAGTGATAGGATTATTAATTATTTAAAAAAATGATAAGTATAAAAATACAAATTATTATTATTAAATATATATTTGCATTTTAATTATTGATATTTTCATAATAATTCATGATATTTTATCACTTTTTATGTCTAGTGGATTGTACATTGGGGGAAAGAAATGTAAAATGAAAACACTGACAATATTACATGAAAGATAGTCAACAATGTGATCTTTTCAATAAGTTCAATATGAGAAGCATCTTTTTGTGTGCGCGCTCTGAATGTGCCAGCACAGAAAACAGCATGCAAGTGCCGAATTGAGTTCTCTTTTGCGTCTTCTCGCACTTGAATGGTTTAAAACCACATTAAAATGCGCACACAGGAATCCATTCCAGACCTTAAGTGTCCGATTCCAGAATTGGATGCTGTAAGTGTCTAATTACGTTTTCTTCAACTTACAGGTTATAATGTTTCATTTTTTTCTGTCATTTGGTCAAAATCTCATGTTATTGACTATGAAGTGCTTCTCACAGGCTATTTTTGACAGTATTGGTTATGACTCAAGTGCTGGACTAAGAGACTCTTCTCAGCAGCTTAAATACTTTAAGCTGTTACATAGAGTTTCTTGAGTAAATAAAGCTATGTACTTATTCAAAGAGCCTGTTCTTTTTTACACTTGCATTGCAAACAAGCAGAGATGAGTTATGAGGTTTTACTGACATTTTGAAGGTCCAACGGGGTTGCGAAATTTAGTCAGAAGCACTTTTTAATACTTTTCATTGGTTAGATATTTGCAAAACCCACATACAGACATAAAATATGACCAATAGTATTGATTAGTAATTAAATTGACGAAATGTGGAGATACGGTTTCTGGCCTACAGTGTCAATATAGTGACTTCCGTCTATAGCAGCGTCTGAGTATTAGGTTGTGAATCCTGATTTAGGAATAACCCCCTGACCCATTTTTCTGCGCAAGCCATTGGATCTTGCCCCATGTTTAGCAAAACATTTATCTGCTTAGAAATAAGAGTGAAGCATGATATTGGAATTTGAGAACGTGATGAAATGTCAACAATTCAACCACTACTAAAATGAATATCTTAAAATATCCCTCAGAATTCCGGCTGACCCTCACACCAACACCATGTGTTTGGTATTACACACGTGCCCCCAGTGTAATCCCTTTTAATCTTATTTTTCACCTCCGTGTATGAGCGGACAAAGGCCGTTTGGTTGAAATTAGAAGCCTCAAATGAAGAAATCATCTGATGAATGTTGAGTCCTGTGGCCCTGTTCAGAGAGGAAGAGGGAGAGGGAGGTGTCATATTCAAGGCAGGCCCTTTTGCTCTTTTAGCTGCTTTCTACAACAGTGAAGTGGATAAGTTGGACGCCCACAGGATCCTGCAGGACAGAATGAACTCTATTTATAGCTCATTGTTCATAGCGAGCAATGCATCATTTGTGTCCTACAGCAATGCTGAAAGACCAGCACAAAGGAGAAGTTGAATGATAATGATGTTCTCTAATGACTTACTAAAGGATGTCCTCTGCGGCACATTTGGAGGGACTTGGGAATCTCTGCCAGAAATGCAGTCGCCTCATCTTAAGCTCATAGAAATTATATTAGGCTGAAATATAACACATTCATTTTCATCACCGTTTAACCAGAGTAGAACTGTGGTGCTTATACTGCTTTAAATACAAAAAGTAGTGTTCTTCTTAGGCAATAATACAATTCAAATTTTTGGAGGGAAATGTCCCATGTAAATTGCATGGTATACGAATATGATGATTATTCAGTACCGTGATGATCTATTTCACAGTAAACAATCAGCCAGACATTATCACAAAATAAGCACGGGCAGGATTATCCCGACCCCCAACATAAAGGGGTTTTGTTTTATGCATCCACTTAGAATAATAAGGACAAAAATAGTGAAATGGAGAGACAAGAAGTGAGCACATCAATTTGGGAAAGCAGTTGTTGTGGAGTTCAGCAGTAATTATACAAAATATTTGACCACATATCGCATGATTGACCAATTAGAATAGATTTTCAAAATGTGCAGTGTAAAACGCGGTTTAGCATAAAGCAACCTTAAGCAATAGTGATAGTTTTTTTCTTGGTTCCCTTTTTTTGTTGTTGTTGTATATATATATATATATATATATATATATATATATATATATATATATATATATATATATATATATATATATATATATATATATATATATACAGTGAGGAAAATAAGTATTTGAACACCCTGCTATTTTGCAAGTTTACTGTGACATAATCTAAAAAAAAAAATCCAGCAATCACAATGTATGATTTTTTAACTATTTATTTGTATGATACAGCTGCAAAATAAGTATTTGAACACCTGAGAAAATCAATGTTACTATTTTGTACAGTAGCCTTTGTTTATAGTTACAGAGGTCAAACGTTTCCTGTAGTCAGAACCTTGATATGCTTCTTACAGAGCCACTCCTTGGTTATCCTGGTTGTGTGCTTCGGGTCATTGTCATGTTGACCCAGCCTCGACCCATCATCAATGCTCTAACTGAGGGAAGGAGGTTGTTCCCTAAAATCTCGCAATACATGGCCCCGGTCATCCTCTCCTTAATACAGTGCAGTCGCCCTGTCCCATGTGCAGAAAAACACCCCCAAACACAATTTCAGACCCCTCCATGATTTCCAAGTGGGAGAACTTGCAAAATAGCAGGGTGTTCAAATACTTATTTTCCTCACTGTATATATCGTCTTCAATAATATCGTAATTGTTGTTTTAACCATGTGCGATCTGACATTATCGAGTATATAGAGGCCTATGTGATGTAGGCTAGTCTTGTAGATTAGACCAGGGGTTTTCAAACCTCTCCTGAAGGGACCCCCACCCCTGCACATTTTGGATGTCTCCCATATTTGACACACCCACTTCAGGTTTTGCAGTCTCTAATAATGAGCTCTTAATTTGAATCCGGTGTGTTAGATGAGGCAGATATACAAAATGTGCAGTGCTAGGGGTCCTTCAGGACAGGTTTGAAAACCCTGGGATTAGACTAGTCTGGGCGTGCATTTACAGTGTTTATTATCTCCAGGCATCAGCATAACAAATGGGATATTGATTTTATACAAGTTTACTAAAGAAGAAGTTAATAAGGGACTTACATTTTAGACACCATATTGCCTGTTTTTGCTAACAAAAATAGTTCAAAACAAAGCCACAGCACTGCAATTGCCTCCCTGAGCAACACACACAGTGTTTCCTTACTGAATGGATCTGTTTTGTGGTTTGAAGTTTGTTTTGTGGTTTTGTTTGGTTTGGTTTGATTTGTTTCATCTGGTTTGGTTGAATGTTGGTGCCAGAAAAATAGACTTTATTGCTCAAACAACAAGCCATTATGTGCTTAAGAGAGTTAAACTTCTTAAAGTTAAATGACCTGGTTTACAGACTTTTGTTAATGTGCTAGAACTTGTTTAGGTCACAGGAGTCACTCCCACCTGAGTTTAGCTGGTCAAACACAGCTTGGGAATATGTGAGTCACTGCGTCTGCCTTTCAAATTAGCTACTTGAATCATATCTCTAAACAATTAATGTGAACTTAACATAATTGATCCGAATTTAAACAGATGGCAGTTACAAGAGCATTTCTTCTGTGATTATGATTTGTGCGGTTACTCTACAAGTGTGAACAAGTCCTTTTCCTCGGAGGGCCACTGATGCACCCTAACACGCCTTCGGGGCTTGCACGTCGCCGCAGACTGCTTGTCGTGTGGAATACCAGCAGGTTTCATTTCAACTTCCAGGCTGCACTTCCACCAAGGTTGTGGGCGTTAGTTGCTCACAGCTGTTGCCTGTTGAATAAAAATTTGCCATGCCTCTCTTGTAATCACATTGTGCGGATGCCAACATGGGCCTCTGTGTGAATTCATAATGACTTCGTCTAGCTGCACCCCATTTGTGCTCCTCATTTCTCTATAGCAGAGAAATTTGACATTACTGACACTCAAGGACTGAATGAAGACTGAATGCAGAGCAGTTTGTTACATGTGCCTTTTGCATTTTTCAGTTTAATGATTTTTATTCCATTCGCTAAATAATAATCAGAAGGTATAATTGTGGGTGAATATGCCCAAGAACAACTTATTTTACCATTTGGAGGGATGGTAGGAAGGAGTTTCTTCTCTCATGTTTGGCTTATTCTTTTCATGCTCTTGTCTTGTGTCAGACTGACGTGATAACGTGCATGCTTTCATGTATCATATAGTGAGGAATTAGAAAGACTTCCATCGTCCACTGAACCCACAGGAATGCTTTTAAATGATGGATCAGTGGAATATTTCTGTACATTGAAGATGCGGTTTTTGCATTAAAAATCCTTTTCAAGAGCTTTACGGGTACGTGCTCCGGGAGTTCTTGTTTTTCTCATACTCAATAGTGTAATTAGTAAACATCACTCATGTTGTCAGTGAATAAATATTGAATTGGCAATTTGGAGAAAACTCCATGTTTGGGAATCGTAACGATTCTAGAGCTGATTCACATTCCATTAACAATTCTTTTTGTAATTTCAAGGAAGCGCAAATGAGCAGTTATTGGAAAACAATTCATATTGCGTTCTACCCTCAGCTACCTGTTTGATTTCAGACTACAGAACTGGGCTGTGTTTTCCAAAAGCATTGGTGGCAATTGTTCTACGATCAACTTAGGCTTACGATGCTTTTGGGAAACACAACCCTGTTCAGTTCTTATCAAATCAGATTATATATTATACAATTCTTTGGAAAAACAGGTTATTACCTGTTCACTTGTGTTGCATCCAACAGCTTCGCTGTCATTATCTCCCCTAAATCTTTATACCTTATTTTTAAGTCAGTGTTTCTGTGTTAATTTATCAGTTCACTGTTTGTGAAACATGTCATGTGTTGCACATACTGTATGTGGGAGAGGTATAAAGGAGTTTTTCCCACTGAAAAGTATTCAAACAAGGAATCACACTTTTGAAAGTTGATTCACTGCAGATAGAAAATAAAACGCATGCTTATTTTTAGGAGCCTCTGATTTTATTCCAATGTTTGTCCGCATTGGTGGAACAATGCAAATTTTAGAATTGTTAAAGAAATCAAATGTCATGAAAATCATTTGTTTCTGTACTTTTATTTATTTGTATTTTTAAAGGGATAGGGCTAGTTCAGCCAAATAATGAAATGACCCCATGATTTACTCACCCTCAAGCCGTCCTAGGTGTATATGACATTCTTCTTTCAAACGAATACACTCTGAGTTATATTGAAAAGATTTCCCTTGCTAATCCAAGCATTATAATGGCAGTGAATGGCAGCCCAAAAAAAGTGCATCTATCCATTATAAAAGTAATCCACACGGCTCCGGGGGGTTAATAAAGGCCTTCTGAAGCGAAACGATGGATATTTGTAAGAAAAATATCCATATTTGACCCGTTATAAAGTAAAATATCTAGCTTCTGCAGCCCGCCGACGTAGTGTAAGCGCTTTGAACTGAGAGAGGCGTTACAATTTCTGGGTATATTGAATATGGAAGGCGGTCTGTTGGAAGCTAGACATTTTACTTTATAACGTTTTAACAATGGATATTTTTCTTACACAAACCCTTCGATTCACTTCAGAAGGCCTTTATTGACTCCCATAGCTGTATGGAGTACTTTTGGATGGATGCACTTTTTTGGCTCATTATGTACAGGCAAAGACCACGTCAGGTCCAATCCCTCCCAATATTAGTTCAAACTATTTTTCCAGCTAGTCAAGTACAGGCAAAGACCACGTCACCCACCATTTACTTGACACCATTTGTCATCAACTGACCCACATTAGAGTGTGTCTCATTACAACAGGCTTTTAGAATTTTTTCCTGACTTGAATGACAGTTCAGGTCATTTTTCTGAATAACAACTTTTCGTTTTCCTGGAAGGGCATCATTTGCTTATGCACATTCCAGGGAATCGCTCTCTCACACAACACACACAGACCCTCTCTGCTCTACAGGTGTGGTCTCCAACTGCTTCCCTGGCTTCAGTCAACGGTCCGTGTCACGAGTTTAATTTCTCCCACCATCTGCTGGCTTGAAGCCCAGCGCTGTAGATCATGAGCGTTTGACAGTTACAAACTGCGTCTGTCGAGCGCGGCCTCTCCCAAGGACTCGTGCAATATGGCTGGGTGGATTCACTCACCTGGAGTCTGCGTCGGCATCCCTGCCGCATTTTCGAGGGCTTTGCGGTTTAACTTAAATTACCGGATTTTGAATAAAGAGTTGCAGCTTTAACCTGCGGCTTGATGCACGATCCAAATTAAAGGCTGTTTCCCTAATTATGACTAACATCAGCAATTAATCCTGACAGAACATGTTTGTAGCTGCCAGATCTCATTGGAGTCACTAGCGATTCATTACAGCAGATGCGTTTACTATCCTTATCCATATAGTGAGCTCCTTCCAGTCCAGTTTAGTTTGGAGGATGTGACCTCAGACCTGGGACACAGGCTTTAAATCTCTAGAGCTGGGATTGTCTGTGGTACTGTAAGAGTGGCCATTCTCTGACTGATGCTGCTTTGGTAATTGTGAATAAGCAGCCCCTTGGCTCTGACAGCCATGCTCACTAGGCCGCGTAATTGGAGCAGTTCACACTTTGAGTCCTCTTATGTACGACAGCCTGGTCAATGTTGCTTCAGGGTGAAATGATCATAGGCTTTCAGTTTCAAAGGCTAAATAAGTAGAATAATGTATTCCGGTGAACAGGTGAGGTAAAAGTTAGAATAAAAATATGTTAAATACTGTGGTTAGACAATAAAATATTAGAGGCTGTGTTGTATAGTGAACAATCACAGCTACGGTATGCAGGCCCTTTTGGTGTGAATATGTTCCATAAATTTCCATATAAAGCAATTTATTGCTTACTAAAAATGTGTTTTATTAGGTAAATTCACTAAATGCCATACTTCTGCAAAAAAGATAGAGCCTGACAAATGGAGGTGTCTGTTCTAGTGCACTGTAAAAGCACTGTACTTGACTGAAAGATTGCCATTCTAACACTGCAAGCTTAACGCTTTCTAACCTTAAATCCACTTTTTTGTTGTTGCAATTTTTCAGCTTATTGTACATATAAAATACATGGTTTGGTTCCATATTCATAATTGTGACAGCCTGTTTACAATGTCTACCCATTGTGACATGTAAATGTTTGCATCTGCTATTGTCTTAATATACATATGTATATATATATATATATATATATATATATATATATATATATATATATATATATATATATATACAAATACACACACAGACACACACACTGATCAGGCATAACATTATGACCTAATATTGTGTTGGTCCCTCTTTTGCTGCCAAAACAGCCCTGACCCATCTAGTCATGGACTCCACTAGACCCCTGAAGGTGTGCTGTGGTATCTGGCAGGAATGCATAAGCAGCAGATCCTTTAAGTCCTGTAAGTGGCAAGGTGGAGCCTCCATTGATCGGACTTGTTTGTTCAGCATATCCCACAGATTCTCGATTGGATTCAGATCTGGGGAATTTGGAGGCCAAGTCAACACCTCAAACCTGTTGTTGTGCTCCTCAAATCATTCCTGAACCATTTTTGCTTTGTGGCAGGGTGCATTATACCGCTGAAAGGGAATACAGTTTCAAAGTAACAAAGTCAAAGTAAAATCCACATGGATGGCAGGACCTAAGACTTCCCAGCTGGACAATGCCCAAAACATCACACTGCCTCCACCAGCTTGCCTTCTTCCCATAGTGCATCTTGGTGCCATGTGTTCCCCAGGTAAGCGACACACATGCACCTGGCCATCCACGTGTTGTAAAAGAAAACGTGATTCATCAGATCAGGCCACCTTCTTCCATTGCTCCGTGGTCCAGTTCTGATGCTCACGTGCCCACTGTTGGCAGTGGACAGGGGTCAGCATGGGCACCCTGAATGGTCTGCGGCTATGCAGCCCCATATGCAAAACAAATGTGATGCACTGTGTGTTCTGACACCTTTCTATCAGAACCAGTATTAACTTTGTGTGCACCCGGGCCAGCTTTCGCTCCCCATGTGCATCAGTGAGTCTTGGCCGCCCATGACCCTGTCTCCGGTTCACCACTGTTCCTTCCTCACTTTTGATAGATACTGACCACTGCAGACTGGAAACACACTGGTGCTTCTAACACATCAACTTTGAGGACAAAATGTTCACTTGCTGCCTAAAATATCCCACCCAATAACATGTGCTGTGACAAAAACATCAGTGTTATTCACTTCACCTGTCAGTATATATCTTTCAGTATATAATTACTTTTACTGGTATTTGAGAACATTTGCAAATTAACCAAAAAATATTCAAATGATTTTTTTTTGTACTTAAGCAAAATTTATTTAAACTCTTAAGATGCAACTGGGGTTGAAAAACAAAAAATGCAAATGGAATGGGATGTTCAAAGGCTGTGAGTGAAATGCGTTCAAATTCTGTGGTTGTCTGTAGCGCTTGGGTCATGAGATTGTAGGTCTGTCAAAATTTTGTAGGAGTGTCAGATATATAGTCTGTTTTATCTTTAGTTTGATTAACTCCGTGTCAGAGCCTGAAGAGAAGATGTGTTAATAGAGAGGTTCATGGGTTCGATCTGTGGTGTTCTGTCAGCAAACTGAAAGAATAAATAAAGGCTGTCACTTGAACAGAGTCGAGAGGGCTTCATTTTCATGTTACACTGTTCTCATTAACTTTCAGCCACACTATAAAGCACACTCTTACGAAGTGGTTCAACTGAACAGGTGTTTGAATGTGTCAGCGCTGTTTTGTTTTAGGGGATAAGGATATTTTTGATTTTATATAGTTTATTAATGTTTATAAATGTATTTATTCATATTTTTTATTTATTATGATTATATAGGCTACTTTTTATTTTATTACTTTATTTGCAATTAATTTGATTTTAATTGTACCATAATTAATAAAATCGCTGTTGTTTTTGCTGATAGCCTGAACGTGATAAGGATGTTGGTTCTGTGCGGGCTCTCTACATCTAAATAAGGTTCTCTATAACAGATAGCAGATCGTTTGATTTCCACGTGGCTGTCGTGGCTCAAGGTGACTTGGGCTGTTACGCTTGAGTGGAGTGAGCAGATCACCCTTTGGTTATAGTAATGGGTCACACATGTGCTGTTATGTTCAAACCAGTGTGCTATAGCATAAATAACAGCTACGTGCCTGTGGCAGAGCTGTAGATCATACTGAGACACAAGAAACTGGAGGACACGCGGGAAGGGGGAGACGGATAGAGGAAAAACCAGAAAGACAGACCCATGCGGATAGAGGAGGGAGAGCGCGACCAACGTCGCACCTGCCCAACATTGATTAAGTGACTGTTGGATGGAAGTCAGCCTGAATATTCTGACCAGCAAGAAAAAGTGTATTATTTCAAAGGTCATGGTATGCATTACACCTCTTTCCTCACCACTGACTTAGATAAACAGCGTGCCGCTGAAATATTGCAGACAGGACTCCGGCACTCCTAGGGTGCGGTTCACCTTTACGCATGCTGCTTTGTTATTTACTACATGTGTCTGTGAGGTTGCAGATCTGCAAGGCCAATTATACCATTTAAAGGTGAGGATGTTCCGGGCAACTATTGATTTTACCTGGTCTGTTTTCTTCCTTAAGTTTGATCCTTATGAATTCCTAGCAGTGCTCATAATTAAAATGAAATGGGAGATCTGACCTTCTTGAAACCCATCCCGACTACAAAATCACTGTACACCAAACTCTATAGCATGGTAATTGCTGAATGAGTACAGCAACATAAAACATTTTATATATATATATATATATATATATATATATATATATATATATATATATATATATATATATATATATATATATATATAAAACATAACAGAAACTCTTCGAAACTAGCATGACAAAACATTAAACACTATTAAATCTCCCAATTAACATTAATCTTGCTCCAAAAAAAAAAAAAAACTTTAGCATTAACTTTCATTTTTGACTATCATGGCAAATCATGCTAGGAAATAGACATCCCAGCCCAGTTAATTTTAAGTTAGTCTAAACACAAACGTCAGAGAATGCCAAACTTCTTCAGGGCAACAAAATAGGCTCAGGGTCCAGAGGGTTAAAAGAGACTTACTTAAAATGTTGCTTTTGTGAAGAAAATTCTACAAACTCATAAAAGTTAATTTGATTGAACTTATTTGTTTAATTTGAGTTGACTCTACTCAAACTAACTAATTGTTTTGAGCGTTAGGGTTTACAGTGTAAAGTATTCTTAATTATATGCATTATATACAGTACATTTATATATCTAGTTCAGTCTAGAGGGTGCAGGCTGATTCTTTGCATGCAGTCTGCAAGCAATCAGATTATTGCCGCATGGCACAAGCTCAATGGCCTCTACGGATCCTACAGCCCATGACATTGGTTGCTCAGCATTTGAATAACCTGGTTAAGTGTTTGCTGTAGGCTGGTCCTGCAGCTTGATATCAGAGTTCCTCTGAAACCCTCCGCCTCCCCCAGCTCCACCTGCCTAGATCTGCTACGGGCTTTATGAATGTCTATTTATGCACGAGTCTGTATATCTATTGCAGTAGCAATTTCATACTTTCTTTGCATCATCAGCAGCAACGAAGCTCTTTTATAAATGGCTGGCTTCATTTTAAAAGCACTCAGTCTTGTCTCCAAAAATGCAAATATAATAGCATGTAAAAGTTATCTCCTACATCAGCCTGCAGGCAAAGCAGCATTCTGAGCTTTCTTATATCTAGGCTGTCACTGATATCACCTAACAGTGATGTCATCTTGCATGAATGAATGGTGTATTGTTCGGATGCAGTGCCTGCTGTCTCTCATTCGTAATTGCCTTGATTCTCTAGAATGTATGTTATTCGTAAGTATTGAGAGGCTACATTGAGAGTGTAATCTAATTTGAAGGTAAATGTGTAATTTTTTAGATGCTAAAGTACTTTTTATTCCAGTTTAATATGCAGAGACAACTACAGTATGCTTTTTCTAAACTGATTTGCTCATCATTTTGCTTGCATTCGTAATGGACAACACATCTGTCTAATTTGTTGTATATATGTATTCAGTGATGAGCCAATGAAGCAGATTTTTTTGGCAGGCTGAATAATGTAAAAAGCTGTTTTCTCCAGAGATCAACAAACCTGAATTTGAAATGAAAAGATGTAGTAAAATGGATGGTGTTCTGTTGTCATATATCACTACAGAAACCCTTCTGCTCCCTCTATCAAAAGAGATGTCCCCTTTAATTGTCGTCATCCATCACTCTCATACACACTTTTCTGAAAATTACGAGGACATTTGTTTCTCAAGAACTGTTGAGACTTTTGAAGAAATACTATATTGTTTTTAAACAAGCTATTATTTCAGAAGTTGCCTTACCTGAGAAAAAAAGTCAGTGCAAAAGAAATGCTGTCCAAATCTGTTTGTGGAACCTTTGTGCTTCTACAACAGTTGGGACCTCCACATGCTTAGATATTACGGCTGCACTTTATTTTACATTATGTGCACTTACGTTTACTTACTTTGTACTTGACTAAAAAAGTACTGGTTGATATGGGTTAGGTTTAGGGGTAGGTTCCGGGTTAGTACCTAGTTATTACCCAGTTATTGTAATAATTATAATAAGTATACAGTATGTACATGAGGAACAGGACTGTAAAATAAAGTGCTACCAATATTTTAGTCAAAAATGTAAATGTATTTCCTGTACGCTGGTTCCAAAAGGGGGTTTTCTCAGCGATTCCATTAAAGAAATATTTTGGGTTCCCATAACCGTAGATTTTTAAGAGTGTATAGCATTCTTTCTTCTGTGGAACACAAAAGAAAAAGGAATTTAGAAGAAAGTTGATGCTTCAAAAGGGTTGGCAAAGTACCAATGAAGTCTACATTTACTTTGTGTAACAAACAAAAGTTGTCCACATGGCCTGTGATACTAAGAGAAATAATAATGTTCAATTCGTAAACATGGTTCTTCAAATCCGATTTTGATTTCTCTGTTTCTCACCCAAATATATCATATAATTTCAAAAGATGTGGCATATCACTCTTGAGTCATATGGACTACTTTTTTGGGGGGAAAAATCATACAGGTTTGTATCGACATTTGATTTTAGGGTAAACCGTCCCTTTAAACACATACAGTTAGCATAGAGCATGGTCATTACACCAGACTCATGAGATTGGAACTGAACATGCGTGATCAGTCTCTGTTCTCGGTGTGAGTGCCCCACGGTGCTTCATCACTATTTGAGCATCCTCTTTTGTGGTGACGTGTTTGTGCAGGGTGAGAATAACTCTGGCTGACGTGGACGTGGAGAGCACTCGGGCTGTTTCACTGTGGGGTCTGAGGACAGAGACTTGTCTCTTCAGCGGGGTTCTGATTAGACCCATCACCCCGCATACCATGCTCTATTCTCCCTGGTAATTGGAGCTGGCAGGAGGTTGGCATGTACCCCTCCTGTCCTCCATTTCCCTCTTTATCCTCCCACGGTGACCCAACCCCCCAACACTACTCCTCATGTCGGATCCGCTGTAATGTGTATTATGTCCCTCTGCTGTGACCCAGCATTGAGTATATGCTGCCTATGCATGTCTAAACCACGTTTAGAGCCACCCTTGTTGTTCACATTAGATGGGTTCACCGTTTCATTTCTCTGCCTTCAGGACGTTATGTTCTACCACCTGAAAAGCCATTGTTATTCTCTTGGCAGCATCACCGCTTTGTTTTCGTAATGCTACAGCATTAGTTCTCTCCCATTGTTCTTCAGCACTCAAGTTTTGTAAAAATTCGAATTTCAAGCCTCGATCTGTTCTTCTGCGTTATCTGATTGCTCAGAGCATTGAATATAAGTCTCAGTGCACATAATTTACTGCTGCTCAAAAAACAATGTTCCTTTTCTTTCCACAAAACTGATTACAGATGAGTTTGTGGTGAGCTACTCTGTTAGCTCCCTTTTTGTGGTCACAAGCATCGATAAAGCTTGGCTGCTTCTGGCCTGGTTCCACAACCCGAGGAGATAATACAATAGATTGCCATCTGCAAGGGCCAGCACGGGCTTATCGCTCTGGTAAGGTCTCATTAAATACCCGCTCTGGATCTGTGGATGGCAACAGTAGATTTCCCATTCAGGAAGGAAATTTCATTGGGTACTATCACGGATACTATTGTTAAAGTGGCTCTTGTTTATGGAGGTCGTCGTGAGGTCTTAACTATTAGATTTAAAAGTGTTTGAAGGACCTACAACAGTTTATGCGAGCCGGTGATTATTTGTATGTAATGGCAGAGAACCAGTTAGCAAAATTACAGTTTTGCCTACATTTACAAATGAAACCCTAAAATCTGAAAATCAATTGATTTAAATGTTAAAAATGAACTTGGGCATCACTACATTATAGAATATGAAAGATGGTTATTAATTTGAGGATTTGCTAAAGATTACATTAAACAGTGTTATTAAATTGTTCATGTTTATAAATATTAAGAGGTAAATGTAACATGATGAAAAACCTCATCTTAATTTTAAAAAATAGGGGAGCATGAGCATTTAAATACCCAACAACAAAATTAAAAAGGAAGGTACGGTTATATTGTTCAACTCTAACCTCAAATAAATAAAAAATGGTGTCACAGAAGGATTTTGTGAAGTTGAATATATTGTAAACGGCAAACACATAGGACACGAGTAACATTTGAACTTAGAAAGAAAGAAGACCTTGTGATTGCTTTGATACACTGCAGAAAGAAAGGAAAACTTGTGTTTCATGATAGGCCTTCAACATTATCTACACTGTCTTTCAAGGGTTTTTGAAAGAAGTCTTTTATGCTCACAAAAGCTGCATTTATTTGATCAAAAACAGTTATAATGTGAAATGATAATAGAATTTAAAATAGCTGTTTGCTGTTTAAATATATAGGGTTGAGTGTACTGGCAAACACAGTCGTGTTGTTTGAAAGTTAACCAAAAATATCATTCTAAAGCAAATAAACCCTAACTTCATTAACAGTGAACAATAGAGCCGCACCCCAGTGTAAAAGAAGGACATGATGCTTAAAGGGTAGACATGGTTTTGGTAGTCATGAATCTGTGAATCAAAGGCAAACTGCTATCTTTGTTTCTCTTGAAATGCCAGTAAGCTCAACTGCATTTTTAAAGTAACGTGATACAAATAAGGTGTTGACGTTGCATAAAAACTTGAGCCTGTACTCTTTGTCTGTAATTGTCAGGATTTCTGCTTCTCGTATACCATGACCTCAGTCGATTACGTAACCTCTCAGACAAAGGTGAAATAAAACTCTGCAACACAAGCAAAGAATCTCATCACATGACCACTGTCATTAAAGTTCATTTTCTCTCTATTGACTGTTTGCTGGAACATTTCTGCAGAGCTCTCTCGCTGTTCCTCCTACTTCCTCCGCTCTCAAGTTTCTCTCTGCTCTTTACAAGATGGCATCCCAATTACCCACCAAATGTATCACCCCGTCTGAGCCAAGCACCTTGTCATAACTGCTTCGGGGAAACAATGAAAATAGCGTTGGCAGGCTTTTTAAATTCAAACCGCCATCTGCTGCGGCGCCCACATCTATGATGCGGCAGAGACTCGGGACCGAGCGGGACATTTTGCCGGCTTTTTCCCCCTCTTACCTATTCATCTCAGTAATGGAGTCCTTGCTCGACTCAATATAAGCACACATTATTCGATTTAAAACAAATTTCTGAGCTTTGAGTCTTCTGTTTTTTAAATCCTCATGCATAGTAAAGAGGTGTAAATGATAAACGTGCTTTCAAGGATGGAGAATGGAGCTTTTATTTAGGAAATGCAAAAGCGTAACCATCTTTTTTTTTTTCCTCTGTGCTTTCTTTTGTGGAATAAATCCATCTGTTTCTCAGTGGTTTTTACCTTCACATACCATTTACTTTTATCAAACTGACTATACTTGAAAGGAAGTCTCTGTCGTTATTATAAACATTACTAAGAAGCAAAATATTAGGAAGCATAGCCTATTTAAAGGTGCAGTCAGCAATCTTTCCTCATAAAAAAGTAATGAGTAGTTAAAAAGCAGTACAATGTATGTAAGATGAAAACTCAAGACACATTAATAGCCTATGAGTCGCCTCATGGTGGCCACATGACCTTCTCAGTACTTCTCATTATTCTCAGTAACCATCCTGTTATTGGAACCATGAAATGAATGAATCATAACGGAAAGCTAATTTCTGCAGTGGCATCTGCAACCAAGAAAATGTTTCTATTGCATGTTCCTTCATCCACACCACTAGGTGTCAGTGTAATTCTTAGATGACTTTCACAACAACAACAACAAATAAAAACCTTAATGAGTATATGTGAACATATAGCACAAGTATGTCACTTATTTAGCTCTCAAAGACAAGTTTTTTTCTTCACTTTGTCACCTGAAACACCAGGAGATTGTATTTTCCATTATTATTTTTTTTACCACATCTTTAAGGGGAGCCTGAAATACACGTCTTCACACTCCCCTGAGAAAACAGCACAGTTGGTTTTCTCTTAGATGTCCTTGTGCGCTTTGTTACCTTTTTTGCATGCTGACTATATGATACTTGGTAGGTACTATTTGTATGTTCAAGAAAATGTATTCAATTGTTTATTCAGAATCCTCTGTGATACATCCCACACTCGTACAGGTAGCTGACCTCTCTCAAGCACGCCGAGGCAAGAATGTACGCTTCGATACATGACAGTTTCTGAAGGTCACACTTGGAAAAATGAATTCTGGCTGTTTTTGCTTCTTAATGAGGCATAACTTGAACAGCCTCATATTCCAAGTTACCTTGTACTGAAAAGTACCCTCCAGTGCAGATTCCGCGCAACATTTTCCGCTCTCTAAATGATTCCCTATTTCGATGTTTTCATAAGGGGATTAGTGATTCGTGAAATAACCCTTTTGAGGTTTGCTCACTGTGGACATGTCTGATTTACATTGTCCTGGAACACTAGTCTCAAATTTGAAGTCGTAGTCTTTTGTGAGAGCTTTTCAATTCAGCTTCCATGAGAAGCGTTGCTTGATGCTCTGAGGATCAATACACCGATGATTTAATGTTGAACGAACTGGAATAAAAAGAAATGATAAATGTCAGTTGGCTGTAGTGCTACGTCGAGCTTAGACTGAGAATGTTTGTCACATGCAGAGGATTGTCTCAAATTGAATATTTCAGCCTTGCCCTTTGGCTTACCTTGGCATCAAAGAGAGTGTGGTGTTGCACTAATGTTGCTATTGCAACTGTGAATATTACTCATGCTGGGCTTTCATCCAAATATTTGTGTGAATGTTTGAGAAGAGGAAAAAAGGTGATTTTAGACAATTGCCATAGCATTGCTTATGTTTTCATGTGCTTAGAAACCATATGTTTACAGCCTTGCCAACTTGCTTATCTGGTTTCTGATATAATTAGTGTTCATTTTATTTATATAATTTGTGTTAATTATGCAAATGTTTGATACTTGGAGATATCTGCTCTGTTACCCTCTTGTGTAGAAGTAGGGGAAAGCGTCACGGTCTGTAACAGAGTGTAAACTGTGTTTTCCAAACCATTGAAGGACAAAGCATTATTTGCCAACTAGATTTGCATTTCCAGAAGAAAACAGCAGTGTTTGCAAGACAGCAAAAGAAATGTGTTCGGTTTAAAGTTTAGGCAAGCAGTTTTTTAGACTGTGGTTTTGCATAAATTAATTGCCGCATCAAGTGTATGTTGCAGTTGTCACATGATTTGTTTTATTTCTGTGGCACATGAGAATCAATACATCACCATCTTTGGAGTATAGAGGCGGCTGAAGGTGGTTCAAATGCTATAAGAAAGAAAAGAGCTATCACAATTCACTATGTAAGCCCAGTGGCAATTGAGAATGCAAGCGTTTTGATGATGCCATTACTGTCGTTTTAATTTTGAATTGTGACCATAATAAAAATGAGGACATTTTCAAACTTTAATCTTAAATTTTCTAAACGGAACCCATAAAGTAATTTATCTATAAAGCACATTTAACAACAACAGAAGTCATAGGTTGCTGGTAAAAATATAAGAAATGATGAGCAATGATAATATTAATAATAATTAGTTGAGGTCAATTCGAAATTGTAATAATAATGATAAACTAACAAGGAATAAAAATAACCTTGTATAAGTCTTCATGCTGGATTTAAAAGTGAAACTAGAAAGTATGAAGAATATCATTAATAGTGCTGCCTGGCTAGTTGTTAAACTAGTTCTAACTAGCCGAATTAGCATTTTGCTTTCTCATTGTTTTTGCACCATCTCTACTTAAACTCCTATAAAGATTTAGAGCACACCAAAAGCTTGCAGCTTAAAACTTAAAGCTTGGCGTCCATATGGTGTTACATGTAAGAATAACGGTACACAAATGTCCTGTGGATTAGCCTCGCCATGCTTTGATCTTATTAATGCAAAGGAAGGCAATTTTCTGGGAAGTGAATTGATTCAGTGCACTAATGAGACTAGCACTGGATTTGCTTTTGCAGGACAATTACGTCTGACTCACATCTCTAACCCTTGATTTATAGCAATCAGAGTTCTTTGAGATCATTATCCTTATTTTGGTAATTCATTAGATTTTTGGCTCCTGACTTGACCTGTTTTTTTTTTTCTTTTACTTGCATCAGAAAATCAGATTCCTCATGGCTTCCCCACCATAGACATGGGCCCTCAGCTGAAAGTGGTGGAGCGAACAAGAACAACCACGATGCTCTGTGCCGCCAGTGGGAACCCTGACCCGGAGATCACTTGGTTCAAGGACTTCCTACCTGTAGACATCAACAGCAACGGGCGAATTAAACAGCTTCGTTCAGGTACACTACTTCAGCCCTACAATCACAGGTGCAGAAACTGATATATTAAACCTAACAGGTCACAAATACAGACACCTTATTGACACAGCTCTGTTTGAACTTGGCTTTATTTTCTGTCAATGTTTTACTACTTTAGTTCAATTAACTGAATAATAAAATCTTAAACAACGTTTTTTGTTGTTGTGCAATGTCAGGCCTTTGGTCTGCCAATTTGTGAAATGTAAGGAGCAATGTATTGATGTGGCCATAACGTCAAATGATTCTTAAGCTACATGCAAATGGTCTGAGTAATTGTAGGCACCCTTAAGGGAATATGAGAGTGGCCCTGAGAGGATCAGCGGCTCTATTTACATTGTAGACCTTCCTAATGGATAGACGGCTCAGGTCTGACCTAGGATCAGACGGATGAACAGGACTTTGCCCAGGCTGGATTAATGGCTCCTGACTGACTCAGAGTTTATCCCTCTCCACTAAATCCACTTCATTTAGAGGGCAAGTCCACAGCGGAGCTTGTTCTCTAGGTTCTAGCATCAGCATCTAAGTACACAGTTTAAAAACACACAGTTGAAAGTTTAAATCCTAAATGCCTCTATCTTGCAAAAAGTCATATGAACAAAATATACCATTCCACCAAAGATCAAAATATTGCTTCCTCAAAGAGCTTATCTCTGGACGGCATGAGGCGCAAAGCTTTATGGCCCTTTTAGGACACTCTTAACATAAAATTATGACAATAAACCTTGTCTTATCTGGCTTATTTGCCTGTTTTACTCTTCAGGAGAATGTTGAATGACATGTTTGCTGTTTTACTTTTAGTGCATAAGTGGTTTCTGATAGACAATCGTAATGGCGAAGTAACCTTACCTTGTGATTTGACCGATAGTTTGTCGACATGAAATACAAATTTAACTCTGTTTACTTTCTTAGGTGTATGATTTATAGATTTTCGTCTGACTTCTCATATAGGCTGGACAAACAATTAATTTAACCAGTCTTAACCAATAGCAAAGTCCCATCAAGGAAAATTTGTTCACTTGGTTGGCCATATTTGCAACACCTCAAGACTATTGAAGGCTATTTTAGGCATGAAATAACTCTTTTCTTGCTTCAAAAGCTCGTCAAACTGCTTGCCTTAAAAAACTGCATGCCAAACTCATATTTAAATGACATATTTCAAATCAGCAGCAAATTTTGACATGGATAAAACGTTGTTTCTTGTGCTCAAATAGCTTTAAAAACATTTTTCATCGGGAACTGGAGCATCTAATAGTGATGTGCAGTGACACGATGTCTTTACCAACGGACGATTGTCTCTTTATTTAGAAGGCAGGTCTTCCATTACTAGATCCGCCATTGCAGTTTCTTCCATTCATAGCTATTTATGTATTGTTTTAGGCTGCTGTTGTAGTTAGCAAGACTTTGGCTTTTCTAAAAGCTAATGCTAATAGAAATGCTAAGGGTGAACACAAGTAATTAAGTAGCATAAGTTATTAAATGCCATTTATCAGTTAAATACTCTAAAGATGCGCTCTAAAATACTTACAGTTATGGAAGTAAAATGAGTCGAATGACATTTCATGTTAACTCAAATTCACGTGTACAGAATTGTATCTGTTTCTGCTATTCTCACAGCAAACTTGTTGCCTTAACCTGCCACGGTCTGTGATTTCTGAACAATGCTGTGAACAAAAATAACCCGAGTACACGTTGTATCCCTAAGCTCTGCAAATGTTCCTTAAAGCATCAGGTTTGGCTGGCACCTAAACTATCTCAGAATTTTACCAAAAAGAAAATTTGCCCTCGGATCTTCCTTTTTTTTTTTTAAAGCTAATTCCGTTGCACCAGACAGCCAACATTCAACTAATCCTCGGAGAGCAGTCGTCTGGCTCAACTTGATTCCTTTCTGTTTAATTAAGCTTACTTTCATTTGATTCCCTCCCTTTTGTTTTCCTTATCTCTCTTTGTCTATCTCTCTCGTCTACTAACACTTCTCTTCAATCTTGTTTGCATTCAATTTACTTCACCTAGGGGGTTCGCCGATACGAGGTAAGACAGCTGGAATGTGTCTCACGAAACGTCTCCTCCATTACCCATCTCATCACCTCCGTTGTCATTTTCCTGCTTGTTCAGTACATATTCAACCTTTGTCCCAGCATTCAACCTGTCTGTGTTCTGATATCTATATTGAAGCAGTATAACAGAAATACACTACTGTTCAAAAGGTTGGATCAGTGAGATTTTTTAATTAATTGTATTAATCAAGGATGCATTCATTTGATCAAAAGTGACAGTAAAGCCATTTGTAATGTTACAAAAGATTTCATTTGCAGATTTTTCTATTCATCAAAGAATCCTGGGGAAAAAATGATCAAGGTTTCCACAAAAATATTCAAATAAAACTTTCAACATTGATAATAAAAGAAATGTTTCTAGAGCTGCAAATCAGCATATAATAATGATTTCTAGAGGATCACGTGTAGACAGATAGACACAATATGAATGCTTTCTATTGTATTTTTGATCAAATAAATGCAGCCTGCTTTTAAAGACATCTTGCTGACCCCCAATTTGTGAACAGTAGTGTAAAAAGAGTGTATTATTTTGGGCCGTGTTCATTTACCAAGAAAAGTAAAGTAATAATTCATAAAACATTCTTTGATCATTTACAGACCCTCATGTCGCTCCAAACCAGTGGAACCTGACATGTGTGATTTTGAATAATGTCTTGGTTGCCATTTTACATGCAGTAAAAATAATTTTTTTCAGGACATTTTTCAAAATATCAATTTTTGTGTTCCACAGAAGAAAGAAATTCATCCGGGGTTTGGAGTGACATGAGAGTCAGTAAATGATGACAGTTTTCATTTTTAGATGAACTATTCCTTGGATGAGGGAAATAAAGTAATCGACCCTTGCTAGTTATTGTGACGTACGTTTGTTGTGGATATTTTCTGAGGCCAGAGTCTTATGCCACGAGTTTGGTTTTCAGATTGAAGGCCGTCTTTAGAATCTGCAGAGTGTCTCTCTCACATTCCAGTTGGGCTGTGATGAAATTGAAATGATTGAATTTGCATACTACTTATGCTAAAATGAGTATGTATGGGAAATGAGGGCAAGGCCCTGATTGTTAAGATGGAGCGTTCGATCAATCACACGCAGTCGCTCTCAGTTCTGAATGAAACATGAATTTCAGAAACATGCTTGCTAGAGACGAGTACTTGACAAAACTGCCATTACCCTACTTCACTCAGTCGGTTAGTGGTCTGAGGACCCCTGGAGTTTGACTGCAAAATGAAGTCGAAGAGGAAAAGTGTACTGCACATAACAAAGGCCTGTTTATTACCGATGACTGTTGCAGCTCGCCAGCTCACCTCACCTCAGGTTTTGAATCAGGAAATACGTCTGGCACGCTAGGGGAGAAAAAAAGCTGATGCCGCTTCATGTTCCAGAGTGGTTGCTGGTTTCTGCTAGCTGAAATCGCAGTGTTCGTGGGTGTGACGTTCAATTCATCATGCTCGCAACAGCAGGTCTTTGTGTCCAATTCATCTCGCTCAACTCATATTGTTTTGTGTCTCCTTTATCAATGAGGGACATGTATCCTCTTCATTACAATTTCATGCCCTCATCAAGACACACAGTTTGTCCCGCAGTGTATTTATTTGTTGTGAAAATGCATGTCTCCGTGGCGTACTTCATCTCCGGTTGAAATTAAAGGGATAGTTCTCCCAGACATGAAAATTGTCATCATTTTCTCAACCTAAATGATGACAGAATTTTCATTTTGGGGAGATCTGTTCCTTTAACATACTGTATCATGTCATACCATGCCTTGATGGTTTAAAAAAGATCATGCTTTTTTGTCTGTAACTGTCAAAGATGTTAAATGCATGCTTTAAAATAAAGAAATAAAAATTAAAAAAAAAATGTTTTACATTCCTCCTTTGATTTAGATGGGATTTTGTATTATTTTTCTTTATTGTGGTCCCTTTACTTTACAATATGGCACCATCAATCAGAAGTGTTGTCAGGACTGAGGGGTGATGGCAATCAGGGCTGAGCAATCTCCGAATTGATTAGTAATTTGCTGCTTGTCAGTGTAGGAAACACCACCAATCAGTTTTCCTTGAACTTGGAGATTGGGCAAGGTTAGCAGTGCATGTTATTTCTTCCCTGCCGCACTGGGATGCTGGGAAGTAGTCAGGGGTAAACAGCAGGTGATAACCTATGCTGTGGTGGTACACCACTGCCAGAGGTAAATATGTGTGCTTTTGCTAGATTAAGAGCTTGGCAGAGCCTTGTCGAAGCAAACGCCGTATCTGTGGTTAGGACACCCTGGATTGATTTTTTCATTTGATGTTCCAGCCCATGTCAAAATGGGTAGGTCTAAAGTATCTGCTGCATTTAATGTTGTTTCACATTGTTGGGATTTGCCTCCTTTTGTGTACTGAAGTGATATCTTCAATAAATTAATTAAATGCACTAGTGGTCAAAAGTGTGGAACAAGATTTTTTTTATGTTTTTGTTGAGTCTGTTATGTTCACCAAAGCTGTATTAGTTAATCAAAAATGCAGTTAAAAAAACAGCAATATTTTAAAGACCAATTTTCTATTTTAATATATCTTAAAATGTAATGTTTCTTTGTAATAGCAAAGCTTATTGTTACAAATCTATTTTATTGAATTTTATTGGATTTGTAGTAAAGGTTCTTATTATCAATGTTTTGCTGCTTAATATTTCTGTGGAAACCTTGCTTTTTTCAGTATTCTCTGATGAATAGAAAGTCCAAAAGAGCAGCATTATTTGAAATATTTTACATTAAAATGTAACATTATAAATTCAGCATCCTTGCTGAATAAAAGTATTAATTTCCTCTTTTTTTAAGAAATGTTAAAATATTACTGTGTTCAACATTGATAATAACAATAAATATTTCTTGATTTCTGAAGGATCATGTGACACTGAAGACTGGAGTGATATGGCTGAAAATTCACAAATAGAAAAGTTTATTTTAAACGAAAGTAATATTTCATAATTGTACTGTTTTTACTGTATTTTTGATCAAATAAATGCAGCCTTGGGAGCAATTTGACTTCTTTCAAAAACGTTAAAAAAAATCTTAATCATTTCAAACATTTGACCAGTGTATGTGTTAAAGACTAATTGAATATTATCCTCATGTGACCTGATGAAGCACAGTTCTTATCTATAGTGACCAGACAGGCTGTGTAGTTTTGTGTGGTATTGATGTTTTGTTCTTTTTGGTGGGTATAAATATGCCACCGCAGTAATAAACCCATGTGCTGTAGCGTAATTGGCTCCGAGTCAATGACATTAATATCCCAAAAGCGTTTTCTAATGACAGTGAAAGTCAAATATGTTGGGCTGTAGACTTACTCAACCTGCAGAATCAGCTTTATGCATATGTCTTAGGCAGCATTCTCAGCCAATAAAGTATATACACAGTGGAACAGGTCTGACATTTAAACAGGGAGTGTTTACTGATTGTTTGCTGTGAAAGTTTGTGGTTTGTTGGGGAAAGTTGAGTCAGGGGATTCATAATCGTGTTCGTAAATCAAAGACATGACTTTTACACTTGTTTTTTTTTTCAGGGGCTCTGCAGATTGAAAACAGCGAGGAATCAGACCAGGGCAAGTACGAATGTGTGGCTACGAACAGCGCCGGGACGCGCTACTCGGCTCCCGCCAATCTCTACGTGCGAGGTAAGAGACGCGCTCCAGGTGCCGCCCCTATCAAAACAACTTCCTCAACAATGCTTCACACCTTTATTTTGTAATTTTGTTTTGACTTCCACATGTGTTGAACTTTGTCTGACATTTCGGAGCCAAAGTTGTTGACCAAATTGTGCCGGGAAAAACAAAAAACATTCCCTGCTGTTTTGATTTCATAGCAACTGAAGCACAGGTAAACATGCATATTTCTCAAAGTATTTGTTATGAGAGCGAAAAGACAAAAAGGGTTAACAAAAGGTTAGTGCCTCGGAGGACACCTGCAGTATTAATATGTGGATTTAAAAGTATAATGGTGTTGGAGGCATTGTCTGTGAAACAGAACTCTGGGAGTGCTGTTGTTTTGAGTGTCAACCCCTTCAGCTCTTTCCATGCAGGTAATAACAGGGAGCTTATGGCAGGCTGCCAGTATGGCCTCCAGCTAGTGACGTTACAGTGCCACCCAGTTATTGTCACGCAAGAAGTGAAGACTAAGCCTTCTCATGCTTCCTGTCAAACAAACGGCCAAAAAATGTTTCACACAATGGGATTAAACTGTAGACGTCATCATACGACTTAATCACAAGAGGTTGCTATGAGTGGCGTCTAAAAACATTGAGTATAAAGGGGTTAAATTGTATTTTTACTTTATTTAAAGCCGTAACTTTTTTTGTGTTCAAGATTACAAAAATGATATGTAATGTACAACATGAATTCATTTTCCAAACCGTGTTTTTGTCTTACACTGATTAATTATGGTAAACTTATAATAAGGGTTTATATTGGGAGTATTTCAGACCGGTCTGGTAGGAACAGCTGCGGAGGAGTACAGTCCCTGCGTGACAAGCCATAGACATAAACAGAGAGAAGTAGCTCCGGCTGCAATGTTCTTCCACAAGACGCGTGCAGTTCTGTTTATTAACCGCTAGAGCGCAAAAAGTTACAGACTGCAGCTTTAAATCAGCCTACATTTCATGCAGTAGCAAAAATGTTATGTGAATTATAAATATATAGCCAATATATGGTCTGTTATGATATTTTACATTCTTTATTAAATATTAACTTTAAAATGTATAATACTTTTGTTGTTATAATTATAAAGTCTTTTTTTTATTTATTAAATACTACTTTATTTTAAATACTTTGCATTTTCTTGGTGAAATACTGCTTATCAATACTAATTTAAATGTAATTTATAGTATATACATTATTTATAGTATATAAACATTTGATGTGTGCCTAATTTATGAAATTTGTCACAATTCAAATCCTACTATTCCTAAAAAATAAGCTTAATTTTCTTAATACAAAATAAAATTTTCTTGCTATTTTCTTTTGATTTTGGGGTGAAAAATGAGCGACACTAGTTCTTGACAGGTTTTTTTTGAGAATCACCCATGAAGTTGAATGAATATTTATAATTTCTTAATCAGTCTACATGACCTCACATTCCACTACAAAGCAACGTAACGTGCACAGCCAAAATAAAGATAACAAAAACAGGAACTTCTGGAGCTATACCAACAACTAACTTCCTCAGAGTTGACAAGTGCATAATGGGTCGCCTTTATCCATCTGTCCATCACAGCTTGGGTGTGGGTGCTTGTTTTTCAAAGCGTCTCTGTAAAACAGCTAATCATGCTTTTCTCTTCAAGGGCATTCTGCACAGCGTCCCGCTCCCATTCCTCAGCCTCCCGTCCCCGCAAATTTATCTGCTCACGCTAGATGAGTTGGGTGTCTAAGACTGCCAGCCTGTCAGTGGATCTATGTATTCAATAGCTGCTTCTCTTTTCCTGGTCCTCAGCACTTTTCTGGGAGCTGTCTGAATGCTCTACGACTGTCTCTCTTTCTCATTCTCCCGCTCCGTCCATCTGTCTGACAGAGGACTATATCATGTGGGAGAATCACAGTCATGTATACTGGCTGTATATGTGAATGCTCATTTGTCAGCCGCTTATTCCATAGTGTAAAGTTGTCAACCACTGTCTGCACTCTTTCCTCTGCTCCTGAAACTGACAACAAATCAAATAGAGTGAAGTGGGCGCACACTTCATGGCCGCCTGTCTGTTTATTATATCTTGTATGAATGAGTCCACTTAACTTTGAACAATATTTAAAGAAGATACGTTTTAATGTCGCTAATGCATGTCATTGTATTGTAGCGTTACTATGGCAGACCTAACAAGCCTTTAACTGACATCATCTTTCATGTGTCAGTTTGTTGCAGAATATGGCCAAAGGCTTTTTTTAGATGATCTCAGTGGCCTTCTCTGCCTCACTGGAGATATAGCTTATGTACTGTATGCCCACATGCATACAGAGACAGCTGTCACATGATGTTCAATCACTCTGAATTGTCTGTATAGTATGGCAGTAATGTTACTCCTCCCAACATATGTTAGGAAAATAATAATGTCGGTCATCCTGTGCTGTTCCCATTGTTGGACTGTTTTTGTGTAAGTCTGTTAAGAACATGTATTTAAAAAATTACTTGTTACAATAACTTAATATCTCACTATTGCTCAAATTCTTGCAAATTGTCTTTATATCTCACAAAAACAAATTTATATGTCACTCTGACATTATACCATAATGTGATTTTAATTTCTTATTTTAAAGTTTATCTCACAATTAGTTGTTTTGTTTTATTTATTTATTTTACTCTGAGACCTAAACTAGTATCTGTTTTATATAGAAAATATTTAAAAAAAAGTTTGGTGTCAGTAAGTTTTTTTAATGTACAAAAACAGTAAAAAAAAAAATTACTGTAAAACTGTAATATTCTGAAATATGAATATATATATATATATATATATATATATATATATATATATATTAAATGTAATGTATTCTTGATTATCCTTATTATTTGTAAATTTTCAGTCACATGATCCTTCAGAAATCCATCTAATGTGCTGATTTGGTGCTCAAGAAACATTTCTCGACCTATTTGAAATAGAAATCTTTATCAATGTCTTAACTGTTACTTTTGATCAATTTAATGAATCCTTGCTGAATAAAAGTATCTATTTATTTTAGTTAAAAAAATTTACTGACCCTAAACTTTTAAATGATAGTGTATTAAAATTGAGTACCACGTTCCTTTGGCCACGTTCACACAACAGCACGGTATGGTTGTAAGTCTTGTGTTAAATATAGTTACACTCAAAGTTATTAACGAGAGGGACAACCACTTTCTATAACCGAACTTACTCCCTTAAATGAATGTCTACAGCTAACCTTTGTCAATGTGATTGTGTCAGGCATGCAGTTAAATTGCTTTTACATTTATCTTATAATAGGCCTGTATTTACCTTTAACATTGTAAACCTATAGTATGATTTATGGATAGAGTATTGACAAATCTAACTCAAGTGTGTGTCTCTGTCTTTATTCAGTTTTCCATTGCCTTTTCTAACCGCCATGAAATTATACGAATGTCTTTTCCTGTTCTCTTGTCTCACATTTGTCTCTGTCTTTCGATTTCATCTCCATCATATCACCTGGTCAAACTCTCACCTCATCACTTAGACCCTCGAGGAGGTTGGTTGTTTTCACTCTTAACCGCTTCTTGCAGACCTCAATCTGGATCCCTCTTTAATCAGAGACCCTTGTTATCAATCCCACTCCCTCTGCTATGCCGCCCCTCACCTATGTTATCAGGCTGAATGTGTTGTGTCAGGTGACTTGCATGAGCCTGGACTAAACGGGATGGCAATTCATTGTTAATTAGTCCAAAGTAGTTTTAATCTGTTTAAAACATTTTTACAAACAATCGTCTATAATTATATTTAATTAAATTTCTCTTTTTTTTTTTTTTTTTTTGTTTAAGTGTCTATTTTATCCAGTTTTGTTTTATTCCACAATGCACGTATGGTTTGGCTCATGATAAAGACCTGTTACCCTGCCCTCTGAAACATTATAATATAAATATTGTCCGTTTATTTTGATGGTAAAATACTTCTGTTGTATTGCCCACAACCGATTTCCATTCTCATCCTACAAATAATCATCACCGTATGTCCATTTCCATAGTCATGGTTTGTCAGTGTCTCAGATTTCCAGGGAAATCAATAAAGCGAATATTTGTGTTTCTTAGACATGCTACTGCTACTGTAATTTCGTCGCAACAGCGGACTTGAAGTACTTTGAATTTTACATAGCCTAATTCAAAGAAAAAACTGCTCAAGAGTCTATCGTTTTGCCTTTACAATGCAAGCGTAATGAGGAAAATAACAAGCTTGGTCGCAGTGTCTATCTGAAAATAAAATGAGAGAACATAGTCGAGAATCCAATTTCAGGAGGACCTGTGCAAAAACCAATTATTGCCTGTGCCATTTTTCCATAGACAGACATGAGGCAGTGGGTCATTAACACAAATTGGAAGAGTCTGTTTAATGTGCTGTGGTTTTATACTCCTATTTTGGGAGAATAGGAGAGAAAAGTATCTCCAGCTTGTGCTTCTTGTAAATAGTTGAGCATTAGTATCTACTGCCATCGTACCTCCAGCTATGATTCTGAGCACTACACGATAGTGTGTGAAATGCATTCTAGTGTTTGCATTGATAACAGAATACTTTTAAAAGTGTTGATGTTTTGTCATGCCGATCCTCATGGATTAGTTCCTCATACACCAAGAGCTTGGCCTCATGCAGTTGAGTCAGTTTATGTCAAGGCTGGTTTGAATTCTGTTCAGCCCCGCATTGATAGTTCAACTCTCTCCTCCCCATCTCTGCACAGTGTCAGCCGTATCTTTTTCGTCTCCATGGGAACCTCTTTTAATGTCAGGTTTATCTGCATATCAGAGGCTCACAAAGAGAGCCCTGTGAACAATGCGTCTCCCACAAGGTCTCAGACAGGTTCCCGAATCCAGGCAGGACCGAGCAACAACAGACCTGGGTCTCAGTGCCACCAGGCGATAAACTGACAGAGAAAACTCTACATCCTGCAATGCCTCAGCGAGGCATTTTTTCTTCAAATCCACAATTCAATAAAGCTCCCCTTTGGCATGAATTTTAATGTCTCACTCTATAAGAAATTCCATTATGATGCCTTCTTCACCCTTCCCCCGGCACGTATTGGTTTATCGCCCTCTTCTGCACATATGTGTGAGCCACAGTATTGACTTCCTGCCTCCAGTTGTTAAGCTTCAGGCTTTAACAAATGGAAAAAGTGGCCTTTGAAGAGAATTTGTTTGACCTGTCAGCTCGACTTCATGTTAGTTTGTTGATGTTAGTGACATAGTCCTAGTATTTACACTAGAGACATAGTAATCACAATAGATTTCCCTGTGTATGTTTTTTTTTATTATTATTTTTTATATAAAATGTTGACAAAAGGACTACAATACACATACTTAATCTCACACCACATTTTCTTCTTCGTTCTGGTAGTTCGACGAGTGCCGCCCCGTTTCTCCATCCCACCTACCAATCACGAGGTTATGCCAGGGGGCAGTGTCAACCTCACTTGTGTGGCAGTAGGTGCCCCCATGCCCTACGTCAAATGGATGGCTGGTGAGATGGAGCTCACCAAGGATGAGGAGATGCCTGTGGGGCGCAATGTCCTTGAGCTCAACAATATCCGTCAGTCGACCAACTACACTTGCGTAGCCATCTCGTCCCTCGGTATGATCGAGGCAACCGCTCAAGTTTCTGTCAAAGGTAAGATCCATCTTTTGCTGGAATAGCCCAGGTATGCTTCATTTTCAACGTTCTGCTCCTACTTGCATCTTGAGCGTGCAAGCCATTAAAAGTACGCTCCATTGACGTGTGCAGTACATCTACGGACTGAGCTGATGACCAAAATTACAATTGGACTGTTCGCAGTCCAGAGCAGAATGCAGTCAAGGCAAGTGTACTTTCGGTTTTAGACCAAGAATGTGTATTAAGAACGTAAATAAGGTACATTTTGTAGATTTTCTTAGGTTTAAGGATTCTGTAGACACTGTAATTTTACCCAAGACCCTGAATAGGTTGTCAGAGAACAGAAAAAGTTATTTTCTAACTGCAACCCCAAGGTTCTGACCAGCTGTTTGGTACGCCTGGCAAATATACACAAAGAAAAAACATGGACACTTGCTCTGTGTTGACTTAGCTTTAGGGACTTCCCGCGTTTTTACTGTGGGCTCTGAGAAAATGAAAGGCTTTAGATTATTCTGAGCATGTGTTTACCCAGACCAGATGTCTGGAGCTGTATCAGTGCGGCTGGTCCCACCAGACAACGCCAAGCCCTGCCAGACTTCGGTCCTCGTCATCGTGGCTGCCTCTATTGATTGCACTTTGCACTTCACCAATCAATATGGACTTGGAGAATGTCACCGACATTTATCTGGAGTCCAGCCACAAATCTTAAAGACACAGGGATGTGGCAGCATGGTCTGCCTTTCTGTGAATCACCAGAATGCAAGCCTTTCTTCTCTCTCTCGCTGTCTTGCATTGCATGTCTTTCTCTATTTTAGGAATGTACCGTGTAGGCAGCTTAGCCTACATAAACTGTCATCCATTTCATTTCCTTTCTTATTGTCTACTCCTCAGCTCTCCCAAAGCCTCCTACATCTCTCATTGTGACGGAAACAACAGCTACAAGCGTTACCCTAACATGGGACTCTGGAAACCCCGAACCTGTGTCTTACTACATTATCCAGTACCGGGCCAAGACCTCGGACACCAACTTCCAAGAAGTGGACGGTGTTGCCACCACACGTTACAGCATTGGTGGTCTCAGCCCTTATTCTGAGTATGAGTTCCGCGTGATGGCGGTCAACAACATCGGCCGTGGGCCACCCAGTGACCCGGTTGAGACGCGGACTGGTGAGCAGGCGCCTTCCTCCCCACCACTTCACGTCCAGGCACGTATGCTGAGCGCCAGCACCATGTTGGTGCAATGGGAACCGCCAGAGGAACCTAATGGTCAGATTAGAGGCTATCGAATCTATTACACATCTGACCTGGACGCTCCTCTCAGCGCCTGGCAGAAACACAACACCGATGACAGCCGTCTCACAACAATCTCAAGCCTGACCACCGACATTACCTATAGCCTACGTGTGCTGGGCTTCACATCTGTTGGGGACGGACCCCCATCTGATGTGTTGCAGGTCAAGACACAGCAAGGAGGTGAATTTTTTGGGATAGTGAATAATACGTCTGCACTTTAACATAGGGCTGGGTAAAAATCAATCATGATGTCGCATTATATAACATATTGCATGAACAGTGTAGTCCGATTTATGAACAAGTGAATCACATGAACCAGTTCTTTTTAATGAATCTAAGCATACAGAACCAGTGTAGTCCGATTCATGAACAAATTACTCTTTTGAGCCATCTGTTTTTAATGGATAATTCAAAAAGGCCAGTTGAATCTCTCTGGTGGTTTATTCTCTGTACAAACTCACTGAACGAGTCGTTGCTGAATCAGTATTCAATTATCATTACTTCTGGTTATGGAATATATTAATATATTACATGATTGTTAATAAAACTTGAAGGTTCATTGTATAATTTACAGAAATAGCTAAGCATTTATTTTACAAGCAAAATTGTCATTATCATAACTTAAATGTACAAACAAATAAGAATTGAATTCAACTGGAGTCTAATTGACTCAGGAAATGTGTATTAATACCCAGCCCTACTTTGCATGTGTTATTTCATGTCAATATAATGAAAATACTTGCAAATGTTGTCGCTAACATGTCTGTGTCTGTTTGATTTCAAGTTCCTGCTCAGCCATCCAGCTTTGAGGCTGAGGCGGAGCTGGATACACGGATCCAGCTAACTTGGCTGTGGCCGGTCCAGGACCCCATCATCAAATATGAGCTGCTATATTGGGAGGCTGACTCGGAGAACAAGGTATCACGCCAGTGCTTGTTCTTTCCCGATTTATTCAGAATTACAAGCCGACCAGATATTGATCATGTACAGCTGTTGCTCTGGGCCAAGGATGCAAATGAAAGATAGCCAAAATTGACATTTCACAAAATGACTGCAGGCAAAAGTCTGCAGTCAGTTGATAGAATTAGATTGTGCTTTTGGCTTCAAAAACAGAATATACTTATCATTGCTCAGCGCTTGACAGCATTTCCTACTGATGCCAGAATGGGCTGTTTGGATCAGTTTTTTTATGTCAGTTCATCCACATCTCATCATAATAGCCATCAGTGTGTCTGTGTGCTAAAATGGTGATTACATGTTTTTTAGTGAACGACGGATAAAATAGGTACCTACAATATTAGCTGTTATGTTAAACAAATCTGATGAATAATGACACAAAAAATATTCATAACTGAAAAAAATAACACTTTTATGTAAACAGAAATGAAAACTCGTTATTCACTCAAAATCTTTCGCTTCCCTTGATTGGATCTGGTGCGCGCATGCAACACACATAAGTGGACTGCAGTTGGTGTGCTTAACACCATACAAGGAGAAGAGGACAGAGTGCTTGCGTTTATCATTAATACGGTAGATTAAATGATTGAAAGTGAATTGGATTTGATGACTAAGTCTTCCACACCCACCTCACAATACATCCCACAGCCTCCGAATGAATGTGTTAAAGTCACAATGAAACAGAAGTAGCAAAAAAATCTTTCATATTATGGTGTACATATAAGTGAAAAAGAAAAAAAATGTGTTTCTGTTCATCATATGTTAATTGGATGGAGGCAGAGCTGAATGCAAGGGATAGTTAACCCAAAAATAAAACAATTTGAAGTTAATTTACTCACCCTCAGGCCACCCAAGATGTAGGTGTGTTTTTTCTTCAGTTGAACAGTACTGATTTTTAGCTGAAACTGTAGTCCTTGGTGATTCATATAATGCAAATGAATGGCTATCGTTACTTGAAGAGTATATAACATATATAGGCAAAACAAAATTAATACCCGTGGTTCGTCTTACTAATTAGAGAAGATTGGAGTATTGAGTTATATTTTAATAAAAAATTTAAATGTAAAAATGAATTGAAGGAATTGTTCGCAATAACGTGCATTTAGAAAACAGACTTTAAAATAAACCTGTGGATCAGGCCAGGTTAAGGACACATAGATTGAAAGTGTTTTTTATGTTTCCTCTTCAGATCCATGTCACCTTCGACCCTGCCGGCTCATACGCTGTTGAAGGTCTGAAGCCGGACACTCTGTATAAATTCTCCCTGGCGGCCCGCTCTGAAATGGGGCTTGGGGTCTTCACTCAGCCCATCGAAGCCAAGACCGCCCAGTCCAGTGAGTGCCCTCTTTTTATTGTCTTTATCACATCAACTAATCTAAATTTACCCCCATGGGCACACCAGAGGACCTCTTTTCCCCTCCTTTCTCAAGCCTTTGTCTACAGTCTCCACAATTAATTATCTTACACCTCTAAGCCAGGGAATACCTTTATTCATTGACAAGGGCGAAAGGTACGTTTGGTGTCTGCTTGTGCCTTCGTCATCATTATTTTGGCTTATAGGCTATTAATGTGATTTGTTATTGCTGCCATGTTAAAAGCCAGAGCAGCGAAGCCTGCTTGAGAAAAGGAGATGAAACACTGCATTTGTGCTAAATTTAACGCTGACTCTCACCTCTGCTTGCGTATAACCCAACCTTTCTAACTTGCACCCACATATCAAAAGACAATATTCAGAGAGTATATATTACAAGATTTACAGTCGTGTCAGAGTAATCCCTTTCCCTTGAGTCTCTCACAGCCACATGTTCTCCTAGAGACCTGTCTATCACCTCCTCCAGGACTCAAAAAGACCCTTTGATCTCTTTGAGTTTTATTTTTTTATCAGGACCCTGGAAAAAAAAAATACAATCTGTCAACATGTTCAGCTACAGCTGCAGTATTTTTGTCACCTACTGCAGCATCAGGCGTTCGTAGTGGCTCTCCCACTGTTTTCAGATTAAGGACCACCTGATGAGAGACGCCTCACACTCAATCCCACCGTGGGCGCCAAAAATGGTGTGGCATCACTAAACTGCCTCTCCTGTTCTCTGCTCTGGTTGTTAACAAATAAATGCAAGCATGTTAAAATATCCCAACGTACAATCTTCTTCCTCTCAGCCTCATCTCTCCTTTCTTCCTTATTTACTTATTGTTTTTTGTTTTTTACTACGCATTTATGTTCATCATATGCTGTAGAGATGCATGAACAGATGCCCTTTAGCTTTTTTGATCATTGTAAATTGTTGTTGTGCTGTTGTAGTGATTTTGTTTTTATGCCTCTGGACTGTGCTGTGTTGAACAAGAACATTTAATTTGGTAGCTCACCTGATCTCTATCCATCACAGACTTAATTAAATATGCTGTGCTGGTGCTGCGCTTATCTCAGACACTCAGAAGTGGCACAGAGCCTGCCAAAAGATGCTAGCAGCATGCTTTAGCGTAGGCAGGATGGTTGAGTACGCTCTCGGACGCGTCAGCTGCCACACTCACTGACACTTGGATCTCTGACAAACGGGGGGCTTTTGTCTCCCAGCCAATAGGCAGACTGAGAATGTGTGAACGCCTGTTAAAACACAAACCGATGGCCTTTCCCCTGCCTGTCAACACCCAAACAGAAAAAGACAGTAAACGGCTGCGACTTACTGATCGCTTAGACCAGAGTGCGAAATTAACAGACGCCACCAGCCAAATGAGGGTATTTTTTTACAATTGCAGGTCAGTTTTCGATTTTAGTATTTTAGTATTTTTGTATTTTAATAACAGCACACTCTTGCTGGTGATGTGCATTTGATTGGCTGTTGAACACACTAGCATTCAAAAGTTTGGGGTCTTTAAAATATTTAAAAAGTTTGAAAAAAGTTTCTTATGTTCACACATGCTGCATTTATTTGATCAATGATACAGTAAAAACAGTAATATTGTGAAATATATATATATATATATAATATTATTTTATAGTGATGCACAAATGAAAATTCTGGGCGAAACCGAAAATTTAGAATGCACTTGGCTGAAAATCGAGTTGAAAATGGCTTCTTTTAAAACCGTATACTATATATATAAGTTATACTTTTATAAAAGAAGCCATTTTGCATATAAAATGTGTATGTTTATATATATATTTATAAAATGTGACGGAAATGCTGCCTCTCCTTTTTTATCAGTGCCACCCCGTCCCTGAAATCATCGCCCAATGCACAATGCCGCTATTCTCCTCAGTTTCCGTGGCTAAAGAGGACGAGCCGCTGCGTCAAAGCAGGCGGGTGTCACATTCATTTTCAGTTTACGTTTTCGGCTGTTTTTTTTTTGTTTGTTTTTTTGGCCCGAAACCGATAATGCCATTTTGGCACCCCTATTATTTTTGTATTTTCAAAAAGACATAGGACAGTAACCTTAGAGCATATATAAACTACAAAAGGTATCAGTTATTAAAGGTTATCAGGATTAAAATTTTCCATACTATGTTATCTACTTTAAAAAAAAGTGAGTGGCTTGTAAAATTTGACATTCGCCAGCCACAGATGGTGGTGGTGAGTTAATATACCACCCTGGCTGTGGCGTAGCATCATTTGTAGATTTCGCTTATATAAATAAATATAAAAATAATTCTACATTTTGGTGCATTGATCTCAACTTTAAAACTTAAATGGCTTTGAAAACGCACAAACAGTTTATAGTTCTAATTTGATATTAAGAAGTCCTCAGTTATTGTGCCAACCTCTCAGTCCAGAAGCAAGCTTGTTTTGAGTTGTTTAATTTTGCTTGATGCCCTCCCCATTGCCTTGCCCCCACCTGCAGCCCCCTCAGCCCCCCCTCAAGACGTGCACCTGCTCAGTCTGAGCTCAACCAGCATCAAGGTGAGTTGGGTGGCGCCGCCTGCCGCTAGTCGCCACGGCGCTATCGTGCGCTACACAGTCAGCTACCAGGCGGTGAACAGTGAAGACTCGGAGCGCCATGAGGTGAAGGACATCGAGCGGATGCTTCCAGCTATGTGCTGGATGGGCTGGAGAAGTGGACGGAGTATCAGGTGTGGGTGAGAGCGCACACCGATGTGGGCCCTGGCCCAGAAAGCACAGCTGTGCGTATACGTACCAATGAGGACGGTAGGTCTGAAGTCTTCTATGTGGACAACTACTAATGCTGGGCTACTGGTGGCTGCTATCTTTCTGTTCTGTTTTTGTTTGACAAATTTAACTTCTTTTAAGCATGGCTAACAATTATTCCAATTCAGGGTCATCGGTGACATTTGCTTTAGATTCCACAGTCTGTTTGTGACTTCCTTGCTTGTAAAACTTTTCTAATTAAATGGTGTGGTATGGACAGATCTTAAGTCAGATTCTCTAACCTTGATCAAACCTGGACCTGAAAGCTGAGTCTTCTCCCTAAAAGTAACGGTGACTGAACTCCGTAGAGCATTTAATTTTAATTATAATTAGAGGAACTAAATAAGTAAGGAGGGAGCAATATCATAAAGACATCCTCTTAATGCACCATGAAATCAGTGGACCACTAGCCATGGTTCATAGCTCAGAGTCATCTTATCATTGAAAGATGGTCTAATTGTCCTACACTTTAATCAAACAACAGACACAGCTTTCCAGGAAGTCCAGCTGTTAGCTAACCGGGTTGTCTGGACCAGGGGGTTCAAACTGGGTTTCCCCTGCAAGGGAGTCCAAAGGATAATTTGATAGGAAAAACAATTACAAAATGTTTTTTAGCAATTGGAATTACAAGCTAAATATGCAAATAGTTTTGTTCAAAAATATTTATAATAATGAATGAAGATCACCTATACATACAGTTTGGGTTTTATTCAGCAAGGACGCATTAAATTGATAAAAAGTGACCGTGAAGACATTTATAATTTCACAAAGGATTTCTATTCTAAATAAATATTGTTCTTTTGAACTTTTCTATTAATAAAATAATCATGATTTTTTTTTCACAGTTTACACAAAAATATTAAGCACACAACATTTTTAGACAAGATAATTAATAATAAGAAATATTTCTTGAGCAGCAAATAGTCATATTAGAATGATTTCTGAAGGATCATGTGACAGTGAAGACTGAAGTAATGATGCTGAAAATTCAGCTTTGTATCACTGGAATAAATTAAATTTTAAAAAGTAGAAACTATTATTTTAAATTGCAATAATATGTCACAATATAATTGTTTTTACAGTGTTTTTGATCAAATAAATGCAGCTTTGTTTAATCTTACAGACCCCAAACTGTTGAATGGTAGTATATATTTTTATCATATTGATGATAAAATTGTTGATATGATGATATTATTTTAATACATTTTAATAATCTGTTTAGTCTTTAATAATAAAATGAAACCCAGTAATTTAAATAACATGTTTGATATGCTATTATATCGTGCTTATTATTTTTCTTACTAAGTATAAAGGATCTTCATAGAAATGGCTCCTTTGCAATGGAATCGTTGTATTTTGGGGTCCTTGACCTCAAAAAGTTAAAAAACCCCTGACCTAGACATGCAGTCACAGACATCAGCCCTCAAAGCAGTTACTCACTCTTACTCACTGTCTGTCCTTACTCTGTTGTGCTTCAGCAAGTTTTACGTGTACTGTATGTACGTACATGTTACAGGCTATAACACGTGTGACTTCAGGCAATCCCTGAGTGCTTTTGATAAGGTTTTTAGAAGTGTAGGCCAAAGAGAGAAGCTTATTGAATGTAGGAGAGCAGTATAAGACCGGATGTGCTCACTGCATGGTCCTTTACAAGACAACATGCGCTTTGTCTCCAAGGTTGCGTTTACACTGACGGATTTTTAACTCGCATCTGACACAGATCGGAATATGTTGCACATGTGTAAATACAAAAATCTGTACAAGATCCAAATTTTTGTATCATTTCTGAGCTACTTCCAAATGTAGTTTTAAATCATATATACTGTATATATCCGATATCTGGACATCCGACCTATGTCTAAACATGTATTTCCCTTGGAATTCCAAGCCACCACAAGGCTAGGGCGATACATTTGCCCACAACAAGAGCTTTTATTGTCATATTATTAAGCAGAAAAACTCACACCTTTTTTTTCTTTTCTTTTTTACTAAGGTGAAAACTTTAAAGAAATTTAAAAATTTAAGAAATTGTGCACACACAGGAACATCTCTGATTTTTTCACTCCAGAAAGCTACATTATAGGCTATTTCTCAGCGATGAGGTGATCACTTTGCTAGCAAGCTTCACTATTACATACACACAGGTCATTCACACTCACTCCCTCTTTCTCTAGTTAATTCCTTCAAATTCGTTCAAGTAAATTATATCTTACCACTCTATTGAAATAACAAACGGAAATTACCGTTTTTTTATGGTCTGTCAGATTTTGCGCTGCAAACATCCATGACAGCTTTTAACTTATCCATGCTGGCAAGTAATAATGCTCACCTGAAGTGAATTATATAAATAATTTTAGTACGGCCATTTAAAACCCGAGGGTCAACCATTTCCCATAGTAAAGCCATCACCAACAGAATCATTTTGAGCATGGATTAATTGTAAACACAGATATCGGATACCAGTCATGTCTAAAGTGAATGTAAACAGGCCGGACAGAAAATCGGATAAGGTCAAAAGATCAGATCTGTGCAAAGGCAGTAAAGGCAGCCTTAATAACAGAATTTGCTCTGCACCCCAAGGCATGCAAGGCTTGTCCTGCATGCACACGCAGGCACCCTCCTCTCGCGTTTTTGCCCTTTACACCCTCCTTAAGTGCACAAGAAGTGCAGTTACACTACCGGTCAAACGTTTGGAATAATATTTTCGAAAGAAGTCTCATACATGCATTTATTTGATCAAAATACTGCAGTAATATTGTGAAATTATTTTACAATTTAAAATAGTTGTTTTCTATGGACGCTTGTTTCCACAGAATAAAACATTTTAAAAGGTAATTGCTTTTTATCTCACAATTATATCACAAAATCATTATAAAATGCTGATTTGTTGTTCTTTTGTTACCAACTTATACATTTTTATTGGTGCTCAACTATTAATAATGGTAAACTGTGATAAATATTTTTCAGTATTGAATGATGAATGGAAAATTCAAAAGAACAGCATTTAGTTAGAAATCTTTTGTAACATTATACATGTCGTCACTGTTACAACTGACTAATTGAATGTGTCCTTGCTGAATAAAAGTATTAATTTCATACTTAAGAATCGTAGTACGGTTTCCACACCTAAATGTTTTCAACATTGATAATAATGAATGTTTCTTCGTCACAAAATCAGCTTATAAAAATGATTTCTGAATGATTAGTAGACAGTATTACAGTATTTTTGCAGCCTTATTGAGCATAAGAAATCATTTCAAACTTTTGACCAGTAGTGTGTCTGTTTTTTTCCTAGGGATGGCGAAAACTAAACATTTTCTTGACCGACCACCGAGGCTCATTAGCCGGTTGAAACTGGTTAACCGATTAGTTTAAAACATGCTGCGCTATTTGAAATAACAGCAGCGAGCCGCGCCTGCAATTTCGCAACTCTCTCGCATCTCTCTGCCGCTCTGCCTCCGGCTCTCACACACACACTGTCCCTTCCACTCACGTCACTTTTTTAAAATCCCATACAGCGCGAAACATGAGTCCCGCAAACGGGACTCATGTTTGTTTGTAATCAGAGGACAAATGGCTCCTTAGTTTCGAAATGGTTTGGGTACAAGGTGATCGCGTTGAAAAGGCATTTGTCTAGCGTTAGAAGCTCATTTGAAACATTGCCGCGGCTCATTTAAGAAAATGACAGCTCCGAAGAGACGCCACTTTAGTTCGAGGTAGTGCTAACAATAATAAAGAAAGATGATGATCAACACCTTATGTGTTACCACTGAAATGTAGATGTAATATATTTCCAAATGTAAGCCCATCTTATGCGGAATGTTGTCTAATAGACTGCAACACGATAAAACCGGCACCTTCAGAATGCGTAAAAGACGCACCGGCCAAGGCAGGTCTAACTCACTGTGTGCCTTCTAATAATTTTAACCGTCAAACGACAACTTTGATCGGTTAACGTTGATACGGTCAACCATCGGTCAAACGGTCATCGGTTAACATCCCTACTACATCTTTTTCCCTTTTCCTCTTTCTCACTCCTTTTCATTCTTCATTCCTCTCATTCTCCTCCCCTCTGCCATGCGTGTCTATTGTCACATCCCTATATATTGGTCCTGGGGTCATGTCTACATCTACAATTATGTCTTGAGTTTCCCTAATCACGTCATGGTCTTTTCACATCATTCCCATCTGTAAATTCATTCATGTCAAGCATATCAGCTGAACAGCTTTTCAGCACTTCCTCATCAGAACATTAATTGTCCTTCATCACCTCCTGCTAGCCTTCTAGCAGCTCTTATATTTATCCGATTTTTAGCACTTTCTTCTGTATCCTTGAATTCTTGTGAATATATTCTTCTCACTGAAGGCGCATTCGTTTTTCTTCCGGTATGATAAATGTTCCCTGGAATACCTCTCCTCAGCTAAACCAGAACTCATTAGCACTTATTAGAGTGTCTCAGCTCTTACACGTTTCTAAAAGTTGAAATGTAATTGTCCCTTTTAGTGCCAGGAGCCCCACCTCGGAAAGTCGAAGTGGAGGCTGTGAACTCCACAGCTATTCGTGTGACATGGAAGCCGCCTCTTTCTGGGAAGCAGCACGGCCAGATCCGGGGATACCAGGTCATATACTCCCGCCTGGAGAACGGGGAGCCACGCGGCCAGCCTAATATAATGGATGTTGCTCTGCCAGAAGCACAGGTACTACCTGCTAATTCTTTATTGTAGGACTTCAATGTTTGTACAGTGAGCTGGATACCATTGTTATGGCTAAGTTGGGCTCTGTTCCAAACCTTAGTGATCCTAACTGAAATTGGAACTCTAAAGTGACTTATTTGAAAAGCTTTACTTAGAGACTCACCTAAACCTCAGAACTGATTAGAATTGAGTTTGCAGTTAGTATGTTGCTAAGCTATTGATCCGACACAGTAAGCAAGCATGTACAAATATTGGGTGAAAAGCTTTTTTATTAAAATATTGTTTATCATTACCTATATATATAATATATATATATATATATAAAATGGCTAATTATCCTGAATTGGTTTCAGTGTCCTTTTAGTATCATTTACATAATATAAAAATAAAAAGCTTTCATTTTCATTTTTAGTAATAAGTTTTTTCTGTCACTGTTTTTCTGTATAGTGTTTTAGTATTATTTTAGTACTTCAGTATTTAGTTATCTAAGTTTTATATTTTATTTTATTTCAGTTACCGATAAAGATTTTTGTAGTTTTTGTTTTCGTCAACAATTAGGGGTTAGGGGTTGTGGGGGGAGGGGTTTGGCAGTAGTGTGTCTAGATAGGCAACTCATTAGGGTTTGGAACAGGGAATTTGTTTTCAGTGTTTTCAGGATACATGTCTACACATCTAATTCCATGTGGAAACTTTTTTTTTTTAAGCCTCCAGTGTTATGTAAATTGTTGTTAAATATTTCATAGACGTACACTATTGGTGGCCTTTCAAGAATTCAGCTCTTTGTAAATCCTAACATTAATACATATGCACTGCCTTGTTACTCTGTATTTTTTCAGTTTTGCTCATGGTGCATTAATATAAGGAGATTTAAAACTGCCTGAAGAAACGTGGGTGCGTTGAGATGGAAGAAAGATAGTAATCCTTAGGAGGGATTTAGATATCCATGAATATCTTAAAGTAGACACTTTTTCGACAAGAGAATCAGACTGGGGGCATTTAAATGCTCCTGCTCTTGAATTGTTAGCTGAGAATTAACTTGCTTAGACATGTGTTTTTCTGCACTTTCCCTGCCCCCAAATAAGAGTCTCTCATTTACCTGTGTAAGCATTCCCCCTTGCCGAGCTAGTGGGATAAAGACTGTAACAAGAGAGAAGTTTATGGAATACTGTGGGCTTTAATGGATTTTAGTAAATGGGCAGGTGACTGGGGTTTTCTGGTGCATCGAAAAGATTATTTCTCATTTGCATAAGTACATACTCAAGTGAATGAGTGCATGAAAAATGCCAATGTATCACCATACGCATCAGCGCTCAATCTACCTCCTAGAACTGGCAAGTTTTCAGTGTTGCCGCTAATTAATTCCAGCCTATTTTATGAGAGATGCACAATATATTGGAACTACATTGGTTATCGCCTAATATTGTTACTTTATTTATATTATTTGTATAATGAATTGTGCATGCTCATTTCTGCCATATTTACATCTTTTACATCATTTTATTCTTCATTATTTATAATATCTTTGTTGTCATCTAACACTAATTTCAATAAAAGTATTATATTTTATACTAATTTAATAAAAATAGTATAATAGTACTGATAAGTGTAATCTTTCACATTGCATATTATATTTTGTGATGCCTAAATGTGTCACCTTTTTGTATTTAAAACAACAACAAATATTTGTTTAGACAAAATAGTATAGAATTTTAATATCTGCCATTTATTTGTTATAGACCATAATATCCCATATCCTAAAATCCTAGAATTTTTAATATCAGTGCATTTAATATATATATAAATACCTCGCTAAGAGCTTGAAGTTGTCTCTGTGACCTTCGTCACTTTGGCTTGTGGTGCTGTTGATGTTTTGTCTGTTCAGAGCCTCTAGTCCATAACACCTCAACAAGTCATAACTTGTTAACTTTGTTTAATGTCACAAGGTCAACGGTTCTAAATGTTTTTGACAGCATACAAGACACATTTGTTTTTTCAACCTTATTATCTAGATTCTATTGGTGACAAAAAAACAATAGACTGTTTTTTGTTTTTTTTTACAGTATCTGTCGTGAACTCTTTGCTCTCACAACACAAGGACACCTGCGCTTGTCTCTCCCTCTTTGGCAAACAAAATTCCCTTCACCCAGCATAACATCTGAACCATTGACCTCGAACTGTGATGGTTTGTCCCAGGTGGTGACTCATTCGCCGTTTTTTTCACGGAGAGAAAAAAAAATTGCAAGACTTGCTGAAAAATTTGTAAATATCAGATTCCTCAGACACAAAGATCCATACAAGTCTGTTTACATTCACCTTTTGTCTCTATTTTCTCTCAGACATTGAAGATGTATCATACGACTCTGGTTACGTTTATGTCTACATCTTTTTTATTCTTTGACTCAGCTAAAAAAAAAGAAAAGAGAGCGAGAGAATGTGTTGTTGCTTTGCTCTCTGGGATGTAACTGGCCAGGGAGAGCTAGTGAAGAAAAGAGAAAACAGGTCGGAGAAGTGATGAAAATCCATTGTGTATTGTGTAACACTAATGGTTTGGCAGGGTGGTTGCCGAGTTGCTTTGATAAATGGCTTGTAGTGCTTTTTTGTCTTGACAAAAAGACTCGGATTTCTCAAGACATCCATTTTTTTGTTCTTCTGGGGGTTGCCAATTGTTCATTTTTAATATGTGCTGTTTCTCTACCACCTTCAGAGACTCTGGCTCTAAGAGCATGGGCTTCTGCATGGATGGGCTCCTAAAACATATCAGAGGAGAGCAGGAGCATGTGTTATGTTTTTCATTTGCTCTTAGTGTGCATTACTGTACCAATCCAAACCATAATGGACAAGCCACCAATTAACATTATCACTTGCGAGTTGCAAACCGACTAGCTACCTACACAACGCCCACTCTCGTTTGGTATGTCATAACATTGTTGATAGCAGCTTTTTTTTTATTGAATGATTTTCTCTAACGTGTCAATATGAAACGAAATGTACACATTTTTCTTTATAATGTGATATATTTATGGAACTGGACTGAAAGATCTCTGCCGTTTTTAAGGAGACTTTTGAAGATCAAGTTCATGCTTAAGCATCTCCAAGTATCCCAACAGCAGAGGTGTAAAGAGTACCTGAAACCCATACTTGAGTAAAGTACAGATTCCTTACAGCGAAAATGACTCCATTACAAGTTACAATTCCAATACAACTTGAGTAAAAGTCTTAAAGTATCTGATTTTAACAGTACTTGAGTATTTTACTCATACTAAATATAGGCTCAAAGACGCACTAGTCCTCGACACCTGAGAGACATACCTGTGAAAATAAGAAACTGTTGGTTTGTAAGATTAGAAATCATGTTATACATCAATATTGCAATAAATCGTCTTGCACAAACTCTCAGTTAAGCTCAAGTGCTATAAGTAAGCTAGTATCGTTCAATAAGGTCTCGTCAATATAGCGGATAAATAAAATAATGTTAAGTAAAATAGACAAAGCCTTCTTGCACTGGATGTGCTGGTTTCAGCCTCATCAATGGCTGCAGTCATGTCCTCATCTCATAAATCAAACACTTGCGATTCAACTCCCAACTAATGCACTCGCATTCATGTAAAATAAAGCCTTGTTGACATGTTTGGGTGGGTAAAGGCAAAACGCACAAGATATAGTACCTGCAATGCCCTCAGATGGTGATATCGCTTCTTTATAGCAGAACAAACTGCTGCAGAATAAGTTAGGTGCCATGCGAAATGTAATGTGTAATTGGATTACTCAAGACAAATGTACTGGAGTAAAAAGTACATTTACTTGTTCAAAAATGTAGTCAAGTAGAGAGTAAAAGTTGCTAATATCTTTGATACTTAGTACAACTACAAAGCCAAAAAGAGACTTAAGTACAGTAACTAATAACATTTGCTCAAATACTTTACACCACTGCCCAACAGTTACATTTCTTTCTTCTTTCTTTTTTAAATGATCTGTATTTGTAATTGTTGCCATTATTTGCCCCAGTTTCACAGACAAGGCTTAAGACTAGTCCCAGACTAAAATGTTTGCGTTGTTTTAACTGAAAGCAAATTGCACTGACATGTTTAAAATTAAGTCAGCAGTGTCATTGTTTTGTCTCAAGAATCAAGATGCACACCAGTTAGGTTTTTTTCTAAAGCATGTTTATAATTGTTACTTAAATGTCCTAATTGAACTAAGGCCTACTCCTGGCTTAAGCTAAGCACTGTTTGTGAAACCAGCCATAAAGTCATAATGAAACAGAAGTTCTTCCAATATTGTGACATACATCCAAGTAAAACAGATTTAATCCAATTTCCAAGTAAAGCAGATCTGAAAACAAGAAAGGGGCCAGATTTAAGCAGACTAAATGATTGGAGAAGTCTGGATAACGTCACCAGAGAGAAGTCTCTTGTTTCTTAAAGATTATGAAAGTTATGAAATTTTGATGAAAAAAGTGTAAATGTCAAACAAAAGACAGTAAATTTCCATTTCATACTGACTTTAACTATTGGTAAGGTTTTATTACGGCAGAATTACCTACAAAAGTAGCCTACAAAAGGTTATGCTCTGATATACCATGCACAATTAGATTTAGAACATAAATTGGAAACTTAAAAGTACATACTACAATTTGGATTTTACATTGATTTTAAGTTCATATCAAGACAGTGTCACAATCTGATCCCAACATTTGTCTCACTCAGAGCAACTTGAGAAGCCTCTCTCATACCGCTCTCCCCGGCCTCAGCTGAAAAGCTGGGAAACCAGCAAGCACTTGTTTGTCCGTGGGTGGGTTAAATGCATTTTCTTTTCAAAGAAGGCCAGACTGGGAACCCACACAACACCCTCAGTCTAAATTTAACTGAGAGATTGAGTTAATTGATCCATTCCAGTGTGCCACGAGAGCCGAGCAAGTGGCCGTTAGAGAGGCCCGGTCAACCTTTCCGTGAAGAATCGCCAATAAATCTGCACGAGAGTCCCCTACAATTACAACTGTCACTCTTCTGCGTGTGGTGCGGATTTTAGTGGACAAGGACCTGAGCTGGTAGTCAAAACATAGAGGGTTTGAGGCCAATAAAGTGGCAAGATGTCCTCCTGGGGGGCCAACGTTCTGCAGAGTTTAGCTCCAACTTGCCCCAACAAACTAACATATATTTCTATTATGCCTGAAGACCTTTATTAGTTGGTTCGGGTCTTTTTAATTGGGGTTGTGGGTTGGTAGTTTGGTTCCAGTTGTGTTTCCCATTGGTAGTTGCCACATCCCATCACTGTGCATTTGCATAAAGTACATTTACATAAACCGCTGTGTTGCCAGTGGTTGTCGCTTATACCATCTCAAATCAGCTTGCTTTGAAAGTAAATGACTTCCGATCACTTTGTCACTGCAAACTGCTGTCACGTGAAAGCCCTTTTAGGACTCTGCGAGCATATGCTTTATGGGTAAAGTGAATGTTAGATACATACAGCTTTCTGAGGAAATCACTCTGGCCTTAGTGGCCCTAGTACCAGATGAAGGAGAGAGAGGAGAGCCCTTTATTTCTCGATTAATATCAGCACCATCTTCGCCTTTCATCTCTTGTTCTCCAACAGTCTCTATCTGACAAACGCAGACTTCCATTACTATTTTAATATCCTGTCTGAAAATTGCCACATTTGGCTCCAGCTGAAGATTCCTATCAGTTCTGACCTCTTTTTTCTGCTCTCTGAAGCATTTTAATAAACTAGGCTAATTTATTCATCTAGCGAGAATAATTCTGAGGAGATAATTTTAGGGAAGCAAAGGCCTGTACGTTTAACAGAGGCTAAAGTGCCACGTGGAAAACAACAACCCATTAAGAAAGCAGATAAGCGGAAAAAATGTCTCATTAACTTGAGCTGAAAGAGGTTGTTTGTGTTTATTTAAGCGTACGTTTCTTGTGTCGGTGCTGCTGTTGGTTTTGTTGTTTGAATGTAGAGCAGAAGGAATTGTGGCGTCTTTTCCGTCTCCATTAGACGCCGTTGAGTATGTGCTAAGTGCATGTGTTGGTACTGTATCTATGCTGCAGCCCTGTGCACGATTAATAGGACCATTAAAATCAGCGGTTTAGAAGGAGTCCATTGAGGAGGAAGTGAATGTAGTGAAACAGCGATGACTAAATGATTGAAGTACAACTCTTAAGTGCAGACCTGAAGGGTTAGAAGCGCTCTCCGGCCCATTATATCTGATCAATGTTTCAGCCTCCACGCTTTCTACTCAACTTATCAGCATGACTTCAGCTCCTCACCGAGAAAGCTAATGACGGGCGGTTGGGCCTCCAGGCAGTCGCACCCTGTGTAAAGTCGTTGTTACTGGACTTTTAGGAAGGCATGCCCTGGGCAAAGCCAGTGGATTCTCGTGTGCTGTCAGGTGCTTTTAAAATCGTCCAAGAGACTCCCACCTCTGAGCAGCCAGCGGGCTGACAAGACGACACATATGCCAGGCGCTATCCTATAGGCTCGTCTGTGTGTCGGAAGCGGTGTGTAAGGGAAACAGACTGAAATATTGGCCTCCTTCTAGTCTGCTAATGGTACTATTATGCAATATATACACAGATCTAAATCAGCTCCATCATGAGAAGCAATTGCACGATATGGATGAATGTTTGCAGACTGATCTAATAGAGAAAATTACAGTGTGAGGGTCTGCACACTGATACTGTGACGTGCTTCGCTGCACTTTGCAGATTCTCGCTAGAAAGGAGCAATTTCTTTTTTCTTCCCGAAGAGGAATATCAACTCCGGTTGAGTTGGCTCCCTGCTGGCTTCTCGGTCCAGGGAAGATTTGATGCCGCTCTGTGCGTTTTTTGTTGAGGGTTCAGTAAGAGAAAGCAACGGTTGTGGGTGCTCTGTGTCAGTAAAGTTTCATGTCACCTAGCTGGCAGTGTGATGGAGGCAATGGGATTTCATGCTGAACACCACCATGAGACTCGCACCAAGAAATAGGCTTTTAATCCTGATGGGATTCACATACACCTTGTTTTAATTAAAAACATTTTAGAAATGTTTTCTCATCACTCCTGAGGAAAATATGAGGAATTCACTCTAATCAATATGTGTGACCCTGGGGGCGTATTACAGAAGCATCTTAACTTTAGACTCATATCTTATCTGTTTGGTAACCATGGCAATTTCAGTTAGGACCGCATTTAGGACAAAGGCTATTACAGAATTACATTTCTTAAATACATAATCTTATATTAACTATGGATAGGAAACGAGTATTACAGAAGCATCCTAACTCAACAAAAAATCCTTAACTCTAGGACAACCCCACTGGTGTCCTAACTTCAAAAAAATTTGGAATCCAATGGTAAAAATCACAGTACAAAAATCCTTTTTCAAGAGAGCGTTACATTTATTAATTATATAAGATGAAGAGCAGCAATGTTTTGATGGTGGAGACACTTTTGGAGGACCCAGAGGATCCGATGTGCAGTGTTTTGATGAATGCTTGTAAATAATCTCCCACGACACATGATTTTGCAGTTAGTTGACGAATTATGACCAACATTACAGAGGCCAACGAGCCGTCACGGAGCATTATCGGTCGTTCTTCACTGGCATAGGGTTGGTTTGACGCTGGACGTTCGATATGTGCAAATTTAAGTACCTTCTCTAAAGTTACATACGACATTTGTAGACCTACACATTTCTAACTTCAATAGCATTTGAATGGAATATGTAAACGGTGTGCATCATAGCTGACACCTAGATGAACACTTTACAGTTGGTTTCGATACTGTAAGTAATTCCTTTCAAATGCTATTGAAGTTAGAAATGTGTATACCAATGAATGTTTTAGACGGTCCCTAAATTTCGAACGTCAAACCAACTTTATGCCAGTTCATTCTTCAAGTGACTAAGGCCATATACTTTTTTATTTATAAAACAGGCTTTAACTTTTCAACGGAGCTTATCACAATTTCAAAGTTTGTGTAATACGCCCCCAGGGCCACAAAACCAGTCATAAGTCGCACGGGTATATTTGTGGCAATAGGTCAAAATGATAGATTTTTCTTTTATGGTAAAAATAATTAGGATATTTAAGAACATGTTCCATGAAGATATTTTGTAAATGTCCTACCGTAAATATATCAAATATGTATTATTAGTAGTAATATGCATTGCTAAGGACATCATTTGGACAACTTTAAAGGCGATTTTCTCAATGTTTAAATTTTTTTGCACCCTCAGATTTCAGATTTCCAAATAGTTGTATCTCAGCCAAATATTGTCCTATCCTAACAAACCATACATCAACACCGGGAATCTGCCAGCAGGGGCCAAAAATGTGTGTAAATGTAAAATGTGGCTCTTTTTTTTTTTTTTTTGCAACACAAACTGGTCGGTGAGATCAAATAAGTGATGTACAACATTCAAATGTTTGCAGGTACCGATAAGATGAAGTTCATTTCCATTTCATTTTCAATAAGATTTAAAAATTCTGTATTTTTCCAAATAAACAAAAAACATTAAGTACAAATTGAGAAATGAGCAGCACAATTAAATATACAATATCAACTGATACTGATAAGATAAATAGTCTCTAATGTCATCCAATAACCAATATGGTACTGATATTTTGTGCATCCTTAGATAAAATTGTGACAAAATTGCTTAATTTATATACATGTAACAAGGCAGTGCATCTGTGATAAAAGTTTTGGATTGTACTATATTTGTGTATGTCTTTTGGAGGTCAGTTTTCAGGTAATAATGAATGCAGCCCAGGTAAGTGTCTGTGAATTGCAATATTTGCAACCATGCTGAGACTAAAACGTTCTTGCACCTGGTGTAAGTGGTGCAATGGTTGTCATTTCTTTCTCCCACAGAGCGACGGAATGAAGCACCTTGCCTTTGTTAGCAGTATACCACTGCTCTTTTTACCTGACATTATGCAGCACTGTGTCGAATGTGAAATATTGTCATCTCTCCTCCTCCACCCTTCTCCTCTGTCTCTGTAGCATGTCACTGTTAACGCTATGTGTTCATCTGTAGATGAGAGAAAAAAAAGGTAGCGATGCTTTTTTTTCTCCCCAGTAGTGCCATCTCTGATTCATTTTCCCCCTCTCATCTGTCATGTGTTTTCTATCAGTGGAAAATGGAAGAGTCCACGGAATATGTGAGTAACTCAAGTGTGAGCGGGTGGTTTGCGGCATTGGGCCTGCGGGGATGCTCTGCGTTTGTGTCTTCATCTATCGCTTTTTCCTCTATCTTTCGCTTGCCTTTTCTTCATTTGATAACTAACATTTCTCATTGTAAGGAGGGATTAACAGTTTGATTGACTCCTGTGTGCTTGATATGAATTTGGACCAAGCAGCTTGTAGAAAAAGGGGGGGGAAATGGGGGAAAATGCACAATAAACATCATTTAGCATCTAAATGATTAGCATTGTTGCAAACGTATTCCTAACTCTCTACTCGTTCACTCGCACACGCACAGAAAAGACCAGAATAAATTGCAGCTTTTTCAGCATTATACTGAAGGTCTCCCACTAATGCACTGTATTTACTAATGGTAATGATGCCGCATGCTTTAAAGGTCTGGCCCCTGAGAGCACATTGCACTGACAGTGTAATGACTGCGCTAATGACTTCTAGCATAGCAAGTACCCGTTATTCACTCACACACACAGAGACAATCACACACGTGCAAATATGGTAGGGCCATCACTACTAGAGCACTAGTTTAACATTTCCTGAACTCGTACTGAGATGAGAAATACTGTACATGCACAGACGAGGACACTTGACTAGAGAGATAGAAGAGACAAAAACTGAGACTGATTTAAGTTGTGTGAATGAAAGCTTTGTCTGTTGTTCTTGACTTGTGGTTATTATGATCACAAGAACGTTTTTCTGGCAAAAACCATCTAACTGTAGTCATTGGTCTAAATGGGGACCTTGGTTCTTTGAATCAGATTTTAGAGCTGTTATATCAGTTATAGTTTTTTTTTTTCTTCAAAGAAATTGATACTTCTATTCATCAAGCGCACGTTAAACTGATCAAAAGAGTCTGTTTTGAAAAATACTGTTTGTGTGAACTTTCTATTCATCGAAGAATCCTGAAGAAAAAAAAAATATTAAGCAGCAAAACTTTTTTCAACATTGATAATATGACAAATGTTTCACATTCTAAAGGATCATGTGACACTGAAGACTGCTGGAAATTGATGATGAAAATTCAGCTTTGCTCCATCACAGGAATAAATTACATTTACAGTATATTCAAATAGAAAACAATATTTCACGATATTACTGTTTTTACTGCATTTTTCATCAAATAAATGCTGCCTAGAAAAATAGACTTCTTTTTAAAGGCGTTTAAAAAATCTTCAGACTCCAAAATTTTGTACGGTATTGCGTATTGCAAAAATAATATAAGGGCTTGCAATTATCTGATAATTATTGCAAAATAAACCCAATTAGTTTATTTTATTCAGCTAACTACATTGTCACACTTAGTACATTGTTACTCACCGAATATATAATTGTATGGAAAATGTTTTAGTTAAAATTATTATGCAAGTAGAAATCTGTTGTCAGGAACAGCAGTCACTTCATTATACTATAGTATTTGACTGCGGAATGCCTTGATTACCAAATCCTAAGTATTAATAAAAAGTATTAAATCCTAAGTTTTAATATTGTCATGACAAATGCATCACATTGCATTGTTTTGCTTGTTGTTTTAAATCTATTCTTTTGACTTTTTGGGTCCATGGGAAGCATAGAAAGGGATATTAATAGAGAAGTTACAATCTGCTTGGCCCCTGTGTGATGACTGAATGGGTTGGGGTGGGGCGGGAGGCGCTGAATGATGTTACCTGCTTTCAGCAGAGGGACCGGTTCAGGGTTATGTGTGCTGTGAGTGTTGAAAACCAGTGAAGCCTGGCTGGAGAGCGAAAGCTGCAGACAACAGTCGGCTTTCAACACTACAGCTCTTTGTTGAATGTAGGTGTGTGTGCGTGTGCGTGTGCGTGTGTGTGCGTGTGCGTGTGCCTGTGTGTGTGTGTGTGTGTGTGTGTGTGTGTGTGTGTGTGTGTGTGTGTGTGTGTGTGTGGACTGGTAATCTACGGTATGGGGACAAAATGTCCCCACAAAGATGGCAATATCCAAATTTTTGTCCTTGTGGGGACATTTTTTGGTCCCCATGAGGAAAACATCTTATAAATCACACTAAGTGATGTTTTTGAAAAAGTAAAAATGCAGCATGTCTCCTGTGATGGGGTGTGTGTGTGTGTGTGTGTGTGTGTGTGTGTGTGTGTGTGTGTGTGTGTGTGTGTGTGTGTGTGTGTGTGTGTGTGTGTGTGTGTGTGTGTGTGTGTGTGTGTGTGTGTGTGTGTGTGTGTGTGTGTTTCGTTGTTCCAGAGTTTCCTCAAAAGATTCTTATAGTTGCGTGACAGCCCTCTACAGTTCAGGGCCTGGCTTGCGTTACGCTGGTAAATCCTCTTACTGCCTAGATTTGGAGCATTAAAAAAGAGCTGTAGAATTGGGCGCACTTCAGTTACCAGTGCCGTTTTCCTCCCAGTGAAGCCTGACCCCATTTCTCAGTCCGCCCATCTCTGTGCCAGCAGACTGGCTGCCGTCTCTCTGGAGCCCTGCTGTTAGCGACCGCACCTGCTCTGCTGCCACTGCGTGCTGCCACCTGCCTGGAAAACATTCAGCATGAGCGGAGCCAATCGCTTGCTCCCGCCAAATTGCTCTCCTTTTACTCTCCCATGATTCAGGGCTGTCTGGCAGCCTGTCAGCAAACTGGATTTCTGGAATCTGGGATTCATACGTTAATACGAGGATTCACACCTGACCTGGTGACCTTGAGCAGTCGCAGTTAAGTGTGCGTGTGTTTGCGAACAAATCGAGGTTGCCCACCAAATTCTTCGTCTCTCCGTTGTTGGATGTAGTTATGCTTTAAACTTGCCATTGCAAAAATTGACCATGAAAAAAAAAAAAAAACGATGGTTTTATTATTTACAATGAATTATTAATGCTTAATAACAACAGGTCATGAATCACTATTCACAAAAATACAAATCAAAACTTTTATTCAGCAAGGATGCATTCAATTTATTAAAAACAAACATTAAAGACTCTTACATTGTTACAAAATATTTATATTTTAAGTAAATACTGTTCTTGAACGTTATATTTATCAAGTATCCTGAAAAAAATGTATCACCATTTCCACAAAATTATATAATTTAGTTACACAAATGTCTTCAACATTGATATTAATGAGACATGTTTCTTGAGTCAAATCATCATCATGGAATGATTTCTGAAGGATCATGTGACACTGAAGACTGGAGTAGTTATACTGAAAATTCACAGGAATAAATGACATTTTAAAATATATTCACATTGAAAACGGTTTTTATTAAAGTGTAATAAGATTCCACAATAATACAGAATTTTTGATAAATAAATAAAGCAGCCTTGTTGAGAATAAGAGACTTCATTCAAAAACATTTTAAAATATTAATAACCCCAAACTTGAAGAGAATATGAAGGATGTACAAGATGAAATGGGCATAGAAATAACAAGAATTAGCAAAAAAAATAGGGTAATAGAAAAAAAAAAAATATCAAAAAATTTGGAGTGTTTATGAGAGAATTAAATGGACTAATGCTGAGGCTTTGAGATCCTTTTCTAAGTGTTAATTGAATAATTCACTTGTAAGTTGTCAGGTTGTCACATCCACATCTTGGGATCACAATGACAAAAAACTTTGCAGATGTGTTTTAGGAACCATCAACGTATATTTTAATCATTTAATTCTAACACTAATTAAACTCTGGTAACTTTCTTTCTTACACCGTTTAAAGGAGGTGGCATAAATAATTGATTGCGGTTTTACAGTAGTAATTATGGTATTTTTTGTGTAAATAAGGGCCAGGATAACACTCATCCAATCAGTCATAGCTGTTGTAATATAATGATTAATATGTAAATTGAATGTAACACTGCACTTTTCCCACATAGTTTCCCACAAGTTTGTGTGACTTTCCTAGCACTCTTCAGTGGTAGCACAATTTGTCACATTTAGACTGAATATCTTTCAAATTTTAATAATATGACCATGCGAGACAGATTTAATAGTTGGACTGTAGTTAAACCACTATTAAGTAAATGTAACTTTATTGAAGTCTAGCAAAATCTAGGCTTGAATATAGAAGTACAACCTTACATACATCACATGTCATCAGGATAAACAACTGTCTTAGTTGTCTAACACCCAATCTAACACCCAACATCTGTATTATGAAACATCTCTTAAGGGGATAGTTCACCCAAAAATGAAAATTACCCCATGATTTACTCACCCTCAAGCCATCCTAGGTGTGTATGACATTCTTCTTTCAGATGAGTTGTATTAAATGTCCTGGTTCTTCCAAGCTTTATAATGGCAGTGAATGGAAGCCAGAAAAAGTGTATCCATCCATTATAAAAGTAATCCACACGACTCCAGGAGGTTAATAAAGGCCTTCTGAAGTGAATTGATGAGTTTTTGTAAGAAAAATATCAATATTTAAAACTTAATCTAGCTTAGGCCAGACCGCCTTCCGTATTCAATTTACGGAAAAAGCATAACTGGCACGACAATGACGTCGGACGTAGTGTAAGCTCTTTGAACTACGTGAGGTGTTACACTTTCTTCATAAACTGAGTACAAATTTAAGTAAAATATCTAGCTTCTGGTGGACCGTCTTCCATATTTAATTTACGAAGAAAGTGTCAGTTGAATGTGGAAGGTGGTCTGGTGGAAACTAGATATTTTACTTTATAAAGTTTTAAATTTTGATATTTTTCTTACAAAAACCCATCGGTTCACTTCTGAAGGCCTTTATTAATCCCCCGGAGCCGTGAGGATTAGATGGTAAATACAGCTAGGATGGCTTGAGGGTGAGTAAATCATGAGGTAATTTTCATCTTTGAGTTAACTATCCCTTTAAATCTTAAAGTCTTAATTTAAGCCATTTTTAGATCCTCATTGAAGGTGAGAAAATCTATTAATTTCTTTCACCTCAGGCTCTATTCAGAGGTACCACGAACACATAATAGAAATGTGCTGCTCTATTCACTGATGACATTGATTATGGCTTGACAGCAGAGACACGCTGGTGTCAGCGAGTGACATCTGTGCACCTCTGTGTTATTTATTCTAGCAATCAGCCATTTTGAAGGTTGGCGTCAGCTGCTAGCTCACTAATGAAGTGTGACTGCTTAATGTATAGAGGAAACACACCTATTAAGATGGCTTACCATTAATATCACCTTGTTCCATTAGCAAGAGAACCTCAAGAGAATCAGATTTATTTTGAAAAGAAATAGTAAGTCATTAACAATTGTTTAGATGACTAAAACCTTTGGCTGATGCTGATAATTATATTATCTGATAATATGTACTTTAATTAGACAACATTTATTTATAATTAAATAGAAGAAAAAAAACATACGCCTGCCTTTACATGAAAATGAACTCTGTAAGGGTTTAATATGGAGTTGGCCCACCCTTTACAACTATAACAGCTTCAACTCTAGCACAAGGTTTAGGAGTGTGTTTATGGGAATTTTTGACCATTCCTCTAGAAGCACATTTTTGAGGTCAGGCACTGATGTTGGACGAGAAGGCCTGGCTCGCAGTCTCCGCTCTAATTCATCCCAAAGGTGTTCCATCGGGTTGAGGTCAGGACTCTGTGCAGGCCTCTGTGGACTATCATCCATGTCTTTATGGACCTTGCTTTGTGCACTGGAGTGCAGTCATGTTGGAACAGGAAGGGGCCATTGTCCAAAATGTCTTGGTATTCTGAAGCATTAAGAGTTCCTTTCACTGGAACTAAGGAGCCAAGCCCAACCCCTGAAAAACAACCCCACACCATAATCTCCCAACACCAAACTTTACACTTGGCACAATGCAGTCAGGCAAGTACCGTTCTCCTGGCAACCGCCAAACCCAGACTCATCCATTGGATTGCCAGACAGAGAAGCGTGATTCGTCACTCCAGAGAACACGACTCCACTGCTCTAGAGTCCAGTGACCGTGTGCTTTACACCACTGCATCCCATGCTTTGCATTACACTTGGTGATGTAAGGCTTGGATGCAGCTGCTCGTCCATGGAAACCCATTCCATGACGCTCTCTATGCACTGTTTTTGAGCTAATCTGAAGGCCACACAAAGTCTGGAGGTCTGTAGCTATTGACTTCTGCACACTGTGCACCTCAGCATGCGCTGACCCCACTGTGTGTGTATATGTATATATATATATATATATAATGTGTGTGTTTAAAATATACATTTCTAAGGAAATCTATATTTTTTTCTATTTAAATAGATTTTATTATTGAAACGGTTTAATATAATACACCCTAATATAATCTGTTACCAGTCAACCTAATCAAACTGATCATTTAAAAAACATCATAAGAAAAATGAACTAATATTGGATGATACATCAGTTCACAAATATAATATATTGTTTAAATGGTTAATGCCTTTAGTTATTATTTTGAAATAACTGTAAAAATGCTTAAAATCACTAACTTGATGAGATTTATATTTGGTTTTAATAAACAGAACATTAATTACATAATGTAAAAATACAAAGTACAAAAAAAATGTTTCGTTTCTCCTTTTTTAATGTTTAATCAGGAAAATGTGACAACATTAAGTGTAACTGGGACATGAATTTACATTTGATTTATTAAAAAAGTTAAAAACTGTGAGGACTGTGCCTGTCAAAGCTTCCTACTTAGAAAAACTTCTGTTCTCTGTGAGTGCGAGCAGTTCCCTTTGCTCGAAAAACTGATAAAAGCGCACTATTTATGATGGAGAAAATGAGAGATGAAAATGCAATTGCTTCGCCTATAAAAAGTAATTTTATGTGATTAAAGTAATGAATAAACGCTCAAACTTAAGAGTTCATTTAAATTTATCCAATCATTTACATTTTATCCCATGTTCCCCCTCTTTAGGGCTTCTGTGGGAGAGGAAACCAAACCAATCCTCAGTTTAAAAAAAAGAAAATTGTGAAACAGTGGGCACATATTGGTATAAGTATTAATATGATTAAAACCTTAATTATAGAAGAAACTCAGCCAAGTCATGCTAAAAAGGCTAATGAGAAGCTTTTAAAATGTCGTTTGTAATATAGGAGTCTGGGAGTTTGTGTGTGAGTGGCGGGTGAACATATGCCGTGTTATGACCTTGGTTTATTTCCATGTGTGTATTTATGTACCGGTTACCCTTTAATTATTGTGCGAGTTTGGTTTCTTTCTGTGTGAGGATTTTCAGCACATCATTTGCAGGTAACCCTGCAAGTACACTAAGAAGAGATTACCAGAGTAACTGTAGGCTTTACAGACATTATTCCTCATAAGACGTTTCTTCAGTAAAATTTTCTTTTCATAAAGCTAATTCATGTTGAAGGGAGGATGAATAGCAGTGGATTAATGGTGCACAGTTTAGGAGTTTCAGGGTCCGTTTACACAACACCGTTTTCCGTTAAAAACTTTAAAATTTTCATGCGTTCTGGCCGTTCGCACTACAACGCCATTTTGGGGGCCTGAAAATGCAAACCATTGAAAAGCGGTTCACTGTTACTGTCTACAAAACACTATATAATTTGTGAAAATGGTGACGTTATTCGCGTGTGTATTACGTGTTCATTATATAGGCGCGTAGTGTTTCTTTACAAAGAGACATCGCCAACGTTTTCACAGATGAATGGGGATCATTTTGACAACATTATCATCTGTATGCAAAAAACGAAATGGTTGTAAATCGCTGTCGTATAAACATACCCTAAATTTGATCGTTGAAATAATTTAACATGGATGCATTTTATTGGTTTGTAACTTGTCTGGACTGATTTGATATTGAATTTCGAGAACTACAGTACATGATCGATTGCTAAAAGCCACATTGTGTGGATGCTGAATCATTAGTGGAGATTTATTATTATAGACTATCTTTGGGGAAAAAGCGAAAATATTGTGTCTTAACCCTAATCGTGTGTGTGCATGTGCGTGTGCGTGTGTGTGTGTGCATGTGTTCCTACAGTTGCTTGCGTGTGCTGTGTCTGACATTCTCTGTTTCTTCCTTTGGTTTGTGAGTTTGTTCAAATGCTCTCCCAGGTTGATTTCAACCAGATGTGTCATTGTTCCAGTTGTGTGCACCAGTTAGGCAAATTTGTGAACTAAAAAAATAAGGGAAAAAATCATTAAATTAACTGGCAAATTACAGACAGTTGAAAACAATGATTTGCTCATGTCCTCGTAAAATATTTTGTCACTGGTGTAAAGCAATAAGATTGACACCCATGGTTGAGCTGCTTTGGTTCTTCTCTTTGTGGCTTGGAAAAGCTTCTTATAGAAAAAGCTTTTCAAAGCCTTTTTGTTTGAATGTGCGATATGAAATGAAAAATGTGTCCAGTTTTAAAAGGGTGGTTGTAAATGATTAAGCGTGTTGGGGTGTGTGTGGTTTATTGGAGGGTTTATGATCTGTGTCTGCCAGAGGGGATGGCATGAGGGCGTCTCTATATAAAGCTGTCTTGGCATCTTAGGCATCATGCTGTTTCCGTTTAACAGGAGGCTGTGATCACTGGACTTCTCTCGAGACCTCTTACTCTGTTACCGTGGCAGCGTACACAACCAAGGGTGATGGGGCGCGCAGCAAAGCCAAAGTCATCACCACCACCGGAGCAGGTAGAAACTCACAATCTACACCTGACTCGCTTCACACTCAAAATCCACCCTGTTTACTTTCCAAATGCATGCTGCTTCTGCTCTTATTCTACATGATTCATTAAGTGCACATTGTTCCAAAGAAGAAAAATTATATATATAATAACTTCTTTTCTTCTCTATTGATGTCACCAGATGCTATATTCCACTGAATGTCCTCTTATATTTCACATTACAGAAGTAAAATTCAGTGTCATATTGACTTTAAATCCTGGATGTGTCTGTGGAGGTTTTCAGTGACAATTCATTGTTTGAATGTCTAATGACATTTAATAAAAAGCGGCTTTTGTAAGACATTTCTTCATTCAATGGAGAAAATAGATGAAAAGGTCTTTATTTTTAATATTATGACCATAGAATTATGGTCAATATAAAAAGGGATTTACTACTCATTTTGCTTGTAAATGTAAATTTGGGGTTGATAAGTTTATTATTATTTTTTTTCTCAAATGCTTACCAAGGATGCATTTTTTTTTGTTTAAAAATACAGTAAAAATAGCAATATTGTGAAATATTATTAAAATTTAAAATAACTCTTTAGTATTGTAATATATATTATTAAAATGTTTTTATTCCTGTGATGGTAAAGCTGAATTTTTTTGCATCATTACTCAGTGTCACATGATCCTTCAGAAATCATTCTATGATGATTTGCTGCTCAAGAATCATATCCTATTATTATCAGTTGAAAACAGTTGTGCTGCTCAATATTTTTATTGGATAACCATGATATAGAATTCTTTGAAATTTAAAATACAAATCTTTTGTAACATTATACATGTCTTAAATGTCAATTTTGATCAATTGAATCCATCACACTGACCAAAAACCTTTCAACTGGAGTATATATGCCCAAATAAAAGGATGATTTTAAAAGTTCAGGAGGATATCATCTGTAATCTAAAAAAAAAGTCCATATACAGTAACCATAGTGTGCTTTTCAACATTGCTTCACATATTTTCACTTTGCCTCCCGCAGTGCCTGGGAAACCCAACCATGATCATCAGCACCACCATCGGCAACACGGCTCTCATCCAATGGCAGCCTCCTAAGGACATGGTGGGTGAGCTGATTGGCTACCGACTGCGGTACAAGCGTCTGGAGGAAGAAAACTATGAAGCCCGTGAGTTCGCACGTACCGACGATCACCACACCGCCACAGACCTGCACAAGGGCGCCACCTACAGCTTCCAACTGAGTGCCAGGAACCGGGCAGGAGCCGGAGAGGAGTACATAAAAGAGATCAGCACTCCAGAGGACGTTCCCAGTGGGTTTCCCCAAAAACTACGCGTTGTGGGCTTGACCACCTCCACCACCAGCCTGACCTGGGAACCGCCGACTCTGTCTGACCGCAACGGCCGGATCACGCATTACGTAGTGGTGTACCGCGACATCAACAGCAAGGAGAACAGCACCAACCGCACCTCTGAAACCCAGATGACCATCCAGGGGCTTCGACCAGACACCACCTATGATATCCGTGCGCAAGCCTTCACCAGCAAGGGAGGGGGTCCCTTAAGCCCCAGTATCCAGAGCAGGACCATGTCTACATCACCTGGTTGGTGTTTAGACTGCATGGCTTACGTTAAATCACTTAAACAGATACAGAAATCCTTTTATCCCTCTGTGTAGCGTGTGGTGTAATTTATCACTGTGGTAGGCCTCAGATAATTACAATGCACCGTAACATATTCATAATGCACCCTATACAGTATATTTAATGATACAGGTGCACATACTACACACACCTATTCATGTTCATAGAAAGACTGTGTCCAGAAAACAATGATTTTCATTTGAATCATTTTGTCTAAACACATTTGAACTTGAGACTAAATCTTTGGCCACTGGTCACAGAGAAATCAGCAGATAACCAACAAATCATTTTTGAGGCAATAACACACGCCTGAAAGGACATAGCCATTTTGTCATGCTAAGACCATGATAAATGTGCAGTGTTATGAAAAAATCCAATTATCGTCACATTGGGTGGTCCGTTTCAAGACAAGTGGAAAAATCCTTTGTATTTTACTTTATGCGAGGTTGAACTGAAAGCTGTCTTATGTTTAGCAGAATCATGGTTGTTATGGTTAACTAAAATTATTAAAAATAGTTTTCAGAAATTGAAATATAAAGCTTAAAATTTAAATATAAATATTAAATGAAAAACTATATTTAAAACATAAACAAAATGAGAAATGTCGCTTTGGAAAGTACCTGAAATTAGATGAAGTTCTAAAATTACTCAAACTAAAACTGGAATAAAAATTAATTAAAGCTGTATGGAATAAAAAAAATACAAATGCACATAAAACTTGAAAATTAAAAAGAAAACTTAAAATATAAAAGCAAAAGCTAATTCAAAATATTAATAAATGCTATAATAGTATTTAAATAGCACTGAGCAGAATACCATCTCAGTTATTAGTTTCCTGTAGGTGGAGAAAGTATAGCTAGAGTCACAATTGCTTTATATTGTTCTCGCAAATATGCTGATTTTATAGTTTACAGAAAAGCTTTTACAGGAAATATTCAGACAGGGGCTTTATTTCTTTGTTTATTAAAAAACGGATGCATAATACTCTAAGTACTTTATTGCAGTGTCAGTAATTTCACACAACAAGAGATTAGTAAATAGGCCTTTTGTAACCCATTTCAGAAGCTCTGTTTTGTTTTAAGTGTTACCTTATACATAATTCAAACCCTGTGCTCTGTATAATGTTTACAAAATCCCTGTTTTCTGCCCAATAGCGTTTGCCACAAGTTTTGGTGTCAAAGCTGTGACGAAAACCTCTGTTCTTCTCACCTGGGAGGTGCCAGAAAATTATAAATCCCACGTGCCTTTTAAGGTAAGACCCCATTGGGATACATTAACAAAAGGTTACTCATATTAAAAGATATTATATTTATGCCTGTTTTTATAGCACTTGGGAGTCTGTAATGCAGTAATTCTTGTACAGAATGGTTACGCTGCGACAGATGTAAATGTAATCCAACCTATTAGGCTTTAAGTGCTGATTCTGTAAATTCACATGTGGTTTTGTAAAATTGCAAGTCACGCTGTTGGTTAGTAAGCTGAAATGCTGTGGAAAGTCTGTCAGAACGGTCTCTGGCCTATAGTGGACTTGACAGACAGTCTGTGTGGCGTCTCTGCATGCCAGCCACTGGCAAAACCATAACAGTAATATCCTGATGGGCCAAGCCCAGAAAACAGCACACTGTTTCCATCGCTAGAAGTGACTGCATGGGGATAAAGTCTGTTTATGCAATCAAGTTCTTTGTTTAAATGAAACTGACTGAAAAATTAGATTTAGTGAGCCGTGCAACTGAGTGAAATTGAACCTCTCCCTCCTGTAGATCCTCTATAACCAGCAGAGTGTGGAAGTCCAAGGCAACCTCAAGAGGAAGCTGATCACACGACTGCAGCCAGACACTGATTACTCCTTTGTGCTGATGAGTAGAGGGAACAATGCTGGTGGTCTGCAGCAACAGGTTTCCATTCGTACTGCACCCGACCTGTTCAAAAGTAAACCTGCCCTGTACGCAGCAGGCGAGACCAGTAATGGTAAACTCAGCATCAATCTGCCCAAAGTGCCCACCACAGCTCCTGTCAGGTTAGTACTCTAGTAATCGGACAAACAAAACGGGATGTCTTTTAGTGGTGGAGAAAATAAGAATGATTTGATCAAAAAAATGTATTTAGTATATCATATTTGTACATGTTTGTATTGTATTTATATACATTTATATAATCAGTTTAAATATTTTATTTAAAGGAATAGTTCACTCATAATTTACCCTCATACCATCCTTGGTGTATATCACTTTCTTCTATCAGCCCAACAAAGAGTTATATTAAATAATATCCTTGCTTTTCCCCGCTTTGTAATGGCATTGAAAAGTGTCTGAGTTTTTGAAGCTCCAAAAAGCACATCCATCCATTATAAAAGTAATCCATACAATTCCAGTGGGTTAATAAATTCCTTCTCAAGTGAAAACTTTATAAACCATAATCACTGGCTTCCGGCAACGGTCGACACGCGTTCACGAGAGAGTCGACTTCAAGGATGACCTCTGACCCGACGTAGGATGTAGCTCCTCTTATATTGTAATGTAACATTTCTCATAATTTGTGACCAGTGTTTTGTTTTGCTCTAGCCTCTGCGCTTCAGAATTCATAAATTCTCTCTTAAGCTTATGCTACACCTACATCATACAGAGGTCAGAGGTCATTACAAATTTGGGAAGAGCCAGGATATTATTTAATATATTGTTTTCGGCTGATAGAAGAAAGTCATATACACCTGGGATGGCTTAATGTGTGTGTGTGTGTGTGTGTGTGTGTGTGTGTGTGTGTGTGTGTGTGTGTGTGTGTGTGTGTGTGTGTGTGTGTGTGTGTGTGTGTGTGTGTGTGTGTGTGTGTGTGTGTGTGTGTGTGTGTGTGAGATATACACATGTATTTATGCAACAAAAAAAAAATAAAATTTGTTTTTCATACTAACAGGAGGGCCGTTGAGGTCAAACATTTATGCGATGTCTTGATTCACTGATGTATAAAACAAATAGCTTACAGCAGGATTTAAATACTGTGTGTCTATAAACGGTTTGTTTTTAAGTTGTTTTTATATAGTAATTATCTTATTTTTGTGCATGTAAATGTAAAATCCCCTCTAATGTAAACCTCATCCGTAAGGATACAGTAACGCTGCCCAAAGTAATGCCTGCAGCCTCATTCAGGTCAGTGACGCCATGCTTTCCGTTCTGCAGTGTAACTCACACACTATTACCATGCAATTATTCCCCCCCAACTGAACGCTCAGGCTGAATCTCCCCACCTCAGCAAACAGCCTTCCTGCCAACGCTGCAGATTCCAGCTGCTTTTAAACCCAAAGCAACGTCATCCTACTGTATTCCGCTTTACATTTGACCTTCTCCTAAAAAGAGAAATGACCTTCTCCTCAAATGACATCGCATGTTTTCGCTTCATTCTCATCTGAGCTGCGTGCTGAAGGATACTTCGTGATGGAATGCATAGAAATCAATAGCAGAGAATGTGCCGGCTGTTTTCTATCTTAGCTGAGAGAAAGATATATCTGAAAGTCTTGGTTTGAGACCACTTAGAGTGCAGCCTGTCATGATGGAGGATATGAGCACATCCTGCTCGTAGAAAGCAGACACGCTTCTCTGTTTCTGATGTTCTTGCCACAGAGAGCCCATTATTACGGCTGAGTGCTCTTCACAGGAGCTCCTGCTTATGGGTGGAGGCCCTTCAGTTATCGTACCGCTTAAATGTGTCGTCATAATTTATGCATGAGAAATGCCTCTAATGTTTATATGTCATTTTCCTAACTTAATTTTTCATGAATGAGGAGGTAATGGAATAAAAGTAGATTGTTTTTGTCCTTTGAGAGGAACATGTTGTTTCTGACTCCAGCTTTTCCACAGCCAATTATGTTCCCTAAAACGAAATTAAACTAATTTGCAACTGAACCGCAAAACCGGGAGCTTTTCTCCTCTGACGTACTGGCCGTTGACTAAATCAGAGCTGGTGCAGTGTGGTCAAAAAAACCATCTGCACCTTGTTGCCAATCCCAGGAGGAGAACAGGGCTGTGCTCCGGAGTGAATTTTTTGATTGGTAAAAAGATTACCAGAGTGTTGAGGATGAGAAAGTCTTGGAGAAGATTGGCATTTGGAGTAGCGCTGATTGATGTGGGATTTCGTGTCAGACACAGCGTTTCGTTCTCCGGCAGAGAGAGTTTTTCTTGGAGCTGATTTTCAAAATGCCTCTCGTATCAGACAACGGCCAAATTAAAGCCTCGGCCCCAGTCTTATTAGGAGCAGCCGTGTGCCCATCTCCCAAAGTTATGCTTTGTCCGGACCCCTTGACAGCTCGTTCGTGAGCAGTTCATTCCCTCTCACTCTGAAAGACAGAGCTGATGATTAAAAAAACAGTAGTGTTGAGATGATTAACTGTAGCTATTACTCAGAAAGCAAGTCATCAGTTTTTCTGCGCACTCACACACCTGGAATGGGTCGCTTCTAATTCCCACCAGTTCAAATCTACGACCTTTTCTGGTATAAATGGTGACATTGTTCAAGCTGCTGTAGTGCAGTTGAGAGTAGGAAGGTGCACATGCTAACAGTGTTGTTTCCTGCATAGGTGGTACTACATTGTGGTCGTGCCCGGGTCTGCATCATCTCGTAAGGGGATTAATCCTGATGAGATGGAGCTGGATGAGGTGAGTTATTACCAGAGTCATGAGAAACCTGGAAATATCAGGGAATTATATAGACATTTATGAGATAGTTCACAGTATAAATGGGATTGTGTTCATGACATTTATATAGCTGCTTTTACATTTTACAAAGGGGACCTCATAAGTCAAGGGGGCTATAAAAGGGGGTAGTGTATGCAAAAGCACCTGCATAATTTGCAGGTGGAACATATATCTCCACCATTTTATGCCAGGGTCCATATTGTCCCTACCAATTTTTTTAAATGTGGCACAGATGTACCTGATACAAAAGAAACATTTCTGGCTGATTAATTCAGTTGTGTTAAATAAGAGGCGATCTGGCGCTGGAATGTGTTTTTGAATAATGCCGAGTGTTGGTTGCCGCTGCTATCAGTGTAGGAGGGCAACAGTCAGTGTTCTCTTGTGGCTCCTGCACAGGCGAGCGCTTCAGTCTATCACTTAACGCTGCTGCGGATACTCTATTTTTTCTGGTGAAATCACAAAACAAATACACAAATGTGTCCCTGCTCTTGATATACAGTCACTTTGGGATTGAACATCTTTGGTTTTGAAAAATCATAATAAAATATACAAGGGCGGATTAGAACTCTGGTACGCTTGACAAAAATTGTACCACCAGTCCATCAGGACAAACATATCTATGTATTTATTCACTAATGTAAATAATCTAACAATATATCGTATTATAGTAGATGTATGGATGAAACTATCACATTAAACATGAGTTATATGCAATTAATTAAACTCTGTGTACTACTAAAATTGATTTCTGGACATTATAATGTTATTTTTGTGCATTTATTATTGTACATTTGTGATATAACCAGCAACCTCCTTCGTGAATCTACTTCAAATTCACAAACACCAAGACAATGTGTCTAGAACCCATTATAATCTGTGAATCTGTCAAGACAAGACAAATCCCCGACAGTAAACTGATCCCCCGTTGTATTTCTGTAATACTCCAGTGCTCTTACACAAACGACAAATAGGTTTGCAAAAAAGCCTTTTCTTATTTAGTATTTTTGTCTTGTTTCCAGTCTAATTATCTAAAAATTCTTAAATCAAGATGCATTTACTAGATAAATGGAAAAAAGTAGAAAGATTTCTGGAAAATAACATCAAAATAAAGTGAGTTTTTGCCAATGGGGAAAGAAAAATAATCTTGTTTCTGTTTGAAATCTTATTTCGGTAACACTTTATTTTAGGGTTCAGTTATTAACTATTAACTAGTTGCTTATTAGCATGCATATTACTAGGATATTGGCTGTTTATTAGTATTTATAAAGCACATGTTAATGCCTTATTCTTCATGACCTTATTCTACATCCCTTAATCCTACCCAATACCTAAACTTAAATGCCACAAAAACTACCTCACTAACCATTAATAAGCAGTAAATTAGGAGTTTATTGAGGCAAAAGTCATAGTTAATAGTGCATATGTGTTCCCTATACTAAAGTGTTGTTTCTTGTTTTTGTCCCAAATTGAGCAAAAACTTTTTTTTGTATGTCTTTTTACTTGTCTAGTAAAAGCGTCTTGATTTAAGAATCTCTAAATATTTGGACTGGAAACCAGACAAAAATGAAATGAAAGTGAAAGTGAAATATTTCTTTAACATCAAATCAGCATATTATAATTATTTCTGAAGGATCATATGACACTGAATACCTTGCATCACTGGAATAAATTGTTAAATATAACTATGTTTACTGTATTTTTTATAAATAAATGCAGCCTTGGTGAGCATAAGAGACTTTCAAAAACATACAAAAAAAGAGAAGCTCATTTAAGTTGACGAGTTGAATGCTTTTACATTAAAAGGCAGTTCAAATTAAAGCATTGACCAACTTAGCATTAGTTTTCCACAAAACACTCCTTTTATGTCTGTTGTCTTGCACTAATTCATCTCTGACTGATCTCTTCCTCAGCTCCTGGAGTCTACTGAGGGAGCTCTGCTCAGGAGACGACGCCACACGGACACAGTTAGGCCATACATCGCCGCGAAGCTGACCTCCCTCCCGGACAGCTTCACCTTGGGTGATGAGAAGACGTACAACGGCTTCTACAACCGTCCTCTTTCTAACAACCAAAACTACCAGTGTTTTGTCATGGCCGAACTCAAGGACCAATACCCTGTTACTGCAAATGAGAAGCAGGTATTACAGTTTGTAATAAAAAAAATGTTAACTGCATGTGCATTTGTATATTTGCCATTATCCTCGTCTTCAGCTTCTCTGAAAATTTCAGTTGAGTTGCAGATACACAAGTAGTTATTTTGTGACTAATAAGGAGCAACGCTCAATAAGCTTTGTTTGTCGAACAAGCCTTAGCTTAAACACCTCGCCGGTTCCCTCAGCCCCTCTCGCGTTTTTCCATCTGCTTTTCAAACAAATCAAAGATTCGAGCTCTGCACCCTCACAGCCCTGGAAGTAATCATCGCTGAAACTTACAGCCCAGACCTCCAGAGGACCAGTTGGATAAATATTCATAATTTCCTCTCGTGATAGCGTCAGCAGTGTTTGGCACTTTGAGCTCCTCCATCTCGGCTCTGCGGAAAGAGCAGCAGAATGGATTTGCGTGACAGGGCTTTGGGAGCACGGAAGCTTGTCCTGATTCCCTTGAAGCTGACTCTTAAGTATCCCTAAAGCTTAGGCATTAATCTGTCCGCCATGCTTTATGAGAAGAGGAGGACAACTTCCTCACTCAGCACTTCAAAGGCCCTGCTGCCCCTCCTTTTCTTAACCCTGTCAACCTTTCCATCCTGACTCATACACTCGGACTTCCACAAGACGTTCCCGATCTGCAGAGATTGTACCTGGACACCTCTTTAATTAATAAAGATTAAACAAGCAAACAAATGATCAGAGAAAGTTTTGATAAGTGTTAGTTAGTAAGGTTCAAAAGAACAAGCCTAGGCATTTGTGGCCAGTGAATGATATCTCAGAGAAACGCCCAATGCTCCACATTTAATGTAATGCCCTTCGGATCTGGCTCTCCAGTAGCTCTCCTGCTGCGGAGCTGTCATAGGAAATGAATGAACAGCTCTGAAATGAGCTGAGCTGCAGCAAAGGGGCCTTTAGAACACATGAAGCCGGGAGCACGGCACGGAAACACAATCCCATTGAAAAGCTGTGAAGAAACAGTGTGGGACTGGGATTGAAACTAGACTAGGACTGGGTAAAAATATACAGATTTTCCAATAAATCGCAAAAATCACAACATAAAATGCTACCAAATGCAATTCAGTTATAATAAAAAATATTTATTTAATTTAACCTTAAATCAGTGTTCAATTAATACATTTACAAAAATGAAATGCGCTAGATAATTAATTATTTAAAAATGTGATATATACATTAAAAAGAACTATAGGACTGGGATTGAAATACAGACTAGGATCTTTTTCAGTTAATCACAAAATGTACTAAATAAAATCTGAATAAATGCTTTTTAATAATATTATTTATAATGATTTAATATCAATGTCAAATAAATGTTGAATTATTAAAAATTATATTTTATGTAAAAAATATATTACATTAGAAATAATTATATACTTTATATTAAAAATAAATATTTTTTAAAAATATGTATATTTTTATTTATTAAAAACTTGCTTAATAAGACAATACTATTTCTCCAACCCTCAACCTTTAGCATGCGAAACTAAACACTAAACTAACTTTTTGATGTCTTACTTTTTATTTAATCATTGAGCATGATAGTTGATAACAGTTTTCAATATGCTCTAAATTTAGTGAAATGTTTGTCATCTCCTCTTCTTAAATATTATAGAGCTTTTCCACTGCATGGTACGACTCTACTCGGCTCGCTTTACTTTGGCTCGGTTTGCTTTTCCACTGCACTTTAGTACCACTAGTGGGTGGGATTATAAACTGATAGATATAGTTGTGCCTCTGTTGCTGTGACATCATCGTAAACACGACATAAACAAACGACACGGGAGCAACGGATCAAATCGATGGAACAGTGTTCAAGATTCTCGGCATGTGGATGTTTTTCACTGCAAGACGAAGAAGAAGTTTGTTTCTAGCGGGTTTGGTGTCTCGTGTTGCAAATCGATTCTCTCTGAACAATCAGTGGTCTGCAGTGTTAATACGTCACATTGGAGTAGCGGTATGGCTCACTTGCAGTGTTGCCAAGTCCGCGGTTTTCCCGCGGAATTGGGCTACTTTAACACCGTTGCCGCGGGCTGTTTTTCATGTCAGCGGTTTGAAGTGACACCAATTATGTTATATTTAGCGCCAGAAATGCTTGATTTAGCAGGGAACCCTGCCAAAAAACATATTTTTACCCCCGGAATGCATTTTTTTGACCAGGGAGCCGCTAAAATCCGATTGGGCTTGTTTTGGGCTAGTTTTGAGTTGCAATTGGGCGGGTTTTGTTGTGAAAACCTGGCAACCCTGCTCACTAGGAACCTCATCCGAGGTGGTAGTATTTAAGTGAGCCGTACCATGCAGTGGAAAAGCGCCATTAGCTTTATATGTGATGGATAAAAATGTTTACCGTAGCGAACAGAAGATTATTTAATACTTGAAACCGGATAAATCTATAACTCCCATTTCCAATCAAAACTTTTAATTCACTTCAGTTTTAGTTTCACCAGTGGTTTTCTTATTTCATAATATTACAAGTAGAGATTCTGCCGTACTAAAGACATCCATGAGCATCTCAGTTCATCGTTCATGTCCATGGAGAGAGACAGAATGTCTTTGTGCACCAGCATCACTCGAGGCACATAAACAAGCCCAGAGGAGTGTGAAATCGGATGATAGATAGAATGTGTAAACAGAATCTGTTTAAGCAAGTGCGGAGAAGCAAGCTTAAGATGTTATGTTAAACGAGAGCAAGAGACAGCGCTTCGACAGGTTAGAAAGGATGAGAGCTGTCACGGCTGTCCAGCGGTCCAGAAGAAAAAGAGCGTCAGAGAGTTTAAAGAAAGAAGCACAAGAAAAAGCAAAACAGAGAGAGAGAAAGAGCGTCATCTGGCTGGTAAAGTTAGGAAGGAGGGCCTGTGGCGGCCGAGCTGTTTCTGCCGGATAAAGTGTTTACATTAGCAGAATGCCGGCACTGAGACCCCAGCGCTGAGATGATGTCATTAACCGCTCCTCTTCAGCCTGAGGACACAAGCCCATCCTTATCCGCTCAATGGATTTAGCGTTAGTTAGTATTCAGCTTTGTGGGGGGGGGGGTTTCTCCTTGTCTGGAGGAAATGCGAAACACATTAGTGACGTTAACTGCCTTTAACACATCGTTCTCAAATTGTGTTAAAGTGCCGGAGGAAGCAGAGCGCTGTCGTTTCATTCACCTCCAAAAAAGCATCAGTAGAAAACGCATTGCACTGTGGTGTACAACAGCAAAACACTAGATTTTGAATCCCTTTTATGGGTGAATCTCACAAAGAAATGTCTGGCGCATTTTTTTATTGTACTTTATAGGGCTGTTAAGATTGCCATTTATGTTCAAATTCTTATTACTGTAATGTTCAAAAATGTCATTCTCATTAATGTAGTACAGTAATGTGGTTAATTGTACATTTAACATTTATATTTCATCATTCAGCCGAAGCTATTATCCAAAGGCACTTGCAAATGGGGGAAATCACAAGCAATTTATCATAAAGGAACCAACAATATTCACAATCCTGCAGTGCAGAGCTTTAAAATAAAAAACAGAGTACAGAAGCTGGAACAAAAGTATAAATGACAAAAAAAAAGGAAAATACTTGTTTCTAGTTGATAGAAAGGGCCTTTGTTTTCAGTGATTTATTTAGATTTATTTATTTTGTTTATTGATTGATTTTTATTCTTTTTTATTTTATTTATTTATATATATATATATATATATATATATATATATATATATATATATATATATATATATATATATATATATATATATATTTATTTATTTTATTTTTGGGGGGATGAAATGTGACCTAGACATGTGAAGCTTTTTAGTGAGATTTGCCCTGATAGGGTGAAAGAGATCTTTTTTTACCCTGGTAAAACCACAATGTCCTAAGGTGCTATAACAAGCGATGAAATTATCTTCCATATTAATCTAAATTTCTTTCCTAACTGACCATGAAATTAGTGTGTAATAGGGAATTTTGTAGTTTTTTGGTTTTTTTTGCATTGTTTCTCTGTGTAGCCCCGCCCACAGAGAACTCTCATTGGTCCAGAAATCCTGCGCCACATGACTGTATACAAAACTTGGTAGCTGTTTTTACATGGTTTCCAGCTGGTCCAAGTTCGTGTAGATGGGTTGATCAGCTGGACAACCACCTGATAAATCTGTTAACCTGGAAGATCAAGTCAGTTAAAGCAGGTAACCAGATTTTAAACTGGAAGAAACTGGTTCCAACAACTAGCTTGAGCTTTTTTTGTTCTTCGCTTTGAGGTAAAAAGAAGTTTGAAATACATGAGCAGCGGTTTACTGTTAGGGAACATACTGACGGCATCCATGCAGCGGAGAGTGGCGTTTAGATCAACATGTCAATATGTGCTGCGTTCTTTCTTCTCAATAACAAAATGACAAGAAAAAACAGCAGTTAAGAAAGCATCTGATCATAGCAATGTGGATTTTTGCATGAGCTCTGCAGTTCAGCACTCCAGTAAAGTCACATCACTTTATACAATAAATTATATAAAAGCAAGCAGCTTTACAGTAATAAATATAACACCTTCGTTTTATACTGTAAAGCGGCTCTCCAGTGTGTTCTTATTTTCGCTCTCGGACGTCTCACCTCGAGGGACTGAACAGAAGAAATAAACCAGATTTCCACGTCAAAGAAGGCGGAGACTCCGAATTAGTAAAGTTGTCGAAACTCCTCGAATGAGCTCGAAACGAGCTTCGTTTCGGCCTGATTTTGTGCTAAAAGATGTCACACCAGTTCGTTCTTCAATTTTGCTTGAAGATTATCGGGGCCTTAAGCCAATGAGCTCGTTTTTCCAGGTCTTTGCCAAACAAAGCCACAATTATGCAGATAAATGTATATTTCCAGTACATCGCACACACATAACCGCCCACGCTCACATAAAGCATCACTTTAACATTGAGATTGTCATATGAGCAGTGCGATAACACAACGTCCTCATGACTTCATGACTCTCCTCCAGCTAATATCCTGCTTATCTCTTCAATTAATATCTGCGCTTTCTTAGATGAGTCAAGCTGAGCTGAGCAAGTGATCCGGATTATGGTGCCCTGCTCTGTGTGACAGGATGAAGCGGAAGGAAGAGAGATAGAGAAAGTGAGGAAGGCGACAGGGGTTTGGCCTTTAGGGATATAGTGTCCATGTGGTTAGCCTCTCCCAACACAGAATAAGGGCGTAGTGGCAGGCACATCTTTCCTCACCTTCCTATCTTTCATTTATTCTTTTCCTGTTTTTTTTCCTTTCCCCAATTGTTTCTTGGCGGTTTGTGAGGCAAAATTCGAACCTGTCCTATGGCGCATGCATGGAAGAGGGCACAGCAGGGAGATGTCTCATTTATGTCCCCTCATGCTGGCTCTTTTTTCTTCCTGTCACTCCCTCCCTCCCTCCAGCCAGCTCACTATCACCATGGTTTGAGCACTAATGAAGAGGATATGATTCCTCTCCTCAGCTTCCATTTATCAAAGCCACAGAGAGAGAGCGGGAGAAGGGGGAGGGGGTCCTCTTTCCTTCTCCATGTTCTTCTCACTCAAATTCCTCTTTTTTTGCGTATCTTCCTCTACATGGTCACATGTACTCAGAGGTGTGACTTATGCTAATGAAAGGTGAATGCGTGTATGGCAGGGGTTAAGAGGAGCCTTGTTAAGGGAACATGATCTGACATGGAGACAGATGTGAGGATGTGCTGTGTGCATGCGCAAGGCCTGTTAGTTTAGCTTTTTTATTTGAATACTACTTTACTCTTTTAAATGATCGTTTTCCATTTTAGTAATTGAAGTTAAAGGATCAGTTGAACAGTCGACATACATTCCTAGAAACCCTGATAATAGGCGGTAATTATAATATACACAAATGTTCAAAAGAAAATAACACTTTCATTCAGCAAAGGTGCATTGAATTGTTCAAAAGTGACAGTAGAGACATGTATAATGTTAATACATATAATAATATATAATGTTAAACTGTTTTCAACATTGATTATTATAATGAGAAATGTTTCTTGAGCACCAATTCAGCATATTTGAATGATTTTTGACGGATCATGTGATCTACTCATGTACTCCACATGAGTAGATCACATGATCCATCAAAAATCATTCAAATATGCTGATTTGGTGCTCAAGAAACATTTCTCATTATAATAATCAATGTTGAAAACAGTTTAATGATGATGAAAATTCAGCCTCGACATCACAGGAATCAATTACTTTTTAAAATCTAATCTAAAAACTAAACGGTTATTTTAAATTGTAATAGCATTTCAAAATATTTTACTGTATTTTTATCAAATCAATGCAGTCTTCAGCATAAGAGACTTTTTCAAAAACACACACACACAAAAACCTTAATATAATATAATGTCATTTAATATTGTGCTATTGTGGCTGTATTTTTTGTTGCTAACAGGCGGTCATACCGCTGGATGCCCTAATGCAAAATCTGATCACAAATGAGATTAGCCTTTTTAAATTTTGACGAAAATGAACATTTATTTGTGTAGGGATGGACAATCTCTAATATTTTTACTGATAGCGATAAGCAGATCATTTCATGTTGTGGCCCATAACTAATGGACAATATATTGTCAAAATAAAAAAAATAAATCTGTTGTTTTGAATGACAAGCAAATGTAAACATCACAAAATTATAATGTACATTATTATTACAAATGGATATCTATTTTGAGATTTGTGAAAGTTTTTAGCACAGCTAAGATGTCTGCTAAATGTTAGGATACTTAATTTTGATTTCATATGGTAAAGTACATCAAGTGAAGCATCACATCCAAACAAGTTCTCAGTGCTCCAGGTCAGCCATAACTAATGTGTATCTCTCTCTCTCTCTCTCTCTCTCTCTCTCTCTCTCTCTCTCTCTCTCTCTCTCTCTCTCTCTCTCTCTCTCTCTCTCTCTCTCTCTCTCTCTCTCTCTCTCTCTCTCTCTCTCTCTCTCTCTCTCTCCTCTCTCCCTCTCTCCCTCTGTAGCGGACCTTCTCAGCCAGCCCGTACTCGGGACTCCTTCGTGGTGACCACTATGGACCAGCCTGAGATGCTTTGGGTCATGGGCCCCGTGCTCGCCGTGGTGCTCATCATCATCATAGTTATCGCTATCCTGCTCTTCAAGAGGTGAGGAAGAGGTTTCCCATCACTCCTTTCTGACGATCAGTAGAGGTTCACTGTTCACTGGATTTCGCCTGTGAACATTCACTGAACAACGGTAAATGGGACCGCACCTTTATAATCGTTCCTCCTGATAAGATAGATCCCATATTTCAGTTTCTGTTTGAATGTAGTGTGTTTGAATTATCTTCATTTGAGGTGTTTCTCAAGTTGTGATTCATTAGATTTAATATTCACCAATCCATGTAATTATTTCTATATTATATCAAATGACAACCCTAGTTTTCACTGTTGTAAATGGGGTTGGGAAGAAAGGCCACTTTTTTTTTTTTTTCGGTATCTCTGCGAGTAACTCTCTCAAAGTTCACTAGATATGATGGAAACAAATATCAGCCTCTGTGAAAGTCTCATTTTTAGATGAAATACACCCCTGCACATCATCGTCGGCGTAACTGAATTCAGGGCTGCTTTGTACACGGAACAAGATGTGGCTAATTTTAGCTAGCTTTCCCACAGAGAGAACAAAAGGAGGACATTATTCATAATGACATCTTGACTCAGCCGAATAAGGCAGACATGTAGCTCGCGGCATGACCTGGTGGTCCCATTCACAACGCTGATACAGTACTGACTAATACTCCCTCTAGCCCATCTTAGTAAAATCCCTTACTTCAGAGCAAACCTTGCGTTTGTTTAGCTCTGATTTTCTCCACGTTCAACACAAATCCACCGTTTCAGCCCCCCTGATGGAGCAGGACTCTTTTAGCTTTGCAGTGACTCAAAGAGAGGCCGTTCACGAGCGAAGATGCAGCAGTGAAACGGCAGCATAAGCTTTCGGTCTCTGCAGGCGAGCGGTTATGTGGCTGTGCCGCCACACCCTGCTGATGCTATTCTAAAAGCTGTCATCTTGCACTGCCCACCACTGTGAGCCAGATAGTCCACTGAGAAGCTCTGCTATTGTAATGCTTCAGGGCTGATAACTGGTCTCTTTCACTGCTGGCCTTAACTTTCTCTGTTATGTTTGTTCACACTGACAGTGATATTGTGGCTGTATTGTTTGTTGCGAACAGGCGGTCATACCGCTGGATGCCCTGATGCAAAATGTGATCACGAATAAGTTTAGCCTTTTAGATTTTTGTTGAAAATTAACATTTAATTATGTAGGGATGCACAATATTAATATTTTGACTGATAATGATAAGCAGATCATGTCATGTTGTGGTCGATAACTGATTGATCTACAATATTTTGTCTAAATAAATGAAAAATAAAACTTAAAAAATACAAGCTACAAGCAAATTTAAACATCACAAAATTATAATGTCAGTTATTACAAATGGATATCTATTTTGAGATTTATGAAAGATCACATTTAACAGTGTCTTTAAATTATTAGTATGAGCGTTAAATGACAACAAAGGTCATCTAAATGTAATATTAAGGAATTCAATAAAAATTATTCTATAATATCAGCCGATAATATGGTACCGATATATTTTCCCTCCCTATGATTATCTGTTTATATATAAATTGAAGCAGTATATAATACATTATGAACAAGATGGAAAAACACAAGAATTTCAGCAAAATAATAAATACTAAAAAAAAATATATATATATAAAGGTACCATACAATAACTTGTATGGTACCTTTATATTATGTATCCCCATGATTGTGTTTGTATATAAACCAAAGCAGTGGATAATACTTGTGTTATGATGAAAAGACAAGGTTTTTAACACAATAATAAATCATTTTTAAAAGTTTAATATTGGCAGATAACTGATATGGTACCGATATATCGAAGCAGTCATATAAACAAGATGAAAAAGACTTTTCTACACATTATTTTATTATACTCCTGCATGTGGGCATAAGAGATAATACCTAGTTACCTAATATTAAGTATGATCTACTTAATATTTGTGAGCTGAGGGTGTGCCAGTCCTTCATTTCATATAAGTACTTTTTCTCCATCTTCAAACACAAAGTCAGATTTCTGAAAGACGTTTTTTGAAATGTAAGGTTAGCCGCACAACTCACTTGGGTCTCTGGGTGTCTGACAGCAACTAATCACATGTCTCTTCCTTCCTCCGCTCCGAACAAACGCAGCAAACAGGAGAGGTAGGTACCTTCAGATCATGGCCATGGTTTTCATTTCAGAAGTGTCATCTGTGTCACTCTTCACAGGCTGCAGGGTCTGCAGGTGTGGCCGCTCATGTTACTGTTCATTATCATGTAGTTTTGAATGACTATCAGTTCAGTTCGTCCAAAACAAGATGTTGGCTGTAATTGCCTTTCTGAATAAAGATTGACAGTAGTTCACCCTCACACCCTGCTGTCCTTGAAAAGCTCCAGTCCACTGGGTTTCCGTCGTTACAGTGGTGCATGCTTGCTGTTGTGATCGTGATGTTTTATTTTTGGGGATGTTTTTTTTTTGCCGTGCTGTTTGTGTTGATCCTTCACCTCTTGCTGAAGGTCACTCAGACTGAGTGTGTGCAGTCAGCCTTTCTGCTGTCTCACCTGAGCCCTGAATGGCCCATTGTAAAGGAAATGCCAGCCCGGCGGCGGCCGAAATAGAAATGTTCTCGTCTTCAAAGCTGACATTTCCCTCCGCCAAACTGTTCTGTTTCTTTTTTTTTTCCTTTCCTTCTTACTCGCTAATGTACAAAATATCTCTCTAATGCACATACACGCTCTCTCTCAGAACAAAATGGCCATTTTCTGTTATTTTTATCTTTTGCATTTTATTCTGAACCCAATTCAAATGGATCCTTTTAGCCTCTGGTGTATATGTATCAACTCCAAACTGAATAATTGAAGCGTGCTGAGACTTACTGTACGTACGATAGAGGCGAGCGGCTACATGTCCAGCGCTATAGTGATTAGCGATGCTGTGCGCCCGGCTCTGTTAAGTGGCATATGCTGAAGAACCTTCTGCCCGCCTCTCTGGTGTCAGCCTCATTTGAGCTCTTCAGGCTTTATGAAAGCTAGAAAACTGTGCTCGGAACCTTACAAATTGAGTGCAGTGAGATATGAAATTTCCCATGCAGTTGGCTCTCCAATTTTGGTTGGGGATTTGTGTCCATGTGTCTGAGGATGGGTTTCCACTGACAGATGTTCTGCGTCTCCGTGTGCGTGTTTGTGTGTGCGCGACAGCTTTACCTGCTGGAAGAGTGCGCTCGGGAGTGCAGGTGCTACAGTGGCGTAATTACCGGTGTTGTGCCATCCAGCTGATGTGCTAATTACCTAGTCGCCTTGTTTTCCCCACAAACAAGAGCATCGCACCCTGAATATTTAGTGAGCTTGCTAACAGAATCGAGCATGTCACTGAACAAACAGGCTATTTGGCTTTTATTTCGGATCACCGTGACCCCTTTACATCCCAAAGGGAAATCCTAATGTGCTCTAAAAGCAGAGGAGCTTAAACAGGAAATGAGGCTCGTGCTTTTTAGACTGATTATTGTGTTGTCTTAAAGACCTCGTGAAAATAAATTTGGAGTTTCGTGACTTGTAGTCGACCTCCATTAGCTTTGAGGTCATCTATATGCAAGTGTACTCCTAAATGTTGAAAAATTCATGTATAATGTGTACACACACACACATACACACACACATGTGTGTGTGTATATATATATATATATATATATATATATATATATATATATACACATCCACAGCTATGCATATCATATTCCAGAAAAACTAACCGAAAATATTACATAGTATTACATGACATTATGTACGATAGCATATTACTCTAGAGTAATACACAATATCAGTAGTGTTTAAAAGTTTAGGGTTGGCAAGATAAGTCTCTTATGCTCACCAGGGCTGCATTTATTTGGTCAAAATTACATTAAAATTGCTAATATAATGTGAAATATTATTACACATTAAAATAACTGTTTTCTATTTTAATATATTTTTTAAAAATGTCTTATGATGGTAAAGCTGAATTTTTAGGAGCCATTACTCCAGTCTTCAGTGTCACATGATCCTTCATGAATCATTCTAATATTGGGGTTGGACGCTCAAGAAACAAACTTTACCCCAAACGTTTAAACAGTATTGTATAATACCATTGACTTAATGTTTTGTCCAATTTCTAGACTAACAAGTAGCAAATCGTGTGTTGAGTTGTCAACACAGGACACAAAATGTTACTCTAGAAGGGTGTTTAATTGGTGGTATTATATTATGGAGATGCTAATGTCCACATTTCACTGTCCCATCCCTCAAAAGTATTTATTTGATCTTGTTTTGCCATTTTTGTTGTGGAATCTTTTGAATCTGCAGGCCATCCTCTGTTGCTAATGCAGTCATGGCCTGAATGAAGCAACACTACTCATGCTGACTCCATTTTGTTCTTACAGGAAGAGGGCATCCCCCCTACCTAAAGATGATCACTCAAGTGGTGTGAAGGATTGTCTTCTGGCCAACTCGTCTGATCCTGTAGAAATGAGGAGACTCAACTACCAGACACCAGGTAACACATCATACACCATATGTAGACACACTACCAGTCTGCCAGAGCCCCATGTGTTCTCCACCATATGCACGTGTACACTTTTCCTATGACTCACAATGTGTGATATTTGAGCTTATCACCATATGCACAATGCAAAAAATTCAGTCTGTCTTTTCCTTACATACACAATGCATGCACCTCATCCATTGTGCTATATCATCTGTATCTTGTTTAGTAACCCTGATATTATTTACTTGGTGCACAAACACGCGTCAGCATATGCCACCGAATGTGTCATTTAGCATAAACAGGATGTGTATGCGCGCACACAGACACACGCTGACTGAACTGACAGTGTGTCTTTGTAATCAGAACAATCTGTCACTGCCGTGAATATCTTTAAAAATCTTCACGGCCCGCCCAGCCTACCACACTCATGAAGAGCACATGAGAGAGGGAGTGCTTTCGGTCATAACACTGCATCTGAAATCCAGATAAAAGTTTTATTTTATATTATATATTTGAGCTGCACAATTAATCGTTAAAAGATTGCAATCTCGATTCAAATACCCACGCGGTCTTATTTCTAAATAACAGCCATTCTGCTATGTCTATTAAACCTTTGACAAGTACAGCTAACGCTCAAACCTCTGTTCACGCTGCCGCTGAACCAGATTGAGCAGTTGTCATGTATAGTTATGAAACAGCTTCACATACATTCTTTTCAAACACACGGTATCATTTGATTCTATTACAATAATTCGAATTATCCCAGAAGTACTGGGATAAAAGCTTATAGTTTGGGTAAAAACACTGATGTCTATGGTATCAAACTTTTCAAAGTAACTTGATGCTTCAAATAAAGATTGTATCAATTACATTGTTATACCAGTATGTGGCGAAAAGTGGCTGTTAAAAGATTCGTTCAAAAATGCAGATCTATCCTGTAATGAAACAAGGAAAGTCTTTGAGTGAGTCAATTTAATCATTTATTCAAGAGATTTGTTCAAAAACGCTGGTTCATCCTGTATTTAAACAAGTGAAGTCTTTGAGTGAGTCAACTGAATCATTAAATCAAGAGATTAATTCAAAAACACAGATTCATTCAGTAATGAAATCAGTGAGTCATTGAATAATATTGAAACAGATTTTTTAAAAATAATAAGTCTATATATATATATATATATATATATATATATATATACAGGTCCTTCTAAAAAAATTTGCATATTGTGATAAAAGTTCATTATTTTCCATAATGTAATGATAAAAATTAAACTTTCATATATTTTAGATTCATTACACACCAACTGAAATATTTCAGGTCTTTTATTGTTTTAATACTGATGATTTTGGCATACAGCTCATGAAAACCCAAAATTCCTATCTATAAAAATTTAGCATATCATTAAAAAGATTCTCTAAACGAGCTATTAACCTAATCATCTGAATCAACTAATTAACTCTAAACACCTGCAAAAAGATTCCTGAGGCTTTTAAAAACTCCCAGCCTGGTTCATTACTCAAAACCGCAATCATGGGTAAGACTGCCGACCTGACTGTTGTCCAGAAGGCCATCATTGACACCCTCAAGCGAGAGGGTAAGACACAGAAAGACATTTCTGAAGCAGATAGGCTGTTCCCAGAGTGCTGTATCAAGGCACCTCAGTGTGAAGGAAAAAGTGTGGCAAAAACGCTGCACAACGAGAAGAGGTGACCGGACCTGAGGAAGATTGTGGAGAAGGACCGATTCCAGACCTTGGGGGACCTGCGGAAGCAGTGGACTGAGTCTGGAGTAGAAACATCCAGAGCCACCGTGCACAGGCGTGTGCAGGAAATGGGCTACAGGTGCCGCATTCCCCAGGTCAAGCCACTTTTGAACCAGAAACAGCGGCAGAAGCGCCTGACCTGGGCTACAGAGAAGCCGCACTGGACTGTCGCTCAAATTTTGCATGTCATTCGGAAATCAAGGTGCCAGAGTCTGGAGGAAGACTGGGGAGAAGGAAATGCCAAAATCCCTGAAGTCCAGTGTCAAGTACCCACAGTCAGTGATGGTCTGGGGTGTCATGTCAGCTGCTGGTGTTGGTCCACTGTGTTTTATCAAGGGCAGGGTCAATGCAGCTAGCTATAAGGAGATTTTGGAGCACTTCATGCTTCCAGCTGCTGAAAAGCTTTATAGAGATGAAGATGCACAACCTGGCACCTGCTCACTGTGCCAAAACCACTGGTAAATGGTTTACTGACCATGGTATTACTGTGCTCAATTGGCCTGCCAACTCTCCTGACCTGAACCCCATAGAGAATCTGTGGGATATTGTGAAGAGAAAGTTGAGAGACGCAAAACCCAACACTCTGGATGAGCTTAAGGCCGCTATCGAGGCATCCTGGGCCTCCATAACACCTCAGCAGTGCCACAGGCTGATTGCCTCCATGCCACACCGCATTGAAGCAGTCATTTCTGCAAAAGGATTCCCGACCAAGTATTGAGTGCATAACTGAACATAATTTTTTGAAGGTTGAATTTTTTTGTATTAAAAACACTTTTCTTTTATTGGTCGGATGAAATATGCTAATTTTTTTAGATTTTTGGGGGTTTTCATGAGCTGTATGCCAAAATCATCAGTATTAAAACAATAAAAGACCTGAAATATTTCAGTTGGTGTGCAATGAATCTAAAATATATGAAAGTTACATTTTTATCATTACATTATGGAAAATAATGAACTTTTTTCAGAATATGCTAATTTTTTAGAAGGACCTGTATATATAAATAGACTGCAGCAATTAACCATTTTTGTCAGAACCTTTAGTAAATTACATTTCGGGAGAATTGTGATATTGAACAAAAAAAATTGTGATTCTCAGAATCGTGCAGCTCTATGTAGTCGTTGTTTTATTTTAGAATAGTGTAAGTTGTTTTTGTGTTTAATTAACATCTTTGTGTGAAAACAGATGTACTGTTTTATGACTTTGTTCAGTGTGAATATACTGAATAAACAGTAGGTCTAGGAAAGCATAATGAAGCGCTCTGCTTCATATTGCATTTAAGGCACTATTTGTCTTTTGGTGGCTCTGAATTCGGTTGTTTATTGCAGTTTCTCCACTCACTGTCTCATCTCCTTGGAGTGTCTTATATGGACTCATTTCACCCAAAGGCCTCTTGCTCTCTTTCAACCCCTCTTTGTTAATTAGCCTTCCTGCTTTCCATTCCCAAGGTGAATGAGAGGCAGATCTGTGACGCTAAGAGAAAATGTCAGGCCTGCCTCTCTCTCCTCTAATAGCTGAGTGGTGGCAGTCGAGCCAGGTTATTACAGACCCTTTCAGTCCTGAAGAGCGCATAATTACCGCAGGCAAAACAGCCATACGGCTCTCCAACAGCCAGCGGTTTTCATATGGCAACAGAGTGGCGACAAGCGTACTTCACATTTCAACGTTTGATTCAATTTCAAACACAGGATTGAGTTGTTTTTGTGTTGTTTATAAGTACATATTATACGACGGTATATTAATATAGGGGTTTTTCTTCAACCACAGGTACTTTTATGTCATTAGGGTTTTTTGTTATTATAACTTTTTTCTTTCACAACCAACAATTTGATGAATGATGTGAGAAAACTTTGTTTTCTAGTGACCTAGTTGAAGAAACCCATATCTGAGACAGGAATTGATTTTGTTGTACCTGCATTACCTGCAGGAGGTATTCACTTTTTAGTTATGTACAGCACACACACATGTCCGTATTATCAAACTTCATTTCCTGCCATTGTCTTATATGTAGCAGTAAGGTGTCCAGTCCCCTATCCATACGTTTCTGGTTATATTTTCGCTTAAACGACCTTGGACATTCATTTCGATCCCATCTTGTAATCTGCCTTTCCCTGCTTTGCATGCTGGGTTGTAGCTCTTCGCTGCCTAATTAAGTTGCTGTTTAACAAGTGCTGTATTCACTTAATGTGCTCATGGTGCAGCTTATTGCACCATTAGCCTCTAAATATATAGAATACTTTGTGTCTCAATTGTGTGATAGAAAACAATTGTAATTATATGTATATGGCAAACTCCATTTTTGTTATATAAAATATGATGGCCTGTGTCTGAATATATGTACTTTCCTGCTACTAAGTATGCAAAATAAAAACTGTCAAATAAGTAGGATATACTAAGTATTCAGGATATAGTATCCAGTGATAATCAGGTGGAAAGCTGTTCCTTATTTTCAATTTTAACATTACTTTGTCACATGTATATGGTGGTCCCTCAAAGTGCTTGGACTTCCTCCTCCATCTACTATTAAGTAGTTTCCAGCTTACACCACTGACACTCTAAATTAACATGCACTCCTACTTGCATACGCAGTATTTTGCAACACATGACATATTTTAGCAAAGAAATGCAAAGATGTTTCCACATTCTGCCGGACCCAAGGATACAGCAAATCAGGTTTTTGGCATCACATCAGTGAGGTTGATTAAGAAATTGGCCCCTGATCATGCCGCCCACTGTCTCGCAGTAACGGTTGCATGAAGTAGCTGGCAGGGGGCTCGTCCATACATTACTGTGCTCACCGTGGGCATAATGAACTCATAATGGAGAATCATACCCAACCATGTCCCATTAAGCATCTCTGTCTTGCACATTCATCCTCAGCCACTGGAATCCTAATGACAGATTCTCTCTATTACAAACCCCTGTCCTTTCCTCATCAAACATCACGCAGGCTGAGCCTTTCCTCAGATCCAGCTGAGCCTTGATACGTCCACAGGCGCTGACAGTGGCTGGGAAATGTTTTGGCAGCAAGCTGACCCACCCCACCCCACCCCAGACAAGAAATCCAGAGCGTAGTTGGGGTATAGACATAAGAGGACACAACATATGTCAGCACAAATCTCACAGAGGGATCATGTCACATCAAGGTGCAAGAAGAACCTCTTTGTGTCGTGCCCTGCTCAGCTCAAAACTGACAGACTCGCTCCCCGCCGTAACGGTACAATGCATCAGGTGTGATACTCTGGGATGTGTTCATCACTTCTTGTTGTCTTACTTTCTATTTTAGGAATGAGAGAACATCCTCCTATATCTGTCTGTGAGTTGGCGGACCACATCGAGCGACTCAAGGCCAACGATGCCCTCCGCTTTTCCCAGGAGTATGAGGTAGGACAGTAACTTAAACTCATTCGACTGGTGCAGCTCAAAAGTTTAGCATCGACCATATTCATTATGGTTTTAAATTCTCTAGGAAAGGGGTAACAAACCATGCTCCTGAAAGGACCGCTTTCCTGCAGAATTTAGCTCCAATGCAAGGTTGGAATTGAAGTCTACATGAAAGTGGCCCTCCAGGTGCAGGGTTGGAGTTGTTGTAGTTTTACTATAGTTCTGAGCCGAGGTACCCAATTCTGTTCCTGGAGATCTACCTCAGTTCAACCCTAATCAAACACACCCGAACCAGCTAATTAAGATCAGACAATTACAGACAAGAACCCCAGGATTTGGCACCCCTGGTTTTCAACTGTTTTATTGCCTTTAAAGGGTCATGAAACCCCGTTTCAGCAGCTGTCAGTTCTCACCACAGTTTTGAAAAATGCTATTAAAGTGGGCGTATTTAAGCTTCGGGGTGGAGGGGGATGAGGGGAAACTGACTGACAACACCACAATGGCTTCTGATTCAGAGTTTTATTTCACTCTCAGTAAAAGCATCAAAGCTTCCCCAAAAAATTGCACGCTGCAAAATATCATTACATAACACAATATACACATGGTTTTGTACGCCCACCAAATAACACAAATACATAAAGTACATATCCTTTGCCAGCTATCATTTATTGCACAGATAAATGCACAGCCATTCGCATGTTCTCTGCATAGAAAATATATACAAACATGCTGTTGCATCATTGATAACTTTTGAGACTTGAGATTTTGCAGCATTTTATGAGCCGTTTGATTGGTTAATGGGCTGTAAAGAGTAGTTGCACTCACAGTGTGGATGAATCGCGTTTGTTTCGAAGACTCAGGATCTAATGAAGAGAACTTATACGACACAGAAAGTCTTACAAAGCAAAAACAAACACTCGTTTTTGATCCATCAATGCATCTCTCACTTACTGAATGCAATCTCACTCGTTGAAGCACCTGTCAATCAACGCGTGCTGCTGTGTTATGCGAGGCATCATCATCAGACTCATGAATAATTATGAGACACCTGATGATTCACCACCATACTATAATATGAGAAAATGACGAATTTAAACCCAGAAGTTGAATATAGCACAAAAAGGTTTAAAATGAACTAGTTTTCTCCTACAATCAAAACGAATGGATGGTAACATGGTTTTCTATGATGCTCAACACTCATAACTCTGTTAAAATCTCAGATATTTTAGTTTAGAGTTTCATGACCCCCAGGAAGGCTACGCTCAAACTGACATCGATTAAATTAATGAAGAAGAGCTACAGTATCTAACTGCATCAGGTTGGAGAATCACTATCTGCACTCTCATTGGTAATAGCCAGTAATAACTGTTCTTGTTGCTTCGCCAATGGTCCCTTCAACTCGTGTTGCCAGAAATTGTCAACTCTCAAATTAAAATTAATGGTATCTGATCATTTAGTTGAGAGGAAATATTGTGCAAAAATTTTGCCATTGTGGCTGTAAAGGTCAATTAGGACACCTTTATACCTTATTCCTAAAGTTTTCATAGTAGTACCTTCCCAGCAAGCAATAGCTGTCATTTCACCGTCTCGGTTAACTCTAGACCCGATTTAGTCCGTCTATGAGTAACCCACTTCTAGCCAAAACAACCTTGAATTTGTTTACATGTAGTTTTTGCCAAAAATAACTTGCGAGAGGTTTGATATTCTATCGTGTAAGCAAAGTCAAAAGTGATTACTAGGTGTTTGTTTTTTTTTCTTTGACATGTTCATGTTCTAGGTCAGGGGTGTCCAATCCTGCTCCTGGAGGGCCACTGTCCTGCAGAGTTTAGCTCCAACCCCAATTAAACAGACCTGTACCAGCTAATAACGGTCTTATTAAGCATACTAGAAACTTCCAGACCGGTGTTTTGATGCAAGTTGAAGCTAAACTATGCAGGACCCTCCAGGACCAACTTTGGACACCCCTGTTCTAGGTAATTATTCTTGGGATAGGGTTAGACGTCTCTTAAATTTTCACTGACAGCCCAAATTTGGCCTTGTCTTTCATCTTTTAATCGCAAAATTGCTTGCTGGGTTAGAACTGCTACCTTAAGGGTACATATTACTACTCTAAAGTACTAATAAAGTACCTATATGCACTTTATGCACTTTCTGGCCTACAGAAAGTATGAAGATGTACTTTTTAGAGTACTGCCCCAGTGATAATCAGTTGTACGACAATGGTACAATATTTGCACATTTTTTGACAGTGTGTGTTGAAGCTTGTCACTGCCAGTCTGAATGCCCTTTAAGAAACTGCCGAAACTCAGCAAAACGTCAGCCTATGTTCTTAGGAACTTTTTAATATAGAGCAATTGTTTTGTTTGGCTTTCCATTGTTTGATCTGATTTGGCATTTCATTTTTGTTACTTTTGTGAAGTTTGAGGTGTCTTTACTTTTTAGTTTTTTTAAACAATTTCCTCACTCACTTTTCCACACTTTGGTGTTATCTAATAGTTTCTCCCGCCATCTTTGGTTAGCATGCAGGGTTATGACATCTGCTCAGATAGGCAGATGTTAATTTTCCTGTGATCTCTGTAGAAATCAGTAAACACACAGACCCTGTCGCATCTTGTAAGCCTGTTAAACCTTGCTTAGAGCGATATTTAACATGCCTGTCAGCCGTCACCCTGAAGGTGTGGAATTATTAAAAGATCAGACTGCGTTGGCCCAAATTGTGCATCCTTGAAGCAGAGGTTGAGGTTTTGACAAACACTTGGTGTGAATGTAATACAGATTAGTCTTAACCATCGCAATATATCAGTTCGAGATGTTTACTAGTTTTCGATTTGTCAACATCACGCACGTCTCTTTCTTTCATTTGTTCTTTTGTTCTTCTTGTCTCACTTTGGTCTCTTTTTTTTTCATCACAGTCGTATTTATAGCAAAACTGCAATTAAAACTTCACTCCAACCAACTAAACCCTCTTTTCTGTAATTACACGTGTGTGTGAAAAAAAAAAAAACAAAGACGACAAGGACTTTGTCTTTTTATAGACCTCCTTTTATTCATTCCTCTTTAAAGAGGTTTAGTGAGGGACGAATCAAGCCGTTTCAACAGTCATATATGTGACTAATATCTCCTCCCGCCGTTGTGGTTGTGGTTTTCACCACACAAACCCTTTGTATCCAGGCGGTGCTCACAACCTGCTCTTGGCATGTCGCAATGTCATGTCCTCCTGTCAAGGAAGGCCCCCTCTCAAGGGGACAGATGGTTCCGCTTGGGCCAATGGGAGTAGCCTAGTCCAGCCAGCATGAGCAAGGCAGCGGGTCACCATCACGTTTATTGGCTCAATCTTCTACTCGATGCATCCGTTGCTCAATTTAGTGTTTCATGTGCTTATATCTGCAATATATACTTTCCCTCTGCCTTGTAATTAATTGTTACTTCCTCTTGGCAAAACTGTGACCACAACAAACAGGTGATCTTTAAATTGCATGACGCCCTTGTGGCAGCTTTATTATTAACCTGAAGATGTACTAATTTAACCCAATAGTCCGGTGGTTTTTCAATGGCTTGCGCTGCATAAACATGAACCAGAATTTGAAGAGAGTTTGTTTTCTAAAAACATGGACCTCCTTGGCTTTTTAGATCTTTAGATCACTTCTCAGCTCGACTGGTGGCAATGGCAATAGCTAACACTCCCATCATAAACTGATTCTCACTAGTAACAAGCTTATGTTTGTCAACCCTCTAGAGCCGAAGCTTTTTATAGGAGCCGGCACTCACCTCCCACCGCTATCATTATCTGCATCTCTCAAGCTTGTCATCTCATGTAGTGACAGCTCATATTTGTTCCCCTTGTTTGCCAAGCACTGCCAGTCAGCATACCAGCTGTCTTATCCGCACATTACCTGAACTTGCATGCGAAAGCTTATGGCAAAGTGAATGTTCCTCCAAGATGCTTTGCTGATAAACAGGCAGTGAAACACTTAGCATGTCAGAAACTTCAATAAGGAAAGTTATTCATATCACCGCTGAGTTGTTGTTTACACTCTAAAAAATTCTGGGTAAAAAACAACCCAATGTTGGGTCAAATATGGACTAGCCCAGCAATTGGGTTGTTTTAACGCAGTGATGGGGTTGTCTTAAGCAAATATTTTACCCAATCGCAGGGTTAAAACAACCCAATCGCTGGGTTAAGGGTTAGTCCATATTTTACACAACATTGGGTTAAAACAACCCAGCATTTTTTTGTGTACTTTTGAACATTTACTTCATATGTGAACATTTAAAAACCAATTGTATTTGAAGAGAGTGCTTTATGGTAGTTTACAGAGGCCCTTAAAGTGTTAGTTCACCCGAAAATGATAATTATGTCATTAGTTACTCACCCTCATGTTGTTCCAAACCCGTAAGACCTTTCATCTATCCTTCATCAACACGATTTAAGATATTTCTGATTAAAGCCGAGAGGTTTCTGAGCAACATCATTGAAACTTTCAAGGCATAGAAAGGTAGTAAAGACATTGTTAAAATAGTCCATTTGACAACAGTTGCTACAAGAATACTTTTTGTGTGCAAAAACAAACAAAATTACTACCTTTCTGGACCTTGAAAGCTGCAATGATGTTGCATCCTATATGGAGGAACAGAAAGCTCTCGAATTTCATTAAAAATATCTTAATTTGTGTTCCGAAGATGAACAAAGGTCTTACGGTTTGGAGTGACATAAGGATGAGTAATTAATGACAGAATTTTTGGGTGAACTAACCCTTTAAAGGATCAGTTCACTTTAAAAAAAACTTTTGCTGATAATTTATTCACCCCCATGTCATCCAAGATGTCCATGTCTTTCTTTCTGCAGTCGAAAAGAAATTAAGGTTTTTGATGCAAACATTTCTCCTTATAATGGAGGCAATGGACCCCAAACGGTTACAGGTCCGAATAACAGTTTTAGTGCAGCTTCAAAGGGCTTTAAACCATACCAGATGATGAATAAGGGTCTTATCTAGCCAAACGATCAGTTTCTGAGAGAAACCGAGCAGTATTTATGCTATTATTTGACCTCTTATCAGACAAACGTGATCATGTCTGAGCTCCGCCATAACTTCCGCCAAGTGAGGTCAAATCTGGCGTGGTCATAGATGTATACGTGGATGCCTCATTAGCGCCTGCACGGATCAGTAGAATGAGGCATCTACGATCGATATATCTATGACCACGCTCGTATTTGACCTCACTTGGCGGAAGTTATGGCGGAGCTCAGAGATGATCACACTGAAGTCCATTATATGGAGAAAACCCCTGGAATGTTTTAATCAAAAACCTTAATTTCTTTTCGACTGAAGAAAGAAAGACATGGACATCTTGGATGACATGGGGGTGAGTAAATTATCAGCAAAAGTTTTTTTTAAAAGTGAACTAATCCTTTAAGAGGGTGTTTCTTGTTGACAACATGTGCGCAGGTTTGAAAGGATCCGGGGAGGCTGATGTTATCCCAGATCAGGTGAAAGGTTGTGGAAGTTGATGGACACCGAGTCAACAAGAGACTTGTCCAGAGCAGGCAGATCAATGCTGAATAGCAAGAGACCCTGCAACATTATTGAACGGCCAAGCAAGCTGCTGCATATTGCCGTCGATCGATGCTCAGATACGACCCAGTGTCATTTGAGCCGAGGAGACCTGTGACTTGAGAAGGAAAGAGAGAGCGTTACCACGCCACCTCTTGTCTCTTGTGTAATCCCCTGAAGTCAGAATGAGGAATTCAGTGTCTAGCTCCATGCAGAGTCATGTAGTGTAGAGTGCATCTTTAATTTTCTCCTGATAATTTACATTTTATTCATTTCACTTAATCCACAGTGACTTACAGGCATATGTTTATCAGTATGTGTGCTCACTGTGTTTCAAACGCATGACTCTTGGCATTGCCAGCACCTTGCTTCATTGGAACTACAGAAACATCAACTAAATTATTGTCTGGTATGAGACCATATTCTGTCCTTAAGATATTAGAATATCATAGTAATAAAAGCTGGGTGACTTTGTTGCTAAATGGCATGCAATTTATTTTAAAATATATTGTACGGCAGAGAAAATTCTGCATTATTGTTACTTCAAATAAAGCTCATACCGATTTTGCTATGTTAGCCACTTTACAAAATAGGATTGTCTCTGAGGCATGGTACAAACATGTTATTCACAGTAAATAAAAAAAACAAGAGATTCAAACACATGTTGAACTATATAACAATGATTAGTTTTCTGTCAATAAAAGTATCCAAACAGTTGCTCACCTGTCTAATAAAACATGTAATATGTTTAAGCTTTTTCTACAAAAGTAAAAAGCGTATCGCAAATATGACGTCAGTGACATGCGACATGATGACACAGGCCATTACACTGGTTTAAATTGCCGATTTCTCTGGATTTAAACATTGTTGGAAACATTCGGGATAATGTAAGTACACAATTCAGCAAAATATATAACATTGTTCTAGTGGTTTTGAGATATTTTAATCCAAAAATCGTACACATTGTGCCTTTAACCTTTTCTTACGCAAGTTATACTTGTTCTGCTTCCCCTATGTGAGTGTTTTATTGTGTGAATGTAAAAACACACTAGAGGGCGACAGAGTGCAGGCGTGTAGTTTAGTCAATTGTATGCTTTTTCAAATCCAAACATCCTAAAATGCAATGAACAAAAACAGCCAGTCACAAATTACTTGATAAAGGGGATTTATTTATTCTGTTATTTGTTGTTATAATTAGTAGTAATCGTAGTAGTAGTAGTATTGCTGTTGTTACTTTTGTTCCTATTCTTATTAACCTGAAAAAAAATGCAATGACAGCAATGAATTATTGTGCCATCTAAAAAAAAAATCAGCCACAAATTATTTGATAATGGTTATTTATTTATCACCATACAGACATACAGTTTGATTATTATTATTATTGTTTAATGTTTGTAACGTTAACAACAATGTTAACTTCCTTAGCTTAAATCGCACAATATGTGAAATGAATTCTCCCATTTTATTTTTTTTATTTTTTTTTATAGTGGATTGTCTCCTTCCCTTATTATGTCTGTGATTTAATACATCATAATGGCTGTAAAATGAGCATGACCTCCCAAACTCCCAAACAAAATTTGTACATGGCAGATAACCGACCTCTAATGGAAAGGCCTTGCCTTTTAATGTTTGTTTCTCATTCAGGGCATCACCTCATGCGAGCAGCCAGTGATATATGCAGGGTTTTCCTCCAGATGTGTTCATCTGTCCACTCTCTTTAAAGCTTCCTGTCTGTCTCCATAAATCCACACTCTCCCTGTTGGGTCTGGTATTCCTCCATTCCTGCCTTTGCTCTTCCCTTTTCGCTCCTGTCAGCGGGCACAAAACCCAAGCGCAGACATGAAGTCCACATGGACAGCAATAATGCATTAGTCCAGGCTGAGTGTCTGAATGCTGAATGTAATCTTTAGCATCAAAGCCATATGCCCGAATGAGCACAGGTACGGACGAACTGCGTCAGTGCTACTATTATCGGAGTCCCCTACAGTGATCATGTTTGAATTATGGTGTCAGTGAACACTGAGCCATCTGTTGGTTGCCTTTTATAACAGATGAACTTGCTGCTATTGCAGGGCAGAAGATCACTAGTAAGGGAACAAAACAATAATGTACCCACAAAGGGATCCAAATTACCACTCTTGAGCTTTGCCACTCCATCAGTTCTGACAACCCCTGGTGGCGAAGTCATCTCTGGTTCTTGCGGGTCTTTGTTCAAAACATCGGGTTGCTATAGAAACAAAGTCTCTCTTGCTGAAGTGACGCTAGTTCAAATTTACCCCTGCGGCACTCTGTGGTATCAAGCTTCAAACAAGGTGCCTCAAAAGACTGAACCGATTTCTCTCTTTCTTCCTCCATCTCTTTGTCCTCTCATCTCTCCCTTGCAGTCCGTTGATCCAGGCCAGCAGTTCACATGGGAGAACTCCAACCTAGAGGTCAACAAGCCAAAGAACCGCTATGCCAACGTTATTGCTTACGACCACTCGAGAGTTGTTCTCACCCCCGTGGATGGTAAAAGCCAAACAAATGTGTTGACCTTTAACATTTCATTATGGTGACAGATGTGTGCATGTTTAGGGAAAGCATGCAATTAGCACAAATACTGGCTCAAGTGGGCCAACAGTTAATTGTCGTCACTCTCTATAGGTGTTCCAGGAAGCGACTACATCAATGCCAACTACATTGACGGCTACCGTAAGCAGAACGCCTACATTGCCACGCAGGGCCCTCTTCCTGAGACTCTGAGCGACTTTTGGAGGATGGTTTGGGAGCAGAGAGCCAGTACCATCGTCATGATGACCAGACTGGAAGAGAAGTCCAGGGTGAGTACATACAACATCAGGACTCAAAGATAAACTTATCAGCTACATAATTTTTTTTATTTTTTTATTTTATTTATATATACAATTTTTTTAATGTAGCTGATAAGTTTATATATACAGGTCCTTCTAAAAAAAATAGCATATTGTGATAAAAGTTCATTCTTTTCCATAATGTATTGATAAAAATTTAACTTTCATATATTTTAGATTCATTGCACACCAACTGAAATATTTCAGGTCTTTTATTGTTTTAATACAGATGATTTTGGCATACAGCTCATGAAAAACCAAAATTCAAATCTCAAAAAATTAGCATATTTCATCCGACCAATAAAAGAAAAGTGTTTTTAATACAAAAAAGTCAACCTTCAAATAATTAATGTTCAGTTATGTCAAATAATAATTTTGCAGAAATGACTGCTTCAATGCGGCGTGGCATGGAGGCAATCAGCCTGTGGCACTGCTGAGGTGTTATGGAGGCCCAGGATGCCTGATAGCGCCTTAAGCTCATCCAGAGTGTTGGGTTTTGCGTCTCTCAACTTTCTCTTCACAATATCCCACAGATTCTCTATGGGTTTCAGGTCAGAAGAGTTGGCAGGCCAATTGAGCATGGTCAGTAAACCATTTACCAGTGGTTTTGGCATTGTGAGCAGGTGCCAGGTCGTGCTGAAAAATTAAATCTTCATCTCCATAAAGCTTTTCAGCAGATGATAGCTAGCTGCTGACCCTGCCCTTGATAAAACACAGTGGACCAACACCAGCAGCTGACATGACACCCTGACTGTGGGTACTTGACACTGGACTTCAGGGATTTTGGCATTTCCTTCTCCCCAGTCTTCCTCCAGACTCTGGCACCTTGATTTCCGAATGACATGCAAAATTTGAGCGACAGTCCAGTGCTGCTTCTCTGTAGCCCAGGTCAGGCGCTTCTGCCGCTGTTTCTGGTTCAAAAGTGGCTTGACCTGGGGAATGTGGCACCTGTAGCCCATTTCCTGCACACGCCTGTGCACGGTGGCTGTGCACACTTTTCTAGGTGTGAGGTTCCCTCCAAAATTTTAGTATGAGTTCCTACCCAACCGCAGAAAATATAGCATGAAAATAAAAGACAAAATACCATTGCCATCCTTTATACTGTATGACACAGTAAAATGGTTCACGACTCTCTTGGTGCTGTAAAATATCCGTCTGTGCTTGGCTTTAAAGGGACCTGCGTTTCTATGTGTTCAATCACTATGTGGGCTTTTAGCGCGCTGTTGTGCCGGGCTCAGCGAAGGGCCAGTGCTACCCATTGTTTGGTGAGGGAGCGAGTCCGTCAACTAGTTTTCTGTTCTGCTCAAATGTCATATCTGACAGCGCATAACCTGTAATTCCGCCCTCTGGAGAATTTGTGCACTGAGGTTTTTGTTGATGGATGGGAGGTCAGATGGGAGCTAAAGAGAAAGAGACATGTGTTGGCAGAGCTAGCGTGGTAAATAAGTGAGTTTTGGCAAGGCTGTGCACCCATAAAGCATTACTTCATAGGTAAAGGGCGTCCCCAAGCCCTGTGATGAAAACCTCCTGCAGAGATAGAACAACTGACCTAGTTTTACTACTGACAGGACCTACCTTGAAGAAGAAATTAACTCTACATCATTTTCAGTTGGTCTTTTCTCGGAGTAGATTATTAAATGCTATACAAAACATGCTGTTTAGGATGAATTTCTACTACTATTGTCTGATTTTAAATAATAAGCCTACATAAGAGTTTGAAAGCTTTGTCCTGAAGTACAGGTGTCTCACCCCTCTGCCATAACTTAATCATTTTAATACTACAATAAAATGAGGTAAATACAGGTCCTTCTAAAAAAATTAGAATATTGTGATAAAATTTCATTTTCCATAATGTAATGATACAAATTAAACTTTCATATATTTTAGATTCATTGCACACCAACTGAAATATTTCAGGTCTTTTATTGTTTTAATCCTGATGATTTTGGCATACAGCTCATGAAAACCCTAAATTCCTATCTAAAAAAAATTAGCATATTTCATTTTGAATTTTGGCATTTCCTTCTCCCCAGTCTTCCTCCAGACTCTGGCACCTTGATTTCCGAATGACATGCAAAATTTGCTTTCATCTGAAAAAAGTACTTTGGACCACTGAGCAACAGTCCAGTGCTGCTTCTCTGTAGCCCAGGTCAGGCCCTTCTGCCGCTGTTTCTGGTTCAAAAGTGGCTTGACCTGGGGAATGCGGCACCTGTAGCCCATTTCTTGCACACGCATGTGCACGGTGGCTCTGGATGTTTCTACTCCAGACTCAGTCCACTGCTTCCGAAGGTCCCCCAAGGTCTGGAATCGGTCCTTCTCCTCAATCTTCCTCAGGGTCCGGTCACCTCTTCTCGTTGTGCAGCGTTTTTTGCCACACTTTTCCTTCCCACAGACTTCCCACTGAGGTGCCTTGATACAGCACCCTGGGAACAGCCTATTCGTTCAGAAATTTATTTCTGTGTCTTTCCCTCTCACTTGAGGGTGTCAATGATGGCCTTCTGGACAGCAGTCAGGTCGGCAGTCTTACCCATGATTGCGGTTTGAGTAATGAACCAGGCTGGGAGTTTTGACATGGAAAATGCATCAAATGAGAATATTGCTTGCTTGTGTTAAAGTCGGCATGAAACGGAAGTTGAGATCGTCTTTTTCTCCTTATGACGTATGAGTGAAAGCGGCCTCCGAAAAAATGTAGTAGGCGGCGGCTTGATTTCATTCTTGTTGAATGGTCATTGGATCTTACATATGGTCAGTGACATCATGTCGAGAGGCGTTGCAGAATGATCAGACAGACGCGATAGCACATGAGCGCGGGAGAGAGACAGGCGTGTTTCGGGAAGGAGGAGAGAAGATTATTGATTCATGAGTTAAATCATTTATTTGATTAAATTAAATCATTTAGTAAAAATTTTTGATTAACACATTACATCACATATAAAAATTTAATGCGATTAATTTATTTCACATCACGAATAGCTGAATCGATTATAGTAATAGAAACGACTATAGATATTATAAATTTAAATGTGTTCACAATAATAATATAACTATATAACATTATTAATTAGTAACATCATTGTGTTTTTTATTTAAATTATAATCACATTGTTATAATAGTTTTGCTTTTTAAAATGTTTTGATAGAGTTTCAGATAAAAACCAAGAACTATAATGGTATTTTACATGAATATATGTGCTATTATTAAACAGAGAATAACTGAAAATGATTATGTATAATTTATTTACTATTTAAATATTATTCTCTCTTGCATTAATTTAGTGGCATTGTGAAAATACAACTTTGTTATTTAAAGTGCTTGATTGATTGAAATGATAGTGCCTCTGACTCAACCAAAAAAAAAAAAAAACTTTTTTTTTTCAGAGCAAATACACTACTGTTCTAATGTTTGGGGTCAGTAAGATTTTTTTTGTTGTTGAAACAAGTCTCTCATGCTCACCAAGGCTGTATTTATTTGATCAAAAACACAGTAAAATAGTAAAAAATGGTCAATTAAAATAATGCTATTTTAATGTGTTTTAAAATGTATTCCTGTTGTGACATCAGTCTTCAGTGTCACATGATCCTTCAGAAATCATTATAAAATGCTGCTTTGATCCTCAATACACATTTCCTATTATTATCAATGTTGGCTGCTTAATATTGTTGTGTATTTTTTTAATAAAAGTATTCTTTTTTTAAACTTACTAACTGACTGACTGTTTCTTTCTCTAAAACAGGTTAAGTGTGATCAGTACTGGCCCATTCGTGGCACAGAGACTTACGGAATGATTCAAGTGACCATGCTTGATGCTGTTGAGTTGGCAACCTACAGTGTGCGCACCTTTGCCCTTTACAAGGTAAAAAGTTGCTTGCCTTTTCCTCTCCATGTAGTAAGTTTCCGTATTTTCAGCACGCTTAAACTCCTTCCTCCCAATTTGTTCAAACAGAATGGTTCTAGCGAGAAACGCGAGATCAGGCAGTTCCAGTTCATGGCCTGGCCAGATCATGGAGTGCCTGAATACCCCACCCCTATCCTAGCCTTCCTGCGCAGGGTCAAAGCCTGCAACCCTCCGGATGCTGGACCCATGGTAGTGCACTGCAGGTGAGCGACGCTCCCCAGTCTTTCTTTTACTGCTGCCCTTTTCACTGTATTCCAATCTTATAAAACTCTGTTGTGAAGTGAACAGTTGTAGGTTTGCTTGGTGGAATTTGTAGGAAAGGTTTATACATTTAATTGAACTTTTGTGTTTTAGTTAAGGCTGTCAAGTTAACATGTTTGATTAATCATATAAAAAACTATTAATTAAATTATTATATTTAAAACAATTAAGCAATTATTGATTTAAAATGTATTTAAAATAAATGAACACATTTATTTATAACCTCTGTATTGATATGTAAATAATTTGATTATTCAGAATATAATGTAATTGTTTGTTTAAAAAAAAAAGTATCTATTGACGACCTTGGCATTAGTAGTATACAGTTTGTTTGTAGTCTAACCAGTTTGTGTCTGTCAGTGCTGGAGTGGGCCGCACGGGCTGCTTCATAGTCATCGATGCCATGCTGGAGCGCATGAAGCACGAGAAGACGGTAGACATTTACGGCCACGTCACGTGCATGAGAGCCCAGAGGAACTACATGGTGCAGACGGAGGACCAGTACATCTTCATCCACGAGGCCCTGCTGGAGGCCGCCACCTGTGGCAACACCGAGGTCCCTGCCCGAAACCTCTACGCCCACATCCAGAAGCTCACCCAGCCTCCATCTGGAGAGACCGTCACAGCCATGGAGCTGGAGTTTAAGGTGACTGCACCTATCTTACTCATGAATGAGAAAAGTCATGTTTTCCTTATTAAAGTTAAAAATGAATAGTACTTTTGCCAAAGACCATCACATGGAGCGGGTCGCCTCATGGGTGCTGCCATTTAGAGAACGTATTGCCAGCTGAATACTAGTCATTTTATCTGGATAATAACATCCCTATTTTCTGGCACAGCGCTCACTAAAATGATTGAATCATGTCTGACTGCTAATAGTTCAAACTTTTGCATTTGCATGATACATCGCAGTCTTATTATTATTATTATTAATAAAGAAAACTACTTAAAAACTATTTGTTAACTGGGAAAAATAAACAAAAATACATTTTCATGATTCCAAAACAAACTAATACATTTTTGATTTTGATTCATGATATGTTATGAACATTAACAATACACTGTCATTAAACATAACGATGCCACAGGATAGCAATATTTTAATTGAAATCAGCCCTAAAATACTATACCACAAAATAAACAGAAGTAATCAATGACAATTAATGAAAACTAAACTAAACTGGGGAAAAAAAGACAAGCTGAAAATTAAAACTAAATTAAATTTTCAATACTATTATAACCCTGATGCATCCACGCCACTAGGTGTCAGTATTAAGCCAATGATGACTGTAATATCAGTCAGCACAATGTTACAATAATGCGTGCACCTTCAGGTGGTGTGGTGTGGTGTAGTAAATCGAGCTTTGGTAACATTTCCTTGGTGACCTTTTCTGTTTCTGGTGATTGATACTCTGAAAATTAGTTTTTAGATTTGAATAAATATGTAAATGCACATGAATTTGCAAATCAGATTGCAAAGTTTAGGGTACATAAACCGATCTGGAATCAGATTGTATTCTTTCAGATTGACAAAATTAGTGCGTGTAAACAACTATTAATAACTAATAAACAACTATGACTCTATTAATGTTTTATTGAAAATGTTTTACTATTTCATCTCTTAATAGTGCTATTGGGATATAACTGAACGCTGGTATATGCTCAACTCAGAACGGATTCTAGAAGTAGAAACAGCATCTGGTACAAAGACCGGAGTGGGTACCCTGTACAGACAGAGCTTGTAGTAGAGCCAGTGGTCTCTATGCGCTCTCTGCTGATGTCCATCTGTGCTTTCTCTTCCCGCTGCCAGTCACACCCTCGCTTTCCCAGTCAGACCGTTACACCCACACCCCTCTCTACTGCTGCAGAGCTCACATTCAATTTACAATCACAATGGCACACAACTAACAGTCCCCCACGTTTAAAAACATTTCTGTTTCAGACTGTTTTCTGCTATAATGTTTTCTGACAGCTTGTTTACACTCAAGCCCTTCTGAACCCAACACTGTTTCCACAGAGACTCGCCAACTCCAAAGCCCACACCTCTCGATTCATCAGCGCCAACCTGCCATGCAACAAGTTCAAGAACCGGCTGGTCAATATCATGCCTTTTGAGTCCACACGGGTGTGCCTGCAGCCAATCCGAGGAGTGGAGGGATCTGACTACATCAATGCCAGCTGCATCGACGGATACAGGTAGCCAAACTTTTACAAAAACACTGAGGTTTTTATTCAGGTAGCTACTATAAACATATGTTAACAACTCAAGATTCTATAAGTTGTGGGTCTAAAAACTGAAAAAGTAGTTGTGTTGCATTATGAATCACGCACAGATACATTTCAAACTCAATATATACATTTCAATGTAAATATACACACTATATATTGAAGTCAGGTGTTCCAATCACTTCCACGGCCAAAAGTGTGTAAAATCAAGAACCTACGCATGCAGTCGCTTCTACAAACTTTTGTAAAAGAATGGGTTGTTCTCAGTAGCTCATTGAATTCAAGCATGACACCGTGATATGTTGCCACTTGTGCAATAAGTCCATTTGTGAAATTTCCTCTCTACTAAATATTCCACGGTCAACTGTTAGTGGTATTATAACAAAGTGGAAGCAATTGGGAACAACAGCAACTCAGCCACGGAGTGGTAGGTCACGTAAAATCACAGAAGCGGGGTCAGCGCATACTGAGGCGCACAGTGTACAGAACTTTGTGTAGCCTTCAGATTAGCTCAAGAACAGTGCGTAGAGAGCATCATGGAATGGGTTTCCATGTTTGGAAATCATGGATCAGGGTTTACAGCTGCATCCAAGCCTTACATCACCAAGTGCAATGCAAAGTGTCGGATGCAGTGGTGTAAAGCACGCCTCCACTGGACTCTTGAGCAGTGGAGATGTGTTCTCTGGAGTGATGAATCACGCTTCTTTGTCTTGCAATCTGATTGACGAGTCTGAGTTTGGCGGTTGCCAGGAGAACGTTACTTGCCTGACTGCATTATGCCAAGTGTAAAGTTTGGTGGAGGGGGGGTTATGGTGTGGGGTTGTTTTTCAGGGGTTGGGATTGGACCCTTATTTCTAGCGAAAGGAACTCTTAATGCTTCGGTATTCCAAGACATTTTGGACAATTTCATGCTCTCAACATTGTGGGAATAATTTGGGGGTGGCCACCTCCTGTTCCAGCATGACTGTGCACCAGTGCACAAAGCAAGGTCCATTAAGACATGGATGAGCGAGTTTGGTGTGGAGGAACCCAAAAAGAACATAACTGACCTCAACCCAAAAGAACAGAAAGACTGCGAGCCAGGCCTTCTCGTCCAACATCAGTGCCTGACCTCATAAATGTGCTTCTAGAAGAATGGTCAAAAATTCCCCTAAAAACACTCCTAAACCTTGTGGAAAGCCTTCCCAGAAGAGTTGAAGCTGTTATAGCTGGAAAGGGTTGGGTAACTCCATATTAAACCCTATGGATTAAGAATGGGATGTCATTAAAGCGTCCCAAAACTTTTGGCAATATAGTGTGTATATATACATACATACATACATACATGCACAAAGTTTTAACATCAGCGTTAATTTGATTTGCTCAGGTCATTTTTATCAGTGAGAATCAGATAATTGTTACAATTAGATTTAAATCATGTATTATGTTGCCGTTCCTAATAGCTACCAGCCAACTTGCCATGTTTTATCTACTCACCAAAGCCATTTTTAACTCGCATATGACGTTTAGCAAATCTTAATTTAGGCCTCTGAATCCATCTCTAAATAAATGCAGTGGTTCTGTTTACATCAGAAGAAAAATCTCGGTCTTGTATGTGGTAAATAAGATGATCAATAGCTCCTGTTTTACTCCACTGCAATATTCTCCTTAAACAATGAGCAGCACGGTGTAGTTTGTCTACATCTTTTCAGCCTTCACATTTTTTGTTGCCTTACTCTGACAGCTGTTTATTGCATTACAAAGGGAGACGCTCTCAATGGGGCGAACGCTTGAGAAAATCAGAGACAGAAAAGCGAGTGAGAAAAGGCCAGTCGTGTTTGCCGTAAAACGAAGCGTGGGCACGAAATGTCACAGAGTCTGTGAAGGAAATGTCTAGGGGCTTGATACATCAGCCCCTCTCGTTTGAATTAAAACTTAATGAGAGCTACTCTGGAGGAGCTCAACCTGTGCCAACGCGTAATTGACACCACTCCCATTTCTGAAACCAAATGAGCTTCAAAAGTGGTTCTTCGGTCACGTCTCCTTCTCTAGCCGAGCCTCTGGGTTCGTCTGCGCCGAGATTTGTTGTCTTGTCAAAAAGCAGCAATTAAGCCTCTTTTAAACAGCATGTTAATGCGATAAGCACAAAAACACGCTTGACCTTCTTGCTAGTTTACAAAGAGTTTCTCCAGTCGAGCGGACACGTCATTAGAGCTGTTTTCGTGTTGGTCTTTTTTGGTTTCGTGTTGAATTTCGTTTGATTGGGGGGGGGAAGTAACCTCCAAGGAAGAACAGCATGATTAATATAGAGGTAATTCGGCTTTGTCAAAGGCAGTGTGTCCCCGACGTCCGCTTTGTGTTCTTCGTAGCGACGTGTTTGTTTGTGTATGCTCTGGAATGAGTGGTCGCGGAGGGAGGGGGGTCTCTCGCTCCTCTTTGCTCTTCATTCTGGCTCGTCTCTTTCCATCTCTCCTCTCTTCTTCTCTGCCGTCTCTTTATTTGTCGGAACAAGGCCCTGAGCAGACTTTAATCTCCCGGTTCCATGTTATTGCCTCGCCTGCAGCACCTTCATTAGTTGCTAACCCGTGGCAGTGTTTGTATGAGACAGCGATGTGTTTGCCGTTTGCACATTGATTGTACAAGCTGCCATTTCGAAGTACGCTGCTGCCACCCAGTGGTCATGTTAATACAACACCCTAGCACAGTGTACTGTACATATGGGTAAAACAACAGATTATAGGATATAGCTTTTTCACAATCGACTTGTCTTTCTTAAAGGTTATGGAAGTGAATGTTTTGATAACTTCTGCAAGCCATTGAATTAGACGACCACCATTCCTTCAAGAACATGCCATCTTTTTTAAAAAGACCAAAGACGTATCATCAAACCCAAACGCAAAAGATTATTAATAGGCAGGGAGCGTTTCTGAATGGCTTCTGATTGGCTGTTTTTTATTACTTACAATTACTTATAATTTTATTACTGTTGATTTCTCACAACACTCAACACCTGCAAATTACACACAAAACGGTATAGTATATACTATTTATTATATAATAATATATAAATAATACAAACATTTTTACAGCACTATTTTTGTATATGTTGGTGGAAGTAACACTGTCTGACAATCACTATTTCTATATTATTATTTACATTTATTTTATTTTAGTAGTGTACTTAAAGGACACTAAAAAAGTTAACTGTTCAATAATTGATGAGACAAAAAAGAGCTATGCTAACTGCATTAGTCTCCATAGTGACTATATATGTCACATCCATATCACATCCATTCCACAGGTCACACTGTGTTACTCCTATGCGACAAACACTCAAGCAATTTTTCATAACATATTCAGAGCACAATCATAACATATTAAATGTTTATTATACATATATCATAACACAACTATTTATTGCTTGTTCACAAAAACTATATTTTTATAGGTGAAAATAAATGTTTTTCTGAGACTTTTCTTGAAAGCACTGCCACAAAAAAGAAAAGAAGATTTAAAGTGATATTTCACCCAAAAATGAAAATTATGTCATCATTTATTCAAGTTGTTCCAAACCTGTATGAATTTCTTTCTTCTGCTGAACACAAAGAAGATAGAGTGAAGTATATGGTTAGCCAAACAGATGATGGGCCCCATAGACTTCCATAGTATAGAGAGAAAGAAAAAAATACTATGGAAGTGAATGGGGCCCATCAGCTGTTTGATTAATTTAGTGGTGTTAACAGAGTCCAGCTTTCTGAAGCCTTTGTAGAACGTCACTAAGATGACCTAGATGTTCTTCCCAGGTTCCGCTATATATCACCCTATAATCTAGATATGTTGCTGCATCCAGCAAGTACACTATCATAAGTGTCTGGAAACAAACCAAAAGGCATTACTGTATACTGATATAGCCATGTGGAGGCACAGAATTTTCATTTTTGGGTGAACTATCCCTTTAAGAAAAAATCTACTAGTCCATTTCGTATATAGGCAAGGCACAGCTGTTTTGTAGCCACTGTCAAGGTCATGTGATCATTCTGGCATATTTGTGTGTTTTGCATCAAGGTCTCAACTGATGGGTTTTTTTGTGTGTGTGTGTGTGCACAGACAGCAGAAGGCCTATATTGCCACTCAGGGCCCTCTAGCGGAGACCACCGAGGACTTCTGGAGGATGTTATGGGAGCACAATTCCACTATTGTAGTGATGCTGACCAAACTCAGAGAGATGGGACGGGTAAGAGCATGTTCGTCCTTTGAAATTGCATCATGCTGTTTTGATCAGGTATAAATTCCAATTTTTCCACATCCTGCAGGAGAAGTGCCATCAGTACTGGCCTGCAGAGCGCTCTGCCCGCTATCAGTACTTTGTGGTGGATCCCATGGCTGAATACAACATGCCCCAGTACATCCTGCGAGAGTTCAAAGTCACAGATGCCCGGGTACGTGCATCTCTCACCTGAAGGAATCTGCCAGAGGAGCGTTATTTGTGTTTGTTATTTCATATGAATGTCACTCAGTATGGGACTTGAGGGCACCGCTGGGGTGTGAGCAATCTGTTGCTGGCGGCGGATGTTTCGTTCTCACATCCTGCGGCTCGCCTTGGACTTCAGAGCTTTCTGCCAACTATAAATAGTGGCAAGGTTATGAATAAGCTTGTAGCTGAAACGCATACACACGGTCATAAACCGAGCATATGGACAGAGGCTCCCTTCTGCGCGCGGTCTGACCAGCTGTTGTGTGCGTATGTGAGAGTGAAATCAGCAGCCTAATAAACCGGTAACTCTTCACTCCCTTCAGGACGGTCAATCCAGAACCATTCGGCAGTTCCAGTTCACTGATTGGCCAGAGCAGGGAGTGCCAAAAACCGGAGAAGGATTCATTGATTTCATTGGCCAAGTTCATAAAACCAAGGAGCAGTTCGGGCAGGATGGACCAATCACTGTGCACTGCAGGTATGCTGATCTGTGACTGGACAAGTCTGAATGAAAATATGGATAGAAAAATGTGTGAGGGATAGTATACCGTCAGGGATAGTATACAGTCAGTATACAGTCAGATCAGCGTCACACTATAAACCCCAACATGAAGCAGAGCGGTCTTCCTGGTAACACCCTGATGGGGCTTTATTTTGTGGTAATGACCAACTGACTGTACATGGCTATTTAAGACAAAAAGGGCATGAGCACATTTATTTGCAAGGTTCTCTTACTTTTTAACATTTTATGTAATTAACCTTTTATCACATTGTATGATTAATTAATAATTTGTAATAATAAATAATACAAAATGATGTAATAATAAATAATTGTACGTATTAACAAATAAATACTTTTACACTTTTTAAATTGTATTATTTACTTTAATTTTTAAAATTAAATTAAATTTGTTGTTATTTTTAATGTAATTAAAATGTTGTTATTATTGGTTATTATTTGAAATATATTTTAATGTTTTAAAATGTTATATAAAATAAAATGTAATGAATAATCATTTTTAAATCAATTATTATTAGTTTACATTTTTTATTCTATAATTTAATTATTTTCATAATAAATTGCTTGTTATTACTTTCTTTTATACATTTTCTTTTTACAGATTTAAAATTTAATTTGTACCACTTATTTAATTTAATAATTTGTAATAATACACTATTTCTTTTTTTACTTTTCTTTATTATTTTTAGTTTGGCAAAAAAATTTAATTGTATTATTTTAAGATTTTATTTAATTATTTATCATACACTTTTCATGAAATTGAATTAATTTCTTTTAATACATTTTTCTTTTAATATTTTTTTCACAATTATTAATAAATAATAGTACACTTTTTAAATTGTATATTTTAATTTAAAAAAAAAATACTATTTAGAATTTTTATTTAATTTCTATGGCCCTGTTTACACCTGGTATTAAGGTGGATCTGATCACGACGAGGGACACACATACCCGTTTACACCTGGCGTTTCTTTTGTCCACTTTCAACCACTTCTGTCCTGATTTCTTCGAGGGGAGGGTCTATGGGTGGGTACACGTATGGGCTTCTTCAGATCTTTCGATCTAATGTACAAAATATAAGCTTGTGCAATTTTACATATGAACACGGAAGGAGACGGCGGAAAAACGCACAGAGAGCAGCAGCTTTCGTTTCTGCTCTGACACCTGCAAGACCACGGCAAACGCTGTGAGTGCGTGTTAGAAAGCAGGAATGGTGAGAGAACATTGTTCTTGGTACGTTTCTTTTCATCTTCAAACCAAACTGGGGTCTTCAGCCTAGCTAGCATGCTTCCTATAATGTTCACGCATTAGGTCAGTAGGCGTTTTTTTGTGGCTTTTCGAACGCATGAGCATCGACTAAAACAAAATGCATCTTAATACCAGGTGTAAACAGGGCCTATCACAGCCTCACAAACACTAGACAGCAGTGTTATGCGTCACGTAGAGCCTTCACCCTTGTGTCACAGGTGTTAAGTTAACAGTTGCTGTTTTTCAGTGCTGGAGTGGGAAGGACAGGTGTTTTCATCACTCTGAGTATTGTCCTGGAGAGGATGAGATATGAGGGTGTGGTGGATCTGTTCCAGACGGTCAAGACCCTGCGCACACAAAGGCCTGCCATGGTGCAGACAGAGGTACGGTCCTACTGCTCAAGCATTATAGCACCACTTGTCAAATATGCCTTTAAAGCTGCTGGTTTTGACTTATAATACTTGGAATTATCAGATGATAAGTATTGATCAGATGCGTCCATTCCTTCAACAACACGTGCTCTCCAACTGCATCCAAGTTCTCTGATTAACACACCAATGTTGTTCGTAGAGCGTAGCGTTATTTCTCAGGACACCTATTTCAATGTTATCTGTCAAGAACATTCTGTCTGTGTTATTAGTTAAAGAGGCGAGTGTTTCTCGCACTGACGCACACTGTGTTTCCCCTGCAGGACCAGTACCAGCTGTGCTACAGAGCCGCTCTGGAGTACCTGGGGAGCTTTGATCACTATGCAACGTAACCACTCCTGGACCACAGCCCTCTGGTACAACTCTTCAGGAGTGCACCAAGTGTTCCTTCTGAGCCACCGTTCCCCCACCCCATCCTGTACAGAGATCTGGGGGGGTGGGAAGGGCAGGCTATCCAGTGGCTGGTTAACCAATCACAGCAGTCCGTTATTGACTGGCACCAAGAGATTGCTTTAAGAAATATAGACAACTCTCTTTCAAGAAGCACCATCTAAAAAAAAAAACTATATTCTAGTTTCTCTTTAGCGTACGCCAACCCACACTACAGTCGAAGGCTACTGGTAGCACTAATTCTTCTTTTTTTCCTTCCTGTTTGAATCATGATTATCATTTGTTATTATTTTAAAAATTCAGTACGACAATATTGTTATTATTCTTATTTAGAATATTTGTTTTTTTTAATCATCTTTTAACATCTTTTGTCTTAATGGCCTTTTCCATGGGTCTACCTTTTCCTTAATTGGTACTGTTTTCTTTTCTTTTCTTTATAATAGGTTATTTTAGCACAAGAACATGTATTTTTAACATGTTCCTGATACTAATACCAGAGAACCGCTGTTCTCTAAGCTGCTGATGGTTTGACTTTGTAACATGATTTTACGTTATCTTTTTTTGTTTTGTTTTTTTGTTATGTATAATTGGTCTTATTGGGCTAAAATGAGTGGGTTCACTTTTGGAGAAGCCTTTAATGTTCTGTCTGTCTCAATGATAAAAGAAAAATCTCCAACTGTGAGATGTAGGCCCTACGTGTTTGGGTTTGTGGTACTAAATAAGAAAAACCTTTGGTAGGGGAAAGCAAATCAACTAATGAATAAAATCAGCACTGTACAGAACTCAGTAGGGGTTAAATGTGATTTGTGAAGAATAAACCTTCTGACTGGAGCGCGTTCACTGTGAGGGACGATACCGGGAACCGAACGCAATATTGACGAAAAGTGCCCCTCTCACCCCGCTTCTCTGTAACATTTGAAGACCTGATATTGAAATGAGACCAATCACCGTTGGCAACCTGTACAGTATAAACCACTCCCCCGAGGGAGAGTCAGCTCTGTTTAATCCAACTCTTCTTTTTATACAGAAATATATATATATATACATATATATATAAAAATATATATATACATAAATTTATAATTATGAATAAATATAAATACTATTATAGATACAGTATATAAACAGCTTCTGCTCTATTGTCCATAATTCTCTCAAAACGTAATCCTGGACTTTTCTTGATATACCAACATAGAGAAAACTACACGAGAGACTGCTGTGTGTGAATCTATTCATGGTACAAAAGTTATATCTACTGTATTATCTACGCACCCCGGGTTTTTGGCGGTCTCCTCTGATGGGATGGGGCAGCACAACACAAAATAAAAACACTTCCTACAGGACGTCATTTCATGCCTGCTCGATTACAACCGGCATGTTAAAGGGAGACCTGGCCATACGTTCAGAATATGTTGGCAAGTTCATTTTTACCTTGTGAATGATTAGTGCTGTAGAGGTTCGATCTGTTGTATACACAGTCTGTTTTCTATTTGTTAATAAGAAAACTGGAATAAAAAATGTTGCAGGAAAAAACTCCTTGATGTTAATAAAGTTCAATAATTGGTTTTTGTACAAAATATCGTCTGTGTGTGTTTCAAGTCAGTGTGTTATTTGATTTAAACAGAAGACAAAATGACTTGATGTTAGATGCCTTCAACTTTGTAAAGCAGTCTGTGATGGCTTCGGCTGTAGTTATTCAGCAGGGAACAACTTGTTCTTTGGATTTCTGTCATTAATGTTCAGTGAAAAATAAATAATATTCTGTCAATTCGAGCACTGGGTAAAACGGTCCTAAAATAGAAGCAGTGCGACCTCTGTTTTGGTTGAACATTAAGGAGAGCTGAAGCCCTTTACAATGAGTTACAAATGCCTATGCTTCAGAAGGATGCCAACTTCAGGAATGATGTTTTTTTTTTACATGTGCCTGATCGTGTGAATATGGAACTCTTTTATCACTGAAGCTGTCAATCATCGTCAGTTATGTGAATGAGTTCTACATTCTAGTTGTCTACGCTCTTGAATGAAAATCCGTAAAAAAAGGGCACGATGTACTGTATTAAATTGACAATTTTCCGTAGTCATTTTTCACAGGTGTTTTACCTGTATTTAGAATTTTGAACTTCATTGCGTTCTATGTTAGGGTTAACGGAAATGCCCATAAAATTACTAGATAATGTCTAGGTAATAAGCTACCAGTACTTTTTCCATTATTTTACAGATTTATTTTTTTTACAGTGTATCTCTTACTTGCAAAACGGCTCCCATGTGTTGAACTTAATTCATGTAAAAGACATAAACAAACAGTCAATATTAGGTGACGTGCATTTAAGACTCTTTCACAAACTAAAATGGTTCCAAACAAGTCCATGGTGGAGCCAATGCATCTCAGAGAAACACTGATATTTCGCTGATTCCACATTTTTAAATGAATCGGCGAGACTTGCTTTGTTCCTGAATGAACCAGCCATTTTGAATGAATCATTTGACTCGCAAAGACAATGGTTTGCCACCTACTGCTGGTTTTAGTTTTATATATTCAAGACATATAGAAGGCATATGCATACACACACACACACACATAATAGGTATATTATATACTACATGATGCAAATGTATTATTTGATAAATTTTGTTTTAATACATATTAAAAGCCTTTATAAATTATTTAGATGCGGAGCAAAACAATTAAGGAATGGCACAAAATAATCATATAATAAATACTATTATCCTACAACATTTTGACAAAGTTATTAATTGACACATTTTAAAGAGGTAAAACAAGAATATAATAGAAATGCTTAAAGGGGACATATTATGTTCCTTTTAACAAGATGTAATATAAATCTCTGGTTTCCCCAGAATGTGACTGAAGTTTCAGCTCAAAACACCCCCCAGATCATTTATTATACCTTGTCAAATTTGCCCTTATTTGGGTGTGAACAAAAACATGCCATTTTTGTATGTGTCCCTTTAAATGCAAATGAGCTGCTGCTCCCGCCACACTTTCAGAATAGCGCAGATCTTTTACTTGAGCTTTGGATAACTTACTCCATCAACAACAAAACAGGCACATCTCACTCAGCAAAAATGTCGGAAATAGCCTGTTGTGGAGTACAGTCTTAGTTGTTTGAACCGGAGTCAGACAGATGAGAGACTCAGGAAGAGTTTGCAACTTTTAGACTGCACCTGGACATTTCTGAATAGTTAGTGGATGTTAAGTTGAACTCTTTGACCAGGAGTCTATGGAGACTCACAGAACTTTTGTCATGATTTTTGCTCCAGCTAATGTTAGCTAATAGCTAATAACAGCAAGTAAACAGAAATGGCGGCCTCTGTGCTTCTCACTCAGGGGTGTGTTTATGCTAAAAGGGCAGATCATCAAGAGGGTTTCCCTACTTATACATTTTGAGGGATTGATAAGGATTAATGAGGATTATGAAATAAGTATTTGGTGGATTTTTATCATTATAGGCCTGTTGTTTACACACTGTGGACACACATCTGTGTTGAAACACCTTATAAAGCTAGTTTTGCATAATAGGTTAATAGTTTTTCACTTTAAGAGCTGTTGGCCCATTTACTTGGAGTATAGCCTATCAACAATACCTCTGGCAAATCAATGGCTGTAATAATTAGGCTACATCAATCATACACTGAATTCACAAATTGTTTTGCATATTAATAATTATCTACACTCTTCTAAGCTTAACTTTGTTCGATGCTGATACATAATTACCTTGTTGAAAAGCGTTTCTGTGATCCAAGAGCTCTAATATTTCAAGAGACGCTTTAACACAAAACAGGCAACTCATGAATAGTCATGTATTCTCTGCCTAGTGTCACCGATTATCTCATTCTCAGAAATCTCAGACACTGATTTGTATCAAGCAATGTTTCAGCTCCTGGCACAGGGAAAAGCTATATTCTTCCTTGTTTGATATTGCTTAACTATACCATATGTAAAAATAAAAATAATAAAAATCCTCATACAGGGGCCTTTAACTGTTAATTATGTATCAGATATGTGCTTTTATTGCAATGTTTATTGACTATGTTTGGTTGATCCCTGGTTACGCTATAAATAATAAAATTTGACTCCATAGAGTCGGTGAGTATAACCGTGAGTGCAGAGGCATCAAGCATTTTGAAGAGAGTCGGCAAGGGATCATGAGGATGCTTTTTACACAGGATTTTGGGATCTGAATTTTAATTAATATTTTCATAACTCTGAGAATTTGCTTAATTTTTTATTTACATTTAATTGTTGATAATTCACTGATTATATCCACCCATATTTTTTTATATTTAATGACGCATTATAATCTCCCCATAAACACAACACTTTTCAGGATATTAAATCAACGCAAACAAATTTTGCCGTGCCAAATACAGAATTTGACCATTTTAAACATTTATTCTTAAATAGATGTTATCTTGTCGAGAAACTCCGTCCACCACTCCTTCATTATGAGAAACATTTATATGGGCCTGCCATTTAATCTCTCTTCCTTTGAGATTGATTATATATTATTGACCAACGAATAGCAGATCTGATGACACTGACGTGATATTGGAAGCTGATTGGCCTTAAAGGGTTACTTTACCTAAAGATGAAAATTCTGTCATTATTTATTCACCCTCATGTCATTCCAAACCCGTAAGACCTTCGTTCATCTTCAAAACACAAACTAAGATACTTTTGATGAAATATGAGAGTTTACTGACCTCTTTTTAATTACCACTTTCAAGGCCCCGAAAAGACATAATCTGAATGATTGGGAAAAGAGGAGGAAAAAAACATCATGCCCCACATCCCGGTCTTTAGTGATGCATCTGAGAATGCTCAGTCTCTGTACTCAGGATTCTCAGATGACACACAGAAGACTGAGCAGCACTCAAAAAAATGATACATTGGCACATGCTCTACACTTCAACACGATGGTAACCTCCAAAAACACAGAACACAAACTTTTAAATACCATGCAACATAACAAAACATTAAGCATTAACAAGTCACTCCATTTTCTCATCTTGTTAAAATACATCAAATAGCACTTTATTTAAACATTTACTCTCCGAATTCAGCCCCTTTGCAAAGCATGATGGGAAGTGAAAGTCCTGTTTGATTGGGTTACTTGATTGAAACATGTTATTTCAAAATGAAAACAAGTTATGTCAAAGAGTAATGGTTTTAAGTCGGTTTAACATGAATCTGTTTCATTTGAACCAGAAACCTGATATAATTGTGTTAAATCAAGATTAATTACTTAAATAAAGTGAACAGCATCATAAAATCGAGTGAGTGGAGTGAGTGGAGGCAGAACAAGACACAAGGAGCACCCATGCCTGACGGGTCCCAACAAGGAGCACCAGTGCCCACCAGGTTCCAACAGGGAGCACCTGTGCCTGTTAGTTCTGAGATGGGAAAACGCATCTTATCCCTGGTCTTCAGTGATGCTTCATGAGAAACATCTGAGAAGCACCCACCTGTGCCTGCTGGGTCCCAACAAAAAGGAAAACTCAGGATCCCTGAACATCTGATTAAGCATCTGCAAAAAGCCTTTTTTATATATATATATATATATATATATATATATATATATATATATATATATATATATATATATATATATATATATATATATATATATATATATATAGGAGCACCTATTCCTGCTGGGTCCCCACAGAGCACCCTTTGCACTCTGTGTCCCACAAGAGACACCTATATGCCTCCCAAGACTCAAAGGGGCTCACATGTTCCCCACATGGAGCACCCATGCCAGACAAGGTCCCAGCAAAAACTAAAGATCCCTGAGCCACTGAGACAGGAGCTACTGCAGCAGAAGCCTCAAGCTTCTTCTATTCAGGAAGCACCCTTGCCTGAACAGATCTCAAAAAATGAAAAACTAAAGATCCCTGAGACGATGAGATGGGAGCTGCTGCAACAGAAGCCTAATGCTTATTCAGGGAGCACATGTCTGTTCCCGACACCTGTGCCCAACAAGATCCCAGAAAAAGAAAAAAACTTAAGATCCTTAAGCCACTGGGGCAGGAGATGCTGCAGCAGAAGCCAATAGCCTCTTCTCTAAAGGGAGCACCTGTCTGTTGCCCTGTTAAAGTCAGGGACCGATAGCTAAATTTGCTATTCCAATTTAATATTTTTTGTATATTTGTGAATATTGTATATTTGTAAATATTGGTGTTTGTACATATTTTATATGAATGTATAATACAATTACAAAATAAAATATAAACTTTATTTATTAATTTAAAAGAAAACAATGATCACGGTATGCAACAGGTTCATGAAATATTGGTAACACTTTACTTAAAGCCTTTGAAAAGTGTTAAGAGATGATAAATGTATTCGTAATGTACATTAAAATGCATTGTATATTTTCATAAATAATTGTAAATAAAGTTAAAATGCATAATATTTGCAGATTCCTTGGTACACCTGAAATTGGTTGTTTTTCATGTTTTATACCTTATTATGTATTATATGTGGTTATAATTATTCATGAGACTATGCAATGCATTATAAAGTGCATAAGCCATTATTAATGCATTAGAAATACTTGTATAATGCATTATATATAGTGTTACTGAAATTGTATTCCATTTGATTCTTGTTAGGGGAGTTGCCATAGTTTCTAAATCTAAGTTTCAAAAACTTTTCCACTAAATATCAGTGGACTAGTGTTTTGAATAATTAGGCCTATTTGAAATCTCAGCTCTTATGTGTATTTCTGTAACCAAAACTTTGTAGGCCTACACTAAATCTTAAAATTCACCTTGTAACCTCACATATAGCTTGAAATAATCTCACATGAAAGTAATTCATTGCCATGTGTAATTAAATTACAATTTGTAATATATTTCTTGATCAAACTTGTAGCCTACAGCAATATTTAATGTCAAATGCCAATGCTTCAATGCACCCAATTACATCGTAATGTCAAGATTTCTGAAAATTAAAACAACAACTACTAGGATATTTATTTCACTTTTTATTTAGAAAATAAAAAATGTGCAGGCATACATGCTTACATTCAGATTTCCTCACTTAGGCTATACACAACATTTAAAACAAAATCTGTTTAATTTTATTCTTTTATGCTTTTAAAATCATTCTTCTTTTTTATTATTATTATTCATTGTTATTGTCGGGGATTATCACGAAATTGGTATTTTGGTAAATTGGACATGGATGCGGTGTAATTTTAAATTGTATACTAATGGGTCAGACTCCAATGTCATGTGTTAACAAGGCAAACATTTAACATAAAACGGAGACTAAATTAAAATGTTTGCAAAACAACGTATTCCTGCTATTAAGTGAACAACACAAGACGTGTATGTGTATGGCACATAGACAGTAAGGTATGGCAGACAGCAGGCGGGCTACTGTAAACGTGACAGTGATTTGATTGGTTATGGTGACTGTGGTTTGGGTGGACCAATAATAGTAAACAAATCCCGTGTGCGCATGCGCAGTGTGCGAGTGCTGATGGAGGTTTGTCAGGAGAAGGATCTGCTGTTAGCTAATCATTTCTACAAAGGTTGAGCGCAGCTATTATCATTTTGTTCGACAGAGTCAGTAAGTATTTGCATATTACTTCCTTGTGATTTTCTGTGTTCGCGCTATTTCTATAATGTATCGTTGAAAAGCGGTAATAGTGTTAATAGTGGTAAAGTTGCTAGCTTCGAAGAGCTAACCGATCCACTTTCTCTACTGCAACCAACAGCTAGTTTCTCAATTTACTCGCATTTTATATTATATTTATCATTTGTACTTGGTATATTTTGCACACCCTGTCGTGTACTTAGTTTAGGTTGGATCTTTTAATTTATCCGATGATAAATAAACGATACATTTATACATGATGATATTTACGTTTGGCCTAACTCGTTAGCCTAGCCATACGACTTTTAAAGAGACGCAAACGTTAGCCAATCAGCATCAGATCTTCTGAATACAAGGCGTGGCGTGTATTGTGTATATATACTGTACGGGTTACACTTGAAGAATATGAGGTTTTTGTCTCACTGTCTCTTAGCCATATAAGGCCTATTTGGCAGCATTTTCACAGGAAAGCTGCTCGGATGTAGTTTCTCTCATGTGGTTTAAAGTTTTTTACACATTTCTGCTAAAACATCTGTGGTTAACCAAATTCACGGGAAGTTAATGAAACCTAGCAACCCAGCTTAACAATAATGTGATGTAAATTAAGCCAACGTGACTGGGTGTTCAAACTGTGTCTGGGGGTTAGGTGGGGGGGATTTAAAAAAATAGATAAATAGTTAACTAAATAAATAACAATTATATTAAAATGAATTTAAATAAAAGTGTATATAAATAAATACTAAATCTAAAAATACAGTGCAATGTAAGCTAAATATTTTCCAAACAATATATAGACATTTATAATAATAATATTTACAGTATAAATTGGGTATAAAAGTAAAAAAGGAAATATGTAAATAAAAAGGAAATATGATGTACCTCACAAAAGATCATATTTGGTTGAAAATCCCTGTTATATAATGCTTTAAAGCACAACTGTAAGCTTGATTTTAATGTCACATAATTTTTGATACATGCTTTCATTCTGTTCAATGAATTCCCATTTTTCATGTTTCAGTATTTTGCTAATATGGTCTGTTTTATGTAAGTTATACATTGAGAATACAGTCCCAATAACATTTGTCATACAGGTGCTAAGGACTGGGGCGGTCAAGATGGCATCGGACACGCCGGTTTCGAGGGGTATTATGACCTTTTACCCCACTGTTGAAGAGTTCAAGAACTTCAGCCGCTACATTGCCTACATGGAGTCCCAAGGTGCACACAAGGCAGGCCTGGCCAAGGTTAGAGGAAAACACTACTCTTTACTCATAAGGCTACTGCTGTCAATGAGTCATTCACAAAATTTTATTGTTTGCTGAACTACAGATCATCCCGCCCAAAAACTGGAAGCCTCGGCGTTCATACGATGACATTGATGACCTGCTAATACCTGCACCGATTCAGCAGGTTGTGACTGGGCAGTCAGGGCTGTTTACACAGTACAACATCCAGAAAAAAGCCATGACTGTGAAAGAGTTCCGCAAAACTGCCAACAGCGACAAGTAAGTCTCGTTGACTCCTTTTCTTATTATTTATTTTCCAGTGGAAATTGATTATAACCGCATCTGTCCTTCCTTTTTAAGGTTTTGCAGCCCTCGCTATGATGATTTTGAAGAGCTTGAAAGGAAATACTGGAAAAATGTAACCTTTAACCCTCCCATCTATGGAGCTGATGTGAACGGGACTCTTTATGAGCCGGTGAGTAAACGCTTGTAAGCAATCTGAATGAATATTATTTTCGTTTGTGAGCTTTGATGTGAATGGAGTCATTGTTTCTTTTTTCGTGTATTATGCAGGATATCAAAGAATGGAATGTAGGGCATTTGAATACCATCCTTGACACCGTGGAGCATGAAAGTGGTATTACTATAGAGGGAGTAAACACACCCTACCTCTACTTTGGCATGTGGAAAACCACTTTTGCTTGGCACACTGAAGACATGGATCTCTACAGCATTAATTACTTACACTTCGGGGAACCAAAGTCCTGGTAATTGCACTTGTAAAACCTGCAGCTTTCAATGATTTCAAGTCTTGAATTGATTTTGATAAATGTCATTTGTGCTAAATTTGTGTGGAATGATCTTGTAGGTACTGCGTGCCTCCAGAACATGGAAAAAGATTGGAGCGTTTAGCCAAAGGTAAACCACCTTTTGTGTTGTCAATTCTGCACACACAAATATTGATAAAGCTTGATTTATATTTACTTATATGTATATTACTTACCATTGTTATACAGGCTTTTTCCCTGGAAGTTCACAAAACTGTGAAGCATTTCTTAGACACAAGATGACTCTTATTTCACCTTCAATTCTGAGGAAGTATGGTATTCCTTTTGAAAAGGTATGTTTTTATGATGATCATGAGTGCATTTTGCCCAACCGATGACTTATTGTAATCATTAGTAGATGATTATGCTTCCTTAGGATACATGTGTTTAGAAAGTTTTGTAATGCCATTTTTGATCTCTAGATCACTCAGGATGCTGGAGAGTTCATGGTGACGTTTCCATACGGCTATCATGCAGGCTTTAACCATGGTTTTAACTGTGCAGAATCTACCAACTTTGCCACAAGACGATGGATTGACTATGGAAAACAAGCCATACTGGTAAAAAATAAAGTCAAAAGTTGGGATCAGTAATATTTTTTTTCATGACCATTTTGCTCACAAAGGCCATTTGTGATCAAAAATACAGTAAAAACAGTAATATTGTGAAATAATACTATTTTATTTTTGTATTTGAATATGTTTCAAAATGTAATTTATTCCTGTGATGGGAAAGTTGCATTTTCATTAATACCCGCCAAATGCAGGTGGATTTCAGCAGTGCCGTGTAACACAGCCACTCCTACTAGCCACTATGGCAGGTTGAATTGCATACATTTTTAAATTGTAGTCTTTTAAAAAGGCATCTGAAAAAATAAAGAGTAAAATACACACAAAATAATGTCAAAATGCCGGTCTTAGCGAGTACTCATGACAGTCAGTTATGTTTAAAGTGAACGTAAACCGATACCTTTCAAAATTGTGGCCAGTGAAAGGCTGAGTGGCTAGTAACCCCTAGCCACTTTGGCTGGTGAGCAAAAAAGTTTAATGTCAAACCCTGACTATCAATGTTGAATATGGTATGAATATGAAAGTATATGGAATAGTTCACCCAAAAATGAAAATACTGTCATTATTTACTCACCCTCAAGTTGTTCTAAACCTGTATGAATTTCTTTCTTCTGCTGAACACAAAGGAAGATATTTGGAAGAATGTTTGTAACCAAGCAGATCCCGGCAGCCATTGACTACCATAGTGGGGAAAAAATACTATGGTAGTCAATGGCCAAGACCTGCTTGGTTACAAACATTCTTCCAAATATCTTCCTTTGTGTTCAGCAGAACAAAGACATTTATACCGGTTTGGAACAACTTGAGCATGACTAAACGATGACATAATTTTTGAGTGAACTATCTCTTTAAGAACTATGTGATGTTTTTTTTGATGAATAGAAAGTTGAAATAAAAGTGAAATAGAAATCTTTTGTAACATTATGAATGTCTTAACTGACGCTTTTGATAAATGTAATGCATCCTTGCGGAAGTATTAATTTAATTTTACTAAATATTACTGACCCCAAACTGTTACACAGTAGTGTAAACTGTTGTAATTTGCATCAACAACATTTATCTTGTACTGAAATGTCTGTACAGAGCATATTGCATCAATCTTTTATATAAAAAATCTTGTATATTTTCCCCTCAGTGTTCATGTAGGAAAGACATGGTGAAGATCTCCATGGATGTGTTTGTAAGGAAATTTCAGCCCGAACGGTATGAGCTGTGGTTGGCGGGGAAGGACAATGCTCCCATTGACCACTCCAAGCCCACGCCTGAAGCAGCTGAGTTTTTAGGTGGAGAGGCTGGAAAGAGTAGTGCTCAGGAACTCTGCATTGAGAACCAAAGTAGTGAGGGACAAAAGAAAAGGTGAAAAATAACACTCACTTTATTTCTTACATTGTACATTCTATGTTTAAAACATATAATAGCAATCTCAACTGTTGCCTTTTACAATTAAATTAGCCTCGCCAAACAAAGGATAGGAACCAAACGACACAGAGTGTGTCTAGACTTACCAGATGAAGTTCTTCCAAAGAATGAAACAAACGATGAGGAGGCTGAATATGGCAAGAAGGGGCGCTTGACTCCATACACAGAACAATGCAGAGAGTATCAAGGTATGTCCTGTGGTTATGGCCTTTTTTTTCAACTTTAAGTGATAGCGGTGTTTTGAACTCCTTTGTTTTTGAAATTTGAAATTTTAGAATTGAAGGACGAAGACGACCTGCTGCCAGTTACGGGTTCGACCAATTTAAAGATGCTTTCAGGTTCCAGAAGTCCTGCATCTGGGGAGTGTGTTAGGGGTGCAGGTTTTAGTGCAGCCTGTACACAGTCCTTCCCAAAGCGTCATCTCTCTATAGCATCTGTCCCTACTGTCCCTCACTGCCTGTCAGCAGTGCCACGGATTTCTACCAAACCAGGGGTGGCGAGCCTTCTCTTTCATAGGACACTGAGCCCGTCAGATGCCCTACAGGTCCATAGCTATGCAGCCAAATCAGCGCTCTGTAAACCTCAGCAACCCAAGACAGAGGAACCCAGAGAAGACCTCAATGACCCAGACATTCAACTAGATGTGAGGCCAGATACGCCAAGTCCACAACCCCACACAATTGACTCCACAGACACAGAGGTTGGTAACTGCATTGTCTTAGTGTGTGTATTTCAAAAATTAGCATTTTGAGTGATTTTGTAGATAAGCATATATATATATATATATATATATATATATATATATATATATATATATATATATATATATATATATATATATATATATATATATATATATATATATATATATATATATATATATATATATATATATATATATATATATATATATATATATATATATATATATATATATGTATATGTATATGTATATGTATATATGTATATATATATATATATATATATATATATATATATATATATATATATATATATATATGTGTATATGTATATGTATGTGTGTGTATATATATACTGGCTTTATTTGGCTTTATTCACAAGTATGACATCACACATAATGTTTTAAAAACAAGCTCAAAATTAAGCACATGCACAACACACATCCAAATGAAAATCCTTGCTTTTATTTAGAACGAAATCGAGGGAGAGAAAGAGAATAAGAGCATGAAGAGGAAACTGCAGCCGCTCAGCAAGTTGCCGTGCTTGCATCCCCTGCTCAGAGAGAACTCCAGTGATGACGGTTAGGATCTGTTTCATGGTGTTCATTTATTGGTGCATCACTGTTTGCCCTTTCTTATTAACTCCTTCACTCCACAGAGATTCAGGAACCTGCGGCAGAGCTAGAGGAGACTGATCCCTGGGCCAGACTCCTAGCTCCCATATGGCAAAGCAGGCCTCGTGACTTTAGAGTTGAGAAGGATTTCAACTTCCGCATGGGCCAGCAACCGCCATACTGTGCAGTGTGTACCCTCTTTCACACGTATACACAGGTAACACATGCTATTACTATCCTCACAAAAAATCTATTATTACTCCGCCAACACGGCAAGATAGTCTCACTGGCAGTTTGATGCCGCCATTGGCTCAGAAATCACACACCTGCTTATGTCTGGTGGATTGTAAAGACAAAATATGTGTAAAGATGTGATGCAATCAGAAGTATTTATTCATTTATTTGTTAGCTGATAATTAAAAGATGACTTGTGTGAACCTCTAAAAGATTGTATCATGCACATTGCCAATTCTTCCATGTAGAGTGATGTAATCCATCTGAGCCAGAGTGGTTCTGCAGCTGAAGGAGGGGAGAAGAGGACCATGCCACTGATTCCAGAGATGTGCTTTACCAGCAGCTCTGAGGGACACCTGTCCACCGCGAATTTGGATAAAGATGGCACTAGCCAACTCGTCAGCTGCTCTGTGTGTAGTGTGCGCGTACATACCAGTAAGTTTGTCTTGCACTGTTGCCGCTGAAATATGTGCAGTTGAAATGGCAAGTCACTGCATTTCTACTTCTTTTATCATTTTGTATGCCATTTACATCACCGTTCAAAAGTTTGCAGTCAGTAAGAAATTTTGGAAAGAAATTAATACTTTTACTCAAAAAATTGTAGCATGGTTTCCATAAAAATATTAATCCACACTACTGTTTTCAACATTGATAAGAAATGTTTCTTGAGCACCAAATCATCTTATTAGAAAGATTTTAAAGGATCATGTGACTGGAGTAATGATGCTGAAAAATCAGATTTTTAACCATTGTTGGATATCTGATTTTAATTGTATTCCAAAAGTTATTTGGGAATGTAGAAACTTGGGGTCTTGTCTGATTAAAACACAGGGCAAACACCAGTCTTTTGTTTTCATTAGATTCAGGATGCTTAAAGTCTTGAGTAGTTCACATGACATGAGTTTCAGAAATGAGCAGGATGGAGCAGATTCATAAGGAGTAAATGGACAGGATTGTCTTTAGTCATTAATGCATCCTATGGAAATGATTCAAAGGAATACAAAAGAATCAAAGGAAGGAAGTGAGGTCTACTTATAGCCCTTGGCCAAGCGTTTAGGGGTTATTTAGTGAACTAGATTTGATAATGTACACTGCCGTTCAAAAGTTTTTGATCTGAATGATGTTTTTAGAAGAAGTCTCTTATGCTCACCAAGGCAGCATTTATTTTTATTGAAAATACAAAAAAACTAATATTGTGAAATATCATTAAAATATAAAACCTTTTATATTTGAATATATTTTAAAAGTAATTTATTTCTGTAATGCAAAGCTGAATTTTCACCATCATTACTCCAGTCTTCAGTGTCAAGTGATCCTTCATGATCCCATATTTTTAACAGTATTTATCTGAAATAGAAAGCTTTTACAACATTGTACTACTGTTCAAAAGTTTTGGGTCAGTAAGAATTTTTGGGAAAGTTAAAGGAACACTCCACCGTTATTAGAAATAGGGCTTATTCAAATTCTTTCCTACATTTAGAAATGTAGGCAAATGCATTTTTGTCTCAGTTCATGCATTTTAGATTGGCAGGGTCGCGCGCGCTTTTAGTAGCATAATGAAATGGAATCTATGTTGGCAGCTAAGCATGTCCCGAGTAAAAGTGATTAAAAAAAACCCCACCTAATTACTGCGAAGCACTGCTACTTGGGTGCCGAGATATCACATAACACATGAAATCCCCAAACATCCCTGCACCCAAGTAGCAGTGCTTCTGAAATCACATAGTCTTAACCTGCATCGCTATTTGTATTTGTTGTGTATACGCAGGCCACAAGAAGTAATTAGGTGGTGGTGTTTTTGTTTTTTTATCACTTTTACGCAGGACAAGCTAGCTGGCAACATAGGATTCCATTCATTAAGCTAAGCTAGTGACAACCCTGCCAAACTAAAACAATGCATGCACTGAGACAAATGCATTTGCCCACATATCTAAATGTAGGAAAGATGTTGAATAAGCCGTATTTCTAAAAACGGTGGAGTGTTCCTTAAAAGAAATGAATACATTTATTCAGCAAGGATGCATTCAATTTATCAAAAGTGACAGTATAGGTATTTGTAATGTTACAAAAGATTACATTTAAAACTTTTGAACTTTTTATTCATCAAAGAATCCTGAAAAAAAATTTTTTCCAACATTTATAATAATCATAAGTTTCTCGAGCAGCAAATCATCATATAATGATTTCTGAAGGATCACGTGACACTGAAGACTGGAGTAATGATGCTGAAAATTCAGTTTTGAATCACAGAAATAAATTACATTTTAAAATGTGTATATGTATAAATGCAGCCTTGGTGAGCATAAGAGACTTCTAAAAACATTAAAAATCGTACAGATCAAAACTTTTCAACGTCAGTGTAGTTTACTTGGAATTGTGGGAGATAAAGTACAAAGAAAAATAAGAGGAATGAAAACAGAAAAAGGGGTCAAATTCACAACAGCCATCAAAGGAATAAATCAGACTTCAACTCAAAATATAAAATAGAAAACTGTTATTTTAAATTGTAATACTATTTCTCAATATTTCAGTATTTACTGTATTTTTGATCAAATCTTGGTGGGCATAAGAGATTTTAAATGATTAATGCTGTAAAAAAAAACATTTAAGTCTTGCTGACGCCAAACTTCTGAACAGTAGTGTTTATATTCTTATATTAAATGAGAAACCACATGAAATGTTTGTGCCACAGCACATGTCTTTTTAAAGTCAGCTTAAAGTCATAACTGAATCCATTTACTATCGCAATACACATTCTTGATTTGCAGATTTATTTCATTTATTATTTAAAGTCAAATGGTCTTTGTAAACCAATTCTGTCATACATCATATTTAAGCATTATACAACATTAAAATGTATGGCTGTTTCATGTTGATTTAACATGGTAAAAAGCTTGATTGTTACCAGTTACAATAATGTAAAAATATGCACTTTCCTTTGTTGATTGGTATAAATGCTATCCTTAAGTTATGTTGAGAAAGAAATGTTCATAATTTGTCTGCGACACATCAAAAGGTAGTTTAATGAATTGTGAAATGTGTTTTGTCCACAGGTTGTTATGGTGTGTCTCAGGATACTAATCTGGACGGGTGGATGTGTTCCCGCTGTGAAGCGAACGCCATTACTCAGGTTAGTTGGATAATTTGTTTAGGCTTTTTATTTTTTTTTATATCCCCAAAATCTCTGTTATGCATTTTTCTAGCTGCTAGGGGGTGCTATAATGTGTGATGAGGTATTTCTAGTTGCACCCACTTTACCTCATTTGTTTATAATTCTCAGTGGTGTGACTAAGTGTTTGTCTTTCCCGCAGGACTGCTGTTTATGCTCTCTGAGAGGAGGAGCTCTGCAGAAGGCCAACAATGACAAGTAGGTACCCAGGAGGCTCTTTGGGATGCCCTTCATGGTGAAATTGCACATTTTTACTAGCACACATTCCTCTCAGATGAATGACACTTTTATGTTCTGACTCTCTCAGCTGCTGACATTACGTCATGTTAAGGGTTTTACCTCAGGCGCTGGAGAATCCTGCTTGGGTTGAAAATGTGGTTTTGTTGCAGGTGGGTTCACGTGTTATGTGCTGTGGCAGTGCTGGAGGCTCGATTCGTGAACATTGCAGAGCGCAGTCCTGTTGATCTCGGTAATATCCCTCTTGAGAGATTTAAGCTGGTGAGTTGATGTATTGCACAGAAACATAACCTGAACAAACAAAACACAATCTGAATGTGGTGCTGTGACATAGAGAGAAAGGGGATTTATATTATTTATTTTAGAAATCTTGGCTGGTAAAAAAATGAGGGGGTCCACATAAAATGTGAACAAAATTTTACACTAAATAAAAGTACAAACCATCCTCATTTATTTATTAAAAAAAGACATGGTGGTAAAGCAGTATTTCCCAAATATTTTCCCCAATAAAGTACTGATATATTTTTTTAAATGAACCATTTCACTAAAATGACTTTATAACAATGTGTAAAAAGAGACATTTTAGCAGTATGTGTTTGAATATGATCTAATTTTGCTTGGCTGTAAAACCACATAGCAACATTTGGGGCAGTGTTGCGTGTAATGCATGATTAAGTTATTAATTACTATAATTTAATTACTTTTCCCTTGACAAAGTAATGTAAGAGTCTGTAATTTAATTAAACTATAGTCACTATAGACTATAGAACAATTTTATATATAACAATTTAACATCAAAATTGAACGTCTAATGTTAAAATGTATGTTTTAATGTAACCTGCTCGCTTTAAATACTTTGGTCAGTTCAAGAATAATTTATGCAATTTTATATTATTTATTTGAAAGAATTAAAAGAGCAGTTTCATGTTGAGGTTGTGGTTTACAAAGTGGTTGAGATTGGAGTTTAAAAAGTAATTAGTAACAAAAGAAAATGCATTACTTTTAGAGAGAGTAATTAGTATGGTCATCTAATTGCATTGTTGAAGATGTAATTAAAGGGATAGTTCACCAAAAAATTGTAATTAGCTCATGATTTACTCACCCTCAAGCCACCCTTCCTAGTTGTATATGACATTCTTCTTTCAGACAAATATAATCAGAGTTATATTAAAAATGTCCTGGCTAATCCAAGCATTATATTGGCTGCCCAAAATTGCAAGCCCCAAAAAAGTGCATCCATCCATTATAAAAGCTATTCACTGCCATTATAATGCTTGAAAGACCCAGGACATTTTTATTTATTTATTTAACTCCTTTTGTATTCATCTGAAAGAAGAAAAGTCAGAAGAAATATACACCTAGGATGGCTTGAGGGTGATTTAAATCAAGTGGGAATTTTCATTTTTGGGTGAACTATCCCTTTAATTACTTTTTATAGAGTAACTTATTGGTTTGGGGTCAGCAATGTATACATATAAAATGAATAAATCTTGCAGACCCCAAACTTTTGAACGATAATGCATGTCCATGCAATATTATATGAAACAAAATAAGGCAATGGAGCATTTTGTCATACTAATCTTTAGTAAAAATGATTTTGTTACTGTAAAATCTTTGCTATTCTGAGAACAGCTGAGGTATATTCATATTACTGAAAAATAGCAGTTAGGTTGGCAGCAACCTAACTCTGTTTCTGTTTATAGTTTCATTTGTCAAAGACATAACTAACAAAGGTTTCTTTTCAGAAATGCCAGTTCTGTCGTAAGTGGGTGAAGAAGAGCTCGGGTTGCTGCATGCAGTGCTCACACGGCCGCTGCTCCACTTCCTTTCACGCCACTTGTGCACAAGCAGCCGGAGTTCAAATGCACCCAGACGATTGGCCATTTGTTGTTTACTTCACCTGCTGGAGACACAAGGGCGGCACCCAAATGGAGGTACAGATACAACACAGACATGTTCAGGAAGAATCCAATTAAAGAGGGTGATGCCAAAGTCAAGACAGCTGAACAAAAGGAAATGCACATAGAAGCCAGTTCACTGTTTTGCCTTGAACTACACTTACACAATAAGAGCATGATAAGAGGACAGATTGTGAACAATTCATCCATGCATGTTTTATTTAAATTTTTTACTCCTTGTAATTTTTAATCAAAATATCATAACTTGATCTTCCATTGAATCGACAGACTTATTCAGAACTTATTCAGTCATTTTAGATTATTCAACTTTCAATCGACATTAAGTTTGCATTCAGATCTGCCTCGCTTTCAGCCAACAATAACCAATGGATTTTTCTTTTATTTTTTTCTAATGTTACATCACTATACATTAGTATAGTAGTACTGTCATTTCATGAAAACATTTTTATTCTTGAGGATAAAACCTTAAGAAATCAAGCAAAATCGTATATTATTTATGTATTGAAATACATTTTTGAACAAAACTGCTTTACTGCTAATTAAACCAGAGACATGCAGAATACAAAAAAAAAATGAAATTATATCATATTGAGACTGTGTCAAGGCCATTACGTCTACCTTTTTATGAATTGTAAATTTTTATGGTTGTAAGAGTGTGACTCCCTAAATACTTGTTTATATATATATATATATATATATATATATATATATAAAAAGTGCACGTGTTCAGTGTAAGGAAATATTATTAGTTCATGGTTATTAGTTCACCATGGTTATTTTTTTTTCAAAACCAACATAAATCCAAAGAGTACATTTCTTAACTTGACACAACTAGTAGAACCACAAAAAAAATAGTTTTAGAGTAACCTGCCGGTCTGGGAGATTGAGCAGGGTGGATTTTTTTTTTTTTCTACTTTGAGCCAGTATTTATTTACTGTCTGTTTCCACCATGTCATGCAGGTTGGTGAAAATATAACATCATGAGTATAGGTATTTTGCTTGCTGTAAACCAATATGTTAACACTTCAAAAGATGTGTGTTAAATGTTATCTGAAATGTCTGATCTCTGATGTTATCTTCTGCAGCGCAACAAGGCATCAATGCGGGATTTGGAGAAGGGGGAGAAAGTAATCTGCAAGCACAAAAATAGCCGATACTACCATTGTGAAGTGGTTGAGCTGACCAAAGCCACCTTCTACGAGGTTATCTTCGACGATGGCTCATTCAGTGACAATCTTTTCCCTGAGGATATAGTGGTATGTGAGGGGTTTGCAGCTCAAATCAATGTTTAACGATCAAATGCACAGTGTACTGAAGCAGTGCTGGTCTTTATTTCTCAGAATAGAGACTGTCAGCTGCTCGGTCCACCATCAGAGGGCGACGTAGTTCAAGTACGCTGGACAGATGGCCTGATCTATGGAGCCAAATTTGTGTCTGACCATATCATCCCAATGTACCAGGTCAGAGGACAACAAACACAATTATGCACATGATTTGGGTTAGAGTTCAACTTCAGATACTTTGGTAGATAATGTGTGTAACAGTTGGACCACTTGTTGTGCAGTGTACAGGATAGTATAACTTCTATATAGAAGACAGACTACAAATTTGTACTGTATACTGTTAAAGTTTAATATCATAACATTCACCACCATACCTCCTCGCATAATAATACAGTACAGTCATGTCTGTCATCTTTTCAAATTCAATAGAGGCCGTTTTTACTTTTTTTTTTTCCCATGACATTGACCTTTATTGTTGTTGCTATTATTGAGGAAATAAGCCATTATAGGTCATGCATTGGGTTAAATTTCAGCAGTTGTACACTCCTTACCCATTCCACAAAATATTAAGCCATAGAACTTTTCAACATTGTTTTCAACATTGATGATATTAAGAATTTTCTTGAGCACCAAGTTGGCTATTAAATTGATTTCTGAAGGATCATGTGACACTTTGATTCAGCTTTGCCATCACAGGAATAAATTAGATTTTAAAAAATATTAAAATAAAAAAATAATTCACAAAATTGAAATTTTTTCTGTATTTTAATCAAATAAATGCAGCCTTTGTTCTAAACATTGTTCCATGTTATTGGTGCTGAAGTCAACATTATGATATGGCATGTTTTGAAAAATTGACACATTGGGTAGTCTTGCTTTCTTTTTCACTTATTGTCTGAAGGCCTGTTCACACCAAGAATGATGACTGCCGAAAACTATATAAGTGTCCCCATCATCAGATTATTTAGTTGTGTCCTATCCTTTTCATCTTTAAATGTTCAAGCTCTTTAAAGCAGAATGGATTCTGATTGGCTGTGAATGTTTTTATCGTTCATCAGCTGGAAAAAAACATAATTCTGAAATTGTTTCCAATGGTATCAAATACAAACGGTAAAATAAAATACAAAATTAAAATAATGTCTATAATAATATGAAATAAATGTTTTAATAGGTTGAGACGTTTGTGATATGTTGTAGGCTATTTATTTTGCATTGGCCGCTATTTATAATATGTTGGGACGGTCAGTTGAGCAACAAGATCGCAGCACATCTCCGTTCTCACAAGGATGCATTTTTCTGTGTCCTCGCGTCTTTCCCAGTTCGTTCTTCCAAAAACGTTTTTCACGAGAATGCAAGTCCGTTCTTTGCAATCTTGGAATCGAGAAAAGGACAGGGTTTTTAATTAGGGCTGCCCCCAAATAAAGATTTTTCTAGTCAACTAGTAGTCATTCATTTAAGACATTAGTTGACTAATCACACATTTATATTAATTTGTGAGTTTACACAAATAAAAGCAAACCCCTGTATAGTTTTAAATGATGCATTGTCGTTTCTGTTCATACAGATAGGAGTAGAGTATTTGAAGTTGTTTTCACTGTTATCAATGCAAGTGATTGTGCCGGCACATCCCTGTCAGTGAGTAAAGTTTACTGATACTTCAGCTTCCTCACTCAACACAATCACTCGGATATGCGCCCTGCGCCAGCGTTGCCGCTCCCACCACACTCTGCGCCTAGGGCACCAAGTACTGGATGTGGGGTGATGTCGTCATCGTTTCTCAAAATATATGGATTGGCTGTACACACGAAAACGCAAGGGTGCCGTTTTCAGATTTATCCACTCTGGGACACGGTTTCAAAAAATAGCGGTTTCAGGCTCCCAAAACGCTGGATCTGTCTGGACGGAACACAGAAATGATACAAAATCTTTACATATACAGCTAAACGTGTCTCTGTGTACGGGTTTAGTCAACTACTTGGGGGCAATCCTAATTATAATACAAGAAAAGCAGAAAAGAAGAGCAAAGGATGTGCATTCGTTTTTGTTTTATATATGCTTCATATTTGAACTGTACCACCACAGAGAAGGATTAAAAAAAAAGTCCAACCCTGTTGTGTCATTACACAGCTGAATGAGTAGTGTTTTTTGGCAAACATTATAATGGTCCTTCCTCAAAAGCACAGCTGTACAGTCACACTTGAAAAACAATCATTCCAGCATTACCTGAAGATAGCATATCATTTTATAATGGCTTCATTGGCAGCTCATCTGCGGAAAAATGTAAGTGGACTTTTATAACGCTGATATTAAAATGCTTCTTTTGATTATTTTTCAGGTGGAATTTGAGGATGACTCTCAGCTTACTGTAAAGAGGGAAGACGTATACAGTTTGGACGAGGAACTGCCCAAACGTGTTAAAGCCCGCATGGTGAGTTATTTATATAAATACTTGTCGTGATACAGAGCTACTGAACAATGTGGTTTAGCAGACAGTAAATACATTTTATTTCTGTCTCTAGTCTGTGGCGTCGGACATGCGCTTCAAGGGGGTGTTTGTGGAGAAGGATGTAAAGCAGAACTCGAAAAGACAGAGGGTGATCAACTCCCGTTATAGGGAGGACTACATCGAACCGGTCATCTACAGAGCCATCATGGAGTAACACCCTACAAACTCTTCACAAACAATGTCTTTAACACACAGATCAATTGGCAAGCTCCACTAACAACGTAAACAGAAAAACAGGCTGGACAAATTCGATGGGACAGCTGCAAATTTGTGTCCACCACCGAGCCTTTGTTTTTAAAAAGCACCAAGATCAAGTTTTAGAACTTCAGGCTGAGTATTAATTCTCATTGAAATGATCCTACTGTGATTGGTCTTTGGGCGGCACAGATGAGAGTCCTAGAGATGAAATGCTAGGAATGTCTTGTGTAAGAGTGTTTATTTGTTCGGACAGCACACAACTGGCTCAGGCTCAGCGGGGGCATTGGACGGCTCTCGGACCCCTACTGTCTTCAGTCAGGTGGCGGTAATGTTTCAACTGTTTTTTAATCGCCTCCCTCCAGACCCACCGGCTGACCGCACATGAACAGACCTTTAGACCGTCAGACAAATCTTTAGTCAATGGGGATGCGCCGTCCCACTGACCTTTTTGTAGGTCTTAAAGTGCTTCGCAATATCTGAATCTCATGGATGAATCTAGTCTTTCTTAGTACGAGCAGCTCTCATGTGTGATCTACTGTAAACATGGGACGTTATAGGAAACTAGCTTTATATTCTTACATTTAGGTGGATACAGCAGCTTTGGATTTTGGTTTATTTAATTTATATTTCTGATGAAGTGCAAGGAATGCCAGTTTCCTAATTGCACATTAGTTCTAGATTAACTTTGTTTGTAAAAAGAGGTATTTATATATGTTGAAGCCAGATTTTCTCTACTTTTTCTACTCTTAGTTGCATTACTATGCCAACACAGGCAAGAGTGACTTGTGACCAGTCATGGTCGAAGTGGTGCACTTATCCACAAGTTTGCTTTTGTTTTGTTTTTTGTTCATAGTTTTATAGTACTTAAGGCAGGGAAGGCAATGTCTCGAGGTGCTCCATTTAGAGAGTGCCAAAAGAGACGCCTCATTTGAATCACATACATATTTTTTTTTGTTTTGTGGCGATTTCTTTAGCTGTGTAGCATTACAGATTATTGTCTTCAGTTGTTTTGTGCAGTAGGCATTACACTCCTTTGTCTTGGAATATAGATCCATTGTTAATTTAAGGCTAAAAACTTTATTTTTAAATTAAACGCAATGTCTCCTGTCCCCCTGAAAGTTGTTTTCATTGAGTGTGTTTTCATGTCACAGCCTTCATACACATTATTTACAGTGTTTAAAGTCAATATGAATGGAATTAAACCTGGATTGACAAACGTCATATGGTTTATTTCAGAATAAAATGAGGGAAAAAATTGAAACATTGGCAATTTATTGGACGGTGAAAAGCTGCATCAAGGCACGTTGAAATTACTGCAACTACGAGAATCTGACTTGCATTGCTGTCTTCGTAGAACTCGTAATCACTAGAATTTCATGAGCGCTCCGACATGCACCACTTGACCGTCATTCGGAAACACTCAAACTGGCATGGCTTTAACAGTAAAATGTAGTTAAGCAGTTTTGTAATATTTCTATTTAATAATTAGATTTAAAATATTAACTCAAACACTCAGAAACTCCCACCTACTGCCAACCAGTTCATTTCATTCATTTAAATGGTGTGAAATCCATAGGGAAATCAACTGTTCTTGGTTACCAGGCTCTGAGAATGACAAAAGCTGTTCCCATGAAGCTTGCGAGGGTGTGAACGAGCTAATGAGATGAATGTGTTATTCAGAGGCAGCTTTTCTAGTTAACTAGGCTTTGAATATTCTTGAGAAGGATTCCTGAGAGACGGGTGACAGTTACCCGGTTCTGCCAATTAGGTTACTTTGGATAATTATGCAAAGAAATAATGTCACCGGATCGAAGCGTGTATGTTCAAAGTCCTTAAAGAACCAATGTTTTATGTGTTTTGTCTCCTTTATTTCTGTTTGTGTGGATATGCAAACAACAATGCCAGCTGTATTTTTGCGTCTGAATGGTTAAAGCCACATCCTGTTCAAGTGCACGCTGAGAACGTTTTGTAGAGACATCAGAGCCGCTGATATCAGTTTGTTCGACTTGTGGAAGTCCTTGTAGTTTAGAATAGCTTTACAGTATCAGTCATATTAATACCCTCTTACAGTGCCCTACTTCAGCTCCTCACTGTCGTCTTGGTGCCAGTGCAGGGAATTGTGTCTGATTAAATGCACTGAACAACTGTACTGTCGCTCTTATTACAATTCCCACCTCAATATCAGCGCATTCTCATAAGAGCTATAATAACAAAAAAGCAGCCATGACATCTATCACAACATGATTCCACTGTACCACAACAGTCTTGAGCACATATTAACCAGGGGTTAGCGTCATGCACTTTGCAACAGTGGTAGTCCTGGCTCATTTGTTTCCCTAGAGATAAAATAAAGTATGAAAAAATAAATAAAAAATGTGCAGCTGTACCTGACACCCAGGGATGAGCATGCAAGGACTTTGATAACTTTTGTTCCACAGGGGGTAGAAGTCATATGTTATGCATAGATGTCAAAAAATTTCAATTTCATATACAAAAAGTTTAAAGCCAAATTTACACACGAGTGATTTTTTTTTTTTTTTTAATGATCTGGTGGAAATAAAACTTTTTTTCATTTAAAGGTGCAGTGTGTAAATTTTAGCGGCATCTAGTGCTGAGGTTGTGAATTGCAATCACCCACCGCTCACCCCTCTCTTTCGAAACATGTAGAGAAGCTACGGTGGCAGACACAGGACAAAAAATTGCGTTATTTGAGAGAGCAGAGAGTGACTAGAGCTCTTTAGAGAAGTTTGTCCATTTAGGGCTACTGTAGAAACATGACGGTCGCAAAACAGTGATTTCACTGTAAGGGGACCTGTGTTGTATGTAGCTAGAAATGGCTCATTTGAAATTAATAAAAACTTAACGTACATTATTTAAGGTCTTTATACACCACTGAAATCATAGTTATGTATATTATATTACATTTCTGTCAATAGATCCTCATAAATATTACACACTTTAAAGTCGCCATGAAACCAAAATCATTGTATTTGACAGAATGGGTTGTTTTGCAGTGTATATTATAACTCACTGCCTCCATTTAGTTATCAGCTTCATACGATTCTTATGACGGCTGACTTTTCTCTGCCTAAAGATCTATACTGGCACAAAGGCCATGTACACACTCCAGCTGAACTAAGTTGTCTCTTCACCTCTTCGTATGGAAAAAATGACATGCCCAAAGATGCCAATAAAAGTGCATGGCAACACTACAAGACTGCTTCTGGGGCCTATACCATGAAGCCAGTTTAGCTGGCTAGCCAGATATGTTTAAGCTTAGTTTGTACCAATCCTGGGTTTTAAGTACAATTAAAGTGGTTTGGCTTTTAGCAGTGTTCATCTCCATAGTAACTTACGCTCTGCAGCTAACCTGCTCCGGAGCAGGTTATGTTCGGGATAAGAGATCACAAACTGAATTTGAACCAGCTGTGAGCAAAGTGACTTATCTCTGATGCAATAAAGCCACTCCCCCTGTTTCTCTTGCGCCAAATTAAAGGTCACTACATGATTATATATATATTATATATATATATATATATATATATATATATATATATATATATATATATATATATATATATATATATATATATATATATATATACAATTTATATTTGTACAATTATTATATTAAGTAATCATCATTAGACAATATGATGATATATATATATATATATATATATATATATATATATATATATATATATATATATATATATATATATATATCATCATATTGTCTAATGATGATTACTTAATATAATAATTGTACAAATATAAATTACATAGTAAAATATGTTCAAATAGAAATCAGTTATTTTACATTTTAATAATATTTCATAATATTAAAGTTTATATATATATATATATATATATATATATATATATATATATAACAACTGCAGACTTGGTGAGCACAAGAGACTGCTTTAAAAATATATATATATATATATATATATATACTACTTTCACAACTATTTTCTTTATTTATCCTCTTACATGGAAAATTATTTTCTTCTTTGTAAATGCTTTTAAATTCTTTATATATACTTCAATGTCTTTATCTTCAGCAAAAGAGTTTCTTAAGAAATGAGTCACATGTGCGTTAAAAGGCATGTGATTGGCTGCTCACTGCTGATGTCACACTTTCACATGCACGCGCTCCACAAACTCAGGATCAAAGCCTGAGTTGACAGAGAAAGTTGATGATCTGCATCATGGGACCAACAAAGCCTGAATTGATTGGTTTGGTTTTGTCAACTCAAAACTAATCCTATAACCCTGAGTTTGTTGATCTACCATCATGGGACAGGCCCCTGGTGAAGCAGCTAAGTGCATTTAAAACACAGCAGAGCGAGATGTGAGCCCAACGGTCAAACACGTCCACCAAGTGCATGTTGACCATGGATAAGTAGCACAGTGAAATGCAAAAACACGCTCTGTGAGAACGGGCCTGTTTTAGGAATTAATGTGTCAGCCGTGAGACATTGCTAGGTTACTTACCACTACGAAAATAAACTGCTGATCTTCACTAACCCCTAAACGCATACCTCAGGTCTTTAGTGACCCGACCCGGGTCATTCACTAACCTCCTCATTCATTTTTTTTTTTTAAGACCTCAACCCTTCTTAGTATTTCTTAATTAATTCATTATAAACAATATAACAGGAAAAATAATTATAAAACACTGCCTGTTTTCCCATAATTTTTTTGTAAAAATTGTATAATGACCCAAGGAGTGTAAGTAGGCCTATGTATATTTTTGCACCACAATAATTTAACCTTTGATGAAGTATCTTCAGCAAAACTTGAAATGGCTCAGGGATTTACTGCGGAACGTAAATCACATATCCACTTGGTGGATCTGGTGAAGAAGCTGTCAGCGATCAAAATATTGATTTTGAAGATGTTAAAAATGATAGTTTTGATAATATGTTTGAGATGGCGAATATGAGCCCCAGATGCTGAATGTACTGTGAAATGAGCTCTGACAAGGACAGTAATGATGGTATAAACCATCTGCTCAAAATGAACCTTTCCGAGTTTCAAAAGGTAACAAAATATGTTTTATTTTATTCTTCTGTAATTATTACTTTAATACCGGGAGAGTATCGCGTCAGGTAGAGATCCATCCGTGTTATAGATCCGGGTCGCTAAAGACCTGAATATAGTAATGATTGGCGAAACATTCATGCTGCATGCATTAACGTTAATTCTATTCTGGAAGTTACCGGTGTTCCGTATTCAAATGGTATGAACATAAAGTCTGAATGCCAAGTAGGCCTACTATAGTTTGTTTCATTACTTCAAGCATGTTTTGTACAAATTACAGTAAAGGATTCACTCTCACAGCCACCTGGGCAGAAGCTTTATCCATTTGAATTTAATACTAGCGCAATATTATGTGTACAGTAAAGGCTCTATGGTGAAACTAGCTGAACCAGACTGAATAACGTTAATTAGCTCCGACCATGTAATCTGAACTGTTGATGTAAACTAAATGCTGCATACACGACTGTAGCTAATCGTGGTCGTAGTCGGCTATGAAGTCACCGAGGTTCGGACCTCTGCATTTTTCTGAGGTGTACATAATAAATATTGTGAATAGTATTAACACTAGTGCTACAAAGCTCTCATCTGAGCTGCCCTATCTGCGGTTAACCGCTCGTCAATATTTGCGATAACCATTAACCAATCAAATTAAAGTAGGCGGGCTACTCTGTTCACAGAAGCTGCTGAGCGTGAGTCAGGCGAAGCTTCAGTACACGGTGCGAGACGTAAGTAGCTAGACTAAACATTTCATATTTGACAGCTGTTTTAGGACAGAAATGTTAAACAACAAAAAAAGACTATCAGCCAGAGCTCGCTTTAGGAGGAGAAGAGACAGATGGTGATAGAAATAAGGAGAGAGCATGTAGCTATGAAAGATAATTTACTGCCCACTAATATGGTTTTGAAAGCTATTTATAAAAATAAAAACAATCGGTGTTGCCTTCAAACATCTTAAGATTAAAGAGATCAGAGAAATCAACATTTTCATGGGGGGCCATGCCCCCCAAACCTCCCAAAATAGCTCAAATTTGGGACCTCAATGGTTTTTACAACTCCTAAAGGCAGTTGCAGTTGCTCAAAAGTTGTAGCTAATTCTGGAAACCTTAGCTTTGACCTCATATTTGGAGTTAATGCATTTATGCTTTTAATGTGTTGGAGCCTGGAATATATACAGGCCTACTTAATATTAAAATTGAATATTTAGACAGTATATAATCATTGTATCTCTGTGCTTTGAAGATTTTGTTTTTTAAAAATACTAATTATTTCTGTGGTTGAAAACGTTGTGGCACCAAGATCGGCCCTACATGTTCTTAATCCGGGCCTGCATGCACGGTCACAGTTAGATACATATTAAGTTATTTTCTCTAGATTTGAAGCAGGATTTTTTAGGGGGTTTTTTAGTTTTTTTTTTTTGCCACCCCAATGAAATCATCCTAGCAAGCAATAGCTGTAATTTCACCGTCTCGGTTAACTACAGACCCGATGTAGTTCGGTTATGAGTAACCCACTTCTAGCCAAAACAACCTTGAATTTGTTTACATGTTGTTTTTGCCAAAATTATATGTACGAGATGTATGATATTCGATCATGTAAGCAAAGTCAACAGTGATTACAAGGTGTATGTTTTCATTTCTTTGACATGTTCATGTTCTATATGACTAGTCTATTATTGGGCTATGGTAAGCCCTCTATTACATTTTCACAGACAGCCCAAATTTTGCCTTGTTTTAGATGTTACAGCTGTGTTTGGACGGATATTACCTGGCCACCCCTGAAAAAAAGTTCTGGCTACCCTGCTAGTTTGAGCTAAACTCTGCATGCCACCTGATTCGAGGAAGCGTTACAGCACATGGTCTCTCGGTTCCTGAAAGCATAAGAAGTTAATTTACGCTGGTTGTTACGTAAACATCCATTATCTTTTCTTTTGTATTGCTCAGGAAGTGAATTCTAAAGTAGTGCCATCTACTCAAACAGTAATCAGACACGCTTGGCATTAAGACACAAACAGGGAGCATGTGTGCTGGTAAATCTCATCTGCTTTGCCTGACACACAGATGCCTTTATGTGATTGCAATGCAATAAACTATTATTGACATATCTGATAACCTGCGTGAAGTGCTACTGAACTGTGCTAGCACGACCACAGGCTTTGAGCCAGCTGGATTGAAAAATGGTCACGCCAGTCAATGAACAGTGGTTGTATGCTATAAATAAAGCATGTTATGAACTATAATAAGAGTGTTAACCTGCTGAATGTGCACTCTGTGAATGCTGACTGTGATTGTTCACCTTTCATCAGAACATATCAACACGTTCAAATTAAAGGGGAATATAAATGCTATTGGTGGAATAATGCTTTTTTCACATAAAGTTCTTTTTAACACAGTATATTGCCTGCCTTTACATACACATGAACTTTAATGACATCCCATTCTTAATCCGTAGGGTTTAATATGGAGTTGGCTCTTTGCAGCTATAACAGCTTCAACATTCCATAAGGTTTAGGAGTGTGTCTATAGGAATTTTTGACCATTCTTCTAGAAGCGGATTTGTGAGGTCAGGCACTGATGTTGGGCGAGAAGGCCTGGCTTGCAGTCTCTGCTCTAATTCATCCCAAAGGTGTTCTTTCGGGTTGAGGTCAGGACTCTGTGCAGGCCAGTCAAGTTCCTCCACAAAACTCACTCATTCATGTCTTTATGGACCTTGCTTTGTGCACTGGTGCGCAGTCATGTACCAACAGGAAGGGCCATCCCCAAATTGTCCAAAATGTATTGGAATGCTGAAGCATTAAGAGTTCCTTTTACTGGAACTAAGGGGCTAAGCCCAACCCCTGAAAAACAACCCCACATCATAATCCCCCCTCCACCAAACTTTACACGTGGCACAATGCAATCAGTCAAGTATTGTTCTTCTGGAAACCGCCAAACCCAGACTAGTCCATCGTATTGCCAGCTTGGATGCAGCTGCACGGCCATGGAAACCCATTCCATGAAACTCTACGCACAGTCCTTGAGCTAATCTGAAGGCCACATTAAGCTTGGAGGTCTGTAGCTATTGACTCTGCAGAAAGTTGGCGACTTCTGCGCACTATGCACCTCAGCATGCGCTGACCCCGCTCTGTGATTTTACGTGACCTACCACTCCGTGGCTGAGTTGCTGTTGTTCCCAATTGCTTCCACTTTGTTATAATACCACTAACAGTTGACCGTGGAATATTTAGTAGTGAGGACATTTTAGGAATGGACTTATTGCACAGTTGGCAACCTATCACGGTACCACTCTTGAATTCACTGAGCTCCTGAGCGTGACTCATTCTTTCACAAAAGTTTGTAGAAGCGTCTGCATGCCTAAGTGCTTAATTTTAACCTGAATTCAGTGATTTGGAGTGGTGTCCCAATACTTTTGCCAATATAGTTTATATCATGCTTCATGAGATTGAGGACTTTTAGTCAGGGTTGATGCCATATTAGATTAGATATGAGGTAGTTTCAGTGTCTCAGGTCAGGTTAGCTTAGGTTTAACAATGCATGTTTTCTGAAGTTGGAGTGGAATTTTTGCTATAGTGTTGAAATTGAATATCTACAGCAATTGAACTTTTAGTTATGCTTAAGGCTAATATTTCAAATTCTAGGCCAGTAATGAAAGTATATTTCTGACATTGATTATGTGAAAATTTTTGAGCTGAAGTACAAGATGCTGGAGGTTTTCAGCAGGCTGTTTTAAATAAGTTGAGTTCATGCAACTCGCATGCTTTCAAAAAGAGCGAAAGAAGAACTAACAAATACTAAGATATTTGTGTTGTTTTTATGATTTGATTATGGAACCAAAACATTTTCAAACTATTTTTTATCAATGTATCTCTGAAACATTTAGTATTTTTGTCTGAATAATTGATGAAGGCATACAATGACGGTGCATGCCTATCAAATGAGATACAATGCCTTTCTGACTAATGTCTGAATGCCAAATACTATAGTTCATTTCATAACTTCAAGCATGTTTCGTACAAATTACAGTAAGGACAGATGACTATATATTTTGTATGTCTTTTTGGTTACACATTATTTTAAGTTGTCATTGTTACAGTGTAATTATACTGTTAATCCAAAATGTATTCAGACACCTTCAACATTATCACAGTTTCTTCGCTATAGTTGAGAAAATGGTAAATAAATATGACAAGAACTCACGTTCTGATGCTCAGGCATATGGCATGTAACTCTTTGTTTAACCGTGCCACATCATTGCAGTGACATGGTAAGCATTATACAATTATTAATTGATCTTTTATTTCAACATTTGTCTGCCCCTACTAATCTAGATACATTTTACTGTCAACTGAAATGCATGAAAGAAACATTTAGCATATTATATAATATATTGAATATTCTCTGTGAGAAGAAACAGCTCTTTGTATTTCTCAGGACATGCTTAGGGTGGAAACAGTTTTTGAGGTGTTTATAAAAGCTGTTCATCATTCTAACGTGATGTATTAATGATGTTTTAAAAGTATGCAAGGCAAAATATTCAGTGACATCTGACTGAAACTATGCATTTCTGACAGGCCCTTTGTGTCTTTGCAATAACCACCTTGTCCTCATTCTTAGTGTGCCGTTTTTAATCTGCAGGAATGTAAGCAGCTCAAGAGCCTTGTGGGGATCACATGGGGGTCAGATGATCGACTGAGAAGACCCGCTGGTGTTCCTCATTTGTTCCTCAGTCACAATCATGGGCTAAATCCGAAATCGCCCCTTAAACCCTCAATTACTGTTCCCTATGTTAGTCCATTAATGCAGTTCACTTGAGTGAATGAAAACGAGTGAGTGAATTTGGACAGCTGTTGAGTGGGACAAGTGTACACTCGTTATTGCAGTGCATTATGGGATAGAATGAGTGCAATCAATAACGTCCACCATGGTTTTGGATACCACTACAAATGGCTGTACCCTCAAATAATATCCTATTTGAGGGCATGGTGGTGATTTCGGACACAGCCTGTCTTTTTTGTCAAAAGTGGTCAAACACCTAAAATGTGAGTAATATAAATATTAGGGTAAACGTACCTATTGAGCTCAAGTACCCATTAAGCACACTACTATCTTTGAGCTCAGATTATGAAAAGAAAAAAATAATTCATCATCCTACTTGATATCTTACCCATATCTCAGTGTGCAGTGGTCTGATAGCTAGAAATTACAGGAGGTATATAGTAGCAAACACATAATTTGGTTATTCATGTGTTCACATTGTCTGACGGACATTTTTTAAAGCTGTCTGAAAACTTTCACCAAAAGAAGAGCCCCATTTTTTTATGTTTAAAGGTGCCCTAGAATTAAAAATGTAATTAACGTTGACATAGTTGAATAACAAGAGTTCAGTACATGGACATCACATACAGTGAGTCTCAAACACCATTGCCTCTTCCTTCATCTTGTGCGTGAAAAACAGCACAGAAAAATAGGCGAATTTCAATATAACAGCGATTGTTACGCAACAGTCGCAAGATGCTAGTATAGTAATAACAATAGGAAACTCCAAGTATACAAAAAAGTATGACAAATGACAAAGGTTAATATTATTTCCTGCTAGTGTTATCATATAAATCTACAAAATACAACAGTAGATACATATGGAAATCCCTTTTGTCGGATAGAATTATAATTTAGCCTGGATCTCATCAACAACACATAACTCAGGGAGCTGTTAGTTTAGATGCTTATAGCTCACTCGATCCTTCTAGCTAATGTCACCTTCTCCACCACAGTCATTTGACAAGGCATCTAGTCAATTTGTTTAAGAAAAACGTTACTGTACTGTACAAACAACATATTTACGCGCTACCCAGTTTGCTGTTTAGAGTTTGTGATTCAAAGTGAAGAAGCTATCATTGTAAAATTATACAGTGATGCATTACAATAATTTAAACAAATTTACAATGCTAAAAACAAAGTTGTGACTGCTGACCTTATGAGTTAACTTGTAAAGTTAGTTAAAACCTAGTTCACATGTAGGCTGAAGTTATAGTATTGTTACATTTTGCAGGTTCTTACTGAAAATAAAGACACAACTTACCACTCAGAAGCGTCCATTTCCAATCTCAAAACAATTGGTTGTTCCTCAAAATCTGCATCTTCATCAGAAAAAGGCTCAAACAGATCAAGTTGAATGCATGATCTCTTCATTGTCATGACGGACAGTATAGATGTGTTTCTGTCAGTGAAGCTACTGAAATTAGCCGCGCATTGAAACAGCCAATCAGAGCAGAACACTACATTCATATTCATGACCCTTCCAAATAAGGTAAAAACAGACCATTTCATTCTAAGGACAATTTCTAGGGTTGTAAATGGACCTGTAAAACCATATCTGGACAATTTTAACCCATGAATAAGCCACAAACCCTCTGTGTAGATATCAGAGAAGAATTTAAAATTTTGTTTCAACTCATTCTAGGGCACCTTTAAGCCTTTATTTTCGATAAGTATAACTTCTTACTGCAAAATTAAGAGATTAATGTTTAGACTTTTTAAGATTGTGTGCTACACTAATATTACTTCACAGGTGTTACTGGCAAATCTATTCTATTATAAATTTACAGTTTATTGATGTGCTGTGGTTTTACACTTTTATAATTTTTAAAGATTTCATATTATTTTTAGGTGAGCTTAAAGGGTGCACTACTATGAAAATCACAGCTGCAGTGTGACTTCAATAAGAAAAAGTATAATTTTATAGATATTTTTAGATATTATAGCAGTTAATATTAAAATATGTATGAATGTAATACATGACCTCCTAGATTATTTATTTAGCAAAATTGTCCTTTTAAATGTATACATTTAATATTTATTAATTAAAAAAAGTTTTGCTGTTAATAGAGCTCAGTGTGCTCCCTTTAAGCTCATCCACACTGAACATCTTTATAAATACTTCATAAACAGACTTTAAATATTACCTGATGGTTGTCACTTCAAGTTAATCTTTATGCAGTTATTCTTTAAAAATGTTGTTTTACAAACATGTACCCCTTAAGCATAGCTATATATATATATATATATATATATATATATATATATATATATATATATATATATATATATATATATATATATATATATATATATATATATATATATATATATATATATATACGCTTTTGTCATTTAAAATAAAATAAAATATTATTGTGTGAGAGATTAATATTTTATTTTAACATAACTTCTTGTACTCAAACCAATACCCTGTGCACTAAAATGTCTCAGTGTAGATTTTGGTGAGCTTAATAGGTACGTTTACACTAAATTGTACATTTGGCCGGGGTAAATATACAAACAGGATAACAAGAGGCTAAAAAGGCACAGGTGCAGGTTAACAATAACTAGGGCTGTGTGATATTGAAGAAAAATGCAATATGCGATACCTTGTTACATAATGCGATATTCGATATGCAATGCAAAATTTCTATTAGTGTGTAAAATCTATTTAAATTATATTTAAAAAAAACTTGAATCAATAAACAGCAAAATAAAGCCCCAGTCTTACAGATCATTAACTAAAAAAAGTTGTTTTAGGGTTTAGTTACCCTTTAAGACCTAATGCATGGATCCTATTGACATGCATTTGGTTTCTTTCCCCAACTGATATCGTTCACTTAAAGCATAACCAACTGTGTTTACATGAATACTCATCAAGACAGCCATTTTGACATAACTGTGTGTATTTGACAGCTTGAGTGTGTAACAAGGCACGAAACAGAACTGAAGGGATCACATCACACGCTTTCAGAGAGGGAGCTTGTGCGCACGTTTTGGTGTGTGTGTCAGACAGCAAGACTGTAAGGAGTGTTTTTTTTACAAGTTATTGCGTTTAATAACTCTTTTTAACATCAAGCAAGTCATAAGTAACAGTCGTGTGCCCAGTCTATTCTCTGCTATATGCGTCAACCTAAAACGTACACTTTTCACAATGTTGAAGTAGTCTATTAAAATCATTCAGATATTGCATGCCGTTGCGATATGCATATCGCGATGTGTACATTTGCGATATTTCGATGATTCCGATATATTGTGCAGCCCTAGCAATAACCATGGAAACTAACAAGGGCAACTATAGAAAGAGAGGAAAGCAGGGACTAAACAGGAAGTGAAAACCCAGAAACAGAAAGACAACATATCAAAATATGAGTCCTTGAACACAAAACATAATATCGTGAGTTTCTGTGCCCAAGCTTCTACCCAATTTAAAGTGAAAATTAAATTTCAACAGCTGTTTATGAGCACTATCAATTTATAGCACTATTTCAAGATAAGCTTTTAACAACTCAGTGTACAGTCACCAGGCTCAAGGCATTCCAGATATACTTTTACAATACAGAAAAGATGACTCAATGTCTGGCCAACTGAGAATTTCGGTATGGAGATAAAAGTAAGGATCATGCGTGTGATGCTGACGCAGGAGCTGGCCAGTGTTCGGATGTAGAACCAGGAAGTGCTGCACTGTGTTTAATACACCAATAGCGTACGAGACTGGCCCAGACAAGAAGAAATTGTTGAATAAATTTGTTATTTTTGTTTTGTTTTTTGCGCACAAAAAATATTCTTGTCGCTTCAATAAGGTTGAACCACTGTAGTCACATGGACTATTTTAACAATGTCTTTACTACTTTTCTGGTTGCAATGACATTGCTGCCTATGGATGGTTTAGAGAACTCTAGGATTTCATTAAAAATATCTTAATTTAAGTTCCAAAGATGAACGGAGGACTTATGGGTTTGGAACTACATGAGTGTGAATAATTTTCAGAATTTTCATTTTTGGGTGATATATCCAAGTTGACTGTAAAAGGAAAGAACCAAATGCATTTAATAGTTGCACAAGTAGAATGTTTTTTGAAGCTTAAAAATGCAAACTTTTTCAAATGAAAACTCTATATTTGTTCATTTTATTATCAAATTAAAAATGTGTTAATATAATTTCAAAAGATAAAGATAAAATTATACGTAAAGATAGAATTGGTACAAAATAATTTTTATTATGTTTTAAATGAAAAAGAAAATGTGTTTTAAAATGCAGAAAAAAAGCATTTGTTTACTTTGTGGTGTCAAAGTCAGTGGATCATTTTCATAGTTAATGTGATAAATTACACCTGAGGTTAATTTGGTCCCAAGGTGATTTTAGTGGATATCAATTTCTTCAACAACAACAAAAAAAAAATAGTTACTAGAAAAGTGACATTAGTTGTAAGAAAAGTTCTTGAATTTATTTGCAGATGCCAATTTACTTGATTCTGTAGGAACCAGGACTGGTTAGTGTTTTCTCTGGGCTTGTCAGATTGCACGTGGTTGCAGTGAATCTTTCTTACTCATTCCCCATATCTAAGTTTAAATGAAGATTATCAAATATTTCAAGGGAACCCCATCTTTGGTTTGGCACTGTGCTTGGTTACTGTGAAGATCTCCTTGTGTTTGTACAAACACACACATTTATGCAGGCACTGATATGAAAATATGGGATTGCTGGGGAGAAGGGAGGCTCATAATTCATTTACAGCTGAAAACATTCTCTGAACTATGAAGGTTTACCTCAAAAATATATCATATATCACTTTCACCAATCCCCATCCATTAAGGTGTTACCATAGTAACCAGTCATCTCTTGGTTAATTGATTTATTATGTGTAACATTGTTTAGATTCTATAAAGAGTTCTTCTTCATTTTGTATTTGTAATATATATATTTTAAAAGTACTAAAAACAACCAACTAGACTGTACTAAGGCTGGCATTGGCAAAGCCAACAGAACATTCTTAAAGTCAGTCCAAGAGTGAAGGAGTTATTTCCTGGCAGTGTGGAAACTATGTGCTGTTCAAAAGCACATTCAGCAAAGCTCTAGACTGACCATGTTCCTTCAATTTTTATATTAATATTTCACAATGATGTGCCTGAAATTCTAAAATAAAGTGGTGTGCAGGAATATCAATAATCTAATTTGAGGAACTCTCTCTTTGCAACTATATTCACAGAAATAAGGATTTCATACTGCAGATTACCACATTATTTACTAACGTTATAATAAACAACTAGCAAATTTTTATGTTAGCTTGACAAAGACTTGTCTGAAAGTTTGAAAGTTTAAGGTTATAAGCTTCCTAACATGTTTTATCATGTTGTTAGCATGTGTCTAGCATTATGTACCATTTTGCTAGCATGTTTTAGCACATTGCTAGTAAGAATTAACATGTTGCTAGCATTTCTTGCAAGACATCTTAAATACTCTGTAGGTCTCATATAAGTCTAATAGTCTACCCTCAATGAAATTCTATGGGACGTTTCGTAGTTTTGTACGTCCGTTTAACGAAAATCCTAAGTCGGATCAGTTAGCAAAGATATGACACTCTAAAGGTACTGAGCCGAGTTTGGTGGTTGTAACTTAAAAGCAGAGATACTGTTTAAAATGTATTCTTGGGAGAAGTTTGCTCGAGTGTGATATGCATGCTGGTACCAGCTGGTAAAAACATAATTATCTCCACCTCTCTACCAGTGTTTGTTGTTTTTAGATGCATTTGCATTTGTTTGTTTTTTGTGTGTTTTTTTTACATTGTCACTTACTTTGCATTGGTAGGGTAAAGGCTCCACGGTATAAAAGGCTCCTTTGATTTTATTTTCCTTGCCACACTTGCCGTAGCACTTTCCAAAACATCTGCTTTTCAAGATGCACGTGGAAATTTGTCTGATCCTTGACACGATCGCGGGCAGGCAAAGTTGATTCTGCACTAATTTGATCTAATATTTGATGTTTTTTAAAATGTTGTAGATTTAAGCAAATAAGAATCACTAAAATTATTGAATATATTTTGAGACAAAGGTCTTCTTAATGATGTTCAGTCTTGTTCAAGGTCATTTATGCAACAGTTCTTTTCAATAACGGAAGAATATGTAAAAGGTATGTTATTTAAGGTAAAAGGCACCCTGGTGCTGTTGGGGCAAAAGGCACCATATTTAACATGATAATAGTTAGCTGACTTTTCCATTTGTTGACATGGTAAATATTATGTCCACCTTAGAGATAATACCCATATTTGTAATGAAACCATTATATTTAAAAATATTATATTAATCATATCATATAATAAAAATTAAATATAATTTAGTTTAAATCTACTACTTTAAATCTATATTAAATTACTTTGGCATCTCCTTCGATGCTTTTAGAATCCTTACTTTTTAAAATATTTTGTTTCTGTATTTTTTAAATATATATTTTTATATTAACATATTTTAATGACAAATAAATTTGTTGATCAAAAAATCCATTATTTGATTTATAAAAATAAACAGAAAATAGTACAAACTTCACTAAAGTGATTAACTTAGACATTATTAAAAACATATTATTTTAGCTAAAGTGTATATCAATACTGTGTGCCTTTTACCCCCAGTTTGGGCTAAAAGGCCCCCCTCGCACCATCATGCACGTTTATGGAAAAAAAATCAGCAATTGTGCATTTCTGCAATCATACACTTTGGGTATGAAAACAATTTTTTTTCTTACGGTGTGTGTGTGCCTTTAGCCCCGTTGTACCCTATGCCTTTAACAATTTGGTGCCTAAGGTCAAAAAGGAGCCGCTGCTGAGGCCATGCATATTTGTGAAAGTAGGAGCACTGGAAAGGCTGGGGGTATTCTAGAAAGCAGGTTATATGACATATACGTACACACAAAAGTACAATAAATAGATAATGTCAACTTTTGTTAATACAAAATTCAGGGTATGTAAGTAGCCATAGTGAACAAAACCTGCTCTGGAGCAGTATACGCCTCTCAACTTCAGAGGTGCATATTTATATATATATATATATATATATATATATATATATATATATATATATATATATATATATATATATATATATATATATATATATATATATATAAAATGTAATATATTTTAACAAACCAATGTTTATTTTATTTTACTCACAGATATTTAAACCTTTTTCTTATCAACTTTTTCTTGAAAACATTTTCTTATATTCTTATATATTTTAATTAAAAAGGTTTTTTTGCTATTTTTGCTAGTTTTATTTTTGTAAATTTTACTCACATTAGTGTGTTTCTTCATTCATTCATTCATTCATTCATTCAAGTTCATCCATGCATTCATAATATTGGAATCCGAATAAAGTTTATGCAGCATGTTTATTGCTTGGAAGTTCGATCTGGTTTAGCTCCACGTAGGCCTATGTTATTTATCTATAACATGCCATGTCCAAATCCATATAACATGTCCAAGTCCAAATAACAAAAGACATGAATAACATATATCAAATGTCATTGTTATTCATACTTTTGTTTAAACAGAAAGGTAGCTGATTAAATCTCACCCCAATATAACAGGTCACAAGGTCTATTGGGAATCCCCACCCTGTCTCTTGGGAAATCCACCTTCATGTGTGCGCTGTCAAGCACCTAGTAAAAGCCACATGATATATATTTATTTAAGTGTTGGAAACCCTATATAATAGTAATAGTAAAAACATTTAGAATCCTCCAGATGCACTGTTTATACAAAACAAGCTTAAAATCTCCATCAATCAACCATATCAATAGTAATGCTCTCAATCTCATTTTGACTAGCTCTTTGTGAGTTTCTTTGCTCCAGTTTTACTGTGGTGCAGTGTGTAATATTTATGAGGATCTATTGACAGAAATGCAATATAATATAAATAACTATGTTTTCAGTGGTGTATAAAGACGACTGATCTTTGTCCCGTGTCGGCCTGTTGCAATTCACAGCCTCACCACTAGATGCCACTAAAATCTGCACCATGCACGTTTAAAATAAGAACACCACAATATTTAATGTGAAATGGTTATTTAACTGTTATTCTTCAGGATGTTTGTTGAGGAAAAGTCCAACATTAGTTGCACAGAAATTGCACCCTTTACTTTTAAGATCCACTTAAATTAATCAACTAGTCAGGCAATTTATTAAGCTAATTTATTGTACTAAAAATTTACGGATTCCTTATACATTTTATTGAACATGGATTCCTTATAAGTTCTATTGCAAATGGAGCACTAGATACAACAGAGACCCTGGACCATGATTAAGATCAGTGACTTCAAACAACATATGCTTTGCATGTCTTGTTACAGAAGCTGAAGCTATAGCTACAGTCTTATAATTTAGTCACGTGACACAAAAATATAAGATATTGAATTCCGTTAGGGAACCATATTAAAATAATTCATTGGGATACTTAAAAATGGCTTTATTTTATGATTTTGAAATTACATTAAAAAATTGTTTGTTTAACTTAATGATTTATGTGAGACCGATGTACAAGATTAAATCCAACACACTTTTTTTCAGTGGTAATATGCAAAATTATTCACAATGATAGACTGAAGGAAAACTGACAGTTTTGTCTCTTGGCAATGAACAGTTTACTTCACAAAACACATTGGGGTTGGCACATCTCAGGTTTGTTCCCACTTGCTGTATTTCTGGGTCATATTTTTCTGCCTTGCAAAGTTTTCTTCCTTCTTTTCTTTTCAAACTGAAATGCAATAGGAATCGTTTTCTCCTTTCTTAAAAAATAGATACATTTTTATAGTTTGCATTACATGTAGTTTGATCTGATGTCAGTGACCTGATCAGAACAAACTTCTGACTCATTTTTGGACTGAAAACTGAAAAAGATGTATTAATTAAATGGATATTGATTTATCGTTCTTACAAAAGTCTGTGTGGACTTTGATCTTCTCATGAAAATGCGTATCAATAGTACGAGTGTGCAATCTCGTAGAATGTATACGCCAAAACTCATTTTGGCGTGCATATGGTACGTCGTTTTTGGCGTGCATATGATACGCACTTTATGTCGTATTATATGTACGAACACCCCACCCTCACCCTACCCAAAAGCGTGTCATATACACGCCAAGTAAATATGAATAAATCATATTTTTCACGTTTGCAGCAGAACAAGAACTGTCAGGGTCCTGTCTTTTCAATGTTTGCTTGTTTGTCTTGTGTCTGAGCACATGGCTCTGTATTTGTTTGTGTTGGACAGTCCTCTAGTCCTGCCTTCTTACTTCCCATTACCAGACCCCCTTGTTTAGTACTAGTCTTTACTGGATTGTGTTCACCTGATCCTAATGTTCTCTGCTCCGTTTATATTGTGCTCCTTTCCTGGTGTGCTGGTTTGTTGCTTGCCCTCTGTTTGTTTAGAAGCTTACCTGTGCCGACGCAAGTGTTTTTTGTTATCATAGTGAGTTAGTAGTGAGGTATTATTTTCACATCTAGTGCAACGTTGTTTAAATAGCAAATGCGCTCACGCCCATCTGTTTGCCTATGGCCGTGCTGGTCTGAAAACAAGGTGTGTTCAGGCGCATTGAAGGCGCTTTGCTATTTTGAGGCAACTGAAAACATCTGCGCTATCGAGCAACAAAAACCTGGTCTAAAGTCAATAGTGCTGTATTTTTTGTGTTATTTAAAGGACGCGTTAGTTTACACTCTGCTTATTACAGACAGGGATGCGCAGCAGCACACAATCATGTTTAAATATAAAACATTTAAAAAAGGATTCCTCTCTGGAGAAGCGTTCAGTCTCTCTGCTTGCAAATTCCGCCATGTAAATAGCAAATCCACCATGGTCCAACTGCAACTGGCTTTTAAAGGGAATGGGAGATGAGACTCTGATTGGTTTATTGCACGTTATGCCCAAAACACACCGTACCCCGACCGTTTTTTCCATCGTTTAACTAGCAAAAGTGGATTCGGACACGCCTTAAGTGCACCTGCGCCATGCACTTCAGACCATGCGCTCAGATCGTTAAAATTTCAGTTGCAACTGAATACTATAAAGCCTCTGGTTCTGTTGTCATTCTCTGCTGCGCTATATCAGTTCTCACACTTAACTTTGATATTTTGTGTGCCCTGCCCTACCGTTGGTCATCACACATCTCACTGCTCCTTTTGCCTAGTCTTGTGTTAATAAACTTCTTTTCCTTGATCGGTCTGCATCTGGGTCCTCTTCTAGACAGCTGTGACGATCCCTGACAAGAACATTCTAAAATGAATAATGCATTTGCTGTCTCTGTTAACACACATTACACAAATGTAATGTGTTTGCGCGTTAACATAAGTAGTTGTTTAGGTGTGGGTCACACCTCTTTTCAAATTGTCACCCCCTCCCCTTAATGCAGTTTCACTCACACCCACAAAGTTAACAGTTCTTCAGACATGCTGTGTTCTGAACCGCACACTACTCCTACTATTTCTGCCATAGAAAGATATGATAAAGGTAGTACGAGTAGTATTCTAGTATGCAGTTCTGAATGCAGTATACAATAATGTTTCTGAGGATTGTGATCACTGCTGTTTTTATGCTAGGACAGAGGTTGGATCATTAGCGGACGGTCCCTTACCAGCAAACATTTATACATGGCAATGCATTTATGTTAATTGGATTAACCAGTGGACAGAAGTTTGCACATAAAAAGTCATTATTCATAAAACAATACCTAGCTTATTTAAAATGTATTGTCTGGCTTGCAACAAATCATCACAAAATATGTTTGTCGTTTCAAACTTTTTATAGCCACTACAATGAACCCATATTTAATGTTGTATGTTTCATACCTGACAAAGTTTTGTTCATGGTTTGCTCATGTTGGCATCTGACTAACTTCTTGATATCATATTAGTAACATTTAGTTGTGATCTTAGACCTTAAACCTATTTATTGAGCTTTTTTGCATCAAATTGAAATTGGAGACCTGAATAAGGTCTGTTTCAAAGACTTTAGAGTTCAACAATATTTATATTAATTTATACTAATTTGCATAATTTAATATGCAGAATCTTCAACATGGATAAAGAACCCATATTTAATGTATTCTGGGTAGTATGTTTCATAAGTTTTGCCCATTGTTTTAGAGGATGAGGGAATCTGACTAACTTCCTTTTATATTTTATATTATATTATATGTAGTTGATTATTATATTATATTAGTAATATTTAAATGTGAAGTCCATAAAAGTGCATCTGTCCATCATTTAATGTGCTTCGGCAAGGCCTAAGGCCTTCTGAGGGACTCATATAATTTATATTATATTATATGAAGTGATTATTATATTATATTAGGAAGTTCATAAAGGCATTCATTCATCATTTAATGCTTGCCACGCCCGGGGTTAATATTGATGGATATAGATGCACTTTTATGGACTTCAAAATCAGAGCAATCTTTAAAGTGGTGTGTACGTGGTTCTCATAAATCGCCCATTTTCCCATTCACTTGATAGGCTGCCATGAGTTAAATTTATAGCGGCTAAGGGGATAGTCATCTTTCAGGCAAACCTGTATGATTTCCAATCATCTCAAAAGCAGATGATTGTCAGGATGTCCATGCTATACTCTTTTCCATGTACATTGTAAGTGGATGTAAACAGGAGCAGTCAAGCTCCAAAAATGAGCCATATAAGTCATGATAATGCATACTAGGCTTACTCATGCACTATTTTAAGTCTTATGATAGATTTGTGTGCAGAACAGAGAAATAAAAGGTTTTATTTATTGAAAATATTATCCTGCTGTCACATTTGAATGTAACGTGGATGATATTTGAGAGTTGTCTTTCCTGAAAAACTGTTTGGCCCCACTAGACTAATAGAGTCATATGGACTATTTTGGTGTATTTGACAGCACACGGTCATCATTCACATTCGTAGAAAACATTCTGATAAACTTCTCATTCACAGAAGAAGAATGTTATACAGTACATGTTAGGAACGACATGAGGGGTAATAAATGATGACAGAATTTACATTTTTGGATGAACTTAAGTCTAAAACTCCGGACTAATTTGTTGGTGAGTAATGTTGTTCCTGTCTTTCCTGGTAAACATAGAATTTGTTTAATTGAAACTTATTGAAAGGGGTAGTAAACCTCTTACTATAGGCCTACTATTATGTAGAGGACTGACAGTGCTGTTTGCCTTGAAAAGACAACACCTGGCTTTAACTGCATGCCAGTTACATAAACTCAAATTTGCATGCGTCATTTAAAGTTTGAACTGTTGAAGGCTGTTTAAACATTTACTTAGATAATCAGGGGCATATAGCAATAATTCTACCTAAGATTTCTACAGTCTTATTATAAGCAAAGATCAATTACTTCATTTTTATTATTCTCATAAGTGTTTATTACTATTTATTGTGTATTATAAATGTTTTAGCATAATCTAACCTAAGTGCTTTTTACCTTATTTATCTTAGTTAATGATAATTTCAACATTTACTAATTAAAATCGAATGTTGGATTTGTTAACATTAGTTACAGTATTTATTCATATTTTATTTATGTTAGCTAATAAAAATCCACCTGTTCAATTGTTAGTTCACAGTGCATTAACTAATGTACTGCTCATTGATAGTTCATGTTAGTTAATACATTAACTATTATTAACAAATGAGACCTTATTGTAAAGTGTTACCAATTTTTTTATTACATGTTATTTTGAAAAATTGTCTCTTTATTTGAAATGGACAGCAGTATTTTTAATAATGTCTGGCAACTTGAAAATGTGCTTTACTTGGATCTAAAATGTTTAATAAACATTAAATGATCTATAAGAATTTCACACATACACTAATTATTTAAAACTATACCAGCAGTGGATCATTAGTTATACAAATGAATTAGAGGTACTATGCACTATTTATTTCCATTCAAAGGGATGGAAACTGATAGAAAAAGATTAGGCTTAAAAGATTAATGCTGCCTTCACGTGCTATCGGAATTATCCTAAATACAAGTTTACAGGTAAACATTGCACACGCCCTGATGTCGTGTTTACCACTGGGAAGTTCGGAAATAATTTTGATACCCAAATTCCTGAGATGGACATGCCATAAACTTTAAACATGGAGGCAGGGAGAAACTAGCCTACTGCTGTGAGTAAAACAGCTCAGATGCAGTAAAATATGTTTCCATATTCTAGTGGTTTGGAGCAGGTCTTTTTTTTGTAAAATTACTTAAAAAGTAATGGATTTTCAGGGACATTGTTAGTGACCCAAAGTTCTGAGGACAGGCCCAATTTTAAGTTATTTAACTCTTAATAAAAAGTGAGTACTGTAAAAAGTACTTGTATGTTCGGAATTTGTTTATATTCTTAATAAACAAAGTAAGTCTATTAGGTAATTTACAGACAAAGTTAATAATACTCAAGCGCATCCTTGGGTAACATCTTCCTTTAATAATATAAAGGAATAATAACATATTTTCCTTGTATGACCTTTCTTCAAAAGGCTATTGTTTGATCTGTACTTTATCTAAATTAGGTGTCGTATAAACTAAAGTGTGTTGTTCAAAGAACACAAGCAGTTTCGAGAGCCGTATTTTAGTGAACTGCCACCTATAGCCACGTTGGTGATGACAGGAGACTTGTAACAGTATGCCTTTTCGATTTGCTGTTATAGCCACTGAAATTTAAATGGCTGCTTGTGGCCATGTTTTCTGAAGTATCCAAGTCATATTAGAGGATATGCTATGTCCAACAATGAAGATGCATACCAATTTTCAACTTATTGAATCGTATATGGTTACGGAGTTATGTTTTTATATTTGTAGCATCCCCTATTGGTGGAATTGTACGAAACTTGGTGTGCATCCTCAGAATGTCCTGTTGTCTATCTGCATTCAGCAGCAAAAGGTCAACTTGTAAAATGGGTGTTTTCTCACCAATTAATTATTAACTTATATTAATTAATAATTAGTTAATAATGAACTTATTTGCAATGGTTCGACGAATCAAAGTTCTATTGAAAACTTTTTGCCAGCATCTGCCGTGTGCCTGTTTTGGTGAAGATCAGACCAACAGCCTGGCCTATAGGAGAAGTTTGGAAAAGTTGGTTATTAAGAAAATCCAAAGTGGAAAAAAATGTATAGGTGGAAATTAAACATAACATGTATGGCTTGACTCAAGGATTCAGGGGGGAAATTCAGTTTGTAGCCTTTAGGGTTCCAAAGTTATCCAAAATGCAAATTGACGCCCATACACTTTACGGCAATAAAATAAGGAAGAAGAAAATCAGTTCTTCTTACACAATATGGTTCCAGCACCTTCTATGCTTAGACTCCTAATAATAGCTCTTTTCAGTAAAAAGGCCTAAAACCTGTGTAGAGCTGCTCCAAACAATGGTGTAACTAAAATGCTGCCCAATCGCATATAAAAGACAAACTGGGCCCATCATGTGCGCACAACTGCAAAGATATAATGCAATAGCTGACAAGGAGAGATTGCCACGTGAGGAACAGAAAGACAAAACGCCTATGAAAAGATGCATTCATTGCCATGAAACTGCCAGATAACACTATGAATACTCGACATGTGACAAACCCAGTCCACGGTTGAAGGAAGGCACTAAATTATGCATTTTAGTTGATTGATGCATTTTAGTGATCGGTTCTTTCGAACAGTATGTTTCAACAAATCATTTCAGAAAACTTCAGAGATTATTCGACTATCACTTAAATGTTTCACAAGTTTTTCACAATACCTATAATTTCAAAGCAGCTTTACAGAAAATGCATTATGGGCTCTGATTTAATTTTATTACACGTTTATTGTAACTTCATGTTAGGCTTAGTTATTTCAATGAACTCAACATTTTAAGGCAACCATGAGCTATAATTGTTTATCGTCTCGTAACTTACCATGCTTCTTACCCTGTTTCGAGCCAGACTATTCACCATTCTCCATGTTCTCTGGTTGTCAACTGTCTGCTGTCTGGTTGTAAAAGTCATACAGTGCTGAAAAATGTTGCTGAAATGTAATAGTTTTTTCATGTTTCCAATAAAATAAAATAAAAACCTAAACCCCCGGTTTCACAGACAAGGAGCTGATTTAACTGAAAGCAACTTGCACTGACATTATATTGCCAAAAGTTTTGGGAGGTCTGCCTTTCCATGCAGATGAACTTTAATGACATCTCATTCTTAATCCGTAGGGTTTAATATGGAGTTGACCAACCATTTGCAGCTATAACAGCTTCAACTCTTCTGGGAAGGCTTTCCACAAGGTTTAGGACAATTCTTGCACTAGAAGTGCATTTGTGAGGTCAGGCACTGATGTTGGACAAGAAGGCCTGGCTCGCAGTCTTCACTCTAATTCATCCCAAAGGTGTTCTATCGGGTTGAGGTCAGGACTCTGTGCAGGCCAGTCAAGTTCCTCCACATCAAACTCACTAATTCATGTTTTTATGGACCTTGCTTTGTGCACTGGTGCGCAGTCATGTTGGAATGGGAAGGGGCCATCCCCAAACAGTTCCCACAAAGTTGGGAGCATGAAATGGTCCAAAATGTCTTGGTCTTTTTTTTTTAACAGACAAAATGTACCAATTAAAATTATCACAAAGTTTAAGGTTCCACTTGCACAGTAAAAAAACAAAAAACAAAAAAAAAGAACACCTGAATGAGCTATACAAATTTCCATTAGAAGGGCAGATATGAATATTAACCAACTAGTTTATTTATTGCAAAGCTCTTCTGTTACCTTACCTTGTGAAGCTTTAAAAGCCTAAATTAACCAGAAGTAGCAACTGGGGTTCCTTCAGTGCTGTGACATATTTCCAAGTGGAATATTGAATAGAGGGCAGGGTTTTACTTAAGCGCTCCTCTTCTCCTTCTCTCACTCATAACAGACTAACGGTTGGAGGGGAGTGGTTTAAGATATTCAAACCCAAGCTGTCAAACCGATGTCATCTAAGTAATCTTTCTGATTTTTATTAAAGATTACCACGGCAAACATTTTTTTCTGTGTATTAACTTGCACAGATTAATTTGTGCTAACAAAGTAAATAGGGTCAATTTTGATTTCATGAGGACTTTAAAACTGTGTTATCCATCTGTCAATGAATGAAATAACTGTGGCCTATTAAACATTTTGCTTATAGCTACTCTCTGTCATCTGTTCTTTCTTTGTGTTCCACTGGATGATACAAAAGGATGATCATTGATACAAATGCATGATCTATTTTTATGCACAACAAACTCTCGTTCATTATTTCTATAGATGCATAAACTTGTATGTTCTTAATTGGGCTTCAAGAGGCACTTTTGACTTGAAAAAAAATGATGCTTCTTTAGACTGTTGGATCAATGTTAAAACATTTATGATACTCTTGCATCTTGATTATGGATTTTTTTTAATCACTCTTAAGATTTTTGGAATCACTATGGTTTAAAAAATACGCTACTTTTATTCCGCCCACTGAAACGGAAAATATCCGAAACCAAAAATATCGTACCTCTTAAATTCCTAGTTCGGATAGTTTTGAACTAGTTCAGTCGATTTATTAAAAAGACAGGCAGAACCCGCTAAACTAGATTGCATTTTTGGGAATGTAGACAGTCAAACATTCGAATTTGAACACGATACGAAGGTGATGTCGCAAAATGCAAATTTGTAATGCCGTCTATGTAGTCGGCTCACTAATATTTGAGACGCGACCATGCTAGGACCATGTCTGTAGACCTCCCACTTAAACGGCGACAGAGAGAGTGAGAGAGGGGAGGGTGATTCCCAAATAAACCAACACGCAGCTTCACTTTGGTTGCTTTAAGGAGGTGATAAAGTATCATCGCAATTTGTTTGCTGAAAAGAGATGGACGGTAACGGCGGAGGAAAAGAAAAATGTGGTCGATAGCGTTTTAACCCGAGGGTTTTGACGACTGGTGGGGACAGGTAATGTGAAAGTGAGCCGGTGGAAGGGGATTTTTATGGACATTTATACGCGTTATAACAGACGGTTGTTTTACCTCAGCGCTACTGTTCAATCTGCGCGTCTAACTAACTCAACAGTGTGCAAAACGTATGTATGATGGTTTTGAAGCAGTAGCCTACCAAATGTTGTGTGCTTGAGAATGAGTTTTAGCCCGTCTGGACTGTGTTTGTGTGTGGCTGGCTAGCTGAATGAGCGCAAATAGGCTGCTTTGCTTTAGGCCCCTGAGCGCATATAATCCATCGCGTTGCCTTTATATTTTCCACCATATGTATTTTAGTCAGGTTATTCTAACCCTGTTCTCCTTCGAGACAAGGGTTTGTATTGTCTGACGTGTCGAAATGTATCGGTTATGTTGTGTTTCTCTTGAGAGCGGACCATTGGTTTGTGTGTGAAGTAAAGGGGATGGTAAACCGTTAGCCTGCCTGCCTGCGCTCTCCGATTGAGAAACGCAAACATGTAACGTTGGTATCGGGACATCACAGTGCCACTATCACACAAAAGTCTGCATACTTTAAGACAGATAAAACACTATCGCGCTGTGCTGTTGCTGCGAGGCAGTTGTGTTTCGATGAACTGTATAGGTACAGAACAGATAAAACGAGGAGTGACTACCATATGAATCTTGACTTTCCCGTCTTTCAATTGTTTAAAACGCCACGTTACATTGGACTAATAGGGTGAATTATTGCTATAAAGTGTGCCATAAGTAGCATAGACTGTTAATTCACGTCAACATGTTTAGATGTCATTGTTATCCAACCAAGTGTTATTTATTAAAGCAAAGCGTTAAAAATATGGGTTTAAATGATCAAAAAGATTTACTCCTCAAAATGAAGTTACAATGTATTATGACTGAAATGTTAGTGGAATATTATTAATGTGATGAATTCCCCTGTGGTTACAGTGCTGGGACACCTGTGTGAACTTGTGAAAATGCGCTATCTTCTTCTAGAGTATATTTGCTGTATAGTTTTTTTTTGTTTGTTGTTGATTTATTTGTTTTTTTTTTGCATTTAAGTATTGATACAGTGGAATATAATCTGTATCACTTAATGAAGTTAATATTACAACACATTTGAGTGAATTTGATATCTTGACAGACTTTGTTCTACCTTGAGCTTGAGCGTATGTGTGTATATATATATATATATATATATATATATATATATATATATATATATATATATATATATATATATTTAAAACAAATAAATCAACAAAAAAACTATAGATACAAATACAGCAAATATAATCTAGAAGAAGATAGCACGTTTTCACAAGTTCACACAGGTGTCCCAGCACTGTAACCACAGGGGAAGTTCATCACATTAATTATAATATTCCAGTCCCATTTCAGTATAAAAGAATAAAAAAAAAAATTTCCTCCCACACAAAATTGTTCCCATTTAATTCCCATAAACTGTTCCCTTGATAGGCTATACCATGTTTAAGGGGATAGTCATCCTGATGGTTTGCAGGATGTTCATGCTTCTGCTTTCCATATACAATCTAAGTGGATAGTGATCAGGAGCAGTCAAGATCCAAAAATGTACCATAAAAGCAGTGGTGTCAATTTACCAAAAGCCAAGCAATGGCAAACTCTGATGACATCATAAAATCTCACTCCCTCGACATGACGACAAGGGCTGATGAGTCGCATATAGCTTTGATCATAATAACCTAGACAAATTAGACAGTTATAAGAATTAAGGACTTTCAAGTACTTCACACAACTTTTGCCAGCACTTAAAGCTCAAAAGTCTAAATATTGTCCAATTTAAATATTATTTTTAATGTGGTGACCAAAAATATGTTTTGTTCATTCTTTAAAGATTGTCAGAATTGTACAACTAAAAGTTTCACGATGTAGGAAAACTAACACTTGGTGAAATACAAACAGTTTTATTAAAAATTAAGAAATTTCCACTATAACGTATAGGCTGTGTAAACCCAGCCTGTTCTGCCAGCGATTTGATTTTGCCCTGCAGCTCAGGCTGGAAACCTGTACGTTTATTTATCCTGCTTCTGTCACACTTTGGCGAGAACCAATCACAGACTGGCTTATCCACCTGGCGCGCTATTTGCAGGTTTAACATGATGACGATAGAGAAGATTTACACGTCTCACATGACCATCAATCCAATTCCTGTTAACCTTTCGACAATGCTCAATGGCTTCTTTTAGTTTAGCAAACAAATCACTCGAGTGGACGTAAATACCACCCAGTTACATGTTTTTTTTTTTTTTGCATAACCTGCAAAAATCGCTCTGCCATTGCTTCTTCTGCAAACCGCTGATCAATGCTATAAAACAACACAAACCAAACCTGTCTGGAGTTTTCGCGTCACTCTGCAAAGTACGTCACCCGGATCTTTGGTCTGATTGGTTGAAGGACTATCCAGTTGCGTACAGAGTCATTTGAATTATGGTCGTTGATCATGCCTGTTGTGCAGTACAGAGCAGACTCCCCAGACCAATGTTCAGTCTTAAATTGAGCTTGGTCTGGTGTTAGCCAGACAAACTATAACCAGTAGATGGCTGCTGAGGAACACTTAGATTTTTATTAGCCATGTTCTCTCCCTAATATAGTTTTATTCACAAGTTTTGCTTTTAAAAAATGTGTCACTTTTTGTACTGAACTGTGAAGTTGTAGGAAAGGTCCAAAGTCTCATGAAAAACAACTTTTCTTCAAATTGAGAAATTAATGCAATTAGACAGACGGGCAGTGGGTAAAGAGTGCTTCATTTATAATCACTGAAGCTGTCAGTCAGTTCAGGGCAAACTCACTGAGTGTGTGTCTGCTTTGTTATAATGAGAGGATTTGTGCATGTGTAAAACTGTTACTCATAGTACTATAATTTTGTTTATCTTGCAATAAAAACATTAATTTCTATTGACCTGACCAGGAAGCCAAGCGATGTCAGGGTGTGGTGGCTGCCATACCTTGGCTTCCTGGTCAGGTCAATACCAATTAACGCCCCTGCATAAAAGATAGTCATTAAGGTAGTACATCCAACCACTTTTTCCCAAGTCTTCTCAAGTCTAATGTGTGAAGAACATACCGCAATAAAAGTTATTTACTAAAAATATTCCCCTTGCTGTCACATTTTAATGTGCACACAAACGTGAATGATACATATGATTGCCGTTTCCATTGGGAAAACGCAGAGGAGGCTTAGCTTGTGAGGCAGTCGTCAAAAGAGCTCACTGCAGCCACACAATGATAGCTGTTTCTCACACAAAGCTATCATTTAGGGATGTGCGCAACAACTAATTTCATTAATGTTTAAACAGAAATTTTGCAACCGACTACTATCATCCCTCCAGCCCCCCACCGAGACAGTCTGGATATGTGATCCATTTTGAAATACGCCACTTAATCTATGAACAGTCAAATCCAATACTGAATGATGCTAAAAATTGGTCAGATACATGTGATGTGCCTGCCTTGCATTATGATCATTGTATATTAAACTTAAGCGTTCACTTAGGCAACATTTATAGATATACTAAATCAATAGTTGCACTGTGCAGGACCTCTATGTTTAAACCTAATAGCCTACTATAAACAGTTAATATAAGTCTGAACATTAAAGTCCCCATGAAATCAGGTTTTTGGCTTTTAGTGTATATATATATATATATATATATATACTGTTATCTAAATGTAGTTGGAAAAAAAACAGACACAATGGCAAAATTTGCATTTAGAAAATAAGCATTCAAAACACAGTCTCTCATTTCTGCCAATATGGATCAATGATTTTGATGACATCACTCTGCACTTCAGCTTCTCATTTTCTTTCCAATCAATTGCTCACTAGAATCTAAAGTTCCCCCGCCCACAGATTATATAGACGCTGAAGCTGTGGCTAGAATTTGTCACTTGTTCACACATTTACTGTTTTCTAAATGTTGAAGGCCACTATGTGCACTTATATAGGGGATAGGGAACGATTCAGACAGTGTAAATAAGCTTTTCATTGGGGCGAGTGAAGTCTGGTTTCACGTTAGTGTCATGAGGTTTTTTCTCAGAATTACGATATATCAAGTCAGAATTGTTAGCATAGTGTTATAAATTAAAATTGTGTAAAATTATGTATATTTTATCTGAAGTACACCAAGAATGGTTATATTGTGAAATATTACTTAAAGAACACTTTTTTTCTAAGTTTAGAACAATGTAAATGTCTTTGTCACCTTAATGATTTTGATGCATCTCGTGTGTGTGTGTGTGTGTGTGTGTGTACATTTTGTTTTTCTCAGCTGACAAACTGACTTGTGTACTTTTAATAATGAGAGTCTGTCTGCTTGACTGCATGCTGTGAACATGTGATTCAGCTTCCCTGACCTTTCTGTCCTGTTCCTAGGTGATGTAAAAACACGGTACCATGTGAATGGTTGAGGAACATGAAGCCTGCACACAAACTACTGTTCGTCCTGTGTCCCATGCTGGTCTTGGGGTTCATCTACTACTCTTCTGGGAAGCTCCATTTGCACGTATGGGGCCAGAAGCCACGTGAGTAGTTCTCAGGCCTCGTATTGCCATCTATCTGTTAATGTGAGTCAGGTTGTGACCTCTCTGTACGTGGGCGCCTTTTGCTCAGTCAATATGTATGTTTGCCATAGTTTGTTTGTTAGACCCTGTCAGTTGAATTATTAAGCTTAACGGTCCGCATGCGTGCTTACCTTACAACTGGTTGTTTAGGTCAGATCACGTCTCAAAGATTATTCTTGTGTGGATTCACAGAGTTTGCGGTACTGTTTTCAAAGAGCTCACGTTTTGCAATGGTTTGCATGGCGTTATTTTAGTTTCTATTTTAGTTTTATTCATATTTTGAATTTATTTTTATGATATTAGTTTTCATGTAAATTTTAGTGTCTTTTTTGTAATTTTATGCACTTGTCATTTTATTCATAAAAAAAAAACATTCTTTATTCAGTTTAAGTTTATTTTTTCATTTAATAATTTACGTTTTCATTTGTATTTTCTTTAACTTATATTTTATTTTATTTCAGAATTTATTCAGTTATTACACAAATATTTGTAATAGTTTTAGCCTAGTTTTAGTCAGTGGATAACCCTGGCTCAAAGTAAATAATTCTGGTTTCATTTGACTGTAGGGCAAGGATTAGACATTTGCAAGTATCTCAAATATCCTGCTTTTCAATTCCATTATTTTGAGGTGTGGTAGGGATTTGCATTGCTAAATATTTGTTGTTCAAACGTTTGTTCAGGCATTAGGTCAGGGACTTCAGTAGCTAGTCAAGGGTTGTTAGGTACCAAAAAAAGTCGGTACTAATACCAGTAACATTTTGTGGTTCTCTGTAGCAATTTACATACCAGAGCAAAAGTTTTTTAATAAACATAGTTGTTAAAGTAACATTTGTCCGTTTTTTTTCAATCGCGCATTTTAAATATGGTTGTCAATCCAGAAATGCTGCAGTGTGCTATAGCAGCATGAAAACCTAAACTTAAATCAGATTGTGAATGGTAATAATATAGAAAGCAAGGCCCTCCCTTTATAATCACTAATGGCGCTTTTCCACTACACAGTACCAGCTCGACTCGACTCTTTCTGGTTTTCCACTGTGTAAAGTTGTACCTGTACCTGCTTCCAGGTACTTTTTTCGTATCACCTCCGGCGAGGTTCTGAGCGAGCTGAGGTGATACAAAGTTGTGACGTGAAAACACCTCAGACTGCTGATTGGTCAGAGAGAATCGTCACTATTCACTGCGTCATCATTGCACGCTCCAGACGGAGCACCCTGAATAACCCCGCCATTTTTAAATAGTTTGGCCAGAGATTGCGTGATATACCCATTACTATTATGGCAACCTGGAAGAATGCGGGTCTGTGTCGCGTAGAAGATTACGTCACGGCAGTTTCCTGCGGCGTCGCTATGAAGACCAGGTACTATTGTGGAGGTACGATCTGCAATGGAAAACAGAGCGAAAAGCAAGCCGAGGCGAGTTGAGTTGGTACTGGTAATGGAAAAGCGCCATAAGATTGTCAATCTCTAAAGTGCAAGCTCACTGAATTCTGCATGATTCTCTCACGATTCTGAACGTACAACTAAACAAAATAACATGTATTTTACTAGTGGTTCTGACAAAATGTTAATTGCTGCAGTCTGTTTAAAGTGTTTATTCCGCACTTGTTTTATTACTGAATGAATCCACATTTTTGTACAAATCTCTTGAACGAATGAGTCAATGACAAATACATTTAACAGTCACTGTTGCCACTTTATGCAATCCTTATTTGAAGCGTCAAGTTACTTTTAAAAGGTGATTTGAACTACACTGCAGTATTAGGGTAATTATTAATCGATTAATTGAGAGTTCATTTAAACAACGATTGATCATGGGAATTTATGTAAATTTACATCCCTAAAAGAACCCCATCCCCAGAACACTATTTTTACTGGGAAAACCCGCCGGAACATGTTTGGACTAGTTTTAGATGTGATTGTTTAGGTTTTAAATAGCAATTGGGCTGGTTTTGTTAAGCAAACCTGGCAGCCTTGGGTTTAATAGACACAGGCGAATCGTTGTCATTTAGGAATAAGATCATGTGGGTGTATGAACGGTTTGAATCGTGCAGCTTTACTGTATAATAAAAAAACCTGTCTATACCTGTAACACCTTGACATTGTTGCTAATCACAATAGATTTAATTTAATAAATGAAACAAGGGTTATAACACCATTGACAAATTGTCATGCGAAATGCATTTTGTCAAGCATCTCAAAACATGCACCACCGATTTTTAGTGATGGAACAATATATCAAATTTACATTTAGAAACAAACATGGATAACAGACAGGTGAAAAAAAAAATGTAGGCGAAACCCCTGCAGGATATGGCTGAGGTCCTGAACGGGGAGGGTTGGGAGATATGTAAAAAATATTTTATTGCTAATCGTAAAACAACCACATTATCCAAATATATTGTCTACCCTGTCGACGACACAGGGCATTATGTTTAACATTTTTTTAAATTACAACCAATTATGTTTGGTTTTTCTAATAATTTCCAGTGTATCCTTATCTAAATTGTTTGAAATTAATTTCATAAAGGGAGAACTGTTGAAGAAGATTGAATTGAACCTACATTTTAGGTTCATGATGAAGGTAAACACTCTTATAGTGATAGATTGATAAATGCATGTTGATGTGACAGCAATGTATCTTGAATTACACACTTTTTCTCTGTCTCTTTATTTTGGCTTTTATCGCCTGAGTAGACACATTTCATTACGTCCTTCCAGTTTCCAGATTTATTTCTTTAGTTGCTGATTTTTTTTAGTGTTGTTATAATCAAGCAATAATGTAGGCTATTTGTTTAAGGAATTAAAAACAAATTGGTTCGTTCTTAACAAAAACGCTATGCTTTTCATTAATTCCTGCAGAGTTACCAGTTAGAATGAAAAACAATATTTCAGATTTATTTGGTCTGAAACAGAAGTCATCAAACGTTTTAAAGTGTGTGCTGCATACTGTTTTGAAATTGTAATCCCTCATTACTTCTGTACCTCTATACTCTATATGAAAGCTGTCGCAAACAAATATTTCAAATCTAAAAATGTCTGCATTTGTACTGTAAATGTAGATTTGAACTTAAAGCGTCCACCAAGCAAATGTTTCAAAGGGGTATATTGATGATTTCGAAAGAATCAGGGAAATTGAGAGACAGTAAGATGAATGAGATCAGGTCGTCAGACTCAGGACATGTAGGCCTCGAAACTGGGTCCCATGAGCTGGCAGCTCTTATGTCACAGGTGCTTTAAAATACCTTTTCGACTAGTTGGTTACCAAATTTCAGTTTAAGCGTTAATTAAATTATTAATTGCGCTCATTCCTAATGCAAGCACTTACTGTTATACTGTAACAAATAATGATTTTGTGCTGCTTAAAGGTGCTCTAAGCGATCCTGGGTGGAGTAACTTCTTGTTGACGTTCGAAGTGTTGTCAAACAAAACAGAGGCAAGCTAGACCCTCCCTCCTCCTCCTCCTCCTCCTCCTCCTCCCCTCCATACTTCCTGAAACAGTCATGAACGCACCATGAATGCCGGAGTTCTCGCCACCTTCCGAAGGCTTTTCCATTGTAAATTCGGGAATTTGCACTTTCCTTCTCCTTTTCCCTTTTTGTTGCAAGTTGTTCATCAGAATGTCGTCTCTTTGGTCGTGTGTCAGCCATATCAAATTCATATCATTCGAACTTCCCTCTTTATGCTTCTCTCTTCTACACACCCCCTTCATGTGCACGCGCACTAACCCCAAACCTCCACCCCCAAATCATTCTTGTCAGCTATTGGCTGGAGCACTGTTTGTTTTGTTTTCCAGACTGCCCAAGTTTGTTTTTGTTGCAGTTTGTGGAGCTTGTGCTGACTACAGAGACCGCTTTTTTTTTACAGTGTGTTCAGGGGACAGGCAGCTAGAGGATAGTGAGATGTTTGCTGTATGTGACAAAATGTTTTGGCCTTAAAAACTCGTGACATCGCTTATAGCACCTTTAATATGCAGTTGACATGGAATTAAGATACGGACTTTGTGCTTGTCTAGTGAAAGGTTACAGAGATATTAATGTTAAAAGTCAGGTTCTTGATGTTCTTCCGTTGAAATGCTCTATTTTTCATTGGATGAATCCCAAATAAGGTACTTCTATTTACACTTTTACATGGCTGCAACCTTTCTTCAGCCACTAGAGGGAGGGAGAGCACCACAGTACAGGGTCAGATACACAGAGGCCGCTGGTGGGTGATGATGGGTCTCACTTCTTAAAGAAAATAAGCTCTTTACTTTCTTTGATAAGTGAGACTCATATTTGCATGGAGTTAGATGGCAGGTTCTGTTGGATAATACATTATTAGATATTATTTATGCCTGTGATTTCAAGTACGTGACAGAACTAGAACTAAAACTAAGCTCAAAGTCCAAAGAACCTTTGTTTGGTCTCTAAAGATAGGATTGGTTTAACGGAATTTAGATTCCTGGATAACCTTCACCCCCCTGTTTTTTGATGTGACGTTAGCTCTGTTTTTCAGTTAAGGGAAAGTCCTGTTAGTGTTTAATGTTTAATTATGTTGGACATTTAGAGGAGTTTCTGTAATGTTTTAGATTTATTTGGTTACTATTGTGCTGAGGGCACTCAGTGAGTAATAAATACATTCAATTCAGTACTGAGTAAATTCTTATATTAATTAATCCAAATTTATGCGTATTTGCTGCTTGACCACATGCAACCACCAGACTGCACGTTAAAACTGTAAGATTAGTGAATATCAAGGAGTTTCCATTCAATATCTCAATATTTGAGAATTTCCAATATTTGTTCATTATTTCTGCAAAATGAGCAGCAATGAATATTTATATTTGAAGTAATTATTTGCAATTATATAACCCTAGAAAACCTTTTTTTGGACATTTGTTTTATGTGGAATGTGGATATATGAATATATTTATTATTATTAAATCATTGTATCATGGTGAATAAGCGGAGGCTTCAACAAATTATTTGTAAGTTCCATGCGACTACCACAAGGGGGCGAAATGCGACAGTCAAATGTTGAATTTTGGAGATGTTGGAAAGGTGGCTTCAGTCCACACACACACACACACACACACACACACACACACACACAGCAGGATGTTTATCATGTACAACACTAAAGTACTTTAGCATGCTGTTGGAAAACAGGTCGGTCCTGGTGCAGACAAGTCAGAAAGAGCCCGAAATGTGTAAATAGTGTAAATATGATTGATGTTCTACTTGATAAGAGAGAAGAAAGTGTTTTCATTCCGTGTAGAAAAGAGTCTGTTCTATAGACCGATGATGAGGCAAATAACTATTTGGTTTCTGCAATTATTTTGAAGTTTTATTGATTAATGTTTTTTTATTGGCTCTCAGAAACGCAGCTGAGGAAATGGATTTGGCAGGTTCCTTCATTTATTCCTCTCCTCGTGTACAGTCTCCGAGATTATTTAGCGTTCAGCAGGCAAGTTATTCTCAGTTTGTTCAATTCATGTTTGCCTTCGCTGACTTCGGTATCTTGAACCTCGGTGGAAAAAGCTAGATTAATTATAAACGGCACATTTCGACAGCTGCGCCCAGTTTATTTTGGAAAATTTTGTGAACCTGGGATGGGTTTTTTTGAACCTAACCCCTGTTATGAAAGGCACTTCAGGACACATTGTAAAGACAAATCACAATAAATAGCTCTGAAAATGGCACGAGGGAAGGAAACACAACCCTATTTTGATGATAAATGACAAAGAGAGGGCAAGAACACATTTTTTTTTCTACAAGTGCTCCTTATAAGTCATATGTTATTGAGCTTTATAGAGTCTGCAGGGAGGAACGAGAGAACCCGTTTCTTGTTCGTCTGAAATAAAATTAGTTTTAATTATCAAATATTTACTATTAAGTTTATGACGCATCTTTTTACCATTATGCCAAACTTTGCGTGCAATATTTCTGATCTCTGGCCTTGTAATTTAAATCATCTTTTTTTGAGCCATTTATAAATGGTGTAATGTTTAATATTCTAAAATAACTTGTGAAAAGTCTGTTTTTATAGGGTCACAACATTTGATTTCTGTTGAAAATAATGTAGGATTGTTTTCATTTTAATGTTGCTAAAATCAAAATTACAGCTGATCCATGTTAGTGAATATAATTTGGGGTGGGTGATATACTGGTAAGATGATGATACACGGGGCAACTTTCTGAGCAATGTTGCCGTCACCGGGTGACCAGGTGAGACACAGCCCACAACCGATCTAAAGATAGAAATTTGTTGCCCATTCTCAATGAGGAAGTCAACATGGCTTGGCAACATTGCTCAAAAAGTTGCACTGTGTCTCATCACCATTAGACACGATTAACTAGTAAAATTTTGTCTATTGTCTATATGCTGACATGACATGCTGTGCCGCCACAAAAGCTTATCATTTGCATGTGTTTTTAAGCATTGTGGCTTAAAAACAAGTGATTTTTAAACCATTGAAGAACAAAAAGCAGTGAAAATAGAGCTCATGTGAGAACTAATTTCCGTGTTCGGCTTATATCAGAAACGCCCAAAACATATATATTTTCTTAATTGCTTTCAATATTCCTTGATTTTAATCTAGGTTTTCAATTTTATTATTATATTTATTATTTATCACCTTATGTGTTTATATTCTTTTGTTTGTCTACTTGGCTTTTGTAAAGCACTTTGGTTAACACCAGTTGTTTTTAAATGTGCTATATAAAATTGTGTTGTATTGTAATTTAGGTATATGTGTGTGAGAGATGGTTTCTGAGCGCTGTCTGAGAGATGCGCGCACATGAAGCTGCTGTACATAGAGCACATGGGTATTGAAACGGAGGTCTTTCTGCTGCGTAATTGGGTTTGAACTGTCAAATATACACACTTGGTGTCAAAATGTCCATCTTTGCGAATATCCTCATAAATGTTATTTATTTCTGAAACAGAAAAAGCATGTCGTTATATTGGATCTGTACATTCGGTCTTAGAGTGACAGCTGCCTAATATTCCTGCTGCTGTCAAACAACAAAAGACAAATAGAAAATCACTTACTGCTCATGACTGAATCACTTTTGTAACTTAAATAAATATACATTTATATTTCATTTGCACAGTAAAGACTATTCACCGTTTTTTGTACATTTAAGTACTTTATACAGATTATGTAATATCTCTTATTTAGTGCTTGCTGGTTTTCAGGTAGGTCTGTTTCATTTCTATCTTTGTACTTTTGTAGTTTTTTGCTCCATTGCTTGTTATTTGTTTCTTTGTTCTTATGTTATCACTGACTGTTTGTCTTCAGTTTGAGAGTTTTCTTTTTTACTTAGTATTAGGTTTTTTTGTGATTTTATGAAATTTCAATGGAATTAAAAGTTGTGGTGATAACCTTATTTAAAGCAAAAATAACTATATCTTGATATATCGTTATTGTGAAATAAAACGACTCCTATCGTGATTTTGGTCATATCGCCCACCCTTAATCGTGAGATGACATGCTGTTTTGTCGCAGAGGCGTAGTTTTAAATGTTCAAGACCCTCTAATCATTGTCAAAAGCTGGTTTTGTTCATTTTGACAGAAGATCTGTGATCTTAAACCTGAACTTTCTAAAGGCACTGAATGCTAATGTGTGTTTTTGGTTTCCGCATATTCATGAATTACCCTCATTATCTTATGGTTTTTGACTTTGCACATATATTTAGCAGGTCTGCTCATTTTTAACTCTTTTGTTCCACAGATAAAGGTGTGGCGCCAACAGTAAAAGTCATTAAAGTCACAAAAAATACTGTCAAATCCCCTGTGACCAAAGGTAGAAACTCTCCACCGCTCTTTCTGTTGTGCCGATTATTGGGGACTGGTGAAATAATCGATGGGCTCGCCGGTGGGCACTAACATACTTATCTATCTGGGTGTTTTTAATATTTATTTTTTTTAATAATCAATTTTACTATACACGCAGCTAATGGTATCAGCTGGATATTATGGTGATGGGCATCCTGACATTTTCAACCTCATGTAATTCCTGGAACTAATGCAACTTTCTAGTTCGTACTGTTTGAAATAGGTTGGCGATTGAGGGTTTGGCCTGAGGGTCATTCAACATGACCTCAAAGTTTCCAGAAGATTGTGTCAAGGACAGAACCACCGGGCCTAATTGATGGTCTTGTGTTTCAGAGCCAGTGGTGGAGGGTCCTGTCTCCGTGGGACGAATAGTAGGCTCAGGTACAGCCTTACTGCAAAGAGTGCACTCTGGTCAACATGAGAACCTCAGCATTATTATGGGAGGCCTGGAAGTCCAGAGATAATGTCCTCCACTACATTACACACGAAAGACACTTTCACACCAAATACGATATGAGAACAAACAAAAAACAAAACAACAAATAATAAAGTGAATTCACACCAGTACAACAGGTACTGCTGAATGTCCGCAAAGCATACACTAGCCAGGACGGAGACCTGAAAGATGCCCCGCTTTGTGCCTGACAAGTTCCTTAAAGGGTTAGTTTACTCACCCTCATGTTCCAAACCCATAAGATCTTCAAAACACAAATTAAGATATTTTAAATGAAATCTGAGAGCTTTCTGTCTCTCCATTTACAGTTCTGGAATTGCCTCTTTGACCCGGCAAAGTTCATAAAGAGATTGTAAAACTAATCTATACAAATTGAGTGGTTTAGTCCACATTTTCTAAAGAGACTGGACAGATTTTAGGTTTTTATTCACATATAAAAAAGAAATGAGCACCTGCCCCTTTGAAAGTGAAAGTGCCCTTTTCTATCGTGCCGTGGTGCCCCCGCGAACGCGATCCCGGCCGGAACAGAATCCCGCTATTCTTACCAGCAATCTCCAACTCCATCCCGGACTTCCTTTTGAAGCCTAAAAGTGGCAGTTCTGTAAACTGTCAATGGAGGGACAGAAATCTCTCAGATTACATTAAAATATATTAATTTGTGTTTTGATGATGAGCATAAGTCTTAAGGGTTTAGAACAATGTGGGTAAGTAATTGATAATTAAACTTTTTGGGTGAACTGACGCTTTAATAATTCCAGGTTCAATAACTGGAGTCCTTGCATGGTTTACATTTTGATATATTGTATGTACACTACTTTTCAAAAGTTTGAGGTCAGTAATATTTTACTTTCCTTCTTTGTATTTATCAAAGACTCTTGAAAACAAATGTATTAAAGGTGCACTAGGAAAATAATTGAACAAAATATATAACACTGGCCTAGTGGTTTTTGGATATTTACTGAATTTGAGCTCTTACAATATCCCAAATGTTTCCAACTATTTGTAAATCATGAGAAAATTGCTATTTTAACCAATGAACCGAGAAGTGCGAGGGAGTTGCCTGTCAATTGCATCATATCTGTGTTACCCTCGGTTTCCAGTTTTATTTTGCAGAAACGCTTTACTCTTACTGCATTGTGTCATAGCAGCTGCCGAGCCAACGCACAGAGTAATGTCATGACATCATTTTCAACACACGCAAATGTATCTAATATGATAAACAGAGCTGCGTTACCTCATACTCATGACCGGAAAAGCGGAAATGGTGGCGGCGACTGTAGCATAATAAAAGTCCCGCTGCTCGCAAGGGCGTACGTTGCGTTCATCTTATTACCAACCTCTCCAGCGGCCTTACTCAGCTGCTTCATACTACAGTAACGTTAATAACTGCATCCATGACCTTGATTTCTGCCCGAATCCTATCCCGATTCTTCTCCACCGGCTGTGAGGTGAAGACCACATGTCCCAAGATTCTGCGCTCAATTTTGGCGTCATCAAAGTACACCTTTGTTTTGAATAGACGACCTCTAGCAGATGGAAAAGTTGCATAGTACACCTTTAAGCAGCATTAAGCAGTTATGTATTAGTTGTAGTAATAATGCAGAACATTTCATTGAAAAGTCTGCTTTGACAACACAGAAATAAATAACATTTTAACATATATTCAAATAGAAAACGGTTATTTTGTTTTTAGTAACATTTCACAATATTACTGTTGATACTGCATTTTTTATCAAATAAGTGCAGCCTTGGTGAATTCTTTTTCTTCAAAAAACATTTAAAATGTCTTACTGACCCCAAACTTTTAAATGTACTGTATATGCGATCAGTCATACTCAAATATTTTTGGTTGTTGTGCTTTTATCCCCAGGTGAAAAAAATAAATAATTCAACACATTAAAAACAATGTCAGAGAGAGTTCAACCCTCTCTAATGAACTCAAATTGTGAACACTTGGTGTGAAAGAGGCTTAAGATATTGTACATGGGTAATTTTCAGGAAATGAAAGCCCCCCCCCTATCCCCCATCTCATTTGATAAGGTTACTGTTGAACTTTAAAGTAATCATGTTTCTCCAAGACCCAGGGCTGTAACCAGCATACAGTGATTTTCATTTATTTACAGTCAGTATATTATGCTCTTTGCAGTATTATGCTTTTTTTAGTGCATATAAAAATTAAAAAAATTAATATTTTTTTAATATAAATATGACCACATTATTTCAAGAGGGAATTGTGATGGCATTACAGGGTTGACCAGACAGTGAGTTCTCAGAAAGTACATTAAGTATCTTAGAAAACTACATAATATTTTAATGACGTAAATCCATTAAAATATAACTATGACTAAGTTTACATGTGCACCAATAATACGATTATTTGTAAGGTCTTAATCTCGGTAAAATGTTTACTTGACATGAGCAGAACTCTCAACTCCAGTTTACATGCAATTTTCATTATTCTGATTATTCTCTAACAAGTATGGTTATACCACACTCAGATAGGCATACAGTATGCTTGTTACCTTGTCTTCAAAATAAATTTTTATGGACATACTGAATATTATTCGGTGCCGTGATAAACATGGCAATGCCGTGTTTGCCTTGCGCTGCCGTCGCGTTCTTCGCGTGTCTGGATGGACGCAGAGACTGCGCAGCCAGTTGTGTTGACCGAGTTAAGTGATTTGGAGAAGATAGAACTTCAGAATAATGTCATGGAGTTCATTTATGAAGTTGTGTGAACAAAACATGGCATTCACGTACGTCTGCGCACTTTGGTCAGAGCGGTAATAATGCGATTTAAGGTGTTTACATGCCTGGTTATTAAAATCGCTGTACTTAATGCGATTATGGTTACTACGATAATGAGCTTAATCTTTATTTTGATCTAAGTATTGCGTTTACATGAGGTAAAGTTTAATTGGAATATTGCTAAAAATTCTATTATAATCGCATTATTAGGATGCATGTAAACACACTTTTTTTTTTTCATTAAATCTATGCAATAACTTCAGTATCTTGTATATAGTCATGGAGATACATACAGAACAGCACACACATGCCACCAACATACAATATATTATGAATTAAAACCACGTCATAGGCTTCATATTTTCATATTCTTTATGACTATAGCAGAATGTGTTATAATATGAATGGGTTTTTGACACTTCATTTTGCAAAGACTTGCATTATAAATCACAGTGACTTGCAGGCTGTCAGTGTTACATGCTTAGATTTGTCAGTTTTTGGTGTTATTTTATTATTATTTTTCTACAACCCTCTCTATATCCCAAAACTTGGGTCTCCATCTGAAAGGGTTTAGGTCTGACCCGAGCGGGTATCTAAGAGTTAGCTTGCTGTGATTCCACAGTTAGGACACCCTTGGAGGGTCTGTCTCCGAACTGTGAATAATAGCATCTGCTAAACATTCCTTTTGGTTTCAGCAGCGATCACTTTCTAACCCGTTCCTCCTCTCCATTCTGCAGCATCTGTCTGGAGAGCATCAGTGGAGTTCTCAAACTCTCCTTTCCATGCCTTAGTGCCATATGATTAGCAATGCTGTCCTCTCTGATGCCTTATTCATGCTGTGAATGCCTGAAGTGTTGCTAATGAGAATGTAGCAGCTGAATTAATGTTTTGATCCACATTTACCTGTTCATCAGTCCTTTTACTGAGCCCATTATTTCAGTCTGCTTGGTAAACCGTTGGTCTTTTGTTAAATGTTTATTTGTTTCTAGCTGCACTGCTCTGGCTATCGCATTAAGCATGCTTAAAGTCAAACATGTTACTGTTTTTCTTTTTATTGATTAGAAGATCTGAAGTTGGCACACTTATGCACAGCAGTTTTGGTTTACTGCTTTTTCATCCCCCCTGCTCACACTTCTGTTTTTTGTTTTGTTTTTTTCCTCTCTTCTTTTTTAAGGCTTAGCATCATTGGCACATCGTAGACACCTATGGTCTAATGAAGCCTGCATAGGTGGAGAGCTGCTTTTTAACAATTTCCCAGCTGAAATGTGGAATGTTTTGGCTGGTGTAATCTAATATTGCTGCTGCTTCCACTTACACTAAAATCCTTTAGATGATGACCTAAACAATTGAATGTTAAAGTTTGTTAACATGTTTAGTGGTACAAAATGCACCAGTGATGCATTTTGACAAGATGATGGCATAAGTGAGGATTTACATTTTTTTTGTTTGGCTTATGATGTTCTGAGTTAATGTTCATTTTCATCTTTCTTTTCACAGTGTTTGATAAGCAAGGGTTTTTGCTGAATCTGGAAACAAAGCTGTAAGTATTCTGTATGATACAATCCCTTCCTTATGCATTTCATAAAAAGGAAAGAACATTTAGATAAAATAATCGAAAGCAAACTGCCTTTTTAGTTTATCTGAATTATTTTTACTATTAATATCATGATTTTTAGATTACGTCGTTTTTACTATAGATAGTAGATGGTGTCACTGGTCACCAATTCTTTTTTTCACCACCTTCTACTTTCACTTGTTCAGTTCAGTTGTACTTAAGTGTTAGAAATTAATTTTATGATTACAAATGTTATTGTTGTTCTAGAATATATTTCTTAGGCTTATCAAGGCTGTATTTATTCAATAAAAAATAAAGTAAAAACTGTAAACTTGTGAAATATTAATACTAGGGCTGTTAAGCGTTTACACATTTTTAATCTAATTAATTACATAATGTGGCGATTACTTTAATCGAGTTAATCGCACATTAAATTTGGATGAGAAACTACCCCCAAAAGAAATTTAAGTAATTTGTTGTGTTAAATTAGAAAAAGAATTAAATAGACATTACAAAAAGTAGCTTTAGAAATTCAACACATATGATTCCACATTGAATTTATTATACACTAACTTTTAGGCTTCAACAGCGGGGTGAGTAAATGATGAACTCATTTTCACTTTTGGCTGACCTATACCTTTTAATGGGTTTTCTTTAATTAAAGGAACACTCCACCGTTTTTAGAAATAGGGCTTATTCAACATCTTTCCTACATTTAGATATGTGGGCAAATGCATTTTTCTCTTAGTGCATGCATTGTTTTAGTTTGGCAGTGTCGCCGCTAGCTTAGCTTAGCATAATGAATGGACTCCTATGTTGCCAGCTAGCAATAAAACCTTTTTATTTTCCTCCCATAAGTAATTAGTTAAATTAACGTGTTAAATCAACAGCTTAGTCTACTACAGTGTCACATGATCTTTCAGAAATCATTCTCATATGCTGATTTACTGCTCTAGAAAAACTATTATTATTATAATAAAACCATTTTTTTTATTCTTTGAAAAGAAAGTTTAAAAGAACAGCTTTTTTGGGAAATATAAATCTTTATGAATTGCTTTAGTCACCTTTTAATCAACTGAATGCATCTTTGCTGAATTTCTTTAAAAATAAAAATAAACTTTTGAATGGTTGTGTATAATATATCAAGTGGTTGTAGCAATACATATCATATAGTGAAATATAAAAAATAAAAAACAATCTAGGGTACTAAAAGGTTTTTGACCTCATTCAGTGCCATCGGTGTCTTTGAGCGATCTATTCTAGCGACCTTGTGTGACGTGTTGTGATGTATTATAGGTCTGTGTGTGGTAGGTATATGTTTACATTTCATCTTTGAAGCAGCCATACTCTCAGACTCTCACCTCGCCCTAATTTCTCAGTGGTGAGCATCAGTGAAGGCATGTCTGTCCACACCATGCACACGTACAATAAGCAAAGCCTTCGACAGGTTTAGATTTCATTGACGCTGTGAGCAAAAACTGTCTGTGTGGTGCACTTCATCATTCAGCTGGCCTCAATCCACTATCCGCTCTGCTGCTTAAAGACTCAGAGCTGTCACGACAACAAAATACGACACTGTCCCACTGGGCCAACCACTTCATCAAAATGAAGGCTGTAGCAAATAAGTGTCTTGTGGCTTTTATTTTAACTGTTGAAAAGGCACTTAGTGTAGGACAATGTGATTTGATGTTGAAACCTGGGGTTTCAGCATTTTATCAAAATGTAAATTTGGAGAATGTTTTTTTTTTTTTTTTATGCGTTACTGTCACTTCACAAAAACTGACATGTAGTGATCTAATTGTGATTTTTTTTTTTTTATTATTATTATTTTTTTATATATAGTATTGAGATTAACACAGTTGATGATTTAACATTTAACAAGGTGGTCCAGCCAGCATGTGTCCAGTCTCACCCACCTCCAGTATCTGATAGTCCTGATTTCTCTCTCTCTTACACACATACCCATTGGCCTCTCAGACCTGACCTGTGTCCTCTTCACCTGTTTATTTGAACTGCTCTTATTGTGAGCTGCAGGTGATTAATGATGCTGCACCGTTTAGGTTGTAGGAGTGTGTCTGCTGCCCCCTTTTTTTAATTTAGGATTTCTCAATATTTCGTTATTGTTACAACCACTTGATATATTATACATATATGTCCAAAAGTTTGGGGTTGGTAAAATATATAAATTTGTTAATGTTTTTGAAAGAAATATCTTATGCTCACATAACTGTTTTCTATGTTATTATATTTTAAAATGTAATTTATTCCTGTGGTGGTAAAAGCTGAATTTTCAGAATCATTGCTCCAGTCTTCAGTGTCACATGATCCTTCAGAAAAGTGGTGCTCAAGAAAGAGCGCTAGCTATTCTCTACTGTCTCAGACGGCATATTTGTCCTGTGTCGGCTACCGTAGCTTCTTTGTGCTTCGAAAGGGAGGGGTGACCGGTGAAAGGTTGCAATTTGCAACCTCACCGCTAGGGCTGCAACTAACGATTATTTTTGATAATCGATTAGTTTGCCGATTTATTTTTCCGATTAATCGGGGTTACCTTAAATATACCTTACAAAAATTAACCATGGTTTTACAATGAATAAAACAAACTAATAATAATAATAACATGAATAAATAAATAAAACAAGGTTATTGTAATTATTTCAAGGTAACCACAAATTAACCATAGTTTTGCTTCAGTCCATAGTTTATTGTATTTGTGTGGTTATACAAATGGTAATCAATACGCCCAAAAAAACTGGTTTTACTATCTAATAGAACCATGGTTAATTTTCGTAAGGGTATATCAGTGCTATACATGTATTAAAGAAAAACAAAAACACAAAAAACACAAACTCAGTGTTACCAGATAAGAGGAATGCTGACCAGGAACACACGCAGACACATTCGCTATGGACACAGTATCCTGTTACTGTCATTTTCTTTATCCTGTAGAAACGTCTTTCATTTATATTCAATTACTCGCTGTTATCCCTTTACAGTTACTACTCTCATAAAATATGTGAATTACATGTCGACTTTTACACCTAAATTTAGCGTCCTAGAGCAGATATTTCAGCTAAATGAATGTTTTTGCACTGAAAATTAAATCTTCCTTTCAACTGAGTTCTGTCTGTATGGCGCGCATGTGGTGCTTGTTCAGTGAAGCTTAACACAGACTGTCAGGATGCGCTTTCATGCAAAATGGAAATACTTGCGTGGATAAGTAACATTTACAGATAAGGATATAACCACTATTCTCTATATAGATAAGTAGATATAATTTGGGAGCTTGGATCATCTACCTTTCCCACAGCAGCTCACTCTGTTTCCAGTCCACTATTTCTAGATTCATTTTTTTAATTGAAATGCATTATTCAGTGCTGTAATTTGGTGTGACTGGTGGAATTGGTGGCAGACCCGACTAATCGATAATGAGAATCGTTGTTGATGATTTTCATTATTGATTTTATCGACTAGTTGTTGCAGCCCTACTCACTGCTAGATTCCCATAAAATGTACACAATGCACCTTTAATAGAAGGTTAAATAAAGAACAGCATTTATTTGAAATATAATTTTTGTTAGTTTAAAAGTCTTTGTAACATTTGATCAATTTAATGCATTCTTGCTGAATGAAAGTGTCCTTTTTTTCTTTTCTTTTTTTTATTTTACTGACCCCATCATTTTAAATATATCTATAAATAATAGAATATAGTAGGTCTTTTAAAAAGAGGCCTGATTGTTCCAGGTTCTGTGCAAGTTTTTCACCTTTTTTTTACTCTTATATAACTCTACCCTGATTAAAATAAAAACTAAAATATATTTAAACAAAAAATAAATAAAAATAGTTGCAGTAAGGCACTTACAATGGAGGCAATAAACATTAAAATATGTTTTTTTTTAAGTATACCCACAAGATTCTAAAGATTTCAGATTTGAACTAGAGACGTGAGTTATATGTCATAGCTGTCTGTAAAACATTTGTTTGCTTTCAGCAAACTTCTGTCATGCATAACCAGATGTTTATTCATCTAGAAAAATAGACAACTTTACAGTTTGAATAATAAACTGGCTTTATGGAATAATTAGTGTAAGTACTTCACATTTCAGCTTTTAAACAACCCGGAACGCTGGCCCTGTTTAGTTCTGTAGTGAGTGAGTTTTTGCCTTTTTCCTATAAAAACAAAACTAAGAGGCAAGTCAAAATTGTTTTCTGTGGTAACATAATGCCACAAATGCTGTTGTTAGAGTGTTAGCTGTTTTAAACTTGGAACATTCTTTCAGAACAAAAGTATGCAATAAACACACAGACTATTTGTGCAGCCAGCAACAAAATTTTGCATTCTCTATTGTTTGACTATTTCATTTATTTAACACATCGGCGATAAACTAAGTTTCACAGCGTAATCCATCACATACTGATCTAGATGTCATGTGCCAGGCTATGCTATAAACCCGAACATGTTGGCATCAATAATAAGTTACATCAATTTTTATGTTAAGAAATTCTAAGTTTAAAAACAGAACTGGCAGATTTTCATTTTGTACTCATACATAATTTGAATTGCTCTTAACTTGAAATATTTGAGTACACCAATTCATAAATTTAACTTAAATGTCCAGTGTGTATTATTTATGAGGATCTATTGACAGAAATGCAATATAATACACATAACTATGTTTTCAGTGGTGTATAAAGACCTTACATCATGAACCGTTATGTTTATTACCTTTGAATGAGCCATTTCTATCTACATACACCGCGGTTTCCGCTTACAGTGAAGTCACCATTTTGCGCCACCATGTTTCTACAGTAGCCCTAAAAGGACAAACTGTACTACAGCACTAGCTACTCTCTGCTGTCTCAGATGATGACATCTTTGTTCTGTGTCAGCCACTGTAGCTTATAAAAACAGACATAACAGAAACTCTTCTAAATTAACATTATTTAACACTTAATTTTAGTATTTACTCTCTCTTTCGAGTGACATGGCAAAGCATGCTGGGAATTAAAAATCCCAACCCAGTTTGTTAAATTTAAGTTTGTCTAAATTAAAGTAAACGTATTACTTACTTAAAATGTGTCGGTTTTGTGAACTCAAAAAGTAAGTTCTAAATACTCATAAAAGTTAATTTGATTTTAACTAATTTGTTTAATTTTAACCTACTCAAACCAATGAATTATTTTAGCATTAGGTTATGTAGCATAGTAGCAGTACTCTGTAGCATTATCACACAATAGGTGTGATATTCCTGTCAGATTTAGCATTTGCAATCCAAAATTAATGCCGCCTCTTTCTTCTCCTCTGTAACTGTCTATAGGCCTCCGGAGTTGGTGTACAAGTATGGAAACCTCAGTGAAGGATCCTGCAAACCTGGCTATGCAGCTGCCAAAATGACTGCTATCTATCCAAAGTATGAACCCCCTTTTGTTTTGTTTTTAAATAACATATTCAAGCTTCAATAATAACAATGGCCCACTGCCTTATTCTGTAACATGGGGCCCCACTTTATATTAGGTGGCCTTAACTACTATGTATTTGCGTCAGAAATAAGTACAATATACTTATTGTGCTCATATTGTATTAAAACACACTTTTGCTGATTTTGAGGTGGGATATGGGTAAGGTTATGGACAGGTGTGGTGGTATGGGTAAGTTTAAGGGTAGGGTTAGGTAAAGGGAAGTGTCAACAGTGTAATTATAAGAGTAACTACAGAAATTAATTACAAATGCAACAACATACAGCTAATTTTAAAAACGTAAGTACAATGTAAAAGCATGTATGTACACAATAAGTGCATTGTATCAAATTATTAATTTAAATGTTAGTACATAGTAGTTAAAGGTACCTAATATAAAGTGGGTCCATGTATTGTACATGTTGTTGCACAATCTGCTGTTTTAAATTAGTGATGCACTGATATTTAGGCCACTGAAAAACAGTTTCCGTTTCAGCTGAAATTAGTGCTTCTCCGATGGCGCGTTTTCATTGTGCAACATTGTGTCTTTTTCGTGCACACAACTTGTTTAATCTATGACAGGTAAATATGCTCAGTAAAACATATTCATTATTCATTCAAGTGATTATTTAAGTGTTTTTTGACCTTGGATGAATGTAAACCTATTGTAAACAAATGTAAGAACCTTTAAAATAGCATAATAGGGGCACTTTAATGTATGTTTGAATATATTACAGCCACTGTTTAAATGTTTAGATAACAATTTTGAGTAGAAACATAGTTTGATTATTAAAAGAACTGGCTTGTTTGCAGTTTAATTGTCTGTTCAACTCCGTTTTTGTGGTACATGAATTGAGGTCCATCGCAGCTTCACGTGAATTGGCGCATTGCTAGATGTGGTTGTGTTTGGAGAGATGGTATTTCATATTTCAAAAGGAGGATAGTTGAAGATGGCAGATGGGATGGAAGTTTGGATGAAAGAACACAAAGAAGCTTTGGCTGAATGCTGTGTTTTTATCCACCTTTTTATTATCATCTGTTCAGCTTTTTTCAACCTGCTTTTGATCTGCAGGGCTTTGCAATATTGAGCTCTCTGTCATCTTCAGATGTAAGTACGAACTCTGTGAATGGAGGTCCGCTTTGTTAAAGATTTACTTCTTTAGCCCTGATTTACCCAGCTCCTCATGCATTCAACTCTCCCTGGTTTCGAGAGACACTATGTCACTTCTCAGCTACGAAGCCCCTGAGGCCAGTCTCATAATATCTCGGATTGAACAGAAAGCTGCTACTCTGATCCTTTAAGTCCTTGTTAATTTGTGACCTACCACAACAAACAACCACTTCCGCATGCTCGCCAGCTCCACAATGTGCCTGTTGTAACTCTTTTGGAAGTGGACAGTGATTCTGTCTTTGCGGCTGAGTGGATAAAGCTCTGTAAAGCAGCCACTGTGGAGGACCGAATGAGTCAACTTCTTCCATTTGACTAAATCCTCAGAGCGCTCCTCGACTCTCAATGATGTCACACAACACTCAGCGACCCTCGGTGACGTCATGGGCTTTTGATGGAACTTTCCGTCTTAGCTGGCATCCGTATTCCATTGTTCCCTCATCTTTAGGATAATTCTCCGGCTGGCTATTGTTAGCAGAAGTCATTTTTCCACTACAGCATGCCCAACGATGATAAACATTAAGCATCACGGTTTAGTTTGTTCATGGATATTTCTCTCATCGCCATAAGATTGTTTAGAAATAGCTTTTCCACCAATCAAGCAAGATTATTTTGGAAGGGATTTTAGCAGCTATCACACAACTGTAACTATCACACAATAGCAACAGCAATATTTAGTCCAAGTCAGATGGTTTCCCTGGATTGATTTAAACAAAACCTGACTTAACAAATGTATTAATTTAAGGAAATAACCTTTAAAAGATGAGAGAATGTAAAGAAAGTTTGACAGCAAGAATGACAAGTTCATGCTGCAGAGGATGCAGTTTTGTCGTTATTTGTCTAGAGGCAGTACAAGCATCGAGAGACCCATAAAGCAGAGCAATGACTGAATTGTTGCCTGAAACATTTTAACAGGTCCCCCAATTAACAGCATATGTGTTAACAGTGTCTACAATGTGCCTCTAATTAACATGTGATGGATCAAGGTTCTCAGGGTCTCTGTTTATCTTTCAGGTCAAAAGGCACTGCTGCGCTGCCACATCATTACAACACAAATATTTGAGCTTTTTTATTGCATGATAAATTATTTATAATGATGTTTAGGATATATTGATTCAGTTTAGATATTGCCAAAATCATGGTGAACTAAAGTCCAAACATTTTATGTACTTTTTGAATGTATAAAAATGGATTATAGGTTTAATGAACTGACAATGTTTACAATACTTATGAATGATAAATACACTGTTGTTCCTTAAAAAATCCCATTATTGTATAAACATGAATGAACAAATAAATAAAACAAAAACAAAATATATGTGTAGCATTAGATAGAGAAAATTGTTAGGGCATGTCCATAATGCCTAATGCAATAACTGAATTGATCCTTATTGTAAAGTGTGTCCATTGAATGAATGAATAATCATATTAGTATTGTAGTTGGACATTTTTTATGTAGCATTTAAGAGGATTATTTGTGTCAGATAAAGAACCTTAAGACTTAAATTCAAGAAATTCACCTAGTATAATTAAAGGCCCAATATGTAAGATATTTGGATTAAAATATCCAAAAAACAGTAGATGTTTCCAGCAATGTTTAAATCTAGAGAAATCAGCAATTGCATAGCCTGTCAGTGACGTCATATCCACGTTACCCTTGATTACCATAGCAATATTAATATTACATGTTTTATTAGACAGGTGAGAAACTTGTTGGATACTTTTATCAACAGAAAACAAACCCTTGTTCCATAGCTCAACACAGTTAGTCTTATTGTTTGAATCTTTTTTTTCTTGAGGTACTGTGACACATGATTGTAAAAGTAAATCAGACAACACTATTTTGACAAGTGGCTAAAATAGCATAATCAGTAATAGAATTTTTATTAACAGTAGTACAGTATTTTCCTCCACTATACATGTTTTAGAATGAATTGCAAGGCATTTAGCAACACAAGTCATCCAGCTTTTATTGATATGATATTCTAATAGTGTGCAACAAGTGTCACATACCAGCCACAGAGCGAACGCTTTTAGGAACGTTACACAACTTTCAACACACTCACATGTATTTTTAGTGTGATTGTTTCTGACCAATTAAAACCACACTTTTAATTTGTCAAAGTGACCGGTATGAGTAGTTTTCAGCACTTGTGGCCATTTCATTAGAATGAAATAAAATAATGTGAATTATTCGCGACGGACATTAAATGTAAATATCGTAAAATAAACATAAACAACAAAATGAATGGAGCGACAGCAGCATTTATTTCCTGTCGGATTGATTTCCATCGGCTGTGGAGGTGAAGACGACAGTTCTCATGATTCCATGCTTATTCAAGGCGTCATCAAGCTACGCCTTTATTGTTTTGAATAAGCAACCTCTAATGTGCGAAAGTTACATACATACTTTACATTTTTACTTTTATCCTTGTGCATTTTTATATTAAAGCTTCATTAAATAGAAAAATCTGGATTTGAAAATGTGCAAAACATATTTTTTTAAATGCAACGTTTTAAAAATATGCTTTTAAAATAAAATCAATTTCTTAAAGTGCTATACTCAATTCAAACAATAAAATAAAAGAAAAACTCTGCCTCACCAATCAGTTGTTGGATAAAATAGGGATGGTTCTATCAGGGTTAAAGCCCACTTGCATGTTCAGCATGTCATTTGGGCAATTGCTTATTTAGCAGTTACATTTTATTAGGGGATCCCTGCACGTGCAGGAAACCACCTGAAGCCATGTGATCCCACCCTCTGTTAGTTCAGTCATTGGCTCACCCCTGGAACCCACTTTATTTTCAACACCTCCACTCCTTTCCCAAAATTGTTTGTATTGGACTCTTAAATCAAATGTCTTGGTTGAACTTGAGCGGCCGGTTATGAAAATACAGCCCCCAGTGAGAGATAGCCATGAGGAAATGAGCACAATGTGCACAGGCCTCCTGTTCAGGACCCCTTTATGACAAGCAAACCCCTGTCTGTCTTAAGACCTAAAGCTTTCTCACCCTAGCCATTTATAATGCAAGTTAGTCCGCACCCCATAAGCCACAAGTTAATTAATCACAGTTTGTTTTGGCAAGGTTTTACTTTGTCTTCTTTTATCCGGTGAAATTAGAAGAGGATTCGATGCAACAGTTTTTTTTCCTTTTTTCTTGACGTTGTCGGACGTCCTCTGGCCTTAAGTGATTAGTACATGAAATAGACACACTTTTATCTGAGTCTGTTAAACAGTTGCCAATAATGAGCCCATTCATTTCCTCATCTCATTTCCTGCCATTGCTCTGACTTTTTCTTCAATTGACATCTTCTTTGTCCTCATTTTCCCCACATATCAGACGTTGTAGATTTAGATGTTTAAAAGCAACTGGAGTCCTCCGTTACCAAAAAAAAAAAAAAAAAAATCCAATATCCTCATGTTTGCAAATGAATAATGAGCCTGTTGAGTTGGGAGGGTCGTAAAAACAGACATCCATCGTGTGGCCACACTTACGGAAGCAGAAAAGAGGCAGCGTTCACAACGTGTTTGTGGAAAACGCTTCTGCTGTCTGAGACTTGCACAGTTCTTGTAAAATTAAATCATTAAATGACCGCTGAAAGGGATCTGGTATTGGAAATGCTGTTTGATGGCTTCTGGGAGTTCACACTGCCTACCAGCACCTTTGAGCAGTTCAGTGTTCCACTTCCTGGATATTTCCCATTTGTATTGCTTTAAATGTTATCAATGCTCTTTGGTAGCAGGCGGAGTAGATAAGAAATGACAGTGAGGATCTGCGGGTCAGAGGCACAGGCATTCATCGTTGCGCTTGCACATCTAAATTTAAGAGGGGAGTGCGCTGGGAAATGGCCTCCGGGTAGGGTATCCCCTGACTCCTCTTGAGAAGGGGTGAACAGAGGCCTGGTTTCGTGATTGATTGGTGCTGGTTCAGCCACACTTTTTTAAACTTTAATCACAGGTCAAAGCCGAGACAAAGTGAGACCTCTCACATACAAAAGCCCCTTTTGACTTCCCAAGCTCCTGATGTCCGGGAAAGGGAATGTGTTGTTTGGCTATATGTTATTAGACCTTTTGATATGGAATTAACTTTTGATATGGAGATGTTTTTACAGTCTTCTATCAGATCTGCAGAATTTGCATTTGTCTGAAATTCTGAATGTTAGTTGTCCATAGGAAATGCATTCATTATATTATGTTTCTTATGCTATTACAGGTTTAGTAAGCCAGCTTCCATGTTTCTGGACCGAAACTTTAAGCGGCTTGCAAAAGTTACCAACTATTTACCTCCATTTGGATTTAAAACACAAGGTATGTATCCTTTTTAAAATAGATTTCTTAAGGTGGATTTTACCATTTAACAACAATGTTCTCCAAATGCTGTCTTGTTTCCAAAAAACGGTTCTTTTAATGAACCATTTAAAAAGACGAGTTAATGGTTTGGATCAGTATGAAGCACTTCTCTAGAGGTCTACATGGGATGGATTTTTTGTCTCGCTCCTGCTCAATTTTTTCCCACAAAAAGTTTAATATTTTGTCCTGCTTCCACCTGCAACTTTCACATTTTTTACTGTCCCTGTCCTCAAAAGCATGCAGGTAGAAGACCTTGTAGAGTTTATTATTATAATTTTTTTCTTCCTCTCGTTAGATTCAGTCTTGTTTTGTTACCAAAGGCTAGGGCTGCACGATATTGGAAAAAAACTGACATTGCGTTTCGTTTTTCTGCAATTTATATCAAATGACTTGAATAGCTGTATATTTGTAAAGAATGATTCGTTCTAGAATAATTGAGATGATTTTGTAGGAGAGAGAATCTGCATGAAAAATAATAAACAAATTACAAGCAGAGATGAATGCAATAGATCAGAGATACAAATTCTCTTTATCAATTGTTTATGTTCACATAAGTCTTCCAAAAATGAAAATGTTATGTTTATCTGCTTACCCCCAGTGCATCCAACATGTAGGTGTCTTTGTTTCTTCAGTAGAACACAAATTAAGATTTTTACAATTCTATGAGAGCAAAAAAAACATGCTTTGACAACATGCGCACAGAGCCCTGTGGCTAATGACGACACATTAATCTTTAGACACAAAACGATCAGTTTGTGTGAGAAATCGAGCCGTATTTATATCATTTTTTACCTCAAATACAACGCTATATCCAACAGCCTGGAACGCGCTTCACTTCCGGTAAAGAAGGTCAATATACATGCTCTGGGTATACGAGCCAGAGCGTGTATATTTACCTTACCAGAAGTAAAGCGCGTGAAGGCTCGTATACCCAGAGCGTGTTTATTGGCCTTACCGGAAGTGAAACATTTGTAGGCTGTTGGATATAGCGTTGTATTTGAGGTAAAAAATGATATAAATACGGCTCGATTTCTCACACAAACTGATCGTTTTGTGTCTTACGATATCAATGTGTCGTCATAGAATTGTTACCCATTCACATGATTATATGACAGGCACACAGCAACGGTTGGAGTTAAAAATCTTAATTTGTAATCTACTGAAGAAACAAAGACACCTACATGTTGGATGCAATGGGGGTAAGCATATAAACATCAAATTTTCATTTTTGGGTGAACTATCCCTTTAAGTGACTGTTTACGTGGACTCACTGAAATGGCCATTTTTTTTAATTTTGCATGAATGTGTCCATTCAAGCACAAATAGATGCAAAAGAGAAGGGAATTCTGTGTTTACGTTCTGTTAGTGCTGCTCTGTGTGTGCGCACTGTAAACCGCGTGCAAGTTTCTGATTGAGTTTGCGTCTTGTTGCACTCAAATAGTTTAAAATCGTTGGAATGTTTAGGCCGACAGGACCTTATGATCTTTGGTTAAACTTTGCAATTAACCCGAGAGTCAAGTGAGTTTCAAACCATGGTGCCTGGTCTGTACAGATTAACTGAAATCCACATATCCTTAAAAAGTGAAAGTGATGTGAAGGCCAAGTATGGTAGCCCATACTTAGTGCACACACGTTAGGAGTAGTGAACAAACACACACTGCAAACCGTGGACATGTATACCTGGAGCAGTGGGCATTTTTGCTGTGGCTGTGGCATCTCGTCATTTCTGATATTAAATCAAACCTGCAACCTTCGGGTTACCAGTCTGACTCTCTAACCGTTCCTGGATGTCAGTCGCTAGTTCTGCCTTCTCAATGACATTGCGCACTTTGTTAAAGACGGCAAATGATGATTGGTCGTGATAACGTGCAGTCTGACATGTTCCATTGTCCATAACACGATAAGAATTTAGGAATCAAAATCACATAATCGGACACATTGGCTATCGTAACGGACAAAAATATTGCGCACATTGCGATATCGCTTCTATTTTGCAGACTATCAGTTCTCCACCCTTTATCCAAAAATTGACAAAACAGACTCAAATTAAAAGAAATTGAATCAGAATCTAATTGAGAGCTTGAGAATCAGAATTGAATCAAATCTGGAATTCTGTTGTTCTTATACAGGGCTTATTGTCGATGCAATTGCATTTTACAAGCAAATTCACTTCCTTATTAAGAATCTTAACTGGTATAAATTAAAAGTATTGCTTAGCAATAATTCGTCTCTGGTCACAAAAATTACTCCCATCATAATCTCCCATTATATGTTTTAAACTGTTAGCGTTCATGGTTCTTTATAGCCGTAGAATGCCAAACTCTTACTATGATTCAGGAGTGCAGTAGTGTCTGAGAAAAGCTCTATAGTGTGTACGTGGCCAGATGTAATGCACAGTATGGCAGACATTTATGTACTTCATTGATGTGGGGGTTTATTCCATTCAACAGAGAACAAGCACTTCATTCTACTGAGCTTTTGTGAATGTATCAAAGAGAACGAGACCTTTAGAAAAGACCTGTAGATAAGAAAACAGTTTCTCGAAATCAATTGGTTGTTAATGTAATCCTCCGTTGTCTGCTCAGTCATTTTTTCCCCCTCTATCTAAAAAGATGATTACATCTTAGATTTCAGCACATTATCAAATGTTCCAGCACTTGAGGGCAACGGGCACATAAGGGTATCTTGAATGTAACCTTTGTGTTCGGTTAAGGGCTGCCGTGTCCACACACATGAAGACTTTCAAAAGCACAGGTCCCATGTTTACATTACACCTGGTTTCTGTTTGCTGCACGGATCGTGAGTCTAGCGTGACTTCGCTTTTAACTTTATTCATTTGGATAGGTGAGACGTGTGGTTCTTGAATAGAGCTTGACAAAGGTTCTCGAGTCGCGGGCCAGAAAGGCATAAAAATAGATGTCTTATTTCTGCACTACCAATTCTGATATAAGCGATCCCTGCGGCCACCTACGACTTCGTGATTTCTGCTCTTGATTACGTCCCCCTCAGTGGAAAACATTCAGTCAAAGCATTGCAGATGGTCATGTCGACCGTAAGGTAATCCCAACATCCTTTACACACGGGAGAACCAAATACCTCAAAGGAGGATAAACCATTAGGGCTGTTTTGACTGTAAGTTTGGCCTTTTAAGTGCCTTACAGTATCAAGTAGCCTCTTAAATGTCTCCAGTGACTCAGGATGAAGTGTCACTCTTAGCTACTTTAGTGAAGTTCCTCTAATACTCACAATGAATTGTTTAAATAGTTTATGAGCGTGTTTGATCAGTTTTTAAACAAAAAAGCTTCCTGACAAACATTACATGAAAGAAATGTGTCATCATGTGACTCGTACTGTCAGAAGTCAGGCTCCAGATGTTTTATTTTTTTTATTTTGCTATATTAGCCTCTCATGTTCTCAAAAGTATTGCATTGTTTCTACTTTATTTCAGAGCACGATTTCCCCTTGCCAACCGTGTATGTTAAAGATGAGGGACTCATTTGTTTAAACTGCCAGGAGTGATACTTGGCTGAAATGTTTATAGTGTTTTATCTGAAAACAATTTGAACCTATTGCTCTTCTCATTTCTTTGCGAAACCCTGATATATACATATATATATTTTAGTTTCTTATTCCAGTGTGGTCCGGCCGCTGTTTTTGCAGTGCGTGGTGATGCTTGATGTGAGCCGTCAGCGCTTTGTCCAAACAATGACGGCTACTCCCTGATGCTTTTTAATCATTCAGGTCACAGTTTAGGGCCAATGCAGATTTCAAGCTCTTACGTTAGCTTTCGCACTACACCGACTGTTGCGTTTCTGGTGGATGAATCAATTAACAAAAGGTTTTCACGTGCTGAATTTTTGTAATCACAACCATTAACTTAAAAAAACCAAACCACAGGACTACATTGGTGCATCCTATTATGTTTGCCTTTCAATAACATAGCGTCTATGGCAATAAAAAAGATAATCTCACATGTAAGCTCTTTGTTGTCAGAAACTGTAATGGTAGTCATTAGGGTAGATGCTTTCAAACCACCGGACGGGGAAAAAAAGGAAGAATTATGTACAGATGTAGTTTTGGCGCCTCACACGTACTGCAAAGTGCCTAGCAGACCTCCCAAAGTGTTTTCCTGCATGTTATCCCTTCTAGATTCTTGTTCATTAGAATATAGTTAAGATCAAAAAGGTATGTTGGGAAGATGGGCATATCTGTATATATTTGTGCTCATTGAATTAGCACTTTTTCAATCGGTTTTCCCATCTTTGGCCTTTTATAGTATGCATACTGATGCTTTAGTTAACTCAATGGATCACACCTATGCAACCTTACTAGGAAATCCGGTGTCTTCAGTGATATCAGGCGGCGTAATCTGTGGCTTCCATGAATGCCTTCGAGGGTATCGGAGGAATGATCGCTATGACCAAACAGCTCTGTAAATTTACATCACGAGGTGACTCTGAGAGCGTTGGAGAACATTAAATTGAAGTCTTTGGCACTGCCATTTGCAAACAAGTAAAAATTCCTTTCCACTTTTACAGACTGCTTTTTCCAAGTTGTCAGTAACCTATTTTCAGTTGATGATACAACTTCCAGGAGCCTCCAAGCAAATAATACAATCATGCTCTAATCTGACTCAAATGATTTTCTCCATCATCTACACTCCTGGTGGTCTGATAGAGCCATAACCATTTAGTGATGTTTTTGTTTCATCTTTTTGTTCTTTCTTTTTCTCTCTCTCTCTACAGAAAGAATCATAGATGTTATATTATCTACCACAAAGAATTATGGAATGGGTCCAGATTTGGATAGGTAAGACTTTTAAAATTCATCACTCACTATAAATACATTTTCTATAATTAAGGTCCATGTCCTGAATAGGTGTGTTGCCATAGAAACCATAAGATTTGTTGTAGACTGTTCAAAAGTTCAAAAGAGTCATGAACTGGCTTAAAAAATAAAATAAAATGTATACAGTTGTTTGAGGTCAACTTATAATGTCCATGTGGTTTTTACATTAAAAACATCATAATGAATAAGTAACAGACCATTTTCTACCCTGGTTTTGAGCCTAGCTCCTGGAACGCTCTGTTTTTATGGGTATGCCGCATTGAAGACATGGAAGTAAATGCCCGTTGCTATGATTGGACAGTTTTGCGTTATAATGGGCTTCGACTCTGTCAGTACATGTGGGAATAGGTTTGAAAATAGCAACCGGAATGATTCGCCAACAGCAGGGCTCAGAATATGTCTTTATCAAACAAACACAATGATTTATCTCTCATCCACCTGCAATTATTTAGAATGTTATTTTTTATTACTTGGCTCGCCAGATCAGTGGATATAACCGCAAACTCCATTACTAACAGACGCACACACACGCACACAGCATCTGCAAAACTTCCCAGACAAATCAGCAGCACGTTAAAAAATTCCATGATTGTATTTTTCTTTCAAATATCAAGTCAAGAGAGTGGACAACAAGAAAGGAATGTTATTTCACTATTTAAGATAGATCGTCGGGCAGGCCGTGATACATTTTGGTAGCCCAACTTGAAAACACACAGCCCCGGGACGTCGGCTTTGCGAGCCCTGGCCCATACATGTTAGATTCTAATAACGAATAGCAGCACAATGAACCAACAACTCAGATAAAAAGAAAACTCCGGCCTGTGACAGCGTGCTAAGTTATGTTTAGTTAGACACATACACATAATCAGTAGATATCAAATGATCTGTAACAATGCAATACTATCACATATAAAAAACTTGTTTTACTCACATAAGTGTGTTGCACCATTTCTGGCAGATTCAGCACACAGCATCGTGAACAAACGCGATATGTCTTACCCACGTGAGCTGGATCTTGATTAAAAATAAAGTTCAACCATGCATTCTGGAATCCGAATTAAGTTTATGCTGCGTTTATTGCTTTGAAGGTTTGATCCGGGTTAGCTCCACGCACGTAGGCCTATGTTATTTATCTCTGTCAGGCATGAGTCGGTGGGCAGGGTGACAGATTTAGGCTTTCGTCTTGAGGCGGCGCTTCACTCATGGGGACGCACATTCACAGATTGATCGTTTGCTGAGCGAGCTGTCAATAAAATCTTTTCTTTGACTAACAAGGACGTTTTTAGCTCTGAAACTTACAGGATATTCTTATATTACCATGACCTTTTTATATATATAAAAGCTCAAGGGAAAATGTATTTCTCAATTTATGACCCCTTTAAATAAGGTTAATTTTTACCAAGGCTGCATTATTTCCTAAAACATTGATAGTTCATCAACTAGGAATATTATTACAATTTAAAATACCATTTTTCAATTTCAATATATTTAAAAATGTCTTTTATTTTTATTTATATATCTTTGATGGTAAAGCTGAATTTTCAGTATCATGAATCCAGTCTTCAGTGTCACATGATCCTTCAGAAATCATTCTAATATGTGACCCTGGACTACAAAACCACGGGTATTGTATACAAAAATACATTGTATGGGTCAAAATTATCGATTTTTCTTTTATGCCAAAAATCAATAGAATATAAAGTAAAGATCATGTTCCATGAAGATATTTTGTAAATGTCCTACTGTAAATATATAAAAAAAACTTGTTGCTAAGGACATCATTTGGACAGCTTTAAAGGCAATTTTGATTTTTTTGCACCCTCAGATTCCAGATTTTCAAATAGTTGTATCTCGGTCAAATATTGTCCTATACTAACGCTTATTTATTCAGTATAAAAAATTGACCCCTATGACTGGTTTTGTGGTCCAGGGTCACATATGCTGATTTCATACCCAAGAAACGTTTATTTTTATTGTCAGTGTCGAAAACAGCTGATTAGTCATGTGAGTTTAATGTTCACTACGTCAGAATTTATTTGCCAAATGCGTTACCGTCTTTTCCATCTTTTCATTACCTATTATTCACACCAAAAAAAAACAGAGTAAAAACGTTTTTGCGTGTTTTTTAATTTGCCGTTTCCATCACTTGTTTCTTATGCGATACTTCAAAATGTGCATTAAAAACAGGGTGATGGAACCTTAAATATTTATGCATTTAATTAAAATGGGAAATCTTTTTTGATCTGTTTAATGCATCCTTGCTGAATAAAAGTATTAATTTAATCTTAATTACTGTGTATATTTTAATGTGTATTAAACAAAATGTTCTGATTGTCATGGTTTGCATAATGCATGTATATAATAGTGTATCATCATTTTATCTGACCTTTGGTTATAGGCAGTATCAGGTTAGGCTTGTCAGTTTTAATAGCTGAATATGGTTGTAAAGATGTATGCAGTTTTTAGAGTAATGCCTGTTTTCTATTGTTCTCTTTGCAGTTTGAGTTGTAAAAGATGTGTAATAGTAGGTAATGGCGGTATCCTTAGCAACAAGTCTTTAGGATCCCGCATCGACGAATACGATGTTGTAGTAAGGTGAGTGTCCACAAAGTCACCCTGTTCTACTTTTTTTAATGACCAAATCAATAAATTAAACAAACAAAAGTATTGTAGACACGAATGCAACCTATTTCCGCTTTTTAGACTCAACGAGGCCCCGGTGAATGGTTACACCAGAGATGTAGGTACTAAGACCACCATGAGGATAACCTATCCCGAGGGGGCCATCCAGAAGCCTGAACGCTATGAAAAAGATTCCCTCTTTGTCTTCTCTGCTTTCAAACCTCTCGACTTTAAATGGTTGAGACAGATGGTCTTCAGAGAGAAACTGGTAAGACCCGTGTTTCCCTAAGTAAAATCTGTATTTATTTTTTTTATTTGTTAAGGTCTTATTAATTTGAGGTAGAATGATTCCAGTTGTTTATATAGGCCCATTTTCTGCACTATATTTTATTTAACTTTTTTTAAATCTTTTATTATATTTGAAATAATTAATGAATTCAGAGTAATGTTAATATTGCCCTCTAACAAAAAATACCTCATTGAAATGTGTGTGGTTTTAAAGGATTTTGATTAGGAATAGCTATTGAAGAAAAGGCTTCTATTGTTGAAGGACTTTCATCTCATTTTTAGTGTGTGGTAAAACATTCTCCTTCGAGGTTTGACTGACATCTAGTGAATTAGCCTCTTAATCAGGAGGGTCGACACGTCTGAATGAGCTCTCTCTTATCTCACACAGTTTTAATGACTCTGCCTCCATCCCATTTCTTATCACACAAAGAGCAAGCATAAGCACTCCGTTCTCCTCTGGAGTCGGCTGACTCGGCTACTCAAGGACGTGTTTTTTTTCTTTTCCAGTCGTCTGTCATGTAATCGTGGTCAAGGCGTTTGGTGAGCGTGTGTGGTTTCCCCCATAATTTCCCTTTTCGAATATACTTGTCTTCCTCGGCTGCACACCTGCTTGTTTTACCCTTTTGTCAATTGGGGATCTGGCAGCTACGTGCCTCAGGAGTTCCCGGCTAACACAGCTGTTGGGCTTTCAGGGTACCAGCGCTGGATTTTTTACACAGTGACATTTGTCAATGTGCTAGAGACTCGGCAGAGGAAGAAAAATTGAGAGCTATTTGATTACCCCCCTCCCCTCTGGCCCCTGAAAAGAGCCAGATTTGTCTGAACATCTGATCGTAACAAGCTGGACAGTGGAAAGTGCTCAGATAATTGATCTGCCCTCTGGCTTCTGATACATTGGCTTTGATCTCATGGAAGGAAGAATTTCCTTCACCGAATGAGGGGTCAAGAAAGCTCCAATGTGTCTGCCATAATGTTAGAAACAGCACTCACAGGATGATGACTGATGAAAACCATAGTATTAGGTAACTCTATTGTACTAGAAAAGGACAATTGAATGTTCATGCCATACTGGAATCTAGAGGGGGAAAGTTCTTGGATGTCTAAAACACTGCCCATTTACTACCATTTTTACAACCAAGTTATTGCAAGAAGAATATTCTAACCTGACATATATATATTGGCTAATAAAAAAAGACAAGTATGACTCTTACTGCTGGTTATATTAAACTTTGGTATGGAACTCAATGAATTAGGTTTACATGCACACCAAAAATCTGCTTATTGCAACATTTACATGCACTGTGTTAACGCTTGATGCATATTTATGCATCTCCTACCAAGTGCCGTGTCCGTACCTTTGCATTACTTTACTTCTCCCACACAATGCATTCTCTTCAAAATCCTGTAAAAATGCTTCTTATTTGTTTACATGACCATATAATTTACATTTTCCAGCTGAAACTCATGTGTGTTAAACTACACTCTCTCGGTGTTAGGGAATATATGTGCGTTTAAATGATATATCAGAACATTCCTGCAAAAAAAAAAAAGAGTAAATCGTTTTCTTAAATGCTTGTAAACGTAGTCACTGTTGCTTCAGACATGAATAAAATTGCTGGAGAGCCGTGTGTAAATGCAAGCTGGAATGCCGAGTAACATTTGGGACATTTTTTCTGAAAGAAGCTACTAATTCCTCAGATCACGTGACTCATTGAAGAAAAAGGGGTTTTCCCACTGGAGAAGCGAAATTATAGTTCCTAGAAATATTGGCGGAAGAAGTTTTGCTGGTTTGCACCGCAGGAACTGGGAAAGATTTTAGTTCTAGGAACTCCTTTTGGGGGAACTAATTTAGCTCCTATTTCAGAGTCGGGTCTAACCCAACACAATAGGAACTACCAGTGACGTAAGTGTGTGCTGATTGGCCAAACACACGTAAAACACCAGCACCCGCCATAGACAAAAAGAAAAAAAAGTAATCTACACTCAGAGATTATAGTCTATATATTTTCTCCAGAAACTAACAATACCAAATTGGAAAACAGTGATAAATGGATCTCTCAACCTTTAAACTGAAGAGAAAATCCTTTGAGGGGACCAAGCGAAAAAATTATGTATTTCTGCTCAGCTAGGGACATTGAACATCAACCACATGGCAAACGCTAGTACTTTTTCATATACTGTCTACTCTTCTACTCTTTGTATAACAGTTCTAATAACGAATTCTAAAATGAATGAAGAGAGAATGTGAGCGCTGTGTGCTCAGGCTCTGGTGTTCTCAATGGTGTCAAAATGTCCGCCGCACCGTCAAAATAAGTCACAACAACAAGAGCGACCCATTCTTTCACAAATTTTGAAAGCAGTTTTAGAAGCAGTTTTTATTTTTTATTTATTTATTTTTTAAGCAAGTTGAATTTTTATCTGATGGATAGTAAAATAGGGACCCAAGCCATATCTAGAAACCGAATATCACAGAGACCACCCAGAATAACCTAGCAACAATTGACATAAACCACTAAGAACACCTTAGCAACTGCATAAAACCCCTGGCAGCGATTTTTGTTCAGGCAAGCAGCACTCAGATTTTCTTCCGAAAACGTAAAAATGCAGTTCCTGATTGTTTTTCTTCCCCCGGCAGACAGCCACAGCTGTAAAAGATGTTTATATCCAGCTAGTCTACGTGACCTCCCGTGTATGTATTAAGTTGTAAGAGTATCATGTTTAAAGTGGGGTTTTTAACCGATTGTCACTTGACAAATGAAGCCTATCACTATTGTGAATTCTTACAGATGAAAAACGACTGACTTCTATTCTTCTCTCTTGATCAACGTCAGTCTCCGAGAGCCCCTCGCTCCCTTCTCAAACAGTTTAACTTTGGCTGTGTTTATTTTTAACTGGCGAAGGATGGTATTTTAGGGCCAGATGAAAATCTGACTAAGCGTTTATCTAGTTTGTGCGCTCTATACGTACCACAGATGTTTCTTTGAGTAATTTGAGTAATCTCTAAACAATAACAGCCATTCATCACCATGCTTAATCACACATAATCTTATCAAACACTGTGTCCCTAACAACAGTATACAGTTCATCTTATGTTTGAAAACAAATACATTCCCTGCAGGCCGCTTCCAAGTCTTATTTAGATCTTACGACATATCTTTGAAAATATCATCGCTGCAATGAAAATCCCGTTGAGTGACTTGTGGTGATGTTGCGGCTACTTTGCCAAAATATAAACGCTTCCCTTTATTGGCAGAAACCTGGTGCCGAAATGGAAAACGCTTTGTTTGTGCAAGCAGTGACAACAGTGATCGAGATCCATTGACGTCTTTCATTTGGAGATGAACGCATAAAGGCATGTGCGACTGTGTGGGCAGTTGGCTTTAGAAAGGCACGTAGCTATAGACTTCAGTGTAATCCTCAACTAGCACTGACTCCTCACTCTCTTCATCTCAAACAGTCACACTGATGTAACTTTGAACAGTGGCTGCTCGCTGCTTTGAAGGTTTTTTTCTCTCTGCTGCTCTTTTGTACGCTGTGGACGGGTGGAAGGAATGCCAGCCTTTTCAGTTCGTTTTGATAACAGTAGAGGATGCCTTCCCAGCATTGAAGAACCTTGCTGGAGGTCACCTGAACATTAAAGCAATCCATTAAGAATATGAAGACAAACATTTTGTTTTTGAAATAACATGCAATTAATATTTAACAATATCATGACTGTGCAATGCATTAAACTCAAAGAAGAATTGTGCGCACATCCAACAAACTTTTTGCAGGTGCTAGATTAAATGAAGCGTTAATCTCGAAGCCAACAGGAATCTGCACACTGCCCCTGCTGCTCCCAAAGATTTATATTGGTGCATATATTTGTAGGCCAAAACCCAGGAACTTATTGGCATTTTAGAACTTTCAGTTTCATAATCCTGAAATGATTGTGTTTTTAGAAGTTTTAGTTTTTAGCCTGTGGTGAACACAAGCTCAAAATATTTTACTCCTCAACATAAAATATAACCGTAATTTCCCCATATTATTTTTTTTAAGGCACTTTATTATTTATTGTAAAAGGCGGCTTCTAACAAGTAACTAAATGGGACTACAGAGATTGTTGGGGAGCTTAAACATCATCATGCCGAACAGGTAAACTCATCTACTCACTAGTCCACTTACAGCCTTGTGTTTTTATAATCACGCTTATGCAAACTCTTCTAACTCAAACTTTCAGGGCTTTTTAAAAATGAAAAAAATTATGGTGGCGACGTTGAAGTCCTGCGACCACGGTGTAGTACGTTTATAGCCTTTTACTTCTGGCAATTTGTATTTAGGCTCCAAATCTTATTATAGTTGTAAAAGAATCATAATGGTGTTTTTTTTTTTTTTTTTAATCACAGCGCTTATTTTTCTGCAATAATCCAAAAGCCAATGGAAAAATCCTATTTGATTTTTTTTTTTTTTTTTTTTTGTAGGGCCAACATGGAAGTTACCATGTCATCATTGGAACAATCTATAGTGAACAGTTCATCCATGCATATATATTTTTTAAATATTTCATTTTTTCTTGATTTTTTTTGTCATCGAGTTGAGCTCGTTTTGAACTCAAAACATTACTTTCACACTAAACACAACTGTTGTTAAAACATCAGTCTACTCCAGAAGCGCTTCACACTTTTCTCTTGATTTCAACTATTTTAGTCATTCAAAATGGATTAATGCCTCAGAGCTCACTGATGTAAAAACATATGAAGGAGCCTGATTTGAAAATGGGCAATGGGCCAGCCGTCATGTGCGATAAGAGCATACTGAATTAACGAGTCCTTAAGGTCGTGGAGGAGCATGTGGCTCCCACGATAATTATTTTCATTCAGAATACCATTGATAGGTAATCCTCTGGCTTCTGTCTGAATATATTTACCCATCACTTCCTCCTTCCATATGTCTTAATCCCTTATTATTTCAGCCTTACATGGTAAGAGTGAGGCAAAAGTGTGTCACTTATCAGACATTCCTTCAGGCTCATGCTTTTGGCATGTATTGAAGGTACTTTCCAGTGTGTCGGCATGTTGCATAGCATTGCCAGTTGTATAATGGTAGCCCGTTGTATTTTGTGGTTTAGTCTGTAGTAGCTTAATTTTTATGCCAAAATTCTACTCCTGGAGTACACACTGTTGTGTGCATGACTTTATCTCTGTTGATGCCTGTGGAAAGTGTGCCTATGTTTACTCACGAAACCTTCAGGAAAGGTGACTCACGGCACTTTTGCGAAATCTTAAAGGGATAGTTCAGCCAAAAATTTAATTTGTCATCATTTACTCATCCTGGGGAATATAAAAACAATCCTGGTCCGTATTTTTAATATAAAGTGGACCAAAGTGAAATTCGACCAAAACAACTACTAATATACTACTAATAAGGCTTTGTTTGCTATATTCAAATTCTATAGCTTCGTATGAGAAATGGACTGACAATGTAGCTGTTGGCTTAAATGGTTGCCATCTGCTCGAGAGAGAAATAGCAAGAGTGACATAACAATGATTCGTGAACGAGTCATTCTTTGCGTTCTTTGCAACGATTCCGTCGATCCAGTTCACAAAACTGCTCTAAATGAGTCATTCATTGATTTAGCAGCCCACTAGAAGGGAAGATTATCAGGGGAATAATGGTGCAATGAATAATCAAGGAATAATAGTGCATTCTTTTTGAAGCTTGAAACAGGTTTCATGAGACCTTTCATTATTTGTCAGTTTTCTGACTTTTGATTATCGAGTCAGCACTTTTGATCTCTTTGTAGCTTGATTGCAAGTCAGCATTTTCAAGCCCTTTGTAGTGGTGTTTTTGTAAAAATGTGTCTGTTTTTAGAATTTGATGCAGGTGTTGTCTCTCCCTTTGACCCAAGCCAGGGGTTAACAACGGGACATGTGGATGTTTGCATCGGAACATGCCTACAACCAGGCTTTCATCAGCCAAACAATCTCTAGTATGTGTCTGTATTACATTTGAGGTAATAAAAAGGTGCCAGACCTTTGACCAGTCCTTTGGCATGCTTAGGGTAGTGTCAGTCTTCACTGGCTGTTTGCAGACCATTTAATAATCACCATCTCTAATCTGATTGACTGACTTTTTGCAGTCTACCGTGAACTAAGTTGACTTTACAACAAGCCATTTTGAGGGTAAAATATAACTGGATTTGCCAAGGCTAGTAGCATCAAAGGTATGTTTTGTTTGAGGAACTTTGTTACCATGTTAACTCTACAAACACAACTGTATATTCTTCTTTGCTTTCTGACTTACGGCTGTGAAACCAGTGCTTATTGCTTTTTTGACAGGCACGCACTGGGGCTATTTTTGGGCTTATTTAAGACAAGACCCATGCCTAAATGGCACATAATGATTAAATTAACTTTGATTGTTCAGTTTACATATCACAGTCTGATATGCAATGTGGATACATTATGCTAATGCTTTATGCTCAAATCTCTGGCAACAGAAGACTAAACTTTGAGGTGACATTTTGCTTTTTTGCTTTTTCCTTCTACTAACATGCTTTTCCAAAGCCTGAGTGTCAGTTGACACAATTGTCCTGTTTGCTTCCTTGAAGTGTGACGATGCATACACAGGATGACCCAAGTGAATCTGTAAGGGAGAAAGTCTCGGCTCTCAAGGCAAAGGAAGGTCAGAACAAGGACAAAAACAAGCAAATAGCTCAGATTCTTGCTGACAAAAGAAGTGTCATCTGAGTATCCTATAGATTTTGGATTCCTGACCCGGTCACGAGCAACGCGATCTAGATTTCACGAACCTGACCTGCTCTGGATGAGTGCTTCACGAAATGTGCACATTTCTGCTGGGGCCCTCAGAGTAAACCTTCAGCGCTTTATATACAAACTGAAGTTCGTATGAATCATACAGAGCCTGGGGTGAAATGGTTTGCCAGTGCAGGTTTACACTTCTTATCAGGCTTCGGCTCTGTCTGTGGTGGTATAAATTTGCATGTTGATATGTCACAGCCTAGCTGCAGTTGCAAATTTGTCATCAGGCCTGATATGTTTATAGGCATTCAGAGCATGGCAACTAGAGCAGCAGGAACAACATCTGTCCAACAGCGTGCCTGAGCCTCTAGAAGACCGGCTTTGATTGCAGCTCAGTCGGCTAGAGCACACACCATAAAAAAGATCATTTCACTTTAACGGTGTACCTCCCAAGTTTATTGACCTTTTAAATATATCCCTAAAGATAAACAGGAAACTTTTTCAAAATAGCCTGTGTTTTCCTCTGCTTGAACTGCGTGCATGCAGTATCTTGAGATACGGAGAGAAAGGATTGCAATTATGTACAGCTTATTATTTACATTGCGAGTAGAACAGCTCCTTTTTTCATGTTACACAAAGGAACCCTTGGCTATTTTTCTTCTTGTGAGCACCTGTGGGAATGGTCCATTGACAAACTGTTGCCCCTCTGTGACCAGATAAGATTTCCTTGCGCATCATTTTTGAAAGGAAGTTTCTCATTGAATCTGACCATGTCAAGTGAAAACCTGATCAAAGCAATACTTGAGGTTTTCCCCCCCTTTTAAAGCAGTAAGTATTAAATTACACGGATATAGTTTCTTATCCGTTAGGAATGCAGAAGAAGTTTTCTGCATGGTATTTCTCCTTTTCCTCTCCTTTTCCATCTCATTTCTAATTTTTGTACCTTTGATACAGCCTGATCTAGAGCATTTTCCATGTTGTGTTCTTAATGTTAACTAAAAGTATTACGAATTGTTTTTGTTAATTTAAATAAATCTGAAATAAAATATAAATATTAGATAAGACTCACATTTAAATGAACATTAGAAATTTTGCCATGGCAACTGACTGAAATAAGTTGAAGTTGTACTAAAAGGGACTAAAATGGAATAAGAAAAATTTGATTTAAAAATAAGGTTAAATTAAAAAAATATATAAAAACATAATAAAAATGCAAACGCACATAACAAAACACTTAACTAACACTTAAACTAAAAATAAAACAAAGCAAATAAAAAAAAATGTAACTAACTCTTTTCATGGTGGTTGGTATACAGTCTACATCTACTGTATTTAAAGCGCCATGAAACACAAAAACAACACAATATTTTTAATATCAGGGGAAAACTGTTCGGGCTAGTTTATTCTGGTTTTCACATTTTTTAAAACTCTCACCCATCCCCCACCCCCACATTTGATTCCACACAGATGAGCCCTGAAAACTCCGGATTTCTCTTTTCATTGTGCATTAACTTTTTGGCTTGTGGCTTCTTTATAATGAACTTTGGCTTTTATATTTGTTGCCTTTTTTCGCTATTTAAATGATACGTTTCCATAACAGCGAAGAAATCAGAAGTGTTTACACTGATGTCAAAGGAGAACAAATCGAATATCTTCCACACTGCATTTCACACTTCAGTGCAAATGACATCAACTACCACATCCCTGTACTCCTCCCTGAAACTTAAGATCTTTAAATGTAATTTTGTGTTTTGACAAACATTAAATGTAATTTCTATGTTTCTGTTCAATCAGGAAAAATGTTTAAAATGTCTCAATCTTTAACTCTTTACCCGCCAGCATTTAAAAAAATAAAAAAGTTTGCAGCCACCGCCAGCATTTTTGATCATTTGCACAAAAATGTCATGGCTCCAGAATATCTGAACATGCAGAATATCTGAACACACAATATATCAAAAAGAAAGAACAGACTCTCTGATTAAAAAATTATAGCTTCATGCATTCTTTTTTTAACACTTGAATATGGTTAAGTTTCATAAAAAAACAAAACAAAGCAACATTTTGAGCAACAAAAAGTTAAGAGAATCGTGTTTTTGTCAAAGACAGCATATGGATCGGATTCAGAATGATGATCAAAATATAGATGATCGAGTCCATCAACACCCCTAATGCTTGTACAGTCCTATAGCTCATCCTGGGTCCTTTTAGTAACATTAGGCAGTTCTGATTTATATTCTGTATAATATTGGTGATCATGTTATTTTACATATGCATATGTTTACATATGAGAATGATGATCAAAATATAGATGATCGAGTCCATCAACATAATGCTTGTACAGTCCTATAGCTCATCCTGGGTCCTTTTAGTAACATTAGGCAGTTCTGATTTATATTCTGTATAACTACTATGTACTAACATTTTAATTAATAATTTGATACATTGCACATATTGTGTACATTCATGTTTTTAGATTGTACTTACATTTTAAAAATACCTGCATGTAATTACATCTGTAATTAATTTCTGTAGTTACATTTGTAATTACACAGTTGACACTTCCCTTACACCTAACCCTACCCTTAAACTTACCCATCCCATCAAACCTGTCCCTAACCCTACCCGTATCCCACCTCAATATCAGCAACGGGGTTTTGCAACACAATATGAACACAGTAAGCACATTGTATGTAGTTAAGGCCACCTAATATAAAGTTAAAAATAACTTCCACTGCTTTTTAGAAACCAATGGCGAGATCCACGTCATATATACAGGGTTCCCACGGGTCCTTGAAATATATATATTATTTGTTCTGACCTTGTAATTATTAATGAAAATGTCTCTCTTCGCTAGAATCAAACTTTTTTTTTTTTTGGGATAATCAGTTTAAATTGAATAAACATAACAATACAAAAGAAAAGATCTCACACTATGTCTGTTTCATCACGGCTTGTCATAAAAATACCAATAGGAAAACGTGACGGCTCATTTTTGCATGTTAAATGCTGTAATTGAAGTTCAGGCTCTGCTCTCTGGTTCGTCAATGCTAATATTTTTTCCATTAACAGAAAACCCTCCACTAGTGTTCCTGGGAAGATTTTTCTTCCACACATCTGCAGTCAGGAATCGGTTTTCCCAGCCACCGCTGAACATTCCCCTTGACCTCTCGTTTCCAGCGGCTGACAGAGGGAGAGGTCGGCGACGTGGCCTGTGATTTTTATGGAGTGATTTAACACTCGGCGGCCATGCTGGAAGCTTGTTAAGGGCGTGCTGGAGCTGCGTTCGGGAATTGAGAGGCCTCTCTCACCTGCTGCTTTATTGGATAGATCAGTTACAGGGGCCGTCCTGTTTGACGAGAGTGTGGCGGTTGTTAAAGTTCTTGCACTGCAGACGACTTGTGGTTTTGAGGGTTTGGAGAAGTGATCAATCAGTGTATCGCACTCACTTTTTCTTTTTTCTGCACTCCTGGCTGTGATTCCCTGGAATGCCGATGTGAGGTCTGGAGTAAAGCCAGGCGGAACCAATGTAGATGATGTCAACAATGGAGCTATGTTTAGAATGATCTTGTCTAACTTTGGTGGGATCGTAATGCAAACCAGGATAAGGCTGGTGCATTGCTCTGAAAACACTGAAAACAGTACATTTCAAACATTCCACAATAATTTCTTATTTAACTGACATGTAGGAGACATGGCCTCTGACATTTTGTCACTTCTCATCTCTCCTATAAATGAAAGGCACACAAATTAAATAAAAATTGACATGAGATGACATTAAACTACACTACATTTATGAGTTTTGGCAGACTACAGTTCAAATGTTTGGGGTTGGTATGATTTTTTTTATTAATACAGTAATAAAAACAGTAATATTGTGTGAAATATTACAATTTAAAATAACTCTTTTCTATTTTAATGTACTTTTAAATGTATACAATTATTCAGTTCTTTAAAAAAATATATTTAAAAAATCTTACAGACCCCAACCTGAATGGTGGTGTGCGTGTATATTTATATATTTCTCCTTGTTATGGCCATACTCTACTGTTTGAGCTACAGGAAAGCTATTCCTGGTTTATACAAAGGCTTACATTATTCACTCCATACCATTCACTAAGTACTACTATCTTCTATTTAACCTGTTTAACTAGTCTGGCTCTAGACTAACTCCTGGGTTGGGCTTTTTCAGATGCTTTGATTTATTTTCAGTTGATATTTTCCAGTACTGTTTCCAATTGTACAGATGTACTGTATGAGTACGCTAATATAAATACCTGTACTTGCACTTTTACTCATTATTGCTTTATTATGCGAAATGTTGAGAAATGTATTGTTTTGTTTTTTAAATTTAGCCGTGACAACGGCATCGTTTATTTGTCTTCAAGCCACTGTATGCCTAGTAAACATTTAGTGTTTTATTATCCCACTGAACACAAGAGTGTTTGCCTGGCACGTTTAATAACTGCTTATAAAAGTCACAGTCCTCAACACGCCTGGCTGAGAATATTAGTGCTGGCAGCCTTTAGTACTTTATATCTAATGAATATATGAATAGACATGCAGATCAATACAGTGTTCAGTGTTGTTTGAAAGGATTTGGAGTAAGCTGTACTTAAGCTTCTGTAGACACTCAATGATTTTGATGAAAGATTGATCCTAGTCTTAATGTCATTTATGTACCGTTTACCCTGGAGTATTCTCATTTTTTCCATAGCAACTTGGTTATGTAAGTCATACATAACTCCTGTTCTTTGATAAGAAAACTCTTACCATATCTACGAGACGCCCGATCCAGTGGAAGGAATGTCAAAGCTTGCAGAGACATCCTCACTTGTGCTAAGTGATTTTAAAAGAATCAATCAGGGACTTCCTGTTTTATTTCTGCTTACATAACCTATCACTCTTACACCAAACACTACTGGCGTCGGATGCCAGTGCATTTCCCATGTGTTTACTCGTACTGTTTCAGATACTGTTACATTCTGGATGGAGGTATACTTCAGATTGGCAAGATATGTCTAGTATATACCTTTCGCTGGATGTCGTGGTTCCTTAGATATGCACTGGTTTTGAATTCGTGATCTTATTGTTGTCGAGTTTTTCCCTGTTTACACCTGCTTGTGGTTTCAGCATTCCCAAGAATTTCTGCTTCTGTTTTGCAAAACCGTGCTGCTGACAGAAGAGATGATTTTTTCTTGCCATGGCTTGTTGTGGGTGCGGGGGCCTCCAATACTGCTTCAAAGCCGTTCATTCGGCTCAATAGCTGCTCCTATTGTTGGGCTATATCAAAGGCAGTCTGCTTATTTGAACAGGTGACTCCCATTAAGTCCGATGACCTGGCTGGCTGTTTGCCAGCAGTGCTGCCGTGGCTTCGCAGAGCTCGTCTAGTCAGGACGCTAATACCTGATGATCTCAGTGCCAGGTCGCAGATTGAATAATTGCTGAGCTATGGCACTCCGCAGGTCTCCTGAGTAATTGTTATGGGAGAAGCTGGGGGCCGTTGCTCCCAGAACGCTCGTGGAGGTCAGGATTTCATTTGTCCACTTCCTGTGGGCTCGTCCAACCTGGGCGGCTTGCTTCACTTTTAATGAAAACCGTCTACGCATAAGCCATCAGTATGCAGTGATGGCACCTTATAGGCTTTGTACCTGAACTCATGATTATGGAAGAGATGATTTCCTCACTTCTGCTGTAAGATGAAACAAAAATGTTTCATACATTTTTCATGATGCATTTGGTGATCAAACTTGGATGTGGGATCTCATATCATAATTCTTCTCTCTCTTTCTGTTGGTTTTTTTTTTTTAGCAAGGAACAGAGGGCTTCTGGAAGTCTGTAGCGCACTATGTGCCCCGGGAACCCTCTGAGATACGGATCCTCAACCCCTACTTCATACAAGAGGCTGCTTTCCAGTTTATTGGCCTTCCACAGAACAATTACCTCATGGGTAAAGGGGTAAGCAACATGTTTATTAAGTTTATGTACTTTTCATAACATATTAAACATATTAAACACATTGAGTTCAAGAGAATTTGAGTCAGCTAAAACCAGTAGCTCTTCGAAAGTAACTGTTGGACTGCTCTAGTTTATTGAACCAAAATGGCAGGCAATGCTTTTACTCAATCTTATGTTAATAGGGGTCACAGGAAGCCTTAGACACGTGTTTCCTCAATTAGCCTGTAATTATCATAAAGATCACCATAGGTCAAAGGCAGCTTGACTAATCCAATGGGTAGGGAGAGCTAATGCCATTTATTTTGTCCAAACCTGGACAAAGCTGAGTTTAAATCCTCCCTATCCAGTGACTAACAATAATCTCAAAATTATGCAGCAGGAATACCGTTGAGTTACATGAAATAAAATATAAAAAACTTCAGTATGAATCATAAATGAAGTAGCAAACTGAATGCAGAATTGCTTTTTAAATTTGAATGCAAGTAGAATTAAAATGAATTGAAAGTCAACTAACTTTTAATGCTAACAGATAATGTCAAAAATGCCATCTACAGACATTTGTATTTGGTTCATATATTTCACCATTTTAATAAAGGAATGTATGTCAACCAGGGTGGAAGAGCACTTCATTTAACATTATCTGTTACATTTTGTTAAATTAAAACTAAATTCAGATTTAAAAACTCGTCTAAAAATATAAAACCAAATATAGTGGTTGTGGGCTTTCATTCATTCATTTCATTCAGAGTAGGTTCTTTCTGTCAAACTGACTCATTAGTAATGCTGTCCAACTTTGGGGGGAAATCTTTATCCAATAATCGATTACAAACTGGAAATTTCATTGAAATTCAATGATTCAATGGGTTGGGAAACTTGTATATAATTTGGCATGCAAAATTCTACTATTAAAATTCGTCATGAATGCTGTGACCACGCTTAGAACACCCCACTCCATTAGCAAACACATTTTATCCAGATATGGGTGTTGGGTGTGCAGTGGCCCACAGGGGGGAATGAGAATCAGCTGTGTCAAATAAGAAGTGTGTGTGACATGCCTCAGACCTTAAGCACGGGGCTGCAACAAAGAGTACTTGCCTACTAAGAGCTCATAAACAACACACTTTCCTATCAGTCTGAGGAAATTGGACTTGAGAAAGTAGATAAATGCCCCTAGCATCATAGCTTGATGATGCTCTCAGCCATCCCATCATGGCAGTACAGACAATGGTCTGTGTGAGAGCTTGGCCACCTCCTGAAAACTCAAACCTGCTCTCAATAGTGGAACATGTGCAGTGCACGTGGAGCAGAGCCCAGGCCCCTAAGGTTTGTGTAGGTAGGGGGGCAGCGCAGAAGGGAAGCTGTCCCATACGGTACTGATCAAGGTGGGATACATTTTGACACAGCCTCCCCCTTTGAGCACTCCAAACACCCACCTGCTTAAGGCTGCATACACTGACACAAACTTAATACTAAGTGTGTGTGTGTGTGTGTGTGTGTGTGTGTGTGTGTGTGTGTGTGTGTGTGTGTGTGTGTGTGTGTGTGTGTGTGTGTGTGTGTGTGTGTGTGTGTGTGTGTGTGTGTGTGTGTGTGTGTGTGTGTGTGTGTGTGTGTGTGTGTGTGTGTGTGTGTGTGTGTGTGTGTGTGTGTGTGTGTGTGTGTGTGTGTGTGTGTGTGTGTGTGTGTGAACCAGACCCTAGGCCACTGTAAGCTAATGATTTAGAATGGTTGACTTCCCCAGGGAGATGAGGAAGTGAAGGTCTGCCTCCTGAAATTGGTGCGTCAGGGGTGGGGGTCTGTTTAAGCAAATTGTTAATCACACGCAGCTCAAGATGAGTTAACAACTGCAGACCAGAACTAAGCCAGAACTCCTTCTGGCACAACGCCATCTAGATCTTGAGGAAGAGCTGGACCAGAGCAGACCACAGACAGTGATGTTAAATGGGTTAAAATACAACACAGCAAGCATAGTTATTTCGCTTATCCCCCCCCCCCACACACACACACACACACAAATGTCCAGTTAGTTAGTCAAATTTTTAATTCAGTAACCATTCTGATGGATTCAAATTATTTGTTAGACTGATTCATACTGATGCCTTATGAGTTCATGAGTCTTTTTAACTGATTCATTAAAATAACCTGCTCAGAAGAATTATTTGTTCATGAATCTGATTACAGTGATCACACTGAATATTTGTTTTTGCATGCTAAAGCTTAAAGGGTTAGTTCACCAAAAAAATGACAATTCTGTCATTAATTACTAACTCTCATGTTGTACCGAAACCGTAAGGTCTGAGAGGTTTCTGAACCAGCCATAGACAGCTATTTGATTACCCCTTTCAAGGCCCAGAAAGGTAGGAAAAACTTTGGTAAAATAGTCCATGTGACTTAAGTGGTTCAACCTGAACGTTATGAAGCAACAAAAATACTTTTTGTGTGCAAAAAACAAATAAAAATAACGACTTTATTCAACAATTTCTTCATGTCTGTCAATGTCCTACATTGGCCGGCTCCTGCGTCAGCATCACACACAGGAGTCGTGGCGCTCACGTGAACAGCATTGGCCAATGGTAATCCGGCGTTCTGGCATAGCTCTGATGTAACTTGGAAGCGCTGCACTGTATTTACTATGAATTTACGCCGTAGTAAATACAGTGCAGCGCTTCCAAGAGCTATGCTAGAATGCTGGCTTACCGTGTGTGTGTGTGTGTGTGTGTGTGTGTGTGTGTGTGTGTGTGTGTGTGTGTGTGTGTGTGTGTGTGTGTGTGTGTGTGTGTGTGTGTGTGTGTGGACTGGTAATCCCTACGGTATGGGGACAAAATGTCCCCACAAAGATGGCAATATCCAAATTTTTGTCCTTGTGGGGACATTTTTGGTCCCCATGAGGAAAACAGGTCAAAAATCACACTAAGTTATGTTTTTTGAAAAAGTACAAATGCAGAATGTCTCCTGTGATGGGTAGGTTTAGGGGCAGGGGCTGTGTAGGGGGATAGAACATATGGTTTGTACAGTATAAAATGCATTACGCCTATGGAATGTCCCCATAAAACATGAAAACACAACGTGTGTGTGTGTGTGTGTGTGTGTGTGTGTGTGTGTGTGTGTGTGTGTGTGTGTGTGTGTGTGTGTGTGTGTGTGTGTGTGTGTGTGTGTGTCTGTGTGTGTCTGTGTGTGTCTGTGTGTGTCTGTGTGTCTGTCTGTCTGTCTGTCTGTCTGTCTGTCTGTCTGTCTGTCTGTCTGTCTGTCTGTCTGTCTGTCTGTCTGTCTGTCTGTCTCTGTCTGTCTGTGTCTGTCTGTCTGTCTGTGTGTGTGGACTGGTAATCCCTACGGTATGGGGACAAAATGTCCCCACAAAGATGGCAATATCAAATTTTTGTCCTTGTGGGGACATTTTCTGGTCCCCATGAGGAAAACATCTTATAAATCACACTAAGTGATGTTTTTGAAAAAGTACAAATGCAGAATGTCTCCTGTGATGGGTAGGTTTAGGGGCAGGGGCAGTGTAGGGGATAGAAAATACGGTTTGTACAGTATAAAATGCATTACGCCTATGGAATGTCCCCATAAAACATGGAAACACAACATGTGTGTGTGTGTGTGTGTGTGTGTGTGTGTGTGAGATGCTGATGCAGGAGCTGGCCAACGTAAACTGCATAGGAGACTGACAGAGACGTGATGAAATTGTTGAATAAAGTTAATTTTGTTAGTTTTTTTGCTCACAAAATTATTCTCAAAGCTTTATACAATCAATGTTGAACCACTATAGTCAAATGGACTATTTTAACAATGTCTTTCTTACCTTTCTGGGCCTTGAAAGAGGTAATTAAATTGATGTCTATGGTGGGGTAAGAATTGACAGAATTTGAGTGAACTAACCCTTTAAAGCGAAGACAAGGCAATAGAAAGAGTCATGTATTTGCTCTATGTATACAATAATACAACCTCATCACATTTAATTCAGACTGCAGACTCACAACGTACAGTATAATTATATTAAAGTAAAATATTTTGTATGTAGATTTGATAGGAATGCCAGAAATGTTAATATAGTGCTTTATATCATGATAGTAATTAATTTACTAATAAACATGCAATTTGTTTTCTTGTTTCTTATCTGGTCTAACATATCATTTGAATCAATGTTTTATCATTATGATTCACAAAACAAGTGCAAAATGTTATATTGTGGTTGAGGTTACAGTCGAAAACTCTGGACATTGGTTTTATTTTCATTTGAGATCCAGAGAGCATGCTTAGTACTTGATGGTGACATTTTAAAATGCTGCTGTATCAATTTAATCTTGCGTTCCTTTCCATAGAACATTCCAACGTTGGGCACCGTCGCCATAACGATGGCCCTTCATAACTGCGATGAGGTCGCTGTTGCTGGATTTGGCTATGACATGAACACCCCTCATGCACCCTTGCACTACTACGAAACAGTCAAAATGTCTGCCATAAAAGAGGTAACCGTTTTGTTTGTTTGTCCGATTAACTTCTAAAATGAAACATTTCAAACAGTACTGTGGATAGACACAACATCTTGTACATTAAACAACCGTGAGCTCAGTTCTCAAAGCATTGTTTGATCAATGTCTGTTTATCTGTTCACTTTATGGAAAATTACAATGATTATGTCATTAGCAGAATGTCCTGGGCTACTTGCTGTCCTGTTTTTCCCCTCAGAGGCTTAGATCAGTCCATATGTAGATATCTTTGTTGTTATGTTTTGTAAATTCCTCTCTGCCCACATTTGCCATGGCTGTAAAAGCACGCTCATAAAACAGAGCTGTTAACGCACAGTTAGCTCCTGACTGCTCTGGCACCCATCCTTGTCAAATCACAGTCAGGTACCATTCATGCAGAACTCACTCGCTTCCTGCTGCCTGTATTCTGTCGGTTTAAGACTTGTGCTATGTGATGTCAGCTTAAACAAATGGGATTTAAGCTCACACATACTGTAACAGTGTAGGGTATTTGTCTTTGTAGGTTTTGAAAGCAGTCTTCATCCCAGCTGTGATGTAAGGGATTCATTACTACAGTACTCTTGACTCTATGCTTTCAGTGGTAAATGCCAGGATTAGAGGAAGGTGGTTTCACCAGCTTGTTGGGGAAAAATGTGAAATTTACATTAATGCACTTCAAAATCCTGTGATGAAATGACTCATTACCCGTCTCTCTGAGTAGTTTAAGACTATTCTATACAAAATAAATATATTATGAAAAATTATTAAAACAAAAGTTTAGGGTCAGTTAGAGGTTGTTTTTTTAATGAATGAATACTTGTTTGTAGCAAGGATGCATTAAATTGATCAAAATTGACAACATAATTAGTTTTCTATTTCAAATAAATGCTGTTCTTTTGAACTTTATATCCATCAAAGAATCCTGCAAGAAATCACGGTTTCCACAAAATATTAAGCAGCCCAACTGTTTTGAACATTGATGATAATCAGAACTATTTCTTGAGCATCAAATCAGCATATTATAATGATTTCTGAAGGATCATGTGACACTGAAGACTGGAGTAATGATGCTGAAAATTCAGCTTTATCACAGGAATAAATTACATTTTAAAATATTAAAATAGAAAACAGTTATTTTAAATTGTAATATTTAGCAATATTACTTTTTTTTCTTTTACTGGGTTTTTTACTGGGTTTTTAATTGCAACCAACAAGTTGAAGGTCCAAATAAATCCAGTTTCAAAGGGCTTCAGAGGCTCTGCACGATCCCAGCCGAGGAATAGGATCTTATCTAGCTAAACCATCGGCCATTTAAAAAATAAATAAATAAAACAAATTTACATACTCTTTAACCTAAATTGCTCATCTTGCGTTGCTCTGCGAATACAAACGCCCTTTGTTTTGGTACTTCTGCATACGTCTAGTGTGACCTTCCAATGTGATCACGTAATCTGGGGTTTTAAAAAATCCTATTCAAATGGCATTTCTGGGAATTTGTTTTGGCTCTGATTGTATTTTGCGTGGTTTGTGACTTTCTCACTCCAGGTAAAATGTAAACGTCAGACATTGTTATAGGAAATGTGCTGAAGCTCACTGCAGAAACAAGGTCGTGTTGCAAAGTGCTGGACGAGCAGAAAATGACAATAACGGAGACATGTTTTGAAACCGGCGAAGATGACATCACAGAATAAAGCCGCACATACCCCTCTCCTGTGGTTCTGCCACTGCCTCAGAAGACAGTGGTCCAGCATGGCAGCTACACATTGTCATGTTGTAAATAAAACCACGTCTATATTGCCAACCCCTCTATGTTGGGGTATTTGCAACGCCATAGAAACTAGTGCAAAATTCCGGTAAAAATGAAAGCGCGGCATGGGAAACGTATATCAGATCTGAACAGTTGCGTTGAACAATGTGGACAGTCAATAATTTTAGATCAGATTATAATCGGATACACAAATAATCAGATTTGGGCTGACAGTGTGAATGTATTTCAATAACTTAAACCAATCCTACCGACTCCAGATGCCGAGAGCTGTTTTTCTAAGTATTGAGGCATAAGGAAGAGATTGTTTCATATCCTCTCTCCCTAAGGCATTTCGGCCTGAGGAGACTCTTAACCCAGCATTCATTTTGGCCTGTGCCCTTTTCTCTCTTACGGAGAGTGAAACTTTACGGCTGGATCTGCTGGATTTTTTTTTGTGTGAATGTGATCCGTCACAAGGGCTGAGCACGCTGAAGCAGACAGCCCAGAGACTCTTGACGAGATTCTTTTGGCCTGGTATAACGGCCCCAGCAGGCCCAGAACCTCCTGTCAGGGGCAGGTGTGGGGTCCCGCCCGTTCGGACCAAGAGCTTCTCACAGGAACCCAAAGCTCTGGTTTCATCCAGAATTACCAGGCCAGTAGTTCCTCTGCTGTGGCGTTCTGCATCTGAAAATCACATTGAAGAACAAAAGGATATTAAAGGAAAACCGGAGAGGATGGTTTTCACAGGAGTCAATACAGCGCCAGTTCTCTGATCCCAGAACACACTCAGTCCCTCTCCCGTGACTCTGAGCTCTGTTATTGTTGTAATAAAAGATAGTAGTAGATGTGAAGTGCTGTGGAACCAAGAATTAATGTAACTTTTTTTCATGATTAATACTGGCCTTTGCTGACCCGCAAATCTGTGGAGAAAAAAACAAAAAAACAATACTGGCCAAAACTTAGGAACTGTTTCCATCTGTTATTTTATTATGTTTTTTCTGTAAAACTTTAGTTTAGGGTCCAATTCTCACTATTAACTAGTTGTTTATTAGCATGCATATTACTTGAATATTGGCTATTTATTGTACTTTATAATGCATGTATTAATGCCTTATTTTGCATGACCTTATTCTACATCCCTTAATCCTACCCAATACCTACATTTACCAACTATCTTACTATTAATAAGAAGTGATTAGGAGGCAAAATTCGTAGTTAATATTTAGTTAATAGTGAGAATTGGACCTAATCTGAAGTGTGATATATAAGTCTATGGAGGATCTACATGTTTGGATTTAAATGCAATTTTACAGAGATGACCCAAAAACACTAAAATGTTTTGTGGGCCAGTAATAATAGTGACACAAGACACTCCAACAGGATACAAGCCGTATTTTTAATCCAGAGCATGGACTTGTTTTAACTATCCGTCAACCTCAGCCAGGGGCATAAATCGGGGGTGGGGGGTCAGGACCCTGGGTTGTCCCCCCCTAAAAATATATATATCATAGTGGTTTGGGCCACCACGAACCTCACCTACACACACAAGTCTGGTGGGAGAGTACAAAGTTCTTCAGTAGTTGCGGAACTCCAGTAAGTTGGCTATTAAGGCTATTTTATTCACTTTAAACATTGATGAAGTGATGAAGTGAAAAAATGGATGAAAACCGATGTATTTTTCCTTGAGTCTGATATGTTATCATCAGTTATTTATCCCATCAGTCACAGACGAGATATCCATAAGTGATCATGCCTGAAATGTCTCTTACAAGTAAAGCAAGCTGTGATTGGTTGTTTATGTTGTCATATGCTTATTTATGCTTCTTATTTGAATGGATGCTTCGTGACTAATTTATGTTGCTCTTTTCACCAAATTTAATGGCACTAGTCAAAATCTCTGATTCCATTGGTATAATGAGAACAAGAGTCGACCACATTCACTAAGAAATGACACTCTGCCGTTTGTTTCCCCCACAGTCATGGACGCACAACATCTCAAAGGAAAAGGAGTTTCTCCGCAAGTTGGTGATGGCCAACATCATCACAGACTTAACAAATGGGATTTGAATCTCCCAAGGTGGGTGCCTTTCTTGAAGGACTTGAAAGCACAGAGTCCTGGGAAACCCTGGACCAGACAACACTGAAGAACGTGATTTCAGAGGTGGGAGCGACGGCTCAGATAAGATGCACATGTGCCTTCTTACCGACAGGCTTCCTCTGAGCGGGATGTTTAAGGGTTCTTCAATGTCTCAGAAGACAATCCTTGTTGGAGTATGAATAGAAGCTATCAGAGACTTTGAGGGGACCAACACAATGCGCTTGGGGAACGAGTCGCAACATTAACTGATTGTGCCAAATGTACCTCTATTGGAGGAGATGCCCCTCCTCTCCTGCCTGAATGTATTAACGTGTGTAAATATCAAAGATTTTTACAGTGCATTTTAATCGCTACGGCCCCTGCCTAAACACGTGATTCTCCGTCCAGGGCACCAGTGCGTATCCTGCCACAGTGTGTGTAAGGGCAGAGGCAGGTCTTTGATTCAGCCCTCCTTCTGAGCACAGGAGGCTCTTTATCTCCTGAATGTGAGCTTATTATGTTACAGCTTCTTTTGTGGAGGAAAGGAGCTCAATTTCTAAATTATTTATTTTAGTGAATGGATGAAGGCTTTTTTTTTCTTTCTTTTTTATAAGTCACATTTCCGAAATGATGTGTTATAAATACTACAGTTTACTTGATGTGGGAGACCTATTAGGGATGCACAGGTACCATTTTTCCCCCCAGTTTAATTCCAATACCTCACTAACTTCATAAAAACTCACAACTTCATTATAAATAAATAGAAAACAGAAAAACAAGTTCTATGCTTCTGTTCACAAGTTTGGGGTCTGAAATGTTTTTAAAGCAAGGATGCGTGATATTGACCAAAAGTGACAGTAAAGAATTACATTGTTACATTGTTAATTCTAAAGTCCCTGACAAAAGTCTTGTCGCTTGTGTACAAATTGAACTGAAGTGCCGCTGAAATATATTTCTTATCAAGATTTTTTTACAAGAAATGGCTCATTTTAATCCCAACAGCTTTTGTAATAATGTTACAGTGCAAATTGAAACTTATTGTAATATTCACAGCTTGGTAAAGCCCATTGAGTCAATTTTTGCAAAGACATAAGTGTTGTCGACTTGTCATATGAGCTTTACCTGTGACTAATAATGGATCAATTAGGTCTCAGGTGTGTATAAAAAGAACCCCAGTACACTAGACATTCACATCAACTTCAACTAGACCTCTGCAAACATGCCTAAGATTCACCCTGAGACTAAAGTTTTGATTATCAAGAGGCTGAAGACCAGATCCACTGCTGATGTGGTAGACACCTTCAAAGTGTCTCAGCGTCAAGTACAGAGGATAAAAAAAAGATTTGAAGAGACTGGAGACGTTTATGACAAACCCAGGTCAGGCAGACCCTGCAAGACAACTGCTTGAGAGGACCGTTTGTTGGCTCGAAAATCCAAGGCCAGCCCATTTTCCACTGCAGCAGAGCTCCACGAGACCTGGTCACCTGAAGTCCCTGTGTCAACCAGAACAGTTTGTCGGATTCTGTCTCGAAATGGCCTCCATGGTCGAATCAGTGCCAGCACTAAACAAAAGACAATTGAAAAACCGTGTGGCATTTGCCAAAGCCCACAGCCTGCTTAAAGGATGGACGCTGGAAAAGTGGCAGAAAGTGGATTTTTCAGATGAATCTTCTGTTGAATTACACCACAGTTGCCGTAAATATTGCAGGAGGCGTACTGGAGCCCGCATGGATCCGAGATTCACCCAGAAAACAGTGAAGTTTGGTGGTGGAAAAATCATGGTCTTGGGTTACATGCAGTATGGGGGTGTGCAAGAGATCTGCAGGGTGGAAGGCAACTTCAATAGTCTAAAATACCAAGAAATATTATACCTCTTATATTCCCAACCATAAAAGAGGCCAAATTCTTCAGCAAGATGGTGCTCCATCGCATTCTTCCATCTCCACATCAAAGTTCCTCAAGGCGAAGAAGATCAAGATGCTCCAGGATTGGCCAGCCCAGTCACCAGACATGAACATAATTGAGCATATGTAGGGTAGGATGAAAGAGGAAGCATGGAAGACTAAACCAAAGAATATTGATGAACTCTGGAAGGCATGCAAGACTGCTTTCTTTTCTATTCCTGATGACTTCATCAATAAATTGTTTGAGTCCTTGCCAAACCGCATGGATGCAGTCCTTCAAGCTCATGGAAGTCATACAAGATATTAAATTTGGATCTCACAGCACCAATACTTAATTTGCTGATATATTTTTGTATTTGCAGTAAATTTGTTCAATTTCTGTATAGGCGACAACTTTTGTCTTGGCAAAATTTGACTTTTCTGTCTTGATTAAATGATAAAACTCTTTTTTTCAGTGAAACTAACTTATTTCAGTGCATTAAACATCATTTGGGAGGGTTTTAGCTTTTCATATGAGCTATTTCTAACACCAATTGATGAATTAAAAATCAGGTTAATAGCAGGTGTTTCTACAAAATAGATAAGCGACACGACTTTTGTCAGGGACTGTATTGTTACATTAATTCCATTGTTACATTTGTTAATTCTATTTCACAATATTTCAGTTTTTACTGTATTTTTGATCAAATCAATGCAATCTTGGTAAGCATAAGAGACTTCTTTCAAAAACATAGCATTTTGTTGACCTCAAACACCCAGTGCTCTAATGTAACAAACACCCAGTAGCAAGAACCACAACATTCAGAAATTTCAGCAAAATGCAGTTATTTTAAACAAAAACACAGACCTTTAGTTACAGATTATGCATGATAACGGGAACATTGGGATATCTCAGACATCTCAGAGTTGGATAATGACATTTGACTGTTGAACTTAACTTGCATTTAAGGACTAAAATATCCATCTGTTCCTTACATAAGCTATTTAATGGCTTTAAAGGACTGGGAATATTTTGCAGGAAAACTCGCATTAAATAGGTTTTGTTCTAATGGTAACATGTGTAGCACACCGTATCGGATTTGGATAGTTATCTGATCTGACAAAAAAAAAAGTCTATCATTGCAGATACAATCCAGATCGGGGCATCCCTAATTCAGACAGACCTCAAAATCACCTGACATTATGGTACACTGCCATCTTGAATTCTGCCGCTTTCAAAAGGCAGCCGTTTCAGACCAGTACACCAAGAAGAACCATTTTATTTTTGAATACGTTTCAAGATAAGCAGTCACGCATATTTACAGAAGAGATTTTAATTTGTTTTGTATGTTTTTGATGGTATGGGCCATTTTAAGGAGTACTTGTTTTAGTGCTTTATAGTTTGTGAGCTTTCTGAGCAAAGCTGCAACATAGGCAGAATACTGGAAACACACCATTGCACTAGCCATCAGAGTTTATCATGTTACACTACACAGCAGAGATGTTCACTACACCTGGTACTCAACTCATCAAGATCCTACAACAGGAGGGAGTCATCATGTCACCATCCTGACTGTCTGAAACACATTTTAAAGAGTTCTTTGCCCTTGTAGAATGGTGCATTTATACTGTGCAGTATGCCATCAATCAGCATTATAATGATGATCATTTGGAGTTAGAAGGAAATACGAAAGTATTATTGTTTCTGATATATATAAAATAATATAATATAAATATATCTTCAAGTTGTAATAAAATTAATGTGTTGGGCAGTTTTGGCCCTAAATTGAATTTTGGTGCCTTTGTGTTTCATTATTATCTTTCTCTGCTCTTTTCAAAGACGCACACTATATTTGAATCACAAATTAAAGGTATGTGGATAATTTTCAGGAAACCAAACACTTTTATCTAAAGTACAGTATTGTTCAAAATAATAGCAGTACATTGTGACTAACCAGAATAATCAAGGTTTTAGTATATTTTTATTGCTCGTGGCAAGCAAGTTACCAGTAGGTTCAGTAGATTCTCAGAAAACAAATGAGACCCAGCATTCATGATATGCACGCTCTTAAGGCTGTGCAATTGGGCAATTAGTTGAATTAGTTGAAAGGGTGTGTTCAAAAAATAGCAGTGTGGCATTCAATCACTAAGGTCATCAATTTTGTGAAGAAACAGGTGTGAATCAGGTTGCCCTATTTAAGGATGAAGCCAACACTTGTTGAACATGCATTTGAAAGCTGAGGAAAATGGGTCGTTCAAGACATTGTTCAGAAGAACAGCGTACTTTGATTAAAAGTTGATTGGAGAGGAAAACCTATAAAGAGGTGCAAAAAATGATAGGCTGTTCACCTAAAATTATCTCCAATGCTTTAAAATGGAGAGCAAAACCAGAGAGACGTGGAAGAAAACGGAAGACAACCATCAAAATGGATAGAAGAATAACCAGAATGGCAAAGGCTCAGCCAATGATCACCTCCAGGATGATCAAAGACAGTCTGGAGTTAACTGTAAGTACTGTGACAGTTAGAAGACGTCTGTGTGAAGCTAATCTATTTTCAAGAATCCCCCACAAAGTCCCTCTGTTAAAAAAAAAGGCATGTGCAGAAGAGGTTACAATTTGCCAAAGAACACATCAACTGGCCTAAAGAGAAATGGAGGAACATTTTGTGGACTGATGAGAGTAAAATTGTTCTTTTTGGGTCCAAGGGCCACAGGCAGTTTGTGAGACGACCCCCAAACTCTGAATTCAAGCCACAGTACACAGTGAAGACAGTGAAGCATGGAGGTGCAAGCATCATGACATGGGCATGTTTCTCCTACTATGGTGTTGGGCCTGTTTATCGCATACCAGGGATCATGGATCAGTTTGCATATGTTAAAATACTTGAACAGGTCATGTTGCCCTATGCTGAAGAGGACATGCCCTTGAAATGGTTGTTTCAACAAGACAATGACCCAAAACACACTAGTAAGCGGGCAAAGTCTTGGTTCCAAACCAACAAAATTAATGGTATGGAGTGGCCAGCCCAATCTCCAGACCTTAATCCAAGTGAGAACTTGTGGGGTGATATCAAAAATGCTGTTTCTGAAGCAAAACCAAGAAATGTGAATGAATTGTGGAATGTTGTTAAAGAATAATGGAGTGGAATAACAGCTGAGAGGTGCCACAAGTTGGTTGACTCCATGCCACACAGATGTCAAGCAGTTTTAAAAAACTGTGGTCATACAACTAAATATTAGTTTAGTGATTCACAGGATTGCTAAATCCCAGAAAAAAAAAGTTTGTACAAAATAGTTTTGAGTTTGTACAGTCAAAGGTGACACTGCTATTTTTTTGAACACACCCCTTTCAACTAATGCCCCAATTGCACAGCCTTAGAGCGTGCATATCATGAATGCTGGGTCTTGTTTGTTTTCTGAGAATCTACTGAACCTACTGGTAACTTGTTTGCCACGTAGCAATAAAATATACTAAAAACCTTGATTATTATGGTTAGTCACATTTGCACTGCTATTATTTTGAACAATACTGTAATTTACAAATGAGAGCAATAGAAGCAATCAAGGTAACAAAAATGCTGTGACTAGTCTCAGTTAGTCTAGCACAGAACACGTAGCAACTTTATTTTAATACATTTTTTTATGGATGTATATAGACCCCTTAAAACATTTGTAAACATTGCAATGTTTCATGGTGGGCGGGGCTTAGCTGGAGGTTAAAAAAGGCGCTGGACGCAATGTTGACAAACGTGTTTTTGGAGGGATTTTTTAAACATGGATGCAGAAGAAGGTTCGGAACTGTCCGAATATGTACAGTGATTGACTCTGCGGGAATGTGACAGCTATTTTTTTAAATTAGCTAAGCCTGGTGTAGTTCTTGTATCTTGTTTTCATTAGAAACTACTTAACCAGGCTTTGGATATTTCCAAGACAACATATGAATTACTTTCGGGTGGTTTGGGGAATTTTGTCAAGGCTTGTTATCTAATGTAACCTATCGCTGGGCTAACTAGGATTAGCAATGTGGATTATTTTAAGAGACCATTCAAAGGATGGCACATATTGCTGTATGTTTTTTTAAACATTTAAGCTAGCTAAAGTTAGTGCGCTGAAGGTTGACGACTTTTTACCTATAAAACAGAAACTTGTTGATTTGTAGATAAAACCAACACACCAGTACATATGCATAGATTATTTTGCCTGATATGAAGTGTGCACTGCAAACACGATCATTATTTATGATCGTCTCCGTCCAGTCTGTACACCGTATTGCATTCAAACATGTTGTCTTCTTGATTTCTGTGAAGGAATTGTCTGCCGGGATCTGGTAAAACTTTAGTTTTGAACCAAAAGTGCTGTTCCTTCTATTCTGGCAGCCAAAAACACAACAAGACGACATTTTAAAGTCAAAACCCCAAACATTCAGTGCGCCTGCTATGAGTTCTTCCTTATGTTTTGCCTCCAGCTAGAGTGATGACTGTGGGAGTGGGGTCTATAGTAATTGTTAGTATTAATGAGTTAATGGGTCATGTGTTGATGGAAAATTATGCATATTCAGCTGTTTTTTGAAAATGGCTAAAGATTCAGCAGCTTGGGTTGGGTTAGGCAGGTAAAGGTCCATGAAAGTGATTTTGTGCCTCTTTGGGATGGCATCAAACGGTGACATTCACTTGCAGAATGCAAGCTTTTGGAGGGCACACTTACATAGAAGCAACAGTCGGATCATCAGGCTGGTATGAGATGTAGAGTTGTGTGTCATCAGTGCAGTGAAAGGAAGAAACATGTTTCTGAATTACAGATCCTAGTCATGACATGTAGATGGAGAAGACAAGTGGTCCAAGCACTGAGCCCTGAGGCACCCCAGTAGCTAGATGTCCACGACACGCTGAAGGACCTACCTGAGAGGTAAGACTTGAACCATTGGAGTGCAGTTCCTGAGATGCCCTTCATCATGAGGGTTGACAGAAGGATCTGGTGCTTAACTGTGTCAAAAGCAGCGACAGATCCAGCAAGATAAGTACTGAGGATTTGGAAGCTGCTCTTGCCAGTCTCAGTCAGAGCTTTAATAACCGAGAGCAGGGCAGTCTCAGCTTTAGAAACCAGACTGGTTGTTGTCCAGGAGGTTAATCTGTGTAAGAAAGGTAGAGACTTGGTTGAACACAACTCTTTAGAGTGTTTCAGCAATGAATGGAATAAGGGAGACTGGTCTGTAATTTTCTAAAAGTGCTGGATTTAGAGTGGATTACTTAAGCAGTGGGGTTACCCAATCCTGCATAAATGCTGTGGGAAAGGTACCAGTGTGAAGAGAGGTGTTGTTGATGTGTGTGAATACAGGTACAACTGAAGAAGAAATGCTTGAAGGAGATAGGTGGGGCTATCAAATGGTAGGATGTTTGAAAAGGATGAGTTTGGAGACTTCTGCCTAAATATCAAATCACATTATCTAAGCCTATTTCAAAGTCTAACCTTTACCGAATATAGCAAATATCATCACAACACAACATTATTCAACACTAAAATTGCCCATTGGTGGGAGTGAGAGTATGTTGTCCCTGTGATCCAGTGGCCATCCATTTAGGGTGTACAATATGTTGGGATGTCCTGCAGAGTTTAGCTCCAACCTTAATTACCCACACCTGAACTAGCTAATTAAGGTCTTCAGGATCACTAGAAACTTCCAAGTAGGTGATTTAGGCCCTGTCCTCAAAAACACGGGTATTTTCAAAACCACAGCTTTTTCTACACGGTTTGGCTGTTCGTCCACACGCAAACGCAGTATCCGCACACTGAAACTGAATTTTTTTTGAAAAACTAGAGATTTTGGCTTGTTGTGTCAGAACCTGAATCAGCAAAAACCTTTTTTCCAGGCTTCTGATTGGCCAACATGGTTTTACGACTAGTTATATTGCCACCTGTTGGTTTGGTATGCTCTTGACAGCGCTTCATAGCATGTTTTGTGTTTTCATGTGGAAGCTCTCGCCTAGGGCAACCAAAGAGCTAGAGCCGGCCCTGGTTGCGTGCTTGCCTTCAAGTGGCTTTGGCTACACACAGCAGAACAGTGACCCTCCAGGAGTTTGACACACATGTCCTACATAATACAAGCGGTTTGTTAAATGGATGACATTATTCACAGTTAATATTTTTGAATTTGGGCCAAGGAAAGTAACACTGTTAAACTGGTCTGGGGGTTTTTAACTCATAAGGTTAAAAAAAAATTCTTGTGTGGGGGGGTCAGTAAGATAAAAAAAAATAAGTTCGAAGAGTCGATTCATCGAAGAGTAATGGGCAGAAATGTATCACTGCTTCCACAAAAATATTAAGCAGCACAACTGTTTTTAACATGGATAATAAGTGATTTTCTCAAGCAGCAAATCAACATTTTAGAATTATTTATGAGGATTATATGACTGAATAATGGAGTAATGATGTTGAAAATTCCGCTTTGACATCATAGCAATTAATTACATTTTAAAATATATAAAATAGAAAACAACAGCTATTTTAAATTGTAAGAATTAAGAATAATTTACAATATTACTGTTTCACTGTATTTCTGATCAAATGCAGCCTTGACCACAAGCAACTTTTTTTAGGAACCAGTTGATTTTATTTTTATTTCATTAATGCCTTTGACAACTACATCACTATAAGATACACGCCACAGTATCATAATTTGACCATGGGTGAATCTGCTGGTCATAGAACCTGATTGTACCTAGAAATAGCCCTGTCTTCACTGGAAAAACACCGATCTTAGAGTGTTCGCTTGTTTAGTCAACCTACTTTTTTATTAATGAACTACAAGAATGTGCAAATAAATAAAACTATTAATAGAATAGCGTGAGGAACAAATGTGGTGATAATATTGATATGTTATAGAATCAGAACAATCAGGTTCTCTGAATAGTGATGCTGATTGCTGATGAATCACTGCTGTGATCCTTAAGTGATTAATCACTGTATTATTTAGAGTAGACCTTCCTATGATGATGAATTGGGATTTTCCAGGGAGGGAAGTAGATGTCCAGGACTCAACGGAGCATCCTGCAGCAACTGCACTCAGAATGACCTGCTGTCAAAACCACTGCCAGACCTCCAGTCAACCAGGACATATAGAGTGCCGTCTAATCTCCAGCGCTGTTGTCAAAGCTTAGTACTGAAAACAAAAATAAGAGGCTGCTGAAGAGAATCCTTGTTCCATCTAAGCTGCAATCTGTGTTATGTAAGAGAACAATAAAAACATGGTTTAACAGCTGTTTGTGTCAAGCTGTGTGTGGAGCTTTTAAAATGCGTTTTAATAGTGTCATGTACTTACTCTTAACATCTATTGTTCCACAGAAGAAAGAAAGTCATACAGATTTGGAGCGTCATGGGGTGAGTAAATTATGTTTTTTTTTAAGAACACTTTAAGATGTATTGGAAATATAAAGCTGTCAGATGTAAGGAGTCATTAAATTCCTTCCATCCTAACATGAAAGAATTAAGGATTTGTTCAGCTTAGAAATGTCCTTTTTTAATATTAGGGTTAACAGCTAGATTTTTGTGGATGATCAACCATTGATTCTCTATTCTGATTCATTTTATACTCACAATTTCAATGTGCAATGATCTAAGCCTAAGAGCTTTATTTATTAATTTATTTCATTTAGCTGAATATTACGTACCACTGCAAAAGCATATGACAATTTGCAACATTTTAAAAGGGTCATATGATGCCATTTTATAAGTTCATTATTTTGTTTGTTGCGTGAAATAGAATAGGTTAATAGACTTTAATGTTCAAAAACACATTATTTTTCACATACTGTACATTTATAGATTGGTGCAGGGATCACATCAAATCACTAATTTCCTAGAGATTCCCAATTATTATTATTTTTATTTTATTTTTGTTTTTTTAGTGTAATAAGGTCTGTGGTAAACATTACTTGTTTTGCTCTACAACGTAAATTACAGACCCATATAGAAAATGTTCATTTTGAAGCTGTTTAATTTTTAAAAAACGTACATTTCTAATAAGTAAATAGAATGTTTGGGGTGTGAGTGTGTAGACCAAAACGTTCAAGAATCGTAGTTATGTTTACAACAGGCTTTATTTTACTCATAGGAAAATCTTGAGGGAACCAGTGACGAATTAGACTTCAAGGTTTTGACGTCACCCCTGCACCACTCTACTGAACTACCTCTACCATCACGTGCTGCGCGTAGGGCACCAAGTGCTGAGGGGGCACCAAAAGAAGACACACACCAGACATCAGAGTGCGCAGTTGGTGTAAATAGCCTCTGCTAATAAGGTGTAAATAGACAACCCATTTTCATTTTTGGGTGAAAAAATATGGGAGACTGAACTTTGTGACTTTGTAGATCTTATATGCACAAACTGATAGATTACACACAAAAGGAAAAGGAAGACGCAAATTAAAAATGACCTCCAAATAGTGCCGCCGCTCCCACCACATGCATCACGTGCCTTAGGGCACCAAGTGTTGAGGGGGGCACCACAAGAAAATTATCTCAGCAACCCCATCCGCGGGCATCAAAAGCGAATTACGCGTAGAGCATCAAGACGGCCAGAGACGGGACTGCCTCCAAATGTGTAAGTTGATAACTTCTGTTAATGTAACGTTTTTTTATTTGATAGTTATTTAAATATATTGTTCCATTGTTCTTCTATGCTAATATGTTCTTTTGATTAGTTTTTTTTTTTGTCTTGCAAATACAGTTTCATTTACAACTTTAAACAATCCATCATAAAAATAACTTTCAACCAAATAGAAAAGCAAAGACCTTCCCTCACCCTAGCAGAGAGAAACTGTGAAAGCGATGTGAGGGATAATATTGCTTTATTTTAATCTCTTCTTTTTCTCTATTTCTTTTAATGCTCAAGTGTAATGTTTACTAGGATCTCATTTCATCTGTGTGGCTCTGGAAGAACACCTCTAACAGTGGGACGTGCTCTGAGCTGGGCTTGAAGCAGGAAGAGCGCAGCAGTACAGCTGCTGGATGTTATAACTGTATTCTGATAGGGTGACACTCAGGCCCTTTAAAGTGACTGCGGTAATGTATGTTTCACTGTAAATACAGGCCAGTAATATAACCTTCAGCGTTTTGGCACAAAAACTCTCCTCTGTGTTTTGGCTGTTCCCTTTGAGATGACTTAACAGTCCCTTTGCACCCAAAAATCTTGAATACAACACAAGCTCTCACATTACTGATGGAGCCAAGAACTCACTCCCATCATTTGGTGCTTTTGCGCTGATAGATGTAAATTCAGCTGTGTTTCCTCCTAGATAAGCAATCCAAACCATGATTCTTTGGCTGATACCTCATAAACTCAGAAAGGTGAGAGAAACGGCCCATAAATTGTCCATAAACCACAGAACGGCCCACTGTTGGGCGATTACATTGACCTGTGGTTTGTTCGCTTGACGTGACACATGAGATTGGTGCATATTGCATGTCAGTCTGGAAGCTCTCAACCTCAACATGCTCAGAGTCAAGTGAATGCTAGATGGAGTAATGGTGACCTCTTTCTAAACACCACCACATTTATTCACTTTTATTTGGTGGTTGAAGCCCAGACCTTCCAAAAGCAAGTACGCCTGATTGACAAAGTTAGTCATCTACACTGGGGAAAAAGTTGAAAAAAAATGGTGTAGAAAAGATTTTCAATCAGCATTTGCTAGTAAAATTGAAAACAATTACAAAGCAACAGCAAGTAACAAATTGGGCCTTATTCATGAAACTTTCGTAAATATACGAGCAAATTCTGAGTAATTTGCACGTAAAATTGACCTTTACGAAAACTTTCCTTCGGATTCACAAACACTTCGTATACCACGGATTCGGTAGTTTAACGTGTATATAAATGAATTCCAAACATTCTTAAATATATAGGGCGAGCATGTACGCTCATTCATAATTAGCATAATCCCCGCCCTTGAGTGACAGCTATGCAAATTATGTACCCAGGAACTCTGTGGAATGTTCTGAACCTCCTTCTCAGGTTTGGCTCCAGTATATTGCATAAAAGCTAAAGAGACCATATGCCTAGCAATAAACATTAAATTATCGTGTGTCCACAAAAGCATTTTAGCCAGCTAAAAATGCCTGGTGCTCTTCTGAAAACTGCTAGTTGTTGGCGCTTGAAAGCGCTTTGCAAGCTCAAAATTTTCCCAGCTGAGATACTCTGGCTGCTATGATACAGAATATCCATGGCAGTAATGTGTTACTAGTATCTCATTTTGAAGAATATTACTGAATATAAAAATGCAGTAACCAGCAATATTAACATATTATTGATGCAATTTTAATCCATTGTTGTTCAGTCGTTGTACAAGTAGGATGATTGGTCAGTGTAGTATTTGTACCGCCCCTCCTCGACTGTGATTGGATGGCTGGGTAAAAAGTGAGAGTGATGATCTGCTGCCTATTACCCAAAGTTGAACAGTTAAAAAAAAAAAAAAGACAGCAAAATAATTAACTCGTGAAATATTATACACAGTGCATCAAAATGCAATGTAATCAGTTTACCTAAATTAGAACACAGAACATTCAAAGGTGTTACACACAATTTACGCGTGGTAGGGAGCAGGTGTAAATTTATTTCGTTCAACTAACATTTTGAAAATACGAACGTTTTTTCGTGAATCTGTTATTTCGTTGTACAAGTAGGATGATTGGTCAGTGTAGTATTTGTACCGCCCCTCCTCGACTGTGATTGGATGGCTGGGTAAAAAGTGAGAGTGATGATCTGCTGCCTATTACCCAAAGTTGAACAGTTAAAAAAAAAGACAGCAAAATAATTAACTCATGAAATATTATACACAGTGCATCAAAATGCAATGTAATCAGTTTGCCTAAATTAGAACACAGAACATTCAAAGGTGTTACACACCATTTACGCATGGTAGGAAGCATGTGTACATTTATTTCGTTCCAACTAACATTTTGAAAATACAAACATCTTCGTAAATCCGGAAATCTATGTCAGAACGACTTTACGAACTATTTACACAAAACTTTGTTCTGCCCTTGTTTCATGAATGAGGTCCATTGAACGTAAAATTTGAAAGTAGAAAGCCTGAAATATTTTCTTTTTCGACACCAGACATTTACTGTATGCTGCCACTTTTAGGGGGAAAAAAGTTCAAATGGGTTCTATATAGAACTCCAGGGTTCTTGACTCAATTTTAAAGAAAAAAAAAAAAAAAAAAAAAAAGATACATAAAATGATCCTAATGTTTTCAAGTTTAAGGGGTTAGTTTTTTGTGATTAAAGTATGTTTATAAACTGCTTAAATTATAATTTAAAGTAAAAAAAAAAAAAAAAAGATACATAAAATGATCCAATGACGCCAATCCCTAAAAGGTTATATAGTCTTTATGAAGCACCTGATAGAACTCTTTAAAGTTCTATAAACAATATTTTCTTCTAACAATCTTCTCATAGTGGCTTGTTATTTAAAATAGTTAAATCTTGAGGTCTGTTAAATTCTCAATTTGTCTGTCTGTCTTAGTAGTGGAGTCTCGAAATGAGAAGGTTATACGTTTATCTGAGCCAGTGTGACTTTTAACTGACCTACACATATGGAACCACGTTCCTCGTACCCTGTTCTTGAGAATTAGCTAAATAACTTTTGGCATATCTTGGCATAAGCCTGATGGTTCATGTCGAAGGAGGGTTTAATAACTTAAAGATACCCAAACGTGCATGTGATGATAAGCATTTTGTTAACTGGCGGATTAGCTGAGCTTATGTTTTCTCCCAAAAATGATCTTGTTCTTACAACATAATTAGAATAATCATGTGTGGTTAAGAAAATAGATGGGTTTTGTAGTAGTTTTATAGTAAGAAAAATGTTAAAGGAAGAAAGGCCCATGTGTGCACCACTGTTGTGCTGGTCCATTTGTTTTGCTTTGTGTGAGCGTGTTCTGTTAGATGTGGCTACAAACCGTTTTTTACCCCCACTCTCTTCATGACATTTACAACCTCCAATTGGGTACAGCATGTTCTTACAATGCTTTGAGGGTTTAACACAAATGTACATAAACAACTGAAGACCAGGGGAGAAGCAGCCCATCCTGATTGTAACTGTAAAAGACATACAAAACACATTTGGAGTTCTCCTTCATAGAAACTATGTAGTACCTTTAGCATTTTTCATGTTTTGTAATATTTTATTTTACTTGAAGTAATAAGTATTTAAGTTAAAACTGTTTCTAAAAAAAGGAAAAAATTCAGGGTTCAATTGTGAATTAAAATATTGGCATTTTGTCAATGCTTCAGTTGTGACTTATTTCACAGTTGAGAACTTAAAACTAATAATGTGACTTTATATCTCACAGGATTGTCACGTTTTGTCAGTGGTTTTGGTTTCGTTTTCAAGGACTTTTAGTTTCTTTCATTTGCTTCTATGTTTCCGCTTGTCCTTGTTTGTCATGGTTATTCATTGTTTGACGTTCCTCATTAGTTAACGTGTGTAAAATGTCCTCTGTTTCATTTCTTCGTTGTCTGCTGTTGTTTGTGTTCTACACACTGTTACGTTGCCTTTCTCTTTTTTGTCATCGTCCATGAAGTATTACCTATTTTGAATTATACCGCTAATTTTTGCCAGCTCACCCAGTGCTTTCATTTTGTCTGAGCCAATGCAAGCAACAGAGCCAGAGCCTCCAGCCTTGTCCATCCTGGAAACCAAGCCTGATGTTCTGTCTAACCAGGTTTATTCATAAACCTGTGCTTGTGGGAGTTTTAGTTGAGCTGGATGACATAGAGTGGCTGATAGACTGGGATTTGTTAAAGCCACTTCCTTACCCTTGTCCCCTCCCACAAACCTCTTTTCATTCTGTAGTGGTCCGGCCCAATTTCCTTTTTGTTTTTTTCTTCATTGCCACTGTTACCACCAAGCCTTAAGTCTTTTTCCCCTCACCTCTGGTCCTGCCCAGCTCCAAGTCTTCTTCCTAACGGCTGGTCCTGCCTAGCTACAAGTCTTCTTCGTCACGGCTGGTCCAACCTACCTACAAGTCTTCTTCGTTACGACTGGTCCTGGCTAGCTACAAGTTTTCTTTGTCACAGCTTGTCCTGCCTATAACTACAAGTCTTATTCGTCACGGCTTGTCCTGCCTAGCTACAAGTCTTCTTCGTCACGGCTGGTCCTGTCCAGCTCCAAGTCTTCTTCCTAACGGCTGGTCCTGCTTAGCTACAAATCTTCTTCGTCACAGCTGGTCCTGCCTACCTACAAGTCTTCTTTGTCACGACTGATCCTGGCTAACTACAAGTCTTCTTCGTCACGGTTGGTCCTGTCTAGCTACAAGTTTTCTTTTTCACGGCTGGTCCTGCCTACAAGTCTTCATCTCAGCTGGTCCTGTCTAGCTATAAGTTTTCTTTGTCACAGCTTGTCCTGCCTATAACTACAAGTCTTATTCGTCACGGCTTGTCCTGCCCAGCTACAAGTCTTATTCGTCAAGGCTTGTCCTGCATAGCTACACGTCTTCTTCGTCACGGAGAAATATATTTCTGATTCTCTAGCTTCCAAGTTCATTCGCCCTTCCTCTTCTCCAGCGGGTAAGAAGGATGGTTCTCTGTTGCGACGTGTGGTATCCAAGAATCCTTCCTCCTGGAGCCAGCTTCTTTCATGGGTTGAGTACGCGCATAACTCGTTGCCAGTGTCATCCACGGGTCTTTCTCCGTTTATATGTAGTTTAGGTTACCAGCTACCTATTTTTCCCAGTCTGGAATCCGAAGTCGCGGTCCCCTCCGCTCACGCCTTCGTCCAGAGGTGTTGCCACACATGGAGCAGAACCCGCGAGATTCTGCTCCAGGTGAGAGCGCCTGAGCCCAAGCCGATAGCCACCGGTCTAAGCCTCCCGTCTACGTCGTAGGTCAAAAAGTGTGTCTTTCATCCAAGAATATTCCTCTCCGCTCCGTATGTAATAAGCTTGCTCCCAAATTTATTGGCCCGTTTCCTGTCACCAAGATCCTTAGTCCGGTGGAAGTTCGCCTCAAACTACCTCCAGCGTATGGTAGGATTCACCCCTTGTTCCATGTTTCCAAATTAAAACCCGTGTTTCATTCCCGCATTAACACGCCTTCTCCGGTTGAGAATAAACGTGCTGTTTGACTCGCATTTGGATCCTAGCAGTTATTACTACACCGACGCTGACATTCAGCTCCTTGGGTCCTCACTCCCTCAGCTCCACTGGGCTCCCTCTTCTCTCCGGCTGCACCTTGGTTAGTCATCACTGTACCTTCTCCACGGACCTCTGGGCCTTCGGCTGTGTCCTGTTCCTCCACCCCTCTGGCTCAGTTGGGCTCTTCCTTCCCCCTGGATCTGCCTCAGTCCTCATTCATAATAGCTTCTACTCAGACCTCCAGCGCCCTGGCTCGACTTTCACCCCTCATCACTGTAGCTACGCCTTGGTTTCCTGATTTCTCTATCCAGCGTCATGTTTACACATTGATTGATTTGTTTCAGCAAAACATGTCTACTCTATACAGTGCTCACTAACTTTTTTCATATATAATAGTTTGCAAGTGTTTTTAAGGATTTTCAGTAGGACAACCTTCCAGTATGGTGTTATGACAGTGCTGAACCTGGAGCTGTGAGGGTGAACAAACTGCATGGCTTTCATGCTGAGAGCTTGGATGATGTTGGGAGGGGAGTGCATGACAAGTGTGAGTTGTGTTTGTCATAGCTCAGTCAGCCTTGATGGTATTTGAGCAGTTTGTTTACTGGGTGCCTGTATCTGTTGTTCATGTGCTCATGGGCTTAGCCGTGAGTACACACAGGACGTGTTCTTCAGCCCTACACAATAGTGCACATTCACATTTATCACTCAAGCAGACAGTCGCATATTATGTCAAAGGTGTGCGCTCGGCTCTTATGAATTTTTAGCTATATTACTTTAGTGACTTAATTTTCATGCCCAGGTCATTTTGATGCACAGAAAGTGTCTGTGCATTTATTTTGTTTTCTTTCATAAAGATATATTGACATTTGGTGTCCTCCAGCTGTTTAATAGCCATTAATCAGCTCTTAAAAACATTGTAAGTAATAAATCTTTCTACTATAAAGAGCACAAATGAAACAGCAGCTGAGCACTGCCTCAGGACGTTAGAAAAACTGAATGTTCTAGCTTGGAAAATACCTAGAGTGCACCTGGTGAAACCCTGTGTGGGACATGCTGTGGTGCTCATGAAAAGGAACTTCGGAAAATCATGACGGCTACATACTCTGCAATGTTATCTGTTCAAATCAAATTGCCATCCATTGTGATTCAAGCAGGGTTACCTGAGGGGAAACCCTAGATGCAATAAGCTACCCCAATCAATCTTTTTGAACTTGAACTTTACACTGTTAATGGATCATCTGTAGGACCAGTGGTGATTCACACTCCTCCATCCCTCACTCAGTTGTATGTATTGTTGGTGTGGTCTATAAATAGAGCTTCGGAGAGCCTCCCAGAATCTGTTTTAATGTTTTGTGAAAGCCTAAAGCGAGCAAGGCCCTGTTTGGCCAGTCTTTGTGCTTTGAGCCTGGTGTTTGTAGTGGAAGGAGTGCCAAAGTTTGCGCATGTTTATGGGCGGAGGGAACTCCCATGATGGACATTTGGGGAGGAGAGGGCAGGTTTCGCAGAGCAAAGGCCAGAGAGTTTTTCATCCCTGCCATCTATATGCAGACATCAACTGTCAAAAGCAGCAGTGTATGCTCTTTGAAGCATTGTTTTTTTTTAAACAAGGTGCTTGAGTTTGACTGCATGAAATATAATGAAAGTCATGATATCTGACTATTTAAATTTAACATTAAAAATTTGAGTTTATGCAGGAACTCAATGACCTAAACTGGCTGATGCCGCTGATCTAAACCGACAGAATGAAAATGTGACCCTGACCCAAAAATAAGCAATCTGTTATCATTTACTCTCTCTCAATGTTAGATGTTATGTGAGGGACTGACAGTCTCAGTCACCATTCACTTATGGTTATTTTTTTCCATGCTGTGAAGGTGAATGGTGACTCTGGCTTTCATTCTGCCTAACATCTCCTTTTGTGATCCACAGTCCACATAAGAAAGAAAGCAACAAAACATGAGGGTGAGTAAATTATGACAGCATTTATCATTTCTGGGTGTCCCTCTAAGTAACGTATCGTTATGTGTGTTTTTTTTTTTTTTTTATTTTTTTATGTATGTATGTGCATCATTAAATCTACTTAAATAATCAATTTAATCATTATAGCATATTAATTAAATAGCCTGATACTTGCACGTAATGGGGGTTGCGTATCCTATCTAATCTCACACGCGATGAGGAAACATTTTAAATGTATATTTATATGTTTATGTTTATACGGAAATCTATTAGTTTATGTCAATGCTGTGTGATCATTCAACATAATGGCTAAACATAGTATAAAAAAAGAAAAGATTCTCGGATAAATTGTGAAACCATGAGCAAGAGAAGCGTCGAAGCGATCCGCACTTGACACACCGGTTAAAATGCGTGTTCATCTTTAATGATCACATATTTCACCAAAAACATTTGTCATCATTTTTTTCCCATTGAATTTTGATGCCCGGTAGCCTAATAGACGTTCGAAATAGGTATCATTGATTTTACAGAAAAGTGTAGGCTACATATTACACACATTTAATATTTGCAATATAAGCTATAACAATAACAAATGTGTAAACTGCTTCAGGAAAAAATCGATTAATTACACATTAAATACATACATGAATTGTTCATTCGTAATTTGTATCATGTTCATCACCCAACAAAGCTAGTTGTAGTAATGTGCCGTGCTTGGTTTTATTTCTAAATGTCCAGTCTATAGAAATAATTTGTATTAACATTTACATTTTCTTTTCATACATAAGCAATGTTTGGCATCGGGACTGGGGAGGTTAATGAAAGCAGGATGGATGTTCGCTCACTTTCACAGACTCTCTACGGGATCATGAATCACAACAACTGTGATTAAAATCACATTTTAGTCTATTGATTCAAATCACATCTGCGTTTGGAGTGGCTTTTATCAGCATTATTCTTAAATTGATCACTGTCGGTAATCATGTTTCGAACTTTTGTTATGTTGGACTTAGAATTTTGTAGGGCATTTCATATTTAAACTCACCTTCTTTAGCGTATATTGGAAAACTGGAAGTTTTAATATTAGACTAGATAGAAATATGGCTTAACGAAACCAAATGCCTCCCTTAAGCATATGATACAAATGACGACGAAATATTAGCTGTTATTGTTACTAATATGATTTAAATAATTATTATAATAATTATTGCTGTAGGCTAGCTGCTAATCCTGTCATGGTCACTGGCTTTGATTTTCATTCCTCTCAGGATCATCTAACGAGGTGCTCAGAAGAAGAGAGAGAGGCTTGGCCACGGAGGGAGGCGCCTCTCCGTCTTCCTCGCCTTTGAAGAGTTTGTTCTCTCGCTTTTAGAAGAGGACATACCCGTGAGAAAGTCAGTTGCTTTAAAGAGGCGCGTGTGGATTTTACCCGCGAAGACACGCTCAAGCTGCCTAAACGAGAAGCGCGAGGCTGTACGGATTTGGCACGCTCTCGCGCTCAAGCACTCCATACGCACGGTAACGCGCATTACTTCAACTTCTTGACATATCGGCTGCCTTTGAATTGATAGAGTTATAGATTGTCAACGGTTTTGGATCTGTTTCAGACCTCTTGTAGTATGTCCCCTCTGGCAACAAACATATTAGACGGCTGGTGTGTAATTGAAACTTCTGCTAGGCGGGTGTCATCAGGTGTGGTCTGAGAGGCATTAAGCTACCTGTCATTCTATTCTCACAGCCTGAACTTATTCTTGAAAACAAACATGGTTTGGCTGTTAGTTTTTGTATTTAGAGAGATAAGCAGTAGATATTGAGCTGCAGTGGATAGAGAAAAACTGTCAAATATTGTTTTATATCAGGTGAATGGGATGTTTTGAACAGCACAATTGAAGCGTAAATAGTAAAAGATGACTCGTCTGGTTAAAGTCTGTTAAAGCTGTTTTAGTTGATACAAAGGGACTTTTTTGTGGTTAAACGTTCCACTGTGCACAGTCAATACAATTTTGTTAATTTTATATTTTATCCTAGAATAGAGCTGTTTTGATTAAATATAAAACTAATATCATCAAACATACACTAACACACACACAAAACTGTTTTCTTGTTGCTGCTTGATTGATTTCATAGCCATTGTTATTTTTTGATTAACATACATTTCAGAAAAGCATACAAGAGTTCCGCATGTGAGCTGAACTCGATTTTATTCAAATTATTTCAAATTTCAGATTCCACTGAAGGATTGGATTTCATTTCTGAGCGCTGATTTCCATTTTCAGGTGCTGTCATGCTGGAATCTTTCCTTTCAGATCAGCCCTGGACTGCCGCCGCACCTACCTCAATGACATGGCCATGTGTGTTTTTGCATAGCTTATGCTTTGTAATTTACTTTGCCTCACTATAGAGCTGTGGTCCCTAAGGACCCCAACACTGAACATATTTCTGTAATCTAACACCAGGTCAGCTAATAAACTAATAATTATAATTATCAGGTGTTTTCAATAAAGGACATCCAAAGTGTGCAGTACTGAGGTCCTCCAAAACCACAAGTGAGAATCACTGACATGGAGAGGCAAGAGAGCAACATACTTTTATTTATTATCACGGATGAGGGTTTTTTTTTTTTTTCAATTCTTCGGTCACTCATGTGTTAGTTGACCTGGCTCTCACCTCTGAGGGTTTTACTTCATGACATATAATGATCTCTCAAACCCCCGGCGTAGATGTGGCACCTCCCGCCTTGTGTTTTCATGTTCACATTCCCAAACCTCAGCAGCATGGAGAGATGTTTTAAATGATGACATATTCATACACTGGATAATGCTACTGGCCTCTAGCGCAGCAAGAAGATAACTGGCATGCACAATAAATAAGTACACCAGGTTCAAAATGTGACAGATATGTACTGGCATGTGTGTGAAGAAGATTATTAGTGCTTTTGAGGAGAATGTTGAGATATCTCACAGTGTCCTGCAACTCCACCGCAGGGTCTACATCCCTTGGCCTTCGCTGACCTGAGCTCATTCTCTGTAAGGGTCAGTGCAACTGTCTGTGTTCCATCTGAATGGGCCTCTGTGTCAGTTTCTAGAAAATTCATCATGGTGCCAACCAGTGTGCAAATAATTCAGTGGCTTTTAGGGGGATTAGCTTTTGAAAAGGAATTTTAGGAAGTGTTCAGGGGCGCATCTCAAGCGAGCCACATTGTCGTTTTGGGACCTCTAGAATTGTTACCTAAAGATTTTTTTAAACAGCACTCTTTATTTCGTGGTATATTTAAAATCTATTATAAAGTGATAAATACTGACTTATTTACTGATGTTTTGTCATCCTAACTTTAAAGTGCTTGAGCGCTCTATACTTCCTCAGGTGAACATGATTTTGCATGTGCCATATATCAGCATGTGAAAATATGTTTACTGTTTGAAACCGAAATGTTTGAAACCTCAACTGAAGCCTATATACTTACATATGTAAAAATATATACTCTTAAAGGGATAGTGCAGCAAAAAATTGAAAATTCTGTCATTTACTCACACTTTTTATTTTTACTCATTTCAAGCTCAACAGAAGATATTTTGTACTTCAAAACAGTTTTCATTGTGTGGACAACAACAAAAAATTGTTTCATTGAAGAAAGAAATTCATACAAGTTTGGAAAGAGTTTTTGTCTAATTTTGAGATGAAACATCCTTGTAAGACTCCTCAACCTTTTATTTTGTCCTATTTGTTTGCCATTGATAGGATTATGCTTACCTTACACATTCTGGATTATCCACACAGTTTCCCCCTTGTAAAATGGATTAAATGTCCTCCCTCTTGTGGTCACCAAAAATTATTACCAAAAGCTGTTCATTTTGATGCATGGCTCCATTGTTGCATTCCTCATAATCTGCAGATTGTACAATTGCCTTTTTATACACGCACATTTTTGACAGAGCTCGTTCCTTTGCCTTGATTGTGGCACAAAGAAAATTAGATTTTGTGATTGTCTATATCTTGACCCTCAGACTCACTCAGACTATTGCTCATACAATAAAACCAAATTTATAAATGCACACAGAAAGTTTTACCAGGTCTGGGCCTTGGTTTTCGCTTAATTGTTGGTGTTTTAGCCAGATGAAATGCATGTACGCTTAAGACTTCATTCATGACACTGATGAGGGATATTACCTTTTTCTCTTTATCTGAACATCTCTTACCAAACTTTTGATAGCGAAGAATGTTAAGTGGACTTATTGTACACCCATGTTTGTGGCTGGAAGCAGTCTTTAATACAATAAGCTGTATTCTTCCGAAATTGCCAGGTCAGATGCATTAATCATGGTGGCGTCGGTGCCTTTGAAAGAGCGGGCCAGGTCATTACTCGAAGCCTGTCTGGGGCTCAACTGGGCGACATGGAAACGCTTTGGATGTCGTTAGTTCATCCAGACACACTAATAGCTGGTTTTCCCCCCTCCCTGAGCTTAATTTGAACAAATGAGATGCGAGCTACAGTATAAAGGCCTATGAGGATGGGCTGGCCTCTGTGCCCGAGCGCTGCCCCGGTTGAAATAATTACCTGTGGATTCATTTAGAGTCTGCTAGAGCAGGGTTTAGGTGGTCTTGTACCCAGGACGATGGTTTAGGAAAGTTGACTTAGTGCGTAGGATAGCTGAAGGCTCACTGGCTTGTATATGATGCGTGAATTCAATGATGAAGCTTCTCTCTTTTAAGCCACCAACTCTTATCTCAAGGGTAACTGTTCTGGCTGCCTTTTATAGAGTATTTAGTTGCTTAGTCTATCCCTCTCTTTCTCTCTCTTTAGAGGTCGCTGTGACTGCTCAGGCTAAGCCTCAGGAGTGAAATACTATCTTCCCCATTACCCTCTCTTCCCTAATTTATTCCCATTTAAGGACTTGTTCATCCAAGTGTTCTCGCTCTGTCGGTCCCTTTTAAATGTATTTAATCTGGCTGTATTTGGTTATCAAAGCAAAAGGCAAGACACTTTAATGAAGAGAAGGTAAAGCTGTTGTTCAGGATGGGTTTCAGACAGGAAACAAATTAGCTACTGCATCTGAACTGTTCAGCGCAGAATTTTACGAATCTGGACTCCATAAAGTTTATACCCTAATAATCTTGCAGTTTAAATGTATGACTTGGTGCCACTGCTGGCTGACATCTCAGATCATCTTCTCGGAGTTGCAAATTCCAATGCTGACCACTTTATACTGGTCCTTTGTATAAAATCGTAATTGCCAGGTGAATGATATAGCTTATTTTCTTAAGATCTAGACTGAGAAACATGACTAATTTAACTTTTTTAGCAAATTTGTAAGGGGTGTGAAGAAGATGAGTGAATGAGGACATACATTTATTACTGATACTTAATGAGAAAGGACAGCTTTTACTGCTGGACATCAAGTAGAAAGACATTGTTTTTTAATAATAGTTACTGAATTATTATAAATTGATCATCACTCCAAAGTTGACTACTCTTTTCTCTTTAAAAGTAGTCGTGGTTGATATCAAACACATTCTTCTCATTTGACAACTAAAAAGCTTTAAAGTATGGATGCACTGATATGAAAAATGTTGGCCAAAAATCTGATCGCTTTTTGATGTTGTGGTTGAAGATGCAAGGCCAATATTAAAATTCTGCGGACCACTTTATATTAGGTGTAGTTGATATAATACACTTTTGTATAGTGTACATACATGCTTTAAGTTGTACATGTGCATTTTATCTGTACTTTATGTATAATTACATTGTTGACCCTTCCCGGTTACACTTTAAGGTGTCATTGTTGCAGTTTAATTATATATTTAAGTAATTTATTAACAACATGTACTGACGATAGGGTTAGGGTAGGATTAGGGTTTGGTTGAGGGTTAGTTGCATGTAATTGCATAGTTATTACTATGCTAAGTACAAATAACATATGTAACAAGGAGTGTAAAATAAAGTGTTACCCCCTTCCCTTACCCCTTAACCCACCCTTAAACCTGACAGTACTACCAAACCTGTCCTTAACTTACCCGTATCCCACCTCACTAGCAGCAAAAGTGATTTGGAATACCACATGAACACAATCAGAACATTGTTGAATTTTTACTTAAGTACATAGTAGTTAAAGAGACTAAATATAATGTGGGATTGAATTCTGTACAGTTTCGGTCAATACATTTTTGATGCTACAAGTGATTTTAACCATCACAACTTTATATTATACAGAATGAAAAATGGACATTATGTTTGCTAAATATTACATTTAACAGTGTTAAGTTATTATTGGTTTTTAAAGTTAGATGACAGTAAAGTTAATCTAAATGTAAAACAGGAGATAACCAATATGTTAAATCTATCATCCGTCTCTACTTCAAAAACACTGCTCAATTAATTAAATCATTTGAGCGCAGAACGAAACCATTTTGAGGAGTTTGAAATGCATGAGTGGGATAATAATAATAATAATAATGATAAATTAATGCGCCCCATCTGAGCCATTTGTATAGTGATATATATGTGCGTTCATGCACGCAGAGCGAGCTGTTTGTGTGGTCCACGCCTGTGCCTCAGTTGAGGATCTGGTTGGGAATCTGGTGTGTTCCCTCCGACAGGCTCGTGATGCAGCCGCGTGGTGTGGAATGCAAACAGTGGCCACTGCATTTGCGTAGCAAAAATAAAGCCTGCCAACCAACCTGCCTCTTTTGTCAAGGCTCACAGCCTCTAACTTGAACACTGCTGATTTCATTGCTGATGTACCGTGAATTCAGGAATTTAGTGCCGTAAGAAGTCAAAAGGGAACGACCCAGGACGTGCGCACATCCCTGATGTTGATTTGACTACATCATTATTGTGTTGACAAATTAAACTGATTGAATCAGATGAAAATGATTCTAAGAGATGCAATAGTATCTGACCTTCTAATTGAATAAACTTAAAAATAAAGGTTCCAAAAGGGCTTTTTCACAGTGATGCCATAGAAGAACCATTTTTTTGATCCTTAAAGAACTTTTCAGGGATCACGATTTTTCCCCTTAGTGTAAACTAAAGAATATTGGGTCCCACTTAATTAATTGAAGTTAATCATTTGATGCAATGAACTTATTGCGTACATACATGTTTTTATACGTGTACTTATATTTTAAACAATTCCTGTGTGTAATTACAACTGTAATTCATTTTTGTAAATGCCAACCTGTGTTTTGCAATACAATAAGTACACTGTTGATCTTCCCTTACCTTTTAATCCACCCTTAAACCTACCCATACCACCAAACCTGTCCCTAACCTTACCCGTATCCCACCTCAGTAGCAGCAAAAGTGTTTTGCAATACAATATGAACACAATAAGTACATTGTACTTTTTTATTGATGTAAGTAGTAGTTAAGGACACCTAATAAAAAGTGTGACCTAAAGGTTCTTCATGGAACCATAAAGATCCTGTAATCCTGAATTTTCTTATTTTGAGACCCCCATGTTAGGCTTGCTATATCGTGAGCATTCTTTTTGCATTTGCTGTTCAAGTATGGATGCGAGTATGCTGTATTAGAATAAGAGTCCGTCTCTCTGGGAACATCACGAGGAAGGATAAATCGACACAAGTTTCTTCTAAGAGAGAAACTGAAAGCAGCAGAAACCTGAATGATGGATCTTGGCAATTAATGGAAGTTGTTTTTGCTATCATGTTCACTCAATGACATGAATGGTGGTCTGAAAACCACATGTGTTTACAATCCAATAATCAGTGTGTTTTTTTTCCTTGGATCCTGGAACAAAAGAGTAAAGGGTTTCAAACAGGTAATGCTGGTTTTCTTGGCAGCATACGCTCTCTCTTCACCTCTCCAGTGGCTGGACTCTGACAGTAATGAGAACTTACCTTTTGCCAGAGACGGATTATTGAATTATACGCTTGGATGTCTCGCACTCAGACATGCTGCGATTGAACTCGAGTTCTGGAGCATAAGCACATTAAAATGTCATAAAACCAGTGTCTCGGATATCTGCAAATAGCCAAAATGCAGGCTGTTGTAACAGGTCCAATAAGTTATATGGGGAGTACATGTAATAAGTTCTGTTCGAAGGAAAGACCTATGAACTTGAAAGGACATGCACGCTGCCTGCTCTTTGCATATGCCAATTCTGGATTGGAGAATGAGGCCGATGGAGTTTAGCGAGCCGGAGGGAACACGGATAGATATATTACACGCACCTCACGGCTGAAGTTCACACCCCCAGATAAAAGCGTGTCTGGCAATGATCAAGCAGGCCGGGCTGGTGAAGTGTACTTTGCATCTCTGCTTTCACCAGGTGTCTTTTATTGACTGGCTGATTTAGCATGGCCTATCCCACACCACTGCTCCTCATCATTAATGACAGGTAGACCTGGCACATCAAACACCTCTAATGGTTCTGTCCGGGATGGAAGGGGGACAGTGAAATAAAACAGGGGTCTCTCTTGAGTCCAGTCTAGACAGATTACTGCTCAAATTCCAGGAAAAAATGGTCATGTCAGCTTACACTTTTTCATAATGAACAAATCATCTGCTTAATCATGTATATTTATGATATAGATTTTCCATTGCACATCACAAAAGTCAACACCCACGCAGCAGCTCTAAAACGACAGCCCCTCATTTGCATCTGCCCCCACGACTGCAGTTTGCATCCCAGATATCCCACCTCTCCCGGAAGATCCAGGTGCAGTGTTGCCAAGTCCGCGGTTTTCCCATTCACTGTTGCCGCTGGCTGTTTTTCATGTCTGCAGGTTGAGGCGACCCCAATAATGTGATATTTAACCCCCAAACATGATTTTTCTTGGGGAACCCCTTCCAAAACGCTATTGGGCTGGTTTTGGGCTAGTTTTGAGTATCAATTGAGCGGGGTTTGTTGTGAAAACCTGCCAACCCTGTCCAGGTGATGGCCACAAATTATATGCAATACCCTGGAAATCAAGCAAGCGAGAGAGAGAGCCTGTTTCTACCTGCTATTAACATTTTCGACCAAGGTGCATTAAGGTTAAACCTGGTATTATCACACATTTTATATGCGTCTTTTGTTGACCAGTTGCTTTCAGATTTTGTGGGGACCCTCAGCTCTTTTTTTTTCATCACAATCAACTACATCACTTTCACTTTTGCCACACAAATACCATTGAATGAAGGAACCTGTGTTAGTAGTAGCCTATAGCATAATTTTTTTATATTATGGGGGATGGGGTGTTGTGCCATCTCCTAGTAATTAGTTTTTGCAGGATGGGATGTCTGGCATCCACGTTAGTCACAATGACGCCACTGTGATACTCTCGTATTCTTTAACAGTGGCATGTATGTGCTCGAGGGCAGGTTGTTGTGCGTTTGAAGCATGCCTTTAATCAATGAGTCCCAGCACAGAGGCCGTCAGCACCGCTCTGCAGTTCCTCAAGAGTGCAGCCGCATGGTCTCGTCCCTCAGGCACCCTCAGCTCACATGTTAACAGCCATGATGCAGGAGACACAGAGCGACCGGCCAACAGAGACACTGCTTAGGGCACTTAAACACAACCAGGTGCACCTCTAGAGGTGGGTTTCGGGGATTGTGGGAGATGCTTCTCACCGCGTAGGAAGATATGTACTGTTGGAGCTGTTGAATGGTTTGGGTCAGTGCGGATTTGCCCTTTCTTGAGTCTATGTGCTTTGAGAAACGTGTGGGTTTCCCTAACCAAATCTGAAACCAAATCTTGAGGGCTCTTATGTCTCATTTGTAATGATGTAAATAAGTTGCCTTTAGGGAACTCTGAAGCCTGCTTAAGAGCTGCTAATTATTTTCACTGATTTGATATTCATGGAAGAGCTTTGTATAAAAGATCATTTCTTTGCACAAAGACATGTCATAGAAATGATCTGTTCACACAGGATAAGGAAAAGTCAGTAAAAGATTTTAACATGTTGGTTGTTCATTATTGTTGGGCTTATTTTTGTTCATTTAAAAATACTGAATCTACAGCATGAACAGGTGGTTGAAACTCAGCTCCTGGAGTTCCTATACTACTCCAAAACACATACCTGTATTTTTTAAATAAAACTAAAAGACTTGATTAACTGGATCAGGTGCGTTTAATTAGGGTTGAAGCTAAACTCTGTAGGGATGTGTCCCTCCGGTAACTGAGTTTGACACCCCTGGTTTAGTACTGTGTGTAGTCTGCATTGTGAACGATTGACTCTTAAGTGAATCCAACACAGCATTCAACTAACTTTGAGCTTTGTTATTGGTATTTTATAAAAAATAATGACGAAAATATGTAGTTAAGGCCAACTATTGGTTTGCATTTTCCTCTCTTTTTCTAGAATTGATTTAAATATATTTTTTTATTAAAATTAGCTGATTTGGCAATTGAATTCAATTTGTTTCTTCAAAATATGGATTTTTTTTTAGAAATACTAAAAGAATCATTCATGGAACCATTCAGAAACTAATTAAGATGATCCCCATCTCTGCTACTCATGCAAACCTCCTACATGCACTCATTTTTATCAATCGGAAAAATCTTTTCCGATGTTATTTTCTGAAAGTGCTGTTTATATAAACCCTAAACTTCACAATCTGGTTCACGTATTCATTTAAATGTACATTTATGTATTCTGAACAAAACATCAGCACGTGTAGTGCCCAGTCGCTGCATTCAGAATAATTTTACTGGAGCTACCTTGAATTTAACTGTCATTTTGATTTGCAACAACCCTTTTTTTTTTTAAGATAAAATACAAAATAGCTAATGATAGAATGTTGGGTGTTCTAGGTGGTTGTCAGGGCATTGCTATGCAGTTTCTAGGTGGATGCTTACTGGTCAAAAGTGCCCATCCAGGTCTCAATCAGCTCACTAGTTCAGAGGTCAGAGCACTGATCAGGGAGTCGGCTATTTTAAAGGCTGTCTCAATAGCAAAATCCTTCTAGTGCACTAAAATGTTCACCCCCTTAAAAAAAATTTGAAAACCAAGGTCAATCAATGCTCTCTATGCTGCACGTATGTGTAACAAGCATAGTATTTATCATAATGTACTTTAAATAACATAAAAAAAATTATGTGAGAAAGATGTTCTGCTGTTGTTCATAAACACAGATAATGATGTACAGTGAGGACATTGTCATGTCCCTGGAAATAGATTAATCAGTGTCTCAATGTGCATCCTTTACTGTCCAGTGTGAACACAATATACTGATTCACAACGAAGGAAGCTAGGGATCTGATTTGAGACGCACCCTCTGATATGCTGAATCCTACATGTGTCTCTCATTCATTGCAAGTATTTCAGATTTTGACCCATTTTTTGCACTTGCCAAGTGCATATAACAGTTTTGATATGCTTGATTTGAAGTATCATTCATATCTGTAGCATAAACTGTGTGGGACAGGGTATGCACCGAAGCTGAAGAACCCCTTTAGAATGAACCCCTGACGTTTAGTGCGAGCAATAGCAATAGTGATGCCAGCCCTATCGGGAGCCGTTAACTAATAATTTGCATAACAAGTGTGAATTTGTTGTCATAAACCATTTTCATTGCGTATCTGGCTGTAAAGGCCTGCTGTGTGTTTGAGAGGCAGGTAGTGCTCTTATCATAACCTCTGGCCTGCGCCCCCAGCGTGCCAGCTCAGCTTACAGGAAGCAGTGAGGTGGGGGGTCGTCAGGGAACGAGAGGCCATGGGGCTTATTTAGAAACTGACAGCACGAAATGAGCCACACAGACCCCGAGTGCAGGCCAACCTATTAGCCAGATTGCAATTCCATAGTCTACAATGGATACATTTCCGAATTCTTGCGGTGGAGCTGGTCTTGTTTCTATGTAGGTGTCTGATATTGATTTGCTTGTTTCGCAGCATGGTTTTTCTGCATTAGGTTTATCCATTCAGCTGGATAGAAGCTGAAGAGTGAAGGAGGGAAGCCAGCCAGACTGTAAGAATGATTGTTGCGGTCAGGAACACAGATGTGTACGCTCACAGAGTCACAGCCATAACACTCAAACACACGCACGCAAACCATTTATAAACAAACAATCGCATATGCAGCTCAGGGCGTATGCTTTTATGTCACTTATGATCAAAGCAATTATGGCAGTTTAGATGAAGTGCCACATATTTAAGGAGATTCGGATATGTATACATTTATAATTAGAAAATCATCAGAATACAATAAATCCTTGCGCATAAACAGCACTTCGATTTTAATGCAACACATGCAGGAGTTAGAAGGAGGGTAGAAGTCACATTTCAATAGGAGTTCATGCAGTAAACCCTCTTGACAGCATATCCACATTCATCTCTGGTCATATGTGGTCTTTCTCAGCTGAAGCCGGCCTCCAGAGACACCATAAATATGTCCTGAAGCTGTTGAAACCGGGTTCATATTTATTTGGCTGGATTTAGAAGACATAAATTCTACATTTGCCTAAAGCAGCCAATAAACCAAGATGACTGAAGATCTTAGGATAATGCATTAGACATCTTTAATGCTCTTGAGGAGCACATGAGATACTACTTTTTATTTTTTCGGCTGTAAAGATTTATTCTGTATATCATTTAAGAGTACTTGCGTCCAAAGGTGAGCTTGAGTAGATCCGGAGTCTGAATGATTTGACTTGAATGGCTTCCTACTGCATGAGAAAAGATCCTCTGACCCTTAAAACTTTATGATGACATTTCTTTAACATTATGAGAGTCATCGCAAATGATGCAGAATGAACAGAACAGGTAGAGTAAGTGTCCAGCCCCCAGTAGAGTACGCTTCACATTTCCTAAATACGTCCATAATGCAGGCTTGAAGGGATAGTTTCACACAGAAATGAAAAATCTGTCACTATCCTTTACCCTCATGTCTTTCCCCACCTGTATGGCTTGCTTTCTACTGTTGAACACTAAGTGAAAGTGGAAAGGGAGCAAGGACAGTCATCTTTAACATTTTATCACAAGGTGATGCAAGCGTCTTTTCTAGTTTCAGCCCGACGCAGTTATCATTTCCACGTCTAGCGCCACGTTGTTTAAACGCACGTACACTCTGCTTACACAAGCAGGGACTCACAGCAGCACACAACATTTTTAAAGGGCACCTATTATGCAAAATTCACTTTTATAAGGTGTTTGAACATAAATGTGTGTTGGCAGTGTGTGTACACAACCACCCTATAATGGTAAAAATCCACCCACTTATATCCCCATAAATCATAAGCAGTGTCTCAGAGCAAGCCGTTTCCAGATTCCTGCAGTGTGACGTCACAGATTATCAACAAACAGATATCATGTTTCAGTTTTCATTCCGCGTTCACTGCTGTGAATGAGCTGGAGAAGTGTAGGCTCCGCCCTCTCTGATGGGGAGCAGCAGCTCATTTGCATTAAAGGAGCCACGCACAGAACAGCTCATTTTTCTTCAACCCCAAAATTGCCATTTTCAAAATGGTATATTAAATGATCTGTTAGGAATTTTGATCTGAAACTTCACAGGCACACTCTGGGGACACCTGAGACTTATATTACATCTTGTAAAAATGGGCATAATAGGTGCCCTTTAAATATTAAAAATAAAAGAATTCCTCTCTGGAGAAGTAATCACGCATACCGGTGTATGTTGTGCATGTGTTGCGTGATATCTCTGCGCACAAGTAGCAGTGCTTCGCCAGTGCTTCCCCATAATATAGTCCCAAGTTAATATCGGCCTGGGAAATCGCCTTAATCTGCATCGCTATTTGTATTCGTTGTGAATACACAGGCCACACAAAGTAATTAGGTGGCTTTTCTTTTCTTTTTTTTGATCACTTTTAGACATGCTAGCTGGCAACATAGGATTCCATTCATTAGGCTAAGCTAAGCTAGCGGCGACCCTTCCAAACTAAAACTATGCATGCACTGAGACAAAAAATGCATTTGCCCACATATCTAAATATAGGAAAGATGTTGAATAAGCCCTATTTCTAAAAACGTTGGCGTGTTCCTTTAAGAGACTAGGTACAAGCCTTTTGGACAATGTGCCTGGCACACCGACCTTTTTTTTTTCATCAATAAACTAGCAAAAGTGGACACGCCTTAAGTGCACCTGCACCTGCACCATGCGCTTCAGACATTAAAATAGGGCCTTCAAAGCCAAAATTGTTGATTATTATATATATATATATATATATATATATATATATATATATATATATATATATATATATATATATATATATATAGAGAAATAATTCAAATATAATACTCTATAAAATCCCTATACTCTGCAACAAACTTATTTTATGTCTCAAAAAAGAAAGACGTTCAGATTTAAGAATTACATGGCCAACGAATTTTAATTATTGAGTGAAATTTTTCTCAAATAGCATCTTTCTAAAATGACACAATCGTTTGCAGTTATAAGAATTGCTAGCCACTTAACACCACTAACATGAACATGTTGTGTCTAACAACACCCTGTAACCATGCTAAAATTAAGCCACATCCTCTTGTGGCTAACTGCTTTATTGCGAGTTAATTCTTGTAAAGTGGGCTTAAGTGTGCCATCAGTCCCTCCTGAAGCGGATCTCTCAGAGGTTAGCGAGAGAAAGGAATCCAGCCTCAGTCATCTCCACACAACTGGAACGCTTTACAACTATGCCAAAATATAAGCACAGCATGCTCTGCTGTGCTGCCTGCCATCCCTTTTCCCCTAGCAAATAATTGGTCTGTCCTCATCAATCATTTTTGGGTTGCTGTGTTTGACTGAGTCCTGCTGTTTGAATGGTGTTAACTGAGACACTGTGCCCCGTTCCTGACCTTGAGATAAATCAAAGCCCCCAGCACAGGTTACACAGTCACACACTGCAATGAGTCAATAAACATCTGCATTGCTCAGAGTTCTTATCAATCTCTCTGTATCTCTGTGGCTTGTAGGACCTCCTGAGAGCACGAGGCTCCTTCTACATACTGCAATCTAACCACGTCAAGAATGCTTTTGACACCGTTCGCTTCAAGGCAGTTTATTTGATGGACAACAGCTCTTTTTAACACTGTAGCTTTGTCCGTAGGCAAGTCAGCACCGGTCGTGCTCAGAGATCGCACTGCTCTCTCTCTATAACAACAATGAGCATGTTTCTAAAGGCATTATGACTGTGATGAATGGGACACCTTTGATTATACGTTTGTATATATGTGTATGTGTCACCCGCATGTTGCTCTCTGGAGTTTACATTATCTGCCTTGGTATGTACTTGTTTAACTGTAGGTCGCTGTATAATAAAGCCATTCCTTGTTCTTTACATGCAGGTGGGAGTTTGGTGGTGGCCGAGGAGTTGGATCAGAGCAATGCCAGCCATGCCATCAGTCACAAACGCACCATGTCACAGGAAACGTTGGCAGGTGTGTATAAACAGGCAAATTCTTTACTAGGACATTCATTGATTCAAGTAACGTGGAGATGCTCTAATTACTGTGAAAAACTGTCCTTTCATTTGGCATCCACCTTTGCTTTGTTTGCTCAGGTGCTTGCATGGCTTGTGATGTCTCTACTGCCGCTAGTGGCAGGAGGCAGGTCGCGTTTACAAGCAGAATCCGAAGCTGCGGTGGGATTTGCTGGTGCTGGGGTTGAGGAGCCACCTTTAGAGGCTTTTCCAAATATTGAGGAAGAGCTTGAGGAGGGCAGTGACTCCCCGTGGCACGGCCTGTTCGGTGAGTCGAATGATTTCTACAGTAAATGAATCAATAAGGAATAATTCAAGCCTGAACAGGGTGATAAGTGTCTCTTTCTTTTTGTCCATTTCCATCTCTCCCACAGAGCCATCGGTTCTCGTCGAGGACGACCAGCAGCCAGCAAGATGGGAACGTTCCCCCCGCTCACCGGATACCTCTGACATACAGACCAAAGGTGCGCGCAAGAAAAAAAAGAAAAAAGAGAAGGAGGAAAAGAAAAAGAAAGAGAAGAGCAGCAGGGGGCGGCATAGCAGTCGGGACTGTCGTGTGGAGAAACGTGAGATGCGCGTACGGGACCTGGGCATGGGCTTTGACTCGGACGAGATTGTCCTTTTTAAGTTCTGCGTTGGCTCCTGCCAGAGGTCTCGAGGGAACTACGACTTGGCTCTGCGCGCTCTACTGGCCAACGGTAGTCTTCCCAAGCGTACCGCCAGGAAGGTTAGCGCACACCCTTGCTGCCGCCCCACAGACTATGAACCGGTGTCCTTCATGGATGCTTCGACAACCTGGCGAACCATCAAGTCCCTCTCCGCAGCGGACTGTGAGTGCGTGGGATGAGGCGAGCTGAAAGAGGGGAGGGGGAGCGTGACCTGAAGAAATGGCGCAATGGTCAAAGAGAAATAAGGAGGAATCAGGAAGCCTCCTGGGCCGTGGCTACAGAACGAGGCCAGGCGGGTTTGGCCACGGTGAAAAACTGTGAGGGAATTTGGTTTCGCTGTGATTGATTCAGACCAACAGCCTGTTCTCAACAGCCCAAACCTCAACAGAAAAGCTTGAAAAGTTTCAACCATGTCAGAGACGACAAGAGACTCTTTGGACTCAACATGGAGAGAGTTTGCGAATGGAAGAACTGCAACTTTGGATCGTCCATCTGAATGGCTCTGTAAACAAAAACTAGATGTTATAACTCGACGAGCATTTGCTTACTAGGAGTTTCATCAGACTTGGAAACAGCACGAAACCCTGTAACATTTATCAGACTCATTTGTTGATCCTGGATGTCAGTGCCCGTTTTCCTGGCCTTCAATCTGGCACGTAATATTTCAGCCAGATTAGCAACATTTGGATCGTTCATTATTAACAGCACATTATTGGTGTAATTACAATGTAATTGCACAAACATATGTGGAGTATTATTAAAAATTGAGCCCATAGAAAACACACAGGCCAGTTAGTATTACCCTTTCAGCTGGAAGCGCTGAAGGTTGATTGTATTTGCAGTAGGATTTCCATTTCTCAGGATTTTTACAGGACTGATATGAACTATTTTTCTATCTTACATTTTTAATCTTTTTTAATACCATAAATAAAGTAAGAGGTATTAAAAGGGCTCATGTTCCATAAGACCAGGTTTTTATATAGAAAGATGTTGAAAGATAAATATAAAGTGAACATCTAAAAATACAAAGGAATATTTGATGCTTAACAAATAGGGGCTGTCTAGACCAGTAGTACAATGCTATATGTTTTCTATGATTTATTTATGATGGTACATCAAATAATAATATACAAAGTACATAAATATTATCATTAAGATACATTAGGTAAGCATTATGTAGGTCTTAGCTGGATTCAGATACATAGCTAAAAGTCGGTTCTCGATACATCTTGCCTGACATATTTAGCATTTATATGTTGATTTAGTTAGTAATAAAATGGCATTGATTGCACCATAGTTATCAGGGTTTTCCCTGTTTTAGTTATCAACAAAAAGAAATAAGCGTGGTGTGATGTCTACCAGACTGTGCTTTAGCAAGCTCATTAGCGTTCTCTTTTATCAACACAGATGATGACCACAATGCATTTGTCATTGTTTATCTTTTTGTTACCAAATGGATGCCATGCATCCCTTAACATTTACTGTACACCTAACAGATATCATATTTATTTTTTCATCTAAGTTATTTATTTATTACTATGTCTACACATGTGTCTTGTAGATGTTTATATTTATTGTTTATACCTTGGCCTGATTTCTTCGATCCCTGTCATCTCACGATGAACCGGCATGGATAACAACAAGGCTTTGAAAAAAAAGTCAGCTGCAAAATATCACGGTTGAGGAAAAACTGAGCTATTTAACCCAAATGTTTTCATGGAGTAGGAAGGACTTGTAGATAACTTTGTCATGATCTGTTGAGGGATTTCATTGGGTGCTTTTTAATGTCCTCCAAGGGTTATAAAAACTCAGAGCACTTACCGGGAAGTCTCAGACTCAATTTATGAAAAGGAAATTAAAATAGTTTTCTTCCAAAACTCTAAGGATAAGGGGGAGAAGGATTGTGTTTTGATGAGTCCATCTGTCTGCCCAATCTGCTGACCTTGAGAGTCTAGAGGTTGTATTCAGTTTCAATATTAAAAGCTGCTCCAAAAAGACATTTAAAAATATTGTTTTAAAAAGCTGATAACAATAAATGGCTTTGCTTCAGTATTTTACATGTTTTATTTATCAGTTACATTTGTTGTTGTTGGCAAAGTTACTCTTTATTTTTGTACTTCATATTTTCTGTATAGGAATAAAGCTGTTTATACATAATGTGAATTAAGATTCTTGTCCTTTCATTTATTTGCAGCAGCAAACTCTTCCAAGAGAGGTTAAGTTTGGGTACATAGCATGTGCACTTTTATTTGAATGCTTCCGTATAAACTCTATGTGTATTAAACACCTTAAAATCGTCAAAAAGTTAATCCGCACCACAGAGCTTTTCCCTCCACTGACCTCTTGTCTCAGTTCAGCTAATGGCAATCATCAGGTAGTCAGGTAGACTGCTTGGAGACATGTATGTACATTATAGCACCATTAGGCCCTAGGTGAACCTCTCATCTGCTAAAGTGCAAAGAACGTTTCCATCTGTTGTCGGGCTGCTAATGAGCGCAGCCCTCACAGACCAGCCTGGCTGTGGCTCAGGGGCCTCTGTGTGGTGAGTCTGCACCTCTCACACCGTGGGTGAACTTAATTAACAGGAGATTGGAGCCTCTTCTGCATTTTTAAGGTATAACTGCATTACTAGGACCAGATGCTTGCAACAGTGTGATCACAATAGATTAGTACTCTTCAGCGGTCTGTAGTTGAAAGATTATTTTGTGCAAAAAGAAAATCCTTTGACCTTTATGTGAAAGTGAAACGTAAAGGCAGAGTATGGTAACCTGTACTTGGAATTTGTCCTTTGGACACAGAGGCCGCAACCTTCGGGTTACCAGTCTGATAATCTAACCATTAGGCCACGACTGCTCCCATGTTAATTGGAACACTGTATATATTTTTCATACTGTCTCAGCTGCTTATGGATACTGTCAAGATCCAAAAAAGTTCTAAAAGTAGTAAAAAATTAAAATAAAAAAAATAAAAAAGTATATTCCAAATTCATATTATAATCATTATTCACAGAAGCACAAATCAGCAAAAAGCAGATTATATTGTATATTAAAATAATAGTTTGTTTGTCCAAATATGAAATATCTGTCATCTGTCTAAACCTGTAGGCCTATGACTTTCTTCTGAGGGAAACAAAATTGAGAGATTGTAAACGAATATAAGACTTATAATCAAAATGAATGGTCAGGAGGTTCTCGACATAAAAGCAGCATTAAAGTTCACATTCCGTTATATTCCAACTCTTCCGAAGCCTTATTATAAATGAGTGCAAAATGTAAATCATTATGCCCGTAGAGAGCATCGCTTGAGTTGATCGTATTTACAAAATCTGTCTGAATGATTCATGGACGAATCGAACTGATCGACTCAGTGACAATGATTCAGGGATCCACTCGCTGCTCAATGGAATGAAGATAATCAGGATTAGGCTCATAGTTGTTGTGTTTGTCACACAAATCTATATTTGGAATTAAGACGTACGTCTTGGACCACTTTATGGTAATATTTTTAGTAATTGTGAAGGTCCCCGGGCATTCACTCACACAGTCTGGAAAAAAGTGGCCAGGATATTGTTCAAAAATCGTGACAGGCGCTAACTAAAGAGCTTTAAGGGACTTACGTTGTCTGTCAGTCATTTCAGCAGACAATGTTTTATTTATTTAGTTTGGGCAACACTTTAGTGTTTGGTTTAAAAACTGTGCGGTATTGACATCTGCTGGTCAATATAAGCTATGACAAAGCGTTTAAAAAGGTTAAACGTCGGTTCAAACACGCTTTACAAATAAACAAGACCAGGTCTAAATATAGCCTACTCGACACATATGTTTTCATCTGATAGGCTTTTTAGTCACACATCTAGAATTCAGTGAGGGCAACTATTTCCAACATGTCGGATGCATATTGTTTTGTGTTTTGTGTCATTATGGTGGCTCAGTATCCTATGCCTAAGTCTGCATCTTTTTACAAAGGCCTATATGATATTGTAAAAATATTCACAGGGGCCGAAATTACTTCATTTGCATAAGACTTTAGAGACAATCTAAATACAAACTATCAGTATTTAGTCCTATTACAGTATACTCCCATTACAATCAGGTTTATTTTCTTTTAGTTTTACGAGGTTACTGCAATTCCCTACATATTGTCAAACAACCCAAAAGAAAATGTATCTTATTGACTGCTGTGATATTCAGCTGTGAATGTTCTTTGTGCAATAAGAGATGTGTTAGCCCACACAGCAGCGCTAAAATCAATAATTGAATCCAAGGCCTCCATTTGTGTGTTAATGAAGGACTAGCATCGGTGTGATCTGTGAGGTATTGTCCTCCAAAAACGCTGCTGTAAGATAAAACTCGAATGTAAATTCTGTGGCGTCACAGTAGCTAATTTCACACACCAATTTTCTGGCCACGCTATTACATGAGAATTAATACACAACATTTGACAAAAATGTCAAATGTTATTATAATGTGTTAGCACAACCTAATTGTAAAGCAGCCTTTAAAGCTACACTGTGTGATATTTTCCCCCATCTAGCAATGAAAAGGTATATGACCATCCAGTGAATATTGGTTTCTGTTCCTCTCAATTCCGATTTCGTTTTAACTCCTACGGTGGCCGATTTACATAACTTCCAGTTCGACCTCGTCCATGAGTGTTCCTTCAGGTGATGAGGTTACTTTAGAAAACTATTATAATTTGCAGTTATTTAATTTGTCAGTTAACATGTAGGTTATGACATCTATGTAAAATGAATAATAGTTTTTCGTTTTTCGTTATTTTTACCATTTCATTGCTAACATCAGCTATCAGGTTCCCAGACGAATGCAAGCTAATCTTAGTAAAGTAACTTTTATCGGTGCTATCGTTATTCTGTATATTGTACGACATCACTAGCGTAAGGCAAAGTTTACATTGTAGGCTATATCAGTCTCAAGCAATCCCCCTCTACACATTCGACACAGTGCCATCGAGTGTTAAAACGCGAAAGGCGAGCTTGAATTTACGGGTATGTCCCTCTTTGGTTCATGTTCTTTCAAGATGGCGACGCGCATTCGAACCCCTCACCCGTATGTATTTTCAATGGCATATTATACACTTACGAGAATACTTTATTACTTGAAAGAAGTAAATATACATGAGCACATATATTTTTGAAAGAACTAAGTGTTTTTAGCTAAGAATAAACTAAAAAAGTTACACAGTGTAGCTTTAAAGGGCACCTATTATGCCCCTTTTTACAAGATGTAATATAAGTCTCAGGTGTCCCCAGAGTGTGCCTGTGAAGTTTTAGATCAAAATTCCAAACAGATCATTTAATATACCATTTTGAAAATGGCAATTTTGGGGTTGAAGAAAAATGAGCTGTTCTGTGCGTGGCTCCTTTAATGCAAATGAGCTGCTGCTCCCCATCCGAGAGGGCGGAGCCTACACATCTTCAGCTCATTCACAGCAGTGAACGTGGAATGAAAACTGAAACATGATATCTGTTTGTTTTAATGATCATCTCTATCGCAGACACCTTCATGTGATAATGCAGTTCTTCATCATCATGAAATATTATCATCCGCATGCGTTTTAAAGCCTTATCGCGCTCAACTTAAACACACACACATGCTCCTGTCGCATGGCACAGAGCTGGATGTCATCACATCCGTGAGTAGTCTATTAAACTAGACTAGTTCTCTATCAAACAACAGAAGATAAACAGAAATTCACTCACTGCTCTTGACTGACTGAACTTTAGTAGCTTTAATAAGAACACATTTCTTACTTGAATGCTGCTGTTAATGCTCTGGTGAGGAGATAAACATGGCGGACTGTGTGAACAGCTCAACTCTCTGAGGGAGGGGTCTGTGCTAGTATGTCAATGTTCATCAACATGTGTGGGCGGGGCCTCTGCAGTGTGACGTCACTGCTTATGATTTATGGGGATTAAAAAAAGGAGATTTTTACCATTATAGTGTTGTTGTGTACACACACTGCCAACACACATTTATGTTCAAACACCTTATAAAAGTGAATTTTGCATAAAAGGGTGCCCTTTAAAAGGTGAAGTGTTTACTTTTTTTATACTGTCTTATCCCAGATTAGTATAGAGGTTTGACTGGTTAGACTGGTCTACACTTTTTTAGAAGTCATCTGCTTCAGACATTAAATGTGCTATTATGTATTTTGATTGGATTTGAATTTTAAAAAATGTATTGGCTACGGTTTTCAAGATATTTATGTTTTCATATTGTGTAGATAGTACCTGTCAACAGCCCTATTTATGTAACAATTTAAAATTATTAGGAACACCATTCTAATACTGTGTTTGACCCCCTTTCACCTTCAGAACTGCTTTAATTCTACGTGGCATTGATTCAACAAGGTGCTGAAAGCATTCTTTAGAAATGTTGGCCCATTTTGAGTTGATGGAGATTTGTGGGATGTAACAAGTGGTTATTTCAGTCAAAGTTGCTCTTCTATCAGCTTGAATCAGTCGGCCCATTCTCCTCTGACCTCTAGCATCAACAAGGCATTTTTGCCACAGGACTGCCGCATACTGGATGTTTGTCCCTTTTCACACCATTCTTTGTAAACCCTAGAAATGGTTGTGCATGAAAATCCCAGTAACTGAGCAGCTTGTGAAATACTCAGACCCTCTCGTCTGGCACCAACAACCATGCCATACTCAAAATTGCTTAAATCACGTTTCTTTCCCATTCTGACATTCAGTTTGGAGTTCAGGAGATTGTCTTGATCAGGACCACACCCCTAAATGCACTGAAACAACTGCCATGTGATTGGTTGATTAGATAATTGCATTAATGAGAAATTGATCAGTTGTTCCTAATAATCCTTTAGGTGAGTGTATATATAGAACTGTTACCAATCAAATGAGATCATTAACAACAAATTAATCTTTGCACTACAGAGCTGATACAGAAGATGCATCTGAATTGGCAAATTACAAATGCATAAATAATGTTGAGGACAATGTTTAAAAAAAATTAAAGCAATACCACAATGCTCTTGTGATATTGGTTAATATCACATGTTATAAATCCAGATCTCATACAAGAACTCTTTGCAACAACATCTTGAATTTTTGAGCATTTGTACTAATTTTTGGTGACATTTTTGACACAATCCCTAATTTCTAAATCGACACAATAAATAAATCAAATTAGAAATAAGTTATTGATTGCATCTGAAGCACTACGTTTTACATTTATTAAGCACCAAAATTCAAGATTTCAAAATTCAAAATTCAATCATTGAGGTATCATCATTGATTTTTTTGAATCTATTAGATACATGTTTTTATCTGAAAGCATTTCTTTTAAGGATTGTTAAATTGTTGGAGTTTGTTGGTCATGCAGTTGTACTCTAGCATGTGATGAAAATAAATTGCACCTTTAATAAATTATTCACAGTTTGACAAGTCACAGTTAAGTAAACCCAGCATGCAACATGGCACAGCACAGTAGAAGGAAGCAGCATATCCATAACCACATATCAAACACATCCGTGTCATCTAACGAAACATAGATATACAAGTGTCATCGTTTAATCCTAAAATCAGGATCATTCAGAATCAAAATTCACAGAATTATTTGTGAATGTAAAAGAACACAGAAAAGAGGAAAAAGTCATTTTTTTCCTCACAGTGCTTTAAAGAATGAAGATTGGCATCTAGGTCATTGTCTCATGCACGTTTCTGATACACATGAACTTGGTGTACTGAAAGTGCAGGTCACTATTTCAGCTTTGTTTTCTAATATTTCAGCGGCTGGTCGAGCCAAAACAGTCTTTCTGAGGAGTTTGGGGCTTGATGCTCCTTCTTCTTCATCAAAACCCATGACAGCGTTCTGCTCGACGCTGAAAGGATGAAACTCAGCCAGGGCTGTATCAAAGTCCCATGCCTGGCGAAGGGTTAAGTCCACATAAGATATAGTGTTCGTACAGGTCTGTTTACCCACGTCGTTTCTACAGATGGCTGTGCGCAACGACGCGTAACTTGTGCAATTGCTTTGTGCAAATGACGGAGGTGAGTGCTGACCATCCGTCCAACCCAAAACACGACCATGATCCCCTTTCCTCAGTCTGATAGTACGCTTGAGTCGCGTGCAACCTTTGGTTAATAGGTTTTTCCTGCACAGAATATACACCCATGGATCCAGGATAGGGTTGAAGGAGGCAAATCTAATGGCCAGGAGATCACTGCGATAGTCTGGACTTCTGCCTGATGATATGTAAGCAGGATCGTACAGCTGGTTGACGAAAATGCGCACCTGTTAAGTTGAACAAAAATTAAATCCAGTTAAAATGAGAAAAGATCACAACTCTTTGAAAGTAATAACGATTGTGTCCATGTTACACATTATACATGTAATGCATAGTCTATCCTACAAGTAAAAACAAGTTTTTTTACGATTATCATGAATATTTAGTCATGAATATCAAGTTTTTTTATCAAGGTTACTCAATTTGACTCCATTCAAAGTTTTTGTTAATGGTCTTAAAGGGTTATTTCACCCAAAAATGTAAGTTCTGTCATAATTTACTCACCCTCATGTCTTCCAAACCTGTAAGACTTTTGTTCATCTTCTGAACACAAATGACGATTTTTTTATGAAATTTGAGAGATTTTTGTCCCTCCATTGACAGCTAGGCATGCTGAAAAATTGACTATTAAAAAAGTTAATAAAGAGACAAATCAATATGGATTGAACAGTTTAGTTCAACTTTTCTGAAGAGACACGATCGCTTTATATGATGAACAGTTTGAATTTAGGCTTTTATTAACATTTAAACTCATTTTTCATGAAGCTCAAACATATTTGCTTGATGTGCGAGAACCAATGAGGTTCATTCTCGTGCATCAAGCAGGTTCAGTTGAGCTTCTGGTTATGTTTGCTGATCAATGTTTATATGTGAATAAAAGCCTAAATTAAATCTGTTCATCATAAAGCGACAGAGTCTCTTCAGAAAATTTGGACTAAACCGAAAGCTAACAGATTTCATCAAAAAGATCTTCATTTCTGTCCCGAAGATGAATTTTATAGGTTTTTCTTATGGTTTTGAAACAACATGAGGGTGAGTAATTTTGGGTGAGCTATCCCTTTCATATATTTTAGATTCATTGCACACCAACTGAAATATTTCAGGTCTTTTATTGTTTTAATACTGATGATTTTGGCATACAGCTCATGAAAACCCAAAATTCCTATCTCAAAAATTAGTTATGTGTCTGTGGGAAGTCTGTGGGAAGGAAAACGTGTGGCAAAAAAACGCTGCACAACGAGAAGAGGTGACCGGACCCTGAGGAAGATTGTGGAGAAGGACCGATTCCAGACCTTCGGGGACCTGCGGAAGCAGTGAACATCCAGAGCCACCGTGCACAGGCGTGTGCAGGAAATGGGCTACAGGTGCCGCTTTCCCCAGGTCAAGCCACTTTTGAACCAGAAACAGCGGCAGAAGCGCCTGACCTGGGCTACAGAGAAGCCGCACTGGACTGTCGCTCAAATTTGTCATGTCATTCGGAAATCAAGGTGCCAGAGTCTGGAGGAAGACTGGGGAGAAGGAAATGCCAAAATGCCTGAAGTCCAGTGTCAAGTACCCACAGTCAGTGATGGTCTGGGGTGCCATGTCTGCTGCTGGTGTTGGTCCACTGTGTTTTATCAAGGGCAGGGTCAATGCAGCTAGCTCTCAGGAGATTTTGGAGCACTTCATGCTTCCATCTGCTGAAAAGCTTTATGGAGATGAAGATTTCGTTTTTCAGCATGACCTGGCACCTGCTCACAGTGCCAAAACCACTTGTAAATGGTATTACTGTGCTCAATCGGCCTGCCAACTCTCCTGACCTGAACCCCATAGAGAATCTGTGGGATATTGTGAAGAGAAAGTTGAGAGACGCAAGACCCAACACTCTGGATGAGCTTAAGGCCGCTATCGAAGCATCCTGGGCCTCCATAACACCTCAGCAGTGCCACAGGCTGATTGCCTCCATGCCACGCCGCATTGAAGCAGTCATTTCTGCAAAAGGATTCCCGACCAAGTATTGAGTTCATAACTGAACATAATTTTTATTTTATTGGTCGGATTAAATATGCTAATTTTTTTAGATTTTTGAGAAATGTTGGGTTTTCATGAGCTGTATGCCAAAATCATCAGTATTAAAACAATAAAAGACCTGAAATATTTCAGTTGGTGTGCAATGAATCTAAAATATATGAAAGTTTATTTTTTATCATTACATTATGGAAAATAATGAACTTTTATTACAATATGCTAATTTTTTTAGCAGGACCTGTAAATAGCCCTAATACTGATGACGAGACTAATGAAGTCATTAGGCAAATCAATTTCTAATTAAATGTGGAACTGAGTTTGTGGTTGGATAATATTGTTGGTATTGGTAGAAGCCACTGTTTATGTAGCATTTTGATTGGCAGGATTAGCTTTGCTGGTATAGCGATTATTCATAAATAATATGAAATACACAACAAGAATATGACCACTACGAAGTATGACTGAAAGAACTCACCACTAAAGGGATGGAGCATATCAGGAACACGATGGTCATGAAAATTAACAGCCAGAACATCTGGATCTCCGCAGCAGATGTTAATTTGAATCTGCGCTGTCTGGATACATCTGCCCTCACCATGCGACTCATTTTACTCATCCCGACCAGCGACCGGCACACAGCGAAATTACACATTACGGTGATGGCGATCAACAGCAGCATGAAACCTCCGTACAGAAACGTGTACGCCGCGCCGACGGAGTCCATGGCGCGCCAGTCCAAGAAGCACCAAGTTCCGGGAAAGTGTCTCTTGTGTTTTCCGAAACCAAAACTGGGCATGATGCACAACACGATATTTGCCAGATACATCGCCATCAGCGCGAACCGAGCCATTGCCCGGTCCACATGCTGAGAGTAGAAGTACGCGTGGTTGATGGCCAGATATCTCTCCACTGACATACCGCACAGAATAGACATCCCAGCCGAGCCGAAGAAAAGCATGGAGAAGGAGAAGAAATTGCATAGGAGCGCTCCGCCCGGCCACCTGCCTGCGATGTATGTGGCGATGACCACCGGACTGGTGAAACAGGTGCCCAGCAGGTCCGTGATGGCCATCCCGCACACCAGAGTATAGAAGGTGGTCTCCTTCTGCTCCTTCTTGGAGATGCAAAGCACCACGATCGCCACGAGGTTTCCGAGGACTCCGACGCCAAACATAGTGGCCGAAGTGACGAGAGAGCGATAGTCCAGGCGCAAGGCACGAGACGAGCTGTTGGTGAAAGGCACGAGAACTTCTGACACATTGAAACTCAGGTCCAACAGTGAATCATTCATGCCTGATATGTTGACAGATGCGAGTGGCTCCACAAACTGAAAGTCTACACTTTCCATAAGTAGCTACAGTGAGTTCACCAACCTAAATAAACAACGGACAGACCTCTGTACCTCTTAAGTTTACTCGCATCTCTCTGTGGGCTTAATTGTACTCATAGTGTCACTGCTTTTATAGAAACCCACAGCTCCTCTTTCCAAGCGTGTGATGTCAGCAATAGAGAGTGACGTCACGTGCAATCCCATACAGCCAGATATAGCTAATTGTAAACGCAGGTGTGTAACTTGTTACAAGCTCATTTCATTGAGGAATTACAGGAATATTGGCAGACTTTCTGCCTGTTTAACTGCATTATCTTGCAGAGCAATAACTTTCTCTGTCGCTCTATGTGTCTAAATGTATGAATGGAAATTAAAAACAATAATAATAATGTATGCTGTGACTTCAATACATAACCATGTTTCATGTGAATGATCGCTTAATAACTGAGCGATCAACTGAAAAGACAAATTATCCTCTTACAGTTTTCCTCAGTCTCTTGTACATTTCTTGAATCATTCTTAACCACACAATATATTACCTGCAAAAGCCTGTAACTTGCGCACAATCCTTAGTTCATTTCTCTAAAAAAGTATTTATGTCAGTGAACACATCAGTGCCATCAGAATGACAAATCCTTGTCGTTGTTCACAAACCATGTTGTCAATATAGTAATAGTGTATTCTGACAGTATTTCCTGATGGTGACGGTTTTGATGAGAGTGATTGAAAATTCATAAGATACTACTTGTGTGGCAAATATACTGTTTTTTTCTTCACATAGTTCTCCCAACAAACATTCTTTGTCACTCATAAAACAAAAAAACGAATAAAAGCACAATAGTGTCTTCTGTAGAATTCTTTACAAAACAAGAATAACAATACTGTTCAGAATTCACTGCAGTATTTTACATGGTCCATGTTTACCTTACAGTACAAAATTATTCCTACGTTGTGCACTTTTGTATAGATGGTAATGAAATTGAAAGACTAACATCTGTGGTGTTCAGCTAAATATACACTATATTGCCAAAAGCATTGGGACACCCCTCCAAATCATTGAATTCAGGTGTTCCAATCATTTCCATAGCCAAAGGTGTGTAAAATCAAGCACCTAGGCATGTAGACGCTTCTACAAACATTTGTGAAAGAATGGGTCGCTCTCAGGAGCTCAGTGAATTTAAGCATGTTACCGTGATAGGTTGCCACCTGTGCAATAAGTTCATTCGTGAAATTTCTTCACTACTAAATATTTCACGGTCAACTTTTAGTGGTATTATAACAAAATGGAAGCAATTTGGAACAACAGCAACTCAGACACGTAAAATCACAGGGTGGGGTCAGTGAGAGCATGCTGCAGAAGTTACCAATAGAAGTCAATAGAAGACCTCCAAACTTCGTGTGGCCTTCAGATTAGCTCAAGAACAGTGCGTAGAGAGCTTCATGAAATGGGTTTCCATGGTCAAGCAGCTGCATCCAAGCCTTATACCACGCCGCCACTGAACTCTAGAGCAGTGGAGACGTGTTCTCTGGAGTGACGATTCACGCTTCTCTGTCTGGCAATCTGATGGATGAGTCTGGGTTTGGTGGTTGGCAGGAGAACGGTACTTGCCTGACTGCATTGTGCCAAGTGTAAAGTTTGGTGGAGGGGGGATAATGGTGTGGGGTTGTTTTTCAGGGGTTGGGCTTGGCTCCTTAGTTTCAATGAAAGGAACTCTTAATGCTTCAGAATACCAAGACATTTTGGACAATTTTATGCTCGCAACATTGTGGGAACAGTTTGGGAATGGCCCCTTCCTGTTCCAACATGACTGCACACCAGTGCACAAAGCAAGGTCCATAAAGACATGGATGAACTTGACTGGCCTGCACAGAGTCCTGACCTCAACCCGATAGAACACCTTTGGGATGAATTAGAGTGGAGACTGCAAGCCAGGACTTCTCGTCCAACATCAGTGACTGACCTCACAAATGCGCTTCTAGAGGAATGGTCAAAAAATTCTCATAAACACACTCCTTAACCCTGTGGAAAGCCTTCGCAGAAGAGTTGAAGCTGTTATAGCTGTATAGGTGGGGCCAACTCCATATTAAACCCTGCAGATTAAGAATGGGATGTCATTAAAGCTCATGTGCATGGAAAGGCAAGCGTCCCAAAACTTTTGGCAATATAATGTGTGTGTATATATATATATAAATAAATATATATATAAATATATATATATATATATATATATATATATATATATATATATATATATATATATATATATATATATATATATATATATATATATATATATATATATATAATGTGTGCGTGCGATGCGTGGAATGCGTGTGTGTTTTTACAAATAGTTTTGTCTTCTCTGGGCTAAAGTCTATTGTCAAACAGAATTATTGTCTGTTTCTCTCACATCTATTGTTTTCCTAAACAACACTAAGAATGTCTTGTATTGCTCTCTGACAAGGCCAGTATTCCAATGCATCCTTTATCAATGCACCTGTTAAATAAATAAAAAAATATAATAAAAAATAAATAAATATATGTTTATGCTGTAGTGAAGCAGATGTCACTGTTGTATCAAAAAGTTTAATTGTGATACCATTTTACAAATTCATTGCACATTTCATGAAGATGAACAAACAGTCCCTCACACACACTGCACATCCTGAGCTGATGTATATAGGAAATGGAGAGGTATTGATCTCTTTTGGATTGGGAAAATCTTTGCATCAATCTCTTAATCCATTTGGGAGTATTTAGGCACAGGGAAGGCTATGAATCTGCAGGAATCTATATGAAGCCATGCTGTTGTAATGACGGGAGTGTGTAGGATGACAGCAGAGCCTTTCTCAACACAGAATCTCGTTAAAGTTCTTCTTCTGTCCACAACAGGTATCTGATAGCAGCCAGGAACCCATGGGCTTGAGGTGTAATTTGAGGTAATGAAAGAATTCATCATCACGAGGGAGTTAAAGAGCGAAGCCACCATGTGACAGCTCTACTCAATCTTTGTAAGTAGATTCTGCCTTGATGCAAGCAGCAGTCAGTGTGTGAGCGGCCGGCACCCCGGGCAAACGTCTCATTCAGCCTTTCATATCTTTCAACAATAACCTTTTGGCCATAGACGTCAACGCTCACATGCCCACATCACACACAGAGGGTAGGCGTTTATACCCTGCTCTTGTGGAGGTTGACTGGCTGAGTGTGTGCGTGGTAAGTCGTAAGTGTATACAGATATCTATTTTATGAGCAAACACATACTATAAATGTCTGTGGAGAATCATTTTTATAGCACAAATAGTGGCACATAAATCTTTCACCTTGATAATTTCCCATTTGGTACGAAACCATTATTTAATATATCTAGAGCTTTCAGCAGTGTTGGAGAAGTTACTTTTAAAAGTAGCTAATGCGTTACAATATTGCGTTAAGGCCCACTCATACGACCAGGGATGATAAAGATAGCGATAAATATATAGTTCTAAAAATCGTTACTTTACTTATGTTACTTTTGTGTTTCGTGTGTAGGGTAAAATGGGGCTAAAGGCACACCTTCAGAAAAAAAAAATTGCTTTTCACTACTCCTTTAATGTATGATATAGCCTACAAAAAAATATTGTACACTCAAAAAAATTAACTTTCACCGTTGTTAGTTGCACTCAAATCATACTTGTTCACATTACTTAAAAAACTCATGTAACTACATGAACTTAAATTTACCGAGTTGTACTAATAATGAGTATTTACAGCTTTACTTAATAAGTGTTTGTTTGGTCAACTTAACATTGCTGTGTGAAACGAACAGACTGGGCAGTGGATCTGTAGTTCCCAGCTTGCTTTGCAAGGTAAATTTAGGGATTAAAGTGTATTGAACATTTATGGAGCAACAGATTTTGTGTGAAAATAAATCATAAAAGTGGTTTATTTTATTTAAAAATCCTAAAAATGTATGAGGTTATGAGGGGTGCAAGGCTCAGTATGGGGCAAAAGGCACGCAGTATTGATACAATACTTTCGCTAAAATTATGTTTTTAATAATGTCTAAGTTTAATCACTTTAGCAAAGTTTTGACTATTTTCTGTTTATTTCTGATGAATAAAATAATTATTTTTTATCAATAAATAGGCTGTCATAAAATATGTTAATATAGAAATATATCTGAAAAATATAGAAACTAAATCATTCGGAAAAAGTAAAGATTCTGAAAGCATTGAAGGAGATCCCATAATAATTTAATATAGATAGTAGACAGTAGTAACAATAAATTATATTTTATTATATGATATGATTAATATCACATTTTTAAATATGATGGTTTTATTATAAATATGGTGACTATCTCTAAGGTGGACACCCAACTTAAAATATGATACTCAGCAGCTGTTGCATATACATGTATACACAGAAAGATTGTGTGTAAAATAAATTGAAACATTTAAACCATCCATGTCAAATGAATTATTATTGCTCCAAATCATTTCAATTGTTCCCTTGTGATGAAATTCCCGTGAGAGAAAACATAAAAGGACTGAATAAACACTTAATCAATGGAATATCAATAGAAAGTCAATCACATAAATGAAGCACGTTTCAACAAATTACACGATTAGATGTTGCCATAGAAATATCACGCAGATGAGCCTGGCTGCATAATGCTTTTGTTACTGTCTACAGTTGTTTTGACACTCAGAGCATGGTTGAAACTAAGATTACATTGAGTCATGACACATATTTCTGTATACCACTTCCCATCCTCTAATGAAAAGGAAAATTACATGAAATAAAACCCTAAATATTTCATATACTATAGTTTTCTATCCAAATAGCAAATCAAATAGCACACCTATTATGCTCCTATGCAGACTGAAACCAAGATCTACAAAATAAATGTTATTATTTTATTACATTGGTGCATACTTTAGTTTTGTAAGCATAGTTCTGTTTCTGGTGTCTGATTAGATAATACAGTGCTCCAGCCATACACTGAAAAAAAACATTTTTACTGCTTGTTCAAATTGCTTAATTAAAGTGAGCTAAAGCAACACAATTGCTATACATTGTGTCCTAACTTAATTTAATTGTGTTCAGTCCACTTAAATATAAGTAAAATTGAAAAAGTTTACTTAATCCGTTTGTGTTGCGATTACATGAATGATTTGTGTTGCATTAACTGAATCTGACTTGTTAGTTCCCAGCATGCTTTGCATGTGGCTAGATCGAAAGAAAGTAAATGTTGTTATTTTATATGTAAAAGTGTTATTTTATGTATTTGTGAGCAAGATGAGAAAGGGGGAGACTTGATAGTGTGTAATAGTGTTTAATATTTAATTATGTTGGAATTATTCTAACAATTTAAATTAAAGTAGGTTACCATTGTGGAGAAGAGTGGAGCATTTGCTTAGTCTGTGGAATAATACAACTAACGTCATGATAGCTTTACTGAAGGAGCTACTTAATTGATTCACTTTAAATGTATTCATTCCATGATGTTGAAATTACACTAACAAGTTATGTTTATTTAACTTAATTGATTCATGTGGGACCGATGTACACAATTAAATCATGTAAATCCAACACACTTTTTTTTCAGTGTACATGAAATCTGAGCATTGTGCCTGTCAATACATACACAATACAGAATTGTCTATTCTGTATGCGAATAAATCGGGTGTATCATGACTAGGGTTGGGAATCGAAAATAGATTCCAATTCTAGAATTGAATACTTAAGGTGAGAAATCGGATATTTGTTATAAAATTAAATTTTAATTTCGATTCCTCTTATTCCTCACATTTTAATATGACTTTAAACTATTCAAGCACTCACACATTGTTTTCTGTGCTGTGCACACATCCAAAATGACATGTGCACAGAAAGCCGCACCTGTGTGCCTAGTGTGCGATACTGAACTGAGTTCTTTTCCGTGTCTTTTTGTACTGTCAAAATATCCTCGTAAGCACGGCCGGTTATGTCTAAAGTGAACGTAAACCTTTGACAAATAAAACGCATGTGTAACAGTATGTTGGATCCGTGCAGCTCTTAAAGTGACAGTGATTTTTCTTGTTTTGCAACAAGACAACAAATGTGAATGATATCTAAGTTGTTTTTGAAATTAGGAATCGAAAAGCAGAATCAGAATCATACTCAACCCTAATCATGACCATTACACCGCCATTTAAACGTTTAGGGTCAGTAAGAAATTAACATTGTAGTCAATGGCTGCCGAGATCTGCTTGGTTACAAACATTCTTCCAGGTATCTTCCTTTGTGTTCAGCACTTTGTGTTTTTGGATGAACTATCCCTTTAAGTATCTCTCATGCCTTTTAACCATTTTATTTGGAAATGACTATTGCAGACCTCAGTTACTGAGTATGCTAGAATGCACCTCACTTTTTTACTTCAAACACTGCAGACATTTTGACTGATGTCTCTAGTGGTCAATGGCCTTGATGTATTTCCCTCATGATAGAGCTTCAATATCCCAATTGAGCCATTCATTCACAAATTACAGCATCAATTTCTCAGTGCTGCAAGTTTGTCTAAACAAATAATGGCTTGATTTTGTGTACTTGAAAAGTGTTGGTTTAGTGATTCACTGTTGGGAGTCAATTTCTAATTAAACGTGCAAACCGTCTGCTATTCGTTTGCTGCTATGGTGGTTTAGCAGGGTTTTTAGCCAAGGACATCCAAATATGAGTAATATTGAGAGATATTACAATTTATAATTACAGAGTTTCTTGAGCAGTATCATCACATCAGAATGATTTCTGAAGGATCATGTAACACTGAAGACTGGAGTCATGATGCTGAAAATTCAGCTTTGCATGGGATAAATTACATTTAAAATATATTCAAATAGAAAACAGTTATTTTAAATTGGAATCATATTAAACATTACTGTTTCTATACTGTATTTCTATACTGTACTGTATACTGTATGTTTTCAAATAGCCTAAATCAAATATCAAATAAACACAGCCTTGGTGAGTATAAGAGACTTATTTCAAGAACATAACAAATCTTAATTATTCCAAACTTTGTCATTCAAAATAATTACTGAATTCCCGGACCACCGTTTGAAAGTGACAGTTTTTAATCAAATAGATTTGGAAAGGTGTGAGGAGTGATAAACTGAGAGCTACGCCATCTGAATTCAATTGCAAACTGATGCTGTGTTGTCGACAAGAGTGTGACGTTATCTGTGTGATGCGCAGGGGAGCGTTCGCTCACCACATCATACTTTGACGTAAAAATGCTGTAATGGTCTAATAACCCATCAGAGCGTTTGGTTCTCCCTTGGAGGGAAGATGCCGTTTTCTCCTCCGTCATCTCTCTCCACGCAGCTCATTAAGCCTCTTTCTGTCTTTCACCCTCACACGCTGTCTCATATGCGCTGTTTCTCTCTTCATACTTTTCAAATCCTCTTTGTTCAGACGCAATAAGCAAACAGTTAAAGTCAACCGTGTTTGTCTCTAAGATGCCATTAGATACGAGAGAGTGTGAGAGAATGAAAGATGTTTCCAGACAGAGCGCAGAATCTGAATCATGTCTTGTGAAAGATGTGTGATGCAGCGCAACTTAGTCTCGCCCTTTCCAAGGTGAAAAACACGGTTCTTTGCTTTTTTTCAGGAACTTGGGAGACATTTTTTAATTGAAAATGGCAAGTAAAAAAGGTCACAGGTGTTCATGCTCTTAACCGCTGTCAGCTCACCTGCATTCATCCACACCGTTTCTGTACTTTTCTGTAAATTCTGAAGCGACCTACGAATTAACCATCTAGCATGAAAATGAATTTGTTTCCTTCTGAAAGGTGTCAGAATACACAGTGCTTCACAGTTTGTTCCATATGGGGCTGCATAGCCGCAGACCAGTCCGGGTGCCCATGCTGACCTCTGTCCACCACCAAAAGCAGTGGGCATGTGAGCATCAGGACTGGACCACGGAGCAACGGAAGAAGGTGGCCTGGTCTGATGAAGTGTTATTGCAGACCATGTACACCCTTTCATGGAAGCGGTACTCCCTGGTGGCTGTGGCCTCTTTCAGCAGGATAATGCACCCTGCCACAAAGCAAAAATGGTTCAGGAATGGTATGAGTAGCACAACAACGAATTTGAGGTGTTGACTTGGCCTCCAAATTCCCCAGATCATCTGTGGGATGTGCTGAACAAACAAGTCCGATCCATGGAGGCCCCACCTCGCAACTTACAGGACTTAAAGGATCTGCTGCTAACATCTTGGTGTCAGATACCACAGCACACATTCAGGGGTCTAGTGGAGTCCATGCCTTGACAGACAGAGGCTGTTTGGTCAGCAAAAGAGAGACCAACTAGCCTGGTTAAAACCAGACCATTCTCAGTAGTAACTGATATATGGTCTGGCAAAGCTTCATAGACAAATCATTTCCAAAGGGGAGTCACCAACGGATAGATCTAAAACCAATCAGAGCGATGAAGGAGATGACGTATGCAAAGCTGGTAATTCAGACTTTTGCCGAATCCAGTCGGTAAGACAGCGATAACATCTTTTTTAGATATGAAGGCTTCGAGTGTTGTTCTCTGCTCGGGTTTTAACGAAAAGGAAAAGTTTAAATCGCTTAAAAAACGCGATAGCTGATTCGAACATGTGATGTTCCACGGCGGCATCCATCTTTGTAATGTACAAAATCTGCTTCACCGTCACTGCGGTGTCGTCATAGTGTAAAGCCCGCCCCATTAGATTAGAAATGGGTTTGAATGGGCTCTTTGCCAGACTATTTGCAGAGCAAATCTAAATTTGCCGGAAGTTGTCTGGGTTTCCTCGGTTAGAGACCAACACAATATTATAATGTTATGCCTGATCGATGTATGTATATGCGCATTTGTATGTACTTACGTAGTTGCAGGAATGGACATTGTTTATTTTATATATTTACTAATTTTACTTATTTTTAGTTATATTACCATAGTGACTTATTTTAAATAATACACTGAATGTTTGCTTGGACTAGGGCTTGAGTGGCATTGTTAGGTATGATAATGTAATATGAGAGTATGGAGTGTGTATGTGGACAAGTGAATTGAGGTGCTTTTGAGTTTATTATGTTAAGTTGTTGTATAGTATTTTGTAATTTATATATATTCAGATTACTGAGATTATTAATTGACTGTATTGTCTATTTCTGTCTTGTGTGTTGACTCGTTTTTCCTTCGTTCATAAAAAGATGCCATTACAACAAATATTTAAAATATACTGTTACTGTTAAGTTTCTACATTAATTTGGAGAATAACTGTGAAATTAATACAGTCTAAAAATATTCATTAAATCATGATTAATTACAGATTTTTTTTTTTATCAATTAGTTAATTGTTTTTTAAAATCAATTGACTGCACTAGTTAAAATCCATGATAGAAATTAAAATATTTCTGTCTTGAATGCATGAAGATGGATGAGCTTCTCAGATGCATTTCTGAGGTTGCAATATCCTCACAACATGTAGCATTGGTACTTAGTTTCCATATATCTTTATCTCTATTGTTGTATAGCTCCATTGTCTCTTAGGGACTATTAAGTAAATCTCTTCTCTCAAAATTGTAAGCCAGATAGAAAGACGGCATGAATCATTTGAAGACGCGTTTAGAAAATGTTGTGGTGCTTGGGTGACTAACAGCCTCGTGTAGCATTATTGCCTCTCAAAGGAATGTTTGGTAACGTTAGCATCTGGTCAGGGGAGATATTAGAATTGTTCATCTTGTGACTCCTCAGCTGGCAAGACACAGGAATAATAACAGATACCCAGAGTGATTTCCATTTATTCTTAATGCCACGGTGCTCAATTTGTTCTTAGATAGGTCGAGAGATGCTAAATGCATCTTGTTATGAATAATGAAGATTCTAAATGGCAAAGCTCTTTGTCTCTCAGCTCTGGTTTTCGAAGTAGCTGTGTTAATGCATGTAAATGGGATTTTATTAGAGAACATTAAATTACCTCTATAGTATACTTTACACATGAATAGGGTAATGAAATAATTCACCGAATTTGAGCAGGTAGAAGTTTAAGTATCACATATCACTGTTGTCTGGTAATCCAAATAATAGATGCCTCATTGAGTTAAGATGGTATAATGCCATAAAATGTATTACTAGCTGACACATTTAAGGAAAAAAGCGAAGATTAAATGAGTGAGTGGGTGGGTGAACGTCTGAATGAAATTGCTAGCTGGCTAATTGAGTGTGGTCAGGCTAATATTAAACCACACAGCTCTCAAAACAGTTAGTTCAAACCAGGGCTTTTATCAGGATGCAGTGTTTTATCCATCTCTCCTATTGACTGGATGTGGAGCCTGAATTAATATCCTCTCAGGACATTAAGCAATTTTCCTCTTCTTTCACCATGGCTAAGCATCCACATGTGCTTCAGATTGACACTGTCCGTTTCTAATTAAAGACCCTGTATTTCCACTGAAAACAACAACAGCACATTAGCAAGCAGGGCAATTACCAGATAATGCAGCAGCGAGAGATGAAATGAGATTTCCTGTCTGATTCAAACACCTTGAACTCTGCCTCAGTTAAAGAGGACAAACTCTGATATGAAATGACTGATAGCTTGTTCTGCTGTCACACGATACTTCCTCTCTGTCTCCCATCTCATTCACTCGAACAAACATTACAAGAAGAACATCACACACAGGCAATAAAATGCTAACCAGAAACATCATAAACACTTTAAAAAGAAGTCATTAAAAAAGGGGTCTAATGTATTGTATTAACATAAAATAATTTTCTGTATTGATTTTTCACAGGTGTTTTACTTGTGCAGAGAGATGAAGAGAGGTGTGACATGGGCCCTTTTAGGTTCGTTGGAGACAGGACGTGCCACTGCTAAATCAAAACCCATTGTTTGGTATTGAGTGGTGCTTTATAGCAGGGCTGCGGTTACGGTCCTGGAAGGCCATGACCTGCAGAGTTTAATTTAAAACCTAATTAATCAGCCAATCAGCTGTGATCAAGGTCTTCAAAATTACTCGATGTGCTTGATTAGGATTTGAACTAATCTATGCGGGTCATGCTCCATTTACAGACCTGAATAACTTTGACCTTTAGTAATAAAGCTGCAGTGACTTTCTTATTGGTAAAAACAGAATAAACCTGAGACCTGCTGTGCAACAACATTTGAGGGAATCAAACATTGTGTGGTTAAAATTTGACCCCCTCTGCTGTCTAGAAAACAACAATATTTGTTGAATTTCATAATTCAATGTTTTTGGGTTCCACTGTGGTTATAAGAGTATTTTTATTTTTCTTATTTATATACTGTAAACCTTTAGTTAACAAAAATTTCAGAGGAACGAATAGACCTTCTAACCCTTATCTTCACCAATCTTCCTCTCTGTGCCATAGTTTTATTAATGAACTGCATGGCCTTTCCCAACATCAGTGGTGCAGTTTGTCAGGATGATCATTTACTTAAACTGCTAATATTAATTACTTAAACTTAAACTCTTTTCCGAAGTATGTCTTATACAATATAGATGCTAAGAGAATGTCCTCAGACATTATGATATTTATTTATATATATGGTAGGTTTGCTATACTGCCAGTTATTTGTTACGTAATGGGTTTTTGAGGGCTTTCCTTTGGTCTGGGAAAGGGCTTAAGCGACTGTATTTCTTCTCAGTATTCAAGCTCAAGCCAATTGTTCTCAGCCCTTAATTGTCACCCTTGTTACAGCTCATTGATCAAGTCCAATAATATCGTTTAGACCTTATTGCTTTTGTGCTCTGAGATATAGCTGCCTGACATTTAGTGCATTATTGAGTGAAGCGATGATCTCTGAAGTTGTCGGAATCACCAGAGCAAGTGACTTGTGTATATAAGATTCTCACAATCGTGTTCCACAGAGGATCAGATGGAAAAAGTTACGTATACGTTCGATTTGTCATGTTGAAAACAAAACATACATGTTAGGATTTAGCATGATGTGATATTTTTACAGCATTATACTGTTAAAATACACCCAAACTATGACTCTAATTCGGTATGAAACAAAAATTGTGATCGTCTTTTCCTCCCTATTGTGACTTTCAGCAAATGTGCATGGAAATACACAAAGAAGATGAAGATTCAAAACACAAAGTTTAATAATTATCCATAGAATACAAATGGGTAGCATAAACACACTAAACGCGAAAAGAGTAACCTTTGACCCTTGAACCCTTGAACCCTTGACGTATGCGTATTGACCACAGACTGTGCATAAGCACAAAGGATAAAGCAAATCAAAGCGTAGGGTCGGGGGTTTCTCTTTAGAGTCAACTCACGTACCGCTGCACACTGGAAGCTACTGTAGGAATTTTAGTTTATAAAGTTTTAAAGGGGTCATGAACTGGCTTTTTTATTTTTATACTGTTGTCTAAGGTCAACTAATGAATAAGTAATAGGCTATTTTCTAGACTGGTTTTGAGGCTTTCTCCTGAACGCTGCAGGTTTTGATGGGCGTGCCGCACTGGAGACTAGGAAGTAAACGCCCACGGCTGGGATTGGATAAGATTTGTATATTTAATAAGCTTCAGCTCTCCTGTCAGTTCAGTTCACATTAGGTAGGGATCGTTTTGAAAGCGGCAACCGGAATGATTCTCTCGATCACAGGGCTCGTAAACGTCTTTATCAAACAAACACAATGATTTATTTCTCATCCACCCGAGATTGATTGGAATATTATTTCTGTATTACATGGCCCGCCCGATCGGTCGATAAGCACAAACCGCACACACAAACACACACAGACACACGCGTGCGCGCTCAGATCAAGAAAAGAATATTATTTCACTATTTGAGATTCATAGGCCTGCCGACCATTACATATAAAAAAGACGTTTTACTCACATAAGTTTGTTGCACCATTCCTGTCGAATCCAATATTGAAGGCACAACACTGTGTCTGCAAATCCAGCACCTGAGACCTGTTTACAAACCATTCCGCAGTGAAATGAAGCGAACACACACCTGTCTTCCCAACGTGAGCTGGAACTTCATTAAAAATAAAGTTCAACCACTCATTCCTAATAGTAGCATCCGAAGGAAGCTTATGCAGCGACTGTGTTCTTCCACAACCTGGCACAGAGCAATATATTACTTTGCTCGCCATGATCACTGCTCTGTAAACCTGTGTAAGCATGCATACATATTCATCAGTTGAGTTGTGTATTCTTCTTCCCATGTCATTGTATTCCAGCTCTCGTTTTCTGGGCATGGTGTCTATAAAAGCTTTTCTTTGACCAACAAGGATGTTTTCAGCTCTGAAACTTACAGAATATTCTTATATCATGATGAACTTTGATATATCAAAGGCTCAAGGGAAAGTTGGTTTCTCAATTAATCACCCTTTAAATATGGATATTTTTCTTACACAATCGCGTCACTTCACTTCAGAACGCCTTTTATTAACCCCCCGGAGCCGTGTAGAGCAGTTATATGATGGATAGGCGCCAGGACATTTTTACTATAGCTCTGAATATAATTTTAATACAACTTCTGAAAGAAGAATGTCATACACACACCTAGGTTGACTTGAGGGTGAGTAGATCATGGGCTAATTTTCATTTTTGGTTGAACTAATCCTTTAAATACTGTATTGGATTGAGATCCAATATGTTCCTCCTATGTTAATTTGAGCTCTATTCTTTATTTCTTTATAGATGCTCTATTGCATGTGAGGTGAATCAAGAGTGTGGTGTGAAGTGAGTCATTGGGTCATTTATTTTGCACTTGGTAAAGTCATACCCTTTACATTTCACCCAAGCATGAACGATAATGATCTCTGGAGCTCTAAAACATATTTTTATGCTGAGTGGCTGTCTACAGATGGCTTTTTTTCTGACAGCATACAAGATGGTTTACTTTTCTAATTCAGAAATGAGGCATGAAAGCCCGATTTAATGGGGACCAAGGTGTGAGAATCTGGAAAGTTGTTATATGGGGTCATTACCATAGACTGTATAAAAATTGGTCATTACACATACAATATGTGGTGGAAGGGTGTCATTTTGTCAGTGGAGAGCAAATAATCCACACAAACAGCAGTCATTCTGAAATAATTGTAAGCGTAATGAGTCTTAGGCTGGTTTAAACAGTCTTGAGGGGGGATTCCTGTCATGATAGACTCATTATATATGATCTATGTTAGGGGAGTTCAGATCTTTTCTTTTGTTCATTCTCAGTGATTTATTTAAAGCCTGCATGAGACAAGAGTGTACTTACTATCACTCGCTGGTTGGTAAATGTCCATTAAAAAACACTGATTTCTAAAGGAAGCCGTTTCGAAAATTTTAATGATTTTCTCTTTAATGCAGCACCTCATGGAGGATGTTTACTATGGATGTAGTGCTACAGAATACTGTTTAGTGAAGCAGGTCTGTTTGCTTGAAAGGAGAGAGGCGGCTAGATTAGATATGAATTCATAATGCGATTGCTAATTACACTTTTACAATCAAGAAGTTTCACTCATAACCCTATTTGCATATCACAAATGATATGTGATTAAAGTGATCTTTCATTGCGTTATGATTATTATTCTTCTACCTCACTACATCTTCAATGGGCTGAAGGCAGTCCTGTTAGCCTTCATTCTGGTACTGCCCCCCGCCCTCTCCAGAGTGTCATAACTCAGCCAGCTGTCGTCTTGCCAATGAATGTAAATTAAAGAAAAGCTTGCATGTACTGAAATGGGCCTAATGATGCGGGACAGTGACCCATTCCGGGAAATTTCTTTCTCAGCTGACGTAAAAGAGCACGTCTTGTTTATGGAAATACACCAACCCATGACTAATATTATATACTGGAAAATGCAATGAACCACCTCTAAATCAAAAGACACTTGTTTTACTGTCAGTAGTAAACCCTGGCCTGTGTGAAAATGGTTTAGATTACACAGTATTAAAGAGAGAGTTAACCCAAAAATGAAAATTCTGTCATTAATTTCTCACCATTGTGTCATTCCAAACACGCAAGTGCTTCATTCATCTTCAGAACACAAATGAAGGGTTTGATTAAATCCAAGAGCTTTCTGACCTCTCCGACAGCAATTAACACTTTAAATGCCCAGAAAGGTAGTAATAACATTGTTAAAAGAAAGAAAGAAAGAAAGAAAGAAAGAAAGAAAGAAAGAAAGAAAGAAAGAAAGAAAGAAAGAAAGAAAGAAAGAAAGAAAGAAAGAAAGAAAGAAAGAAAGAAAGAAAGAAAGAAAGAAAGAAAGAAAGAAACTACTGTCAGAAAAGAGACAGTATAATTATAATTAAAAATAATTGTTAATTGTGAATAAAGCATGTTCAGTTGATTCAGTTATTTAACTTCAGTTTTTTAAAATTGCAAACATTAAAAGTGGTACTTGATGGACTTCAGTGAAACCATTCACTAATCTTCAGACCAAGTCTGCAAAACTGCAAACACATTATCTGCTTTACATTCAGTTTGCAAATGCAAAATGCTAAACACAGTTCCCTAAATAGATAAATACATACATAAATTCAGCATCCTTTGCACATTCAGCCAAATGTCATTACAGTTTACAGTTTCTTGATCTTCTGACAATGTTCCCATTTATATTATCCATTTATACAGATTCTGATTGGTGTCAGTTTTGCTACTTATGTTCACTCATGGATAAATGTGTTATTTGAGTTCACATTGTGACACTTATATTAGGCCTATGTGGACAATTAGCCTAATCATGGTTAAACCTGTATTAAAAATATGGCATTTTTGTGTAAAGTGTTTCAGAAATCGTTAAGAAATGTGAAATGTGTTAAACGTTTTGAGAAATGCGTCTTTGTTTTGAGAACTGAATAAAAAAATGAAACCAAACATATATTTTTCATGTTGTTTGTTATTTTCTGTCCTTATTTCAATTTTACTTTTGCTAAAATTGTGACTTTAGAAATTATTATGGTTACTATTGACTTTGTTGTACTTGCAACGCAGACTCTCCAGTTCATGAGATGCACAAAGGAACGAGGACGTCATGAAAAGCAACGCCGTCTCATTGGTGGAGCACTTGCTCGTAGGCGGACCCGCAGCTTACGTCTGGGAAGCGCAATCTTTGATTGGATATTGTTTTAAATGTCTCCGTTTTGATTGGTCAACAGTTTTCCACAATCGACCAATTGCTGTGGAGCGGAACTATTTGAAAATCCTGCGTGATCATTATATGAATGAACAGCTGGGGTGATGATTTGCTGTTTAAACAGTGCATGAGAAAGGTGAGTCTTCTCTATAAAGTAAAATAATAACAATAAATTAACACGTACATTTGCTTAAACGCTACATTTGTCGTTTCAGATGAGATTAATGTTTTTTGCATGTAACTTATATTCTTTAATGTACAGATTGAAATGTTTAACCCAAGCACTCGCTGAAGACCCATCTGTGTTATTAAATGACTAAATTCATAAGATACTCGATCAAATGCATTGAGCTGTTCTTCTGTTCTTTTAAGGTAAAATGTTGGGACACATTGAGCCCGCTGAGCTTCAGTGCACCGTGGCAGTGGAGCGCTTGAATCCTGCAGGTCAAGCCATCAAACGGCAGCTCATCCGCAAAGGCATCGTCACATTAGGGCGCAATGAGTTTCAGGAGATGGTCTTGCGCGTGCACGATGGCAAAGCTCCTCAGAACTTCATGCTGCGCGATTTCCAGCTCTTCACGCGCTTCGCAAAGGATGGTAAATGCACGGTTAAATTCGTCCCGGAGAGCACACAGGTTCTAGTCTCTGATTGCCCACCGGATCGTTTGAGGTGTTCCTCAAGACGCTCAGCATCAAACATCAAGCATCCCAAAGCAACAAGCCTATGAGTGATAGAGCTAAACTACGAGCCGGCCTGCCTAGAGCCTTTGAGACCGTCAGTCCTCTCCAGCTGAAAGATGTGCAGAAAGCAAACGAGCTGAGAAGTAAAGTGAACGCCCCAATCCAACCCAAAGGTCCTTCAGAGAGATCTGTCAATAAGGTCTTTGGTGAAAGGAAACCAGTGAAAAGACCCAGAACCGATTGTGACACGGTATGTTCGTCCTTTTGTGTATGATTAATTCCTACATTCCATACATTACACGTTTTCTTGACGACATTATGCACAATTATTTTATTTTGGCTGATAAACCATTGCCTAAAAAAAAATAAAAACGGTTGTTCCTCTTTAAAAGGAGGGGTTTGGCCTGTCAGGGGACCTGTTACCACAACTTAAATAAATGCATGGCTGCAACTTAAAAATTTGAATGCATTGTTTTAATTACACCTTTTTAAGTTGCAACATTATGTAGATTTCTGTTGACATACTAGTGTTGATAATTACATCAACTTATTGTCAACTCAAATTTGTGTTAATTGGCCTTACAGGCCCACTGAAATCTATTTTTTTAGCTTTTAGAATGACTATGTTAGCCTTAAGGTTATGAATAAGCGAGTATCTTCCAAAACAATGACAATTTGCATTCAGGAGATATAAGCATTCTCACTTCCGTTAAAAGGAATCACATTTTGATGACATCATCGCAGACTTCACTTACTCATCAAATCTTCTGTCAAATCAAATGTTCTCAAGAATCTGAAGCGCCCGCCCCCTACATTATAAATAGATGCTGTGGCTGAAATCGGTCAGTTGTTCACATATTTACTAATTTCAAGCACATAGCACACTATATATGGGATAGAAAACAATTCAGTGTAAATATGCTTTCCGTCGAGGCGAATGAAGTCTGGACACACGCACGCACGGCTCTGGTCTAAAGTTAGCAGCGCGGATCATGCACGAGTCAGCACAGAACGCAAAACATATCGGACCCGTTAGAATTCTGCACAGAATAATGTATTTCAAAGTGATATGGAGAATATGATAAACGGTTTGAGGAAACTAGCTTTACCAAACAGAAAGGCTCTAGTCAAACTGGGGTATTAACGAAACGCTATTGGCTGTTTCAAAAAAGGGGAGGAGCTGCTACCAGCTGGAGCCATTTCAGGGGAAATTACTTCCACACATGGAATAATGTGACGTGTTTCAAGGCACTTCAGTGGGCCTTTAAAAAAAAAAAGAAAGTCTTGTAACTTAATGAAATTGTCTTAACTTTGGAAATTAGTCAGTGGATTTCTAGTTCCCCGCATGCTTTGCATAGGAAAGGAGAATAAGGGTGCGTCTCAATCAGCTCCCTAGTTCAGTAGTCAGGGTACTGATCAGGGAGTCGGACATTTTAAGGGCTGTCTCAATCGCAGAATCCTTCCAGTGCACTGAAATGTTCACTCCCTAAAAAGTCCCACAATGCACCACAAAACCCAGGGTGCAACTATGGTCACTATGCTTCCTTATCGGAAGTTCTGAAGCGCAAAACTCAAATCACTTGAGTCAGCCTGCCACACATAATGACTGATAACGACGCGATATGTTTTTAAAAACAGAAACCATTATTTTATTATATTTCAGCATAAACATACAACGTAAGACAGGTAATGAACACAATTTAGCTATTATTTATTTACAGCTGAAATGTTGCATGTATATGTAATAAGCAAAGTATTTATCATAATGTACTTTAAATAACATTACAAGTAATGCCAGAAAGATATGTGTTGTTGTTTATAAATACTAGTAATGATGTTGTACAATGAGGATGTCGTCACGTCGCTGGAAATAGTCATCAGTGTCCCAATGTGTAGTGAGGCAGCGTCTTTTACTGTCCTTACCAGTGCCTGAACTCGTGTACATGATATACTGATTCACAAGCTCGGGAGCTAGGGAACTGAATGAGAGACACCCACAATGTTGAAATTAAAGTATGTGCTCAAATTATGGGAGTTCCCTTACGAAGCCTTACATTGTACTATGAACAGCAAGTGCTGAGAATGGTGCACAAAATAATGGGAGACAGCACACACCCATTGGATTTGGACTTTGAGTGGATGACCCTGGGGCGGCGTTTAAGGACAATTAAATGTTCGACAAATCGTTATTAATTTACTTTTGTGCCTGAGGCAGTTCGTTTATGTAATAAATTTGTTTTTTTTTTTGTTGTTTTTTTTTTTGTTTTTTTTTCTCTCTCTCTTCTGTCTTGTACTTTGCATGTTTGAATGTGTTAAGTGTTACATGTGAAGCACCATGAGAGCCTAAACTAATTGTCCCAAGGGGATAAATAAAGCTCTAAACTATTTTTTTAGCCGCATCCAGTGGTGAGGTTGTGGAATGCAACCACCCACCATTCACCCCTCCCTTTCGAAGCACATAAATACTACACACTGCACCTTTTTAAGTGTTTATTTGTTTTTAATGAAGGGAAATAACTGTTAGTGTTTAATGCAGTTCTGTTTGATATTTAAAAGTTTCTGTAATGTAGAACTTTTTGTAGTTACCATTGTGCTGAAGAGTAGATACATGAAGGTAAACACTACATTTACTCTAAACAATGATGCCAGTGAAAAGTTCTGTTCTGTTTTGTTTATTGAATATTATTGTTTAATAAGTTATGTTGGCATGGGTTATGATGGCTGTTGAACTGAAATGGATAAGAATAATTGGTTACAGGGCTAGTTGGAGCAACTTTTTTTTCTTTTTCTTTTTGAGTCATCAAGTTGCTCTAACTCAATGTAGCTTGTTGTTTGAAGGTAATTTCACTCAAAGTTGTCATAACTCAAAAGATGCAAACTGTTTTTGTTTGAGCCAACACATTTGAGTGCAATGCATTTAACAACTAAACTTAAAATAATTTTGACTAGTACATTTCAGTCCGGTAAATGGATACTAATTTCAGTCTATTAAATTGATACTCATTAAATTAATTTAGTTACCACAATCATAACTTTAATCATGCCCCATGTTTTTATTTTGATCATTTTTTGTAAAGTTGAGCACCTTTTACCTACCATTTGCTGAAAGGGACTGTACAATGACAGTGAAGGTTTAATATAATTCTATGTTTTTAGCAGGATTATGGACTGATTATTTGTCTCGTTTAGGTTAAGACACTTCACCCCAATAAGAAGCCTACCTTGGTTATGCCTGTGGCACAAAAGCTAAGCAAAGAACAAACTGCAGTTCTCAATGCAGTCTTGAGTGGCAAGAATGTGTTTTTCACAGGCAGTGCAGGTAATGAACTTCAAGTTATTAATTTATTTTATTTATAATTTATTGCCACATACAGGTCCTTCTCAAAAAAATAGCATATTGTGATAAAAGTTCATTATTTTCCATAATGTAATGGTAAAAATTAAACTTTCAGATATTTTAGATTCATTGCACACCATCTGAAATATTTCAGGTTTTTTATTGTTTTAATACTGATGATATTGGCATACAGCCCAAAATTCCTATCTCAAAAAATTAGCATATTTCATCCAACCAATAATAGAAAAGTGTTTTTAATACAAAAAAAGTCAACCTTCAAATAATTATGTTCAGTTATGCCCTCAATACTTGGTCGGGAATCCTTTTGCAGAAATGACTGCTTCAATGTGCGGCGTGGCATGGAGGCAATCAGCCTGTGGCACTGCTGAGGTGTTATGGAGGCCCAGGATGCCTGATAGCGGCCTCAAGCTCATCCAGAGTGTTGGGTCTTGCGTCTCTCAACTTTCTCTTCACAATATCCCACAGATTCTCTATGGGGTTCAGGTCAGGAGAGTTGGCAGGCCAATTGAGCACAGTAATACCATGGTCAGTAAACCATTTACCAGTGGTTTTGGCACTGTGAGCAGGTGCCAGGTCATGCTGAAAAACGAAATCTTCATCTCCATAAAGCTTTTCAGCAGATTGGAAGCATGAAGTGCTCCCAAATCTCCTGATAGCTAGCTGCATTGACCCTGCCCTTGATAAAACACAGTGGACACACACCAGAACCAGACATGGCACCCCAGACCATCACTGACTGTGGGTACTTGACACTGGACTTCAGGCATTTTGGCATTTCCTTCTCCCCAGTCTTCCTCCAGACTCTGGCACCTTGATTTCGAATGACATGCAAAATTTGAGAGACAGTCCAGTGCTGCTTCTCTGTATCCCAGGTCAGGCGCTTCTGCCGCTGTTTCTGGTTCAAAAGTGGCTTGACCTGGGAATTCGGCACCTGTAGCCCATTTCCTGCACACACCTGTGCATGATGGCTCTGGATGTTTCTACTCCAGACTCAGTCTACTGCTTCCATGAGTCCCCAAGGTCAGGAATCGGTCCTTTTCCACAATCTTCCTCAGGATCCGGTCACCTCTTCTCGTTGTGCAGCGTTTTTGCCACACTTTTTCCTTCCCACAGACTTCTGTCGTGGCAATAATTCAACTCAATCACTGAACAAGAGACAAATCTTTGAATATAATAAAGAATGATTTATTTCCTTGCAAGGAAAGAGTACACTGTCGCACAGCCACAGATGACTGTATGAGAGCGGCCTAAAGACTAAACAATCAGGTTCCTTTTATACCATTTACAAGGTCAGAAACAAAGACAAGAGCTCCTGTAATCTTCCACTTCAGTATTCACATAGTAATAACCCTTTCAGTTTGGTCATGGTCCCCTTTGTCAAGGATCAATACAGTTTTAGCCACTGACCTTAGGGGTCAGATCGATTCTTTTAAACTGACCAGTTGTCCCTCTCAGTTCAATTCTAAGGACATGTAGCAACCTTCATGTTAAGCATACTACAATAATGATTATATGTGTTAAAACAAATTCATACTTATTGTTAAAATCACTCTCCTCTATGATTATATTTTCTTCTATTGATTAAATAAATTTTTCTATTACACTTCCCACTGAGGTGCCTTGATACAGCACTCTGGGAACAGCCTATTCGTTCAGAAATGTCTTTCTGTGTCTTACCCTCTCGCTTGAGGGTGTCAATGATGGGCTTCTGGACAGCAGTCAGGTCGGCAGTCTTACCCATGATTGCGGTTTTGAGTAATGAACCAGGCTGGGAGTTTTTAAAAGCCTCAGGAATCTTTTGAGTTTATTAGTTGATTCAGATGATTAGGTTAATAGCTCGTTTAGCTTTTCATATGATCATTTTTTGAGATAGGAATTTTGGGCTGTATGCCAAAATCATCCTTATTAAAACAATAAAAGACCTGAAATATTTCAGTTGGTGTGCAATGAATCTAAAATATATGAAAGTTTCATTTTTGTCATTACATCATGTAAAATAATGAACTTTTATCACAATATGCTAATTTGAGAAGGACCTGTATGTTATGGCATTTAAAACACTGCTGTTTTTGGCTTTATTTTAGGTACAGGGAAGTCCTTCTTGCTGAAAAGGATTATAGGCTCTCTTCCTCCAAAAAGCACATATGCAACAGCGAGCACAGGCGTCGCAGCCTGTCACATAGGAGGGACCACACTACACAGTTTTGCAGGTTAGAAAATATAAAGTTCAAACGATTTCACTCGTCTGCCAACAAATGCAAACATGTTACATCCAATTATTAGGAAATGTCCTCATATATAAATGATGGCAAAGGTTTTATTTTTTATTATTAAATGGCTAGTATCCTTTCACCCCAAACCAAACAGTAATCATAGGTGACAGGAGATTTATTTTGGTATGTACACACCACAGGGTCACGTTCCTGAAGTGTCATATGATCAACACATACATCAAATCTATAAAAAGCTAGAGTTGTGTCGGTGCGAGTCATTTTTATCTCTTGTTATCAGGTATTGGGTCTGGCTCTGCTCCACTTGAACAGTGTCTTGAGCTCGCTCAGCGTCCTGGGGTGCTGCAGCACTGGACCTCCTGTAAGCACCTCATTATTGATGAGATCTCAATGGTGGAAGCTGAGTTCTTTGACAAACTGGAAGCCATTGCCAGGTGAACAACACTACAAGGCAACTCTTTTTGTTCCTGATACTTTTTTTCTTTTTCAGCGCACTTCATTTTCCACATGGCTAAATTCAATTTACCATTATCAGTTAATGTGGTGATAAGGGTTATGCTTTTTGTTGTTTTTAACAGTTTAGTAGTTTCATATAACGTGATTGGTTGGATCTGAATTTGTCACTCTGGATTTCCTCCTAATGAACACCAGGTGGCAAATAAATATTTAAATGTGATTTGGGTCAGTCATTGAATACAAAGTTAATCCAAACCATCAATTCTCAAAAGTCCCAGTCTAGTACATGTTTGCAAATTCTCATCTGTTCTGAAGGAAAGGAACAACACTAAATATTTCAATATTAGGTCAGAGTTTCTTATTAGACAAGTGTCATCTGTATATTATGTTTCCAGGTCCATCAGAAGATCAACTGAGCCATTTGGAGGGATTCAGCTGATTGTGTGTGGAGACTTTCTTCAACTTCCACCTGTAACAAAAGGAAAGGACAAAGCTAACTTTTGTTTCCAGGTACTGCCTTCCTTATTTAGACGCAGTTCTTTCTTTTTTTTTTCACTTCAGTCTTGATTTTTGTTTTGGCATTAAAGGGTTGGTTCACCCCAAAATGAAAATTCTGGAATAATTTACTCACCTTCATGACATTCCAGACTGACATTAAGACTTTCATTCATCTTCAAAACACAAATTAAGATATTTTTATTTTCATAACTATAGAATTTGTAACAAATAATCAATAAGGATATAATTACAGGTAAGCCCAATGATGGCTCCTCATTACAATTCTTTGGCCAATGTTAACTTTCTTTTTATGTTATTTATCTATAGCACTTATGGAAAAATAGCAACCTACACATTTATAATGTCTATAGTATAGCTACAACATGCCACAGTTGTAATATCAACCTTTAGTTAAAGTTATTTTATCTTAGCAGATTATCCTTTTTAAATTCAACAAGTTGTTCAAAATTTACCCCAATAAATGCAATAGAACATAATGAATTCTAGTAAAGGTTTTGATGAGTTAAAAAGCTTTCTAATTTGTGTTGGTGCAGAATGTTTTCCCGTCTTTCCATCAGTCTTTTAGTTAGTGGCTGTAGTAGCTTTTTCATGTGGTTCCTTCTCAATAGAAGAGATGGGTTGCACATTTTATCATCAGCCTTACAATAGGAACGGTTCAAATCTTCGCACAAATCACCGTAGGCACGTTGCAAAAGTGATAAGTTAAACAATTGGTCCTTTCAGTTTCTGTTTGTACGGTCAGAGTACCAGCAGTGTACCATTCATTTGTGGATAATCTATTATTTTAAAAGTACAATGAAATGTCTCAATTCAACAAGATGAAGAAAGTTGGTTTTGTTGATTTCTGTGTGCATTGTTTTTGGGTTAGCATCTGTGTATCCACTAAGTTTCTAGTATAGAATAAGAAACAAAAAGTCCATTTTGCCTGCAGTCGAGAAGCTGGCGGAAGTGTATCCATATGAACATGGAGCTGATGGAGGTGCGCAGACAAACAGACAAGGCCTTCATTTCTCTCCTCCAGGCTGTGAGAGTGGGCAGGTACTGAGCTCTCACCACATCCACCGTTCAGTGCGGTGACTCACTGGCTTGGGGTGTTATTGGGATGCAATCCCTGTGGTTCGTGGTCAGTTTTTTCCATGACCTAATGTGGTTCTCGTAGGAGTGATTTAAATGTTTATGTCTTGTAGTGGGGATCTTTCAAGCTTCATCTTGTATTTAGTGAAGTTGTGACTTGACTCAGCTGGTTATCTTGTTGATCCCATTGTAACAGTGGCTTTCCATCCTGTAGAGTCACAGAGGAAGTTACCGTACAGCTGCTGAGAAGTGCCAATCACTGTATCGAGCGGGATGGTATCCTAGCAACCAGGCTGTGCACACACAAGGATGATGTGGAGCTCACTAATGAGAATAAACTCAAACAGTTACCAGGTTGGTCATGGAGAAATCTATTTTTCAACTGGAGGTGTGTGAAATGTGACTTGGTTTGCTGGTCTCATCAAGTGGTGACTGTTCTGTTATCACTGCAAATGCTGTGGTGCGATTGGGTTTGAATGAGATCACCAGAAACTGAAATTATTTCATGAGTGATGACATGAAGCGCTAGAAACCATACTGTATAGCAGTAACTTTTTTATTTATTTTGTTTCTACACAAACTGTAAGATGAGAAATCCAGAGATTAGGTATTTTACACATTTCTAAGTCTCATAAGTGTTTACTTGCAGGGGCTGTGCGAGTCTTCGAAGCTCTGGATAGTGATCCTATGCTGGTTCAGACCATTGATGCCCAGAGTCCAGTGAGTCGGCTGTTGCAGCTGAAAGTGGGTGCTCAGGTAGTAGTCCTCTCCTTCTGGCTAACATTTGCTCTTGATTTTTACTGTCAAATGTTGCAAGAACCTTTTTATTTGTTCAGGTCATGCTTACTAAAAACCTGGATGTCCAGAGGGGTCTTGTGAATGGAGCCAGAGGAGTAGTGATTGACTTTCAGCCAGGAAATCAAGGTACGGCTGACTGTGACGGGCACTTCCACAACATATCAACACATACTGTCACAAGTGCGTTGCTTTTATGAAAATGCTATCATAAAGTCTAACCACTGATAGCAGTAGAGTTTATTTTAAGGTGTACATTTAAGGATTACTATACTTACTATAGGGTTACGATTAAGGTGTAGTTTAGGGTTATGTAGTTAAGCACAATTTATAGTAATTATTACTATAGTACTTACATGTAATGTGTTACAAAGACACTGTAAATAGTGTTACCTATCAGTAAATAAATGGGTAAAACTCACAAAGAATGTTGTTTAGGATTTCAACCCAATTAGAGGGAGAAATAAGTAATTGTTTTGTAAGATGGAATTGAAAGCCTATTTTTAGGACCATGTAAGATTGTGTTTTGACATCATGCTGTTTGGCCATAATTACCTGTTAGATGCAATTTATGCTCATTTTAATAAAACACTGGCAATAATACAAATTGCATGTAATGCATTTTTGTTTTCTTCCCTGTCCCACTTGTTTGTTTGTTTTTTTTCCATGAACATTCGACACCCTATATACTGTTCAAATGTATTTTTAAATAATTTCTTTATATGTTGTTTCCAAAAGTGTAAATGGTAAGCATAACTGTGTTTTCAGCACTTATTAATTATAATAGTTTGAATCAGAATAAAAATAAACATTATTGATTTGAACTGACATGTTCTTAATTGGGATGGATGGATGGATTCTGCATATTGCTGTAATAAAATTTGGGGGTTGTCAGGTTTAAAATGTTTATTTTTATTCTGACATGTTCTTAATTGGCTTTGAGATTCACCCAAATAGAACTTATAGCTGTACCTGGCTGGTTGTAGAACAGCAACTATCAAGGATATAAACATGCAGAGAGATGTCGTGACATCCGTTCATTTGTGAATACCCCTCCCCCATAGGTCTCCCTCGGGTGCGATTCCTCTGCGGGGCTGTTGAGGTAATGAAGAGAGAGCGTTGGATGTTTAAAGCGTCTGGGGGGCTGTACCTGAGCCGACAACAGCTGCCACTCAAACTGGCCTGGGCCATTTCAATCCACAAGAGTCAGGTGAGTTCTGCAATGAAGCCCCATCATGACTAATGCATAGTGAGTCAAATCTGCATCAGCTGAATGCATAGAATGAAATCTAATATTACCAGATTGTGCTGCTGATCTCCTACTGTTCTGGGCCCTAGAGAAAAGGTCATGCAATTTTCATTGAAAGTCCTATTAAATAAAATGACTTGGCTCTGGAACAATGTGTTTCCGTGCATCTGTGAACAGATGCTCAGGACTGGTTCTGGCTTCTGTATAGATTCATTTACTAGTCACCATGTTTACCCTTCTTTTCTGTGCCTTCTGCACGGATGAACTGTCAAAGTTGTTGCTATGAGTGTCAGAGTAATCAAGCTCATCGGCTGTCTGGCAAACGTTTCAGAAACATTGCATGTGGCTGTGTCCCAATGCTCAGTGGAGGAACTGAGAAAAATGGCATATTAAAACAATTCCTCACAATAACCATGTTAGGCCTAAATCTAGTGTAATTAGTTCAAATAGAGAGACATTTGTGATGCTACAATACATTTGGAACACTTCTGGCATTTCTTAATATCATAAAACGGTTATTGGTGGCTTTATAGACCAATTTCACAATTTTCATGGTTGCGTAATTTGCAGCTGTACGTGCATTGTGGTGGCAGAAAAACTGGCAACAAGTAGAGGAAAATGAAATCCACAGAATAAGAGGAAAAATATATTTGGATGTCAGAATCGGAATGCTTTTGATCTCATAGCGTACCGTCGTCAAACTGTGAAGTTAAACGCAGACATTTGTTGCAAGCCACAGACTGGACTGATGAAATAATTAGTCTACTATTAAAGCAAGGATTTGATGTAAAAAATAGATCTACATAAGTCACGTATGCAGTTCATGGGCATAATAGCGTTACAGTTACAGCATGACATGTTTATAACACTATAATGTTTTAAATAGGTAACATTTAAATTAAATTTTTAGGCCTATCTCTCTATTCTGAGTTTCTCAGTTGTGAGGGGTAAAATACAGAATATTGAGTTTAGATTTGTGAAATAATTTTAAAAGAATTAAAGCTGCAATTTTCTGAATCATCATTTTTATTACGTGGCTTCCATAGAGTGCTACTGCAGACCTGTCATTTTCTGCTCCCAGGTATGTCCCGCCCACAACGCGGCATCGCTGTTCACAAACACAAAATAGGTCTATCCCATTGTGTCATCGTCTCTCCCAAAACATGTCTGTTATATTATTTTTCTGCTTGTCGAGTACTTTGCAACTACACAACCTTGTTTCAGCAGCCACTTTTAACATGTTTCCTATAACAACATCTGACTTTTACGTGGCGTGAGTCACACATTGGATTGAGTCAGAACATAGCCTTAATGGTGCAGTAATACTGATGTAATGAGGTCTCCGGTATATTACATAACTTACAACTGTTTTGAACATGGCTCAACCAATCAGAATCAAGGACAGGAACTATGCATTTGAAATGTATTTTATAACTGTTAATATGCTGTTAGTAAATTGATGATTTATATCTTGGAGCAGCTACAATATTTTTTTTTTCTGTAAACATTTTACATAAAACCAAGAAAATGACCGATACATAATAATTTAGTTTGTCATAAAGCTTGGTTCCATGCTAATTGCTTATGTCTAGCATATTTACCAAATTTCTCAAATTGTCTGATGAATGAAACAAATTGCTGGTGTCTTGATTTGTTTGTTTAGGGCATGACTTTGGATTGTGTGGAGATCTCTTTGGCGCGTGTGTTTGAGAGCGGCCAGGCTTATGTTGCTCTGTCACGGGCTCGGAGTCTGGAAGGTCTGCGTGTGATGGACTTTGATCCTCGAGTGGTGCAGGCCAACCAGGACGTGCTGCTTTTCTATAAGAGACTGAGGAAAGAGAGGCTCCTCATGCAGGTCAGTCCACTTTAGAAAATCACTTTGTTCCACAGACGAATAACCTTTTGTTATACCAGATGGTGCAATTTAAAAGATTCAATCTAAATGATTGTAAATTGTCTTATAAAAGGCACCCAGGAAGCTCAAATTTACTGGAATATTCTACATTAGTTGTCAGTCATTTCAGAATACAAATTGCCCAATTTCAACTAGGTTAACATTGATTTAGGAAGTTTATTATAGGTTTCTGATTCCAAAAAATCTTTCTTCCCCCAGTCCTCAATGAATGACTTTGTTGGACAGAGCAATAAGGAGAATTACCCTTGGTGAGGAAGTGACCAGAAGCTCTCGTTTTCATATGCACTGTGTGCATGGATGCATCAGGAATATGAATTTGTTTTTCTTATATAAATTATGCTACTTTTCAGCTGTATATTTATTTTTGAAAATGATTGCCTAAACCAGGTTTCATTTTGACCATGTTTTTCTTTTAATAAAATTATTTTATGGTTTTATACATTGGAATTGGATATGAAATTCTTGGGTTTACAGGCTTTTCATCTGTGCCTAAGATGGGTTTTGCTTGTGGCAATGCGGTTATAATAGTAAATGTTTTTTTGTTAGTTGAGTATTCTTACTCTGAGGTTATCTGAAGTGGCTAACATCCTGTAACTGTTTACATTACAGGGAAAAGAGCAAGAATTAGATTTCTATTTTAAAAGGGCGAATTCACATTAATTAACATGAGCACTTACGGCTATCATGTAAATGTGTTCGATTTAGCCACACAGCCAAAATAAAGTATATTAAAACAGTTAAGAATCATTAAAAACACATTTTGCAAACATGGCAATAACCAGAGCCTATTAACACAAACACAATTACTTAAAATATGAAACCCGAAACAAGCCACTACTCCAAATAATGAAGACATGTTTGATTATCCAATATCTGCTGTTTTGTAGATTTTTATTAAAATAAATGTTTTCTTATTTCTGTGGGTGTAGTATTCTGGGTATGTGCTGCTCAAAGTAAAGGCTGATGGTCCAAAAGCCTACTTTTGTAGGATTGTACAATCCCCTCTAGTAGATGAGTTATGATTTTGTCTAATAAACTTAAGGGAGTTGGGCCATACCATGCAAAATTTTATACACCACTAAAATGCACTATATTGGCAAAAATCTGGAACACCTGCCTTTTACATGCACATGAACATCCCATTCTTAATCAGCAGGGTTTAATATGGAGTTGGCCCAACCTTTACAGCTATAACAACTTCAACTCTTTTGGGAAGGTTTTCCACAAGGTTTAGGAGTGTGTTTTAAGGGGATGTGACCATTCTTCTAGAAGCGCATTTGTGAGGTCAGGCACTGATTTTGGACGAGAAGGCCTGGCTCACAGTCTCCGCTCTAATTCATCCCAAAGGTGTTCCATCGGATTGAGGTCAGGGCTCTGTGCAGGCCAGTCAAGTTCCTCCACACCAAACTCGCTCATCCATGTCTTTATGGACCTTGCTTTGTGCACTGGTGCACAGTCATGTTGGAACATGAAGGGGCCATTCCCAAACTGTACCCACAAAGTTGGGAGCATGATATTGTCCAAAATGTCTTGGTATGCTGAATCATCATTCCCAACCCCTGAAAAACAACCCCACAACATCATTGCCCCGTCCCCTCCACAAGTACCATTCTCCTGGCAACCGCCGAACCCAGACTCATCCATCGGCTTGCCAGACAGAGAAGCGTGATTTGTCACTCCAGAGAACATGTCCCCACATGTCTCCACACAGTCCAGTGGCGCCATGCTTCTTGAGGTATGCCAATAGAATTGACTCTTTGTAAAGTCTTATGGTCTACCCAAACATGCCTTACTGATCGAAATTAGCCTGCATGATTTACTGTCAAATGCTTAATCCAGGAGGGCCGCTCCAACCACACCTTTGTCCAATTTAGATTTTATACTTTCTAAAGCAACAATTTGTAGTTTCTGTGGAATGATACTTTCGAAACCCAAAATGTTAGATACTGCTGAAGGATACTAATTGGTCTATAATACTAATAGCTATGTGAACACATGGTTTGAATACTGGGGTAATTATTGCAGTTTTCCAAGCACTTGGAAACACTCTTTACAGACCGATTCATAATTAAAATAGGGGGAATTTTGTTGGTTTTAAAAAATACTGCATCCATCCCATATTCATTGAGACTGACTGACTCACTCACTCCTCTGACATTCAAAATAGGAGCATTAGATATATGGGTGTAACTAAATCATTTGAACCAGGAATTTTCGGAATCAAAGATTTTGTAGTATTTATAAAATAATCATTAGTCATATTTCCCACAATATTTAATTCTACTGTTTTATGAAAATTATAAAATTTTCCACTTAATTTCTTTACATTCTGACATATTTCTAAGATATGTTTTCTACCTTAAAAAAATCCCTTTCTAAGCTCCTTTACAACCTTATTTCTTAATGTGGCAAATAAACACCTGCCATTTTCCACTGAGCATGAATATTTCCCCTCCTATTTTAAATCTCATTCAAATCTGTATAAAAGCAAGTAAAAATTAGCTGCAGGGAGATTCTTAGTCATGCTTCTACTGTGGAAAACGTGAGGCTTTTTTTGTTTGTTTTGTTTTTTGTAGCAACTAGCAAAGTATTTGTTAAACTATCATTATCCTTGAAAGAATCCTGTGGTTGGATAAAATGAAAAACCTACTTTCATAGACTTGTCTTGCTTGCAACACTGCTGTAACAAAATCCAAACAAGAATTGTCTCCTTTTATTAAAAAGCCAAAGATATATTATTTAGATTAGATTAGATTAGATTTAGATTAGAATATATTTATATTAGACAGCGAGGGGAAACTTGCCAAAAATGCAGTGTCTACTGCCACCTTGTGGGACTAGGTGTAATTGCAATCCTATTTAGAATACAAGCACGTAGTTTTGATGTGTCTCATTTTCATGTAGATTGTCTACAAACCGTAAGGATGGTGGTTCGATCCCCGGTTCCACCTGACCAAGTATTTTGGTGTCCATGAGCACCTAACCTGCTCCCGACGAGCTGGATGGCTCCTTGCATGGCTGACACCGCCGTCGGTGTATGAATGAGTGGGTGAATGTGAGGCAATATGTAAAGCGCTTTGGATGGCCATGGGTCTGTTAAAAGCGCTATATACATGCAGTCCATTTACCATTTAAGCAGAATATACATATGACCTCACGTGTAAACAAAAGAATAACCTGACAGGTAAATGTAAACAGTCTACACACATTTATTCACATACAACACAAGTTTAGAGACGTGTTTATGCTTTTTCTGTACATTTAAATACTTTAATGCTGAGATACTCCACTGGAACGAAAGGAAAGTGTCTCAGAGGGACTTCATTTAACTGAATTGAAGAGCTTTTGTGCAACCTCTGAGATCCATCTTTACACACTGAGAACAATTGGGGGACTCAAACACAACTATTAAAAAAAGGTTCAAACATTCACTGATGCTCCAGAGGAAACACTTAGTAGCTACTTAGTTTTCATTTAGTACTGCCCCTTGGAAGCAGCAGAAGATACTTGCATGTTTCCCTGAAGACAAATTAAGTACAATTTACCTTGATCTTCAAATCTGTAGATATACAGATATATACACTATATACTTTTTAACTTACTGTACAAGACAAAGAGGAATTTAATAATTATCTGATTTATGTAATACTGTACATACCACCATCTCTTCTTCCTCCTGTTCCTCATCGGCACCATCTTCTGCATCTTCCTCCTCTATTCGTGTTTGTTCCTTTACAAATTTAAGAACCACACAAATTTAGTACCGTGATACTAGAAAACCAATTTATTAGGGATGCACAATTTTGGGGGACCTAAGTGATATCAGTTTGTTGTTATGTGCTAAGAAACATAAATGTGCATACATTTATAGTCATTTTAATGTATGCAATGTAAGCATCGTAAATTACTTCAATGTATTATAATACTTTATTAATACTTATAGGTCTGGGCAGTTTTTTTTTTTTCATCTTAATGTCATCGTGTTTGGTCAGGACGGCTAATATTTTAGAATCGACTTGCCTGTGGTTATACAATGAGGTGAAAGTTAACTTCACAAATGCATTTTAAACTACAGTAAAACTCTGAAATTACTAGCCATACCTCCTCCTCGTCAGGCTTTCCATATTTAATCGTTTCCCTTTCAAAAACCATACTTGTATGCTGTAAATTCACACGTAAACACAATGAAGGCAAAGTATGACTGAAGTATGTGTTGTGTGGAATGTGGATACATAGGATGCGCATTTACGAATTCTACTATGGACAAGGTTTGGCTTATGAATATTAATTAGGAACGTTATTGGATGGTTACAATCGGTTACGCCTTCGCAATAGTAGGGGGCTTACGAAAGACATTTCTGGAAAGTTCTAATGTTATAAGCACTTTATCCATTATATTGTTGGTAATACATTACTGAATTATTAAAAATATAATATTTTGTTTTATATATTCACAAATTATTATATATAACAAATACGCAATATAAACGCAAAAATGATTAAACCAAACTAGGAACCAATGAGGACAAAATTGGCGGAGCGGACAGCGGACACTTTTGCTGTTACACCAACATGGCAGCGTACGTATGCACGAGATTTTGTATAAATAAATTCAAAGACTCGATTACATTTATTCAGCGACGTTATCGAGTTAAAACAAAATGGGTAAGTAATGAGTTTGCAGTCATTTTCAAAATAAAAACAAGTTGGAAAATGCATATCTTAAGATGTTCTCGCCGTCCTCTATATTCCATTAGGCAGCAACAAGACCCAAGTTTCCAGCTACTGAACTTGCTCTGCACAACTTTGACACAACGTACAGTATGCAGTTAGGACACCTGTGGCCCTCTATTCGAGTTGCTATGCTGTGTGAACAAAAGTATGGAGCACTGATCAACAATTTCTCTTCAGAAGCTCATGTAATCACGGATTTAGAAGCTCAAGGATGTAGAGACTACATTAATATTGACTGTCCCAGAAATAAGGTAAATCAACTTTCACAGGACTCCACAACCTCACACAGAGATTCAACAGAGCTGGAACCTGCTGCTCTTCAACACAGTATAAGTCCTGATATCAAATGTCTTGTTTTTCCACAAGGGGACACATCTAGATTTAAGCCTGCGAGGTAAGAATTATTACAAATTCTAATTTACTCTATCTTTTCCTTAGTTATGTTTAATACGTCTGTCTTACTAACTTAGACCTGACGGCAGTGGTATATTGGGATATTACCTTCTGGATGCTGCTTCAGTGCTGCCTGTACTAGCGCTGGACGTACAGCCTGGAAACACAGTGCTGGATCTGTGCGCGGCTCCTGGAGGGAAGACCCTTGCTCTCCTGCAGAAACATTCAGTCGGTATGGAAATCATAATATCACCAAAGCTTTCTAATGGTAGAGATGCATATATGATGTGATATGCCTGGTTTTCTGTTTCAGATTATCTATGGGCGAATGACTTGTCAGTTTCCCGCACAGCAAGATTACGCAGGACTCTTCAAAGCTACGTGCCTAAAGAGTTACTGGATGAAAACAAAATCCACATCACATCCACTGATGGTCAGCAGTTAGGGCTGACCGAGGAGAAAAGCTTTGACAGAGTTAGTATTAGGCAAAATGTCTGGAGAAGAAGCACCTGTATTATGAAGTGAAAGGAGAATGTCATGTTCTACTAACAAAACAAATGTTGGGATTTAAATAGAATTACAAAGTGATTTGACAAAAAATGAGATTACATATAGCAAAAGCACTTATAAACAAAATAACACGTGAAAACTTGTTTATATATTTATTACAGATTTATTATACAACATTTTTAGATACATTATGATGTATATTGCAGCTTATTTAAAAAGGGTTGCATTAGAGATGTAGCCAACACTAGATAGTATGTACACTACCAATCAAATGTTTGGGGTCAGTATGATTTTCTTTCTTTTTTTAAAGCAAGCAATACTTTTATTCCGCAAGAATGCATTAAATTGATCAACAAAAAAAGGTGATAGTAAATACATTTATAATATTATAAAGTTTAAATAAATTCTGTTCTTTTGAACTTCTATTCATCCTGTTTTCCACAGAAATATTAAGCAGCACAGCTGTTTTCAACGTTGATGATAAGAAGAAATGTTTCTTGATTAGCAAATCAGAATGAATTCTGAAGGATCTTGTGACACTAAAGACTAGAGTAATGATGCTGAAAATTCAGTTTTAATGTCACAAGAATAAATTGTATTTTAAAATATAAAACCGTTATTTTAAACTAAAAAATATTTTACAGTATTATGTTTTTACTGTATTTTTGATCAAATAATATAGCATAAAAGACTTCTTTTGCAAACATAAAGTCTTGACGGTCCAAAGCATTTGGAGCTTTGTTGTACTTTAAAAGCAACATATATGTGTGCCTCCACGATCGACAATGGAGGTGGAGAACATGGTCCACTCGGACTCAATATCTCCAGACTCCCTCGGGATCCGGTCGAAGTTCTGCCGGAGGTGGGAGTTGAAGATCTCTCTGACAGGGGCTCGGCCAAGCGTTCCCAGCAGACCCTCACAGTGCGTTTGGGTCAAAAGTTGGGTCGTGGAGGCAAAAAATCGGGCCTGGGAGGAGTTTGGTGAGGCCATGGAGAAAGACTATCGGTTGGCCTCGAAGAGATTCTGGCAAACCGTTCGACGCCTCAGGAGGGGAAGCAGTGCCCTACCAACACTGTTTACAGTCGAGATGGGCACCTGTTGACCCTCAACTGGGGATATCATCGAGCGGTGGAAGGAATACTTTGAGGATCTCCTCAATCCCACCGACATGTCTTCCATTGAGGAAGCAGTGGCTGGGGACTCGAAGTGGACTCGCCCATCACCGGGCTGAAGTCATCGAGGTGGTTAAAAGCTCCTCGGTGGCAAGGCACCGGGTGGATGAGATCCGCCCTGAGTACCTCAAGTCTCTGGATGTTGTGGGGCTGTCTTGGCTGACACGCCTCTGCAACATCGCATGGCGGTTGGGGACAGTACCTCTGGACTGGCAGACCGGGTGGTGGTCCTCTTTTCAAGAAGGGGACCGGAGAGTGTGTTCCAACTATAGGGGGATCACACTTCTCAGCCTCCCCGGGAAAGTCTATGCCAGGGTACTGGAGAGGAGAATTCGGCCGATAGTGGAACCTCGGATTCAGGAGGAACAGTGTGGTTTTCGACCGGTCGTGGAACACTGGACCAGCTCTATACCCTTTTCAGGGTGCTGGAGGGTTCATGGGAGTTTGCCCAACCAGTCCACATGTGTTTTGTGGATTTGGAGAAGGCATTCGACCGTGTTCCTCGTGGCATCCTGTGGAGGGTGCTCTGGGAGTATGGGGTTGGCGGCCCCCTGCTCAGGGCTGTTCGTTCCCTGTATGACCGGAGCAAGAGCTTGGTTCGCATTGCCGGCAGTAAGTCAGACCTGTTCCCGGTGCATGTTGGACTCCGGCAGGGCTGCCCTTTGTCACCGGTTCTGTTCATAATTTTTATGGACAGAATTTCTAGACGCAGCCAAGGGCCGGAGAGTGTCCGGTTTGGGGACCACACGATTTTCGCTGCTTTGCGGATGATGTTGTCGTGTTGGCCTCCTCAAACCAGGACCTTCAGCGTGCACTGGGGCGGTTTGCAGCCGAGTGTGAAGCGGCTGGGATGAGAATCAGCACCTCCAAGTCCGAGGCCATGGTTCTCAGTCGGAAAAGGGTGGATTGCCCACTTCAGGTTGGTGGAGAGTTCCTGCCCCAAGTGGAGGAGTTCAGGTATCTTGGGGTCTTGTTCACGAGTGAGGAAGGATGGAAGCGAGAGATCGACAGGCGGATCGGTGCAGCTTCTGCAGTAATGCAGTCGATGTACCGGTCTGTCGTGGTAAAGAAGGAGCTGAGCTGTAAGGCAAAGCTCTCGATTTACCGGTCGATCTACGTTCCTACTCTCACCTATGGTCATGAGCTGTGGGTCATGACCGAAAGGACAAGATCCCGGATACAGGCGGCGAAATGAGCTTTCTCCGTAGGGTGGCTGGGCGCTCCCTTAGAGATAGGGTGAGAAGCTCGGTCACTCGGGAGGAGCTCAGAGTAGAGCCGTTGCTCCTCCACATCGAGAGGAGCCAGCTGAGGTGGCTAGGGCATCTATTTCGGATGCCTCCTGGACGCCTTCCCAGGGAGGTGTTCCAGGCACATCCCACCGGGAGGAGGCCCCGGGGAAGACCTAGAACACGCTGGAGGGATTATGTCTCCCGGCTGGTCTGGGAACGCCTCGGGGTTCCCCCGGAAGAGCTGGAGGAAGTGGCTAGGGAGAGGGAAGTCTGGGCGTCTCTGCTTAGACTGTTGCCCCCGCGACCCGGCCCCGGATAAGCGGAAGATAATGGATGGATGGATATATGTGTGTGTCTGTGTTTTACAGTGTTTACTCATGATTGCTACTCTGTCCTGTCATTGTATGTCATGTGTGGTGTCAGTTCTAAAATATCTAGCATTTGCTATCTAAACCCTGTGTGGTGTTCTGGTTAAAGCAGCCATTTCTGCCAAGCATATGGCAACAGCGCAAACACCATTCCAGGCATATCTGAGCATTATGCCATTACCTTATATTCAGCTTCCATCTTCTCACAGGTTCTTGTAGATGTTCCCTGCACCACAGACAGACACTCTGCAATGGTGGAGGAGAACAATTTATTTAAGAGGTCCAGGACCAAAGAGCGACAGAAACTTCCGCTCTTGCAAACACAGCTTCTTGTGTAAGTATTTTATTTATTAAATGTGAGGATTATATATATATATATATATATATATGTATGTATGTATGTGTGTATGTGTGTGTATATATATATATATATATATATATATATATATATATATATATATATATATATATATATATATATATATATATATATATATATATATATATATATATATATATATATATTTATATTTATATATATGTGTGTACAGTACTGGTCAAAAGTTTTGGTCACATTACTATTTTAATGTTTTTGAAAGAAGTCTTTTATGCTTGTCAAGCATGTATTAATTCGATTTTTTTTTTAAGTGTCACATGAACATTTTTATAACCTGTGATACTTTTTCAGGATTCTTTGATGAATAAAAGGTAAAGGTAAAAAAGCATTTATTTAAAATAGAAATGTTTTATAACAATATACACTACCATTCAAAAGTTTGGGGTCAGTAACTTTTGTTCTTTCTTTTTTGAAACAACAAATAATAGTTTTATACAGCAAGGATTTGTTAAATTGATCAAATGTGATAGAAATCTTTTCTAACAATATAAATCTTTACTATTTTAAATAAATGCTGTTTTTAACTATATTCATCAATAAATCCTTAAAAAAGTATCACGTTTTCCAAAAAAAAAAATTCAACATTGCGCATCAAATTAGCATATTTCATATTTGTTTTATGTCTTTTGAGGTAATATATGTGGAAGTTGCATAAAGACTGACTGAGAACTCTAATTAATCGGATATTTCTTCTCTGTCCAGGGCTGGGATCCAGGCCGTGCGCCAGGGTGGCCACATAGTGTACTCTACATGTTCCCTGTCCCAGCTGCAGAATGAGTGTGTGGTGCAACAGGCCATAAGTCTCGCTCAGGAGGAACTGGGAATCACAGTACAGGTTCAGGACCTCAGATGGTTCGCCCAACACTTTTCTGACACTTTCCACTTTGCGCCACAGTTAAGTGTCGGGGAGCTGGTTTTGCCACACCTGTGTGCCAACTTTGGACCTATTTATATGTGTAAATTACAGCGAATAAACTAGCATAAGCTGAAATGACATTGTCACACCGTTTTGCTCCAATAGTGCCCCTTAGTGACCAGACATGGAACTTTCTCTGACTATAATGCAAACCCACCTGGAAACATGTTACTGTTGTAAAGAAGATAATAGTCAGAATAATGTCATTATTAGATTTATTAAAGTTAAATCTGACACAACATAGTTTTGTTTTTCCCTTTTCTCATGGGGAAATTTGATGCCTGTTAATTTCGATTAAAACAAATGAAGGTTTATAAATAAATAGCAGTAAAGCATCTGTCCAGTGTAAAGTTGAATATTTATCCACTCGTGTGTAGAACAGTGAAAAGCTGAAGCCGTTGTTCCTGCTATGATGACAAATCAACTAAAAACAAATGGGTGAAATCATGAATGGAGCAATGGTTTTGAAAACTGAGAATCCTGTTAATTGTTATTCACATGTTTGGCCAGTAGGGGGCGTCGACGGACCGTTAAACAACTTGCTATTAGAGGTTAAAGTAGGCACAGATGAAACTGACAGTATGTATGTCTGCATGATACAAAGAAGAGACAGTACTGTGCCTTACTGTCATGCAGATTACTCTTTTTACAGTTATCTTAAATACTAAGCTAAATTTATATTAATGGAGTATATTTGCCTAAGGGTTCAGAGAAATCCCTTTACTGTTTAAAGATAATGAAATGGTTCTCATGTTGGCCCTTAAGCATATTGTTTACAGATCTGTTATACGAATGGGTAGTTGCATCAAGTCCTAAACTTTTTACTTAATAAGGGAGTGTGTATAATGTAGATGCTGTATAGTAAACTTTGATTTTAGGTTTTTCTTTTTGTGTGAATAATTTCAATGTTTTATTGAGTCTCAATTGATATGACATTGAATGCCTAATAATTATGTTCTTTACAATAGTTTCACATATCAGGACACTAAAGAATCTGCTTGAAATGACATAGCAGCTGTTCACCAACAATTTCAGACTGGAAAAATTGGAGTTTACATTCATATTATATACAGTCAACAATGTAGGCATTTTGATTTGAGTGTTCAGTAGTGTTTGTAACATTCATTTTAAGGATAAAGAATGTCCATGGGCAAGAACAACGCTCTTATGAATGCTGCATGGGCTGATGTGTCTGCGGCACTTCTGCTCCTAATGTCGACGCTCCGAGTGTGTCGTTTAGATTTGGCATCAGAGGAGTGTTTTGTTTTCTGGTAGCGTATAAAAGGTTCAATTTTCCCCCAGTTGTCCGTGAACCTTGCGTCTATTCCGGGCAATGTAGCATGAAAAGGTGTGCGCATTTTAGGAAGAGGGGCTGACGAGAGCCATCGACTCCCCGCTATCATTAAGCTGCTCGGAAACTGTTCCATCGGTGCCATAGTCGAGATTGGCCGAGCAGTCGTTTACTCGCCGGCTTCTCGTTGAACATTAAGGACGCAAGAGGATACTAAAATGGGATGCTTTCCCCTCGTTTTCCCCTTCGCCTTTTATTCCACAGATGAGTGCAGATAATTTTCGGTGCGATTGTGAGTGATTACTGTATTACCGCGGTAATATAGGGTTATTTGGGAATGCAAAGAGAATTAATGACACATAAAAACTATTTTTGCATTGACTGCCTCTCTCGGCCGGGATATTTCTCCATGCCTGCATCTTGTGATTACCTAAACGTATTGTAAATATGTGTTTCCTATGGGCTTTTACATAAATTTACATTTTTTAACACTCAGGAGACAGAGGGACCATTAGGGACGAGTTCTTTTCATCTATACGTTTTATTCATTATTGACTTTGACACTGCTGAGGATGCTGGCATCTGATCATTTGGAGAGCACCTTTCCAATGATGTAAATCGGGCGTAGATCTTTGTAATGACAGAAACATGTCGGGAATACCGTCCGGACGCCGGGGCCTTATAATGACGGAATCTCAGATGTCCGTAGGTGGGTGGAAGTCATAACAGCTTCCCATGGAAAAGGCAAACATGAGTGTTTTGTGTGGGGGAAAAAACAACTTATGATTCAATCTCACACAGCTTCTTGCCGAAACTTTTGTGAGGTTTGCTTCAAAGCTGCAGGGCCCCTCACAAAGGTCATCATGCTCACCCTTTTGATTTCATCATTTGTATATGAGATTAATGCACTGATTGATTACTGATATACTACAGTTACACACACAAAAATGAAAATGATCAGTCCAGTATAGCCTTCTTTCTTAAGTGGAACACAAAAGATAGTCTTTAAAATATTTGACAATGAAAGTCAATGGGGTTCATTGTTGTTTTGGACTTGGTCACATATCTTCTATTGTGCTCCAAAGAAGAAACTAAGTCATTCAGGTTTTTAACGGAGTAAATTCTCATTCAGAACGAATCATTTTTGAAAGAACTAACATTTTAAATGACATACATTCTCTCTGGATCAGTAAATGGCATCTTAAGACAATAACTTGAGCTCTGTCACCATAAACCTCATTATGTTCATATTTTTTAAGAGATATTTAGTGTCAACTGCCTCCAGTACTCACACCTTCAGATGCACGATGCCATGGATATCAGTAGATCTCTGTACTCCATGTTTGTTCTAATGTCCACAAGCTGTTAACACCGTATTCACATAAATGTAACGGCTGACCTTAGGCGCTTCAGTGATAAGGTATCTGATTGTTGTAGGTGGCGTGAAGGTCTGGCCTAAGGCGTATCCTACTGTGGGTGTCTGTGGTATGAGTCGCATATCTTAAGAGCCCAGCATGAGGCCTCGGCCTAAGCACTCACTCTTCAGACTGTGGATCAAGGGTGGACTAGCCTCAGGGGCTTTTCACGATGGGACAGTCGACTTAAGGGCCAGATGTCGAAGCCAAATATTTGTGCAACTTAATTATACAAATAATTAATTTGTATAATTAAATCACTAATATGTAATGTTTTAAAATATAATCCTTTGAACTCGATTCTATGATTTCATGGTGAGTATTAAAATATACCTCTGAAACATTTGTGTTGTTTAATCAATGTAAAAACATAATTTCCTTTAAGACACATAAAGTGAAATAAGAATTTATTCATTACAAAATAAAATGGTGATGAAAAATAATTACTGTGACGTCAAAACTGAATTTTCAGCATCATTAAACCAATCTTCGCATAATCCTTCAGAAATAATTCTAACATGATGCTCAATAAACATTTCTTAATATTATGTTGATAACGATTGTGCTGCTTAAAAAAAAAGGTGGTACACTTTAAATGTTGTAAAAATAAATTTGAGCAAGAACAAATTAAATTGAAGGTGACAGTAGAAATGTATAATGTTTCAAAAGATTTCAAATGAACGCTGTTCATCGCTTTTCACTTTCTATTCATCAAATAGTCCTGAAAAATGCAGGCCATCGTGGTTTCCACAAAAATATTAAGCAGTACGTAAGACCGTAGCCTAACGACTGCTGAAACTTAAGCTTTGTCATCACGTGAATACATCAAAGGTAACGTTACATCTTAAAATGTATTCAGATAGTAAATTGTTATTTTAAATGGTAATATTTCTCAATATTACTTTTTTACTCAAATAAATGCAGCCTTAGTCAACTCAGGAGACGTCTTTCAAAAACATTTTTTTAAAAATCGCAGGCCTAATTACTCCGCTATAGTGTTCATTAGCTGTGGTCCAGTCCAGTGTCCACCTCTGCGGTGGATCCGTCATTACTGATGCGATGCAGCATTCAGATAATAACAGTTTAAAATTCTGCTGAAGAAGCGTTCTACGAACCGTCCCATGATGCTTAGCGCGAATTACCACACCATACATCTTCTCGCTTAATCTACCATTAAGAAAATAAATCCTCGCGGGCAACGGCCGTTTCAATACATTTTTGCCCGGGATTGTCTGCTTTCCTTAAGTCTCGCACAGTAGCGAAGTGTCTCGCCTAACTCTCAAGTGTCCGGTGGAGACTTAATCCATATGACTGTGTCCTGCATTCAAAGAGCGCTGAGCTTCCCTCCGCATGCCCACAATGCCACTCTCCCCGTCTGAAAGGTATGTGTAGTGTGGCATTGATGTGTAATTACGTGTGACTGAAACAGCGCTTTGGTGACAGGCTCTGGAGTGCTGCGGTTGGCTTGGGTGAGCTCTCCCCAGAAAAGAGGGGTTTTCTTTGCCCTTAAGAGGATTAAGTGGGGTTGTGATAACAGAGGGATAAAAAGGGGAGAATTGAATCAGAAAAGAGAGCTGGGACCAAAGAGGCGACTTCTCGCAAGCGAGTTCAAACACCTGTTGTCATCGTCCCGTCATCAGTGCGTTCTCATCTCCGTTGTATAGGCTGCTCCTTTAAAGTCACCATGAAATAAAAATGAACAGTTCTTATTTTTATGGAATATTGCTATATATACTAAATGATTTATCAACCTGTCACCCACGTGAGATCGCAGCAATAGCAAACCACAACCATCCAATCAGTTCCCATGGACAAAATCAAGTCCCGCCCTACATTTTTCTTGTTCGAGAAGCCATGACTTATATATTGCTATATACTATGAAAGCTTGTTCCGCCACAGAAAAAAAAGAAAAGGTAATTGCTATATATATAGCAAAATATACAGAAATGCGAGTTTACAATTCTGACTTTATAACTCGCAATTGCGACTTTATCACGCAATTCTGACTTTATATCATGCAATTCTGACTTTATATCATGCAATTCTGTCTTTATAACGCAACTGTGACTTCATCACGCAATTCTGACTTTACAACACGCAATTGCAATTTTATATCACGCAATTCTGACTTTATAACACGCAATTCTGACTTTATAACACACAATTGTGACTTTATAACACGCAATTGCAACTTTATATCACGCAATTCTGACTTTACAACATGCAATTCTAATTTATAACACGCAATTGCGACTTTATAACACGCAATTGTGACTTTTTCAAGCAATTCTGACTTTATAACACGCAACTGCAACTTTATATCACGCAATTCTGACTTTATAACACACAATTGTGACTTTATAACGCAATTGCAACTTTTTCAAGCAATTCTGAATATAACACGCAATTGCGACTTTATATCACGCAATTGTGAGATGAAAAAGTCGCAATTATCTTTAAAAATGTTTTATTCTGTGGCGGAAATAAGCTTCTAATATACACATCACAATAAGGAAGAAAAGACTGTTGCAATTTTAATTTCATGCTGACTTAAAATATTTTGGTCACACTTTAGATTAGGGTCCAATTCTCACTATTAACTAACTACGACTTTTGCCTCAATAAACCACTACTGCGTATTAATAGTTAATAACGTAGCTGATCAGTTTAGGTATTGGGTAGGATTAAGGGATGTAGAATATGGTCATGCAGAATAAGGCATTAATATGTGCTTTATAAGGACTAATAAATAGTCAATATCATTGCATACTAATAAGCAACTAGTTAATAGTGAGAATTGGGCCCTAAACTAAAGTGTATATTTTAACACATTCATTTAAGTTCAGGTTTAACATGCATTAGTAGTTAGCATGTTTAGTTTTCCTGCTAATTTCTGAGTGAGCCGTATTGGTTTCCAGGAGTTCTTTGATGTGTATCTGAACAATGTGCTGTTAGAGAGATTTACCTCAGCTGACAGCTTGGAGAGTATGTGGCAAAATTGCAGTGCCAGCGGGCTAAAAGAATGCTGAGAACAGGATTAGGATCATATTCTGGCACTGCCTGTCACTTCCTCAATGGGCTGGGGTTCCTTATGGTGGCAGCTTTCATTCTCCATGCAGCTAAAACCAAAAAGGAGAGCATGAGGGAAAAAAGTTCTGATTGAATGGTACACTGTGATTTTTATGCTAGGCATTCTTGAGGTCCATTTTGTGCTTGTGCGTGTCTGTAAAGGACTGTCTGACGGTGACACCTGATTAAACACTAAGGTGAATTTAGAAACCGCTTAATAATTGAATTTGGATGCTGCCGAACTTAGCAGTAACTATTTGTTTTGGTACTGTGGCATTTCAGTTAATCATTTAAATTGCCGCACATAGCAGGCTTCATTTCCAAGCATGCAATTTAATGTCAGTGTCTTAAATCATACTACAAGATTAACAGAAAATGCTTGCCGATCTCATTACATGAGTTAGTAAAGAGAACTTGACCTTGTTGTCACATAATCTGTGTCAAACCCCTGGAGGCGGTTTGTTTTTGCTCTCAAAACTAGATAATAGCGATGCTATTTATTTACACTGTTGACTTGCTCGGATGTTTAACTGACAAGTTGTTTGCTGTTTGCATGTTGGTGTTCATTTTTTCATAATGAATCATTCCGCCCTCCCATGTGTGTTTTGATCTACTCAAAAGGTTGAATGTTAGAACGCATTACAATCAGCTGTATTTAAATATGGCATAGGCACTTTAAAATGCAGTTAGCAGCCCCATCAAGGGCACTGAGAACACGGTGGCGGTGGCATCAAGCCTCTGGTAAAATGCACACAGAGGGGGAGACCCTCTTTATGTGAGCAAAGGGCTTATGCATTTTGACAAACCACACTGTTTAAGATATAATAGCGGCATAATCACGGCCCCAGGCTGTCATTCTTCAGCATAATGGCCTGCTTATTCATCTGGGATGGCTTATGTCCCCACAACGATTTTATTTCCCAAGATTACCTTGTTTTCTTGCTCTCCTCACTCTCATTTCCTTGTTTTCTGCCGTCCTACCTTTTAACGTCAGCTTATTTTTAATAAATAATCCTTACAAAATAATTGAAACCTTTCAAATTAATTGATCAGTTTAGCACAGTCACAGTCTCATGTGGTATTTTGAGGATAAACGAGAGAAAATAAATATACAGTATGTATTTATAAAGATGTCCAAGCAATGTTTTATTGAAGTTTTATTTTACAAGTTTTTTAATCTACAATTGACATAGGGAAATATGTATACTTCTGGAACACTCTCCACCAATATAGGCTACAAATTCACCACTTTGTGTGATGATGTGAGTGACTGTATATTGATGTCCACAGTGACAATGAAAGAGTTACATAGACGACCAGACTGTATAGGTTAAATAATCTGGGGGAGACGCAGACGGGCGGTGCGGCCCACCCAGTACAATCTTACAAAGGGACAGCTACCAGAATCATCACAGGGTTAAAGTCTTCTCAGTCTAAAACATAGAACTTTTACATTTGCCTTACCAGTAAACATTTATAGATAAAGACTTTGTATTTTACATATTAAAATACTTTACAAACACAATGAGAGCTCAGCACTGAGATGGAAAGAATGAGCAGAGAAGGGGGGGAAAAAGCTGCCGTACATGGAAGTGCTTTGCTTTCCACTGGAGAACTTCTCCTGTTCTGGACTGTCCGGCATTCAACCACTATTCAGCATTGTTTCCTGTTGCAACATTTATATGCACGCAAGCACTAGTTTTCTTGAGAGTATTTTCCCTTTGAGTGTTAATATGGCAATCTCCAATGATATGCATGGTCTATAATTGCATTTCTTCCTCTGCCCGAGGCTACATGTAATTAAAAGCTTTGCATATGTAGTCAATGAAATCATTTCCTCATTACCCAACCATCCTCAATTTACCGTGGTTTAATCCTGACCATTAAGCAGGTTAGGTTTAATTAATCTATTTAGTTGTGCAAGATTTACATTTACAAGGTAATTTGTGTAATGTGTAATTTGAGAACCACGATAATTAAATTAAAAGAAAGTTATTTTCCAATTCTGGTATTTAGTGCATGCAGCTGGCTAAGGTCCTCTCCGAAAAAGTGCTTATATCAAACATCTACGCTCATCCAAAACATATAAATAACACTAAATCTAATCCAGGGCCTGTCTGTATTTTTAAGCAAAACTGACAAATGTAATATGCTTCATCATTTCACTGCCTGCCTCAAAATAACAAGCCCTCTAATATTTGCAAATGAGTCAGATTTAATTTGCCTCTTCTGAAAGCAACTTTAGTAGTCAGGAGAACACTTTCTTTTTAATTATTATTTTTCCAAGGATTGACTCTAACTTGAGAAGTCCAGGTGGCATGTTGGTAGTGGTAGAGAGATGTTCCCTTGCTCAGGTAGTTTTCAGATTCCTGCTCAGTTGGGCATCGTGTCCAGGCCCAGTGATGCCGCGTGCTGCTTGGCCCGCAAGCGTAGGTTCTCAATGCTGGTGGTCTTGCTGTTGTGGCTAGGAAGGCCTCCAGAGGACTGCAGCAGGGGGCTGTTCCAAACCTGTTGCGCGTGGTGGGATAAAGACTGATAGTAGGACTGGCAGGGGAGGGAGCCCAGGGGCGCTGGCATGTTGACGTTCATGCCCAGGTACGGTATAGACGATGGGGTTGCCATGTCGAAAGACGGATAGTGAACCAAGTTGTTGGTGGCGGCCATGTGCTGGCGAAATTGCTCCTGCAGACGGAAGAGGCTGAGCGGAGACGAGGAGTAAGAGTGACTCTGTGAGATCCCGCTGGTCACCCCGCTGGAGGAAGATGAGATTGCCGGGGAACCAAGAGGAGAGTCTAAGGACAAAAAGTTGGATTGTCAAGATTTAGATAGGAATGTGAAAATTTCTGGTATTTTTATGCATCCTTTCACACTTAAAAATAAAGGTTCCAAAAGAGAGTTTTCACAGTGATGCCACAGAAGAACCATTTTGGGTTCCCCAAAGAACCTTTCAGTAAAAGAACCATTTTTTTCTAAGTGTGCAAATAAACATTTGAATAATCTAAAAAAACTTTTTTCCCCACTATAAAGAGCCTTTTTTGCCATGGAAAGGTTCTTCATGGAACCATCAATGCCAAATATTTTTTTCAAAGTTACATTTGTGGGCTTTTTTGCCTTAGGACAGTAGGAGGACAAACAGGAAATGCTGAGAGAGGAGAATTGGATTCCTGGAATCGACCCGGGACTCAAACTCGGCTGCCCAAAGTGCAACAGCACTGTGAAGCGCTTGCCTACACGGATAGCTCCAACAAGAACCTTTATTTTTAACAGTGAAATGAAATTGAAGGAGCAATACATAGTAATATATACCTGGTTTGGGGCTGAGACGTTTGCAAAGAGGGGAAAGGTTTCCAGGTGCTGGTTCTTTCTCAACCTTCAGATCTTCTCTGTGCTGCTTTATCTCCTCCTCCTTGTCGGTTGCATTGTCCTCTGTGGCCGACTCGCTGCCTGACTGCTCTGCCGATGTCACGTTAAGCTCAACACTAAGTTCTGATGCCAGTGCATGGGGAGCAGCCTCTGCTTCCATGGAGGAGGAAGAAGAGGATGATGAAGGTGGCTGGTTCTCAAGAGTTAAGTTGGAGGGGGTGTCATCTTTATCGCTTGTCCCTAGGGCTCCATCTGTGGAGACGTCTTTCTGCTTCTGCAGTTGCTCTTTTTGGAGGCTTCGCTGCTTCTTACGAAACTTTGCACGGCGGTTCTTGAACCATACCTGATGATCAAAAGGCAATTTATTTATAGAAACATGATGAATAATGTGTCTGTGGACATTGTAAACGGTTAAATGTGGAATAAATGTCTTACCTGCACACGTGCCTCAGGTAGGTTGGTGCACATGGCCAGGCGCTCCCGCATCACAACATCAGGATAGTGCGTTTTCTGGAAAGTCTTCTCCAAAGCCTCCAGCTGCTGGGCCGTGAAAGCGGTGCGACTGCGGCGTTGTTTGCGATGTTGAGAGCCGTAGCGAGCCTCGAGTATGATATCTTGAAATGTACAGCCGTTGGAAGAGAAAAGACACGGCATATTTAATTCATTGTACAATCACAATACATTTGTCTGTTAAAAGGGAGAGGGAGAGAACGCACTTACCAGCCAGTCTCTCCGCGAGGGTGAGCGCGTGAACGGACGGCCGGTAATCAGGCGCGTGCTGCGCTTGTTGCGCCGCCTGTTGATGCAGGTTGTACATGGCGCTCAATGAGTTCATGGCGTGGAGAGAGTATCCGTTCACTCCGTAGTGTTGCATGATTCAAAAATATCTGTAAAAGAGCAGGATTGCGAGTATAACAAAGAGCGTTCTATGGTGATCCAATCTCCCACATTGAGGCCTGACATAAAGCAAGTCAAAATAAAAGTTTGGGAATCTCAAAAGTAAGTTTTGAGACCATACATTTAAACGGCAGAAGAAAAGCATTCGATAACCATATCGTAACCATAGCGAAATAACTGACACTTTAGCGCCTAGATTTGCAGCACTTGTCATGATTGCGGCTATAAAATGAATGACATATATTTTCTTAAAATGCCTTAAAAGATTTAGATAATAATTCGCATATATGATCAGGCCTCAAAAAGATACTAGACATTCGTTTATTTGTCCTCTACATTACAAACGCAAATCCATGCATTCATTAGCCTACATTTTATTAAAACAAATATTTAATTAACATTTCCTATATGATATTTTTATAGCCTACGCCTAGTGATGTAGGCTATAATCAATCAATTGGTTGTCAGTCTTATAGTGAGACTGTGAGAGTGTCAAAAGCGCATTCGAAAATCCGCTTACAGGACCGGAACTGTGTTCATTAATATCCAATTATTGTTTTGTCCAATCCATTAGTCATACACAAGGAATTAATTGGTGCAATTATCACTTGTTTACCTAATGAGCTCCGACTTATGCTTCGCCTACTACATTAGATAGCCTATATAATTTCAGAGGCAAATTACCGTAGCAAATCCTTTAAAAACAGTTGTCAATGAATCATTGATTGATTTTAGTGAGATCTACTTAAGCAATGAACGAATGTTTCGATAAAGACGTAGTAATTCTACCAGTTTTGTAACCGAAAATTAATCTTATCTATGCTAATTATAATACTTGGAATGCCTATATTCTAATTGCAATATTTACAATTTACTGATGCATTTCCAAATGTATCCATGAGGTCCATGTTTCTCCAGTCATTTTTCACAGCCAGTTTAAGATTTCCATGGATAAAATGAAAGGCTCCAGGACACGATTAGATATGTATTAGTATAGAGGTGGTTGACAGGCACGAATATCTCCGAGGCCAATGCAGTGCGAATTATTAAGAGAAAGTATATGCTCCCGCTCATGCCGGGTATCCAGGGATTTCTAACAGCCTCGAGTTTTAAACTAAATTGTATTTCCAACCAGCACTTAAATTGTGTGTTATTTACTTCGATTTTAAATTCAATGCATGGAACTAAATGTCTAAAACAAGCATAATTTATCTAAATCATATTACATTAAAATCTCTGACAATTATAGTTTAATTGTTGAGAAATTATGTAGAAAACAATGAGTGGAGTTTTATGTGATATTTCGATGTAAACAATACAATAGGCCTAAATGTAGCTGAATTTCTTTGGGAAAAGAAAAATGTATTTTGTGCCGTTCAATAAGATCAATTACAATACATTTCCATAGTAGGCCTACACTATTTAAATCAATCAATTTCCATTAGTTCCTCAGTTATTGTTCATATTTTAACAATACAAATAATAATCAAATTGCCATTGTTATACCACCTATTATTATTATTATTTCTGAATGTGTTTTGGTTTAAGTAATATTTTGATTAGTTAAGTTCCCTTTATTTGATAAATGCATGGCTTTCTTGTGCAGTTAACAGGACATTCTCGTTATATGCCTTCAGATAGAACTTACGGAAGCAAGTTTGTTTGGAAGATTTGTTTAAAGGTTTGTATTTGCGCTCTTGCCGTATTTATCCGTTTTAGGCCACCAAAACGCGTTGTACCCTCCTCAGCGTGGAAGCTTATGACACCCGGAGTGCCCATTCCCAGACTATTAAGCCAGTGTCTGATGAATGTGATCAGAGGGCAAGAGGGAATAGTTTAATTCGCTTGGACAGAAGGTGCTTTGCTAAACATTTACTTTTCTCCCCCAAGTATTTGAACTGAATGGGGTCCGTTTCTCTCCCTCCCTTCTCTCGCGGCCCCTTATCCCATCGCCCCGGGGCCACGTTTTGGCTGAGATGTATGGCTTCTCTGCGGGTAAAATATGCATGTTGATCCCCATTTGGGTCCTCGTCTAATGGAAGTGCAAATAGGTTTCGACTGTGGAGACCTCCATTTATCATCACCGCTGACACGGACGGACGTACAGTGTGGCTTATGTGTGTGTGTGCGTAGGCTACATGGCTTCAAGAAATGCTCGCGTGTGCTTATGTGTCCAAAGAGATGTGTTATAGGCCTATATCAACTTTAGTATTTTACTTTTCGTTTAGTTCATTGTCATTCCAACCATAGGCTACATATGGTTGTTATAGCTTACATTTAACCCCAAAACGATCAATAAATACACAGAATACACATTTTAAAATAGTAATAGCCTAACATTTGACCAGTGATCAATGCAATAGTGATTTAGTGCCACCATATAATAGGCTAATAGGCCTGATAATGTATAATTTACCGTTCACTTTTGCGAAATATTCTTTCAAGCGTAGGCCTATGACTTGCTAAACGTCAAAATTTCGCCGCAGGCCAACTGATATTTAGCACAAAGGGCATCTTATTTGAATACTGTGTCTCGCTGCTATTGTGCTCCGTTCATCCGCCTGTTACTGCTGCGGGCAGTGTGACACTCCATGCTTCGATTATTAAAACCTCATTATGCAAATTGGCATGTACAGTGCAACTTTTTGATCCGACTAAATTAGGAAAAATGTTAACGTTAAAAACCCATTTGACCCGGGGGGACTATTTATCGTGTCTCGCATGACATTTTATATTGTCAATCATATTTTTGTATCCCTCACTGTCAAAGGCCTCCAACAGATAGCCTATAGTCAACTCAGAGAGGTTTTTCCTACACAATTTCAAAGTTGAACTGTCCCCTCTTCAAATGTATTTTAACCGAATTTAATAATTATGAATATAGAAAAATAACAGTTTTGTCATAGCCTGCTCTTACGTTATGGCACTACTGTGAAATCAAGTAAGTTAAAAAATCTGAATTCAGTCCGCTGTTTTGGCGCATGTTTAAAGTGTTTTACTCTGTAAACAATTTTTTTTTTTAAATTTCAGAGTGGATCATGTTTTGTCTCTTTCACACATACACCTTTTTTTCTAAATTATTATTAGTCTATTATTATTATTTTGATCTGAATTACAACTATGCATCTCAGAAAAATACTTAGGATAGCCTATTGTAATGGCCCAAATTTTAAATTAATATAGGCTTATTTGAAGAGAAAAGAAAAGTTGAGGAACTGCCAACACTAAATTATTTTAACTATTTCAGACAGCCTATTAGCCTATACAAATCTGACCGATTTAAATATTTCTGTTGTTTTTTTATTAGTTTATGGCATAGCTAATTATTTACAATTGCATAAACAATTCGTCTCTTACCTCAGTCGTGTCCTTTATCCAGTATCTTACAGCGTCACTTGATATGTTGTTGCTTGTAGCTCGGAGTATTTCCCAGATGTCCTTATCGCGTTTCTCAAAGTCTAAGAGCCCATTCAAATGTATCCGCTAAGTATCAAGCGCCTCCAAATCGTTCCCTGCGCGCTCTTCTCAACACATTGCGTCCATCTATTGACACGAGCTTTGAGGAGGGATTTTAAAGAGCTCCGCGTAACATCAGCGAGGCTTGCTACTGGTCCTTGAAGCTGTCAATCAAAGCTCGACGGTATTTTTCTGGCTGCGTGTGGACTCCGAGCCAATTGACCCTTTACTTAGGAGTCTTAAATCACGCACTTGAAAGCACTAATGCCCACTCATAAAGTATTTTGCTTATAAACAGTAATATGCAAGTGTGAGAGTAAACAGAAAATATTGACACCGATGGGATTAAGAGTTTAAAGCAGGAGCAGAAGAGAAACGCGTTTATAGCGCGCAGAGTTTGATTACGTGTCCTAAATTTTATTTAGTGGGGGTTAATGGGTTTTTAAAGGAGCAAACAAATTTGACAATTTTACATGGAGACAAAGATTTTATTTAGCTTTATTTTATTTTTTTGCTTGATTTTAGGATTATAATTTGTTAACGCTATAGCTACACGCAAGGGCATTTTCTCGGAATAACAGCAGATCTATGACTATATTTTAGTCAGTTTTGCCAAACTTAGTAAATGCCAATGCTTTCTCATATTGTTCTCACGCATTGACAGCTACCTCATGAACATAAGAATATTTATATAAAGGTCACGGTCCCAAGAGTTTTTTTTTAGACAAACGAATATCTCATGCATTGGTTTTGTTTGCTTTTGGGCTTTGTCATGCCACTGCAGGAGAGACTGAAGGGACTTTAGAGATCTCTAATAGATGCCAGGCTACTGCCTTCACAATCTCTCCCGGCCTTGAAGGATTTGGGTGAGGATAAGGGGAGACAAGACGCTATTTCAGCCTCCAAAAAACCTCTGTCTTGAAATGACTGCCGGTAAGAGGATTAAAACAATAATGCCCTTCTCTTCTTGAAGGGTTTTTAGAAAAGATTTCTTCTCCCGGAGCAAAACCGTTTAGGTTGGAATTAAGGGCAGCGCAAAGTAGCCTTTTAATGTAAAGCTTGCATAATTTGTTAAAGATGCTCGCAGAAAGCGGGCCAGGGTGAAAATCCCTAACTGAATTTTATCTCTGACCATAATTATCATCTAGGGGAATTTGAAACGAGTGGAAATTGAATGGAACTGAATAGTTGGTCTCTTTTTACACATATTTGTCGTTTAAAAATGATATGGGTGTTGTCGACTGTAAGATGATGAACTGGTCCTGCAACGTTTCATGCTAAACGCATGGTTTACAGTCTAAATTATTTTTCTGTTTAATTTAATATTTATTATAAGCAGCAATAAATCAAACCGTGCTAAAAACCACTTAATTCTGTAATATAACATTAACATGAGTTGCTCGTATCTAATTGATTTCTTGGGGAAAATAATGTTGAATTTCGAATTTCACGTTTTTCGGAGCCATTGAAATATAATATTATTCTCCCCGATCTGCTCTTTTGTCATTTTTAAGCACACAAGACCAAATAAATGACAATAGGCTAATTAGCCTAATAATATAAATAAATATTTCACTCATTAGAAATAACAAATGCATGTAAAAAATCCAAATGGATAGGATTTTATTAAGTTTAAGTTTTTTAAATCGAATATCATCTTTTAAATATGCTCATTACAAGTTAGGCTATTTGGGTGCCATTATCAAAGACGCTTCACTCAGCTAATTATTAGCCTATTATTAATAATTGGTAGGCCTATATATATATATATATATATATATATATATATATATATATATATATATATATATATATATATATATATATATATATATATAGCCTATATTTTTACTTTTACCTTTCTGGAACCAAACCTGTGTCCTTTCCCATCATTTCTCCCCACTTGTTTTTTTTGGGGTTTTTTTAATGCTCTGAGAAAGAAAGAGGATTAACTTGTGAACCGATGGAAATAAGAACTTTAACGGGAGGTAAATCTGGGCAATGTCTCTTTGTGAGAAGCGTTTCTAAAGCAATTAAAGTGAGAAAGAATTCCTCTCAGCGCCTCTTCCTTAAATCTGCTTAAACGAGGACTACTGTCCAGCACATCTGAGGGCTTTAAATGCCTTCCATTTAAAGTGCCACAGAGAGAAACCCACCTTTTAGAGCTGCAAAAGAAGCCCCCGGTCCAGTTTTACTCCAAGTAATTTTATTTTGCTGCCCTCTCGTGTGTCTATTCACGTTTCTATTGCGGTGCTGGATATAGTAATGTATTAAAACAGAATCATGTACGACACTGCGATTATACGAGGAATCTGCCATTTGAATTTAGTCTATAGCCACTAAAACCGACGAGGATCATTTTATTTCGAGCGAATCCGGCTGCTTTTCACGAAACGAGGGAAGCTATCTTATAAACGAGTCAATCATGTCGCTGGCTTTTATTTAAACTTATGAATTTACCACTGTCCCGTAGTTTTAGGAAATAATGAAATAAAAGCATTTGGTGTCAAAGCGCGAGATGGTTGTTATTAGCTAATTAATAGACCTAATGATGTTTCTGCAACTTCATGAATACATTACGTTTGCAATCCACAAAGCTGTAGCCTCTCAGGCTCAATCCAAGGGTATTTCAGCATCTGTTCTTCCCAGAGCAATTAATCATTTTGATGTATGGTTTAAAATCGACTGCTTCCAGGAGACCTTTTTGACAAGAATAACAAAGCAATTTGCCAGGAGCCATCTCTTAGACACGTTATTAGCAGCACCTTCGTCTCAAAACCGCCTTTTTCCCCCTTTTACTAAATTAGATACCTGTATTAAAGGAGCAGTGCTACTTTTTAATTTATTTTGATTTCTCCACTGATACCTCTGGAAATCGCATCATTCGTGACAAGATCCCAGGATCTTCTTAACAAATCCCCATGCTAAAAGTTTTTGACCTGTCAGCTCTGTCAGAAGCTGTGCCCCTCTTATTCTCTCTCGTTCTCCATCTCTTTACTGTCTTCAGCTCTCCCCCTCTCTGTATTTCTTCTCTCTCTCTCTCTCTCTCTCTCTCTCTCTCTCTCTCTCTCTCTCTCTCTCTCTCTCTCTCTCTCTCTCTCTCTCTCTCTCTCTCTCTCTCTCTCTCCGTCTTACTCACTTTGGCCCGGATCCCCAGCACAAGGGGCCCCATTGTATAGTCCTAATCCAGAAGCAACACAGCTTTAGCGACATGGAGGGATAAAAGGCCCATCAAGCCCACAACTTTATGGGGGCAAATCTCTACCTAATCCCTCGCTTTATCTAAACAAAAGCCCCTCTCTCCTAATCCACCTTCACTGCAAAAATAAAAAGAAAAGGAAAAAACAAGAGGCGCTAAAAAAATCTCAGGCTTGAGTTGAACTGTGAGTTAAGAACCAGGAGTCATTTTCCTAAAGAAACTAACCGCTTCTGACAAGCTTCTGCTACTGACATAAGTAAAAATGAAGCCCATGGACACAGTAGTGAGATAGACGGATGAATAACTAAAGGTAAAGAGAAGTTTTCACACTAGTTCCTCATACAGCCAGTGTTCGCTTATTCTAAAGAGAAAGCAGATTACAATTGTTTTTCATAAATTTTTTATGACATGTTTTGAAAAGTCAGTCAATCAATAAAGGTTAATGGTCAAGTCCTTGAGTTCAAATGTCTTTGACATTTATGTCCATTTATTATTATGAAATTATCTAATTTAAATGAATATTTTCCCATGCTATTGTAATTCTAGTGTTGCAAATGCTTTTCATAATTAATAAGGTGCTTTGATTATTTCAATAGACTGGACTCAGATGAGATCATTATCCTCAGTATGGGTGCTGTTGGCTATAATTGGGTAATTAAGGGGATAAAGTGGCTGCTCTTCCTCTTTAGTGCTTTGATGACTATTGAGTGAAAGAAGCAGCTTCTAATAAAACACAATGAACAGCAACCTGCATGAATTATTGGCCACTCATTTATATTGTCTGTCTACCTTCAGGAATATTTATATAGCTGTAGAGAACCTGTAGAGTTTCACAGTGGCTTTTGAAAGCAGATCTTTTTTTTTTTTTTTGCCTGAGAGCATTATTCTAATAGTTCCAGCTAATTGGCAGAGGCATGCGTATTTTAAGGCACCCAGTCAGTTTGATTATATTGATGACCTGACATCCTGATATTTCAACAGCAGACAGCTGTGGCGTGGGTTCGGCGGCATTTACAGATCACCTCAGATATGTACGATTAGTTGATCGGCCCGTTGCTAAAAGGGATTGGCGCACACACTTAATACAAGCAAAGTCCTCTTTCAGATAAAAAGATGGGTTCAAAAGTTGCAAATCTGCCCTCGACAACAATACGCTTCCCTATTAACTCCTTGCCCCTGAGTATGGATTGCTCTCCGTTGCACGACTACAACATCTGTCTTTACTTTGGCAAATCCCTCTGTATCAGCTCTGGGCTTTGTACTATCAGTCAGTAATCTGGCTCTCAGCACTCTATGCGTATTGAGGCACTTTGGCGAAGAGGTTTAAAACATGACCCAGGATTCGAAATAAGCGGACTCCCTGCTTCTGACTGAAGTTTTCATCATCCTCTCAATGAGTAGCTTTAAGAGGATACCTGAGAAGAACCGTTAGCACTTCAGTCATAAGCACCCACACTGGATCCGTGCTTGGCGGTCTTATCCTTTAAGAAATGAAATAGTCTCATAACCTGTTTCATGAGCGCATTTTTGCCGTTGTAGATGATGAGAAGCGATCGAGTCGGCAGGGGGGACGATGACTATCTCAGGTGCCTGCCGTCCACACGACCGGCTTTAATGCGCCTCCGGCCGAGCGAGTAGACAGTGACTAGGAGGTGTTTGCGTCCTCAATGTGTTACATTACATTGCGCAGAGATGTCGCCGTCTGTAAAATAGCTATAGCTAACCGCTGGTCCTCAGCTAAATGCTTCAACAATGCAGTTCTGTTTGATGAGCTCTTCACAGGGGTCCCCATTTAGACCTTATGGCAGCATCTCCCTTTGGCACCCACACCTTAACGGAGCTAATACTCTTTTAATAGCGTAAACAGAGAGAACAATTGACTCATTAGAGAGTCAACTAGGCAAATCCACCACAATCTATTGAAAATGCTGGAGAGGGTGGCTCCCGCATTAGCAGCACCTGGAAAGCCCAGATTTGAGTTCTCTGATAACAGTAATACTTCCTCTTCTCCATTCAGTCCCAAAGCGTAGACGAACCACCTCCGTACGGGATTACCTGGCCCCACTGTAAAATGTTTTTTTTTTTTTTTTGCAGTATGGCTGCCTGATGCTTAGCCTCCCACAATAAGTATAAATCCTCTTCTTCTGTGGGTATTACGGGAATGAGCATAAGGGATTGTGTTATTGTTGACCCATAATCTGGTTTTAACTCCTTGTTTTACAAATGGTCCTTTTAAAAAGCTTTTCCTGCTTTTGGCATTGTTAAAAGCTCCTGGTCTGCATTTCCTTTACATCTTGCTTCAGAGCATTATTTCACTTGTACTATAAATGTCTGCTGCTTTAAAACAGGATTCCTGCATTCTGCTGGGTTGCACTGAGAAGTGAAAGATTGGTGGGGTTTTTTTGGTAATAATTACATGATTAAATATTTCTACGTTCTATGAGGCGTCGTAGTATGCAGCTATATTTGCATTAACCATGTCAGTATTTACTCTCCCTCATGTTGTTCCAAACCTGTATGACTTTCTTTAGATATTTTGAAGAATGTTTCAAACATTTCTGTCTGTACAGTGAGAGTCAGTGCGGTTGTCTTTCATTGACTTTTATTGTATGGACATAATTTTTTTTTAAATATCATCTTTGGAAGAAAGTAATTCATACAGGTTTAGAAAAACATGAAGATGAGTAAATAAAAAATTCTACTTTTTGGCTGAACTACCCACACAATCTCCCAGCAATTTGTACGTATTTTACGAGGATGCTAATTTTTCGAGATTAGGTAATTCGTACAAAATCATACAAATTGGGCAACTCGTCAATTAAGTACGATTTAGCTAAATTACAATAATATTAACATATCTTTAATTAGCTCATCCATGAATATGATTTCTGCCCGAGTCCTGTCAGATTTGTTTCCACTGGATGTAGAGGTGAAGACAACAACTCCCATTATTCAGTGCGTCAAGCTACGCCTTTGTTTTGAATGAGTGACTTCGCGGCAAAATGTTTTATATTATTGTAAATTTGTAACATTGTGCCTTTAAGATGTGTTTTTAAATGGTTTTAACATTAATGGGGACACTTTTTAATTACTGTCTCACATAAAAATACATGATTAAAGTCCTCTGATAGCGGTGTCGACATTAAACATAATATCCAAAGAACCGTACAGCCATGCATTAAGCTTCAAACATGCATTTATCATTCTTAAACCACATCTGCATGCATAAGAATATACTCTTATTGGAATTGGCATGCATGTTGTCCATTCAAACTCTACAGTATCTGATATCTAGCACTGAGAGATCACAAACATTATTATTAGCTAATTTGAAAAGGAAATTGCATCTTTCTTTTCCTGAAAGAACTGAGCATATTTTCCTTTGAGACCCATTGACTCTGGCCAGAGCTATTTAGTGGTAATCAAGATGTCTTGATAGACTTTCAATGAGAGTCATGCTATAGAAACCCCTCATCTCATTCTTATTAAGCTAATTAGCGGAGACGATTGGAAAAGATCATATTGTGCAGAAAGAGGGTTTAAACATTAGAGGGTTTAAATGGCCTAAAGAGGAACGATCAATGCTCATATAAGGGAATTAAAGCATTTATTTCTAGGCTAATTGTTGATTTCACCCCTGACCTTGCTTCATTTAGCAGTTGAGTGCTGTTTGTAACTGGCGCATTTGATAGTCTTAGATTTTTTTTATGTTTAATCTAGAAACTCTTGCAGCTTCACTGACTTAGTCTTTCATTCTGGAACAGATGTGAAGTGGCATGTGCTACTGTCACTGTAACCAATAGTCAATGAACTCTGGTGATCAGTCATCAAGGAACTGGCACAGCTGTGCCCACGGCCCCGTCCAGTGCCAAATTGGTGAGATCACCCTTTCCAAGGAACCTCCTCTTTCTGCATCTGTGGCTGTGGCCCGCTTCTTATTTCTTCTCCACTTGATGGTGAACAGACTCTTGCTGGGCCCAACTGCCCATGTAAAGAGGTGGGCTGGTCCGTCCCAGTGGGGTGGGAATGAAGTGACAGTCCCCTCAGTTGCTGGAAGCTTGTCAGGGCCTTGTTAGCTCCTCCACCTCCCCCTCTTCTCCTGCTTCTCTTCCCTGGTAATCCTCCAACACTCTTCCCCAGCAGGGAGGAGACGTAAGGACAGAGGGAGGGCCAGAATTAATGGACATGTTTGTTTACCTATTTGTCCTTGACATGATCAATTGATCAGGAGGGCTAATTCACTGCCTCCGTGGGATCATTAAATTTCCATTTAAATTGCAAATGGATTTCTCCCCAACCTCCCCAGACCACCACCTATTTATGTACTCACATACGCACTTCTGTAGGTTTTTTTTTCCTGTTGCCGCCTCTGTTGCTGTTAAATGAAGAGGGCTACACTCTTAAAAATAAAGGTGTTTTCACAGCGATGCCATAGAAGAACCATTTTGGGTTCCCCAAAGAACCTTTCAGTGAGCAGTTTTTAACAGAAACATAATTTTTTTTGTCCTCATGTGAAACTCCTATTGGAATGACTCAATTTCGACTGTGAAATTTATTGAGAAACCGTAAATGTCAGCACCTTTAGTGTGAAGAACATTTGAATATTCCAAAGAACCTTTTTCAACTATAAATGATAAAGATTTTACTGTCCCTCCCATAGACGCTTTATTAGAAACACCCTCATGACAGTTTTTGCTGTAAAGTGTAGTGTTGAAATGAAAAATGATAATATAAAAAAAACAGGATTTACGATGTTGATAATTGTTAAAACACATCATCACAATCTGTGAAAAGGGTCCATTGAAAGGTTCCATGGATGTTAAAGGAATTTATAGAACCACAGATCATGCCATAAAGAATTTTATTTTTTAAGAGTGTGGTTTGAAAAATGTGGGCAGATTGATTGGACTGTCCGATTTACAATCACCTCTTCTGATAAGAACATGAATGAAGTCCGAGATCATTGTGGTACTGTAGTTCACAATCCTCAAAAGATGTGTGTGTTTGTGTGTGTGTGTGTGTGTAGGCATAATGTATTGTCATCTCTCTTTCTTCATTTAACAAAACATCCCTCAGGAAGAGGGGCAGTGAATAGATCTGTTCAACTCATTTGAAAACATCAGTGGTGATAATTACCCGTATCATGAAGATGTCAGTCATTTAACCGACAGTTAATTTGCTTTTCATGGCAACCCCCTCAAACACTCACACACGCATATTCACACACTCAGTCATCTGTAGCGCAATGAGAGGAAAATGAGTTAATTCCTCTATGGAAAAGCCCTGCGATTAAACAGCAAACAGAGATTACAATGAATGATTACAGTTTTATATTTGAGTGCTCTAGTTCCAGTGGGGCCATGGACTGAATGAAATCAATCTCCAATTTGAGCAGAATAAATGCTACATTTTAGATTCTGATTATACTTTTTTAATTGGCAATGTAACGTTATGTATAGTGGTTTTTAAAGGTACAATAGGTAAGATTTTTGGATTGAAATATCCAAAAATCACTAGAACAGTGTCATATTTGGTTGACCTATGTACTTCCATTAATCCTAATTTTTTCCAAGAATGTTTAAATCCAGAGAAATAAGCTATTTTAACCAGAACACGGATGTGTCCGTGCGTTAACTATCAATGACGTCATACTCGTGTTGCTCTTGATTTCTGTTTTATTTTATAGAAACCATGGAAACACCAAAAATGCTTTTATATATTGTTTTATTAGACAAGGGAACAACTGTTTGGAGACATTTATAGACAGAAAACTAATTATTTTACAGTAATACAGCATTTTCGCTGTCATACGATGTTTTAAAATGAATTGCATGCTATTTAGCAACACAAGCCATCCAGCTTTTATTAATATGATATTCTAATATCGAATATATATCGAATATATATGTGCAACAAGTGTCTCATAGCAGCCTAGGAGCGAATGCACAGAGTAACGTTATAACATAATTTTCTACACACTCAAATGTATCTAATGTGATCAACAGCGGTGTGTTTACACCACATACACTTGACCGGATGAAGCGGAAGCGGAGACTGTGGCATAATAAAAGCTCCATTGCACTCGAGCCGTGTGTCCCGCTCGTCTCCCATCGGTCCAGCGGCCTCGTTCAGCTCCCTGCTCTGCTTCATATTACAGTAACGTTAATAATCTCATCCATGAACATGATTTGAGCCTGCGTCCCGTCCTGATTCTTTATTTGAACTGGAAATCTTTAACATTATAAATGTCTTTACTGTCACTTTCGAAAATGTACTGCATAAATAATACATTTAGTTGGTTAGATAAGTGTACTTAATATTTATATTTATATTATATTTACATTACTGTTCTTCTGCCAATCAATAGCCTCTGCAAAGCAAGCTATGATTACATGGTGCATATGCTTGAAAATGATTTGAATTGAAATGTTTGGAGTGCTGTTGTTAAAATACAGTTAGTTTGATTTAAAATGTTTGATGCCCTTTGCATTTAGCGAAACATGCTAATCACGCCCCTCATGATGTGACAAGGGATCTGTCCTTATTGACCCATACATCTATATCGTAGACCGGATCCTCATCATGTGGTCATTACCTAATGCTGGTTCTCCAGAGGGCATGAGGCAGTCATCAGTGCATGTCAGGTGTTTTTCCCGACATCTGCCCCGGCCCCGTCTCTGACACATGTTGGCCCTGAGCCAGATAAAGCCGTCCCTCTCGCACTCTAATGGGGCTGATCTGATAACCCTGTAAACCCTCCTCTAATATCCCTTCACCAACACACCGGTCCGATCGAAGCCTGTAAATTTGATCTCCATCTAGCCTGCCGCCGGGCGCAAGCCACGGCCTCTCCCCCTGCTACTTGTTTCAAAGTCCAGGCCTTCCTGACACATCCGTCAGGAACCCTGTTGAACTTTGACCTCTCCCACTTGGCCCTGTTATTGATTTCTCTTTTTTTTCGCCACCTCATCGTGCTCAATCCGGATGAAAGGGGCAAAAGGGAGAATTAGTGAGTGAGACAAGAGGGACTCAAAGGATATGGAGCGATCGATGCCGAGTGATTTTGAGCTTACAGCAGCGGAAAAAAATGTAGACAGGTAGAAAATGCTCGAGGCGTGACAGATAAGCATTAATAGAGCAGGACTTCAGCCGTTAGACAACTACAGTAAAACCAAAAAGAAGGTTGGTTTTCTGAGCGTCAGTCTTTGGTTTGGTCAAAAGGTCAGTCTTTTGGACAGCAACAAGCAGCTGTGAATAAACATGTTCAGCGGTGCAATACAGATCCCCAAGCCCAAGGATGTTTTTCATTAGTGCAGGTGCAAACACCTCCCATGAGGCTTTAGGTCGCACAAATATCACATTGCTCTCCCTCAGTGTGGACTTGTTGAATCACGGCCTGCCTCCGTCAGTCACGTGGCTCAATTGGTCTTGGCACCTGTTCAGCTAAATAAAGTTTGTCATGGCCCCGTTCACTGGCGCTCCTGGGAGAGCGTGGGCTCGCTTGGAAGCGTATGCTGGGGAAATGCACCGCACAAGCTGATTAGTGTCATATCGCACATTCTCTGAGCTCATATTTACCGCCTCACCACAGTGCCCAGACAACCTGCGGCACAGACCGTGTCCACATGGAGGAGATGCTCCTGCTATGTGTGATGGGGTTGCGGGCAGCCTGGTTTGGCTTTTCTTTCACCTGATCTAAAGTGCTGGGCAGTGACACAGAAATGGATAATAATTTTAAAGGATTTTTTGGATTGGCTGATTAATGATTTTTAAAAGGCAAGGCAAGTTAATTTAGGAAGTTTTGTACACAATGGTAATTCAAAGTATTTGTGGATAAAAAGAGAGAAAAATAACAATAAAAATATAAAAAGTTTAGATAAAATAAGAATTTACCCCAATCATTCCTCCAGTCTTCAGGGTCATAAAATCTTCCAGAAAATCAGCATATGCTGATTACAGCTCAAGGAACTTTTATTATTATCAATATTGAAAGCTTAATATTTTATCTTTGAATTTGAGGATTATTTGATAAAAAGAAAGTTCAAACGAACAGCATTTATTTGAAATTGAATTTTTTGTAACATCGTAAATGTAACATTGCTGTCACTTTTGAAGAATTGAATGCATCCTTGCTGAATAAAAATCTGCCTGGCCCCATATATGAAGGCCAATAGCCTATGTATATGCATTGACAATATATTTAAACATTTTTGAATGATTAAAGCAGCTGTTTAGGCGCGTCAATATAACAGTTCCTTATAGGCACAGGGGAACTGAATTCTTCATGAGTTGTCTGTATTTAATCATGAGTCATTGTTTCACAATCCACTCTTTATGGATGTTTGCACAAGGGTCAATGACATGACATGCATATTTTGTGTGCATTATTTCCTTTTTTAAATAATTTGTTAATTATTATCAATATCACTTTATTCTATAAAATCTATTTAGTTTGAATGCATTTTTAGTACATTTAAATAATACATATGTGACCTGGACCACAAAACCAATCATAAGGGTACATTTTTTTAAAATGATACACTTTTGATTTATACATCATATGAATAAATAAGCTTTCCATTGAGGATAGGACAATATTTGGCCGAGATACAAATGAAAATCTGGAATCTGAGGGTGCAAAAAATCTAAATATTGAGAAAATCACCTTTAAAGTTGTGCAAATGAAGTCCTTAGCAATGCATATTATTATTAATAATAATAATAATAATATGGTAGGAAATGTACAGAATATATTAATGTAACATGATCTTTACTTTTTTATATCCTAATGATTTTTGGCATAATAGAAAAATCTCCAAATTTTTCCCCGATCTCACGAAAATTCGTACTAATTTTACGAGGTGGCTAATTCGTACGAATTGATACGACCTCACTCGTACACATTCATACGATTTTTGCTAATTCGTACATATTTTACGAGTTACCAAATTCGTATGAATTCATACGAATGACCTACCCCTGACCCCGCCCCTAAACCTACCCATCACATGGGTTTAGACAAATCGTATGAATTCGTACGAGTGAGGTCGTATAAATTCATACGAATTAGACACCTTTTATTCACTCGTATGAATTAGTACGAATTGGTCGTGAGATAGCGTTGGAAAAATAGATAATTTTGACAATGTATTGTTGGCTATCGCCACAAATATACCCATGCAACCCGGTTTTGTGGTCCAGGGTCACATATTATTTGTATTGTCTGTTATTGTAAACCCTATTAAAATGGTGTCTTAATAGTTTAAAAAAATTAAAAATACTATGGCATCATTTTAGGTTTAAAACCTATAGATAATTGAACATTTTGTGTTCAACAATTTGTATATTCTCAAATGTCAGGGGGTGCACAACTGCAAACATTGACAAGGTAATAACAGTAAACATGATCATGCATCATTCAAAGACCCCAACTGATCTTTGTTACAGAGGTTTGTAGATCTCTCTCAAATACTGTTAAAAACTGCTCATTTCACGTATGGACCACTTTCCATGTCAGGTGGTTCAACTACAGCATACTGTATATACATCAACTATTTGGTTGTACCGCCTGACATAAAAACATTAAAAAAAATTAATTTAAAGACTTTGAAATGTTATTTAACAACTGACACATGTTTAAACGCATTGTTCATGACATCAGTTTTGAAAATACATTTTGAAGCTTTACTTGTCAGTGACCCATAAGCCAATGAAATACAAGACTATGTTTGACCATATTTCTGAACTGACCAAATGGCCAATTCACAAAAATGACCCTGTCTTGCATTGAGAATACCCAACCTCATACCTTATATCATGTCCAAGAAAATGTGCACTTCAAATTTGGATTTTATAATTGCAGAAAAGGAGTGTGAAGGCACTGACCATGCAGTAAATGTTTTCAAACAGCATATGTGTGACATCCAATGAAGTGTAGTATCTGAACTCCATGAATATCCCAGAGAGATGTCTAAAGCATGCTACATATGCTTAGCAGAGACCCTAATATCTCCAAATCCCTGACCGTGAACTGATAGAGCAGTTTTATGTATGGAGACATGCCTCCCTTCCTCATGATTCGTTCCATAAGCCAGTCCTCACACCTCTACACTCATCCAGACTGTGACTGGATTCTGCAATCTCACCCTCCCAGAGCTGTGGATTAATGGGCCCTGGATTTCCTCACACCTCACACACGTCACTGGAGAAGAAACCCCCTCACACTCAATACCGATATCAAAAAGTGCCCTCATCCTATTGGCCCTCATTAGAGTGATCCAGAGGCCAAATCCCTCAAGCTGTGAATGATAAAGAGCCTATAGCGTCGATCAGTTTTGAGTATATGGGTCCTGACAGTACGGGGGGATTCTCTCACATGCTTAGGGCACTATCAGGCACGGCCCAAAACTGATCGTAATCCTCTTAGCTGTCAGCCTTATTAACCAATCGTCCCATTAGACATGAAAGAGAAGCCCACCAATGGGAGTAAATCTTTTCCATGGTGTACATTTTTATTCCAATTTTTGGGCTTCCATGGAATTATGACGATTGTGTCACAGTTCCTCAGAGAGACATTTGACATTAATTGCTTTGGACTTCTGCTCTCTTCCTAAATCCTTTGATAAACTGAAATTTAATTAACATGTCTGCATGTATTTTGGTATTTCTGTCCAGTTACATCTGCCGGTTAATTTAATTTCACATTGTTTGCGACAGTATTTTCACCTGCTATCATTTTTTTAAACTTTTTTTTAATTTTCACAGCATGACCGTAAACTAAAGTGTGCAAATGAAACGTGACAGCTGATTGTTTTAAGTGCCGTCTCCTCCCTCTCCCCTCCTCTGCTGCTCCCCACACTTGGCCACCCTCTCTAGGGGCAGATCAAGCCCAATCCCCCAGTTCCCTGCTAATTGATATTTATGTAATTGAGTCAGACCTGGGTTTCCCGCAGAGAGTTGGGTGTTCTCTGTGGCCCTCTGTCTCCAATGGCTTGAGAATCAAATAGATTTTAAAGCTGCAATTATAAAAGCCCTTGTGTCCAATTCAGAAACACACAGTTTGCATGTGCTGAACTGAAAGGCAACTTTAAGAACTAATGGGGGTTATGGCTGATGTATTCTAGTTCACTCCCAGCAGACATAGGCTTTTGGCCTCTGAGACTGAGGGGTGGATGTGTCATATTTAGTTACTTATACATAGAAATTCCTCCACGTTTTTCAAGCCTGGGACAATCACATGCTCCCCAAATGTTCCCTTGGCTGGAGACAAAAATGTGAACTCGTAACTAGGATTTGGATTCAGACTGAGTTCCAATTTTGAGGACTTAAGACTGCAAATACAACATTTAAGACTTGACTTTGAATTTATTGCAATTTGACTTTGAGCTATAGACAAACTACAGCCTAGTTACACTGTGCCTGATAAAATATCCAGTCATAACTGACCAACTGAATCCTTTTTGATAAAATAGGGATGGCCCACTTTACCTGAAAAAAACTGTTTATTTGGTATATGCCTTGCAAATAACATATTGTATAAATTGTATTCAAATTGAAATATTATAGCAGGACCTTAAAGTTAATAGAAGTAATAAAGAAAAGAAAAAAAAGTACCTGCATTGACCTTTATAATCAGGGGTCTCTAGTAGCGCGTGGCCTGATTTGAGGTATAGCTCGCCAATATGTTCTTTTCATCCAATCAGAGTGAGCTAATAGAGACAGGTGTCCCACCCTTTAATGCAAATTAAAGGGATAGTTCACCCAAAAATGTAAATGATCCCATAATTTACTCACTCTCCAGCCATCTTAGTTGTATGACTTTCTTCTTTCAGCCAAACACAATCTTTGTTGAGTTACTTAAAAAAAAAAGTTTTTCATATTTTAACTATCATTAAAACCATATTTGATTTATTGCACTTTGAAACACTCACAGTAAATACTGTTCAGAATTAAGCAAATGTTCATGAAGCATAGGTTTTGTTTTGTGAAAGGCAGTGTTGAGAGAAATCATGAAATCTTTCTTACTTTTTTCTCATTTAACCTTTATTTAGCCAGACAAGTTATAGGTTATGTTTTTTATGAACACTTTTTGTTATACTAATTGAAACTGTCTTCACAACCTGATAGCAATCAACAATAGAAGTGGTCTAAATATTAAAACATGCCTAATATTTATTGTCGAAGTCTCACAACCAAAAAAAAACGTTTGTACAATTATTGCATTCGGTCTGATGTCTCAACAATTCAGATAATAAGGAAGCCCTGTTAATGGAGCAAATTAAACAGACATAATGTATAATTATCATATAAATGTTTTATAGCTGAAATGTGACGTTTATAATTTTTTCTAAACCTTTTTATGTCAAAATTTGAAGTCACCAAACCAATATTTTTTTTGTTTGTTTAAAATCTGGCCATCATTTTTTATATTATTTTAATTTTAATGTTTAAACAAACAAAAAGTGCGTAGTGCTGCTAATTTGATTTGTTGGTTTTTATTTGTCGACATAAAACTTTGTGAAATGATTTCAGTGTGTGTATCAGTATGCTGTCATATCAGTACATTTCCAGCACATTTTAACAATACTATAATTTTGGTCACAATAATCCATAGTGGGTTTGCTCCAAAAAAAAATTTTCTTAGTTTCATCTGACCAAAGAAGCCGTTTGAAGTTCCAGTTGTGTCTGACAACTGAATATACTGGAGTTTGTTTTTGGATGAGCGAGAAGGATTTTTCTTGAATCCCTCCCAAACAACATGTGGTGATGTAGGTGCTGTTTGATCATTCTTTTAAAGCTTTCTGACCCCAAGACTCAACTAATCTCTGTGATTCTCCATCTGTGATCCTTGAAGAGCCTTTGGCCACTCAAACTCTCCTCCTCGCTGTGCATTAGGACGAAATAGACACACGTCCTCTTCCAAGCAGATTTGTAACATCTTTATTTGATTGGAACTTCTTAATTATTGCCCTGATGGTGGAAATTGGGATTTTCAGTGCTTTAGCTATTTTCTTACAGCCACTTTCTATTTTGTGAAAACATTTTTTGTTGCACATCAGAACTATATTCTTTGGTTTTACTGATTGTGATGAATGATTAAGGAATTTGGCCTTTGTGTTCCTCATATTTACACTCCTGTGAAACAGGAAGTCATAGCTGGACAATTTCATGTTCCTCGTCACCTAGTTAAAAAAAAAAAGTTACATTTTTTAAAATATTAATGGGAATATACTTCAGAGATATTTTACTCAAAAAAAATTTCTAGGAGTGCCAATAATGTCCAACATTTATTTCATAATGTGATTAAAAAAAACTTTCTTGAATTCTTGAAAACCTTTTCAGGTGTATAACAATTCGGATTGTTTTTTCATTTGAGAGAGATTCTTGTATAACCTGAGTAAAAAGTAACTTGCAAATGAAATAATAATGAACCCCTGTTCTATATAGTATGAAAATTGGGTACTGAATGAAATGCAGATGTACTACAGCCGCCATTTTGTTACTGTCACATGACCAGCGTCAGTTGTGTCGCTTCACTGCCATTCATAAATCACCCACCCTTTCAGTTCTTCTTCTTCAATGAAAGTCAATTCTTCAACATCAATGAAAAATTTGATTTTTAAACTTTTTTAAGTTTTTTATTTATTTATTTTTATTTTTGTGATTTTTTCTTTTTATTATTTATTTTTTGAATGAAAGATCAAAAAATACATTTTCAGATAAAGATAAAATATAATTTTTACAGCCATCTTTGATCATATTTACCAAGGGTCCCACTTACTAGTTTTTCCACTCCTATATTGACTACTATGGTTTTTCAAGTCATCTTTATTCGAAGTTTGAAATTTGAAATTAGTCCAAACTTCATTTGAATCATGAACTTTGACAAAGAAAACCCCCTGTAAATGCAAATTCAGAGTATGCCAAGTAGCAGTATAGTTATTGTCAGATGACTGTTACAGTCACTTCTCAACTGATTATCTCTGGGGAGAGGCTTTTAATTAGATTAGATTAGATGAAGATGATTAGTAAAATCCCAGTCTGACCATTTCTTGCAAATGGGAGAAAATGGGTTAAATCCTGAGAGTAGCTGGGTTACACACTGACTCCCTCTGGGGAGATTTTATCATTAGACAGGATAAACACTGTGTTTTCCTGACTCAAAACTGTGATAATCCTAACAAATTCCCATGAATCTTGGGTATTAATGATGAATAAGTCTTAAATCCTGGTTTATCTGGCAGCCTTTCCGAGGCTTTAGAAGGAATGCACAAAATAGGGAAAGCCTCTTCCAAATGTGCTGAATTTGGCTTTAAAAAACCCTGATAATGCTGTTTTTCCAACGCTGTTTGTTTTTAATCTGAGCTGTAAATTGCTATTGATTCAGTATGGATAAATCTTAAAATTAGGTAGCATTTTGAAGAGATTCAATGTATATCCAGTAATTACAATTCCGATTTAACTAAGCCTAATATTCCATGTCACATCATCAATTCTAAAGAAATGTTCACTCTATGGATGATGACTACAACAGTATTTAATTTAAAAAAGTGTTAATAATTGTTCTAATTCCATTGGAATAGGAAAGTGTGACAGCCAACAAGAATCCACCCAACTTTAAAGAGCTTGCACATTTAAATAAACAAAAACAATTTAAATGTAATAAACATAAAAGTGTGTTGGGTTGGATGCTATAATAATTTTTATATAGATCTGTGAAGAACCCCATATAACCTTTCCATTCCACAAAAGGTTCTTAATGGAAAAGGGTTCTTTAGATTTTTTTAAAAGTTTTTCACACTAACACACAAAAAAAGGTTATTTTAAGAACTGTCCACTGAAAGGTTCTATTAGGAACCCAAAATGGTTCTTCTATGGCGCCACTATGAACACCCCCTTTTGGAACCAGGTCTTAAAGGGATCTCCTGGTGTTAAGACTTGTTAGGTTAATATAACATAAATTATGTCTTTTACTGAAATATGTAGTAGAAAACCCATGAAAGATCTACGTTATTTAAAAAAATCCATTACATATTTGGAAAATAGGCGGCGCCATTTTGTTTGCGTTCTATGTCTCGCCTTCATGATTTAAAACGGGGTTGATTTAAATAATGTGACATGACATTTTGTGTCAAATGATGGACAACGGTTCACATTTCCCGTCATAATAAAATTAAGTAGGCTAAATGTTAAATAATATTAAATAAAAGTAAATAAATAAAGTGTGGAAGTAAAACAAGTAAATTAATGATCAAGTAGCTAAATGGATAAAAGAGGCACTGGATATGCTACATGGTGGTTTGGAAGACTTAGATGATCCATTTTACAACACGAACTGGAGGCACAACAATTTACTACATTTCTGCTATTTGATAGCTGCCTACAGAACTTAAAGAGCTCCCTCTTTTCGTTTTCTTTCTTGCTGCATTAAAGATGAAATGGTTCAACTTCTGCTTTGGCGCAGACGCAGTGAGGGGAAAATAGGGCAATCAGTTGTGTGATAACCTCACGAGGGGCGACCAGGATTTCTGACAAGCCAGAAATTCATCAAACCATCCGATTGCCGATCGGGAGAGGTTTGTCGCCTCTCATTTTCCGCTGTACACTGCACAAACACCTCACAACAAACGACACACGATAAAGCTCATGATAAAGCCCAACCCAAAAAAGTCTCATGAGTCAGAATTCAGCTTGTATGCTCAGCTTTAATGTACTAATGTAGGGAATAGTGAATAAGGGTTTAGGGGGTGATTTCGTATTTAGCCAGGGAGAGTGTTGGCCTACCGAATCTGAACCAGGTGACAAATTAGGCAAGTCAACCCTCATGTATAACATTACGGCTGATTAAGCGTGTGTGTGTGTGTGAGTTTGTGTGCACGTGTGTTTGAATGTGTTTAAATGCAAATACAAAGCAATGAATTGATTTTGTTTAACTCTGAAACATTTTTGTGTTGTGGCAAACAAAATGGCGCCGCCCATTGTCCAAATATAAAATGGATTTTTTAAATAACGTAGATCTTTCATGAGTTTTCTACTACATATTTCAGTAAGAGACATCATTTATGTTATATTAAGCCATACAAGTCTTAACACCAGGGGATCCCTTTAAAGGATTAGTTCACTTTAGCATGAACATTTCCTGATAATTGACTAACCCCCATCTCATCCAAGATGTTCATGTCTTTTTTTCTTCAGTTGAAAAGAAATTAAGATTTTTGAGGAAAACATTCCAGGATATTTCTTTATATAATGTATTTCAATGGCAAACAATGGGTTGAAGGTCCAAACCAATGAAGTTTCAAAGGGCTTCAAATAGGGTGACCAACATCAAACAATCCAAATGTGGGACGATTACGAAGTTTGTGTGGGACAATGTGGGACATGTTACCGACACACTTCTATATATATTATATTTTAAGAATATAACCAATTTACAGAATTATCCATTCGTTTTCTGACAAGGAACACAAGGAACGAATCAGCGCCTTACATTTTGATTGACAGCTGTCACAACCTACTACTGACCGTGTTTACTCCTTTCTTTTCAACCATTGGATAGGATTTAAAAAACGGCTGTTGTATTTGTGTAAGGCGGGATCTTACTTCTGACGAAGCGCTGTTAAATATAGGTGAAATATAGGAGATTGCTTTCTTAAAAAGGCAAAAGAACACATGCATTTTTCTTAATGTGATCATTTAAAACCAACAGACGGATGAAAATGTTGGACATTTTCTCAATATGTGACGTGCGGGACAAGGGGTGAAAATACAAAGCCGTACAATGCAAAGCAGGACGGGTGGTCACCCTAGCTTCAAATGGCTTTAGAGGCTCCCAGCTGAGGAATAGGGTCTTATCTAGTCAAACCATCTGCAATTTTTAAGATGATGATTCTTCACGGTGTGTGATGTCATCACGCCGGAAAGATCACACGTGGCGTAGATGAAAGTACCGACCCAGTGCCGAAACACTCCATCTCATGTTCTCCTCCAACCTCCGACATCGTTGTTTTACCTTTATTTTTGTAAAGGGCGTTTGGTTTGATGTCTTTGCACGTTCGTTTTAACACTGTACTTCCACATACGTCACGTAATGCCGTCACATGCCGTGAAGAATCACAACATTGAAGTCGAGCATTCGCGGTTAAAAAGTATATTAATTTAAAATATTTTCTTGAAAATGATTTGGACCTTCAACCCGTTGGTTGCCATTGAAATACTTTATATGGTGAAATATCCTGGAATGTTTTCCTAAAAAAACTGAATTTCTTTTCGGCTGAAAAAAGAAAGACATTAACATTTTGGATTACATGGAGGTCAGTACATTTTAATTTTAAAGTGAAGTAATCCTTTAATTGTGTTTTAATTTGTAACAAATTGTTTTTACGGGGGAAAATAAAGAGTCAATTAAAACAATCTGCAAATTACTAAAGTTAATGATAGAGAAGAACATAAAGGACAGATTAACTAAACTGAAAAACATATCTAAGCGTCATATTTATATACACTAATGAGCCTGATCAGAACATTTACAGAATTGTATTATTTGATGACATTATAATCACTTCACGGTGGTCCATCACTATCTGTCAATCATGGAATCATGCTGTAAAAGCAGTTTTGTAGCTCTCTTCAAATCCGCCAGTGCAGATTCCTCATATACATCCTCTCAGCTCTAAACCAATGTAGTGTGTGTTGACTCGATTATTATCAAGAATGTGTCAAATTGTGACACTTGCGCTTAAAATACTTCCAATGAACTTCACTGCAACGCCTCACTGTCTGCGCGCTGTCAGACAAATGTGTACAGTACAGATCTCACACACTGAGGCAACACACATTTAAAGGGTCTATAAAATTTCACAACCCCTTGGAAAATTCCCCTGTACCTGGAAAATAATAAGTACAGTAGCTCTCTGTGTACTCTGGATCAGTCTTGTAGGTTGAGGTGCAGTTAAAGTTCAGCTTTTTGCCTTGTTTCAATGAATATGCCTTTATTTTTATCAGAAACATGTGCATTACTTGTATTGTAAAACCCAAATCTTTTTTGTATATAGTTGCAGTTATGACTGGTTACCTGTTCAGTATGTAGTTAATATATTAATAATTAAAAAAAAACCTTTTGGAGGACTAGAATAGGTTTTCATGCTTGAATGTTCAAAAAACACCTCATTATTGCAGCACCTCTTTTCCAGTCTGTCAGTATCACTGTTTAGTTCCAGTCTCTATGAGGCCTATCCTTCCGAAAAGTGCAGTGTGCTCTGATTGGTTGCGATTGGTCAACCGCTTCAAACATGTTTCTAAAATGTAAGGCCCCTCACCATTCTATAGTTATATTTGCTTTTTCTGCGATATATACTGCAGTATGAATACAGTAATGTTCAGCAGATATATTTGAAAATATTCATTCTAGAATAAGTGGGCTGATATTTGTTGGGAAGTGCAAAATAAAAATAAATTCAAAACCTGGAGAAATTTCTGTGCTTTCATTCTGATTATTATAAAATAATATATAAACAAAAATAATATATATATTTTTATAAAAATAAGAAATATTATATTGTAGCTTGTACTGTAAAATAAGAAATTATGTATTTAATAAAACATTTGTTTTATTGTAAAACAGTAAAATTACAATACTTATAATTACACTTTAATTTCTTAATTTTCAAACATTAAACCATCAAGCTTTTATTTTGCCGGGTTGCCAGCAATCAGATGAATGGGCTGCCGGTTTCACAGTGAAACTTGTCACTTCACTGGTAGTGCATATTTATTAAATAATTTGCAGCCTGTGCGATTTGAAAATTGCATTAAGCCATATTGTGATATAGATTTTATTTTGTTGTATCGCACAGCCCATAAGCGTTTAAAAAAGGGAAAATAACGCTAATAAGGTAAAAGAATAGTACAATGCAAATTAAGCTCTAATCGTACTGTTCACCTTCCTCTATCTTCACCAAGTGTAATCGCTAGTCAGGAAGTGAACCTGTAGAGGTCAAGATGGGGTCGCTTGGCGTCTTAGCATCCATTGCGTTATTCTCAGGCTCAGCGGTGTGTTAGATCGAAGGAATTTATGTATGAGTGCGATGTATGTGTCTGCACTGAGTCAGACATGAGGCTCACCGTGTTTATCTTGCAGGATCTTCAGTACACGCTGAGGGAAGCTGTCATCGGCTGCTGTTGGAAGTAGGTGTGCGTCTCAGTTTACTTCTGTTAAGCTCTCCTGCACGGCGGTCTGGGAATGACAGGACTGTGTCAGTGTTAATATTTACCTGTTCGGAAGAGCTGAGAGACTCTCACCTTCTCTCTCATTCTCACACCTTTCTCACCTCTTTCAGATGAACTGTTTGTGTTATCAAAAGCTTTAGGATGTGAACAACTTTATATGGAAAACCAGGGAACTTTTTACTCCTGTGAATTGTTCTCAGGTGTTATTTATTACATGTTATATGTAAAGATATAGTTCATTAAAACATAATGACCTTTTGTTGTAACATGGCCCAATATGAGGACACACTATATGGGGTTTGTTGTCACAGTGGAACCTGCCAATTAATGTAACTGTACTTTATAGCAGTGTTTCTCAAGAGGGCCAGGGCCCACTAGGCGGCCTTAAGATCTGAATTTGATTTAAAATAATATTAAAACATATTAAAACAACTAAAAATCATGATGTTTAATGGTTTTACACATTAAAATATGTATCACAATACTATGTATTTTATGTGAAAGAGAAAAAGTAAATGTAAAATTGCTAATTTAGAAATAAGTATGTAACTTTTATTTCAAAGTCAAGTTAAGAAAACATAAATGGCGACTAAGATTAGGGAAAGGTTGGATATGGCAGTTACTAAAGAGCCTTTCATTGTGACAACTAGCCCCGGTCTCCCTTAATAGCAGTCTGGGAACCACTTGAAGTAATAAAATCGTTAACAGACTCTTGAATCCATAATCAATTAGTCACAGTCCAGTAATCACATCAATTTAACTGTTCATGATCACTTATCGTTTTAATTATGTTCAAATGTTTTTGCCTTTGCCCATCAGTCAGAGCAAATCTATTTGGCTTCTTGTGTCTCAATACCTCCTCAGAAAGGAATAACATTTAAAGGGATAGTTCACCCAAAAATGAAAAGTCTGTCATCATTTACTCACCCTCAAGTTGTTCCAAACCTGTATGATTTTTTCTTCTTCTGCTGAACATAAAAGAAGATATTTTGAAGTTTATTTGTAAACAGTTGATTGACTTCCATATGGTAAGAAAAAAAAATGCTATGGAAGTCAATTGGGTCCATTAACTGTTTGTTTACTGACATTTTTCACTCTATATTCTTCTCATTTCAGCAGAGGACAGGAATTCATACAGGTTTGGAACTTGAGGGTGAGTAAATGATGAGAATTTTATTTTGGGGTGAACTATCCCTTTAAGAAGGAAGGACACACTGATCTGAATTGGGCTGATCACTTTCACTCACTATGGCTTTTTTTATTTTCTGAGACCCGTCATGCAATATGGTGGCTGAGATTTGAACTCCTCCCTGTCCCTTTTTGAGAGGAGAGGGATTCCCTGGGCAAGTGCTGAAAAGAGATTAAGGATGCTGTTGAGCGTTAAGCTCTTTAAAGAGGTATCGCCGTGCTGTTCGGGCTCCAGCACGCTGGGTCACTGACCATGAACCCTATGGACTCCCATGCACTGAAATGCACTGGGCATGCACTGAAAAACCCACAATGAATTCATGAACCTCAGCTGCACACCTTTTTTTTAAAAAAAACTACATGATGAGACTAGAATTTTACAAACGCTGCCCTTAACACCACAAAATCATTTTCATTTTTTTAAATGGGAGATCTTATCAATCATGGGGAAAAGCATGCAGATAATAATAGTATATTTATTATTTAATTAAAATATTATTAATAGTTAAAATAATAACTGAACTAAATGTAAATATAAACCCTAGTTTACCTAACACTACAATAATAATAATATTATTTGTTGTACAAAAAAATTACCACTTTAGTATTGGCTAAATGAGGGTATTTAATTTACTATGAAGATACATATTTTCTTATTGTTAATACAAACAAACTTATAACATTAACTGCTAATATTCTCCTGTATTCCTGCTTTGTTGTGGAATAATCTTTTTTTATATTATAATTTTTTTAACATTTACATTGAGGCATCTCAGATTACAGCTGCATTTCTGTAGACATTTTCTGTGACCATAACTTTAATGTCATCAGGGTAATAAAATAATAAAAAACGAATAAAAAATAATATCCCTCACCTACAAAAACAGCATAGCTATAGTCAATTTAGCACAATGATGACTAAGTTAATCAATCAGATTTTTTGCTCAGCTAAGCCAGCGCTTAAAAAAAAAGAGAAAAGAACCTTATCTAGTCATTTCAAAGAACTGTACCCATACAGAGAGGATAACAGACAGAGTCCTGGGAATATCAGTGGCTGCCAATTGCAGTAATGGCCCCTAATTCCAAATTAATTCAGTCTAAATGAACTGTCAGGAGAAGATTGATCTGTTGTAAAGGCTGTCTTGATGAGGAGTGTCTTGGGAAAGGGTGATTAGCCGCGGAGGGCTGGCTCAAGCCGGCACTGCCTGAGGCCGGAGCGCCGGTGGAGGGGTGGATGCTGAGGAGCAGCTGCGAGCCCAATGGATGGAGGAGGGAATGTTTCGGGGAACTGGCCTTGCGATTTTAGAAACGAGACACAGATCTACTGGACTTTGTCGAGTGTGTGCTTCTTGAGTTGCGCACATTTATAGTGGTTTTAACACTCATTTTTAATATCTTTTCAACAGGATTAACTTTGTATTGTTTTAGGTAATAACGATTGATTACATGGATCAGCTGAGCCTCTAAAGTCCACTCTGCTGTTTAAAACATCTTCATGTCTTTATGTAACATCCCTTCATTCATAGTAAAACTTCAAACCAGATCGCAGGCGTGATATCTCTATATAATATATTCTCATTATTACACCAGGCTCGACATGATCCAGTTCAGGCACAGATTCAACCTTCACGGTCAGTGCTTGACCTCTTCCTGTAGAGCAGAGTAATTGTGAAATACATTTATTGATGATGACGTTTTGTCCTGAGATCACCCCCAAAGTTAAGTTTGAGTAGCACTTCATAAGATGATCTCGTAAGTTTGGAAAGTCTTCACAGTTAGTGGCTTTCATGTTTAACCATGACTTCCTTCTGAGATAAAACGGATGTGTAAACAATTTAGAGATCGAGAATTATTTCATCAAGGCATTGAGAATGTATTTGAAAAAACAGGCAGACTCCAATTCAATTAACAAATGCTGCAATAACTAGTGCGCAAAAATAGTTTGCTCAAAAAAAGAAGAGCAATTCACGCTCTAAACTGATTCCACAGCATTTTATTTATTAGGTAATCATAATTTTTTGATCCTTGATCCATAGGGTCAGGCCTCTTCCCAATCCTATACTCTGGGATGGGTCGTTATGGTTACTATACCACTGAATTCCTCCGAGCATAATTATGTTAATCTACACAGCAGGTTGAGCTCCAGTGCTGACACCAGAACTTTAAACCCCACCAGCTTGAAAGAGGCCAGCCTATAAGGTACTGTTTGATGTTCAAATCAATCTCTTTCAAAGTCTATATTAACGGCGTGCCTTAAAGTATTGGACACACTCCCAAGTACTGCAATGGCATTAGATCTACTGTCATTAATTTGGCCAGGCCCTTGGAAAAATATGAGAAGCCTCTCAAAAGCCAAAATAGTTAACCTTATTAAGGCATCCATTTATTTAGAGTGTCTGTTATTTATTTATTTATAGGCCCAGAGTGGAATTTTCTGCTTTGTGAATAAATATAGGCCATAAAAATATTTTCAGAACCAAGCTTTATGCTGAAAAACTCCTTATGATGCAAAGAGGAAAAAATTATGGTCATCATGTGCATAAATAAATATCGTTTTAATGGAACGTAAATAGGGATTTGAGGACCTGGCCCCTACAAATTGTTCTGATGTGCTGTAATTGGCATGCAAATAACTTTGAGCATTCACATCAGTTGTTTTTGTACAGACTAATGAACTATAGTGTAAATATTCTCTATTTTAAAATGTTTTCCTTTCAATTGCATTAAAATGCCAGATTAAAATGCCAGAACGGTGATGTAGACTGTACTATGACTGCAGCTGGGAATTTCTGTGTGTGTGTGTGTGTATTTTTCTCACTCTCACTGCTAATCTCTATAAACCCCCCTTTTAAACACAACACATAGGAGATTAGTGTGATCATGGCTTGGAGAAACATGTTTTGGGGTGAGATGTTGACCACCACTGACCAACTAATTTTCTTCCATCTGGACATATGTTTTTTTTAAATTGATCTGTTTGTTTGTTTTAGTATTTGACTGCACTGTGCCATACTAATCCCCACCAGAAAAACACATTTGTTTTGCATAAACAGATACTTTATGTTGTCTGTTTTAAGAATATACCGTGGGGTTTAAATGCTGTTTCAACCTATGTTTGGGTCAATATGGACACACTTTATACCAATGGTTGGGTTTGTCCATATTTGACCCAAACATTGATTGAAACAACCCAGCATAGGACTCCAAATTTAAACATGAAAATGAACAAAACATTTTAGGATTATGAACATTTTAAGTCAAAGAAACATGACATACAAAGTGTTGCACTATATTTCAAGGTCACTAATCACATAAAAATCAAGTAAATTAGTGCTATTCATCACATGAACTCCTTTGTACAGACAGTCAGATCACACTTTACCCAAGAGTGTTTGTAAAACTGCAAAAAGGACGTAACAGTTTTTTTATTTTTCTAATATTGTAATGCAGATCATATAATTTGTAATGAATCCACTCACTCACACCAGTTCAGAGAACCACTCGGTCAACTTTTACTCAAGCAACTGTAGTAAACGCTGCACAAAGGTATCGCTCTCTACAAAAATCAGACACATAGCGTAATTAATATGATTAGCCTTTTGCTTGACTACATTATCAAACAGCTAATAATCTGTTGCTAATGTTACACAAGCCATTCCGACAGCAGCTTTTTAACAATCAGCATCCTTAGAAACGCTTTGAACATCATAGAACATCATAACCAGTGTTGGGGGTGACTTATTACAAGTAACTGACAGCACTCTTGTCCCAATGTTGAGGAAAATTGGGAGTAATTACAAATGCATTGTGTGTAGACATGTTGTTGTATCACACTTGCACAAAAAAGATTCAGTATTCCTCAAAATGAATAAAATCTGTGAAATGCAAAATCAGAATACTACGCAAACCTCCAATATTTTATGTTAAATAAAAAATATTTGTATGCATTTAATCTCACATTATTGACCAATATACTTGCTGCTGAACTTTAATGATTCAGTTAAACCGTAAGCAAAAATGACTTTAGATCTTTTGTTTTTATAAGAGTGTTAAACTTTCTTCTCCTGTATCCTAATCTTCTGCAATCAAGGTTTGTTTGAGAGCTGAGGGCCTTTACATTTGTACAAAATTAGAATTTTTTTGTTATAAAAAAACCCAAACCCTGCACAGGTGAGAAAAAGTAATGCAAAAGTAAAGCATTACTTTTTTAAAAAAAAGTAACGCAATTTGTCCCCTACACTGTTCACTCATCATAATATACATATTGTAACTGCTATATTGCTAAAATTACTCTGTTTTTCATGTCACCAGAAAAATATACAGAGATAACTTACTTCTCTTAAGACTCCCCTGCTTCACAACATGGTAATGATGATGTGCTAAAGCCCGCCCGCACATTGACGTGATTGGTTACAAGGCAGTGATGTAAGAAACACCACAATTCGTTTTTTGAGACTCTTTGGTTAACTGGACTTGTAAGGAGAAAATACTCAGCAATGGTGTTGACATGCATTTGCAAATGGTTTGTCTTAAAGCATATTAAAAAACTACATTCAAAACTGGATTTTCACCACAGGTTTAAAGGAAAATCCTTTTCATAATCTCAGATAGTTCAAGCAGACTGTTCCTTTTTGAGTAAAACTAAAAAATGAATAATACTATTTTTATGTCCTGTTTAAAGCAGCCCCCATTTTACTTATACTGCCGTGTCATTATCATGTAGTTCATTAGTTATTAGCATCAGCTCAGCGAGCCAGTGCTGGTGTAAGGGACCTGTGCATCCTGAGAGAATCTGCTCTGTCTCTATTTAATCTGGCTGCCTGGCTGGCTGTAAAGTAACTTTGGACCCTTGATGCACCTCAGGACATATGGTGTCCAATGTCTCATTTCCCTGATGTACCTCCTTGCCGTTTGACATCGCAGAGATTTGACGTCGATGAGATCATTAGCAACTTTACTCCCCCGGTCGCCCGGGGCTATAAGCAGATAGACGGCACAATCTCTATGGATTCCCTTCATTTCAGCCCGACGCTGTCCTCGTCCTTCTTCCAGTGTCATCCTCTCTCCATCTCCATCTCCTCTCCCCCCTCCTCCTCTCACGAGTGGAGTCATTTCCATCCTTAAAAGAAAACTTATTTCAACCCTCGGCCTCCGTTGCCCTCTCTCTGTGATCAATACCAGAGCGGCGATGTCGACGCGCACCTCGGAAGATTAGATTATCGATAGCATTTAAATATCCTCTCAGCCTCAGAATGGATTCTCATTACTTAGTAATGTTCTGGTCTGGCCAAGTGAGATCTTACGAGTTGGGATGCACTCATTCACTGTACAAAATGCTGTTCCTAGTGATGCTTATACTAGTCTTCGACTTTAAAATTTGTTACAATGTGTTACTTGCCATTTCACTGTAATTAATTTATGAAATGACTAGCAATTTCTGAGGGAACATTGTTTCCACAATATCACTCAATACCTCCACCAAAAATACCACTCAACACCAATTTCTCTGAATTCAAACATCATCACATCTTATGTGATCATTCTCATTTACTTCCCTGATTGTCTGTCAAAGTTATAATGAGTACACTATTAATGATTAGCTTTTGGCACACATAAAATGTTATACGTTGAAACGTGTAAGACAATAGGTGCTGAAAAATTTAATTTGAGATGCCTCTGTGCTTAATACATCTCATCATTAGAAGAAAAAGCAACGTTCATTGAGAAACGCCTCAAATGAGCCGTGACTTCCCGACACCCGAAGCCATAATCCAATTTATATTTCGATTCTGCAAAGCAGCAATGTGATCATTCCATCTTGTTGTGCCACTGAGCCTAATTTTCTCTACTTGATGAACATGTTAGTAAAATATTGAGATATATGATGCCTTGTGATTAAAACTCAGGAACTTTTCATATTTATTAACTTTCATATTCTGGGAAGTCTTGACTTTGGATCTGTTGTTATATGCTGCATCTTTTTCTCTTCAAAGATTGAGGGCCTGGCCCTCTCACTGTAAAATCACCTGAACTTGGGTTTAACTAATATGTAAAGTGGGCCAGGGCTTAGAGAGCCATGATGCGATTTTGAGGAGTGCCGTCGTTTTGGAAGAGGACTCTTAGAGATCTGAAGCGCCTCCCTCCCTCTTTCTCCTGCTCTGGAGGTTTAGAGACCCAGTGCAATCTCGTTCCAAATCCCCCTGATTTCATGACTCTCAGCGAGTAAGGAGTAGGCTTGTGGAAGGGGGTGTCGGGCGGTGGGTCGACTTTAGGGTGGCGTGCCTTCTCATGGGCTGGAGCTGGCAGCCACAGAAGGGGAAGTGGGGGGTGATTTGTTTGTGCTTCCCTTTAGAAAAAGAGCTTACGAGTTCGGCAGAAGAAACGCGGGGAGCTAATGTGAAGATTTAGGACTTTCTCTCAGGCTTGGCCTTCCTTAAGCTCTGTCTGCTTGAGCTGTTTGCCGAGGTCCTGCTCCCACTGAGCGCGGATTAATACTCCCTCACTCCCATAGTCCGGGCGACCCTCCCACTCAGCTTCCAGCCACCCCGCTCACACACAAACACGGACACAAACAGTCCTAATCACCCCAGCGCTCTAATCCACATTATGTTATCTTGCTCTCGATCTTGACTAAGTGAGTAAGCATCTTCCAGGGCTTATTATTTTCAACAATGTATGGAGAAATAAGATAAATGTTTTTTTCTTTTTCCTCTTGCAAAGCCACAAATCTACAGCATTAAGTGGAATTGACAAGAAGCTTTTGACTGACCATGTGGACTTTAAGAAGGTGTTTGTCTGATTTGGTGGAGTCAATGAAATATTAAGATGTAAATATTAAGGTGTAAATGCCATCCTTTTTTAAGTCAACATTTCATGGTTTGCATCCAGTAAATTAATAAATAAAAAAATCTGTTACGTTGACATAGGGTTATTAAAACGTCCTATTTTTTTCTTTCAGAGTTGGGTAAGTTACGTTAAATTACTAGCTACTAATTACTTCTTCAACCGTTTAATTAGATTACTAATTACTCTCCCAAAAAAGTTTTGGATTACTTATACTTTCTAAATCCCTTATGAACCTCAACCAACTGAACAATACAAGGATAGAAACAAAAGTGCACTTGATTTTTCTCAAATTCACAATTGCATAAATTATTCTTGAACTGACAAAAGGGAGATGGTTACATTTAAAAACATATTTTAGCATTACATTTTGATGTTAAATCCATTGTTTTATACATAATTGTTGTAGTCAATAGTGTTTTATGCAATTACTTCAGAAGTAACTGTAATTCAATAACAGAAAAAAATTACAGAGTAATCCATTGCTTTACTTTTTCAAGGGAAAAGTAATTAAATTACAGTAATTAGATTACTTGGTAATTAATTACACCCAACACTGGTCTTTCAGAGGTAATGCAGCAGGGATTGAGGTTTTTTATATGCTTTTATTTTATTGTATAATAATAATTAATCATTTTGATTAAGTTTAATAATTAAATGATAATGTAATTAAGCATAATGCATTACATTTTTAAAACATAGTCTCTTTTGTATTGATGGCCATGATTTTAAACCAAGATATTTATAAAAAGAAAGCTGTTCATGTTTAAAAATATGCATACTTATTATGAAACAGATAGTTCTGGTTATGGCTTCTGATTGGTCAATAAAATCCATATGGTATACAGTTGCGAAAAGAAATATAGCATGTTCTGTTATCCTTTTTGTAGCATATTGCTTAAATCTTAAATATATAGCATCAAGGGGTAAATTTAATAATTTCATTTTTCTTTTTTAGCTCAACACAAATGTTATCATACTAACTGCTCACATTTGCCTCTATGGACCTGTAATGAAAAACAGTTGGCATCAGTGTAGTCAATTTTGCATTTGTATGTATTGTTGAAAACCATATTTAATTGGTTACAAACCAGCATACATTTTGTGCAAATGCATTGTAATGGCACATGTAGCTCATAATTGACTGCTTTTCAGTTCAGAGAATAACAGATGATGATATCATTGGCACTCCTTTTTTTATTTTACACAAGTGTTACTGACTTTGTAGACTCTTTGCTAAGCCGTATCCACAAACTTCCATCGCCTACCCCTTCCCCCACCCTAACCACCTCAAAAGTAGTTGGCAAAGAAACAGAATAACAAACATATTTGGAGCAAAGCAAGAAAAAGAGGATGAGCCTTTTTTGCCATGCCAAAGAGGCTGTCAAAACCCATTACCTAAGTGTCCTTTATCTTCCCATATGCTTTTGTTGCTTAATCAGCTTTGTATCTCCCTAAATCCAGGATTGAGATGAACAAAAAACCAAATGGATGAGCCCATGATGTAGAGGAATGTGTTCCCAGCTGCTTGAAGTGGACTAGCACGGCTCTGTGGCCGGACGAGGGAGTGCAGTCAGAAATAGGACAGGCCACTCGTTAACTCTCCTTGCCGCCAGATCCGATTCTCCAGCCGCTCTCTGGGCTCTTGATCCTCTTGGATTTTTCCTTTCTCTCTCTTTTTTTCCAACAGAAAGGAGGATTGCGGCTTATTCCACCACAATCCACACCGGTGGAGGAGAAGAGGACATATTCAGGATCAAGGCTGGACTTGAGCGGGAAATCGCCTCACAATAGAACTATTACTGTTATCAGATTTGCGTGAGAGGCTTGGTGTTTTTTAAAAGGATGGATTGTAAACGTATGCCAATGCCGGGGGCCGCCTCTTTTCTTTGCTGCACACTAACACGCTGGCGTTTCTTGTATTGTGCAGGCAGTTATAGAGATAAGAGCGACATCTGACCCAGGAATCACATTAGGGGTTGCATCTCTAACAGATCAATGAGAGTGAAATAACTGGCCACACACACACAAACAGCCCCATCAGCTTTCCTCTCATCCACTAATCTATACCAGACAAATTAGCCTGGCAAACAGATCGGGACAGAAAAGATTTACTCTTTGCTGGCTAATTACATCAGCTCATTAAGAGTCTTTAAGAGGCTGTGATTAGAGATGTTTGTTCACACTCTGCATGGTGTGTTTAATGGCTGACAGTTTATCACCCATCTGCCTGAAGCTGAGGGATAGGAACCTATTGGAATTCATCAATATTTAAGAAGCTTGTGTCCTGGAGTCAGAAGAATAATTTTTTGGTAGAGTGCCCTGTGAGTTTAGGGTTGTGAGAGATGCCTGTTGATGTAAGCGCAGACAGGACATCCTGTCTCATGGCAGGTTCTAGTGCGAACCTCACACAGCCCTTTCCAAACTGGGTACAATTGTAGAGGCTTACTTTTGTAGTGCACATTATAGGCTCACATCTCAGGTGAGGCTCTTTTCTTATGTCCTTGAGGAAGAACCTAACCTGGATTTCCAACATGAGCACAAATGGTGTTAGGCATCTTAGCAACTCCTTGCCTGTAGAGGCGCATGGGTCTTCAACATTTTTCAGGCTAAGGACCCCTTAGTGGATAAAGAAACAGAGCAGGGACACTGTGTTGCATGTTATACAAAACTGTGGTAATTTAATGGTATGATTCATTTGACACACCCAGTCATACAATTTCATATTTTGGGGTCGATAATATATATATTTTTAAGAATTAATTTTTTATTCAGCAGGGATGCCATAAATTGATCAAAAGTGACAGTAAAGTCACAATTCGACAAAATATTTATATTTCAAATAAATGCTTTTCTTTTGAACTTTCTGTTTATCAAAGGATCCTAAAAAATGTATCAAGTGGCACAACTGTTTTCAACATTGATAATTATATGAAATATTTCTTGAGCATCAAATAAGCTTATGATAATGATTTTTGAAGGATCATGTGACTGAAGATTGGAGTAATGATTTTGAAAATTTAAAAGTGATTCACAATATTACTATTTTTACTGTATTGTTGATCAAATAAATGCAAGCCTTGGTGAGCATATCTCAAAAAAATTTTTTACATTTGTATTTAATAATTTACTTTCTTTCTATGGTAGACAAAATGTCCAAACAATTATATGCAACAAAAAAACCCTCTAAAATATATTTTTGAGTTTCTCTAAAGAAAGAAAACAAGTCAAACAGGTTTGAAACAAGATGGATGTGTCTAAATGATTATTGAATTAAATTTTTGGGCAAATTATCACTAATGTCGTATTTTTGTATTACATTTTTATTGCAGATCAAGCAATAATTGTGCAGTCTACCTACAGTGCTGCTGCGGACCCCCTGATGAAGACCCCTGCTCCTGAACATTGAGTCTTGGGTAGATGTTGAATCTGATACATAAAAATAATTTACTGTTGTTGGGTTTTTATTATTGTCCCGATCTGCATACATGATGTCGTTGACACCCCTTGTAATGACCCGAAATTCGGCTGCAGTATAAACTCGAGTGTGCAGCCCATTGCAATGCATAGCATGCAAAACAAGACAGCACGCACATGGGTGCAGACATAAAGTCACTCACATACCAACAGATAATGATGAGAAGATGGTCATATTTCTGACTGATACCAGACTACCTGTGTTGTCACCACGTGTCCCCGGAGAGAGAGAGAGCCCTTCTCTCAGCTCCGGTTACCCACACACCCCCTTCTGCCCCGCGGCGACGCGTTCCACAATGGAGAACGGAGCGGTTTGGGAAATGGAGGCCATTTATAACTGCCGCATACGCACACACACCCCCCGTCCCAACTTGCGCCTCGTTCGGAGACAAAGCGAGAGCCCCCTCTCCATGCTAATGTCACACAATTACCTTTTAACCGCTCAGACAAACGGCGTGTGGGGAGGGGGGAAGTGACATCAAATCAAAACTGTCACAGGTGATCGAGTCCAGTCATTGAGAGAGAGCGCCGGCTCGCCGCCTGTCACGCACGCTTATGGGGGCGCTGGAGGTTGAGGGGACTGTGTTTGTGTGTGTGATTGGAAATGATAACTGACTGCTAATATCCCACAACATGTTCTTCTCATCAGCTACTAATGTCGCCGCAGAACCGGCCCTCAGACACACTGCCATAAATCACCAGACTTTTGGATATCTCTCTCTCTCTCATGCTCGCTTCCCCCTTCCTATTTCTCTTTCTCTCCAGCTCCGTCTCTTTCTCTGCCGTATCTCTCTGGGGCTTGAGCTGGCAAGCATGGAAAATGGAATGCTTTTGACTAATGATATTCAAAAATGATAGGGAAGAGATTGAAAAAGCGTTCCCCCCTGAACCATGCCGAATGTGTACCTACTAAAGCATCGCTTTTTTAATGGAGTTTTAGGGGACACTCTTAAACTGCATCTGCAGTCAATGTCAACTTATCTCCCACCCTCCAGTGAGTTGAGATATTGATGGATTATAGGGATCTTTGCATCTGACAAAGAGAGTCTTTGAGTGTATCAGAATTAAAAACAGCTCAAAATCTCTTAAAATCCAATTTCGCATCAACTTGGAGAATTAATTGCTATTTATACATCAGGTTCTTTCAACAGCGGCTAAATTTCAAGCGTCATTCTCTGATGATTCATTGGCAGTAATTCTATCGTTATGAAACGTTCGGTGGCAGATCGGCTCCTTGCTGGGACTTTGATGGTGTTGTGAGCTTGAAATAAGTGTTGCAGCCAATGACTGGCAAATTACAATGGCATTACCGCACAGCATGCACCCGTGCCTACAACACAGCAGGACAAAGAGACGGAATCCTTCACTGCATCATTCCACTTCTTTAATGTTCATCATCCACAGATGTTTAATTTAATCTAAATTTAAAATAAAATCATGAACAAATGCCTCTTTCAAATCTCGAGTTTGTTGGTCTTATCATTGCTGCTTTTGTGACAGTAAAGGAAGACTGTAAATGAGAGCAATTCTTAATCAATCAGAGATGTTCTATCCATTGAGGTGTGTGTGGCTGCTCACATCGGTGAAAGCAAGGCCCTCAGTCTGACAGCAGAGACCTTACACTGCACCACACGCCCCACAAAGCTGTCACACTCTTAATTGCCTGTGTGACCCTACCTCCTTCCTTGACAGCCTGCTAATTACCCCCTTTGAGAGCGTGTGCAAGGGAGAGAGAGAGAATGAGAGACGAAAATCACTCATAAGCAAGTTTAGTCACAGAAAATAAGGCTTTATAGAGAAAATGCTGTAGATTTTTAATCTTTAAATATTTTCAAATGACAAAATCAAGTCAATTGCCACTGTAAGTATTAAGGTAAAACTTTATATCTTCCTTTTTAATGGGACATTGATAGAAAAATTATTTTTTTTAAAAATTATTAAAGAAATTAATACTTTTATTCAGTAAGGATGCATTAAAGGGATATTTCACCCAAAAATTAAAATGACCCCATAATTTACGCATCCTAAAGACATCCTAGGTGTATATGACATATGACAAAAAATGCCCTGGCTAATCCAAGCATTATAATGGCAGCCCAAAATTTGAAGCCCAAAAAAGTGCATCGATCCATTATAAAAGTAAACCATACAGCTCTGGGGGGGTTAATAAAGGCCTTCTGAAGTTAATCAGTGGGTTTGTGTAAGAAAAATATCCATATTCAACACGTTATAAAGTAAAATATCTAGCTTCAGGCAATGCCTTCAGTATTCAACTTACGAAGAAAGTGTAAAGCTCTCACAGTTCAAACACTTGAGCTACGTCCGACATCATCGCCGCGCCAATCACGCTTTTCCGTAAATTGAATACGGAAGGCGGTCTACTGGAAGCTTTATAACTTGTTATGGATATTTTTCTTACAAAAACCCATCGATTCACTTTAGAAGACCTTTATTAACCACTCGGAGCCGTGTGGATTACTTTTATAATGAATGGATACACTTTTTTGGCCTTTCAAATTTTAGGCTGCCATTATGCTTGGAAGAGCCAGGACATTTAATATAACTCATGATATGATTTGATGATATGATTATGATATGATTGTGTTCTTCTGAAAAAAGAATGTCATATACAGCTTGGATGGCTTGAGGGTGAGTAACTCATGGGGTAATTTTTATTTTTGGGTGAAATATCCCTTTAAATTAATCAAAAGTGACAGTATTTTTGTTGTTTTAATTTTTACGTTTCTATTTCAAAATGCTGTCAAAAATGCTTTCAAACTTTCTATTGAAGTATCACTGTTTCCACAAAAAAATATTTAGCAGCACAACTGTTTTCAACAATGATAATAATAATAAGGTTCTTGAGCATCAAATCAGCATATTAGAATGATTTCTGAAGGATCATGTGACAATAAAGACTGGACTAATGAAGCTGAAAATTCAGCTTTATCACAAGAATAAATTACATTTTGAAATATATTCCAATTGAAAACATATATTTTAAATTGTAAAAATTTTACCACATTACTATTTTTACTGTATTTTTGATCAAATAATTGCAGCATTAGGGGAACACAAGAGACCTCAATCCTCTAAACAATAGTGTATTTAAGTTTGAAAGTACAAAAACTTCTAAGTTTAGCATAATTGTTTGATTTGTTCATCAGACTCATCATGATCAGAGTTTTTTGCAAATGGCCCCTTTCAGCGGCAGTCATTACAGATTTACTTGAGTGGTACCGTTTCACAGGCCTTCCCAGGACTTTCCATTCTGACATTCTCCTCGAATGCGAACAAAAAAAAAATAATTAAAGCAGAAAATGGAAGTTCTAAAAAAGGCCATGCAAATGAAATGCTAATGGCATGCTAATGAGGGCTGAGGGGAGGCGGACAGGCGGTGGGTAAAGTTTGGTTAGAGAGCGAGGCAGCGAGGAAGCAGGAAATGGCTGGGTGAGCAGTGAGTACGACTGGTGCCATGCTGAGTGGAGAAACGTTTTGTTAGCGAGGGAATGAGAACGAGAAAGAGAGAAAGTGTGGGATGGAGGGAGGAGTGAATGGATGCCCTGTGGGCTAATGAATACTGATTGATTTCCAAATTAAATTTTACAACTGTTCTCTCTCTCTCTCCTCATCTGCTTTTTCCTCTCACATTCTCTCTCAAACATACATTTGCTAATTATACATAGTTTCAGTAAGTTGTTTTTTCAACTCTTTCTGAGTCTTGAAACTGGAAATAAATGTTCACACACATAGTCAGGGCTGTCCAGTGGAGAAATCTCATACAACATGCCAGTTAAACACACATCATCAACCTGTCACAACCTCTTACAAATGACATCCCGAGACATATTTTGGTTTGTCTGAGGGCGCTAATGTTTGTCACTCCGTTTTGTGCCCAAATCTCTGTTGCCGGCTTCATTTCAATCTTAAAACCCTTTACACGTCCGTGCAGGCAGAGTTTTTGTTGTTCGTTTTGGTACGGGAGGGGGCACAGACCGGGTCGATCATTAGATGACAGTGTAAAACAAATGCACAAGGTGTAAGAGAGAGCGTAATGATGAGGAAAGCAGGAGGGGAAAAACAACAACGATCAAATACAAGAGGCAATTCTGTTTTTTTTTTTCTTAAACAAAATATTAATGATCTTTCATTTGGCTCTCATCACAAGGCGAGCAAGGAGAAATTGCATTCTATTTCACAAAGCCTAAGAAAGCACGGGCCTAGGTAATGGGTAATAGGTGTAGAGAGGAGAACGGAGGTGAGGGCCGTGGGGCAGAGAAAGCGAGGGAGAGAGCGAGGGAGAAAAAAACAGAACGAGAAATATTCCCTGAGAGAAAGGGGGGCAGAAAAGACTGGCTAAGGTGGGAGCGAGAAAAAAAGGAGAGGAGATTGGAAATTGAAATTGATGACATTGAGAGTGACTATGACAGAGACAGGCCCTTTATTCTTTTCTCTTTTTTGAGAAAATCACAGCAGCCAACCTTGCAATGAGGGCAGATCAAGCTAAAATAGGCTGTTGAGTGCTCAGATAGAGAGAGAGGTAGAGAGAGAAAGAAAGAGAGGAACAGGGTAGAGGTGGTTTGGCAGGAAGGGAGCAGACAGAAGTGGAGGACATTAGTGAGTAGATGATGTTGTCAGTGACCGATGTAAATCACAGCGATACATAGTCAACAGACACACTTGGCTGACTGTGAGGGGGGCAGCCGTCAGGACGCTGGCACTGACAAATGGAATATTTTCAGAGGACTTAATCAGAGGAAAATGGGGTTTCATCTGCACGCCTCCCCGCTCCACTGCCCTCAAAGAGAGAAATGATTGCCTGTCTTTCTCACCCTCGCCTTGCCTCTTCTCCTCTCCGTCTCACTCACTCGTCAAGCATAACCGCAACACATCGGAAAGGTTACAGGAAGACCGTGTACGTAGCTGCTTTGGGCCGCTGTTTTACAATATGAATGTGCAGAGGGGCACACACACACACACACACACGCTCATGTAGATACACCACATGCACTATGACTGATGGACATCGCTATCTCAGATGACAGAGAGGTAATATCTCTGTCTGAGACAGGCATCCGATTTAAACACTTCCACAACTTCATTTGTTCTTGTTTGATGTAGCCATACTGGACAAGATCTATAAGTCAGTCACTGTATGACACTCTAAATCAATCCTGTTTTCATCTGAATCAGATCACTTTTTACAAATACCTATTTGTTAAATGCACTTTAAATAAGTAGCACATTATTTTTATATTTATTTAATTTGTTAACTGACAAATACAGCCAAACTGCTTTCTCATGTTGGAAGAAATAAGGTTATTTTGTAAGAGTTATATACAGTAGGCATGTGAACCATGTAGTCTGTGCTGTGCTTGTCACTAACATACCGTGCCAGATTTTCTGTCACTTCATCTTAATATTTGTTCTAACAAGCTCAACTTACTGATTCTGAATATTAAATAAATATGGAAGTTGAGTCCACATCTGTAGTGGACAAAAGCGAACAGAATTAGCCTCAGATCAGTGGTGTATTCACTCTGACCTGGATCTTGTGTGATACACGGTTTCCTGCAGTTGCGATTCCTGCAAAAAAATTACTAATTTCATCTGTTTCTACAGCTCAGAGAATGGCAACAATGGATCCAAGGGAAAAAAACTTACCCTACAAGTATGCAAACACAAATCCTCATAGCAATGCAAGCTCAATTTAACTCATAATGCAACACAAGCAAATCAGTATTGCCACAAGGCACACACATTATTGTGGGCATTATGGCAGGGGGCGGTTCTAAAGTCTGTCGTCTCAGTGCCCCTAAATCTTTAATCACCTATAGGGGCTTTCGCACCAGGTAGTAATCATGTTTCACTAGGTCGCTTCAAAGTTGGACTTTCTCCATAGTGTAAAGGTTGTGAAGTGCCTGGACTTGAAGTGCCTGCTTTTTACAAATTACAGGTGTTGGCATTTCGCATGCATTCAGCCAATCAATGTACACTTACGCCACTGTGTATCGGCAACAAAGTCATGATACGATACATATCCCAATTAGGCTTGTGATGGTGAGGAAATTTTCCAACCGGTTAATCGATGTGTGACAACACCAGTATCACCGACAAGGGCTTTTATATCGCTAATTCTAAACCGAAAGTAAAATGCGCACGGCCGCTCGGGCATTCATAATGGTACGGCACAAAGCGAGTGTTTTCAATTAATTGAAATAAACTGAAAATGTGCCAGTGCACACACACTGTGAATGATAGTGCGGCCTAAAATAATTGACTTACTAATGAATGATTACTTTCGGTTTAGAATTAGCACCAATTCGGGGGTGGGTTGCTTGAATGGTGGGTTCATTGTTCTTAATGAAATTGTTTTTTTTTGTTTGAAACCAAATCTTCTGCGATCATCTTATCATTCAGCTCCTCACTCGTGATAAATTAAATCTGACTCTTTCTGCTAGTTTCGACTCTCGTTCAGCTCATGCTGCATTAAGCAGGCACATTCAGTTTTTATTTGTAGTGTCTGTTCTCTAATTTAACTAAATTACTTTATTACTATAAAAAAAATATCTAAACGACAGTGGGGGGTGGGCTACAGTGCGCAAGTGATGTAAGTGATGCAGTGTTGTCATCAAAATCATTCATCCATATTGGTGGAAGTGAAAGACTAAGTTTGAATGCTTTTATCTTCTAAATGCATATTTTGCTGTTGGTTTGGAGCACACTAGCAATTGTTATTTATTATTTGTATTGGTTGCCATGCCAAATCGCACATAGTATGCTTGCTTTTCTGTTAAAACTAACAGTGGTTTGTGAACGTAGATGCTTTAATAACAAATCATTTATCTGGAGCGTTTATGCTGGGACGTGTAGGTTGTTGCAAGTTGAAACTTCATGGAAATCTATAACAATTATCTCAACCAAACACTATATGAGATCAATTTTATTAATATATGTTAAACATGATATTGCAACTTGTATCTATACAAAATGTTGCAAATGAAAACGTGACCTTGAACTAATTTAGTCAGAAAGTGCAACTCCTGTGGTGGATGTGCTCCACCTGTATTATAATAGTGTTCTCGTTATCATGTTCTGTATATAACAGATTGGTGGTGCACATCTTGCACTTACCTGTGTTTTTATTCTCAAAGTGATTCCAGGCATCACTACCTGCCTTTGAAGTCTAAGTTCACTGGACTGGACAGCATGCTGTCCTAAAGCTGACCAATCAGATCCCAAGGTACTGCCAATCGATCATTCCTGTTCCTTTTGAGTGCTCATGTCCAACTCTATTTCATAGCACAGACATTTAAAGGTAAATCTATCAGGTAAATGTTACAACCACAGTAATGCAAGAACACAAATTAATGATTGGTCAAATATTCATGTTTTCATTGAAATAATAACAATCTCTGGTTGTATTTTGGTCCAAAGCAGGTAAACGCATCAAAGATGCAGCACAAATGTTTTATAATGCTTATAGGCCCATAACTAGAAGACAAACTCATGTGTATGAGAATGAATATTTTGTCCTTGACTTGAAATCCCCCTTAGCATCTTTTAGTGCATGTGAGGCCACATAATGTTACAGAACGGTGTCAAACTAATATCAAACCTAACAATTACAGTACATGGCCAAACCTCACCCCACTTAACCCATAATCACAGGTCATGGGGGTTATGGCTAAGATTTGTGGATGCAAGAGCAGGTCTTAGCATGACAAGTCACCCCTATAAGATTTACCACAAGTTTTTTTCCTATTAGCCAGTGTTGGGTTTAGCATGCAAAGACATCCAAACAGCTAGGAATGATGAAGCATATAGCCTGTGTTACTCATACATGCCACATTTACACGCACAAACACACACAAACACACACAAATAATCATGTACTGCAGATTTGTACATATAAGTGCAGTGACACACACACACACACCCTCCCTGTTCATGGTGCACAGGGCCCAGGTCTCTAAGCCGCAGGTGACCACCGAGCACTGGATAAACACTAATAAATCTTCCTGCACAGCTCGGCAATCAGTCATCTATCAAAACTTAGTGACAGAGAGAGAGAAAGAGAGAGAGAGGAAGAGAATGGAGAGCAGAGAGGGGAGAGGGGAGGGGTGTCCGTTAACAAGAAAGTACAGAAAAGTCACAAAGTGAGTGTGTGTGTGGGAGTTTAAGTGTGTAATGTATTGAATTATTAGAGATATGCTTTGACAGTAAACTTTTTTGCAGTATTTACAGGCTTTAGATTTATTACTGTGATTTAGTTATTAATAAAAGTGTTAATAATCTAGAAATCAGATAATTATGAGTACATTACCATGCTCATTAGAATGTCTAAATAATAGATATGTCAGTCCATCATTTAAAATGTAAAGTTATGATAAAACTTTGCACTAATTCTAGGTCTCTAATCAATTAAGTAATTGTGTGATATGGACCATGTTAATGGAGTTGTATAAATTGTCCATGCTGTCATTCAAAGATATGGACTTTAATGTTGAAACATTAAACTTTAGGACCCCACTGTCCAAAATGCTTTGTCAGATAACCTAAACTGTGGTAACATCTTAATGAACTTGTGTTTATTTAATCACAGACACAACCTGATTACATTAGGTTACACCAACAAAAGTATTTTAGAAAGGGCCAGATCAGGCACAAATAGTTCCTTGAAGGGATAGTTCAACCAATAATGAAGTTCTGTCATTATTTATCAACCCTCAGTTGGGACAGGAGCAATTTAGGGCTAGTAATGGGGTAAAATGGTTAAATAATTATGTGATTTGAAACAGGTGATGTCAACAGGTGATTGTAATTATGATTTGGTACAAAAGCAGCATCCAAGAAAGGTCTAATCCTTAAGGAGCAAAGATGGGCCGAGGATCGCCAGTTTGCCAACAAAAACGTGAGAAAATTATTGAAATGTTTAAAAACAATGTTCCTCAAAGAAAGATAGGAAGAGATTTGGATATTTCACATTCAACAGTGCATAACATAATTAAAAGATTCAAGGAATCTGGAGGAATTTCAGTGCGTAAAGGACAAGGGCGCAAGCCTAAGCTGAACTACCGTGATCTCCGATCCCTCAGGCGGCACTGCATCAAGAACAGTCATTCATCTATAAGCGATATCACCACATGGGCTCAGGACTACTTTGGCAAACCTTTGTCAAGTACCACAATACGTTGTTACATCCACAAATGCCAGTTAAAACTGTACTGTGCCAAAAGGAAGCCCTATGTTAACAGTGTCCAGAAGCGCCGTCGACTTCTCTGGGCTCGGAGGCATCTGGGATGGACCATCATACAGTGGAAACGTGTACTGTGGTCAGATGAATCAGTATTTCAGGTATTTTTTGGGAGAAATGGACGCTGTGTGCTCTGGATCAAAGAAGAAAAGGATCATCCAGACTGTTACCAGCAACAAGTCCAAAAGCCAGGGTCTGTCATGGTATGGGGTTGTGTTAGTGCTCTTGGCAAAGGTAACTTGCACTTCTGTGAAGGCACCATTAATGCTGAAAAGTACATAGAGATTTTGGAGCATAATATGCTGCCTTCAAGAAGACATCTTTTCCAGGGACGTCCATGCATATTTCAATAAGACCATGCAAAATCACATTCTGCACACATTACAAAGTCCTGGCTGTGGAGGAAGAGGGTACGGGTACTTGACTGGCCTGCCTGCCTGCCCGAAACACTTCATCACTTGGTGTCTTCAGTCCCTAAGCGTCTTTTAAGTGTTGTGAAAATGAATGGCAACATTACAAAGTGGTAAATGCTTTACTGTCCCAACTTTTTTTTAAATGTGTTGCAGGTCTGAATGACAGGAAAGGATGCATATTTACAAATGACATGAAGTTGACCAGACAAAACATGAAATATGTTTTATTCATATTGTCTGCAATGAAATACAAGTCAAAGTAAATTTAGAAATCACTTTTTTTGTGTGTGTTTTCCATACTGTCCCAACTTTTTCTGATTTGGGGTTGTAAAATGTTCCAGCTGTTGAATTTAGAATTGCATACTACTCTTACTATTCCTGGCACAGAAAGATATGGTAAAAGTCGTATGTGGTTCCAAATTCAGCATGTGTTTTTTTTGTCAGTGACATTCTGTTTGGAGCCCAGCATTCTTCGAAATATATTTTTTGTGTAATGAATTGTGAGTGAGTTGCCACTTAACAACCTTACATTCAGACATATTCTCTAACAGCAGAACCACAACCAATCTTGACTGCTCAATCATTTACTCGTTAAATTTCAGCTAAAAATAAACTGAATGTTAATTCTAGAAAACTAAATCTTGCAGAAACTTTCATCTCTACAACCCAGTCCAGTATATCATATAATCAAGAGGACATTAAAAGAATTCTGAAGCTTAGTTTGTCTTTCCAGCCTCTCCACCCTCAGTCCTGGCATTAAGCTTACAACACCCTGATGCCATCCATTTGTCTCATGATGAATGTGGCAATCTTCTAGCCCCTTGCCCTGTCCAACACATTTGTTATGACCTGACATGCCGGCTGCTTTCCACTCCATTCTTGCCAGTGGGGACTGCTAGCTAAGTAGGATGAGAACTCAATAGCAGACTTTGTTGAAGAGAGACTGCCAATTATTCTTGTTTTTGTTGTGTCAATGATACAAAGTTATTCTGTTGTGAACTGTCGCCTGAGCCATTCTGCTATAATCTACATGCTCTCTACTGCAGTTTGTGTTGGAGAAGCCAGAAAACCCAGGTCGATCAATGCTCAGGGAGAGAGAAAAGTTTCTCAGGAGCCATAAATGTGATTTGATGCTAATCGTTCCTCGAGCTTACATAGACAGCTTGAGAAAGAAGTGTTTAGAGCTGTCTTTAGCTGATGGTCCAGTCAGAAGATCAGATCTCTCATTCCTCAGCTAGATAAAGGTTACACTACGTATATTAGCTTGAGGAGGCTATTTAGTCGTGGCACCCTCACCGTTAGTCCAATGCTCAAGCATGAATCACGCACTGCTGCGACAGTGAAATTTGTCACCTTTTCCAGCAGATCAATGATAATTACCTCCCTGACATGAGTTCAGTTATTACTTTACAGGATCAAGGACAGAGGGGAGGGAGGGCTGAAGGCGATAGGCAGAGTCTGATCGATACTCTCTGAAATATGGCTGCTACAGGCCTCAGCAGCTCAACAAACCATTACAGCCACTGTTCTCCACAGCTTAGTGACTGGATCTGTTCTGAGTCCAGCTGTCTTTTCTTACTGACATTCTGAGAATCAGATAAACCATGGAAGAGGAAAATTATGCCTTTTATATATATATATATATATATATATATATATATATATATATATATATATATATATATATATATATATATATATATATATATATATATATATACATACATACATACATACATACATATATATATATATATATATATATATACATACATACATACATACATACATACATACATACATACATACATATATATACATATATACAGGGAGTGCAGAATTATTAGGCAAGTTGTATTTTTGAGGATTAATTTTATTATTGAACAACAACCATGTTCTCAATGAACACAAAACTCATTAATATCAAAGCTGAATATTTTTGTAGTTTATTAGGAAGTAGTTTTTAGTTTTAGCTATTTTAGGGGGATATCTGTGTGTGCAGGTGACTATTACTGTGCACAATTATTAGGCAACTTAACAAAAAACAAATTTATACCCATTTCAATTATTTATTTTTTACCAGTGAAACCAATATAACATCTCAACATTCACAAATATACATTTCTGACATTCAAAAACCAAACAAAAACAAATCAGTGACCAATATAGCCACCTTTCTTTGCAAGGACACTCAAAAGCCTGCCATCCATGGATTCTGTCAGTGTTTTGCTCTTTTCACCATCAACATTGCGTGCAGCAGCAACCACAGCCTCCCAGACACTGTTCAGAGAGGTGTACTGTTTTCCCTCCTTGTAAATCGCACATTTGATGATGGACCACAGGTTCTCAATGGGGTTCAGATCAGGTGAACAAGGAGGCCATATCATTAGATTTTCTTCTTTTATACCCTTTCTTGCCAGCCACGCTGTGGAGTACTTGGACGCGTGTGATGGAGCATTGTCCTGCATGAAAATCATGTTTTTCTTGAAGGATGCAGACTTCTTCCTGTACCACTGCTTGAAGAAGGTGTCTTCCAGAAACTGGCAGTAGGACTGGGAGTTGAGCTTGACTCCATCCTCAACCCGAAAAGGCCCCACAAGCTCATCTTTGATGATACCAGCCCAAACCAGTACTCCACCTCCACCTTGCTGGCGTCTGAGTCGGACTGGAGCTCTCTGCCCTTTACCAATCCAGCCACGGGCCCATCCATCTGGCCCATCAAGACTTATTATTTCATCAGTCCATAAAACCTTAGAAAAATCAGTCTTGAGATATTTCTTGGCCCAGTCTTGACGTTTCAGCTTGTGTGTCTTGTTCAGTGGTGGTCGACTTTCTGCCTTTCTTACCTTGGCCATGTCTCTGAGTATTTCACACCTTGTGCTTTTGGGCACTCCAGTGATGTTGCAGCTCTGAAATATGGCCAAACTGGTGGCAAGTGGCATCTTGGCAGCTGCACGCTTGTCTTTTCTCAGTTCACGGGCAGTTATTTTGCGCCTTGTTTTTTCCACACGCTTCTTGCGACCCTGTTGAATATTTTGATGATCACGCTTCAGAAGCTTGGCTATTTTAAGACTGCTGCATCCCTCTGCAATATATCTCACTATTTTTGACTTTTCTGAGCCTGTCAAGTCCTTCTTTTGACCCATTTTGCCAAAGGAAAGGAAGTTGCCTAATAATTATGCACACCTGATATAGGGTGTTGATGTCATTAGACCACACCCCTTCTCATTACAGAGATGCACATCACCTAATATGCCTAGTAGTAGGCTTTCCAGCCTATACAGCTTGGAGTAAGACAACATGCATAACGAGGATGATGTGGTCAAAATACTCATTTGCCTAATAATTCTGCATTCCCTGTATACATATTCAGGGGTTTTCAAGGAACAAATCCCTTCTATTTCATTTCACTTTTTGACAGACCATACTGTCAGGTGTCAGAAAGCAAAAATCCACTGTGAACAATCTTTTTTTAATTAAAAATAATAAATAAGGTGTTTTAAAATCTGGAGTTAAGCTGATTTTTTAGTTGTTTTCTCTGTTAAAATACTTCATCCTGTCTCAAAGGATTGCTCTGATACCACAGTGTTGACTCAACAAATGTTATGCAGACTAATATGATATGTTATATAATGTTATTCACATAATGCTGGTTCTGAAAGACAGGTGTCAGAATACACAGTGTAAGGATGGCTCGATACCAAAATTTTGACTTCGGTACAGTACCACAATCTAATACCGAAGTACTGATATTAAATCGATACCACACAGAGTAAAATTATGCACAATACCCGTGCTAAAATCAGCTGATTTTAGCACGGGTATTGAGCATAATTTTACTCATTATCACACATTTTGGAAATTACCACAAATGTTTATTAGTAAATTATTCAACAAAGATTATCACATCAAATCAGTCATTTGAAAGCTTTCTTGTGAGAAGAAATTGCACGTGCAATACTGCACGTCTCCTTCTCTATCACTCAAAACAAGCAAATTTCTTATGGCTTAAAAAACATTGCACCTGACCTAACTTACACTAAAGCAATCTGCATGCTCCGATTCAACATTTTCATGTTCGTTTCGGGACAGCTGACGGAAATGACTTGCCCACGTATTGTTAAACCTTGCACATTTGAACATGCGTACGATTTTATAGCATTTCGTAGTACATGGTATGGGCGCTCTTTAAAAGTGAGTGGTTTCTTTGCGCTCATACCAACAACACACACACACACAAGCCTGTAAAGAGCTCGCGCATTACAAATGAAGTTATTTGTCCATAGTCAAATTCAAATACATAAAATTATGTAAAAATGTCCGTCTTTAGTGAGTATTCACATAAACACAGTCAGTTATGTCTTACGCGAAAGTAAATAGTCAGTGCAATAGTATGCAAATATTATGAGATCTAAACATTGGTTGAAACAAACGTTGGAGATTTCACGATTTGATCTAATGTATTTATATATGTTGATCAGTGTTGAAAGAAAATAAATGTCTAAATTAGATGGTTTGAATGATGCACTCACCTGTCGATCTCTTAAAGTCTTGCTCAAGTCAGGATATTGACAGATACGTAGCTAGGTTTGATGGTTCTTCATCAGATTTATAAGCAATGCAATTTCAAAATGTAACTTCTACTCTTTTCTTTAGTAATTAGTTTTGGGCATATTAAGTGAGATTCAACCGCTTTATCCATTTTGTTCCTCTATGTTGCCACAGTTACAGGTTTTTCCCAGTACCGGTATACCGCGCATCCCTAACACAGTGCATCGCAGTTTGTATGGGGGTGCATAGCTGCAGACCAGTCAGGGTGCCCATGCTGACCCCTGTCTGCCACCGAAAGCGCCAACAGTGGGCACGTGAGCATCAGAACTGGACCACGGAGCAATGGAAGAAGGTGGCCTGGTCTGATGAATCACATTTTCTTTTACATCACATGGATGGCCGGGTGCCATGTGTTCCACTTACCTGGGGAACACATTGCACCACGATGCACTATGGGAAGAAGACAAGTCTGTGGCAGCATTGTGATGATTTGGGCAATGTTCTGCTGGGAAACCCTGGGTCCTGCCATCCTTGTGGATGTTACTTTGACACGTACCACCTACTTAAGTATTGTTGCAGTTCATCTATACCCTTTCATGGAAACTGTATTCCCTGGTGACTGTGGCCGCTTTCAGCAGGATAATGCGCCACAAAGCAAAAATGGTTCGGGAATGGTTTGAGGAGCACAACAACAAGTTTGAGGTGTTGACTTGGCCTCTTTATTCCCCAGATCTCAATCCAATCGAGCATCTGTGGGATGTGCTAAACAAGTCCGATCCATGGAGGCCCCACCTAATAACTTACAGGACTTAAAGGATCTACTGCTAACATCTTGGTGCCAGATACCACATCACACCTTCAAGAGTCTAGTGGAGTCCAGGCCTCAATTGGTCTGGGCATGTTTTGGCAGCAAAAGGGGGACCAACACAATATTAGTTATGTTATGCCTGATCGATGTATAGGCTACTAGAGGGGCAGAAGTTACACACTTTAACATATTTATCCAAAACCTTTATCTAATGATAATTAATGATTGTAAACTGTATGTATGTAGCCTACAGCCATGGCCAAAAGTATTGGCAGTGACATAAATTGTCAAATCATATCATTAGTACATGGGAAAGTGTGAACAAGTACAAGTCAGGTAAAATCACTCTATCATTCTGATTGAATTATTAGAGCAGATTGATTGCAATAAAACGAGGGAAGAAGTGCTTCCAATCATTGTGTTCTTGTGGTTACCGCCAAAGAAAGACATGCAGCTATCATCACTTTGCAACAAAAATGGCCTCACATGCAAGGAAATTGCTGCACAAAATATTGCACCTGAAAGAACCATTTAACAGATCATCAAGAACAAGCCAAGACTTTTGGACAATGACCTGGTGTCAAGAAGGGCAGCAAAGAAGCCACTTCTCTCCAAGAAAGACATCAAGGACAGACTGAAATTCAGCAGGAAGTACATGGATTCGACAGCAGAAGACAAAGTTATTTTCTCTGATGACTGTTTGGGACATCTGGAAAATATTTGTCCGGTAAGGGAGCTCGCATTGATACATTTTCTATGTGCAGCTAAAATCACTTCAGTACATTCACCAATCTGACAACTTAACCATGTGTCTGAAAAGGACAATAAATTAAATAAATGTCTTTGCAAAAACATTGCAATGACAGCAACAAAACTAGGGATGCGCGATTTTAGTGCATTTATTTCCTTCACAGCAGTGCGCTATCGTTCCTACTAGGGTTGAGTACTACCACTTATTTTGTTTTCGATATGACACAGTACTTTCAAGGCCAGTATCACCGACATCGATACAGACACGATACTTTTAAACAGAACTTTTTAATGATTAAATGTAAAATTAGTAAAGTTACCCACTTAACATTATATTTGAAAGGCATTTTAACATTCAATCTGCCTTAATTGCAATTTATTAGATCATATTTTTGCTTACAAATGGTTATAATATGTTTACTTTTGGTAACTATGAAAATAGTTGAACTAGTAAAAATAAACCATGGTTCCTTTTTAGACAGGGACTGCCAGTGACAGGATGTTGCACCAATGCAACCCTTTTATTCTGATAGTGTATGATTTATATTAACATTAGTTACAGAATAGAACATGATTAATATCAACTTTTAACATTAAATATAAAGAGTGTGATTGCACTATGTAGGCTACAATTTCTAATTTTTATTGTGAAATAACTCAAACATATGATGTGTTTCTGCCTTCTGATGAGCATTATTCTGGACTGCATTTTCAAAAGCATCAATTTGTTTTATTATATTTTTTGGAAACGCAGCTCTGTTTGAATACAGTGTCAGCAGTGAGCGAATGCTCTCTCTGTAATTGATTGGTCTTGCAGCATTTGCGTGCATTCAGATCGTAGTTCAGATGAGCAGGAAATTAGTTCTATACTACACAATTCGGTAACAGGTTATTCGTATTGTATGGATTAAATAATCTTTTTACATAAACAAAATTACTGGTAAAACACCTTAGTATCGATATTTTTATTTGAGTATCAATACTTTTCGATGCTCGCATCAGTATCGATAATCGATATGCCCAGTAACTACCTTAAAGCCCAAACTTACAGCTAGATCAGTGATTGTTTTAAAATACATTCTACTGTTACTAAACTGCAGGATGTGCTCGATAATAAAAATAGTTTTTAAAACTACATTAAGTGAAAAGTGATACGGTACCTCAAGCAGCTTTCTGTGCACAGACTCAGAAACACGGACAGGAACACAGACAAGCAAAGTGAACTCTGAGCTTCAGGTTTGTGCCTAAACGGTTAAATACACAGAAATACCTCACAATTCCAGTCTTGGTGAGTATTTGCTTAAACACTGTCAGTTATGTCTTAATTGAGCATAAACAGTTGGGAAATTGGATCCATTACAGCAGCCTAATATCCCTGCTGTTGTCTGTGTCATTAATGCAAAAGACAAAGAAAAGATCACTCACTGCTCTTATGTAGATAATAGGAGTATTAATTGGAGTAATCTATATTTCATTTATACAGTAAAGGCTATGCCGTGTTGTTTTACATTTTATTTCTTTCTGTTGAATAATTTCACAGGAATGCTATATTTGTCAAGCTCTAAGCTCTAAACACTTCTAAGAGAGGGAATGGAATATGTTGCACATGTTGCTTGCCAGTAAATAAAGAGCTGTCAATTCATGATACTTTCACATCTCTTAATTTTTTTTTATACTTAAAATACATTGTTGTTAAGAATAGTTTGCCTATTATTTATTTTGGTGATCAGTTTGGGCAATCAGTATCAGCCAATACTGTTTCCAGTGATTGATAATCTGCCCCAATTGTCCGGAGAAGAAGAGGTAAACGCTACCATGAGTCCTGTGTTGTGCCAGCAGTGAAGCATCCTGAGACCATCCATGTGTGGGGTTGCTTTTCATCCAAGGGAGTGGGCTCTCTAACAATTCTACCCAAACACACTGCCATGAATAAAGAATGGCATCAAAACTTCCTGCAAGAGCAACTTCTCCCAACGACCCAGGAGCAATTGATGATCCATGCATTTTCCAGCATCTCACAAGGCAAGAGTGATAATGAAGTGGCTCGGAGATCATTCCATTGAAAAATATGGATCTGTGGCCAGGCAACTCCTCGGATCTTAATCCCATACAGAACCTGAGGGCAATCCTCGAAAGTCAAACGGTCAATCGGAAGTGAACAAATTGTGATCAACTCTGAGCACTAATAAGGCAAGAATGGATAGGCATTGTTTAGGATTTGGTCCAGAAGCTGATATCCAGAATGCGAATTGCATAGGATATGGAGAATAATATATTAAAGGTTTTTCCTTGTTCAAAAACGGTCTTTGGTGGTGGAGGACGAACACGGTCATCCACACACACAAAGTACTACCCATGTCAACTGCAAGCCCGGTACTGACATTAAATCCAAAATGAAAGCGAAGAAACAGTTTGTAACTAACATATCCTATTTATTCATGAAATAAAAAAGAATCAATGTCCCTTTTGTCTATCATAAGACAAAGTGCTTAGAACTATTTTATATAAAAAAAACTTGTGTAAAATATGTATATGTAAAAAGTGTTTGATTTGAAAAAATAATAATAACAAAATAAACAAACAACTATATAAAATGAACAACAAAGTAACAAGTAAAAAGTGGAAGGTCTAGCCTATTATTTTGCATTTACACTCCAAGACACAAGACTTAATCTGACAGTATGAGATTGTTTTGTTCTGTCTATTGGTATGGTTATCGCTCTCAAACAAATTTAATCCTGCATTTAAATACGGTTGTCAATCCAGAAACTTTGCAATGTGTAGTTAGCAGCATGAAAAATATATATACAGAAAGCAAACAAAAATCGCTGCCATTATAATCACTGAAGCTGTCGGTTACTTCAGTTCAACATGAGGTACACAAAATCCTGTTATAATCAATGAAGCCGTGCAATGAATTAACATCATGTTTATACTTTGTTGGTTATAATGAAAGGCTTTGCGGGCATGCAGAACTTGTGTTGAACAAAAACTCTGACATTGAGCAATTTTCTTTTCACTAGATCTCCAGACTGCAACCAAAACGGGATTTTGCAACCGTTTTCCTGCCGGTAAGACTACATTTTGTTGGCCAACTTATAAGAGCTTATTTTATGTTGCATATTAAAAACATCAAACGGCACTCAAAACAAAACCATTTTTCAAAACCAGCACAGTTCGAGCTCAGAACAGGCTCGAGCATGCGACACATTACAGTGCTGGTTAATTCGCAGCACAATTAACAACATTGCAGCAAGGTCTAGTGGGAAGCATTCAAATTCGGCGCAACATTCTGTTATTTACTACAGATATCAGATCAAACGGCGCTGACGTGAAAACCAGGACAAATATTGTGCCATGAATGAGCAAATAATAGAAAGCTTTTTAATGCACAAATCACCAACATTCATGCTAACTTTAACCATGGTATTGTGGCAAAAATTCTGTAATGAAATGTTTTAATTCTTACATTATTCCTCCCAGGGTTCGTACAACATTTTAAGAGAGAAAATCAAGCACTTTTCAAAGGCTTTCAATTGCTTCACACTTTTTACAACACTTCAAAGCTCTAAATATTATCAAATTTTTATGTTATTTTTAATGTGATGATTTGTAAAACTAACCCCCGGCTTCACAGACGGTTTCACTGTTTTAACTACTTGCACTGTGATCTTAAAATATGTCAGTGGCATTGTTTTGTCTCAAATGTTTTTTTTTTTCTAAGGTATGTTTATTTAATTCAGACCACAAGAGGCATGATCAATGGGCATAGTTCAAATGACTCTGTACGCAATTGCATAGTCCTTCAACCAAACAGACTACTGATCCATCACTTCTCTATCTGTCATTGTGTTAATAGCGCGCCAGGTGGATAAGCCGGTTTGTGTTTGGTCCCCGCAAAATTGTAACAGAAGCAGGATAGAAATATGTACAGGTTACACAAAAAACAAGTAAACCTTTTAAAAATCACTGATGCTGTCGGTCAGTTCAGTATGATATTAGAGGAACAATTGTACATTCAATAAGAATATAATATTTAAAAATGTTCCCTATAAAAATTTGCTTTTTGCACGTTACTGTTGTTAATAAAAGTTAATTTTATCTGCCTCTCAACTAAAGCTCAGTGCTTTACTGTCAAACGTCCATTTCTAAGATATAAACATGTAATAATATTAGTAACTGTACTTATTAATGCAAAACAATAGTCATTTTATGATTTAATTACCTTTTTGATTAACCCCGGTTAATAAAGAGAAGGTACATCACCAGGCTGCTCAGACGAAAGTGACTTGCACATGAACACACAACTTCCCAACTCATATACAAACTTCCCAGGAGGACTTGAATGCACCAAATCACAGGAGTGTTTTAAAGTGAATGGCTATCAGAGGGTACCAGTATTGCAGAACGGCATGTATCGTCGCATTAAACAATCAAATACATTTTTGACAGGACAAAGATTCATTGTGGTGGCTGCCAAAATATTTTCAATGCAGGAAAACCATGACATTTGATGTTTTTGCCAATAAAAGCCTTTTAAACTTACAAAATGCTTATCATTGTTTTCCAGTATACCATATAAACAAGTGAAAAAATAATATATAAATAATGAATAAATGAATTTTTGACTGTTTTTGGCCATATCTTGTGTTTTTAATATGTAATTTTGGCAAAGCTGAATCATTTCAGCATCATTAGTCCAGTCTTCAGTCACATGATCCTTCAGAAAGGATCAATACTTTACTTTCCTTCAGAAAGATAACAATCCTTGCACAAGTCATTTGCATATATCTATGTGGTGAAAGCGCATGCACACATGATCCTACATAAAGAGTAAAAATTAAAACCACACTTAAAATTTGTTCTATTTGGATATCTTGAGATTTGACTTAAAGACAAAAGACAGAAGATGATGGATCAATGAAATAGGCCAGTTGGCTTTTTCAGAAACTCCTGTTTCCCAGAGTTTTCTGATTCAGAGCTTAGTGCAAAAGCATATTTTATTTTTAGACTACCACTTCAACACACACACACACATAGTCCCCGTTCTTAGGCACGCTCCGCAGAGTGAGGTCTCTCTCCCTCTCTTTATTAAATGACCTGTCTGCCTGTTTTTGCTGTCTGTCCCTAGTGGCGCTGTATGTTAAATTCTATCATTAAAACCCATTACTGAGCTATCAAAACCCTCTGTAATTCCAGCTAATGACCTCATTTCCCTAAGTGTCACCCATGTCAGTCAGCGCTGGGGCCACTTGCTCTGGCAGGCGCTCAAAGTAGTGTCACACTGTTACGGGACATCCCCCACCCTCCCCTTTTTTTCCAGAAAAGAAAAGGGAAAAAAAGCTCTTAGAAATCAATGGCGCTGGAAAATGACAAAGCGCAGCGGCATGGGACTTGGGCCCACGTGTGTCGGTTCTGATATACTGATTGACCTAATAGGTGCAGTAGTCAAACTGGAGACAGCTTCTGATGTGTTAAGCAGTTTGAGAAGACCGTACACCTGATAAGAGGCGAACGGATGCCATTTCACCAGTGATTTTTGAGGATTTCACACGTGCCAATCACAACTCTCCCATTTTCAGGAGTCGCTTCATAATGAACGTTTAAAAAAAATGCAAAGTGGGGATAATGACACACATCATTTCCCAGTTTAATCTTCATCCTGCTCCTCCTCTTCTCCATGAGTTCCCCTTTTTCTACACTGCCAGGCATCGTCCTCTCAATTGGAAAAATGGCCCTAAGGCCACTGGAGCACCAAGACCCTGTTTCTTCAAGGGATGGATAATTGACTCCCTTCGCTTGGTAATTTATCGCTTGCATATGCAGCTAATACATCAGCAGGCAAAACAGTGCTGACCTCCCAACCTTGTCCAACAACTCTACCACTGCTACCAAAACAAGCACACAAGCCCACACACACATACACACGTGCACCTTCAACCGGCTAGGCCCACCCCCCTCAATAAAGAGCCAGGAGCCTAGAAGTGAATTGGAGAGGGACACAACTGGCAGGGGAAAGGAAATAAAATGATAGATGGGGTGCATTGTGGCATTATGAATGAATTATGCTGGCCAAATACCTTGAGCAGAGCAGTGTGTCAGCCTGTGTCTATACTAATCTTAGAGGAAATATGACTGTCCCTATATTAAAGAGTGTAGCAAAGGGAGAGCTGGTGAATTAGTTGAGCAATCAGACCATTACAAAGACATATCTTAGATGGCATTATTCAGTGGCCACATTTATCAGCCTCATGCAGTATCATACTCACCAGTCGGCTAGTTGTTTTTGTCGTTTCTATCAGTGGGGTACCAGTATTGTCTGTCACCTCCAGTACATTCAGTCTGTTTGACAAGGATTCGTCTCAACATTCACTCGAGCTCCATCTACCTTCCTATTTATCATGATAACAACACATTGTAAAACACATTATTATGCACACCTGAGTAAATTTAAACTTGAGCTGACACATATTTCTGTTCACTACATTCACTATAACACCCAAGAGAAACAGTTAAGAGAACATCATTTTTTCTCTGTAACCAAAATGTCTCTAAGTAAATGCCGTAATACAATAAATGGCATATTAATAATGAAAGGGAAAATTAAAACATATTTTCCTTAATCAATCTATAACCCAGTTCTTTTCAAATGTTACTATATTCTTTTGTTTTATAATTTTAACAGGGGATTTTTTTTATTATATCTTAATAATACAATTATGAAGAAAAGGGGGTAGTCACAGTCTCTGATAAATATCAATTACTGATATAAAACTTACTGTTTCTTGCTGTGAAGGAAGATTTACCATTTAGAAATGTATGTGCATCTAAAGGTGTTTTAACATCTAAATGACTGAAACTGAAATATCAACTATAATCAGTCAAAACTGGAGCAACAACCTGCAAATTATAGTGTAAATATACTTGACAGTTAATTAAATTACAAATCAGCAATGCTATAAATACATTTGATTTAATTTCTGATATGTGATTGTAATTATCATAATATGTAAATATACTAAATGCATTTCTAAATAAGGTTAATCTTTAAATTGCTGTATAATCTGTTTAGATTTTATTCTAGATATTTTAATATTTTAAATATAAGTTGTGTATTGCCTAAATATAACACAGGAAAACACTTCACGTTAGAGATTATTGGGAAAATACAAAAAGATCTTGATATATAATCATGAATGGGACAATGCACAAATTAAATACTATATCATTTTAATGATATTTCTTTGTTTATTTTTAGGCAGTGCTTTCATTTTTTATTTTGCATATTACTCACTTATTTATGTAGTAATATATAATTATTTAGTGATGTAATTAATGTTTAGAATTCAAAAGAGGGCGGATTTAGCTTTTTGCATCCCTTGATTTACTGTAGCTTGAATAATGTATTGCGGTGTCATGTCTGATGTTATATCAATGTTTATTAATCACGTTGGACAACCTTAATTAAATTAATTCAGGTTGTCTGACATACGAGCATGATAAAGACCTTCATGGGTCCTTTTCTTTCCTGCACGCACTTTTGACAGCGCAATCGTTCTCTATTCATTTGGTTAGGTTTGGACGCCATCTGATGGTACATTTTAAAATTGCAGGCCAGATCAACAGGATTCAGTTAGCTTAACGTTACTTAATTACCTCATAGGACTCATTTATAACCAACTGAATTTGTTAAAACATCAAACAGCAGAATTCTGTAAAATTAGCAACTAACGTTAAATAAATGTAATCGCTGCGGAGCATGTCAACATAAGACAAAAAAGTGGTCCTAAAAACCAATTGACCCGGTACGACTGATTTTTTACACATAGTATAGAACCTAAACTATTAAATGTTAACTGTTATGTATTGTAAAGTTATATCACTTTAGGCCCATTATCTACCAGCTAACAGTTACCAAGGCTAGGAAATATTACTAACGCTGTTGTTCTTTTCCTCTGAAGTTACTTCAGAGGAAAATAACAACAGCGTTAGCAATATTTCAGTGAAGTAGTAGGTACATCCTAGTTTACGGATATCTTACTATAACTCCTGTGTTAACTTCATAACATTCCACGCGTCGTTGATATAATTGTGTATCAAGTAGCTACCTACCTCACCTCAGTAAATCCACTCCTGTCAGAGTCTGCGCGCGCTTCTGGAGTCACACGTGACCCACTTCACTTTACTCTGCCGCACGCAGTTGTAGCCTAGGCTACTTGATTGTCCTGTATAAATAAATAAAAAAAAATATATATATATAGGATAGTCTTTTCAAATTAGAAAACAATAATAATTGGATGAGATTTTGGTAAAGTTGTGTTGTATTGTATGGTAGATTTTGCTACCTTCCAGTAGCACAATTAAACAGCAAAAATGCTACCTATCAGATTTTGCTATATTAAATAATGATGTGCGCATGCGTAGTACGCCCTGGTAGGACAATCTGACGGGTAAGATGCCTGCCTCCACTAGGGGGGCCCTCAACATGAAATGACAGCTTGATTTTTACAAAGTACATACATTCAGTTTCAGTTCTGGCGCCTACGTCATAATACTGTACAACTCGACTTATGCTACATTCACATCACATGTTAATGCAGCGGTAGAATTACACTCACGGGACACTGCACTTATTCGCAATCACAAAAGTTCATTATTTTCATGTGCTTTAAAGCCTTACGTTACCGGATAAACATTTCATTCGCGTGCTGTTCTGACGTTCTTTTTCTGAGCGCGCACATCCGAAGCGCACACACACTAAAAGCCTGTCAGACAGCGCTTGATTACTGGACTTTATCTTTCGAGTCTGATTGTGCTAATACTTTCAAATACACACAAGGTTTACATAGACACAATGGTTATGTCTAAAGTGAAAGTAATCAGTTGGTTGAGAGAAAATTAGATGTGCGTCTGTATGTAGGGCCTAGACGCGCGACCTTGGGATAGTTCACCCAAAAATGAAAATTCTGTCATCATTTATTCTCTCATGTTGTGTCAAACCTGTATTCATTTCTTTCTTGTGCTGAACACAGTTATTTTGAAGAATGTCTGTAACCAAACAGTTGGTCCCCATTGACCTCCATAGTAGGAAAAAATATAGTCACTGGTGACCAGCAACTGTTTGGTTACCCACATTCATCAAATTAACTTTTATGTTCAACGAAAGAAAGAAACTCATTTAATTTTAAAACAGCTTGAGAGTGAATAAATTATGACACTTTTGGGTGAACTTTCCCAACTATTGGTCATTATTGAAGTATTTGATTTAATATTGTCTGTTTTGTACATTTACGTGTATTTTTAAATAAGATACTGTTTATCTTAAATTATTTGTAGTCGATGGTTCTGCACTTTTGTGTGTTGCTAATATTTTGTAACCAATTCAATTAAAGTGGTTAACTTGTTTACAGTAAATGCATTGTCTGCTGGTTTATTTAGCTTTTTTTCAGTACACCACATAACGTCACTTAAAGTGCAAATGCACACCTGATGAGGGTAACAGTAAAATCATGGCTGACAGACATTGATGTGAACAACACAGCTACAAAAGTGACAATAGGTTTGTGAGATTTTTTTAGTGTGCAAATAATCAAGCATTGACAATCGTCAATCATATTGGTAGCACTGAAGGGGTTCCCCATAAAGTTCCCCATAAAGGCTTGGACTGGCCTTGTTTATTGATAAAGACAGCACCTATTTAAACATTTGATCTGGCGTTTTCAGAGTTGTGAGATCTAGGCGATCACCAGGTGCTCAGCAGAGCACCAGAGCAATGTATATTCATTGTCCACGTATACTAAATGAAGCACGGGTGTAGTAGAGTTACATTCAAGTTATTTTAAAGGATGAAGATTTTTTTTCACAGAAGAAAAAAACAAACTTTACATTTGTAATTTTGGTGGTAAAAGATTTTTAAGCAGAGGTGGACAAAGTACACAACTCCATTAAGTGAAAGTAAAAGTACTACTGGTATATTAAATATTACTCAATTACAAGTGAAAGGTGTAAAGATAGATTTTTACTTAAGTAAAAGTAAAGAAGTACTTGCTTTTAGAAGTACTTAAGTATCAAAAGTAAAATTAAACGCATGGTTTTATTCTTGATGCAGTGCTGTATGAATGCACGCTGTGCCATCATGGTGGTTTAAGCCAGTCATGCTCCATCTGACGTGTTAGCATATACGACTACCTTGAACTCATTTAAATACTTGTTTAAAAGGTTACAAATCTCTTATCAAAGTCGAAATCATACTAGAAAAAAAGGTTTCTACATTGTGTTTTTTGACTAGATTATGTAAAAACATATTTCTCAAAGGACTTCAGTTATCATTATTAGCCCAAATACGTTTTTGCACACTAACTAACGTCATTGTCGAACTTTACCTATGTGTTAGCGGTGTATCCCATGGTGTATCCACAAGGCTATGGCAATTTGGCCGGCAAAACAATAAAAAAATCATTTGACCGACAATATTATATACCAAATGTTGGTTTAATCACAATTTAGGCATGTTAATTGTTTTAGTTTTAGTATAGATTTAATCGACTAAATATAAGATTGTAGTACATTGTAGTACATCTCAGATGTGTAGTACATCTGAGAGGCAGCTTTCTGTGTGCGCATCTGGAATGAATTATTTCTTGTTTATCCACGTCTGCTCTTCTCTTTCTCCCAGACATTTACAAGTTTGAGCGCTACGCCTAACTTCTGCCATCTATTTTGCCATCAACTGATTGGTGTTCAAAAAATGCTGGGAAATCATTCAACTTCATGTGACCCTATAATAGTGATTACTGATGGGCTGTCTGCAACCCCAGCCACGTTTTAAAGAAGAAAAAATCATCCACTGACTTTTAAAGCGGCTACATAGAAATTACGTTCTACTTCTAGGACATTGAGAGAAATGTTGTGGAGTAAAAAGTACGACATTTCTCTTTTAAATGTAGTGAAGTAAAAGTCAAAAGTTTCCAGAAAAAAATATTACTCGATTACAGATACTCAAAAAGTGTACTTAAGTACAGTACTCAAAAATGTACTTTGTTACTGTGGTTTTAAGGGATAAAATTGTTGATTAAAGACAGGGGAACTTGGCGCAATTTGTCCTCAAGGTGTCACTGTTTTGTTGGATTAGAGACACCGGTTAGCAATACGGCCAGGCTTGGAGCACAGACAGAAAACAGCGTATTGTTGCATGACATTTGCTCATATCAAAACAGTTTGTTGCTAAACTGAAAAGTTCAGAAGTGCTCACACTGATGATCCACTAACATAATTTTACCGTCTTGTGTGGTTGTATGTATGGCTTGTGCAGCACTTTTAACTGTGTTTCAAATACTCTTTTTATAAGATGCATGAAGAAGAGAAAGTTGAATGAATTTATGTTAAATTATCGTTTTGAATTATTTATTTTGAAACACGTGTTATTGCATTATTTGTTTTATATGTTGCATCATTATTATTTATCGTGGTCGCATATCTGTTGGGTAAATTCCCTGTGCTTTCCTTTGCCCTGACATGTCACTGAAAAGTTTTCTTCCAACAAGGTTGAAAACAACGTCACCCAACATGACTGGCCACGCCTTGACATCTTAGACGGGCGAATGAGAGTTGTCGAGGTTCGTTAGGATAGATGCAACAGCCAATGAAAATGCACTTTGCTGTTCTTGATTTGCATGTGTCCAATAAGGATTGTGCTGTTTCTCGTTGGCAAGCGCTCATAGAAATTAAATCGAATGCAACGCATCGCAACGTCAGATTTAACCGATGACAGCCAGAGAAAGAAGACCTACGAGAACTCCTGTGGATTTTAAAAGGAAATTTATTCAAGTCCGTGCTGGATTTTACGTGCAACATGACTTTTGAGGAACTTAATGGAGATTACTCTATTGAAAGGTAAAATTGACAGTGTGCATTTATTTGACAATTATAGACATATAACACTATTATGGTCATTTTACAAATAATGTACGAATAAATAAACATACAATATGTCAAACGAACATGCTGTTATTTTTCTAATATATAGCCTAGTATATTTATTTTATTGTGAAACATTAAATAAAGATATATCTCAGACACATGTACCGGCTGAACTGTCAGCGGCACGAGTTTAGCTCACGGGACTCGAGCCTCACGAGACCTTTCGCTTGTGATGTGCCCATTATGCAGCTGAACTTTATAGATATTTTAAAGTTTTGCTAAATTAGTTTCTACTTACATATGACAAATCTCTGCAAAGTTCTCTCCCACACTATCAAACAAGAATATAATCAAAAAGTATTAGTTTTCAACCGCCGCAGTCTGTAAACGGTTCACGAGCTGTTGCCATGCACACGCTCAATGTACCCGACTCGACTAAAGTCGTATTACTTGATAATTTATATAAAATGTTGTTTTCTGCAGGATGGATTCTGTGATTAAAGCTCTGGAGGAGGTCATGCGCTCCGCATTACCGCAGGGATGTATTACAGTTGGGGTCTACGAGGCTGCAAAGTCACTCAATGTGTAAGTTTAGATGCTTTTTCAATGTTACTGGTTTTCAAAGTCATTGCAACAGGTGCAGTCATTTAGTGTAAATAACTAAAATCTCAACTTTTCTGTTCAGGGATCCTGATAACGTGGTGTTGTGCATCCTGGCCACTGACGACGATGATGTGAAGGATGTGGCGCTTCAGATTCACTTCACTCTCATTCAGGCTTTCTGCTGCGAGAACGACATCAACATCCTGCGCGTGAACAACACGCGCCGCCTCGCGCACATCCTCGGGGGCGCGGGCATGCACGGGAGCGAGCAGATGGATTTGCATTGCATTCTGGTCACTGTAAGTGTCAACAATTCATTGCACAAGTTCTTAGAAATCTGAATAGTAAGCAAAACCCACAATAGGGCCGTAAACTTGTCAGGGCATGTTTCGTCCCGGGTGTAACTGCCACTGCATTACGTCCAAAGGAACATCTTGCTCTGTGCTCATCATCCATATTCAAATGGGAGTTTCTTGATTTAATGTTCTAGGCGGCTATTTGCATTTTATTTTGGAATCAAATGAACAGGTGCCCCGGTGTTTATCGTTATTATATTCCTTTAAAAGACTTTATGTGCTCCATAGGAAGCATTCAATATGATTTGCATACTCCCAAAATCACTGGGCATTTGAATTATCATCTTTTGCAACTTGACTTCACTTTGATTCCTACTTGAGATTTGTGTTTTGGGAAGTCGAGGGGTCAGACTTATTAATGGCCAATACTGTAATGCAGAGAGCAGGATGGCCGTGGCGGAAATAATGTTGATATATTCACAAAAAATATTTGAAATCACATGTGCGTTATCCGTAGACAATGCTGTCTGTAAGATAAACTGGAAAGTTCAACACTTAGAAGTTACACAGCAGGACATTCTAGCTAATACAACAGAATGTAATTCCATCTCTTCTTCTGATGTTCACAGGTTCCACATGCATCCACATGGAAAAACCCAGCTCTGGGAAAAGTGAACCGCTTCTGCAGAGAGAGTCGCTGTATGGATCAATGGGTGCCCATTATCAACCTTCCAGAACGATGAGAACAGCCAAAACCAAAAACATGGATAAAAATATCCAGTAAAAAAAAAGATAAAAGCTAAAAATGGTGGTCACAAAAAGGACTGATTGCCCAGACCGGTGGAACCAGGGGCTGACCTTCAGAATGAACTGGAGGAGGAGCTCCCTTTTGCAATCTGAGATGATTCAGCGCTTTTTGGCTTTGTTTGTGGGACTTTTTGAGGACGTCACATGAAGCTAATTGTGAATGGAAGTGAGCACCTGAGTATCTTGTGAGATCGTTTATTGGCAGGGTATCATAAAGCACTTCAGTTGATTACAGGATGAAAGATTTCTCAGTGGAAGCAATGAAGCAATATTTTTCAAAGAAGCTGGCCTATTTGTATCTTTGCCATGATTTTTGAATAGTATATCATCATCAGTACTTGTTTATTAATGTTGGAAAATGAATCATTTTAAAATGAATTTGCTTCCAAACCACTGAGATGAAAGCTATGCATCCACAGTATATACTGTAAGAACTGTTTTTATTTTTTGTACATAAGTTAATCGTTCTTTTGTGGTCTTTAAGTTATTTCTATTATATTAATTTAAAGAGGTATTTATGTAAAAACTTTTTTATACTATTATATTCAAACGTGAAATGAATTTTGTGTTGTAATAAAAGTATTTTTGAACACAACATGGTAGTCACGTGGGTCATTCTGTCGGAGGTTTCTGGAAAAGCAGCGTGGACTAGTAGAATTGACCTGACAACACCAGTGGAGATCAGCGAGGTCACGCTGGACTCGATGGCCTTCGTGACTCCCTGTTACAGACCGACAAAAGCCATCCAAGCCTTTCTTTTGTCCTGCTTTAGTTAGCGTGACCACTGAGTCTATTCATCAGATTCCTTTTTCAGCTGAAATGAATCGCTCGGGTTCAGCTTACTGTACCGGTTGCTCACGTCAAGGTCAAACTTGCTGTTGTAAATCAATTCGCTTTTAATTGTACCATGTGTGATACTACTCTGTAGGCCAAAAGTCACTGCGTAGCAAGTACGCAAGTCAAGACATTACACAAGCCCAATTGGAGAACGGAAGTGTCTAGAGGCGCCTCAAAGCGTTCAGAAGGTGTGGTTGTGATCACATGACTGACACATATTGGGTCAGGTTTCCAGACACCACATACCAGTAAATCAGTTGTGTAACCCACCGCTTCCTATACAAAGGTGATGAAGCAAGGTTTGGCTGATGTTAGGCCGATGCAAGGCAGGTAAACCCCTGTCGTGTGACAGAGAAACCGGATTGAACTTGTCACTTGCTTAAGGACAAAATAGCATTTCTCAAAGACAACTCTCCAAATAGTAAATGAACCCAGTAATCCTGATAAAAAGTCAGCTAGTCTCTTGACTTAAATAATGAATGTGCCTTTTAGGCGGTTTCAGTTTTCTGGCGTCACTAAAAAGATTATTTTTAGACAGCAGGTACAAGGACCAGGTGATATAAGAGCTGTTTTGTCACCACTTACATCACTGAACCTCTTGAGCTCAGAATAACACAGCACACACATTAACTATCTTTTACTAACAATCATTTCTGTCACATCTTTGATGGCTAAGATTAATTTACAACATCATGCAGAATATAGTATATACTTATATTTTATTTATCAATTTTAACTGCCATTCAAAAGTACAGTAACTTTTAAGAAATTTAATCAGCAAGGGTGCATTAAAAGTGACAGTAAAGACATTTATAAATGTTTTTAAAAAAGATTTCTATTGCACGTTTCTATTTGATGTTATATTCATCACAGAATCCCCCCCAAAATCACAGCTTCAACTAGTTAGTGTGACGTTAGTCACTTTAGTTAGTGTGTAATGTTGCTGTTTGAGTATAAGCAACATCTGCAAAGTTACAATACTCAAAGTTCAAAGCAAAGGGAGCAATATTTTCTTTTAAAGAAACTGCTTTTTAAGGTCTACAACAAACGGCTGGTAGGGACTACAACGAGCTTCTTGTGGGTTAGTGACATCACTAACCCTAAAATTTACATAAACCATGCCCCTTGGAACAAGCAACAAATGCCATTTTGAGTAGAGGAAGCGTTAGTTGTGGTGTTGCCATACCATCAAAACGCTGAACCTTCCTGAACAAGATGTCAGCACATTATTTGAACACTGGCGGCTTCACTTGCGTCAATGGAAGAGGGTAAAGGCGCATTGTCCATCTTTTTTTACAGTCTATGGTCAATCATCATTAGAGCGCCACCCTCAGGTTGAAGTGTGTCTGATGTGTTCAGTGATTAGAATATAAAGCTTACAAAACATTTAGCATAAACTAGCGGCAAGACCCAGAATTTGCCCTACCTAAATTTACGACCAGGAGCCGCTACTGAACTTTGGGGTAAAAGTAGTGGTTTGTTTCCTTTTCTGTATAATAAAGGGATAATTCACCCATATGACTTTTTCTTCTTTGAAACACAAATAAAGATATCTAGCAGAATGTACAAGCTGCTCTTTTCCATGCAGTAAAGTCTGTTGGAAGTTACGATTCACTTTCAGGGTATGTTTACACAACAATGAAGTACTAAAAATGGAAAGGTTTTTCCTTTGTTTTTTTGCATCGTAGTCAAAACAACCCCCATTCATATGGATCCACAAAAACTATTAAAAACGCTACATTCTGCAGCCAGACCAGTAGTTGGCAATGTCTCTTTGTAAAGAAACAGTATACTGAACACATAATCCACATTAAGTCACCATTTTCACAAATTCATGTTTTTTTAGCTTACACAGCGATAATAACGCTATTGTTTTCAGGGCCCCAAAACGCCTAGTTGAGTAAATTAACGACGAAAATGCATAAGTTAAACCCACTCATTTTACAGGGCTCGAGCCCCTGCCCCTTTGAAAGAGAAAGTGAAAGTGCCCTTTTCAATCGCACCACAGTGCCCCCGCGAACGCGATTTCCACCGCGTTCTGAGCGCGATTTCTACCGAGGGGGACACCCACCGTGAATCTTTATCTTTGGGACCGCTCCATCCTTAAGCATTAGACGATCTGCAAATCCGGCGTCGAACTGGGCCTTGTTTATAAAACAATCTTGAACCAGGCCTTGTTTTTAAAAACCGACGTGGTGGGCGTCGCTCTCTCACTCTCGTCTATGGGTGCGCGCGCGCCCTTTCGGGAGAAGTGCCCTCAGGACCCATATTTGATGTCACACAGACCCTTACTTGAAAAAAACTTGCGAGAAACCGGAAGGAGTATTTTTGGCACAGAAATACTCCATCAAATGTCCAACTTAATTTTTGAAACTTTCTCCATGTTTAGCATGGGAATCCAAGTCTTTAACAGTGTAAAAAAACTCAGTATGCATGAAACAGCATTTCACCCGAGGGGCTGGATAAACGGTTGTTTTTCAAATTCCCTCTGCATGCAATGATAGCGCTACAACCAACCAGGCAACAAAGAAGGTGAAGCAGAGCAAGTTGATAGATTAAACGTTAGCCATATCTGGTTGCCAAAACTCAAGTCATCTTCCTTTCTTAAGAATGACTTCACCGTTCTTTGTTCTTTTCTCAAAGAAAAGCTTAACAACAAGTCTACCAGAGTCGCGGCCAAAGCCGATTCGAAAGACCGCCGTTAGCCAGCTTCTTTGTTTTTATAGCACGCGGAACCGCGGCAACTCTGCAGTCATTATGTTAAGCCCGCCCACCGATTCTATACACAATGTGATTGGCCTGACCAGAGTTTGGTTTTTCCAGCTCGCAGGCCAACGGAGAGTTGCTACACTACCCTAGGACGCGTCTAGATTTTTAGGCTAGTATAAACTGTTTAAACATTAAAATTCTACAAGAACACACATGTATGCGATGCATTTTGTTGAACTATTTCACAATTTTAATAAAATCTTTCTTTCAAGGTACAGTATGTATAGGACATGTTATGAAGGCTTGCAAAAATACAGAAATTAGAAAAGAAAAAAAAACACAACAGAGATACTTCACAGAGATACTGAGGTCAAAGGGATTTGGTTGTGAGTCTCAAATACTGCATAACTTCTTTGATGTCTCTAAAATAATACAGATGTTGCAGCATCGATATATGGTTGCTCGGCCCATTCAAGGTGTGAATGTTAAAATGTAACGTTTCATGGAAAAATCCATTAAATTCATAGACAAGATCAAACAGCAGTGGTCTTCGTTTTAAAACTGTGCCTTGGCAGAGGAAAGAAACGTTTAAACCAGAAGGAAAAGGCACTTCAAATGTAAAGCAACATCAGAATCATCTTTTCATTCGTATACATCTGTAATAAGTAAGGAATGCTGTGAACAACCTAAGGCACATGGGTTTGAAAGTGCTGGGTAATGGAATCAGTTCTCTTTTCTCATAAACTAATAACTTTTCTATAATGGCTTTGCACATAGTGGTAATGCTTTTCATTGAGAACAAATCAGTATTTGTGTCATGTGATATCACTTACTACATTGTTTTATTTACCCAGCATGCACTTGACCACTGGTGATTGCAGAAGACACATCAGATACATTATCCAGTACGAAAAAAATGGATCATTAAATTCCATTTATTTCAGTCAGTCCCTTTGCATATGACATTATTCATAGATGCTACTCGAAGGAATATCTCTACATCTACTTACTAGACATTAAGAGGGATTTCATCAGTTAGTGTAGTTGCAAGCTCTTTATATCATAATGTGATGATGATATTTCAACCGCCAAAAAAAACTAAAGGCACCATTCGGTGAAAAGGTAATCACATTATTCAAGCAGTTTAGATGTTTTAAAACGGTGTTATTTCCTAGAATTACTTCAGTTTGGCCCAAACAGAAGACAAGGGATGCTGGTAAAGATGAGATGTAATGCTAATCATTACCAAAATGGCAATTATTTAGTACTGATTGGAGTTTATTTACAGTAATAAATACTGTAAGAGCTAAATATAGTTAAGACATGGCACAAAGTTATACTAACGAGCTAGAGCTGGACTTAAGGCAAAGTTGAGTAGAAGTAATTAAATAAGACGAGCGTAGTGTAAGTTACACTACAATATAGTGCAGGGCTTTTTGTCCTTGAAGGGGTTTTCTGAGGCAGGGATGCCCATGAGCAGGGGGTCGTATTTGGCGTTTTCTCCACAGTAACGCATGAGATCAGCAGAGGCCTTGGATACCTGAAAGAGACAAGTCAGAATGTACTTTTTTAAAATTCATTTATCCATTTAATGCATGAATGATTAAATCACAAAGAAACTATATTTACTGTTTCTTTTTACTTCAAAACAAGAATTTACACTACCATTCAAAAGTTTGGGCTTCCGAAAGTCGTCTTATGTTCATCAAGGCTGCATTTATTTGTTTGAAAAATACAATAAAAATGAAACATTTCACTTATTTTTCTATTTGAATACATTTTAAAATGTAATATATTCCTGTGATGTCAAAGCTGAATCTTCAGTGTCACATGCTCCTTCAGAAATCATTATATGAGGATGATTTGCTCCTTAAGAAACATTTCTTATTATTGTAAATGTTGAGAACAGTTCTGAAAGTTCAAAAGAACCAGCATTTTTGAACAATTTAATGTATATTTGCTAAAATAAAAGTATGAATTTATTTAAAAAAATTCTCACTGACCCCAAACTTTTGAAGGGTATCCTTACCATAAAGTTTTTCAAAAATGTCCTAACACTATCACAGCAACACAGTCATGCACATCCTTACTGTATTGTACATCTCTATTGTTCTATTTTTACAAAATAAATAAAAAAATATACAATTAAAAATAATAATGCATAACATTAATTAAAATATCTTTAAGTGCGTGGTGTTCAATACAGTAGACTGATGTATCTGCAGTTATAGACAGTAAACCACACTATTAACAAATCACTTTTAGCATTTTAAACTTTTAACACTTTCCATTGCACAAAAGGTTCTTTATAGTGGAGAAAAGCTTTTCAGATTATTTAAATATTCTTTACACAAATAAATAAAATGGTTCTTTTACACTCTAAAAAATGCTGGGTTGTTTTAACCCAATGTTGGATCAAATATGGATTAACCCTGCGTTTGGGTTAAATGTTTGCTTAAGACAACCCAATCGCTGGGTTAAAACAACCCAATGCTGGATTAAAACAACCCAACTGCTGGGTTAGTCCATATTTGATCCAACATTGGGTTGTTTTTTATCAAGCATTTTTTAGAGTGTAAGAACTGTTGACTGAAAGGTTCTTTGGGGGAACAAAAATGTCTCTTATGCCATTGCTGTGAAAAAAAAACCCTTTTGGAACCTTTATTTTTAAGAGTGTACCAATCAATTAATTAATAATGCCTGATTAAAAATTTTCCTTATTTCTGATTCTGAGGCCTGTTGCATGAAGCTAGTTGAACAAACTCAGCATTTCAAAGTAGGTTTAGAGTTGAACAATCCATATAAATCCAACTGGGTAAAGATCAGGTTCAATGGGCTTAAAACACTCGGTATAAACATTCTCTGTAAACTCAGGTTTAATCGATTTGTGATTAACTCAGAAGCGCGTGCACCTGAATGTGTGACATCATCAGTGAACAGCCAATCACAGGGTGGAGAGCCGGTACAATTCACGTCTCTGCTGACGTTTAAGAGATCATTATAAAAAAAATATAATGAATTTAGATGCATTTACAAGGCAGGAATAAACACTGCTGCTGCAGTGAAAGTTTGAGAAGGCAGCTGAAAGAAAATATCTGACTATATCAATGCAAGTGAATCAACAAGCCTTATAATATAGTTTCACAAAGAGCTCAAAAGAAAAAGCTTAATCTGTATAAAAGCTTATCAAAGCCTGCATTTATATTATATTTTTTTCACTGTGAACTGCTTTAATTTGGAGCAGATACAGAGATACAGGGGGAGGTGCTTTATTGCATCAAATACATGTCTCTTTGCTCACAGCTGATTTTGGTCTGCAATCTCTAACCCAGAATAAAACCTGCTCCTGACCAAGTTAGCAGTGTAGTGCAAGTTACCATGGCAATGAAACCCATTAAAAAACAATTCACCTTTTTGAACCCGAAAAATTTGCTCAAATTTACAAGCAACTGAAACCAGCTTCATGCAACAGGCCACAGACACCAGCATCAGAGGGTTAATTCATTCACAAAAAAGACTCGCAAGAAAACATACCTTTATCCTCTCAATACTGGCCTCGACTTTCAGCTGCTGTACCATCCTCCTAGCGTGTGCCAGGTTGTTTGAGCCCGCCATTTTAGAGGACATTTTTAAAACCATATAACTGCAACAAAAAAACAGACACAAACATGAAGTTATAGAACCTGCAGATGTCATAAAACACTTATGTTGTTATACGCCAGAGTCAGAAAACAGAACAGAAAGTTATGACATGTCATTGACAAATCCTTCTTCCAAACTTGTCAAATCAACTCCCTTACAGTAACATATGAAATCAAGGGCAATTTCACAATAAAACAGTCTTTCTAATAAAAAACATGTCATCAGTTAACAGGGGCGTTCACTATTGGAGTCAGTATTCGGCACATGCACTGCCCTCTAGTCTCACACCAGCTAGAAGGTTAGAAACTCAGAACGCAATCTGACGGACACTGAATGGACGCTTAATTCTCAGCAGATAAAATGACGAAACCTTCTCAGGAAGCAGAATAAAAATGGAATTCAAGTGCTTGTACTGTTGAAAACTGTGGAGTTTTTTAGTGGTTAATAGAAACCACAATTTGATTCATTTTAATGCCAGTTCTCTTTAGTATGCATTTCTGTCATTCTTAGCTTTCATTTCAAATATATTTTATGCCATGCACTCATACAAGTCTAACCTGAAAGACTAGAATCTTTTAACAGGACAAACAGGATAAAACGAAAGAATAGCTTATTCATTCAAAAGCAGGGATGGTTATGATGGTCAATAAGTTAAAGGGTTAGTTCACCCAAAAAGGAAAATTAGCTCATGATTTACTAACCCCCAAGTCATCTTAGGTGTATATGACATTCTTCTTTCAGACGACTAAAATCTGAGTTATATTAAAAAGGTCCTGGCTCTTCCAAGCTTTATAATGGCACTGATTGTTGCTCTGTTTTTAAAGTCATAAAAATGCATCTGTCTATCAAATAACGTGCTCCACACGGCACCGGGGGGTTAATAAAGGCCTTCTGAAGCAAATTGATGCATTTGTGTAAGAAAAATATCCATATTTAAAACTTCATAAAGTAAAGTTCCAGCCGATCGCCTTCCGTATTCAATTTATGGAAAAAGTGTTGAAAGTGCCTCTGCAGTTCAAAAGGCTTGCGCTACCAGGTACACTCGTCAGACGTAGCGTAAGCATCTTGATCTGTGAGAGGCACTTTCAACACTTTTTCCATAAATTGAATACGGAAGGCAATCAGCTGGAACTTTACTTTATAAAGTTTTAAATATGGATATTTTTCTTACATAAACCCATCAGTGCGTCAGAAGGCCTTTATTTACCCCCCAGAGCTGTGTGGAGCACGTTATTTGATGAACAGATGCATTTTTATGGACTTCAAAAACAAAGCAACAATCAGTGCCATTATAAAGCTTGGATTAGTCAGGAGCTTTTTAATATATTCGTCTGAAAGAAGAATCTCATATACAACTTGGATGACTAGGTTGAGTAAATCATGGGCTAATTTTTCATTTTTGGGTGAACCATCCCTTCAAGATTTCCCTTTTTATTTTTCACATTATATAGTTTTAGGATTATTTCAGTTTATAAAAATCTCTGCATTCTGGTCTCAGTCGATTTTAAATGCAAGCACACGTTGTATGCCATAAGACACGCGTCTGTAATCAGGTCAGGTGTATCAAACCAGCATAATTGTGCATAAATGATTCAAAGGTTCCTGTAATGTATTACATAAAATCTGTTTCCAGGTTCCTGCATTCCCTAGAGAAAACTGGAAAAACTTCATGGGTAAAGCACATGAGGTAGTCAACAGCATCCACTGTCACTCATATATAATATAACAAAACACAAAAGGTTTTTTTTCACTGACTTCTGGGTAAAGGAAGAGGAAATATTACAGTGCTGATTTCGCCTCATGGTGTTTTAGGTTACTAGTCCTCAAAGACAAAACATGTTTGTTTTTTTTCAGATGGGACATGTCCTACTTTACATGGCTTGAGGAAGTTTGGCAGTGGCATGATGTCACACACTTCTAAAACTGGGACAGTGTTACAGTGCTCTCTATGGGGAAATCTTACATAATTACAAATGTTCTTCCAGAATATCCAGACCCTATTCGACAGACAAACTGCAGGAGAGTGTGCCTGCACTACAACTGCCCAGTTTAAGCTATTCAGTTATGCCAAAGAAACTGATTTAACTATCATGAGAAATTGAAGTTCACCAAAAATCATAGCTTTTCCAATTATTGTTTATGGCATTAAACAGGTTTGGGAAAAATCTTTAGGTACTTTTCCATAGATATTATTATGGAAGCCTGTCCGCCACAGTATAAAAACATTCAAAAAGGTAATTGTGCCTTTTTATCTCACAGTTTTAGGCTATATCTCACAATTCTGACTTTATAACACACAGCTGCGAGATATAAAGTCAGAATTCTTAGATATAAACTCGTAATTCTGAGTAAAGTCAGAATTGTGAGATGATCATTTTTTTATTTGAATAAAAATCATTTTAATTTTTTGGACTTTATATCTCAATTGGACTTAATATCTCGCAATTTCGAGTTTATATCTCGCAATTGTGAGTTTATATCTCGCAAGTGCGAGTTATATCTCGCAATTCTGATTTTATAACATGCAATTAAGAGATATAAAGTCAGAATTGTGAGAAATAAACTCGCAGTTCTGAGTAAAAAGTCAGTAATTTTTCCCCTCAGAATTGGAATTTATCCGTTGCAATTCTGACTTCATAATTAACAATTGCGAGTTAAGATAAAAAAAAAGTAAACTCATAATTGTGAGATACAAAGTCGCAATTATTTATTTAGGTTTTATTCTGTGGCTGAAACAAGCTTCCATAATTATACCCATGAGGTCAGAGAGGAACATTACGAAATCATTTATTATGGTGTCTAAATAGAATACTGGAACATTTAGGCTAAAAATAGTAACAGAAGATACAAAGTACACTGCAAGACACAATCTGCACAGATAAGTGTGCGTCTTTTTGGCTGAGTCACAGAAAATGTGCTGCTGACTTTGTGTTCTGCATATGGGTGTATGGATGTGTGTATGGTGGTACACTTTTGGAGAGAGCACAAAACATGTCCCTGTCTCAGTGGTGACCTATTAGCCCCAAGGTCACCAACAGCTGCCGCTAGATAGTTCATTCAGCAGATGTTATCAGCTGCTCCGGCTAACTGCTCGCTTAGTCACATGATCTCACGGTGACACCAGCACGCCCTGATCAACCGACCGTAGAAATGCAACTCATTCTCACTTAGCATGTACTATTGTGACTATTCAGCACATTTGGACTTGCATGACCTGAAGGCAGCAAAAGAATAGCATTCAAAGTTTAGCTAAACTCAGGCTAAGTATGCTAGGAATGAATAAATAAATAAATAAAAATTAGTACATAACAATTTGATATGCAAAAAAAGTAAACAATAGTATTATTTAGTATGCAAAAAGATTAAAGAAGCCCAACTGCAATTTAATATCCAAATATTATGACAACGTCATCAATATCTGTTCTTTGAATTCTGAACATTATATGAAATGGAAGTCAATTTTACATTCCTGAGAAAAAAAAGCAGATGAAATGAAACCAGGGCTGAAATTAAACAAAGTTTGAATGGATTTAAGATGAATTATTTGCACGTTCAAGGCGGCGCTTCTCAACCAAATTGAGTTAGTTGTCTTAAAGTCTAAAATTAAAATTTTGAAAAAATATTACATATTTTTTAAGTGCATCTTAATGATACTTTGAACTATTCATCCATGTTTTTTATGAAAATGTACCAAATTGTTAAACAAAGGCCTGGTTTCACAGACAGGGCTTAGATTAAGCCAGGATTAGGCCTTAGTTCAAGAAGCTTTTATAAAATTGCCTTAAAGGGTTAGTTCACCCCAAAATGAAAATTCTGTCATTAATGACTCACCCTAATATCGTTCCAAACCCGTAAGACCTCCGTTCATCTCCGGAACACAGTTTAAGATATTTTAGATTTAGTCCAAAAGCCTTCTGTCCTTACATTGAAAGTGTATGCACAGTATACAGTCAGTGTCCAGAAAGGTAGGAAGTAAGGAATGAAAAACATCATTAAAGTAGTCCATGTGACATCAGTGGGTTAGTTAGACACTTTTGAATTAAATTAAATTAAATTCAAATATATTTGTATAGCGCTTTTCACAATACACATTGTTTCAAAGCAGATTTACAGAAAGTGCATTTCATAAATGTACATTAAAAAATGTTAGAAAGAGAAATATTAGACACTTTTGAAGCATCGACTATACATTTTGGTCCAAAAATTACAAAAACTACGACTTTATCCAGCATTCTATTCTCTTCCGTGTAAGACGCTGCTGCTGTGTTATCTGGTGCGTCAGAGAGTCCATGTAGTCTGAGGGAGACGCACGCTTTGCGTCTTACGTCAAGCAGCCTCACTGTGGACTCGTGAATGCGGATTCAAACAAACAGGGAAGAGAATAGAATGCTGGATAAAGTCGTAGTTTTTGTTATTTTTGGACCAAAATGTATTTTCGATGCTTCAAAAGAGTCTAACTAACCCACTGATGTCACATGGACTACTTTGATGATGTTTTTCATACCTTTCTTCTTACCTTTCTGGACACGGACTGTAGAGTGGTCATACACTTTCAATGGATGGACAGAGGGCTCTCGCGGACTAAATAGATGAACGGAGGTCTTACGGGTTTGGAACGACATTAGGGTGAGTCATTAATGACAGAATTTTCATTTTTGGGTGAACTAACCCTTAAAAAAAAAAACATTACTGATGTGCATCTTGAAACAATGCAAAAAATCTTAAAATGTGTCAGTGCAAGTTGCTTTCAGTTAAATCAGCTCAAACATGCATTCCCCCGACAATGACGATAGAAAGTCCTCACCCTCATTTTTTTAAATTCTTTTTCTCTCAGATGTACATCACAATACTAAAGATATGAACTGTCATTACTTCCATTACATCACACTAATGCATTTCAGATCACATGCAACTATTTTAACAATTAAAATGGGGGAATTATTCAGACACATTTTTCATGGCAGCATAAAACCCTCAAAGTGTCAGGTGATATAACACATTAGTGCTACAATTTAAAATATAGTTTGTGCTAAAATCATGTGGTGGGGGCATGCTATGTTTCCAGAGCAGTGTGAGCAGAGTAAGTGACGAGTTTTAGTAACAATGTGTGCAATGACAAATTCTGCATCTGGAGAACATCTGTGGCATCAGAGTTTTACTCTATGTTATATCATGACGAATGATTGACAGGCTGAGAGAAGTAAAGATAACTGGCCTAATATCTTACAACCATCTTGCATTCTCCAGGGTTTTTTGAACAACTATATGGAAATTTTATTAGGTAGAGCAGAGGTCACTTCTACAGAAAGCGGTCTGTTAACCCCCAGGGTCCAGTTCTATTGAAACAGATCTGCATACGCAGTTAAATGTGAAGTGAGGTTTCGAGAGCTGACAAACAGAAATATTGCCCAACGGTTATTCTACAGAAAGCATCTGCCTTAACATTTTTTCCTATTACATGAAAATTATGTCAACATCTATCAAAAGTACACAGCAGAATTACTCAGAAATCAAAGCGTGCACATATCTAATTGAGTGCAGCAGAATTCAGATGTCCAGACTCCAGAATGAGACGGTTTTGTGCAGTTAGAAAGAATATCGGCTAAACACTGATGATATACCTAATTGTAGTCCTCTCTTCATTTAAGATATGGATAATACTGAGCAAAATTTTGACCAATAATGATAAGCTCATAATTACTTTCATGCTATGGCTAATAACTGATAAATAACTTAAAAATCTGTATGTATTTGTCAAAAATTTGGTAAGATGTTTTAATGTTTTTGATGCTGCAATTAATTAATACAAATTTACAAAAAATTCAATAAATAGTAATTTTAATATATATTTTAAAATGTAATTTAATCTGTGTGTGTGTCCGTCTGTGTGTGTGTCCGAGTGTCCTTGTTTATATTACACTGTAGGGACTTTATTTACTGACTCCAAACTTTTTTATGTTAGTGTACATATTACATAATATAATAAATAAAACAGTAAAAAAAATCAGTCGTTTTTAAAGTGAACTTCACAACATTATAAATGTACATATAAAATGGATATTCATAATGGTGCTGGCTAAGTATTATATTTGAAAGTGTTTTTACAGATTAACTTTAAGTGAGCATTAGAAGACAACAAAAGATATATACCATATACCATAATGACCGATACCAATAAATCAACATTAATACATATATCAAACTACGTACAATATGGTACCAATGTACAGTATGTGCATTTCTGGTTTAATGCAAAAAAACAACAACAACATATTCAGTAAAGGATCTCTGCAAACTAATTGGGAGTTTTATAGAAAAAAGCCCTAACCCATTAAAAGCATTGTAGCACAATCAATGAGGCCAGTTGCTTTAGCATTTAACAACTATAATCTGATAACCGACAGTGTAAAGCACAAAGGTGATGTCGTCATGCACTTGCCCAGTCATCATGCAGTATTAATGGCCAAGTCAAAAATAGCCACTGTGCAGCGACTCCCAGCAGATGGGAATGTGTGAACAAGTCCTCAAAAAAGAACCAATCCACACTGAACAACACAGGGCCAGGGCTACAATAATGGGCCATTATCAGGCAACGCCTGGGGCTTAAACAAACACCAGCTCTTGGAGATAATGTCCCATGTACGTCAGCATGCGTGTGGGCCTGATAACCAGGAGCTGTCACCCCTTGGAAAACAAATAGCTTTGTCGTGAGGGGATGAACTGGTGCAGAGGTAGTTCCCAAAGTCAAGCAACTGGGGGTGGGAACGGTTGGAAAGCGAAAGAATCGTATTTTTGTTCTTTTTTGTGGTTTAAGAGGGAATTACATGAGAGAGAGGGAGGATGCAGCTGTGAACGGGAGGTTGTGCGTATATCTATGGGCATGATGCCAGATATGCTGGTGCAATAGAGGTGCAATAAAACTCCCATCCATTGTGTTCTCTGCCTGCCACCCCCCTCTAAATGCCCTCATTCATCTCAGCAGCTGAGAAATGCACAACTATTCAACTTCGAACAACAAACTCACCCTAACAGAGCTCCGCGTTTAGACTGCAGCCCTAAAACAAAGCAGTCTTTATAAAGCCCCGGTCACTGGCAGCTCCACTGTGTATGAGTACATCAGATTATATATCGCTATCTGAGGCCAAAGGTCTGCGCTTGGCTCCTCCCAGTTAATATGCTGGATGGCTCGATAACAGGGAAAACACTGTAATGTCACACAGCAGTGACTGGTTTGGGTTTTTACAGGGAGGGTTCTTTGTGCCGAGGGGCTCCACTATGAGAAAATTGAGACAAGAAAACAGGCAGAAATGTAGAACAAGAGAAAGAAAAACTTGCTGTGATAGTATGGAAAACAATTTATCTTTAAAAACATAATCTTAAACAAGAAATGTTCATTTACTTACCATCATGTTGTTCCAAACTTGTATGATTTTCTTCTATGGGAAGTATGCTCAACTTTTAATGTTCTTTATAATACTTTCTTTTGTGTTCAGGTAAGCAAATGATGACAGAATGTCCTATAATATCTAAATGACTACTGGTTAAAATACTGATAAAGGATTAACTCATGCATACAAGTTGCAACTAGATATTTATATTTTGGGTAGTTGCCAGAGTGTTGCTTTGCAGTTGCTATATAAGGTGGTTTTTAATAAGTTGTTATGCAGTTGCAGGGGTGTTTCTAGGGGGTTGCCAAGGTGTTTTAGGTGGTAGCAAAGTTGTTGCTGGCCCACTTCCATGTCTTTATGATATTCTGATACCAAGATGAGACTACAGTCCAGAGCTCCAGACTAGAAAAAGACCAGAGAGTCTATGGGCCCTTTTTTAATGATCTGAGTGCATGGTCTGAAGCGTGTGGCGCAGGTGCACTTAGGTTGTGTCCAGTCGGCATGCCAGGCGCATGGTCCAAAAGGCTTAGTCTCTTAATGAGTCATGGGTGTGTTTTGGGCGTAACGTGCAATAAACCAATCGGTGTCTCATCTCATTCCCTTTAAAAGCCAGTTGCGCTTGCACCATGGCAGAGTCGCTATTTACATGGCGGAAAGACTGAATACTTCTCCAGAGAGGAATCCTTTTATTTTTAATATTTAAAAATGTTTGTGTGCTGCTGTGCGTCCCTGAGTGTGTAATAAGCAGATTGTATGCGCATTGTGCACCTGCCTATAGGTGCATTTTACTAAAGCGCCCTTTAAATAAAACCCGGTTTTGTTGAACAATGACGCAGTTGTTTTCATTTGCCTTTAAAATAGCAACGCGGCAACAATGCGCCTGAACACACCTCGTTTTCAGACCAGCACGCCCATTGGCGAACAGATGGGCGTGAGACGTGAATGCATTTGCGATTTAAACAACGTGGCGATGGACGTGAAAATGATAACTGCGTCGGGCTGAAACTAACAAAAAACATTTGCATTGCACCTGGGGTCGCAATGCGGCAGGTCTATGATAGGGCCCAATGGCTCCTAAAATGAACGATTTACAGATGCTTGTTTAGAAGCAGTTTAGTTCTAACACAATATCACTGCAATTTGTAACTATTTTACGTTTTGCTGAAGTGGTGACAAATTCTTACAATCTCATTCATACGATATGTTTAAACATCCGTTACGGCTAGGTTTAGGGGTGGTCCTTCATAATAGTTTGAAAAACTTACATTTTTGTAAGAAGCAAATCTTACAAATACATACAAAACCTCATTAAATAACGTTTTCCTATATGATGTTAGCACTAGTGTTCTTGATTGTTTTACATCCCACTTCTGTTGTGCAAGAATATTCATGCATTGCATATGAATATTCATCATTGAAAAAAAAGAGAGAAACTTTGTGTCCATTATGGTTCCAACAGGTCACTAAAGTGACAGTACAGTTTCCCACACAATTGATTCAACATTACATTTGGCCTTCACTATGACAAACAATAACCAATAATAATTGTAAATTCTTATTTGAATAGAAACACTTTTTCAATTTAACAAACTCTGATGTTAATATTTGGTGACTGAACGATTAATATACAAACCTCACAAGCGAATAATTTTGAACGACTCATTAAAAGTATTTACTCATAAGATTAATTTGTTTGCAATTTGAACATGACGTCTCGTGGGGTTTTTAATGGGTCATTCAGAAAAACATGGCTAAACATGTCATTAACACCATCTCACAAGATGATATCAGACTAAACCGCAAATGAACGCACAAAATTCTCAACTTCCACCAATGGAATATAAACAAAATTGGTTTAAATTACTGTTGAATTAGAGATCGTTTGAATGGGAGTCCTGCATGCTCTTGACTCTCCTTCAATGTAAGCATATGGGATTTTTTGCACATTTTATAGCCACCAGGTTTCGAAAGGTAAATAATTTGAAGTATTATTTTGCAGGTTACAAGCCAAAGTTTAGTACTTCAAGTTAGGAGTTTGTTCCAATCCCAGCAAGTACAATTTATGAGTAACGCCCCAGTCACAACAGTGCTCTCGTGACTCTACAGATGTCTGAATGGCATAGCTTACAGGAAAGGGTTGTGTGTGTAATGTCAAATATTTCCATAAAGAGTGTGAACAAAAAAACATAAGGTATGAAGAGGAACATCAATGTAGTTTACAAGATAAAGCAGCTTAGGAACACATGAAACAAGCTAAGACTTGAAATGAAAAATGAATTGAGACCAAAAGAGATTGACATGCAATATACTATGTTTGCATGTATTTGCATAAACTATTCATGTTCACAAAAATACACAATCAACCTATAACAATGGGCACACTAACATTCATGTTTGTACAGTAAAGATATAATACTAGGAAAGAAAAAACAATGTCATCTTGATTCTTAAAAAAATAATTCTTATAAAAAAGACAATGCATGCTTTGGTTAAAATGAAACCTTGTCGAGCTGACCCCCCTTCACTAAAAGAAGGAATTCCAAACATGAATGCCTCCAGAGTTTCTCCATGTCACATGAACGGATGTTTTATCATGGGATCAAAGATCCTTTCCATGAAGTCATCAGCACATGATGACACCCATATGAAATACTGGTCACCTGGCTTCACAGCATTAAAAGTTCTCACTAATGGAATAAAGCCTACAGGAGATTGTCAGGTTTAGGCAGTGATCCATATAATGGGGAAAACCAATGCATGACAGGATCTCAAATACAATTGTTTACTATGTCACTACTAAATGTGATGCAACAGCAAAAAACATGTTCATTGTGAAGTAAAATTACAGACTCCACCCCCAGAAATAATATACACTAAAAAACTTACTTTACATTTTCTGTAAAATGCCACTGCTACAATACTAGCTGTCATTTTACCTGATTAACTCTCTGTCTATATAGTCTGGCTATGAGTAACCCACTTCTAGCCAAAATAACCTTGAATTTCGTAAGTCGTTTTTGCTGTAATGATAACTGTATGATATTCCATCATGTAAGCAAAGTCAACAGAGATTACAAGGTGTTAGGTTTCATTTCTTTGACATGTTCATGTTCTAAATGACTAGTCTATTTTTGAGATGTCTATTTAATTTTCACTGACAGCCCAAATTTTGCTTTGTTTTAGAGATGTCAGGGCTGTGTTTTTGGATGATTATAACTTGCTGGGTAAGATGTTGCAAGGGTATTTTGGGTGGTTGTTTACAGGCCCAAGTCGAAAGGGTGTACCACCGAGTCTCTAAACTACCTAACTCTGGTACCTCCTTCAATGCAAGTTTATGGGATTTAGATAGTCCAAACACTAAGCACTAGCACATCTCTCCTCAACAATGTTTTGATGCATTTAAGTTAATAGGGTTATGGGTTTGTTCTGGAAGCCCATTTTCATCTTATAGTAAGAAATTAAAAAGTAATTGTGAGATTTACATTTATTCATTTAGTAGACGCTTTTATGCAAACCGACTTACAACTGAGGAATACAGGAAATGATCTGTCATGAAGAGGCAAATAATCACAAGAAGTGCCTGAAATACTAAGTTTTGGACATTGCTTAGAGTAGCATAAGCTAGAATAGAGAGGGAATAGAGGGGAAAAGGAGGAGATTTTTTAAAAGTGGTTCAGTGCTCACAGATATGAGTTTTCAGTTGTCTTTTGAATGTTGTCAGTGATTCAGCATTCTGGATGGAGGAGGGGAGATTGTTCCACCAGCAAGGAACAGGGAACTAAAATGTTCTGGAGAGTGATTGCATGACCGAGCTGTCTTTGAAATGTGGTCTTTGAATATAAAGTTGTGAGAAGTCATGAGAAACAACATCACAATTGTGAGATATTAAGTTGCAATTGGGATATACACTCACCTAAAGGATTATTAGGAACACCATAATAATACTGTGTTTGACCCCCTTTCGCCTTCAGAACTGCCTTAATTCTTCGTGGCATTGATTCAACAAGGTGCTGAAAGCATTCTTTAGAAATGTTGGCCCATATTGATAGGATAGCATCTTGCAGTTGATGGAGATTTGTAGGATGCACATCCAGGGCACGAAGCTCCCGTTCCACCACATCCCAAAGATGCTCTATATATAGGCTGTGGCATTTAAACGATGCCCAATTGGCACTAAGGGGCCTAAAGTGTGCCAAGAAAACATCCCCCACACCATTACACCACCACCAGCCTGCACACTGGTTCTCATTCTCATTCTGTTCAATGCCAAATTCTGACTCTCTGAATGTCTCAACAGAAATCGAGACTCATCAGACCAGGCAACATTTTTCCAGTCTTCAACTGTCCAATTTTGGTGAGCTTGTGCAAATTGTAGCCTCTTTTTCCTATTTGTAGTGGAGATGAGTGGTACCCGGTGGGTTCTTCTGCTGTTGTAGCCCATCCGCCTCAAGGTTGTGCGTGTTGTGGCTTCACAAATGCTTTGCTGCATACCTCGGTTGTAACAAGTGGTTATTTCAGTCAAAGTTGCTCTTCTATCAGCTTGAATCAGTCGGCCCATTCTCCTCTGACCTCTAGCATTAACAAGGCATTTTCGCCCACAGGACTGCCGCATACTGGATGTTTTTCCCTTTTCACACCATTCTTTGTAAACCCTAGAAATGGTTGTGCGTGAAAATCCCAGTAACTGAACAGATTGTGAAATACTCAGACCGGCCCGTCTGGCACCAATAACCATGCCATACTCAAAATTGCTTAAATCACGTTTCTTTTCCATTCTGACATTCAGTTCAGGCCCACACCCCTAAATGCATTGAAGCAACAGCCATGTGATTGGTTGATTAGATAATTGCATTAATGAGAATTGAACAGGTGTTCCTAATAATCCTTTAGGTGAGTGTATAAAGTCGCAATTACTAGAAATAGGGTTGCACTTGCAAACAATCACATTTTTTTTACTCTGAGGTGAAAAATGCTTGCATAGTTTGTTTAGTTCTTTAACCCTAAAGGTCGTACATTTTAGGGAGGGAATTTTGTATGACCAACTGAACTCGATGTGAAATTTCGAATAAAATTCACTGAACACTGGTAAATGTGACCACATATAAGTATGAGCAATTCTAATAATGATACTTGCCTAATTAACCATAAGCATAGCACTATATTAGTAAAGAAGTGATCTTGCAGAAGGATCATGCTGGCTGATGTGTTTGAAAAAATTTATAGTTTTTCACTATTTCTAAACATATGTAACACACAACCCAAATTTGTGTAAGATATTTGTGTACTGAGTGACTGGCTGAAGAGACCAGAGGCACAGAACACCATAAGACAGAGGCTCATGTCTCTCAGAATCAAAATTGTGAGGCATTTATTTTAGACCAGGCAAAAGCTCAGAACATGACAGAAAGGTACACTTGACCTGACCGCCAAAACGAAGTCCTTGGGAAAAGATAATGTCAGGGATCTGGGCCTTTTTTTCTCTAGAATGTCTCAAATAATTTGACCCTGATGTTATTTATACATGAAAACTTATGATCTGGAGTGAGGCACGAGGTCCATACAATTTTATGACTGATATGACTAAGGGAAAAAGAAAGTGGTGGAAACAGACTTTGGTTCCAGGTAAGTAGAGCTTGTCAAGGACAAATGCACATTGAGTATGTGACTAGGGGGAGAAGAAAACACACGGAAAGAGACTTCAGAGAAAGAACCTTTACACAGTGAAGTGAAAAAGAAAGTGTTTCTGAAGGGAAAATATATGGAATGTAGTACCTAAAATTTCCAGCAAGGGGCATGACAAGAAAACAACCAACAGCCTATTGCCTTCTTTTCTTGGGAAAACCCACAGAGAAATTTGGTTTATATCAGTAATGCGAAATTATCAATACAATTTATTTTGCAATTTGCTTGGGATATAGGACAAAAAGTCCTGAAACGTTGTTAAAGGAGTTCCCCAGGACGAGGAAGTCCCTCTCACTGTCCTACAAGAGAGTGTCCTGACACAGCATATAAAACATGTAAAATTTCTTTGCTGTGTCCCATTGTTTCTACAGGATTTCCTATACATTTATTACTGTGTATCTTTAACAAGTTCAGTCAGTAATGATACTTGCACAAAACATTTTGAAGATAAAAACATTCAGTTCAGTGAGATGTTGGTTCAGTAATCACTCTGATGGATTCAGTCCAGAAGTATTCATTATAAGGACACATAGGAGTAATTTGCTAATTCGTGAATCATACACTGCTTGCATAGTATGTTAGATTTTGTATGCAGCTTGAAGTGCAATTCAATAGAAAGATATTTATTTCCTTTGTACACGACACATTTGGTCAAACAGATATGCCTGTTGAACCAAGGGCATTCCCAGGAAGAAACTAACTGTATTGTCAATAATGGGCTTGTTTTCCTTGTCACCCTTGTTCCTGGTTATCAAACGCCTTTGAATCTAAAATGAAGACTTGCTTCAGTTGTAACATCAAGTCCAGTTGGGGCTCACAAAGCAGGAAGAGAAAGTGAGATGGTTGTCTGAACATAGAGGGTACTTGTATAGCTCCATGCCACCTGCACACTCAATTCTCCTTAAAGAAGAAAAGAGGGACAAAACATTTTTGGGGCCCTACGGCCACCCCAAGTGTGAGCTTCTCCCACACAAAACCTCTCACAAAACTCCCTTCACAAGTCCCCAAAATGCCATCCTCACGTCCTTGAGGAAGCTTCCTAAACTTCTCATAATCCCTGCTTTGTTCCCCCTGACAGTGAACTTCCCCTCTGGACTCTCACAGAGCTTTGTTTCCTCATCACAACCTGAGTCTGTTCACTGCAATGGGCACTTTCTCAGTTTACAGCATGAAACACCTTTCTGGATCAATGGCTTCCATTCATCAGTTGCCTCATGGGAGTCACTTCCTTGAGTCTTGTCCATCTCTACCCTCAGGAGGGAAAATGCTCTCACCACCTTCCCAACAGGAAGATAATTTTGGCAGATTCATGTGAAGAAGTGGAAGTTATTTCAAAATAAGAATGGGTAGCTGCAGGTTTGATTCCCAGAGGAAACACATACTGGCAAAATGTTAAATGCATTCTACTTTGTTTTAGATAAAAGCATCTGACAAAGGCTTACATGCAGAGAGAAATTAACCAGAATCATTTAAGGGTTAGTTCACCCAAAAATGAAAATTAATGTCATTAATTACACACCCTCATGTCGTTCTAAACCCATAAGTCCTTTGTTCATTTTCCGTACACAAATTAGGATATTTTTGATGAAATCCGAGAGCTTTCTGTCCCAACACAACAACCACTTCAAGGCCCAGAAAGATAGTCAAAAGATTGTTAAAATACTCCATGTGACTGGAGTGGTTCAACATTAAATGTTATTAAGCGACGAGAATACTTTTTGTGAACAAAAAAGACAGAAATAACGACTTAATTTATTTTCCGACGATGAACGAAAGTCTTACAGGTTTGATACGACATGAGGGTAAGTAATTAATGACAGAAATGTAATTTGAGTGAACTAACTCTTTAAGTTCTTTATGATTCCCATTCAGAAAAGACATGCCTAAACTTCAGCACCTTTTTAGTACACTCACAAATAATTAGGAACTCTATAAAGCATATAAATTACTGTTGTAATCTGCAGTTAAATTCCTCAAATGTAATAAATAACAACATTTTTATGCTACTATATAAAGATAAACTCTTACTACCTAATAAGGCAGCACCTCAAAAAGGATAAGACCACGTTATCGAGTAACAAAACCTTGAGTTGATATCTCTGACACATCTGTTATAAGATCTCTATTTATGGTAAAATGCTGTGCTTTTGTATTGATTGAAGGTGAATGTGGACTAGTTTCTAACAGTTGTAGTTAATTAACAAATACGATACCTTAGAGTTCCTCAGTATTAATCACTCTTAATGTTGGTGTCAGACAGCAAGGAAAAGCAAACTTTGACCAACTGGTCTTGGTCAAGTTAAAAGGGGACGTATATCATTCTGACCATCTGTCAGTGTTAATGAGTGTTTATACGCTATGTCTCGCCATGGGCCTGACCCCTACCAAACTCTACAATGGAAAACTGTGTCAAAAGGCAGATTTTTTTTTAAACTAAGGCCTCATTGGACTTCATCCACAAAATCAAAATTGCAGAATCAAGTGTGATCCTCTAACGCTACCTTTTGGAGACAAATGGTAGTGCAGGGCTGTAGGTGCCAAAACAAAAGTCTTTGTGGCTACAGGGCAGAATTTGAACATAAAAATCCCTACCAGATATGTATATAATCAGCACATGGCATCCTAGTATGTTGAGTTCGAGCTTGGCTATAGCAGACACATAAACTGAAAGCGTTAGCTCTAACAGTACGAATCTTACAATATTCCATTTTGAAAAAAAAGCATGATCATGACAAAACATAATAATAAAATATGAATAATAAATAACTACTATAATTATAATAACATTATTAGTAATACTACTACTACTAATAATAATAATAATAATAATAATAATAATAATAATAATAATAATAATAACAAAATCAACTAATAAAATTGTCACACAACTGTTGTCTTGAAATCTCATGTCACACAAAAATGGCATCAATATGGCATGGAATTGTGTCTTGCCCAAAATCACAGACAGAACTACAACTAAGAAAATACTTCTACTACTGCTTTATACTAAAGAGATATTTCATGCAGATACAGATTATTATCAGTTCCTTTTTCACAGGCCATTTTAAATAGATGGTATTTGAGACCGACACAAACACGCCTAATAGAGGAGGCACATGATGATTTTGACAAAGGTGATACAATAAATCCATTCATCAAAATGGGATGGAGGTGAATGCCTGGCAGACATACATGGTAGAGTCCACAAATTCTCAAAGACTTTAAGTTCATCAGTTCACCCCTCATGAACACTGTACATTATATACATTCACCAGCCACTTGATTAGGTGCACCTTGTAGGACCAGGTTGGACCCCTTTTTGCCTTCAGAACAGCCTTAATTCTTCGTGGCATATATTCAACAAGGTTGCTCCAGATTTGTTGTTGCACATCCATGATGCAAATCTCTCGTTCAACCACATCTCAAAGGTGCTCTATTGGATTGAGATCTGGCAACTGTGAAGGCCATTTGAATATAGTGTATAGTGAACTCAATGTCATGTTCAAGAAACCAGTTTGAGATGATTTGACATGGTACATTATCCTGCTGGAAGTGGCTATCAGTAGATGCAAACACTGTGGTCATAAAGGGATGGACATGGTCATCAACAATACTCATTTAGGTATAGGCTGTGGTGTTTAAACGATGTTCAATTGGTACTAAGAGGCCCAAAGTGTGCCAAGAAAATCCCCCCCCACACTAGTACACCCCCAGCACCAGCCTAAACTGTTGATACAAGGAAGGATGGATCCATGCTTTCATGTTGTTTATATGGCAAATTCTGTCCCAACCATCTGAATGTCACAGCAGAAACCGAAACTCATCAGACCAGCATCAGGTCAAAATCTTTCACCTAATATTTATATGTTATTGTATTTTATTAACAAATTCTTAACAAAAATTAATTAGTTACCAACAACAATGCCACGTGATGTGCCATTACAGAAGACTACAAACTATGTCCAAATCTAGTTCAAGAAATGTCTTTGGCCATGACAGTTATTCAGATCTTTCCTTATTCAGTGCATGTAGCTGTAAGGTGAGAGTGGTGGTGACAGATAAATATAACTTATCTCAATGTGGCTTCTGAGGAAACCAGAATGATGCAACAAGTTTCTCAATCAAATTGAGAAAGGGTATGAACTTTTGCAACAATTACGAACATTGGCTAAATGTTACAATGCCTTTTCCGGACAGCCAACTTTTTAATTTTTGTATTAGTCTTACAGCCTAATAGAGTAGTAACACTGTATTTTATAACCAAAAACTAAACAAAAGAAAGAGAAAGTAAGCTCAAGAGTCAGCAGGGCATCTACATTTTCTTAAAACACCAGTGTTTGCAGGTCTGGTTTCGAAAGACTTATAAGCCATATTGCAGCCAAATGTTTGAGAGAGCTTTGAATTTCTAACAAAAAATAATGCACAGGCTGTAATGTAATTGTATTGCTGCAATTAACCCAATACTGATGATTCATGCTGATACCAAAAGTACAACATGTCGCACAAAACATTTAATAAGTGGAAGCGACGCTGCAGTCAGAAGAGGTTTGGTTTTGGCAGAGCTTTGTTTCGAGTCACATCCTCTGACTAACAGTCAGAACATAAACATAGAGGACAAATTTGAACAGTATGTGGTTAATCACTGCAACGCTAACAGCCACCACTATCTCAAAGGGAAGTAGAGGGATTGTGTGTGTCTGTATTTTTTTTATTTTGTTCACAAAAGATTGTTTACCCCAAAAAAAAAATCTGTCATTATTTACTTCTTATGTTGATCCACAGTTGGTATGAAATGAAAATTCAACTCATCTATTTTCTAAATGCCTGTTATTGGTCTTAATGTGATTCATCCATGCATGTTTGAACTTCAAGGTTTTTTTTTTTTTTTACCGTAATCAAAATAACAGACTTCTCTCTGGTAAGTCGAACTTCTCCAATTATTTAGTCCAATTAAACCCATCCCTTTCTTGACTTGCAAGCTCACATTCAGATCTGCCTCCAGCAAAATCAACAGTACCCAGCCTACATTTTTTTTTCTTTTATGATAATCTGTTTCACTCAGATGTCTGTCAAAACATGGAAGAAAAGATCTGTTGCTACTTCCGTTGTTACGGTATATTAACTCGGCTCTTTGCCTTTTCCATAAAACCATTCATGGTGACCACATAAAGCTCAAATTAGGACGTGAATTTGCAGATCCAGAAGGCTGATTCTCTCATTCGGAGAAATTCCAATGGATTTTTACAATACCAGTTTTCAATGTTCTTTGTGGCATTACAGAAAGAGAGTCCAGTAAAAATGACACTGCAAACATCAATAACAGCTTCAAATTGTCAAAGCTGGCAAAGCGTCAGGCGGATCTTTGTCAACAGTCATGCATTAAAATCGTTAAATGCACAGCTAGCCATGGATTATCCCTTACATACACAAGATTTGACGTCAATAACATTTGGTCAACAGAACCATTGACGTCTGATGATTTCAAGTTGGACGTCAATGACATGTTGCTAACTGGAACGCTACAGTGAAAAAAATAGACAAACACATCATATGGCGCAGGAAAATTTGGAATATAGCACTTGAATATAACATATGGTCTGCTTCTATGGTTTTAGTTATTTGTCCATTTTGGACCTTGATAGACAAAAACAACATGGTTGGGAGTAAAAAAATCTGTTTTTGAGCAAAGTATTCCTTAAAAAGAAACCTAATCTGATTTAGTTGTATGTATGGGAGTTCACTGACATCCTCAGGGCCATGTGTCCGCTTTCAAACGAGATCAGACTAGATTCAAGGCACTTTTCTCCTCCCTATGTAGAACACATGGATAAGTGCTGAGCAGGTACCATCAGATGGTTTCATTGCCCACAAAACAAGGGCTCAGGAGGACGGTCCTTGATCAGTGTTTGATGAAAGAGAGAAATGAAGGGCGACCTCACTGGGCTCAAATGGAGTCCGGGTCATTAACAGTGTAGTCATGCATGCAAACCCATTCAGAGGGGCAAAACTAGGGGTTTAAACATATACTGGACTACAAGTTTCATAGCCTGTATTTGATGAGCAGTTGAGTTTGATGAGTTTTCCCTTTTTTAAATGTCACTGACCCACAAAGTAATTCTAAGATTTAAAAGACAGATTTATATTTTAATGTATTGTAACACCTAAATGCATTGTAAACATGTGTAAAATATTTTTTCTACTCTCTATAGTACATAACAATTAGATGAATTATGTTTGATGATTTATTTTATTATAATATATATATATATATATATATATATATATATATATATATATATATATATATATATATATATATATATATATATATATATATATATATATATATATATATAAACCAAAAGCATTAACTATTCAATGTTTTTTTTTTTTTATCTAAACTTTTGCACAGACCACCTAGAACTCAATTGCAGCCCCCTAAGGGACCCCAGGTCGCAGTTTGAAAACCCTGAACTTACTGTAAAGAAAGAAAATTCTGTTATCTTGGTCTGTCTTTAGTTTGAGGCGGTTTCTTAGAAGATAAGAAAGACTTAAATAATTTTTGGTGTATGTAAGTTCACTGTCATCTTAAAACAACCATACCAGAATAGTTTTGGCCTATTAACTTATAACAATGACTCAAATACAGGAATTTCCCTCGCATACCAAGGGGTGGATATAGGCATTCATTCAACTTTAACGTTCTAGTTAATGAGTTAGATTTGTTAAACCGTAAATAAGTAGGTGTCTACTGCCTATATTATTTCACATTGACTGAGACCTGTTGAATCGTGTGTGTTTGTTATCTACTTCACTAGGCTACTTGATATAAACTCCACCTTAAAGAATTAACAGGCGACAACTTTCTCTTTTCGACAGACAAATGTATCTAGGCCACAAAAATAAACAATAGAGTTGCAACATCTCGTTTTACATATGAAAAACAAGTGAACTAAATCCGTAACACCCATTCGCCGTCGACAGTTTTACTCTTACCTTTAAAAAATTCTCCCAAGCGTGAGTCCTGATAAATCAGTGAAGAAACGGAAAATACGACCCCGAAATGGTTTCACGTAAACTTCAAAAGGTCCGTGAGGGGGGAAATGGCGGGGGAAAGGATCTCAATACAATTTAAAAGTTAATTGCATTCTTTATCACTATTGTAAATGTATTCTTGTTACTTTGTGAATGACACCGTTTGTAGCACTTCCACCTACGCTCACCAATCACAGTTGGCGCACGGCATGACGTCAGGGTCGACCTTTCGAAGCCGTGGAGCTGTGGTGAGAGAGAGAGAGAGAGAGAGAGAGAGAGAGAGAGAGAGAGAGAGAGAGAGAGAGAGAGAGAGAGAGACGCCGCAGATTGTTTTCCGCCTCTTTTCTCCCAAATTCAGGCGCCCTCTTTCTGTGACCCTGGGAACAATCAATCCGTGCCTTGACAAAATAGCAGAAATGGTGTTGCATTGGCTGTTTCTTTGGTATTGTCAATAATGTGTCGTTGTAATGATGGTTGTCTCTTTACATTACGACACTGACACAGTCAAAAGTATGAGATTTACGTGTTGCACTGTTTTAGCTATTAGTTTTGAACATGGTATTATCACTTCACTTGTCCTCAGATTGTAACTGTGCTTACATATATATTTTATAAGGTTTTCATTTGGTCAAGTCACTCTTCACCCTGAAGGTCCTCTTTCCACATTTTACCTATTCAGTATGCCTATCATTATATTATTTTCTGTCTAAACCATTATGATATTGGTTGCACAAATAAAGCCATACAGGTATAATTTGTAGCTAGAAACACCATACAGATGTGTGATATTCTAAATATTTAACACATTATTTTGTATCTGACTGTGTTTATTTACTTTAGTGGCATTTAGTGAGAAAATAGGTGAATTAAAACATTGGTTTCATTAAAACAGGTGAATTCCTGTAAACATGTAGAACAGCTTTGAAAATGAATCCTTAATGCCAACTTTTTCAGATTTGTATTAATTAATGACAAAATATATGATCTTCTTCCTGCAGAATTCCTGCACTTCTGAACTAGGAAAGAAAGAAAAAATCTCTTGCCCTAGTGTATACTGTATATGCTAGATATGTTAGACCGTCTCTATTATTACATCAGTGGAGCAGACTGCACCTGGTCAAAGAACACAGCAGGAGATTGTTGAGGCTGAAATAAACTGAAAGGCTGCTGTGTTGCAGAGATGAGCGGCAGGAAGTAGACCGCAGCATACTAAGCAATGAAATAGTGTTGGCAGGGTTTGTTATTTAATCCAAAATTATACAAATTCGCTATTAATTAGCTTTTGGTTTTGTATTTTCAGAATTTTTAGTGATTGTATGCACTTTTGTCTTTTTTTATTAGTATATATAAATATATATATATATATATATATATATATATATATATATATATATATATATATATATATATATATATATATATATGTGTGTGTGTATTTAAATACATTTATTTTTATTTCAGTTTTATTAGTAATTTTAATACTAAATCTTATTTCAGTTAGTTGCCAAGACAATATTGATTTCTAATTTTCATTTAGTTTTTTTTAAGTCTCTTTTGACAAAGGCACTGCAAAAAATTACATTGGACTATATTTGTGATTTCATTCAGCCATACGTCATCTTGAAGTCATTAAGATCTTGTAATACATTTATTTTAATAACCCCTTGTTCTTGCTGTAAATCAAAAGGTAGTCTGCACTGGAATAGCCCACGTTTGTGGAATAGCCCACTGTGTGTGTGTGTGTGTCTGTGTGTGTGCGTGTGCGTGCGTGCGTCTTTTTCTAAACTTTTTCTAAAGCACATCAACCACAGTGTATAATTGTGCTCTATAAAAAAAAGTTGAACTTGAATCAACTTCTGAAATATAATCCTATGAATATAAAACCTTAAACACAAGAAACAATTTACAGCGTAAATGTTTGTGATTTGCAAATGACAGTGATCAAAATTGTTTTATATATTTGTCTTTTTATATAAGATTCTATTTAGTCACCCAATCGGTAAAAGCGTAAGTCTGAGATTTATTTTTGCAGTGCAGCACATCAGTCCTGTTCACCAGTGATTTAATAAACAAAGTCGCATTAACCAAACAAATCTTAAATGTTTTTTTTTATTATTTAAATTAGCATAAAAAGCATGAAAAAAAAACAAAACCCTACATTTCCATGTGATACAATTGAAAAAACCTCAAAAGATTTTTTTTTACAACAGTGATACAATACAGCCACTAATGCTTTCATACAGATGAAAATAAGCACTTTATAAAAAATATATATCTCTACATTGTAACATAGAACATAGTTTTTGCCAATCTGAACATGAGGATCAATCTACACGTCACCTTTGACATCCACATCTTGTTCTGAGAGACCTTGGTTTGAACTCAGCTATTCATGTTTACATTTGGTGGGGAAGTGTTTAAGGAAGACAGATGAGCAAGGATCAACCGACAAAAACATACATAACTATACAGTATGCAAACAGTTTTTCTTTTTGTACAGTTTTGTAATCAGAAAATAAAAGGAGAAAACGATCTCAGCTACAAAATATACCAATAGGAAACAATGTCAATGTTTCCCTTTCCTGATGGTTTTTAGAAGTACTTTATATTGGTCCTTACAAACACTTTGCCTATCCACAGTGCAAGATACACTTGACAATTTCTCCCAGCACCACAAGATGGTGTGCAACTCCATTTTTCTGCAGCACGGCACAAGCAGCTTTTCTTAGACTGAACCTCAGTGGAACGGAAAGTCAAACTGTGAAAAGGGGGCTTAATATTTGTGTGAAATGAGGGGACCACACAGGACACCCAAAAGGGTATTGTTGGAACTTTTGAGACTCTGCTGGCTCTTGTTGGACTCTGGGTAAAGGCGAGTTACTCTTGAGCTTCTTTGCCAGTCATTTTGTAGATCTCTGTAGGCCCGTCCACATGTGTGATGGTGGTGGTCAGCTGAATGTCCTCTCCGCTGTTTCCACCTTGATCAGCTAGAAAAATAAGGAAAACGTATCAGAGACTGATCAACACTTACTTTAACAGAGCATTACGACAGGATAGGAATGGCAGGAAATGATTTGAAGTAATTTAAAGGGAATAATATTTTCTCTATATGATGAATCCATCATAAACAAGATAATACCCTAAAATTGTTGCAGCTCTTCTTATACAAGTGCTTTTTTGTGATCATATCTTGAATTGTTTAGGAATTTGCATTAATATTGGTTAAATTTTTGACAATTATTAATTAATTACCCATTAATTTCTGACCCACAACAGTAAGAAAAAAATAGGAAGATTCCATCCAATCATAGTCAATGCACTGATAATTTAGTGATATCCCCACAACTGTGGTCGTGAAATAAGAGTCCTCTTAGTCTGTGGCCGAGACGAAACATAGAATACATTTTGTCGAGACCAAGACAAGACCTTCACAAAAAAAAAGGCCGCTCCTATAAACCAGTCTACACAGACCTAATGCCTCCAATATGTTAAAGACAGAGAAGAGAAAGAAAATTAGAGATTAAAATCTGCATGGCCTGCTTTGGTACGGATGTAGGCGTACCCACGCATGTGACAAGGCTTTTTAAAATGAAAAATGGAGCTGCATCCTCTCGCTCTCCAAATAAGCGCCCTGTCAAGTCGCGGTGCAGAACTCGTTTGTCGCACAAAAAAAACTCAGCAAAGAAGGAGACTTGCATATAGTGTGATGTTCCGTGCTGTAGTCATGCTGTAGTCTGCTTCACTGCAGTGTTTCCATCAACGTTTTTGAGGTTATCATTGTGTGTTGTGTTAAAGGTGCACTATGTAACTTTTCTGTCCGCTAGAGGTCGCCTATTCAAAACAAAAGGCGTGGTTTGATGACGCCAAGTTTGAGCGCAGAATCTTGGGACATGTGGACTTCACCTCACAGCAGGTGGAAAAGAATTGGGATAGGACTCGGGCAGAAATCATGTTCATGTATGCGGTAATTAACGTTACTGTAGTATGAAGCAGAGCAGGGGCGAGTGTTGAGGGAGCTGAGTAAGGCCACTGGAGCGATTGTTCTGCATTCGTGTGTACGTAGATCGATTTGATAATGGTATCGTCTGTATGCGAAATTGCAAAAGAAAAAGCTTTGTTGTGTAAATGTACCCGGAGACCCATCAGTAAAAAATTTATTTGAACCGCATTTTAAACATTTGAATCAGATTTGAAGAAAAAAAATCTGATTTACATTTACATTAAGTCATTTAGCAGACGCTTTTATCCAAAGCGACTAACAAATGAGAGTAATAGAAGCAACCAAGAACAGTCAAGGGCAACAATATGCAAGCGCTATAACAAGTCTCACGGAATCTAGCACAAAACACATAGCACAGTTTTTTTTTTTAATTATTATTATTTTTATTTTTTTTTAAATAACAAACAGAAACGAATAGTGTGATAAGTGCTATTCTTTATTGGTGAAGTGCTGCTTTCATGCATTTTTATGCTGTGGAGACTTTCAAAACTCCATCTGGATACAATCTGGACATCGGCAGTCTTAACATAGCCTAAAAGTAAGGAAGCACCTTTTAAAAATTTCTGAGCCATTTAGGCAGTGTGCACCAAAGCATTTTTAGCCAGCTGAAAAAGCGAGCACTCATCTGAAAATGCCTAGCTGTGGGCGATTGATTACGCTTCTACGGCACAGCTGGGTTTTTTTTCTCCAGAATTTAGGAAGGATATGACCATTGACAAGTCATAAACAATAATATATTTTGTCTTCATGTTGTCTGCAAAATGTTAGGGAAATGGAGAGCTGAGGGTGACACCTTTTTTCCCACTGGCTCAGCACCTAAAAAAATAATTAAAAAAACTATATTTTTGCCTTTTTTATGGGTAAAAAAAAAATTAAGTATTCAAAATCAAATCTCTTGAATGACTAATCTAATAACAACATACACCATTTGGGAAGAGAAAACCATGAAGAAAGTTTCAAGCATGACATCAAGATATTGATGGTTTTCATTAAACCAGCCCAAGTAGGAAGCCTGGCCTAGATTAGAGACACCCAGTGCCGCCAAAGAGGGCCATTTCCCCAAAGGAGAAAAAAAAACATAAGCCCCACCTTTTCCTGGCATCAAGATGAGCTTGTCTTAAAACAAGCCAAATACCAGGAGACTGCATAACATGGTGCTAAGTGAATGCCTTTTGCATTGATGAAGGTACTGATTTCTTTGTGCTGCAGACATTAAACAGCGCTGACTGACTATTAAGAGACATCTTTTTAAATAATAAAATTGATTTGGACAACCCGTCCATTCAAATACAGCACAAAAAAAGATTCATAGGGCAAAACTTAATTCATGGGTGCATCTTAAAGTGTAGACTGAAAACCAAATAATTCTAATGTTAACATATTCAGGGTTGTATAAGGGAAACATTCTGTGAAAAAACACAAATCTGCCCTTCAATCATTTATAAATTGTTTTTGACAAGATCATTCAAATAACAGTCAAGTGATTTACTACTAGTACTCACATAAAGAAACCAGCATTTGATATCTCCGATTTTGCACAACAGAATGAAGCTTTAACTTTCAGCAACAGGTCCATGTCAAATTTTGTTTAAAGCAAGTAATTTCACTCGGTGGCCATCTTTGTTGTCAGTCATGTATAGCTCCTATCTCTTAGAATATAATTGTCAAACTTTACAATTAATGAATAAGTGTCCAATCGTCTATTACAAATTGACTGGTGAGGTGCATGTAGCTGGAGTCTCTGATTGCAGTGGGTAAAGGCTGTATTCTAATAACCTATTGTCGATATGCAGCTTTTCAGTTCAGAAGTTTTGCCATTAGAGACAAAGTAGACACTGAGTATTCAAGTTGTGAGAATACAGGGCACACCCTAATTTTGCAGATTTAGACGTGTTTATTTGGTCAACATACCTACCCCGAAATCTTACCCTACCTATAAGTTATCACTAAAATGTCCCTCAGATATGATTGGAATGTTGTTCCAGAATCAAAGATGATGTTGATCCAGGAACATGTTGCACTTTTTTCTGCGAATGCAGGTGTCATACAAATTATTTAGCATTTGCTCTTTAGTAGTCTTACCGCTTGACTGCTCGTCCCCGTAGCGTTTGTGAGATGGTGCATAGAGGAACATAAGGGCAAACACATAGAGGTTCCACATGCCGTAGATCCCAGTGAAGAAGGCGCTGTTCACCTGAACCGTATACCCGCCCCAGTGCCAGTGACCCTCATTCACCTGTTAACATAACACATACATAACCATGACCATCATCTGAATTAATCCATCCATCTACACTCACCTAAAGGATTATTAGGAACACCATACTAATACTGTGTTTGACCCCCTTTAACTTTCAGAACTGCCTTAATTCTACATGGCATTGATTTAACAAGGTACAGAAAGCATTCTTTAGAAATGTTGGCCCATATTGATAGGATAGCATCTTGCAGTTGATGGAGATTTGTGGGAAGCACATCCAGGGCATGAAGCTCCCGTTCCACCACATCCCAAAGATGCTCTATTGGGCTAGGTCTGGTGACAGTGGGGGCCATTTTAGTACAGTGAACTCATTGTCATGTTCAAGAAACCAATTTGAAATGATTCAAGCTTTGTAACATGGTGCATTATCCTGCTGGAAGTAGCCATCAGAGAATGGGTACATGGTGGTCATAAAGGGATGGACATGGTCAGAAACAATGCTCAGGTAGGCCGTGGCATTTAAACAATGCCCAATTGGCACTAAGGGGCCTAAAGTGTGCCAAGAAAACATCCCCCACACCATTACACCACCACCACCAGCCTGCACAGTGGTAACAAGCCATGATGGATCCATGTTCTCCTTCTGTTTATGCCAAACTCTGACTCAACAGAAATCGAGACTCATCAGACCAGGCAACATTTTTCCAGTCTTCAACTGTCCAATTTTGGTGAGCTCGTGCAAATTGTAGCCTCTTTTTCCTATTTGAATTAGAGATGAGTGGTACCCGGTGGGGTCTTCTGCTGTTGTAGCCCATCTGCCTCAAGGTTGTGCGTGTTGTGGCTTCACAAATGCTTTGCTGCATACCTTGGTTGTAACGAGTGTTTTTTTCAGTCAAAGTTACTCCTCTATCAGCTTGAATCAGTCGGCCCATTCTCCTCTGACCTCTAGCATCAACAAGGCATTTTCGCCCACAGGACTGCCGCATACTGGATGTTTTTCCCTTTTCACACCATTCTTTGTAAACCCTAGAAATGGTACTCAGACCGGCCCATCTGGCACCATCAACCATGCCACACTCAAAATTGCTTAAATCACATTTCTTTCCCATTCTGACATTCAGTTTGGAGTTCAGGAGATTGTCTTGACCAGGGCCACACCCCTAAATGCATTGAAGCAACTGCCATGTGATTGGTTGATTAGATAATTGCATTAATGAGAAATTGAACAGGTGTTCCTAATCCTTTAGGTGAGTGTATAATCTGCAATGAAATATGTAGAAACAGTTTTAGTGGATAACTAATCTATACCTGGCTTATGATGAAGAAGATTACAGTCATGGCAGCACATGCCAGCGTGACCAACATCAGAAATTTGAAGCGGAAGATGAGGCCCTAAGATGAAACAACAACAAAAATAATTTAAAATAAACTCAAGATATAAAAATGCTAAATGGTGAAAAACAAACCCTTTTTTTTTGAAGTAGTATAAAACTTATAAACTATAAAATTATTGTTCTTAAATTGTAATTTAAAAAAAGCTGAATTCATACTACTACTCCTTTTTGAAAAAAATATATATACATTTTATTCATGTTTGTATTTAAATATATCTAGCTGTATAAATTTTTATTATCATAAGCAATAAGTTTATGATAATAAACTAACTTTTTAGCTCATTACCAAATTAGTCTGAACACAAATTTATTTTGGGTCTTCATTTAGAAGGCTCACTAGTCATACAAATGCTAACACTTTCTAGGTTACACATCACCTCATAGTGCAGTCGACGAGCCTTCGTCATAGCAGGTAAAGACGTCCTTTTCCCACTGACGTTTCTGAACACTTGGAACACCATGAAGCACAGGAACAGGAAGTAGAGACATGCACAGATTCCTGCTACAATGATGAAAGCCATCTGCACCAACCCCAGTTAAAGTCATAACTTTACAATACTATTGTGCTGATGTCTGTGCATCTGTTATATAGTGTAGTGGTATGCGTGGCGTTAAGGCATCTTCCTGTGGATCATCATGTAGTCTAGACGCCTTTACTACATATTAAGACAGAACATGTGTGGTACGCAAGGCAGAAGATGCATGAACATAATACTAGACTGAACACAGCTGACATTTGACCATCAAGAAGAGTTTCTCTGCAATTAAGAAACATCTGTACCAACAGCCCACACTTTTAGAAGGATACAGCCAGCTCTGTCCCAACATCAGAGGCCCAGATACTGTAGAATGGATTCTTCAGCTGTACTCCTCTACAAAGGAAAGAAAAAAAATAGTTTACCCAGCAGCACTAAGCACTAAAGAACTCGAGTTAGATGGGAGCTGAGGAGAGTTACTTCATGCCAAGAATGCGGTAAGTTCAACATTGGCTCACCTCTCACACATATCAAAGATGAAGAGGCAGAATGAGCCAAAAACAATGGGTCCAACCTGCTTCCAGTACACAGAAAAACGGTTTCTCTCAGTCTGGTCCTAGAAGAAAACAACAAAAGAATTTATTATGGTAATAAATGTATGGCAATCAGGTCAAGTAACTCAGTACCTCAAACACTCCCTCAGTTTTCTATTGTTTGGACAACAAGGAAAAATGCAGCGCTTACCATGAGATGTTCTCCACAGAAGATGATCCAGAAGGAAAGCAGCATGGCGTAGAAGATGCCCTGACGGATGTCACCAAACAGCAGCATCCAGGTCCAGTCAAAACCCACCGAGAACCATTCCACTGGGATGTTGATAAAGGTCATGGAGATTCCCAGAGCGAAGATAATCCTGAAAGAGAGCAATGTGTACAGGGATAGGATCATTATCAATATACTAGCAAAGATTACTTTATTACCAATGTATATCTGAGAAGATATCAAAAAGAGTAGAACCAAAAAGAACCAAAACATCAAATAAGGTCTTGCTCTTTGTTCTCTAGTGTTTGAAAGCAGGCATGCTAGGACAAGCTAAAAGACCATTTGGTGAGACATAGATGGGGTGTGGAATGTGACTTCAAACACATGAATCACATTCCAGCCTGCCCGATCGGGGCAGAAAGAGACCATATTGTGTTGGAATGCTGAAAATTTTCTACTAGTTCAACTCTGGTGAGGGTACGAAGGTGCGTTTTGCTTTGTTCACATCGCAGCAATCAAAAAATAAAAATTTATATTAAATGACAGGCGATCCCACAATTAAGAAAGAGACATTTTTCTTTACAACTTTAGTTCAAAACATATCTATAAAAGTTTATAGAATTTTTTTAAATACTGTTTTCAAGGTACACTACCATTCAAAAGTTTGGGAGGGTTTGAAAGACAGAAATTAATTCAACAAGGACGCATTCAATTGATAAAAAGTGACAGATAAGATAAGTTCACCCAAAAATGAAAATTCTTTCAATTTACCCACCCACGTCATTTGAAATCCGTAAGACTTTCGCTCATCCTCAAAATACAATTTTAAAATAATATTTTAATTAAACTTTCTGAAGAGACACGATTACTTTATACTTTTTATTCACATACAAACAAACTTTTTGAAGTGTCAAAGGGGTAGTTACGTAGACTGTCAATGGAGGGACCGAAATCGCTCAGATTTCATCAAAAAGATGAATTCAAGTCTTACAGGTTTGAAACGACATTAGGGTAAGTAAATTCATTTTAGAATTTTTATTTTCGGGTGAACCAAGACTGTAACAAATGATTGTTCTTTAAAACTTCTATTCATAGAATACTGGGAAAAAAGCATCATGGTTTCCACAAAAATATTAAGGAGTTTAACTGTTTTTAACATTGATAATAATAAGAAATGTTTCTTGAGCAACAAATCACCAGATTAGAATGATTTGAAAAACTAAAAGAATTACACAGAAAAAAAAATAGGGGTTTAAATTCCTCTTAAACAAGAACACAAAACAGCACACATCCATGACGTCAACTAAAATAAGCTGTCCCCTGGAGACGTGTGTAACTGGCACACAGGCAGCACCTCTGTCGGCTCCACTGGCATGAAGCAGCATTCTGGCATCATTCCAATAATAAGAAAATCAGCAGGGAGCTCATGTCACACATTCTTGGGCTTCTCTCTTTGAGATATAAAAAAGGATTCTAGCTCCATCTTGATGCTCTAGAGGAAAAGTATGCTAGTCGGCTCGGCAAAGCTTTTAAAACATGAAAAAATTATTATCCTGCCTACGAGTCGCACAAGTATGACTGTTTGAGAGCTTTTAGTCTTCTGGGACTGCCAGTGCCAAACCAGAGTGAGGGAGAAATGGATGGATGGTGCATGTGGTGTTTAATTTGTAAATGTTGAAATGATGAAAAGAAATTCTTCAGGAAACAATTTCCTTTAATATCAGATCTTCGCCACCTGACTAAAATAGTGTATCAAACACTGTTCACAGAGCAATGCATTTTGTTTTGAAAAATTAAGTGATAAAAAAAAAGCATTCATACAGCTCAAACAGTTGAGCCAAGGACATGGAATGCATGAATTGATAAAACTTAAAGGGATACTTCACCCAAAAATTACCCCATGCAATCCTAGGTGTATATTACTTTCTTCTTTCAGGTGAACATAATCAGAGTAAAATTAAAAATTTACTGTCTCTTCGAAGCATTATAATGGCAGCCCAAATAAGTGCATCCATCCATTATAAAAGTAATCCACACGGCTCCGGGGGGTTGATAAAGGCTTTCTGAAGTGAATTGATGGGTTTGTGTAAGAAAAATATCCATATTTAAAACTTTATAATGTAAAATATCTATCTTCCGCCATTATAGGGTGAACTATCCCTTTAAATGCAAATTAAATTGCTTTAAATAAAATCATGTATACTATATGCATAAAGGTGAATGTATGAAGTGCTTCGGATTTTATGATTTTCATCTGAATTAACAAAAAAAATATAGACCTATATTTAGAGACCAGGGGCTGTATTCACAAAACATCTTAAGGCTAAAAGTAGCTCCTAACTTGCCGATTTCTGAGAAATTCTTTAAAATAATGTCCTAATTTTTGACTCCTAAAATTCACTGTACACCATTGAGGCAATAGGCGATAGTCTTGGGTGCTGAACCTTCTCCCCTTATAACTTCCAAAAAAAAAAGTATTTATAGATAAGAGATTATAGATTTTTATCTACAATGACATAACAAAAGTTGGTTTATGTACAGGCATTATGCATTAAATGATGGAGAATAAAACATTGAAGTCAAGTTGAAAATAAACGTCCCATCATCTGCACTGATAGGCTTGTTGGGCAGCTAGGGTGACCTGAGATAAGAGTTCCGACTCGTGGACTTATCACTTACCCCCTTTCTCTCTCCTACTTTGCCTCCCATCTACTCACTGTTCTATCATAATAAAAAAGCAAATCCCCCCAAAATAAATATTTAATAAATAAACAGATAAATAAAAATAACAGATATATATAATAATAATGTCCAATTACCTATAGCAGTTGTTTTCACAAGTTCACATTAACAAATGACTGATTAAAGAAAACTAGTAAAATAAGTTTATTTGACGTGCCGTTTGAGGGTATTTGAGGGCTCTGAGCGTCGAATTTAGCCCAAACCCAGAGTACCCCATTTCCCCGGCTGGGAATAGGAACCAGCTGAGAGTGAGGAGTTGGGATGGTGGACGAATACAGAAAGCTGTCGAGTTAACTAGATGAGTCGGCTGCGTATACTGCATGCCTTCTCTCGAGCGAATTAAACAGATAATTTGAAAGTCCTCCCGAACTTTGTTTATTAACATAATTTGTCGCTTGAATTATGCAATCTCTCGAGATCCAGACATCTAAGAAGCTGACAATATATACTTGTTTAATTAGTGACACAGCCTACCTTTTAAAATCTTTATTTGAATATGGCAACGATACCTCGTTCTACAATATTTATATGATTAAATCACTGACAGAGAACCCTCCCCTATCAGCCAGTCACTGTGGGCATAATTAGTAAGTGTGTGGACATCATCCAGAGCAATGAGGTCAACCTAAGACTTCTCTCTATTTCTTAGTAAAAGTTGGTCTCAGTAGTTTTGTGAATAGGTTTTAAGAGGAAACCCTTATCTAAGAACTTTTACTGCTATTTATGAGAACTCTTAGTGGTAAAATAAAATGTTGTGTGTATACAGCCCCAGAATATCACAGAGACTTAAGGGAGGACTCATTTGACTCAGGCCAGTAAGCAGACACCTAGAAACCACAAAGCAACACTGTTAAAACAACTCATAACCCTGGTAACCACCCCAGCCAGAAATTTTTTTAATTATAAAATGTTTCCTATGGTATTCACTCCCTTTACCACTAAACTAAAACAAGAAACATTATAATCCTATGTTTACTTTTGACCTAGAAGTTTAATGTAATCTAAATCTAAGGAAGTGACAGAAACATAGCTTTACTTTTCCAGCAGGACCGGTGGCCTGGTCATCTGGGTGATTCTCTTCCAGTACCAGATCATGATAATGAGGATGCTGGGAGTGAGGAACGTCTTCATGGCAAACCAAACCTTGGTGAATCCACCGTTTTGATGAATGCTCTGGAAAGTTACATTGAGAGGGACATTATAGTGACATCATGAGAAACACATTAAGGAGACTTAATTGATGGGTATGGTTGTTTGCTGAGAGTCAAATAAGAGGAGCAAGCCAAACAATTGAAGATTAAGAGGTGATGCAATCCAGATGTCTTCAGTCCACTAACATTTGTATAACCATTGCCCTGTCCAGAAGTGTGTGCCAATTAAAACAAGCCGAGACTGGGCCAAAATCCTCCCATGCAAACATTGCACGAACAAAACCGCCTACAGAATGGTGAGTTTTAAACATGCATCCTATGACTGTATCCATCAAAGTCATAATCGGAAAACTCACCACAAGACGGATGTCTTTGATTTCTCCAATGCCGATGTTGACTTTTTTGCGCTCATTGACAGGTAGCCGGATGTTGAGGAGATAGTACTTATGGGCCACGCTGCCAACCTCCATAAAGGGCAACAGGTCACAATCATAGTAACGCCCTTCATTCTCAGTAGTCTGAAAAAAAAAAAAAAAAAAAAAATAGTGCTTACAGAGACTGAAGGGAACTAAACGTACAAGCTATATACATTTGTTACAATATTTGACATTTAAAGTCCTCTGTGGTCAATACTTTTAACCCTTAAAACATATGTGTGCAACAAAATTACATATTTAAAAGTTTTTTGAATAAAAAATAAAATCCTTATGCCTTAAAATAGCTTGAATGTTTTCAAAAAATGTCTACACCCTTGCTTCATGTAGTATACGAGGACCCATGAATATGCAAATTAGCCCGCCTCCATTCACTAGTACCAGTTTAGAAATCCACAACTTTTACTCAAGTTACTGTAGTAAACGCTGCACAAAAGGTATCGACGCAGGGGGTCTTTAAAATCAGTGCAATGACAAGCCGCTGCCTTGTAGCTTGTAGAATGGTCTTAACACTTTCCAGTAAGTGGTTAGTTTGGATCTGGTATGGAAATGACTAGTGTGTTTACCTTGGTTGCAGTGAAATTGCAGCTCAGTTTGCGATGTTCTATGGAATGGGCCATCTCAGTCCACTCACTCAGGGTGCTGTCTCTGTAGGCAAGACCAACGTCCATGGTGACCAAAGCTCCATCAGCTACAAGCCAACATCAAACACACTTACTTCAGTTTGACATATCAGAATGATTCTGCACTTTAACCAGTAACAGTTGCGGCATTTTAGAGTAATCAATTAATATAATTAAACAATAAGTCATTTGGGTTATTTTATTTTGTGCAACACAAAAAGTGATTTAAGGAATATCCTGGCCACTTTTTGTGAAATTGTGTCAAATTGCGACACTAAATGAGGACTGGGAGTCTCAAGCTCCAAAAGTACAATAAAGTATTTAAACAAATGGTCCATTTGACTCATTTTATAAGTTAATCAAGTCCCCTGAACACATACAATAGCAACTCACTGGGAAAAAAACTGAATCAGGGCCGGATTCACAAAGAGTTAAGTATAAAATTATTAATAATTGTTATTTTCTTCTTATTATCAAACTTAAGAATACAATTATCAATATTTTTATTTCCCAAAAAAATCTTTTTTTCCTCCAGATTTCAGATCAGGATATTGCTCAAATTCACGTTTTATATTCCAAAGTCACACAGGTTTGCAACAACATGAGGGTGAGTAAGTGACAGAATATTTATTTTCAAGATAACTCTTATCTCTTCCAGACCTTCACACCTGGAAAAATGAAATGAGGGCTTGCTGACTGAAGAACAGCAGCGGACATTTATGCACATGGCCAAATGCAGACATGTGAAATGACAGGCTTATGACAGCTCATACCATTCTCATAAAGTCTTGTCATCGTTGTGTGGCTAAAAGTAGCTCAAGGTAACCTGGGAACCATTTAAGACACCCTATTCAAGTCAATCATAAACTCACAGACTGCCATTTCCATAAATGTCCCAAACTCAAGCAAGTATGCATGGGGGATTGTCAAAGTATTTGAGAGTCATGTGGTATGATTCTTCTGAGCTTTGGGAAAGCAGGAGGTAGCTGGGAAAGGGGCCCGTGGTTTAGATCGCTTTGCACAGCCCTGTGTGTTCCACTTCACCTCTCTAAAGAGATCCTTGTTGTGTTATGAAACAAGCTGGAGAGCACTAAAGAGAATTCCTGGACATGGAGGGCTGAGCTTTATGGGGGGAGGGGCAGGAGGTAAAGAAAGGCAGAGAGCGGCAGACATTATTAGCCCGGTCCTCTCTCCTCCAGCGTGTCTGCAGTGGCCCCCACCTACGAGCGGCTGTGCCAAAGAGCTTTGAATGTCAGCTTAGCGCACACAAACATTCCGCCCGGGCGCAGTGCACATCACCCCGGCGACTAAGCCATTTCAACAGCTGTGTTATTGCTGGAGACCGGCCAAACTGTTGCTGCTTGGGCCAGAGAGATGAGAAAGCGAGAACCAATGGCACTTCATGGAAAATGAAGCAGAGGGGCTGGTGACAGGGGCGTCGCTAGACCCTTTTTTGGGGCCAGAGAGATGAGAAAGTGAGAACCAACAGAATTTCAAGGAAAATGAAGTAGAGGGGCTGGTGACAGGAGCGTCTATAAAGTTTTGCTGTGCGCCTGTAAAATATTCTGATAAATCATTGTCTGATGAATTAGGTTAAAATAGACGTCTGGAAACAAGCTTTCCTATACATTGAGCATTGTCATTTACATAATTTGAATGATTTAAAACAATCATACACCTTGGGCCTGCCCACACATTGTGCTCCTCCTACACCTTTACTTTTTGACTTGCAGTCAGTCAGACAATTATTTATAATACAACGTTGTAGTAGAGGAGAGGTAACTACCAGACTAACACGTATTGTTGTGATGAGTAGTACCTCATTTGAATTTGTATTTTTTTAGTTGAATGAGGACATACCGTTTGGCAGATCTAATTTACATTGTTAGGTTCTTAACTGCTAAAATAACGCTTGCTTATCTCTTTTAATTGGGCAGTTAAAAAAAAACAAAAAAAAAACAAACTACAATTTGGGAGGGTGGGGGTGGGTTGGCAGTGATCCTCAAAAGTCTAGAAATGCCCCAGGCTGCTGATCCAGGTAATGGTTGTGATTCATCAGAATAGACTGAAAGTAGATATACAGGACTTATCAGGGGATTGTCTTGTGAACAGAATTACACCATTATAGATTTTTACAAAAGGCAAATTTTTTCTGTTTTGGTAAAGGGAAAGGTTGTAAAATAAAATAATACACTTGGCGTGGGGGGTGGACATGCATTGCAATTTATATATAAACTAATCCAAATCTATAAAATGTAGAGCCTATTACTAGCCTAAAAAAACGTTTACATAAGGATACATTTCGGTTCAACCAACATGAGGATTTTCTAGCCTCATATCTAGATTCTGACAAATTTGTTGCATAAAACAAAATGTTTAACTGCATTCTGATGATGACCTGAGGAAAGATGATGCCAACCCCCTGCGAGCACTTCAGATCACGCTAACTCTGAATCAACAAACACAACTGCCAAATGTACTTTACATTGTTATCATTTATGATCACAACCTGTATTAATTTAGGCAGAAATGCAATTGCTACATGACATTAGCTAACAGCATTATTCGTATTATCTTAAAACTGTAAATTTTTGACATATGGACATTACTTTGACACACTCACATCTCATAAAACAGATTACTCTAAATCGTACTGTAGAAACATGCATTTTTCTGTAAAGCTAGTATGAAACGATATGTATTGTGAAAAGCACTATATAAATAAATGTAAATTAAATTGAATGTCATGCAGCAGTGCAGTCACCACAGTGGTTGGCCATAGTTTGTGTACAGAGTTTTAGAAGTTGCTTTGCATTGGTGTCTTTACCCATGTGCCATCTGTAATTTAGAAGCAGCAGTAATATGCCCCTCTCTTTTTCTTTCTCTGTACAATGTTACTTCTTCAGAATTAATTGACTTTCCAAACATTGCACAGTACGCCTGTGATGGGTGAATGCTGAGTGCCAAATGAATCCCTGCTAGGACCTTATTAGAAGAGACTGTTGACAGTCTGTGAGGTCTTGCTCGGAGAACAGGACACGGAGAGAGAAACTGCTCTGGCAGAAGATCACACAAGAATCATGGTAAACACATAACATCTGGTACATTCCAGATGCTGTTACAAAACCCTGAACAACAAAAGGTTTCTTCCAAGTGCTGAATGCATAATGCAATGATCTGCGGTAAAGATATTTATAGTGAGAACTCTTTTTGCTGGTTTATGCACAAGCACATGCTTCAGGGTGGAGTATATAACAGCTGGAGCATGGTGGCTTCCACACTAGCAGTTAATGTGCTAAGAAACCAAAAAGACCCCTCCTACATTTCTCAAGACATGAATAGGGAAAAGGTGCTCCTGCTGCTAGAAGGAGCCGATGTTCCGCTCACTTTCCCAGACTGCTCTAGCTCGACAATGGCTCTTCATTAGTGGCCAGTGTTATCCACTTAATCCTGTCTTTGAAAGGGCAGATTTGGAGCCGTTCCAGATCCACACCCTCCCACAACCAGATGATTTTAAATGGCAACAGTACTATGTAAGTCTACACGGCTGGAACCAGTCAGGTTCAAACAAAGACACAGTACCTTGAAAAATAAAAGAGAAACTGTCAAGAAGAACCTTGATTTAAATAGGAAAAGGTGATGGAATGTAACAGTTCAGAGGCAATACCAGACCCATTTTAGGAGGGCTTTCTCCTAAATTTCCCCCTAACCCCCCTCAAAATTAACTTCACAATATGTACACAAATTTGTGATCGCCTCAGCCCTCATTTGAACACAGCAACAGGCTTCCCTGTATTTTAGTCTGCGTTATTCAGCGTGTTCCTCAATACTCTGCAGAGTCAGCGTCAGAACCAGAGGATCAAGGCGTGCGCATTCATTGATAGGTTGTTATAATATCTGCATAGTTCTTTGTCATAATTTAGTTTTTAATAATATGATACAGGACCAATACAAGATGGTTTCCAATCCACTTTATTACTATTCTTTTATATGTTCCTTTCATCTAAATGGCATGAGACCCTTGCTATACTTTAGTACAATAAAATTGCTCACATAAATACAAAAGCAAAATATGCAAAAAGAACTATAAAAGGGAGTAGAAGTGCAAATAAACTAATGAGCGATCCTCTGCTGCCATCTACTGGTTATAGTGGTACTTTCATGTCATTTTAATGTTAAGTGTTTTTGTTTTCCACCAGGTGACAGAAATCCTTCACTAAATCATGGCACGTTTTCCATTTTATCTCCATGAATGAGAAATGTAGATCTTCTTTAACTCTTTCCCTGCCAATTTTTTGTTATTTGTGAGAAAATGCTTCACCGCCAAACACAGAATTTTCCATGTTTTCACTGTTAGACGCTAGGGGGCGTTATTACGCATCTCCTGAATGAGTACTGAATCTCCAGATCAAAACACATGCATATGTAAAATAACGTGATTGTCAACATAAAACATCACATAAATCAAAACTATGTAATGTTACTGAATGAAATGTAGACCCAGGACGAACTACTGGACTGTCCAAGCATTAGAGGTGTTGATGAACTCGATCTACTCCATCTGTGTGTGATCATCGCTCTGAATCTGATCTGGATAAAGTCTTTCAAAAAAAACGTGATTTTCTCAGCTTTTTGTTCAAAATGTTGCTTTTGTTAATGAAACTTACCCATATTCAAGAGTTGATATAAGAAGAATGCATGAAGCTAGAATAAATCAGGTTTCGTTGTTGTTTAAAAGAAGAGGGTCAGCTCTTTCTTTTGATATTTTACATTCTCATATTTTCATAAAACAAAATATTCTATGGGCTATTAAATTTTGGTGAAAATGGTCAAAAACCCTGGCGGTGGCTGGCAACTTTTTTTTTTTTTAAATGCTGGCGGGAAAGAGTAAATTTTACTGCACAAATATAGAGTTTAAAAAATAGTGTTTAAAACATTACGTGTTGGAAAAAAATATTTTAAAAAAAAGTTTTATATTGCCAATCTAGACAATTACAGTAATATAAGGTTTGTCTATTGTCGTAATGAATATCAGCTTAGTATTAAAAATGATTAGAAATTAAATAAATGTTCAGGGATTGACTTTATAGGTAGTGTAGAACCTACTATTATTGTTCATGCCTACCCTAGTACACAAACAACATGTTAAATTGTACTTTTTTCAATCATATCCTCATTGGGGGCTGAGCCTTCCTAATATTGAAATCATTGAATCGCCCCGTAACCGTCTAATAAGCTCAATATTTAGACATTTAGTCTACACTAATACAGATACTTTTTTCTCTTTACGTTTGGGCCTTCCATCCACAATAACACGTCTTTTTGTCCAGCAAAAACTGAGCTTTTTTTTTTTTTTATTGTAAACACACACCAAAAAAAAGTGTTAACAGTGACAAAAAGCATAGATAAACACATTGTGTAACACTAAGCTCTCTGAAGACAGTGTGGATCAATTTGAAAATCCCGTTTTCCTGTTGTAGTGTGGACTAGAGGTTATTTGAAAATGATGACGCATGTTTAGACATGTGATCTACTTTCAGTTTTGCTAAATGTAACCCCTCCTGTTCAAACAGCCCACCCCAAGCGGGAATCCAACCCGAGTCTGCTGGCATGAGACTCGGGCGCTCTAATAAGGAGGCTAAAGGTTGCAACCTCTAGCATCAGTCGCTAGAGCGTCTCTTGAGATCAGAGGAGTGGGGTTTACTCGCACAGCAACTACTAGCTGGACCTCGATACATAAAGATAAAATTACATTCCTGCAAAGATGACAGAAAATGTACTTACAATTGCGGTCCTGTGGCAAAACATGTTGACGATGGTGTTTTCCTTAAAGTGGCGATTGAGTACGACCTGAACACATTATGTTCACACAGCGGTGAGATATTTTGCTACTAAAATGATTGTGCCAGAAAAATAGCGTGAGAACTTTGTTCTTTCAGTATTATCTCAGGGAGCTTTAATTACGTTTTAGTGTCAGTGTGGACCAGAAACTTTTGGAAAACAACTGAAAAACACTAGTGGGGATGGAGAGCTTTTTAAACAAAAATGCTGATTTCAAATGTACCTCTGGATTAATGTAGACATAGCCTTAATCTTCAGTGGTTGATTTTGTATGTGTATCTTAATTCATGAAACGGCGATGAAACCAGATGGCAGGACTACATTCCTTTTATTACCCTCCCATTGTCTGTGTCAAAGCTTAGAGCAGTCCCCCCCTACCTGCATGCTGACTAAATCCTTATTGAGGTCCCTCAGGCTCCAACTACAACAGTGAGAAAACAGACCATCCATCATTGTTAGTCCTCTCACAGCATGTGAGAAATCCAATCTACTTTTGGGTGAATAGAATGGGAAATTCCTCTGGGTGTTCACGCGTCCCCTCCTACACTTTTAACAAAATAGCGATGTTCTCATAAGCTTAAAAACCATATAGTGATATCACGTTTTTGGGGGGCAGATGAGCAAAGGATAACCTAAAACACATACAAGCACACAGTTTTATTACTTACCAATCGGGTTTTGCATTTTGAATGCGATATCAAATTGGAGGATAACCAACATGAACTGGAACCAGGCACTCATCTCTCTGTAGGGCAGAGGAATGTGGACCGCAAACACAATGTTATTGGCCTCGATTCTCTTGGCCGTGGCTTCATCAAAGTCTCTGATCTTGCTGCACTGGTCGTGGCCCCATGGCGTGAACCATTTGGGGTCCTTATGGTGGGTCTTCACGTTGTCCACGCACTTGGTGGCCAGGTAGTGGACGGCGGTGGTGGGGCTTGGAGCTGCGGAAACAGATTTGAACAAATTGGAGTTCATCTAACAAGAAGTAACAACTAATAATGGTCTATTTTGTACACATTTGCGCTTAACTATATAAGCAGGGGGGGGGGGGAAATCTCTCTCATATGCATTTCACAGGAATGGAAGTAATTATTCAGGCACCAGATATAATTGTTTACTAGTAGATCCAGGACACTATAGATATGTAAGTGAGGATAGCTCAATGAACTGTGACATATTATACCCCAAAAAAAATCTTCATACAGTGGACTACCAGTAAAATTGAACAAATTTGTGACCAAAATTCAGACCCCTTGACCTGGCCATGTTCTGCTTAAGTGCTTTTTCTTTCATTGCTAATGCAACCTTTTACACCACAGACTGAACTAAATTAGAATTGCTTGTTCATTGGTAGCCCTAAATTGGTATTATCTAAATGTGTACTTAAATTTAGTGTAATGTAATCTATTACATACCTTTCTCTTAAATTTATCTGACATTATCAAGATTAATTTGTTCTGACATATTTTATAACAATTTTCTAAACTATAGCGAATAAACTGTGATAAAGTAGAAAAATTTGTATAAATTGAATACATTTTGGTCTGTGTGTATGTGTGTGTGGGGTGCAAAGATGTTACATTTTATAAAATAAATTTCATATTTAAAACCAAATACCTAGTACATTACAAAAATACAAAACAAGTGAAAGATTTAGTGTGATTTTGTAAATAATTTTAAATTAAATATTAACAAATCATTTACATAGAAATTCATATCAAACTAAAACAATGCAGACTGAAAAAAGACCAGTGAATGTGAAACTTTAATTCAGCTAGAATGCATTAAAAGTAACAGTAAATTATTTTAACATTTTACACTGTTTTCAAAATTGATAAGAAAATTACTTGAGCAGCAAATCAGCATATTACAATAATTTCTGAAGGATCATGACACTGCAGATTGTAATAAATTCCAATGTAAAATACTAAAATAGAAAACAGTTACTTTAAATTGTAATAATTTTTCCTAATACTACTGTACTGATCAAATAAGTACAGCCTTAAACTCATCACCACCCCCAAACTTTTGAACGGTAGTGTATTATGAAACAAAGGACCTAGACGATGAATACAAGACTTGTAAAGTGACTCTCTGATAAACTCTTGCTAAGAGGCAGTCATTAGCATGAGAAAGTACACACAGGCTTCCTCCACCATTCAGGAGGCTGGTCCTGGTAGTTTGTTAAGTACGAGTCAATAGATCCCTTCCTGGGTCACTGAGGACATCTGAAGTGACCGGGAAGTGAGAGATAATGTGAACCAACCTATGGCTTAAGGACACTGTTCAGGTTCAATCGCGATTCCAAACAGTGATAGCAAAGCACCATTAAAATGTTCACAATATCTTAAAAACAAATGGGCAGGTTTATAAATTGCTCTGCTTCCATTTTGAGGGGTACAACCCTGTTCCTGTGAAATATACTAAGCAAACAAAATTAGCGGTAATAAACCTTGCAGGTTCAATTATTCATTGACCCACAATCCTGTGAAAAAACCCTCTTCAAAACACCACCATAAAATAATAGTAGCCTTTCGGCCCGGTGACCTCATGCCGTGTTTAAGATGTCCAATAACAGGGGGAGCAGTGCGCCTTTCTACTCAATTACCCAGTCTGCCACCAGCCACCAAACAAACACAAAGGAATCCCGCTTCATTAAATCAATCGCAGGCAAGAATAACCAAAGCAAGCTAATTTATCACCATTCATCCTACATTCTGCAGCAGACCAAGAAATGATTCCCTTCCAATCAAAACCAGAAGGAAGTCTGAGGTTGTGGAAAGGAAGTGTGGATGAGGACAAACCTTTTTTCCCCATTTGTGCAACATAGAACAAGCTACATGGAAAAGAATACTCTTAGGATAGAAGGGAACATTTGATCATTACACTGGTAAGGTCAATGGAAAATGCAGGCAGGAGCTGGAAGAGCCTGTGGGCACAGAGGGTTTGTCTGTTCAGATGTAAGATCAAAGAAAAGTTCTAGAGATGCACCTCTTTAACCCTTTATTGGCTGGACAGCAGAATACAAGACTGGCACAAGTTAATTCACCACAACTCACTAAAATTCACAAATAACATTTGTAATATACTTCACCGTTAAAATAAATGTTAGCTAACTTATTGTTGGCACACAGAATATCGTCTATAACATCATGCTTTTGTTTTGTTGTAAATATGTTTCTTAAACGTTGTACTCAGATTTCCCCTGAGCTTTATTAGTCTATCTGCTCTAACTTTAATTTATACATAATGAACAGCTATTCAAAAGTTGTTTAAAACATAAAATGCACATGGAAGACTGTGTATGATATTTTATCGTGTTGTATTCGATACGCAAATGACGCGCAATAGCAAAACATCTCTTAATAATTATCAAGCTATTTTTAAACAGTGCTGACAGACAAACTCTTTCATGGTCGAAGTGTCTTTCTCCGTCTAGTTTCGCATGGAATTTTCAGGTAGCCGGGGAAACAAGAGAATTCAAGGAGCAGAAGTAGCAAATAAATATAAATGTCGCGTCTCTCAAACTTACAGGCGGAACGCTGAAAGCAGCAGCACAAAGACTGCACCAGTCGACGGGCTGAAAATAAGCGCCCATCTTTGACACAACTGTAACAAAGCCATTCCGCAACTTTTCACTCCTTGCCATTACGCAAGTAAGACTTTTTTTTGTTAACGAATGCACACCAGAACGAATGGATACACACTCACTGTGCATCAAAACCCAGCAAAGCCTGAACTATCAAATTTAGGCGGCTTTGTAAAAGTAGCTACTCACCAATCAGTCCTCCGACCATAAAGGAGAACGCCTGGAATAAAAGGAGAATAACTCCCACAATCACCAACTTTTTGGTGCTCATATTCTCAATAATTGCTCCAGCCATTTTCAAAGTGTCTATTTCGCTAGGATTGAATGCAAAGAAACGAAAGTCAGGGCATCCAGGTGGACCAGTGCGCTTTCCGAGATTAAGTGCGCGACACAGGCTGCGTCTCAAACCCTAGTGAACTGCCCGTGTTGCGCTCTTCATAGGGAACTGTAGGGGAAAGGGATTGACCACGTGACCCACCCTGCATCAGGAACTCAGGCGAGAAGAGTGCACGTGACGTCATACCAGACTCCTGGCCAGATGCACAAAACTCAAAGCTTTTCATTGACCACGTGCATAACAGCAGTGGTTGGTTTTATGCTTTCAACATTTTTAGTACATATCTTTTTAATACAAAAACATCTGTCGTATTTTCACCTAGTGATAATCTCTACAAATCATTATGTTTAAAATACTACTACTACTACTACTAATAATAATAATAAATTAATATTATTACGAGGATAATCTTTATTCTTAAAAATATCTGATTATTGAATAAATGTGATCGTCTTAAGAAACAGATTAAATGTGTGATCTTTTAAGCATAGTAATAATAATTAGTAACGATGATGATGATGATGATGATGATAATAACATGTATTATTATTACAAGAATAATCTTTTTATTGAAAATATTTGATTATAAATAAACGTGTGGATTGTCTTTAGAGGCAGATTAAATCTGTGATATTTTAAGCATTATAATAATGATGATAATAATTAACAATGATTACAATAATAATAGTAGTAGTAATAATAATTACATATTGTATTATAATTATTATTATTACACAAATAGTCTTCATTGTTATAAATATCTGAATGTGTGGATTGGCTTCAAACATAATAATAATAATAATAATAATAATAATAATAATAATAATAATAATAACAATAATAAGTATTATGTATTAAAATGTATTATTATTATTATGAAGATTATTCTCTTGAAAACTGCAACAGAAAATGACATTACAGGAAAAACATTAACTGACAGTCTATGTGTCTAAAATTATCCTGTTCTATGAATTTTTCAGATTGTGCTGGAGGCAACTGAGAGCCTCCCCAGCTGCCATGCAGAATCTGACAATAGGACAGAACTGCTTCATTATAGTCTTGTGTTGCTGCTACGGTTAGAAATGTTGATCACAGTTTTCCACAGTATCACTAAAGACAAATCTTTGCTTTCCCCTGGTAGGGACGGGCTGCTGCATGAACACATTTTCACATGCGGATAAAGAGAGAGCCGTACATCTCAAGAGAATGACACTGGATGGCTTCATTTCAGGAAAGTCATCATGCACGTACACATTTCAGCTATGATTCTCAGGACATAACACAGCTGCTTTTCATTTGTTCAAAACCTGCATGTGTATCATGATTGCGATTTCAGACAAGCTTGTTTTTTTGTGGCAAACACTGCATTATAGGGACAATAGGTTGTCTAGTGAAAACAGGTAGCCTAGTTACCAGCTTCTTGGCAAAAGAGAACAGCGCCAATGAATAGTGTGATCTAGTTGTTTTAGACTTGACCAACGCCAATGACTCATATGACTTAATCCTAGTGATCCTGTTTAAAGTCTAACTGAGGAGGAGTATAACAGATAAACACCCAAGTCTGTCATTGTGATCCAAATTTAAATTCATGTTGTAATAAAATGATAATGTGGTAAATCAATTATTCATACATTACCATTCAAAAGTTTGGGGTTGGTAAGATTTAGAAATATTTTACAAAGAAGCCTCTTATGCTCATCAAAGAATGCATTTATTTGATCGAAAATACATTAAAAACTGTAATATTGTGAAATATTATTAACATAGAAAAGACCTGTTCCTGACTAGGTCATACATAAGGTCTGGGTAGATTAGATTGTAAGCAAACAATCAGTTCTTGCATTAAATCGTGTTGGTTGCAGGAGAAATGGCAATATCTGAGCAACTTTGGCAAAGGCCAAATTTTTATGGCAAGGTGACTGGGTCATTATCTCTGAAACAGCAAGACATGTGGGTTGCTCCTGGTCAGCAGCAGTGGTGTGAATTTACTAATCGTGACTGAAGAGCCATGAACCAGTAACGCCCAAGGCTCATCGATGCACAAGGGCAACAAATTCATGAGGACACAAATTTGACAGGTGTCACCTACCTTAACATTGTTCCAGGTACAACCCTTCAGTGGCCTTATTCAGTATAGGATAAAGCACCCTGCCTCACTGCATATTGTTCAGGAATGGTTTTAAGGAACATTGAGTTCAAGATGTTGCCCATGATTCCAAATTCCCCACATCTCAATCCAATTGAGCATCTTTGGGATGTGCTGGACCAACAAGTTCAATCCATAGCGGCTCCACCTCACAACCTACAGGACTTTAAGAATCTGCTGCTAATGTCAGATCTAACAGATCTAGCTGTTTTGGTAGCACTCGGAAGACCAAAACATATTAGGAAGGTGGTCATAATGTTTTGATTCATCAATGTTTATTATGGTTTTGAAAATGCTGAATTTGTGTGTTCATGTCATATACAGTAAATGTACAGTGCATTCAATTCATCTTCTCAAAATGTATTAAAGTTTAACATAAAAACAAGCTGAAAATCCATCAATGGCTTGTGTGTAAAAAAAAGTTGTCAAAGAATTTTGCCACACATTTTCATAATATGTTGAAACATTAGAGGTCATAATGGCAATGCCAACCTGAAATATATAGTCAAAAGACTTTAAAAAAAATAACAAGGGTAAAATAGGGTAACTTTAATCCACTATTGTTAGTGCAAATCGTTTTGGCAGGGTTTCTTCTATTATGACAGCTGGTTCTAGTTGAACACAGGTAAACATCCACAAAATCCACTTCACTAGACTAGGTTCAATAAAACTATGGATCTGTAACTATGAAATCTGCCAGTCTTAAAGGTGCACTAGTCACATTTTTAACCAACTTTTGATTATGGTTAAAATAATCAGTGGTAAATACGCTGTTTTTATTTTACGTGGATTGGGTTGCCTCATGAGGACAGACGTAACTCACCTATTACTGGACTGTTTTGCTCACCGAATAAATGAATAATGGATGACTGTATTCAGAGCATTTCTACATCTGTAACTAAAAACTAAGCCGTGTTTCCACTTCAGGAACTTTCCCCAGGAACTATGGACTTTTGGGGAGTGGTACTCTGTGTGTTTTGACCGCAGGAACCAGGGTCTAAATAAAGTTCTGGGTAAAATGTTCACCCCCAAAATGTCCCTGCTCGCGAGGTAGTACTTTTTCAAAGTTCAGGAACTTTCGGGGGTGGGACTTTGGTGCTGAGCATGCTGATTGGTTGAGTACACGTTGAATTTTTTGATTGCTTGACTCCACGCAGCAATTTATTTCAACCTAAAATTCTGTTGTGGTGCATGCAGTTAAGATTGTTTGCGATTTTAATCAACAATGAAGTTTTAAAAAATATGACGATGGACCGCAAACGAGGTTCACGAGGTACTTTAGACCACGATGGAAACGGAGACAGCAACATGTCTGGGGGAAAAAAGTTCCTGGGACAAATTGTTCTTGGTAATTTCGGTGGAAACGAGACTCTAGTTAAAGTCCAAGGCCACATAATGTAAACAAAAAAGAAATAGTGCACCTTTAAGTGAGATGGGCATTTCAATAGTCTTTAACTTTTGTAAAACCTGGGAAAGTTGCAATTCATGGCACAGGAAGTGCTTGTATAAAGAAAAGAACAGAGAATGGTTCTGGGTTTAAAAGGAAGATCGGATTCTCTCCAGAGGGTCAGTGTCCCACATTTTAGGGTCCCAAGCCTGGAACCAGCCTGTGAAGGTTGGGGGCTCGGCCCCCTGCTTAACGGTTGTGATGGGCAGCCCATGACGTCCAGAAGGATCAGAGGCCACATAATCCTTAGCTATAGACAGAGAACATCATTTTAGGCTCAAAACTTATTTAACAGAACATAACAGTGCTTTTTTTATGCCAACCCTAAAATAAGCATCACCCTGGTTTAGTGTAGAATTTTACCATTGGCTTTTTTGATTATTGCAGAAAATAAGCTCTGTGATCAACAAAAGATTATCATTCGAACAAGTTTTGTTCATTAAGATAATCTTCACAATTAAACACAACTATTCCAAATTCTGAAGCCTAAATACAATAGCCAGATGTAAAAAGCTAAAGTTAGGCTACTGACAAACTATACAACATTGCATTACTTTAACATCACCATTAAACTCTCATCTTTATATAAAGTTAGGATAGTTTGCAAGAGCCAATTATAAACACAATGAGGCTGTGAAAGGATCTAGCGAATAGATGAGTTTAATATCCCTGAAACCTCTAGTCCCATTTAGCCACATGTTAGAAACTGCCTTTTTCAAGGCAAGTAAAAAAACGTAAAAAATTATGAGTGGGGAATTACAGCTGTATTTTATAAAACAGAATATTTTAAAACATGAAAATATTCTGAGCTTGTGTTCACCACCACAGACCTTATTTAACCAAAATCCTTTTTTAAAAAAACCTTGTTGAATTCAGGACAATGGAAACAGAAGTTCAAAAATGCTCATTCGTTTTCGGGTTTTAGGACTCATTCCTGCAGAACTCTATTAAAGTGCCCCTATTATGGTTTTTCGAATATTCCCTTTCATGCAGTGTGTAATATAGCTGTTTATGAATTTAAACGTTCTGCAAAGTTGTAAAGTTGAAAGTGCACGAAAAATAAAGTTATTGTCTCCCAAAAGAAACTGAACCGCCAATACGAGTCATTTCTGTTTTGAATTCCACTGTGTGACATTTAAACGTCACTAGAAAAGACATTATCATAATGCCCGCGTATCTAGTTATGTGCCCATCATTTTACTGAGGAATGCTTCTCAAATCTCGGTGTGCAATGCAGGATTCGCAAAACACTTGCTCTTAAAAGATGGGTCAGTACCCATTTTATTTGGATGAGCTTGCTCCTCAGAATCACAACCTGTAAGTATGAATAATTATTGTATATAAGTATATATTATCTACCAGGTGTTCAAAATATGTAGTTTTGTGTTTTGTATGGCTAACCGGCTAACTCACGTTATTACGGTCTAACTGAAATACTTCTGCTAAGCAGCTGTGGGCCACTATTACCTAAAACTGTCTATTAATGCAGATTGTTTTTCGTTCTTACTACTTTAAGTAAAGATAAAGGATGGAGTTTGTTTTACAAACATTTACATCAGTCCTTCACATTAGTACTCGGCTAACATATGCACCGTTATTGATACAGTTCCTGCGTGTGCACTGCAATAAATTAGAAATATACACATCAGTTTGTTGATGGACGTAGACTTATTAATGCTGATGATGTAGAATTACAGTAGCAGAATCTCATAATGTACCTCAAAATGAGTAGTGTATCATCCTTCTCAAGTCGTCCTTGCAATGGAGGTTCAGGTTGAATAGCTAATTCTTCCAATGTTTCATCGCTCGGATTGATATGGTAAAATCGACCTCATTGTTACTGTCTTTACAGTGTGTACAGTTCCTGGAAGCCTCCAGATGGAGCTGAAGTTCACTTATGTAATGGCCGTTTATCTTCCGACAAGAAGATAATAACAACTAGACCATCTGGCCAATCAGAGCAGAGAAGCTCACAGAGGAAGTCGTTTGAGAATAATTTAAAAAAGTGGTGATCTACAATGTATATTATTGGAAAATGAAAGTATTTTTTGGTCTGATGCATGTAAACCTGTTGTTGAGACTTTAAAAGAGCATAATAGGGGCACTTTAATAGAACATACTTTTGAATGGAACAATCAGCATCCAGGACGGTAAATATATGTTTTATGATGAAGGATAATGTGAGTGATTCTGCTCTGGCAAAGACAGAAAACCTAAAATGTTTATCATGAAAAATGATGTCGTAAACGTCACTCACCTATTTTTGGTGACTCCGTTTTCTCGACCTCATTGGCTTCTTTACCAACCCAAAGAAAGATCTAGAAAGAGCAGCAGTTCTTTAACATTACAGCTGTTAACTACATATGTACAAGCAGATCCAGTCTTAACTAGTGCTTCTCAACCTTTTGACTCCAAGGCCCCTCATTATCCAAGACAACATTTGAAGGCCAAAAGATGACTAAAATGTTGACTATATAGACTAAAAGATGTTATTTTTCAATTCCTTTTACATGTCTAGAAATCACACTTTAAAATCCCCTATATAGACGTTAACTCACCTGATCCCAGGTGTCAAGCAACATGACATCATCGGTAGCCAAGTCTGACTGAGTAAAGTCTCCAGGAACTTCCTCAACCTGAAAGAAAGCACGAGACATTCACAAACCGCAGCTTTCATCCAGCCTCTCTGTGTGGTTCTGTGACTCACACTTACCACTAGCCGGCCCGTCTTATTGGAGCAGCCGAACAGACGTGGTGGTTTGACCATATTTCTTAAAGTTGGAGATGTCTGGTATTCCTTCTTCCCGCCCAAAGCAGACCAGAATCCAGCTGTGTCACATAAGAAAGGAGTTAAGGCAGGATCACATAATGCACCTCAGACAAAAAAGCATGGCAGACTCTCACCTGGTTCTTTACCCTCAACCACATCAGTGGATTTTTTTTCCAGCACACTCACGACATACTTAGCAGCGACCACTTCTTCCTCGCTGGCACCTGCTCCTTTCCACACAAACACACAATCTGGCGACTTCAGCACAAACACGTCATTGGTGTTTAAGTTGGATGCAGATGGTTCAACCTATAATGGAAGATAAATGTAGTGATTAATGTAGTGATTAATGAGAAACATCACACTATATGTGTGAAAGTGTCCAGACCGTGACTGACCTCTACAGCACGTGTGGCTCTAGAAGAGCTCTGTCGGATGTGGAAGAGGCGCGTGCTGCCTGCCTTGGTCTGGCCGTCCTTGCGGGACGTGCCTCCGCTGTGAATGATCATTGGTTTGCCTTTGAACAGACTCATCAGGTGGGGAGGTTCCTGACCCTGTGTCACTCGCACCTGAGCAATGTATTCAGATGGAAAACATTTTTTTTAGCATCTTTAATGATGCCACATTTGACTACAACTGGTAAAAGTGACATCAGACCAACTACGTAGGTCCAGAGTATTATATTTAATGGCAAATTTCTTGTTGGATTCTACAGATCTTATTCATAGCAGCGACATCTTTGATTTTTAATGGGAATAAAAATTAGGCTAAGAGATATACTACCGTTCTCTTATGTGAACTGCAACAGAGACTATGCTTATCAAACATGTTAGCCAAAAACACCACTGTATCAGTGATAATATGAATTGTTGGGGCTTTATGTATTGGAAATATTCCCTCTGCTGTTTTCTTCCCCGACCTGATTATTCTCACCTGAACGGGAGCTCCTCCCATGGAGTCGTCCAGCTGGACAGTAAGGAAGGCAGAAGCTGCCAGCTCATCCTGAGTGCACTTCAGCCCCTGCCTGCAGCACAACATCACACACATGCAATATGATGACACTCTGTTCATACAGTATGTCACAAACTGCACAGATAATATGTGCCATAAAACACTATAAACATATTATGGACTGACCAGGTATAGATGATATGCTGCTCTCTGCTTCCCTGTTTATAACTGTAGAGGATCAGGTAACAGTCTCCCCCAAAGAACTGACCATAGGTAGAGGGATCCACTGGGACACGGTCCCCTCCCTCCACACGCCAGATCTGATTGAGACAAACATGAGTGTTAATCACAGACTGATCTAAGAACATTACCTTGAACTTGATCTCCCCTTTATACGTAGAAGCAGCAAAATGAACCCTCATTAAGAGTCAAATGCAATTTGACAAAAAAAAAGTGTGACTTACAAGGAACTTCAATATATAATATGGTTTAAATTGCATTATAAGAATGATATTTGGTGATGTGGAAAAGCCAAACTGCAACTTTTAATTTTAATGTATTATTAAATGTTAAAATGAACATTAACAAAGATCAATAAATGCTGTAGAAGTGCAGTTCATTATCACTTCATATTAACTAAAGTAGTTAACTAATTAACCTTATTGTAAAGTGTTAACTTAATAATTTATTAAAAATGTAAATCGGACTATGTGGCAGAAAGTTAATTTAATTATATAATATTCTACTTTAACAGCTTGTAAAGATCTTTGGTTGGCTACTTTATTATTATTTAATATTTTTTGTTTTCCTAGAATTTGTTAAAAGGTATAGAGCTAAAAATTATTGTAGGCTTTAAACATGTTTATCAACTTTAATTAGACTACCATTCAAAAGTTTGGGGTCGGTAAGATTTATTTTTAAAGGGAAAGTTCACCCAAAAATGAAATTTCTGTCATAATTTGCTCACCCTCAGGTTGTACCAGACCTGTATGAGTTTCTTTATTCTGTTGAACAAAGAAGATATTTTAAAGCAACAACTTGAGGTTGAGGGTGAGTAAATGATGACAAAATTTTCATTTTTGGGTGAACTACTCCTTTAAGTCTCTCAGGCTCAACAGGACTGCATTTAATTAATTATAAAATACAGTAAAAACAGTAATATTGTGAAATAATATTATAATTTAAAATAACTGTATTCTATTTGAATATATTTTAAAATGTAATTTATTCATGTGATGTTAAAGCTGAATTTTCAGCATCATTACTTCATTACTTCAAAAATCATTCTAATAATTCTATGGACGCTGCATTTTTAATTTTTTTTATAAGGTTCTTTGTTGAATTGAAACTTCATCACAACATTCAATAGAAATGGAAAGCTTGTGTAATTTTATAAATATATGTACTGTCAACTAAAAGTATTATATAAAAAAAATCTTGACCCCAAACCTTTGAACAGTAGTCAGCGTGAGAGAGTTTGATAACCAAAACAAAATGTACCTGGACTTTTCCAGAACCATCATCGACCATGTTGTGCTGGGCTGCCATGGCCTTGTTGTTATGGAGGCTGGAGGCATCAAAAGGAATCTGCTCCACTTGGGCTATTTTGCCTATGGTGTAAGCCTTGGTAGGGCCAGTGGTTTGGTCCTTGTCCTTCCAGTTAGAGAAGAACTGCTTGAACAGGGTGGTCTCGCCCCCTGCAGGCAGCACTTGGATCTACAGCAGCAAGCATCGAATGTACAGCATCAGCAATCCAGACATTGGGTCTTTATACAGTACATCCCAAATGTAGTAAACATATCTTCAATTATATTTTATTTAAGATGTTATATAAAATTGGCAGACATGTAAACGTGTGCGTATTCAGACATGTATTATTGTAAAATCATATACATTGTTTCAAAGTGCAGATTTTTACGAACCAGAATATTTGTAACATTCTGTGAGTGTCAATATTATAATTGTGTTGGCAACACTTTATTATAAGTTTTCATTTGTTAACATTAATTAACTACATTAGTTAACAAAAACAATACTTAGTAAAAGTACAGTGTTTATCAATCTTAGTTAATGTTCATTTCAACATTTACTAATACATTTTTTAAGATAAAAATTTGTATCTGTTAACACTAGTTACTGCATTGTGAACTTACATGAACGTGAACAGTTTGATTAAAGCTGCTGTCCGTAACTTTTTTTGCATTCAAGATTTACACAAATTATATAAAGAGAATGTACAACATGAATACATTTTCCAAACCGTGTTTTGTCTTACCGTGAATCATTATGGTAAACTTAGAATAAGTGTTTATATTGGGACTATTTCAGACCGGTCTGGTAGGAACCGCTGCGGAGGAGCACAGTCCCTGCGCGACTCGCCATAGACATAAACAGAGAGAAGTAGCTCCGGCTGCAGTGTTCTTCCGCAAGACGCATGCAGTTCTGTTTATTAACCGCTAGAGGGTAAAAGTTACGGACTGCAGCTTTAACTAACATTATCAAAAGTTAATAAATGCTGTTGAAAAGATTTGTTAGTATGTTAGTTATTGCATGAACTAATTTTAACAAACGAGGCCTTACTCTAAAGTGTTACCAGCGTGTGTGTGTGTAAAAAGCTCATTGTGTATGTACCTGTGTTTTACTAGAGTAGTTCTTCTCTTTAATGAACTGCTCTGCTGATTTCATAGCTGCTTTGCGTTCAGATGTGTTTGCATTCGGTCCTGTCGGGAAAGGGAAGACAGAGGCATGCGTTGAACAGAGCTCTTTCATCTTTATGAAAAATATGTGGCACATTTAAACAAAGAGTTTGCATGCCTGGTGTCAGTGTGACATTTGTATAATAAGATTTAAGATAAAAGACACATTCAATGCCTAAACGGATTCATACAAATGGCTGTTGGATAACATTAATTAAAGCTTGCATGGTCTGATGACATCAGATGAAAAGGAAAGTTGTTTCAGGGGCGGTGCAAGTTATTTCATTTTGATTGATTTCTTTTGGAACAATGTGCACCAATGAATTATGCACGATCAGATTAGGAATGTTTATTAGTTGACATGAGTTAACAACTCATGCACACTGAGAGACACACCTTTCCATACAAACACATTATTATCAACTCCATTGTCCAGGATGTAGCACTCTTCAGGGGACAGCATCTCCTGCTTGAACGGGCTGGTCTGGGCCACGACAGATGTTTTCATGGAGCCGGAGGCATCTGAGATCTACAATAACAATAGTAAACCACAGGACAACAATCATACAACTGAACTAAAAAGAGATAAATAAAGGTGTTGAACAGTTAAAAAATATAGATAATGAGAAACACAACATGATGTTGGCAGCATTTTAGGCTTTACAGCTGTCAGCTGTGTAAATGTAAAACACATAAATAATTAAGGACTGAATATGTACCAATCACCAGCTTATACTACGCCCTAAAAGTACTCTTTTTGTGAAGAAAAAGTACATACTTTTGAGTGTGTGGCAGAAGATTAGGCAAGCTTTGTCGCTTGGTTACATGTCACAGTTTAAACTGCTCTGTCAATCATCTTGTCACATTTAACATATTCCATGTTTTATTTCATTTAATTTCCTACTGTACTGGAGAGAAATGTAGTAGCACACTGATCTTTCATGTGGAGAATTCTCCTCATGTGTTTAAATAATGATGCATTTAAAATTTAAAGGGATAGTTCACCCCAAAAAAATGAAAATTAGCACATGATTTACTCACATTCAAGCGATACTAGGTGTGTATGACATTCTTCTTTCAGACGAATACAATCAGAGATATATTAAAAATGTCCTGGCTCTTCCAAGATTTATAATCGCAGTGAATGGTTGTTTCTGTTTTGAAGTCCATGAAAGTGCATCTATCCATCATAAAAGTGCTACACACGGCTCCTGGGGGTTAATAAAGGCCTTCTGAAGTGACTCGACGTGTACAAACTGTAATATCTAACTTCCGCTAACTGTCGTATGTGCATTCACGAGAGACTTGCATTCCAGCATGTGACGTAGGGCGCTCTGGTGAGAATATGCTAGTTTTCGTGGGAACCAAGTTTTGTTTTGCTCTATCCTCTGCGCTTCCGTGTTCGTCACCAGAAAGTATGCTACGCCTGCACCCTACGTCAGCTTGTAAAGTTTTAAATGTATATTTTTCTTACACAAACGCATTGCTTCGCTTCAGAAGACCTTAATTAACCCCACAGAGCCGTGTGGAGCAGTTATATGATGGATAAATGCACTTTTATGGACTTCAAAACAGAAAAAGCCATTCACTGCCATTACAAAGCTTGGAAGAGCCAGGATATTTTTTTATGTAACTCTGATTGTGTTTGTCTGAAAGAAGAATGTCATATACACATAGGATGACTTGAGGGTGAGTAAATCATGGGCTAATTTTCATTTTTGGGTGAACTAACCCTTTAATGACCAAACATATCGTTATAAAAGTTCACAGTGTTGTTTCAGATGTGGATAAATTTGAATAAATAATTGATGATAAATAATAAATCAAACTCCTTTATCTATAACCCTCTACTTAACCGTTGTGGGTAATACCGGAAACAGTAAACCGCCCGGGTATCGTTGGGATACTCAATTCAAAATACTTCCATTTGAGACACACTAATTCTAATTGTTGTACTATACAGGATAGACAGTATGCAGCATTTAGTACCATGTACAACGCTCCCTTCTTCTTGTTGCTGGTTTCCACTCCCTCATCGTCTGGAGTTGCAGGGCTGATGATGGTTTTGGCCCCAAGAGCCTGCAGGAGGAAATACAGGATTAAGGCCCATATGGGCACAGTGGGGCTTTATTTCTAACAATCATCTGATGCCAAGTGGTCCTACCATTCAACCCTGTGCTGAATGACCTGACAGCAGACTGAATATTTGGCATGCAAAACTCTCCCTCTTTCATTAATCACATGATGGATTCTCATTAGCAAAATACACAAGCCAAGACACAAACAAGCAAGCCATTGTGCCAAGTTTTACATCAGGCCTGGCTGATTGTGTCCATACCGTAATATGTGGTCATTCAGTGTCTTTTTTTTTTGTTTTTTTTAAAGCAGGCAATTTTTGGTAGTGTCAGCTTTGAACATTTTGAATTTAACCAGCAAGCACAAATAAATAAAATGAGAGCGATTTTGAAGTGGACTGGAAAAGTTGAGCTTGAACCTATCACTCACTTTAATCAGAACGTCTGGTTCACTCCCTTCCTCCAGCATGATCAGCTTGGCCCTGCCGTTCCTCTCATTGTCCCGGATATCGATGGCCAACTGGGAGGCCTTCAGACGCTCAAAACGATTGCAGTCACTGCCACACCACTGATAAATTTCCTAGCAAAAAATGAGAGAAATGTCTGAAAAACAACTAAAATAAACACTACCATTCATTGTTCAATGTTTATGGTTAGTAAGATTTTATTTTTAAATATAGAAATTCATTCATTAATTAATACTATTATTCAGCAAGAATGTATTAAATTGATCAAGAGTGACTGTGAAGATATTTATAATGTTACAAAATATTGAAAATGTATATATATATATATTGTTCTTTTTTAATTTCTATTCATCAAAGAATTCTGGAAAAAATGTATCATAGTTTCCAAAAAATATTACTGTTTTCAACACTGATAATAAATGTTTTTTAAACAGCATATCATCATATTAGACTGATTTATGATTTCTGAACTTTAGCATCAAAGGAATAATTTACATTTTACATTTTTTTCAAATAGAAAAGAGGTATTTTTGTAATAATATTTATCATTGGTGAGCATAAGTACCAACCTGTACCAACCCCTAACTTTTGAACATTAGTGTAAATAAAAACAATATTAAAATATTTTCGTTTAGTAAAAATAAAAAAAAACCCAAACAAAACAACAAAAAACCACGCTAAATTATGTTTTTCAACAATCAAATAAACAATAACAATATTATTAGTGCGGTGACATAACTGTGACTTTGTCACATAGCACTGACCCGTACATAAATGTTGGATTTTCTTACCATCAGAGCAAATCACAATTTGATCACTAAATGGAGTGACTGTAAGCCAGTAATTAACTTATAATTAGTGATAATGAAACAATATGCCCCTATTATGCTATTTTAAAGGTCCCTAATTTAGTTTTGGAGGTCTCCTACAATACATTACATGCATCCAATGTCTAAAAAATAGTGTCTGAAACATTTCAATCAATGATTCAGTCTCTCTAAATCCCTCCTTTCCATCAGCCTACTCTGCTTTCTGATTGGTCAGACGGCTCAGTCTTGTTGTGATTGGTCTACCGGGGCGCTTACAGCATGTGGGAAATGAAATGCCAATTAATATATCTACATTTCAGCTGCGGATCTTCCTCAGCACTTGATAAACAGTGATATGATACTAACCAAAATGATGGCGTCAATTTTTCCATATCAGTTCCTTTGGAAGTGGATTTAGACAGCGTCTTCTCGAATCTCGAAATGCCGACAACATGAACTAAACTCTACCATGCTTCAGTTACCACTTGAGCATTTGAAGGTCAAAGCAGACATATGGCAGTCAATTCGTGGACAGCCAATAAAGACCATAGACTGGCATTATGTAAATTTGTTACATTTTTACGTAGGTATGTAACAGGAAGTAAGACTGGAATTACTGACGACTCGTTTCACCAGTTCAGACACGATTCTTTCTTTTAGGAGACAATGACTTTATGTTTTCTCAAATGTTTTCTATCGGCAGCTCTAATTGTTATAGGAAAGTATATCAATAATAAAATGAGTGGTCAGGTTCAGATATCCATACCTTCCCCAGGTCTACAATAAAGCAGTCTCCTTTATTGAAGCTGCTCCAGGACATTGCCACCTCGGTGGCTCTGATGGCCCTCCTGCCCTTGATGTGCAGCACACGCTTCACATCCACATCATTGGTCAACACGTGATGGAAGCCAGACGCAACCCCACCTTGCTGAGGAGTCAAGAAAGACAGTTCACTCATTCCATTACTTAAAATCATACTGGGATAATCGCCAAAATAGACAGCTAAGACACAAGCAAAGAGCTAAATGCAAACCACTCAGCAGAGTGCTTCTCAAAGAGCCAAGCAAACTTACTGAGCTAAACAAAATGCTGAATATAATGGAAAGAATGTGGCATGACTAAACAGTAATGGATGTTTTAGAGCCATAATTGACTCAACCCTTGTGCTTCTACAAAGGAAAGCCAGCAGGAAGTCTACTTTTGCATTCTCACTGCAAGTTAACGATGAACTCTGCTTCTGAGAAGGGCCATTTTCATTAATACAAAGCTGAGCTTACCTTATACTTGATGCCAGACTTGAAGTAGCCCAGGAAGGTGATCGACTCGTTGTTTTGGACCTCGCGGAACTGAACGGGACCACCTCCGAGAAAGTCATCCAGCTGTGTGGAGAAGATAGCCGCAGCTCCACTTTCATCTTGAGAACACTCGTTCCCTGAAAGAGACGGAAATCATCACAGGAGAATTAGCGGAATAGTTTGTTTGTTGGTGCTTATTAATATAGTCAAAAATACATTAAAATGCTATCCAATGATGTGAATACAAATTCTATATTAAAATTCATTTTGATATTTTCTGGGGGCATAAAATCCAAAACATTATAGGGTGACACATCTGTGCTGATGTCATAACGAAGGAAAAAGCCTCAATAAAAGAATGAAATTCTTGAAAAGCAATCCTTAGTAAGCAGTTTTGAATAATATATTATTCTAATTTGAATCTATTATTATTTATCAGAAAAGATATGCCTCAGCGATGCTGCAGTGTTTATTAATACTTAATATTTAAAACACAGGGTGCGACCAACAAACACATAGAAAGTTATTTTTGTATTATTTATATACTATTATATTTTGAATTAGAATTTTTTTATTGTAGTTTTAGTCATTTTATGTGCTATTGTCATTTTTTAGTTGTCACACTCATAGTTTAATATTTCTACTTGTTTTATTTTTTTTCAGTTTTAGTAATTTTAGTACTTAAACTTGTTTAGTAAACTTAAACTTACTTTATTGCAATTAGCTGCCACTGCAAAATTCCTAAGTTTTTCATTAAAAATGTATATTTTATTTGAATCTTTATTTTAACGAACGAGAACAGTTTTAATAGTTATAGTTAACAATAACATCCCTGGTGTGTCTTAAAATATCAAATAATTTGTCCCCCTTTTGACAAGTCAATGTTAGTGCAGGTTGTAAAATATCATGTGGTGCAGCTGCCCAAAAATGTATTATATTTATGACTTAATAATTCATATTTGTACAAAATAAAAAATAATCATCATAATTTTTTTGTTGTTTTTTTTGTCATGTTTTCAATGTGTCGCTATGACTTTAACTGAGTCATTAAATCATTAAATTAAGTTATAAACTTAATCTTCCACTCCTTTTAAAATATCTTACCACTTCTTTATCACAAACATTACCCTTCAACTCTGACCCAAAAGCAGCAAAAGACTGTGAAAACATGTTTCTAGGCCTTTTTAGATGCTTGTCAGTGAAAAACTGTCCTACAACTTACAGGAACACTATAACTGAGCTCACTTTTCAAGCAGCTAGCAAGGTATCTGTTTTTGGTAAAATAAGAACCAAATGAAAACTCCAAAGAGGCCACATGGTGCTTATTATGAGTTTTTCCACTCTGTGTCCTCAAATAAACCATTTCTTCTCACACTACAGATCCAGTCAAAGGTCTGAGAATGACAATGGTTTGGAGCATGCCTTCGAGCACAACGAATGTGTTTTTTAAAAGCACTCCTCGAGTTTAAACCACTGGGTGGGACAAAAACAGTTTCTCACCGATCAGTCTCTGGAATTGAGCAGCGGACTACATGAACTTAAGTGGGCTGAGAGCCAACATTTGATGCACTGGCACACAAACAATTGAAGGCACGCTGTAATTTGTGGAGGTGACTAAACAACCTCAAAGTGACTACCCTCGTAAAATATCTCATCTGTTCTTGGTTCAACAAATTTCTCCTCAGGGGTTGGAGGCATTGTCTTAAGTAAATAATAGAAAATATGCACTTTCAGAATATATTCTACCTCAGTGAGCTACTGGGAAAAGTCCATGAGACAGCATAATGCCTATGGGTTTTCATTCAAACAAAAGAAGTTATTAGCTTTATTATACTTAAAGGCAAGGTAGGAGATTTGTTCCAGATTTTTTTTCGTTATGCTGGTTGAAAGTCTCTTCACATCCTGATAGCAATCACTAAGTTAAGTGGTCTAAATGTATGTATATATATATATATATATATATATATATATATATATATATATATATATATATATATATATATATAACAGGTCCACAGGTCCAATGTCAAAAATACCATAGACAAAGTCAACTTTGTATTGGCATATTTGCATAAATTTTACATTTGGCGGTATGGCTCTGTTCTAAATTCCCCATCCTTTTCATGAGCTCCATGAAAAGCCAAGACAGGGAACAGCAGCTTCTGGGGACAACCTCCCAAATTTTTAATCTAGGAGGGCATCATAAATCCCCCACTTAGAACAGAGCATGCATCATTGACACAATATGACATTGATTAAGTTAAGGTGGGAGGAGGTGGGTTGCAAAGCAGCGTGCAGTAGAAACAGACAAGCAGGCAGATTGAACTGAAGCTACGCTTAAGTAAGGCGCCCTGTTTGAGAGTTGCCAATTGAGTGCATGAGAAGCGGATCAGCTGATATGGGCGGGGTTGGAATTTTCCCAATCAGCCGATAGCAGAGCTTGACTACATGGCCTGCCTGAACTAATATATATATATATATATATATATATATATATATATATATATATATATATATATATATATATATATATATATATATGTGGAAGGTGTAGGACCAATAAAATGTTCGTACAATCATAGCATTCAGTCCGATGTCCTCTCTGTCAACGTATGTATTATCAATGCTTCCGTGCACCTGCTCGCGCAGACATCAGACGTCACCAGCGCGTTTAGACAGCCATCAGTAACTGTCCAAGCACTGCAACTGAAACAGTTGTGATGTTGAAATGACTGAGTTCATGACTGAGTTTATGCTGAGTTCACTCCTTATGTATGTACGTTTCTGACTGTAATAAAGCATAAAAATAACATAATATGTTTGCAGATATTCAGGAAAATACTTGTTTCTCTGAAAAACAATGCTACAGCCAGTTATTTTACTTTGTGCGTTCTGTGTCAGAATGTCTGTTTTTGTTTTGGTCTGTGCGATAAATCACATTGCCAATTTACCCAATAGTATATTCGACACAACAGGTTGCCAGTTGGTGGAAAATACAGCGTATTGCTGCCATGGAATCCAGCAAACAAACTGGGTCAGAGATCACAGATTTTATCCGACCTAAAAAGCCTAAGAATCCATTTAAAATGTCTATGAACGAAAGCACATTAAAACACGGATAAATCCATGTTTCAGTGGAAACACTATCAATGGCGAAATAATTCTGCAACAGTCATGTCAGATGTTTAATGCAAATGCATTCATATTAGCATAAAAACGTGTGCACACAGCAGCTCATTTAGAACACTCCAAAATTCACTAACATTCGAACGAGATTAAGAACAAATAAATTTGAGACGTTCTCCTGTGCAAACAAATACAAAATATTCCACGCAAGTATTACTGATTCAGACGCATTGTTTATTCCTGAATGAATCAGTGCTGTTAAGTAAATTGGTTGAATATATGATTTAATGACTCATTCAAAAAGACAGTCATATCGTTCCTGCATGAATCAGTGTTGTTGGATCGGCTGAATGAATGATTCAATGACTCGTTTAAATAGACAGTCACCTGTGTCGTTCCTGCATGAATCAGTGTTGTTGAATTGGCAGAATGAATGATTCAATGACTTGTTCAAAAAGACAATCACCTGTGTCGTTCCTGCATGAATCAGTGTTGTTGTATCGGCTGAATGAATGATTCAATGACTCGTTTAAATAGACAGTCACCTGTGTCGTACCTGCATGAATTAGTGTTGTTGGATCTGCTGAATGAATGATTCAATGACTCGTTCAAAAAGACAGTCACCTGTGTCATTCCTGCATGAATCAGCGTTGTTGGATTGGCTGAATGAATGATTCAATGACTCATTAATAAAGACAATAACTACCACTACCGTTACTGGCGCAAATGTAATGTTACATTATAGCAGGCAAAAAGGTCCATTTAGCGATGCATGAAACTTACACAGAAGTCACTTTCAAAATAAGCAAGCTTCTATTGGTCAACATGACAAATTCAGATGACTTATTTGAATCTGTGGCAAAATCTGTATGGGGAACTCTTTTCACATGAAACGCATCTCTCCCAAAAGCCACATCCTTCCTCATCTAAATTAAGCTAATTAAAATGCATGAGGTTCACCATATGTGAAAAGCTATATTCAAATTATAGTACATCCAAAAAAATGCACCAGCAAATTTTGGCTCTGAGAATATGCTGTTACAGGCACTAATGATACTTCTAACTCAAACACTAGGTGTGTCACTTACCCATCCACATGTGTATATAGTAGGAGGGTGCGGTGGTGGTGTACAGCAGGAGGTAGGCGTCACCCGTATAGAAGTTGCCATAGAGATTCTTAGGCACTGGCTTCAGGTCCATGTTCTCAATGCGCCATATCTGCAGACCAGGAACCTTTCCTGCAGTTTCAAACTCCTTATGGGACACCATAGTGACTGGAGGGGAAGCAGAAGATAAAAGGTTTGGATGTCTTTTCAGAGCTTTACGACATACTGGGAAAATGAGAAACATCTAGTGTGCAAACAAAGGCGAACAGAAAACGGCTTTAGAGAAATAAGTAGTATCTGTTCCTCTGAGAAAGCTCTGGTTAGTGCCTGAGGTCTATATGATGTCTGCATCTTCTGACATCTCTGATTATGGAATCACGGACTCCCATAAAACATGCAATCCTGCAAAGTATGGCGACTATCTGTTTCTGCAGCATTTACTCACATGCAAACATTCAGATGCAAATGTGATGCACCATACATCACACCTGTGTCTATGTGACAGGATAGATAAGACTTTGAGCCTTTGAAAAGAGGACGTTAGTGTTGTTAAACAGATGATAAGGAAGAGAAACACATGATCAAGGTGATAAACTTGACTTAGGCGCTACGTGAACTGAGCTGAACTGAAGAGTCAACATTAGCATCCCTCAGAAAGCAGTTTTTGGTTACACTTTATTTTAAGGTGTCATTGTTACAATGTATTGACTCTGAGTAATGTTAATTAACATGCACTTATATGGGATAGGGTATGATTAGGTTTTGGTTGAGGGTTAGTTGCATGGTATTATGCATAACTTATTGTTAATACTATGGTAAGTACATGTAACATATGTAACAAGGACAAGTGCTACCAGCTTTTTATATAATGGTTTAGTAGTAATCAATAAAGGATATTCTGAATTCTTCAGTCATGTAATGGTAAGTGGTTTTCATATATGAAATATAATGCATCCGTGCTAATGCAGCCCATCTACAGCTAATGATTATGGGTTTTCCTTTGCTGGTCTCCATTTGAAATATACAGTCAGGACATGGCGTTGAAGCACAAAAACCACAACATGCAAATGTATGCATTAATATATTTCCTGAAGCGGAAGTAAATGGCTCACTGAGTAATTCTCATTACATTATTAGTCCGACCTGTTTTAATTATTAAATCAAGAAATGTTAATGTTTTTAAAAGAAGGCTCTTATGCTCAACCAGGCTGCATAATATTTTTAATTGATCAAAAGTACAGAAAGAAAATAAAAATAAAAAACATTAAAACTGTGAAATATTATTATGGTTTAAAATAGCTGTTTTCTATTTTAAAATATTTTAAAACATATTTATTCCTGTGACACAAAGCTGAATTTTCAGCATCATTACTTCAGTTTTCAGTGTCACATGACCCTTCAGATATCCTTCATGATGATTTTTAATGTTATATATAATTTTGTGGATACATATTTTTTTCTGGATTCTATGATTAAAACAATGGTTTGTTTTGTTCTATGGGGTGCATTTACAGCATTTCTTTGAATTTTGTATTTATACATTTCTATATTTATATTATTATTTTGTAATTTTATAAATGTTTTTATTTTTACTTTAAATATATGCATGTATGTATTAGGCTATATAAATACATTATTTATAGGCTAGGCTACATCAAAATGGAAAAAGCCGACATTGTTCTGCTTTTATTGACACGCATCTGCATATGCAAATATAGCAGAACTTGCATTTGACATTATTAGGCTACATAACTACAAATCCTGTAACGATTTTATTCTTTTTTCTTTCTTCTGCTGTGTATACTGTATTCAAAGCATGCCACTTTTCTGGTCATTTGGTCAAAGAATCACAGAGCACTTTAAGCACCTACTACAGCAAACTGGACTTTGTCTCATAAAGCAGAGATCGTGACGTCCATTAAACCGCGTTCACATCTGGATAACATATTTTGCAAACTCGAGTTATTGTGTGTATATGCACAGATAAGCTATAGCCTATACCACAGTTCACAGTTCAACACCACTGCATTGCTTGAGGGGACAAATCACTCATTCATTTAGTTTTCATTATGTAGATAGAGATAGGCTACAACAGAATAATGAAAATAACTTACGAGATTTGTGGCAGACGCAGGAGGCTGTCAGTGCAGTGTGTTGGTAGACAAAGTGTAGAATTTCTTTTTCCGAATCCGCGATTTAACTGGAAGGAGTGTCTGTGAGGCAGGGGCGTGTTTCAAAACACTGGCGAGCTTCCAACAAACCTGAGTTTCTAGTCAGCATGTAGGGTAGGCTATATGTGTAAAAAAAAAAAAAAAAATGGGACAAAAATTTAAATGTGTCTATAGGTTTTGACAGCCTAGAAGTTCACTTGGCATATTTGCATAAATATGTGATTCTTAAAATTCTTGTTTTGTGAGAGTCTTTTGGTGTTTTTTCAATAGCCGTTTTCTGTGTTTTTTTGTGGGTTTTTTCCTTGCCACAAACTTAAAGAGATAGTTCACCCAAAAATTATAGCTAATCTGTAATTATTTATTCACCCTCATGTCTTCCAAACCCATAAGACATTCGTTCATCTTCGGAACACAAATTAAGATATTTTGATGAAATCCGAGAGCTTTCTGACCCCTCCATAGACAGCTATTTAATTACCACTTAGGCCCAGAAATGTAGTAGAGATTGTTAAAATAGTGCATGTGACTCCAGTGGTTCAACCTTAATGTTATGAAGCGACAAGAATACTTTTTGCGCGCATAAAAACAAACAAAACAGACTAAGAAGCGCTGTGCTGTTTTTACTATACAGTATTTACATCAACAGCGTAGGAGACTGACATAGATGTGAAAATGTTGAATAAAGACATTATTTTTGTTTGCAAAAAGTATTCTCAATGCCTCAAATTTAAAATTTTTGGGTGAAGTAACTATCTATCTATATAAGAACCATTTTAGGTCAGGCAAGGCGTTCAGGCGTGCACTGATATTTTCTCAAGCCCTACAAACAGAAAGATGTCACAAGTAGGCTATATGTTTGCATAATGCAGGAAACAATGACAAACAGGAAAGCAATGACCACACAATACAAGAGCAACTGCCAGGACAAACACTGTCAGCTTACTCAAACACTGTTGACAAACTCACACATTTACAGCTTTTGATACAGGACGCCCTGCTGCATGACTCCAGAAAATGTCTCCTTTGGAAAATGGCAGACTAAATCATAAAATGTAAAATAAGAATCAGATGCTGCTTTTGTGGTTTGCCCATGAGAAACTTGAAACTCCCCCACAAACATGTGCTTGCAATTAACCCAGAAAGAGGAAAGGCCATTTAAACTGGCACTGTATTACATATAAACTCGAGTCAGAGAAGAGATGAAAATTACATTACAAAGGGCTGTAATTGGATTTTACACATTTTAGAGAGATTTCAACTCAAAGAAATCTGATTTCCAGGCTCATATTTCTAACTTTCTGAAGTAAAACATGCATCTATAACACTCATTTCCACTGTTTTTAATGGCTCTTGAACAATTAATTTTTTTGCATAAGCAAAATGACCACTTTCTGTTGAGACTTAGTGTGAAAGTGTCACGGTTAACCATACAAAACGAGAACTTTATTTTTCTGTACTTGCATGGAGTTTGGTAACACATTCCTCATAGATATTGATCAGATTATAACAATGATTCTAAACTGTAAAGAGAGCTTATGTTAAAGCCAAACTGTCAAGTTAAATAATCAACAGACAGATGGCGAGTCAAGAGCTCTCCGAACAGCAATGGATTTCCGGGATTAAACTCCAGCGCAGTGTAATCATAGTAACGCGCTCAGCCTGTGAAAATAAGTGCGGTGGACATTTGCCCGAAAATAAAGTGGACCTACAGGTGGGTGACAAAAGTGTGCATTTAAGATAAAGGGGCTATTGTAATTGTCAACAGTCAAACAAAGAGAGGCAATCACCAGAGATTGTTACGGTCTCATGGAAACTGTTGCCATGACTGCCATTGGGGACCTCTCAGTTATGAAGGTCACGTTAACAAGAGCAAAAGGATGCAGTGAAGAGGTTTCAAAGATAAAGACACTTTGATGGGCCTGTTATTGCAACGGAAACACTGGCGATGGCTGCCCTAACTGCAAACCCATCAGGCGGTCAGACTGTGGCCTAGTGGTTATTGCAAAGGCTCCACTATGAATGGTCCATGCTCACGTGGGAGATGCTTGTTGAGTTCGTAAAAAAATTCTGTTGTAATTGTTATACATGTCAGGTCTGTTTGAAAAAAAGGAAAAGTTAGGAGGAAGAAGATAAAGCATTGTTCGGAAAGTAAACTTTTCTACATCCTTTTTCTGATGTAGATAATAACCATTTATGGCGAACATCCTCAAAAGCACTCTTATGAAGATAGAATGCTTTTAAAAAGAGCATTTTGTTATAAAAATAATAACCTTTAAAAGCAATGTTGGGGAAAGATACTTTTAAAAGAAACTGAATTACTCAATATTGTTTCAGATTAGTTTTTTAAAGTAATACGTTACTTTTGCATTACCTTTCCCCACCTGGGCTTGCTAGCTTGTTTTTTAAGAAAAAAATGTTTTGCAAATATAAAGGTCCTTTCACACCAAAAGTGAAAAAAAAAAAAGCCTCAGGCTGAAGGAAAGGCAAAGTCCTTACACATAACTCCGATATGTGTAACTAGTTACTCTAAAAAGTAATCGGATTATGTAACTCGCATTACTTGAATGCGTAACCACCCAACACTGTTTAAAAGAATATACTTACAGTATTGTTCAAAATAATAGCAGTACAATGTGACTAACCAGAATAATCAAGGTTTTTAGTATATTTTTTATTGCTACGTGGCAAACAAGTTACCAGTAGGTTCAGTAGATTCTCAGAAAACAAACAAGACCCAGCATTCATGATATGCATGCTCTTAAGGCTGTGCAATTGGGGTATTAGTTGAAAGGGGTGTGTTCAAAAAAATAGCAGTGTCTACCTTTGACTGTACAAACTCAAAACTATTTTGTACAAACATTTTTTTTTTCTGGGATTTAGCAATCCTGTGAATCACTAAACTAATATGTAGTTGTATGACCACAGTTTTTTAAAACTGCTTGACATCTATGTGGCATGGAGTCAACCAACTTGTGGCACCTCTCAGCTGTTATTCCACTCCATGATTCTTTAACAACATTCCACAATTCATTCACATTTCTTGGTTTTGCTTCAGAAACAGCATTTTTGATATCACCCCACAAGTTCTCAATTGGATTAAGGTCTGGAGATTGGGCTGGCCACTCCATAACATTAATTTTGTTGGTTTGGAACCAAGACTTTGCCCGTTTACTAGTGTGTTTTGGGTCATTGTCTTGTTGAAACAACCATTTCAAGGGCATGTCCTCTTCAGCATAGGGCAACATGACCTCTTCAAGTATTTTAACATATGCAAACTGATCCATAATCCCTGGTATGCGATAAATAGGCCCAACACCATAGTAGAAGAACCATGCCCATATCATGATGCTTGCACCTCCATGCTTCACTGTCTTCACTGTGTACTGTGGCTTGAATTCAGAGTTTGGGGGTCATCTCACAAACTGCCTGTGGCCCTTGGACCCAAAAAGAACAATTTTACTCTCATCAGTCCACAAAATGTTCCTCCATTTCTCTTTAGGCCAGTTGATGTGTTCTTTGGCAAATTGTAACCTCTTCTGCACATGCCTTTTTTTTTAACAGAGGGACTTTGCGGGGGATTCTTGAAAATAGATTAGCTTCACACAGACGTCTTCTAACTGTCACAGTACTTACAGGTAACTCCAGACTGTCTTTGATCATCCTGGAGGTGATCATTGGCTGAGCCTTTGCCATTCTGGTTATTCTTCTATCCATTTTGATGGTTGTCTTCCGTTTTCTTCCACGTCTCTCTGGTTTGCTCTCCATTTTAAGGCATTGGAGATCATTTTAGCTGAACAGCCTATCATTTTTACCTCTTTATAGGTTTTCCCCTCTCCAATCAACTTTTTAATCAAAGTACGCTGTTCTTCTGAACAATGTCTTGAACGACCCATTTTCCTCAGCTTTCAAATGCATGTTCAACAAGTGTTGGCTTCATCCTTAAATAGGGGCCACCTGATTCACACCTGTTTCTTCACAAAATTGATGACCTCAGTGATTGAATGCCACACTGATATTTTTTTGAACACACCCCTTTCAACTAATTCAACTAATTGCCCAATTGCACAGCCTTAAGAGCGTGCATATCATGAATGCTGGGTGTCATTTGTTTTCTGAGAATCTACTGAACCTACTGGTAACTTGTTTGCCACGTAGCAATAAAAAAATATACTAAAAACCTTGATTATTCTGGTTAGTCACATTGTACTGCTATTATTTTGAACAATACTGTACATGTGTATTGAATGCAACGTTTTCAGACACTTAACTGCATGATAATTTTGATTAAATTAAAATATAGTTTAAATTTATATTAAATGCTGCTTAACTGTTTTTTACGGAAGCCCTGAACCTCAAAGTAAAAAAAAAAATAAATAAATATATATATATATATATATTTTTATATATATATATATGTAAACAAAATTCTAGAATTTCACGATTAAAGTCGAAATATTTCGAGAATAAAGTCGAAATATTTCGGGTCATCCTGCTAAATTGAATAAAAAGCAGAACATTTTGACTGAAACATGATGACAACACACGATGTGATCATAAATGGTTTATGTGTATTTTTCAAGCCATCTTGGGGTATTTCCATATTTATATGAATAATGCAGTTATTGCCATAGCATCTCGTCGAAGAATCTGCATCTGCTGCATAGCAATTCGTTTTCAGTCCCACTATCGGAACGGATCCTTCTAGGACAACCATCTCTATTCTTTACTGTCATAATAAAATATGTTGCAATGACTTTCGGGTCATTATTGGTGAAATACACTTTCAACCACATCACATTTCGTGAGAATCCGAGCAGAGGCCGTACGTTTAATCTTATCGTACGAGTCAACGTGCCACACAGTTCTTTAGCTACTAAAAATATATAACGACTTTATTCTCGAAACGTTTCGACTTTAATCTCGAAAAAAATCGATTTTATTCTCGAAATATTTCGACTTTAATCTCGAAATTCTAGATTTTTTTTTTTTTTACAGAATTTTTTTTTTTACTTTGCGGTTCAGGGCTTCCGTAGTTTTTTGACCCACTTGAGTAAGTTACACCGTTATATGCAATTTCATAATTACTACTTCTATTATTTTTTAAAGTGTATTGCTAAATGTAGACAAGCATTTACGGTGAACTAAAATATACTTGCTTGAACTTGAATGTCGTGCATTTAAATATATTTGTAATTGCACATTTGTAATGATGAAGTTGCAATTTAGTACTTTTAAAGTACATTAACTGTAAAGTCAACAATAAAATGAGTGCGGTTCTTTAATTCGACATAATTTTAATAAAACATGATTTGAAAATTCAAGTAAAACTTTGGTAACACTTTAGTCTCTTTGTTACAAATGTTACATGTACTGTAGTAACAACAGCACAAAAAAAAGAAGCTACAAAACAATTACATACTAACTTATTCCTATAGAAAGTACATGCTGTTAATAAATATTGCTCAGTAAATGTATAATTACACTGTAACAAGGACACCTTAAGAGAAAGTGTATCAAATCAAAAACATAAAATGCTCTTAGTTTTTTATATTAAATTATCTGGAGGTACTGCTTTTTAAAATATATGGTTACACTTTATTTTAAGGTGTCCATGTTACAGTGTAATAATGCATTTAAGTACTGTGTAATAATTAACTACATGTACTAACTATAGGGTTAGGATTAGTTCATTGTAATTACACACAATTTATAGTAATTACTATAGTAACTACATGTGTAACAGAGACACTGTAAAATTAGATTTTACTAAATGCATTATATTCACTAAAATTACATGCACTTCATCCAGGGCTCACGAATTTTCAAACCTTAGTTGTGTGCCAGAAAACCAGATGCCAAAGAGCAGATGAGCGCGTGGTTTCTGCCCTAAAGACCACAGAACTCTCAAAGCTACACGCAACAAGATCAATGTTTTGTGCAGACTTTGTCAGAGGAACAATTTTGTCCTGTCTGTCTTTCAGATCCACCTTCTACAGGCATTTACATTAATAATCTGCTATAATATTCATATACAAGATTATAAAATATGACTTTAAAGAAGTGAACTAATGTATGAGGGGTTTCCTGATGAGCGAGCATAGCGTGACTGCTATAAGTCACCAGTCTTTGACCACATCCTCTACAATGCTAACTAAAGTCTCTTGAAAATGTTACCTCCTGCAAAATAGAGTAAACAGAAGCGGAGAAGCAACGCTAATGTTCTACTTTTTTCCGTTTTTGCAGTATCTGCTGCGGAGATCTGGTTTTAGTTTTGCACATTCTTTTTTATTGGCAAGCATTATTGTTCATCTATTTCTTGACTACTTTCTAAAATGATGGTAAATCATGGACCCTCGGTCACAGCTGGACCCTCTGACTGCTCGCTGGTTCACAAAACAGACACAAAAGACCTGTCAGACCTTATCTGAGCAACAAATACCTCTCCACCTCCAGCACCACGGCATTACACACTTACTGGTTATTGTATCATTAAACAATGGGCCTGTGTAAATACATGCATGAGTGCACACATATGTAAATATACACACAAATGTATTATTAAAGGGCTGCGTGTTGTAACACAGCTAAGCTCATTTAAACTCTGCCTCACTTCCTCTTGTGGAGTACTGTGGTCTAAGATGCATGACAGCAATCATGTTTCTGAACATCTAAAGATTTATTAGATATCAATCATTCACATTAGAAATATTATAAATTAGCATTATAAAATCTAAAACTTTGTAACACTACAAAAATATATATAGCTTAATAAAACTAAACAAAAACAGCACAGAAAGAACATTTCAAGTTGGGACAGGCGTGATCATGATACCGGACAAGCTCAAACTGCTCTAGCTGAACAAAAGATGATCCACATCTGAACCGAGGTTAATACTACATTTAAGCTTCATACAGAAAAAGAGAAAAAAAAGAGCTCATCTATTCGCTCAGGGCAAAATGTATAAATCCACATTTTGGACGATTATGCAGTTGTTCTGTAAAGACTTCAGGAGATTGATTTGTTGGTCTGTTCTCCTGTAAGGACAAATGCAGCAGAGCGGCCTCCTCATTACGTTCCTGTAGGAAAAGGAAAAGATTCATGAAAAAAATGTGAAATAAATATCTAATAAGTGGTGCTTGCTCATGCAAAATCCTCCACAATGATGCTAGGCTGTTGTGCATGGACACCTGCCGATTGCACCAGCTGATGTGAAATGTCCTGTGTAGAATTAATACCTATTCAAAGGTAGGTGTAAAATGAAAAGCCACAACTTATTCTGACGATATTAGTTTTCATGTCTGTGAATTGTCACTGTGGATGTGAACCCGAATGCTTATGGTAAGTCACGCAGGATAAGATGGGTGTGCCTACTGCGCACTGCTGACACACAGGCAACTAACCCAACAATAGGTAACTGTAATTGTAGAAATATTAAATATGAACATATATCTGGGATTATTAGCAGAAACTGTATACAACGCATAATCTTGCTCAGAAGGACAGTAGAAATGCTTGGAAAATATATTTAAAGGATTAGTCCACTTTTAAATAAACTTTTGCTGATAATTTACTCACTCCCATGTCATCCAAGATGTCCATGTGTTTCGTCCTTCAGTCGAAAAGAATTTAAGGTTTTTGATAAAAACATTCCAGGATATTTCTCCATATTATGGACTTCAATGGACCCCAAATGGTTCAAGGTCCAAATGACAGTTTCAGTGCAGCTTCACAGGGCTTTAAACCATACCAGATGATGAATAAGGGTCTTATCTAGCAAAAAGATCGGTCATAAATTTAAAAAAAGAAAAAAATTGTATAAGCTTTATAAGCACAAATGCTCGCATTGCTCTGTTCTGTGATGGGTGTTTGTGACGTCACGTAATACGCAATTCAATTGAAAAGTTCACGCTTGAAGTAGGCGGAAGTACAGAGTCAGTGTTTACAAGTTGAACGAGTTAAAAGGTAAAACAACGATATCGGACGATTTTGAATCCTCCTTCCGCACATTTGTAAACACTGACTCTGTACTTCCGCCTACAGCAAGCGTGACCTTTTCAACGTAATTGCGTATAACGTCTTTTGCGTAATGATCGGCTGGTATGGTTTAAAGCCCTGTGAAGCTGCACTGAAACTGTCATTTGGACCTTAAAACATTTGGGGTCCAATGAAGTCCATTATATGGAGAAAAATCCTGGAATGTTTTTATCAAAAACTTTAATTTCTTTTCGACTGAAGAAACAAAGACATGGACATCTTGGATGACATTGGGGTGAGTAAATTATCAACAAAAGTTTATTTAAAAGTGAACTAATCCTTTAAGTATTTAAAGGGGACCTATAAGTTTCAGTTGTCCCCATGAATGTGTCTGAAGTTTCAACTCAAAATACAGCACAGATCATTTAAATATGTTGTAAATACATTTTTGAGTGGAAGGAAATGCGGTTTTCATTCACATCTTTAAATGCAAATGAGCTGCTGCTCCCCTCCCCACTTTTCCAAAAAAACTCATTTAGAGCTTGTGCCTTGTATACCCTGCCAAAAACTAACAAAAGCTCTATTTGGTTTTGATGATCTCAATCGCCGGTCATAGCACTTCTTCATCATCATGAAAATGTATTATCTGCATGCGTTTTAAAGCCATATCAGTCTAAACTTCTGATATTTTCTGAGCGCACGCATCCAAAACACGTGCACAGAAAGCTGGCTGTCAGACAGAGCGTCCTGTGTGTATTAAACGAAGTAATCTTTCACGTCTTATTGTGCTTAAGTTCACAAACACAGTCGGTTATGTCTGTGAATGTAAACAGCAAGTGAAGAAATCGCATGTGCATAATAGATCTGTGTATTAAATTGAAAGCAGTGTAATATACATTACCTCCTGTTAAATATGCAAACCATCCAAGGTGTATATGACATTCTTCTTTCAGACGAATACAATCGGAGTTATATAAAAAAATGCCCTAGATAATCTAAGCATTTGGATTACATACACAACGGGTCCCCTTACAGTTAAGTCGCCGCCATTTTTCTACAGTAGCCCTAAATGGACAAACTGCTCTTCAGAGCACTAGATACTCTCTGCTGTCTCAGGCGACGAACTCTATGTCATGTGTTGGCCACCGTAGCTTCTCTATGTGCTTCGAAAGGGAGGGGTGAGTGGCTGCAATTCACAACCTCACCACTAGATGCCGCTAAAATTTACACAGTTCACCTTTAAATAAAAATTAATACTAAATTAAAAAAAAAACACATGCTTATGTGCAGTAAGGTGACTTGCCTGTATTGTGGATGCTGTTGTCACAGAGGGATTGTTGCTCTTGAAGGGCCAGAGTCTGGTTAACAAACCTCAGCATACCTGACAGAGACTCTAGGTCCGGTTCCTCTGCTTCCTCTTGGTCGAGCATGTACGTGAGTGGATTAAAGGACATGTCTGTAGTGGAGGTGGCCTCATGGGTGCTTAGACCCTGCCAGGCGGCCTGGTGTGGGGAGGGGGGCGGCAGCAGTGCAGCCTGCACACTGGCTTTCAAACTGTCTGAAAGCTCCAGAGAGGTGTCAGAGAAGGTGTTGTGCCAGGAGGAGAGGCTGGAACGTGCTGAAGAGTTTTTGTGAGAGGGGGACGGGGAGCCGTGAAGAATAGAGTCTTTGAGAGGAGGAGAAAGAGGGGGAGGAGTGCTGGGTTTGTGGCGAAGTGTGATATTGTGTAGTTCTGTGGCCCTTTCGAAGCTCGAGAGCTTGGCCTGAAGACGGGTGATCTCAGACTCCTAAAAACAACACAGTATAGGAAATGACAAGAAGAGTTACTGAAAGTCATACATAGCTCTGTTTCAAACTTAGTGGGACACCTACCTGTTTTTGTTTTTACTTTTTTTTTATTCTTAAAGGGATAGTTCACCCTGAAATTAAATTAAAGCCATCTTTTACTCGACCTGCTGTTGATTCAATGCCCTATGTGTTTCTATCCCTTTTCAGTGTTTTGACTAAATAATAGTTTATTTCTCGCAAAACCTTATAGTATGCCTCCAGAAAACGTTCCATATATGGTGCGCGTCTCACTGTATCATTGCGTCATCCTTTTGTATAATTTTTGTAATGTTTTAGCCTGGTCGCTATTCACTGCCATTATAGGAAGGAGCGCGTGCAGGACTATTTTAAATTTCTGCTTTTGAGGTCCGAAAGGGATAGAAAGACATAGGGCATAGAATCAACAGCAGGGTGAGTAAAAGATGGCTTTAATTTCGTTTCAGGGTGAGCTATCCCTTTAATGTTTTTTTTTTATGTTTTACATTAATATAACATTTATATAAAAAGGGGGCTGGAATAAAAAAATTCTGTTTTATCCCTTGTTCTATTACAGTTTATTGTCATTCAAATGTTTATATTTTACCAACAATCATCTTATTAAAAAGTTGATATAAACACTGCACTAAGTGTAATTTAGTATGAGTATAAAGTGTTGATTATTAAATGTGTTTCATTAATTAATTGGTAACACTTTACAATAAGGTTGTATTAGTTAACGCATTAGTTAATCTTTGTTAAAGTTAGTTAATAAAAATACAGCTGTTCATGTTAGTTCACAGTGCATTAACTAATGTTAACAAGATTTTATTAATGCATTAGTAAATGTTGAAATTAACATTAACAAAGATAAATAAATGCTTTATAAGTGCAGTTCATTATTAGTTGATGTTAACCAATTCATTAACTTATACAACCTTATTGTAAAGTGTTAACAATGAATTTATTATTTATTTTTGTCTTCGGTTTTCTGCCTAGTGCTTCCTAAATTTTCGGTTTCGGCCTATAATTTTCACTTCGATACATCCATAAATATTGTAACTCCGTGATTTTTTTCAAATTGTGCAGCTCTACTGTTGCTTGTACATATACTTTCCTCACAATGCAACTATTGAAATTAATTGTATTTACATGTACAATGTTTGATTTGAGAATGGCCATCGATCCAGTTTATTTCCCTGCTGGGATAGGCTCCAGCATCACTATGACCCTACATTGGACAAACGGTTTGGAGATTGGATGGATATTTAATATGGATGTAATATGAAATGGTGTCTGTGGAGGTTTTGTAAATACCATACAGTGAGTCATGTACCTTGATAAGCAGGTTCTCATTAGCACTCTGCAGGAGCTGTTCTTTGCCGTGAAGCTCGGCGTGTAGGCGAGCGGAGGTAGATCTGGCCTCGTCGAGCTGGTCTCGGGCCTGTTGCAGCCGCTGGCTCAGCTGCTCCTGAGAGTTTCGCAAGCTGCTGGAGATCTGATCTGACATCTTCAGCAGCTGCCCACGCGTCTGCTGCAGATCTGAAAGCTGTGAGGCAAAGAGAGAGGGTCAGGGCCAGCAAACAAGCTTAACTGTCCTATGAGAATGAAAACAAACTTTCTGTTTCTCTGAACCTCTTTGTGATGCTCTTCTCTCTGCTGCTCAAGCTCCTGCTGCAGGGCAGTAATGGTGGCCTGGAGTCTGACCTCAGCCTGTGTAGAGCGCTTCTCCATCACAGTCATTTTGTCTTGCAGCTGATGAACTTCACTCTCCTACAAAAAACATCAAGCGGGTTAAGAGCCACCCAGCCCCTGAGAGAACTCAAGAATCTGAGAGATGTCTCATGAAAAGGGAACTTTCACTTTACTGATCTGCTCACGTAAACAATGTACTTTTTCAGACTTGTGTGTTGCCAAGCCACAAACGCAGCTACACTATATTGCCAAACGTACTGGGACACCACTCCAAATCATTGAACTCATGTGTTCCAATCATTTCCATGGCCACAGGTGTATAAAATCAAGCTCCTAAGCATGTAGACTGCTTCTTCAGACTGCAAGTCCATTCGTGAAATTTCCTCACTACTAAATATTACACGGTCAACTATTAGTGGTAGCCCAAAAAGTGGAAGCAATTGGGTAAAACAGCAACTCAGCCTTGGAGTGGTAAGTCACATAAAAATCACAGAAGCGGGGTCAGCGCATGCTGAGGCGCACAGTGCACAGAAGTCGCTAATTTTCTGCAGTCAATAGCTACAGACCTCCAAACTCCATGTGGCCTTCAGATTAGCTCAATTAGTGCGTAGAGATCTTCATGGAATGGGTTTCCACGGCTGAGCAGCTGCATCCAAGCCTGACATCACCAAGAGCAATGCAAAGTGTCAGATGCAGTGGTGAAAAGCACACCATCACTTGACTTTGTGGAGCTATGGAGACATGTTCTCTGGAGTGACGAATCACACTCTGTCTGGCAATCCGATGGACGAGTCTGGGTTTGGCGCCTCCCAGAATAAAGGTACTTGCTTGACTGCATTGTGCCAAGTGTAAAGTTTGGTGGAGGGAGTATTATGATGTGGGGTTGTTTTTCAATTTCATGCTGCCAACTTTGTGGGAAGAGTTTGGGGATGGCCCCTTCCTTTCCAACATGACTGTGCACCGGTGCATAAAGCAAGGTCCATAAAGTCATGGATGAGCAAGTTTGATGTAGAGGAACTTGACTAGCCTGCACAGAGTCCTGACCTCAACCCGATAGAAAACCTTTGTGATGAATTAGAGACTGCGAGCCAGGCCTTCTCATCCAACATCAGTGCCTGACCTCACAAATACGCTTCTAGAAGAATGGTCAAAAATTCACATAAACACTCCTAAACCTTGTGGAAAGCCTTCCCAGAAGAGTTGGGAGCGGTTATAGCTGGAAATCGAGGGACATCTCAATATGAATCCCTACAGATTAAGAATGGAATGTCACTAAAGTTCATGTGCATGTAAAGGCAGGTATACCAAAACTTTTGGCAATATAGTGTAGATCCTCATAAAGTGTAAAGTCATACATGTGTAAGAAAAGGCATTATCTCAAAAGAGGCATATGCTCAAAAAAAAAGGTAGATGTACATAAATTAACAGTACAATTTTTTTTCTACTGTGAATATTCAATTTATCATGTGAGTTGTGCACAAAATGAGAACACATTTTTGTAATTTCTTGGGTCAAGAAAGAGTTTGAGAGGACTCCTTCCCAACAGTAAGACATTTTTCAAAAACACTGTTGAAAAGTTGGTTGAATCGAGCACCGCAACAAACATAGCCAATCAGCATTAGGGGGCGTATGATGGTAGAGGAGAGAGACAGAGTGAGCAAGAGGGAGATTTGAATAAAGACTGTTGAAAGAGAGATAAGAAAATACAAAATAAATAATCTCTGAAGAATATCACTGGAAAAAGAAGGGCTATGATCAGGGAAGAGCTTTAGTATGCGCTTTAAAATTAGAAAAGCATTAAATCTTAGAAAAAGCACCTTTAAATTTGCAGTAAGGATGCATTCCTGTTACATATTACACATGCACGCTTCAATAAGATGAAAGAATGCAGGTTAAGGTGTTTACATGCATAGCGAAATTGAGGTAATGGGCAAAAATCTAGCACTGTTGATCGGTTTATTCTAAAGCCACCGATAAAAAGAAACGGTTTAGCAGGTCTACCCGTATTGTTGGCTTATTAGGCATATTCAAATTAGGAATTTGCATGTAAATGCAACAACAAATAACAAAATAACGGTGAAAGGGGAAAAAACATATAACTGCAATTAGATGATTGTGCTGTCATACCACAACAGGTACTGAAATTACAAATGGTCCTGAATCTGTTAAAACGACAGAGTTCCACTCACTTGGAAAACCATATGGGTCACATCGGAATCGAAATTAACTTGAGTTTGATGAATAATTTTAAAGCTGCAAATGTTTCACCTTATGACGTGCTTGCTGGGTGACTTCATCTATCTGTCTGCTCAGAGAGTCACAGCGTGACTGAGCCCCCTGTAACTCCTGCACAGTCTTCTGGAGCTGCTCACGATACACACGCAGCTGCTGGCCATGCTCCAGAGCACCCTGATACACACAAAAATAATACAGAGTTGAGATTTGCAAGTCTGTCTTGTCTTACCCATTAACCTTTTAGTGCTCTTTAGATCATATAGGAAACAGATTTAGCATACATTTGATTATTACAGAAATACAATGTATTAGATCTAGGTTTAATAAAATTATTGTTTGTCAGAATGACATGGCACCCATGATAAAATAAGATGAAATAACTAACAATGTTACACAACTCTTAAGATCAGTGTTACACAATTAAGTTAGTATTGATTCATTTCTGTAAAGCAAGTGTTGAACGTTGCAACACTGTTACTTCTGTTTTTTAATGTTTCATTATTCACATCCCCGCTATTCATATATTCACACGAAAAATTGTGTTCTTTTTATACACTTTCTGGAAAATAACCAAGTATTGACACAAACAACATCACATAAGATTCCTCTCACTCCACTGAATGATATTTATGCTTTCATCTGGGTTAAATAAATAAATAAATAAATCGGTTAATTCCAAGCAGAATCAGAATTTTAAGGTTTCGGTTTGGGTGTTCCTTCTGTAACATTGCCATTCCGAAAACAGATTGATTTGGAGAAAAAATGTTTTTAGCTCCACACACCTCAATCGTGAATGAAGTGCTGCACACATTTTAGAGACTCTACTTGTATCTATTTGTTTGCAGTGCAAGGGCAAATAAAGAACTGTCTTTTCGCATTTTCTTTTCTCAAAAAACAAAACATCATGTTTTTTCATGTATAGAGAGCCGTCTAGTCCTCTAGTCATTGCAAATATAGCCTGTGCATAGCACTTCATATATAACACAAGTGTTTGGCCAAATGTCCTAAACAACAGGAAAAGCTGAGCACACACATTCCTACAATAAACTTTGTAACCTGTAAGATGGTGAAAATGTAATGCGATGCACTTATTACTACTACTTATTAATGTGTCCGTTGGATGCGTCAGTGAAACCTTTGCATATAGGCTGTACTAATTGAACTTCTGATTGGTTGACTGCCAATTAAAATATTAAAGGGAGATTTCACTCAAAAAACTCTGTCTTCATGTAGTCACGCTCAAGTTGTTCCAACCCTGTATACATTTCTTTGTTCTGCTGAACACAAAGGAAGATATTTGAAATAATGTTTGTAACCAAGCAGATCTCGGCAGCCATTGACTACCATAGTGGGGGAAAAAATACTATGGTAAATCTGCTTGGTAAATGAAGTAAATGAAGCACATTTTTGGGTGAACTATCCCTTTAAACAGAATGAGAAAATAACATTATTAACCAGTTAATGGTCATTTCTATTCATTTGTTTATGTTCCTGTTAAAGTTTCATTAGTTTCTGTTTTCATCCTTTGAACTGGTTCAGAGGCCTGGCTTTTATATTTGAAAATATGTTAATGTGTCTTAGCCATTGTATAACAACTTCTTGGCCTTTGTAATTTAATTTTGGATGCTGAGGAAGGGGGGCAGGGGGAGGCATATGAGACATTGTATTATTTGTGTTCATTTTTTATTTGATATGGTTAAAAAAAATGTGTTGGTTTATTGTTGCTGTGCCTTTGTGAAAGAAAAAAAAAACAGCTATATCATTTGACTTCCAAGGAATAAATAAATAAAATGGCTGGACACAATTTTTTCACGCTACAATAAAAATAAAAAAAAGATTTTTTTTGGCAATTCTCATATTACCAGTGTCATACTGTAATAGTATTTGTTTTACTCTAATACAATAAATATTATTGTAGAAGAAAGATTTTATTTATATAAGCATAAATTAAAGGCAGAGCACTACAAATTAAATAATTTACATTTGAATTTTAAAAAAAAAGACCAAATTGAAATTAGTTCATATTAGTTCATTAGTTCATATTTTCGAGTGAAAAATGACCTAGACATGATTTGTGAGATTTAGCACTTCTCTCCTCCCTACAGTTCGCATCAAGCACATGTCATACCCTCTCACTGTCCTCCTTAACCTGCAGCTGTGATTTCAGCATCTCCATCCTCTCCGTCAGGAACTGCATCTGTCCAGAGAACAGCGAGACCTCATCAGTTCATTTTTATCCATTAATAAACCTATCAGTGTTCACTCTCGATGACTCACCTGCTGGTCTTTCTCCTTTAACTCATTCTGGCTCTTCTCCAGAGCTTCCTGTAAATACTCCACCTTCTTATCCATCTCGATCTTGTGCTCCTTAATGGCCACATCCAGCTGCCCCAACTGAAGAGAGAACACAGTGATTTAGTAGAGAGGAGACATGGATGTAAGAGATTTTGCTCATGTTTGAGTGCGGTACCAGCTGTGCTCTCTGCTGTAGCTCCCCCTGTCTCTCTTTCAGAGCAGTGTCCAGATCCAGGACCTCATGGTTCCTCTCCTCCAGCTCCCTCTGACTCTCTCTGGAAACACATCCAATCATGGAGAAACTGATTATTTATTTTTTCATTATGATTTTTTGCCCATATGCAAAGACTATAACTATAAATGTGCAAGTATCTGATGAGCATCATGTCTGGCCTGAAAGGACTTGCTGTTCAATTGACTAATGGGGAGATTGTTTGACAAATCTGTTTGTAAACTGTCATTTTATTAATTGCTTTTTAACTTGCAACTTTTAACTTGGTATAGATGTGCAAAATTTGACTTTTTTTCTGAGGTACAAAAAAAACTAAAATGTATTTTGCAACCCTGTTAACAAGCTAACAGTCACATACACCACAAACCACTGCTAAAGTTATCTGAATGTATGACGTTTCTCAGTACACTTTTAGTTCTGTTTTGTGAAACATGGGGAACATAGCACAAAACTGTCCACAAACATGTGACCAAAAAAAAAAAAAAGAAATTACATACAGATTCATATATGGTGAAAGTTGTGTGGATATTTTGTGCTTATTATGTATAAAGTTATATTAATAAAAGATTTTGTCTAAGCAGACGAGGTGAAGGTTGAGTAACTGTGGTGCCTTTCAACAACATTAATATATTTATGATGACAAACTCACTACTACAGAGTCACTACTTGTTTTCCTTCTATGGCTTGACTGAATATTTTGGGGGTGGGGTCGAGTTGTGAATGTGCGTGTTTGTTAAGATCATGAATAGATGGAAAACCTTATCAGTGATCACTCTAAATCTGATATCATTCTGGATAATGGAACAAGTGCTTAAGACATAGGCAGTCATCAGCAATAATGCTTAAAAAAAACATGAACAAAAATGTGTTATACTGTTTCATGTAGATTAACGTTCAAAATGTTAGGGTCAGTGCGATTTATGTTTTTGACAGAAGTCTCTCATGCTCACCATTTATTTGATTTAATACAGTAAAACAGTAATCTTGTAAAATATTCTTCTATACAAGTTTCCATTTTAATATATTTTGAAAAATAATTTATTTCTGTGATGACAAAGCTGTATTTATAGCATCATTACTCCAGTCTTCAGTGTCACATGATCCTTCAGAAATCATTCTAATGAGGATTTGCTGCTCAAGAAACATTTCTTGAACTGCTTAATATTTTTGTGGAAACCATGATAAAGGTTTTTCAGATTCTCAACAAAAAAAAAAAACACTCATTGACTTCTGTATGGTAGTGTATATAAAATGTGTACAGATATTCATGTTTTCATTTTTTTTACAAAGATTAAAAAACAACAACTTCATTCTAACTATAAATTATGTTTGTCACATTATATTATTTACACTTATTACTAAAAACAAAAACAATGAAATGTAAATTATAACAATGCTCATATTTACAATTAAAATATAGATTTAGACAATTAATATATCAGAGCAGCATAATGTGGTTTGTATTTTCCTATTCAAAGTGTGTATACTATATTTACACATATACAAATATTTATGAATTGTTGGCAATTGGGTTTAGGAAATAAAAGAAAACTGGAATGACTTCATGGGTCTCTGCTGAGACAGATCCAGTGTTAATGTCCACCAGGAAGAATGAAAGAAAAGCCACCAAAACCGTATGTAACCAGCAGCAGGTATTTACAAGGAAATTTTGTGCAACTCATATATTAAGGTTATGCACAAAGTGGTATGAAGGTGATAAAAAATTACTTTTTTTGAGGCCTTCAGAGATCCACAATAACCTATTTCAGAGGCATTTGAGCAACAAACAGAACGCGCTCAATTCCGGTTGTCCTCAGCCAAACATGAGTAAGGGTGTAAGAAACCTCAGAGGTGCTCTGTATCCCAGTGCTTTCCGAGCAGCCTGAGCAAAGAGGTGGAGCAGCTCACCTGAGCTCAGCAGCCAGTTTATCCATGGCCGCTTGCCGCTGGTCTGACGTCAGCTGTGTCCGCTGTAGCACATCTCTCAGCTCCTGCAGGTGGTCCAGGGTGTCTGCCAGCTCTCCACGCACCTCCTGCAACTGACCTTCCATCAACTGTGCCCGCTGCAGCGAGTTCCTCCTGTCCATCTCACTGCGGTGGAGCTTCTCTTCGAGGTCCATAACTTGGAAACATAGGCAAGAAAATATAAGACAATTATTCAACTGTTACTCCAGTCATCTTCCTCACTGTTGTATAGAATAGAAAAAACAGAACAGAATACAATAGATTTATGGATGCCCCCTTGTGGGGTTCAAACCAACAAACTTTGGGAGAGCATTTCTTAAAGTGAGGTCTGCAAATCCCCAGTTGTTCGTTGAAAATCTATTGACAATTCTTGAATTGCAAGCCAAAAATGTTTGGACATATGGACCGTACAACAGTGACAGATCACTTTTCCAAAGGAGCAGATAAAAGCATACACAATTCATGTATTAAAGTTTATGCCCATTATTTGTTGTTGGTCATTGGAGCTGCATACCCATTTCGCTCTTCTTATCCAGCAGGCCTTTGGTCTCCTTGAGCGTCTCCTCCATCTGATTGAGCTGAGAGGCTTTCGTGTTGCTGTCTCTCCTCAGACGCAGCAGCTCCAGCTCCATGTCTGACAGCTCCACTCGACACTTGCTCATCTCTGAACTCAGCTGCCTGAAACACACACAGCTTAACATTATCTTTTCCTCAGTGCTGTTACAGTTGTCAAAATGCTGTTAGGACAAAACTGACCTTTTGTCAAAAGACTGAACTGAACGGACAGAAAACCAAGCCATGCAAATCCTAGTGGTCTAGTTTTGCCTCTTATGTGAACAGCTAATATGTGAAGGGCTTTCTTCCTCGGTGAAGTTAATTCACGGTTAGCAGTATATATAGAGGAGGAGAGCAGCAGGAGTGGCTACGGACACAAAGGCTCTGAAGCCACAGAGCAGTCATAAGATCATCTCAGGGGACACCCTCAGGACAAGACACATGTCCTACTTCTGTGGTGCCTAGAAAAAGCAATATCCTAGTCAGAATGTCTCTGGATGTATTCTCAGATGAAATGCCTCCACAGGATTTTATCACTCTGTCTTTAACTATTAGCATTTCTGAGAAAGTAGGTGTTGCTGGATTGGATAAAGTTTTCCAAGGTTATCATAACCTTGACTTTTGTTCAGTGTTGGAAATAAGGCAAATTAAAGTCAACAAATTTTCTAGTAATTTCTTGGGTGTTGTTGCACATCAGGATATTATTGCTGTATCAGCAAATTGTATTAAACATAAGGCTGAGAAATGAATTAAAAGTTATATTGTAATTATTTAACTGATGTGTGCAGCATATATGACATATATGCATGTAAAACTCCATCACTTTTGGAATGCAGTTAAAATGCCCACAAAAAGTATGTGATATTGTCTTTTATATTATATATTTGAGCAATACCACATGAGCAAGAGTGCTGGTTTTCCCTAATATCAGCATGATCTCAAATATGATCTTGTTTGTATGTTTTAAGTTTTGTTTGTGTTTGATTTTTTTAAAATCTCATAGCATTTATGCAGTTGCAGTGTAAATGCATTCATGCCACATCGGAGTATTAATATATCTAAATGGCACTTCAGCTTCTGTCCCCACTTATGCACTGCAAAAGTGGATTGTGTTGATATTATTTTAATTTTATTACAGCCGAAAGTGTCTTATTGTTCTAACTAAATTTCTTGATTAAATTTAAGAATTTTATAATGAAAAACTAAAAAAACATCTAAAAAGGTTAGAAAAAAACTGCATGTATAAAGGTAAAAACACGCCTGGAAACCAATTCAGAACTGTTGAGAACAAACCAGCGCACAGAGAAAAAAAAAATCTTAGGGAGTCAGCTGCCATGATAGACCAAAATCAAAGTACCAGTCAAAGTACCAAAGTAGCCCACAGCCCAAAAAAATCACAATCAGTAAAATATTGACTAGTTATACATAAATGAGTGGTGAAGAAACATTCCCTAAAAATAAAAGGTAAATTAAGTAACTGAATTGGCAGGGGGTCTCACATTATGGAGCCAGAGAGCTCGGCAGCCTGTCTGTCCTTCTTCTGCACCTCCTGGGTGGCCTCCTCCACCTCTCTCTCCCTTCTCCTCAGAGCCTGAGACAAGGCAGTGCGTTCCTTCTCCAAATCTTGTTCCAACTGGGACACCTGTGGATGATCAGTAGATGTTATCCCACTATCTGCACAGATGAGATGTCTCTTTCAGGCAGTAAGGTCATGAGATTGTGTAACCTGTTTTTGCTCTTTTCTAACTTCAGTTGACTTCTAGGAAGAGGTGGGAGTAAGTCACACATGTGCAAGTCACAAGCAAGTCTCAAGTCTTAACCTTCAAATCTCAAGCAAGTCCAAATCAATTTTTGTGAGAGTCGAGTCAAGTCAAGTCAAGTCACTGCTTTATGTCAAGCAAGTCAAGTCAAGTCAAGTCATGTCAAGTCATAGCTTGGGTCAAGCAAGTCACTGGAAAGTCATACAAACGATTGATGATTTAACTGAATTTTTATATTAATATAAGCTAAAACTACAGTAGTTATGGACTATGGGAGTTATATTTGCAAAAAAAATTGTAATATGCATTTCTACTCAAAAGGTGTCCACATACAGATAAATTAAAATAAGATTCAAAATTACATAGCCAATATATTAGGTGAGATATATATTTTTATTAGTATTTGCTTGTCCTCTACAGCATGACCAGGTGATTGTTATATGAATAATAAACTTAAGAGAACTCAGATTGTGTTTGCTGCTCACACCCTGACGAAGGCTCATTAGCCGCAATGCGTCCAGTCACCTATATGCTATGTGTCCAGTCACCTATATGCTAAATATTAAAACCCTGATGAAATAAAGGCTTTTTATATTTCTTCAATAATGGAGGGGGGGGGGCAGAATGTAAATTGTTATACCAGTTTTTTTCTGACCTGTCTTATTTTAAATTGTATCTTTTTTTGCTTAATTGGCTTAAAATGCTATTTTTGTAAGCTATCTGGGTATTTTTGACTCTAAATAAAGAAAAAAATAAAATAAAAAAAGACAAAGTAATATATACTCACTTTAGTAATCATGTTTTACATTTGTGCAGTGTTGGCAGGATTTCAGCATTTTTTTATTTATATAATTCCAATCATTAGGAGACATTACTTTTAGTTACATAATTTGTTAAAAATCAGCTCCAATGCAGAACACACAGAATGGTGACTTTAACCCAGACGTCCAATCACAACAACACTGACCAATCGCCACATTTTGCTTGAGCAATGTCAACAGTTGACAACAACAAGCATAAACACGGAGCAAAATTACAAGAGCCAGAGCAAATACATTGTGTCGACATTTTATATAGAAACAATACAGAAACCATTCTGTGAACTGAGATACTAGTAACACTTCTGCGGATATTCCGTATAACACACAAACGCTACGCTGTCGATGCGCTCACACTGGCGTCTTCAGCAAAACTGGTCAATTATTCAACAAAAGAAATATGCAGTTATCCATCATTGTGCAACACAAGTCGGATACCACATTTCAACTTGCAGTGCTCGACGGTTTCGTAGTCTAGAGTTTTTTGTTGTTGTTGTTGTTGTTGCAATTTTGAACTCATCATTGCGAACTCTTCGTATGAGAATGATGGATACAGCGCGCCCCGGAACCGGCCCAGTCTGGCAACAATGAGCGCGGGTTCGAGCATGGGCGTGCCGAGATCTGCGAGTGACTGATTACCATGGAAACTTCATTCCCGACTGTCTCTTACGTTAGCTCTCACTGCTTGCCTGCTGCGTCATGTGGTTCGGTTGCGGTGCGTTCAAAAACAGATATGTATTAAACAAAAACAAGTTATTTCGAGCCATTTAACTCAAGCCCGAGTCAAGTCATGAATATCAAGTCAAAGTCAAGTCGAGTCTTTTAGTAATATTTGTCAAGCAAGTCTCAAGTCCTAAAATGTGCGACTCGAGTCTGACTCGAGTCAAGTCATGTGACTCGAGTCCCCCACCTCTGCTTCAAGGTTAACTAAGCCAGTTCCTGGGTAATAGTCCTGGATTGCACAGAAATAACAGTATTTGTAGTGGGGAAGTGCGTCATAATAGGGTTACATAATAGGCAACAGTTAAACTTAAAAATAAATAAATAAATATATAAAATATTTGCATATTTCTATTCTGTAGCTTGAAAACAATTCTTAGTGTTATAATAATAATTATTATTTTTATGTGCTTTTGAGAGATTTTATGTGTGACAAAATCTGCATGTTCCTGCCATACCTCAAAGAGGTGGATAGAATTGCAAAAAAATGTACAACATAAAATAGTTATAGTGTGATTTGTATTTAATTTAACAGGCACAATTTAATTACATTGTTTAAAAATAATAAACATTTTGTTATATTTTAAGAAAATGTTGTGTCCACCAACTTCATGTCAGTGGTGTTACTGTTAAAGTAATGAATGTTGCTCTATAAAGAAAAGAGGGAATTGAATTTGGACTATGCTGTGTCTGTGTGTACAGGTCATTGCAGGTGGTGGTTGATCAAGGGGTACATGGTCAGTTGAAACACTCTTATTCATTTTGATACATTTGGCTAAATTTCATATGTCTGTGGTGTTACCCTGATAACTTACAGATTTTTACTCTAAATATTAATAAATACAGTTTTATTCATATTTCTAAAATGTCCCCAGATGTTGCAAACCATCATGATGGCAGTCTCCATTTTAGAAAAGTCTAGATTTGTGCTAATTTGTCTGTGGTGTTAACATCTTTCATGGCAACACCACATAACTCCGTAGTAACTGCACAGAAAATAAACAACCAGAAATTTTCTATTTTTCAATTAAAAAAGTCTAAATTATATCTGAAATTTCTTTCTTTCAGAGCCATTTCATCTTTTAATTTAAAGTTTACCTTCAAGTTACCTTGAACTGTTTTTAAACTTTTAGAAGACACTATAAAAGGTACCAAAGACTATTTTTCTTGTCTTTTTTTAATATTTATAGTTATACTCAGCTCCACAGACACAGACAAGTGGTTGTGTTACCAGAATTTGATTTAAATTTCTAGCAAAAAAAACAAACAAAAAAATAGAATCCTTAACCTTTAATTTTACTAGATAAGGCATATTAAACTAATTTTAAATACATAGCATACATTTTATTATTTAAAAAAAAAAAAAAAATTGTGCCTCGTTTGCAACCGGAATTGAGGAATGACCCAATAATGCATGATCTTAAAATATTATAGCCTCCTTAAGATCAGTCATTTGTGAGTAATTTTACTTCTGTAAAGTGACATATTTCGAAGTGAAAGAGAATATTCAATAAGGTAAAAAGTAGGACATAACTTGACTTTTTCCATTCAGAATTGATTTGATTGTGAAGAGTTGACATTACATACCAGAAACAAGCCAGACCAAATTACAGTTTTTCAAATAGTTAATGATTATTTTTTATAATATATATTTTAATGCAATATAGATAAATATATAATAATATACTATGTATATAAAAGCTATTTTTTTTCTACATTATTACTACATTATTATAAACGTTTAGACAAACGAATCTTTGTAGTAACATGAACCAGTGAATAGTTTAAAATGAGACGAGAAGCATGCTTTAAAAAAAGGAAATGGGGTCAACTTTGACTTTAAAGTTCAATTACTCCTTTGGAGGTTGAGTACAAACAGTTTTTTTTAAATGGAAAAGAATCATGTTTTGTGCTGGAGCAGAACAACCCTCAGGCACATCTGTACATATCTTAACACACGAGAATGACTCCATTATTCATCGATCAGATATTAATAAGGACAACATTTTACAAACACAGCGATCAGGATCATTGAATACTGAATATGCAAAAACTATCAGACAGAAGTGAATATTATCTTTGATGTAGTGTTTGATCAGTTTCTCCAATCAGAAGTGATGGTACGGTTTCATGTTTCTCACAGTAAACAGTGTCTACTGGTCAGGCTATATTCTGTCTGACCTAAATGTTTGTTAAATATGAAGTCTAACAGTGTGACCCAAATCTTACACAAAGCTTAATTTAAAAGTAAAAATAAACCTGAACTGGACCAAAGCCTGATATGGGATGCATTATACAGTTAGTCAGTTCTAAGAAAACAGCTACAACAATCTACAACTAATATTGTGTAATATTGGGGACCCTTTTGTTGCCAAAACAGCCCTGACCCGCCGAGGCATGGACTCCACTAGACCCCTGAAGGTGTGCTGTGGTATCTGGTACCAAGATGTAAGCAGCAAATTCTTTAAGTCCTGTAAGTTGCGAGGTGGGGCCTCCATAGATAAGACTTGTTTGTTCAGCACATCCCACAGATGCTCGATTGGATTGAGATCTGGGGAATTTGGAGGTCGAACATGCACCCGGCCACGCACATGCACCCGGCCATCCACGTGATGTAAAAGAAAATGTGATTTATCAGACCAGGCCACCTTCTTCCATTGCTCTGTGGTCCATTGCTGCGGCTATGCAGCCCCATACGCAACAAACTGTGATGCACTCTGTATTCTGACACCTTTCTATAAGAACAAGCATTGACTTAGACAGTTTGAGCTACAGTAGCTTGTCTGTTTGATCGGACCACATGGGCCAGCCATCGCTCTCCACGTGCATCAATGAGACTGGCCGCCCAGGACCCTGTCGTCAGTTGACCACTGTTCCTTCCTTGGACCACTTTTGATAGGTACTGACCACTGCAGACCGGGAACACCCCACAAGAGCTGCAGTTTTGGAGATGCTCTGACCCAGTCGTCAAGCCATCACAATTCGGTCCTTGTCAAACTCGCTCAAATCCTTACCCTTGCCCATTTTTCCTGCTTCTAACACATCAACTTTGAGGACAAAATGTTCACTTGCTGCCTAATATCCCACCCACTAACAGGTGCTGTGATGAAGAGATAATCAGTGTTATTCACTTTACCTTTCATAATGTTATGCCTGATCTGTGTATATTGTTAAGAAATTGAATTCTATGGAAAAACAAGAAGTTGCATTGTGTATGTTAGCATTCTCAACCAATAATTTTTTATGCCTTTTACAGTCATTAGTGATAACTGGATATCAGTTTTAAAAACCATCCATAGTCCAGACCAAAAGAACAAAGAGAATCGAACTACACGTGTGAACAATGAAAGAGTTAATTCTGGAATTCACTTCCGCTTCAATATACCTGTAAATATCCTAATTAAAAATTCATAATCAAAGCCTTAATTTAATATTTATCCTCCAATCGTTTTATGTTTGTTCTTCCTTTATGTTTTCTAAAGTTTGTATTTGGTCTTTGAGTGGCGACTGAGGGTCTGGCCTAGAGATGTGTGATGTGTCACTAAACACTTTATAGCAACATGTTATGCGTTTGGATTTTGGAGGTTGCCTGTACTATTGTCTGTACCGCTGACTGAGAGAACGCACATGCTATCAGTATGTTTTGGGGAACATTTTGGATTGGAGCTTAATCAGCTCCAACCTTGAAGAGACTGTGTATCTGTGTATGTGCGCAATATTATGTGTTACAGATCAGTATTGGAGGTGGATTACAGGCATTCTAAGAGAAGGGTGGATTTGTTGTTCTGGACAAACTGGCGCCTGCTCGGGTGAAAGCATCAACAGGTGACGTGTATGGACACGTGCATCTGATTAACTGACAATGTGTGGAAATTTACCATGACTGTGCATTTTCTCTGAGCCAATCAGAATCATACACCTTGCAATAATGACGTGGTTAGACCTTGAAAACAGTATAACTGTTGGGACCATTGTATGTACAGTACGACGAGACTGGTAGAGAGAGGGAGCGCGGCCAACAAACTCCTTGTGAGACTTGAAGCTGGCTTCTGCTGATGAAACTGCAAACTATTCTTCAGTAAAAATGTTCTTGAATTAATTGCACTCCTGACTCTTGGTCTTCATTCTTCACTACTGGTCTCTGGGTCTTAACTGTTAACCCTTAACAACACACCCTTTGATATGTCCCACTATGACTTTTTGTTTCAATCAGAAACACAAAGCATCAAGCCATGTCATGGGGACTTGAATAACTTTCTATAACTTTTCCAGGCTTGAAAACATTTTAAAACACTGTTTTAAAATGTCCTGGTATTTCCCTGTTTTCCACGACCCTGGTGTGTGTACCTGGCTCTGCAGCTGGCTCTGGCTCTCCTCCAGCTGTGCGATGCGTGACGTGCTCTCCTGCAGCATGGTATGCTGGTTCTGAATGGAGTGCTGCAGCTGCAGGTTCTCCTCACTGGAACTCTGATAGGCCACACATTTCCTCTTCAGCTCTTCCTGCAGCTGCGACAGCTGATAAACATACATTACTTAGTGATACATTAACCAACAAGTGTCACGTACTGTCATTCAAATAAGGTTCCCCAGGAGGACAGGAAGAGGAAGTACCCAGCATCAGGGACTGACCTCACTGCTTTTCAGCTCCAGCTGTCTCTCATGACATTTCTTCACCTGATTCAGCTCCTCTTTACACGAGGACAGTTCTGTCTGCAGGCTTCTCACCTGGAAAGATCAAGACATAAATTACCACTTTGTCCAACCCAAGTCTGACACAATAAAGCAACAAATCTCATTATAATGAGTTTTTATAAAATCCTCCTTAACAGCTGCATTTTCTTGCCACTTAGTGGCAGCATTTAGCTTTCATTGAAGACACAATGATTAGTTCACACCAGAAACTGGGGTAACTTTAGAAGGTCCCATTAGTTAAAATTAGCTACAGCATTATAAAAAAAATGCATAATTTAAATTTCAATGTATTAGTAAATGTTGAAATTGACAAACTAAGGTTAATAATGCTAATGTAGTAAACTAATGTTAACAAATGGAACCTTGTCATCTTTGTGTATTAATTGCTTTAGACTGGTGGTGCAACATCCAAGGCAGCCACAGGGCTTAACATTATTTAATAAAATTAAATTAAATAAAATCATGGTATATTCATTTAATATTTTAACACTGCTAGTTTTAGTTAATAATAAAGTTGCTTTGTAATAATTACAACAGAAACACTAAAGGAAATATCCTTGAATATCGTGTTAGAAAATGTCTAAAACTTTGATAACGACTGCTTTAGACAAAGCAGTGTAACAACAAACGCCCTGTTCTGTACATCAGTGCTGAGCAGACAAATAAAACAAACAGTTAGTCAGTCTCACCTTTGAAGCAGAGTCAGCAGCTTGCTCTTCAACCTTTCTGAGTGTCTCTTCACTGCATTTAGATTTTGCTTCAAAATCCTGTCCAAGAACAGAGACATACTCATTAAGAGATTTACACAAACTCACGTCACTGATGGAGTGATTCAGTCCAAAAGTCTGAGGAAAGAAAAATGCTTTTACATTTAAAGAGGCCATTTAAATGACAGTATATGACATGATATGATGCTATTTGAAAAAGTTATTATTTTGTTCATTGATTGCACAAGAATTTGTTAAAGGTGCTGTATGTAGGAATGACAGCTAGTGGTTGAAATAGGTACTGCAGTCCAAATAAAAAATATAGTTTGCCCCTCCTCAGACTTGAAGCTCACACAGGTTGCCAGTTTAAGGTCACACAACAGGAATGAGCGCAACTGATAATGGAAGGTGAGGAGACTTGCACACTGTAAGTTGATGAGTTGATTTATCCGCGTTTTAATGTGCTTCCATTCACTGAAATTTTAGATGGATTCTGAGGCTTTTTAGGTTGGGAAGAATCTGCTATCACTGAGCCAGTTTGTTTGCTGGCTTCCATGGCAGCAATACGCTGTGTTTTCCGCCAACTGGTAACCTGTTGTGTCGAAATACTTGTGGCGGAGGGAGCGTGGTCCCGCAAAGTCTGCAGCGGGAGAGAGAGATCGGAGCCGAGCGGGGAGTAAGTAGGTCAAGTGCAGACGAGCAACACCTGTGTCTGATTGCAGTAATTGGCGTGGAGAGACTGCATTTAAGCAGCAGCGGGGACTGAGGAGAGAGAGAGAGAGAGAGAGCTGGGAATGGGACCTCGCAACAGAGCCAGAGCAAAACGGACCGAGTGGACTGAGAAAGAAGATTTCACCGGACAAAGTGTTGGAGTATTGACTGTGTTTGATTCGCCCACAAGCGCCTTTTTCTTTTGTTGTATTGAGGAGTAATAAAGCGAGAGTCCCAGTCACGCCGACCCCGCCTTCTTCCTTCCCCACACACACACCCAGAACGAACCAAACCACAATACTATTGGGTAAATTGGCAATGTGCATTATCACACAGACCAAAACAAAAACAGACATTCCGACACGGAACGCACAAAGTAAAATAACTGGCTGTAGCATTATTTTTCAGAGAAACGATTATGTGAACTCAGCACGTGTCCTAAATATCTGCAAACATATGATGATATTTGTATGCTTCAGTAAAGTAAAAAAAACTTACATATAGCACCTTTAACATACGGTAATGTTAAAAAAACACATTATTTTTCGGATACTGTACTGCAGCACCTCTATTTCCAGTCTGTCTGAAATGCTCTTACTGAGTTGCGGTTTCTACAAAGACCTTCGTTCTTAAAAGTCAGTTCTCTTATCGGCCAGCTGACCCAGCACGTTGTGATTGGCTAAACATCTCAAGCATGTGTCAGAAATGTAACGCCCCTTACCATAATCACAAAAACACTATAATTCACTGAACCATCACTTCTTTCTTTGCATATGCCTTTGAGTGGGCATTATGCTAATATTTCACATTGTGACAGATGTTTGTGGAAGTAATATCTGGACTTTGATCGAGGCGTTTTAGGCAGGTCTGGATCAGTATTCTTATTCTCCCTTTTGTGGGAGACTATGAACTTTGTTTGTGCATGTATGCGATCTGCAAAGTTACATATACACACTAAAGAAAAAGAAAAACATTTTTAAAAAAATCATATGGCCTCTTTAATATAAAATCTTTCTAATGCAAATTAATTTGACGTGTAAAACGTGATGATCATGTTCTCCAGCATGACAGCAAGAGCATTGTGTGCTAAACTGGAAGCAAGAACATCTGACTGACTATACAGTCACATGATGATCAATATCACATATTTACTGATTATTGACCAAAAAACTGTCAAAAATCTTTATTTACAAAAAAAAACCCAATTTTCAATGTGGTCTCAGACTTTTGAAGCCCACTGTAACTGTGGGATGAGTATGCATGAAGGTTGAGAGCTGACCTCAGTGAGCTGATCTATAATGGTCTGTAGAAGAGCAGCTGTCTGCTGTGACTCCTGCTTCTTTGTGTAAAAATCAGCCACGTTTTGTTCTAGCTCCTCGAGTTCAGTCTGTTTCTGAGCCAAAGACAACTGCAGCTGAAAAAACAACAACATCTAATTACAATCACAGGATTTACACACGCAGTATATATAATTAATAAATGCAAAAATGTACACGTACCACCTCTATTCTATCCTCCAGTTCTTTGCATTTGTGTGATTGTGCAGTTTTCATTTTCTCTATAGTCTGCTGATATTCCCTCTGCTTCTTGTTCAAAACTGACTGGTAGTGCTGAATACTGCTGGCCTTTTCCTAATTTAACACAGGTACAGAGAACAGGATAGATTTGCTGTTTTATCTTTTTTTTTTTATTCTGTTTGTTTTGTGTGTGATATTGTGTGTGTATATGTTACCAGAAGGTCTTGTTCAAACTGGCTGGACTTCATTACAGTCTGTGAATAGGCAGCACTCTTCTCCTGCAGCTGTTTCTCCAGGACAGTTATACGCGAACTCTTCTTTTTTAGCTAATAAACATAACTTTTGGTCAGTCAGACTAAGTTACCATACTTCTAGCATGTTGAAAACAATGGGCAATTGTAGGGTAGTACTTGGAAGGTACACTAACTTTTAGAATGTTTTAATCTTTCTGACAAAAGTCTGTTATACTGACCAAGGCTGCATTTATTTTTTGAAAATACAGTACTGTAAAATATTAAAATTGTAAAAAACTTTTATACTTTAATATTATTTATTATATTTATACAAGTAAATGGTCACTTGATCATCCCTGAATAAAAGTATTAACTTCCTTTAAAAAAAAAAAGAGGAAATCTTACGGTTTGATTTGATTTATTAAAAGCTTACTTTTTTGTATGTGCAGCCAGCAAATACAAAGCAACAAAATTATGTTTTTCATGGTACCCGGGTGAAAATTAAATTGATGGGATGCTTACCTCTTTCTCTAAGGAGGTGGCCTGAGTAGCCTTGTCTAAGAGCTGATTGTGGAGCTGCTGGTAGTGAGAGGATCTCTCTGTGATGGAGGTCTGGAGGCAGGAGATCTCCTCCTGGGCTCTTGTCAGTCTCTCCTGTAGCCCCTGAGCAGCGCTGGCCTGTCGGGTCTTCTCCCTCTCAGCCATCTGAAGCACTGCCAACAGCTTCTGATAACGCTCACCTACACGAACAGGGAAAAGGTTAAAGTAACAGTTTGTCCATTAAAATACTACAAAATCAGCATGAATAAGTGAAGGAAGACAATCTCAGAAAGGAAGCAGTATCCTGTACTACAAGTTTGACGCTCACCAGATACGTGTTTGAGAGATTCAGTGGTGCTTGTGTAAGACAGTGTGGACAGCAAACAAGGGTTCACACACAGCGCACCTTCCCGATTCTGAAACACAAGTCATTCCACAGTCAAGAAGATATTTTGAAGAATGTTTCAACTGTTTCTGTCCATAAAGTAAAGTTAGTGGGGTCCAATGATGTTTTAGACCCTTTCAATGACTTTCAATGTATGAACACGTTTTTTCATTATATAATTCTTTTGTGTTCCACAGAAGAAAGTCACACAGATTTGGAACGACATAAGTGTGAGTAAATGATCCATTGGAACTATCCATTTTTGAATGTGCACAATGAAATTAAAATTGTAACGGTAATTCATTTTATTTAGAGTGTGTGTGTAGCCTGGATGCCAGCCGAATTTAGCCCCGCCCACAAATTTTTTTGCTCGGGCAATTCGGTCTGGAATCGCTCCATAGAGGAGTTATTATGCCCGAACAGAAGTTCAGACCAATGAAATTGCCAGGGCGGGCTTTAGATGATGATGGACATATGATCAACAGTAACGTAATCATCGACGTCATCAAAGGCGCTTTGGGTTTAATTTGCTCTTATCCTTAACGGAGAACTTGTTTGTATATGCATTCACCTTCACTATTTCTCTCAGAAACGATAATCGTGTTGGTAAGTACTCTGTGTATCCTTAAATTCTTTTATTACAACACTGGCAAAGATTGTTTACACTCATCTTTTCCTTTTAATGTTACTTAATCCAGCGCGCGTGCAGACAGGGTTGCCACTTTTTTTGCAATGTCGCGCACAATTGCTACTCAAAACTATAGCCCAAATCAATAACTTTCCGGGGGGTTCTCCGGAAAAAAATGGCGTTTGGTTGGCAAAATATGTTATTTTGGCAAGGTTGCCTGCTAAAATTCACATTCCTGGGTTTATATAATCACATAATTGGGGTCGCTTCAACCCGCGGACATGGAGAAAAACACTAACTTGGCAACACAGTGCAGTTAGTTCTGTTGACATTTGACAACTAACGTTACGCGTCGCTCCGTTGCTCTGATTGGTTGTAGGTCTATCCAATTGAGGTCTTTCCTGGCTCGGTTGAAACACGCCCCATAATCAAAGTTCAATGGAGCGGTACCAGACTCATATTCTGACTAGAATTGAATATGGCCACGCCAGGCTAGTGTGTGTGTGTGTGTTTTCCAGCACCTCTCTCAGATGTAATAAGTCCAGTATGCTCTCTAGGCTGGCCAGCTCGGCTCGGTCCTGTTCTCTCTCTCTGTGGGCCTGAGCCACCCTCTGCTCCTGACAGGCCGTGAGAAGCCGCAGGTCCTCGTTCTCTCTCTTCAGCCCCGCCACCTCCTGCAGCTGCGCATCCTTCTCAGCCAGCTCCCTCTGCAGCTGTTTCAGCTGATCTGAGAGCTGCTGAACCTGAGACTGCAGCTGCACACGCTCAGTAGAGAGAGACTCTGAGCGGCCGTGAACCTCCTTCAGCTCACTGATCAGAGAACAGAAAAGCAAGTTCCAACTAACATGAGCGGTTTACCTTTTCCAATCAGGCAAGAAGATAAACCGGTCAAGTGGAAAACAAGACAAAATCTATTATGATTAGAAAGAATTTGCAGTGTATATACTCCTTTATACATTTTGACCTTTAATATTGATTTACGTATTAAAATATAGAAATGCTGTACTAAAAAGTTGTCAATGTTGTCAATTACCTCAACATAATATACAATACTGTTTAAAAGTCTGGGGTCAGTAAGTGTGTGGTGTTGTTTGTTTAAAGAAATGAATACTTTTATTTAGCAAGGGTGCAGTAAATTGATCAAAAGTGACCAAGGATTTTGGATTCAAATAAATTATTTTGATCTTTTTATTCATAAAAAACTATTTCCACAAAATTATTAAGCAGCACAACAGTTTTCAACATTAATAATAAGAAATGTTTCTTCAAATCAGCATATTAGAATGATTTGTGAAGGATCATCATGAGATACTGAAGACTGGAATAATGATGTTGAAAATTCTGCTTAACCATCACAGGAATAAATTACATTTTAAAATATATTTAAATAGAAAACAGTTATTTTAAATGGTAATATTTCACAATATTAATGTTTTTACTGTATATTTCATCAAATAAAAGCAGCCTTGGTAAGCATATTCTTTTTAAAAAATCTTTAAAAATCCCCCAATTTTTCAACTGCAGTGTATATTATGTGATATAATTAACATTATATTAACCCTCATTGAGGAATTATCTTTATAACCCACAAAAACAGAGATCAGTTTAAGAAATGCTCTCTTGCCAGATGTTGTGATGTAGACCCTCCTTTTCTCTTTCCAGCTCAGCACACTTCCTCTCCAGCTCCTCTCTCTCTCGATCACACTCCATCAGACTGACCTTCAGCTGGCCCTCACTCTCCAACACCTTCAACAAAGCAGGACATGCATGACACATTAAACAGGAATAGAAGTAATATCTCAGAACACAATGATTCCAATGAATCAGTTTTAGTCAGATTACCGTCCTGAGTTTTTCAGAAACATCCTCTTTGTATTCTTTAAAGGTGACCGTGAGCTTCTCTGCATTTCGGAGCGCTTGGTTTCTCTGCTGCTCCGCACTTTGAAAGAAACATTTTCAGATCATTTTAAGCTGCAGTGCTTCAAGAATTACAAAGAGACTTCTTGTTCATTTGAGGTAATTCCAGCTTAAAGTGATTACTTCTCCCAGGATGAATTAGTCTGTGAAGTTTTCATTAGCATAACTAATCTCATACCGTTTCCCCAGGCGCGTTCGTTCAGCTAACTCGGCTTTAACAACTCTCAGCTCATCTCTGAGCTTCTCCACCAGCCTGTTACTCTGCATCACTGTCTGTTCGCTTCCTTCCAATTTCTGCTCTGCAGCCCTGAAGAAACAAGGATAGGCTGCTACAGATATCTGACAGAAACAAGGATAGGCTGCTACAGATATCTGACAGAAACAAGGATAGGCTGCTACAGATATCTGACAGAAAACCATCTGTTTTTTCTGGGAAGATGTAAATGGTAGAATAGATGCACCTACTCTAAAGCTTTAGTTTGGGTGTCCAGTTCTGCTTCTAGACACAGAATCTGCTCCTTCATAAAAGACACACTGGTAGTCCTGGCTCCCACAGTGGATCCCAAAATACGGATCTATACAACAAACGTCAGTTATTAATATAAACATCAGCTGCGAACAATACTTGGAGAGTCCAGCGAGAAACCAGAGATACCAGAGAAAATCAGTGAGTCATGACATCAATGGATCAAAATGTAAAATTTTAATTTAATGCCAACATTAAGGTGTTTAAAGCTTGTTGCTAAGCATGTTGAAAGGGAGTTCAGTTTAACCACTGTGTCTGACAATATTGAATCAATAATATTGAACCATTCTGTAAAATGGTTCAATTGGTGCTTTTCCATTGCCTAGTACGGCTCGGTATGGCTTAATTTTGGGGAATATTCCCGTGTGTGCAATACCTAGTACTTTTTTTAGTAGCACCTCGGTTGAGGTTCCAAGCAAGCCGCACCGATACTAAAATGTGACGTGTAAGCACTGCAAATCACTGATTGGTCTATCAGTGTCACTGGACTTACGATACGACACACCAAACCCACTAGCAGCAACAACCACCTCAGTATCATTTGTTCACACAAATGTAAAAATAAAAAATAAATTAAAAAAAAGATATGGCTGATTCGTGGTCAGTAGACAGGAAGCAGACGTTCCTCTCATTGGTAGCCAAGGAGCATAATGTAACGGATGTAGAGGCGTGGAACTGCAGTGGAAAAGGAAACCAAGCCGAGCCGACCCGAGCCGGGTCGAGTCATACCATGCAGTGGAAAAGCTCTTAATGATTTATTGCTAGAATGATTTGTTAATAAATCAGACTTCACTACTTCTCATAAGAACATGCCATGGACTGCTTAGGTCAGGGCGGGCAACTCTGACCCCTAAGGGTCCACTTTCCTGCCAAGTTTAGCTCTAAACTTAATCAAACACACCTGAACAAGATACATTTACAGATGTGTTTGACTTGAAGCGATGCAGCCCTGATTGGTTTATGACATCAAAGTACAGTGAGAACAAGCGGTCTGCTCTCTAATCGCTCTCATGGTACATTGATGTCATACACTGATCAATCTGCGCAGAACCGCGTCAAGTAGAACATACCTATTGTCTTCAAGATTACTAGAAAGCTACAGGAAGATGAGTTTGATCAATGTTGGAGTTAAACTCTACAGGAAAGTGGATCTAGAGGGCCAAATTTCCCACCCTGGCTTAGGTGGATGACTGGATGTCTGGATCAGGGATGTCCAATCCTGCTCCTGGAGGGTGACTGTCCTGCAGATTTGAGATCCAACCCCAATTAAAAACACCTAAACCAGTTAATCCCAAAAGCATGGCAAGTCCACCAATGGTCTCTACGATAAACTTATATCATAATGCTTTTGAGAAACGCAGCCCAGGCAGGTGTGTTGAGGCAAGTTGGAGCTAAACTCTGGAGGACAGTGGCCCTTCCAGGAACAAGTTTGGACCCCTGGTCTAGATTTTCAATTTTCAGTCTGTTTTCAACACAAAATTATCAAATGGCTTCAGAAGACTTCTGATGCTTGATTTAGTACATGCCAGTACTCCACTAATGCATATAAATTATGTCGACTTATGGATTAAGAAACAAACCATCAATACACTTTAAAAAATTAACACAGGTAACTATACACTATTGTTCAAAAGTTTGGGGTCAGTAAGAAATTAATACTTTTATTCAACAAGGACAAATTAAATTGATCAAAAGTGACATTACAGAGCATTTTTATTTCAAATAAATGTTGAACTTTTGAACTTTCTATTCATCAACACTGATTATTAGTGACATGCAAATCTGAATTTCGGAAAGGCACAGAAAATGAATAACGAATAGTTGATTACATTACAGTACATCAGAATTTCACTTATCACGTGAAGATAGTAAGGAGAGATAACTGACAGGACGATGTCAGAGGATTTGGTGCGCAACATATCCTGAGTGTCATTGACAAATATCTTATCTAGCAAAATGTGTGGTCAGTACCCCTGCTCCCTAAACACAGAGGACACGTGATCGCGAATTGGAAAGTGAAAGTGAAAAGAGAGCGTTATAAACAATATAATTACCTAACTATATAATTGCTAGAGAACACAAAAGCATTGAAATATTTATTTTCCTCCCATGAGTTATTTCCTTTCTGAACATAGTATTCAGCTTCAGGCACATCCCTATTAATAATAATCAGAAATCATTCATGAGCAGCAAATCAGCATATTATAATGATTTCCGAAGGATCACGTGACACTGAGTAATGTCTGTCTCATTACTTGAGTAATGATGCTGAATATTCAGCTTTGATCACATGAATAAATAACATTTTAAAATCCATTAAAATAATAATAATATAAAAAGTTATTGCAAAAAAAAAGTTATTGCAAATTGTATTAATATTTCACAATATTTCTGTTTTTACTATATTTTTGATCCAATAAATGCAGCTTCAGAGAGCAAAAGAGAACCATTTTAAAAATGTTGCTGAACCCCAAACTTTTGAACAGTAGAACTCCACTGAGTACCACAAACACTATATTAACCAACCGCTATGTGAAGAGCATTACCTTTGACCTTGAGCTGGCTAACTCAAGCTGAGCAGCTTCAACATCATTGATGAGCTGCCTGTTCTCCATGACCAGAGAAGAGTTCTCCTGTCTGATGGTGTTGAGCTTCCTCCTTAGGATAGATGTCTCCGTCTCCATGTCTCTCTCTGACTATAGATAAATACAAAAACATCTCAAACAAGGCATTTAAAAGGTGCCAATGCTTCAGTCCATTTATCTGGTTCATCTACACACTGTCTTACCCTGCAGTCACAGGTAGATATACGCGCACATACCCTCTGCTCAGGGTGTAAATATACTGGATCAGGCTTCTGAAGGTCCTCTAATGTAAGACGACCTGGGAATCCATCCACGGCACTCCTGTTATTATCCTCACCAACGTTGTCATTTCCTGATTGACTGAAATAAGTGTAATACTAACAATACAATGAAAAGTACAACCAGTGCTGTACCAAAAACATTATTAATATTAAAATATGACAATAAATATTTACAAAAAAGTATCAAAACAAATGTGGGCAAATGCAACATAGCAAATTAAAAAAGAATCCATAAAATAAATGTCCATGTCAATGTCCCTGGCTAAAAAACAAAAACAAAAATGGCTAAATTTTGGTACATTTTCACTTTACCAAATTAACAGGGGGTAAACATGACTTTAGAAAGATGGCAGCATCTTTACTTTATTTTTACACAAGATTGGTAGGTCAGTTAGTTAAATCTGTTTACTTTATCTTTGTTGCATTATATGCCAATGGTGACCGGTCAAATATGGGAAATGTGCATGCCAGTAACTCCAGAAGTATTACAAAATATCTTAATATCATATTAGATTCTGGTTCTAATTAAACTTTTCTTTCGCCATCTCCGTTTTAAAGGCCCTATATGGTACAATCCCAGAGATATGGAAATCTTATTGCGGCTCCATGAGTAAATTGGTCAATTTACACATTTTTAGTGGTCAAAAACAAATGTGGATCACTGTGTATACAGCTGATACTTTTTTCTTTTAAAGAGGAATATCTAAACAAATAATGTTGAAACTAGAAATGTATCTTGATTTTTTCTATCAACACAATTGCATAGAATATACCTGTCTGAGTGCCATAAAAATAGTTTTTCCAAAGTTTGCGTGACTGTGAGTGTCACTCAAAAAGTATTAAAGATATCTGAATATGAATTTAGATTTTGGTTCTTCAAAAATTTTTCTTTTGAAATCTTCAAGTCCCAATGTGGTTCAATCCCATTGATATGGGGATCCCAATGCAGCTCCATGTTCAGTTGGATTAATTTTACCCATTTTCAATAGTCAAAATTCAAATGTGGTTCACTTTGCACACGGATACTTATTGCATTAAAGGGAATGTCTGAAGAATAAATAATACTGAAACTAGAAATGTATCTTCTTTCCTTCTATGAAAATAATTGCATTGGGGAAAAAAGATTGTATTGTATTACAATATTTTTTTATGATTATGCTATTGTTTACTGTACTGATTAAGCTATTATTTCTTTCATACTGATTTTCTTTTATAGTAATTGGATTGTATGAGAGTAAGCATATGTAATAATAATAATAATAGATTTTATTTATAACACACTTTTCACTCTGAAGAATCTCAAAGTGCTCAATCTCAAGGGCAAATAAAAATAGAAAAATTTTTTGAATAATAAAAACTATATACTCTAAACAAAAAGATGTACTCTAATTAAATATCTATTACTGGAGATTTAACTGTATACATGTATTTATTTAATATGTATATATCAGTTATGTTTTCATATGCAAGTTTTTGTTGAGTTTGTAAATTTAAATTGTTCAATACAACACAAACACACACACACACCAACACAGCAAAGAATCTCACAATGGGGATAAATAACGCGCAAAACTGCATCTTGAATCATATCTGAAAGAGCTACCATCCTGTAAAACGCACAGTGCATTTCAACAACAATTCTCAAGAGACAAATGCCTCACCTCAATTGTTCCCCCAATGATTGTAGGTTTTTCTCAGTCAATCGCAGTTGATTCCTTAAGGAGACAACATCCTCTACCAACCCCCTGTTGTCTTTGAACATTGGTGATTGTTATAAAGAACCCTGTAAATAAATGTTATTATCTGTTTAAATGCACTCAAATGAAAACAACACTGCACTCGCACATATGTTGTTGCTTTAAACACTCAAATGGTTTGACTTCATTTGATTTATTCAACAGGTTGTCAAGGAGCAGACGGTTACTCTATTATCCACCTCAGCTCTCCGCTGCTTCCCTAACTGACAAAGTATTTCTATACTAGTGAATACTTACCAGCATCTTCAAAACAGCAGTTTTGAGCAAAAGAAACAGCTAATTTCCAGTAGATTTAGCTTAGCATTTACTGCAGTGAGATCTAAACACAAGGCGCTGCCATCATCACGGCAGTTGATTGGCTGAGACGAAAAACCGTCCTCGGCGTCGTGACGTAATGCTTACGTTGTATGGCCGCGAATGTTAGCGCGAATATTACAGAGCGGTAGTTTTGTCTGTTGCTGTTTTCATTGTTATCATTTACATTGGACTGTATGTTGGTTAACAGTTGTAACTGCATATTTATTTGTTAGGGTTAAAGTTCGAACGGAAAATATCTGGTTGTTATATACAGAGAATATCTCCATTCGCTTTAAGTTATTTAAATTGTAGCAAATAAATTAGCAGGGCCATAACATGTTGATTGCATGTTTGAATTTTTTTTTTCTTGGTAGTGAGTTAATACAAATACAGTAGATAAAGGTGCAAATAAATTACGACCTCAGACAAGTTTATTAATACATTTCTGTAATTTGAAGCAAAAAGTATCAAAACATAAAAAAAATGGTTTGAGATCTTTATTCTTTGGCTAAAGGATCCTGCTCAAAGCCAGTAAAATACAAAGCAAGCTTTACTAACACTGGTACACCAACTGAATAATGCTTCATACATGTAACATAACAAGAGCTTAATATTCATAGAATTTGATCTTCCAAAATAAGGAGGTATTAAGTCCAAAGCTTGCCTGATACCAACACTACCACCCTCTGCAAGGGGTAAGATAATATTATGGAGAACAGGGCATTCTCAGGTAAAAAACAAAATTTAACCAAACTTTAGATTTTTTTTTTTTAGAAATGTATGAAAATACAAGGATGAGAATTGAAAATCTCATTTGGATGTCCTATCAAATCTTCCAGCGAAGCTGTGAAGTATCCTGAGTGCTCTAGCAAATGGACAATTTGTTAGTGTATACCGTTTGAAAGCAATAAATAGCACCACAAAAAGCCTGAGTCAATTGTAACAAAACTATTGCTGCTGTTTTCTGATTGTAATGTGAAGCTGAAGCTGCAAATAAAATACAATAATGAAAAAAAATACACAGATCTGTTGAATTCATTGCATAGTATAACAAAAAGTACAAATAACCATCCCTCCCCCACAAAATGAAAATGAAGAAATCAGATAATTAAACTAAAATGGTATTTAACCTTAAAAAAAAAATTCCAATGGCAGATATCAGCAGCTGTACAGTTTTTTTTAAGGGGGGGGGTAAGAAGACCTAACGCTACAGCGCTCGGTCATATGCTTTTAAGATATACATATATTTTTTTTTAAAATTAAAAAATTAAGATAAAAAAGGTGACCCTCAAGTGACAAAATTATAAACCAAATAATTATTTCTATTAGCCAGCTAGGAGTTTGTAGAATGTCCCACAAAATAATATCTGATGTAAATATTAATGCTAATCATATTTTTAATATTTGTTTTGTGGCATTAGAATAATTAACCATTTTCCTTTTTTTTTAACATCATAGTCTCATTTTATAACAAAAATCACAAGCTAGGCTGTTTAAACTGAGATGAGTCAATACTGGATGTACAGAATGAGAGCTTATGTGCAATCAATTGAAATGTAAATAAAAGTGCCCTACTGACAATAGCGCTCTCTCCTCTTGGCAATTTGAGCTATGAGAAAATATTTAATTGAATAAGTACAACAAAAAAATCCTCCGTCTCCAGCAGCATATATTGTATCTGTTTCACAACCCCTTAAGGCACCTGCACATCAGAGACAAAAAGCAAGGACTCAGGTTATTTCCACATAGTAGTGAATTGATTTTGTCTTCAACCTGAAACTACAGCCACCTTCAATGTGTGAATCCAGTCCATGTGAAGGCAGTCCGTTTAAATTTCCACAGAGACAGGTCACATACACAAAACTCTACAAAGTCCCATCTCTTCATCACTACGGTAGTCCTGAGGCCCCTCAATTACCTCAGTCATCCATGTACATTCAGTCACAATCACTGCTCTTCAATCCTTACTTGTCACAAAATATAGTACATTACTAGGGCCAAAGCAGACCCGTATCACCTTCACCAGAAATACACCCATGTGAAGCTCAGGAGGCAGTGACGCCCTCCCATTCCACCAAGTACTGTACTTTGCCATCATCGGTGACGCGCCGAGCGAGTACACGGTACTTCTCCCCACAGGCCAGACGACCCGCGGCTCCGAAGTAAGTGCTGATGGAGCTCTTAAGGTGGTTGAGCTGGGTGTTAGGGTCCAGGTCCTGCATGATGTCCATGCCGCTGTAAAGGCAGGAGGGGAGGGGGGTGGGATCGGGGAAGTTGTTGCCGGGTTGTGGCTCTGGGTTGCAGGGCGGAGGAATCTCTGGATTTGGGGGCTGCAGTGCTCGTCGTGGACGTCCCCGGCGCCTCTTTATTGGGGGCTGTGTGAAGGTGGGCCATAAGCATCCAGTGCGTGGTCCGCTTGGGCTGCCCAAACTGGAGATGAACAGGGTACATGAATTATGCTTTTCAACACTTAAGTATGAAGTTTTGCATCTATGGTAGTTGCAAAATTATTAAATTATGAATTTAATATTTTATAATACATTACATGAATTGCAATCCCACATAATTACTGAATTAAAATAATCTTATAAAGACTAAAGAAATAAAAATAAGCACATTTTTCAAATATATATAAAAAATTATAATCTGTGAATTATTAAATAGTTTTATATACATTACAGTTCAAAAGTTTGATGTTGGCAAGATTTTTTATTGATTTTGAAAGAATTCTCTTATACTCACCATTACTGCATTCATTTGATCAAAAATACAATAAAAGAGTAATATTGTGAAATATAAATTTTACATTTTAGGATATTCCATGTTTTCAATTTTAAAATATAATTTCTTCAGCATCATTACTCCAGTCTTCAGTCACATGACCCTTCAAAAATCATTCTAATAAGATAATTTGCTGCCCAAGTAACATTTCTCATTATTATCAATGTTGAAAACAGTTGTGCTGCTTACTATTTTTGTGGAAACGGAGATACATTTTTTCCAGGATTATCTGATGAATTGAAAGTTTTTTAAATTTAAAATAGAATTTATTTTAGATTGTCACTTTTGATCAATTTAATAAATCCTTTCTGGAAAGTAAATTAAATAAAAAAAAATAAAAAATTATATTATATATATATGTAATTTTACTTTAATACTATTTATTTGAATGAAAAATATATTTTACTGACCCCAAACTTTTGAATGGTACTGTATATAATTTTTGTACATATTCACAGCACTGCAGTGAATAATTATCATGAAAATAATGTTACAAACTGAAAAATGAAATCCTTAAATAAAAATGAATCACCTGGACTGCCTTGAGAGGCTGGTTGAGGTAGTTTCACTGGTGCTGGTGGCACCAACGGATTCAACATCTGAGGTACTTGATGAAGGCAAAGATTTTTCACTTTTGGCAACAACAAAAAAAGTAGGGAAAAATATTTTTGTAATTTAATGTAATTTGGCCTCATTTTAGAAACTACAAGATTATTTTTTGTTGATCTCGGTCTCACCTTTTTGAGGCCATCATGTCTATTGAGTTATTGTCAAGAGTTGGAAACTTTCCATTATTCTTCATGAAAAAAAAGAAGGTTTAAAACAATGTTACGGTCCACATGAAACTTTCTGGAGTAGTCATAAAATACCAACCAGCAAAGTATGTAAAAAATAATCTTAATAATAAGACTTATTTACCTGTGCCATTAGTTCACTTGATCTTCTCAATTTCGCCAACATCTCTAAGGAGTGTGTGTGATGCTTCCTCTTTCCTTTCTTCACTGCTCCATTAGTGACAATGCTAAAACAAGTTAAAAAATAAATGTAATATTTAAATATTATAATAAATGTAAATATTAAAATTAAAATTAACCTAAATTATCAAATATTAAATTTACTTAATATTTTAAATATTTTAAGGAAGATAAAAGTGATGACTAACCTGGATGAAAGAGGGGGTTTGGTGGCCTTTCTGCCTTTGATTTTGATCTCATGGGAAGCTTTTTCCGGCTCTCGGTCTGACAGGGGCTCGGAGCTCTGGGGGGCCGGTGGGAAGCGAATTCGTAATCCAAACAGGTGCTTCTTCTTCTTTATCTCTTTCCCAGACATGAACCTAGAACCCATCAGGTCAAAGACTAAGTTCACACTGTCCGTCCAAATCCGATTTTTGGTTATTCGATTGGAATCTGATTGACAGTCTCTGTCGCACAGTGAAAGAAGTGAAGACACCTCATCACTGGACCACAGAGATGTCTCCATTACATTATAATTTTCTGCGAGACCTGCACATTGACAACAACACAACCTTGTTTCTGCAACAAGGTCTGACGCGTTTGTGTTTTACATCGTTTGAGAACGTGAAATATAGGCAGAAAACCTATGTGAAATCCAATCAGAGCGGTCAGAAATGTGATTTTACTAGGATTTCAACCCATATATGAGTATGAATGATTTATGTTAAATAGATTTGTGAAAAATCTGATTTCATGTGATTTTTGGTTGTCACACTTGCTAAATATGATCCAGATTCCAATCTGATATGCACAAAAATTGGATTTGGACTGACAGTCTGAACAAAGTTAAACACATTTAAGCTCTACTACATCAAGGTAGAATGCCCATGATGGGCTAATAGATAAACTCACATGTTGAGGTTGCTGTTAAGTGCTTCCAAAATGCATTCATATCGTTCTGCTCTTGGGGTATCTGCAAGCTGGAGGTACAAAGCCAGAAATGAAATAGAGCGACATTAACACTGATTGAACAGTGCAATTACAAAATCCACAAACAAAGACTGATACCTCTCCAAGCTGAAGCCTATCCCAGTTTTCATTGATGTAAGTCATCAGTTCGAGCTCTGAGTCAAAGTATTTCTTTTTATGAATTACACTCAGGTTATAGAGGCTCAGGTGTGCAACATCTTCCCTGTGAATGAACACCACACATGATTAAACACGAAAATCCTTGGTGAAACCGTTTAAAACAAAACATTTTGATATGCACCCAAATTTCTGGTCAATAATTATTTTTATGTTATGGCTGATAATCCATGTGGCCAATATTAAAAGTTATATCCTAAATTGTTTAAATAAACAAATTAATAATAAACAATTAAATATTATAATTGTTATTTTAAATGCTACAAATTAATTTGGACATCATAATGTACAGAATGAAAAATGTATAATGATTTTGAGATTTGATCAAGATTATATTTAAAAATAGAGGAAACGAGCATGAACAATTAAATATCCACATATAAAAGGAATAAAACACTAATATTGATATAATTGTGCATTCCTTTTAAACATCTCAGGGCTCGACATTAAGCCTTTTCATGTGCTTGTCCTTTAGACAAGTAAATCGGTCATTCACTTGTCAAAGTAAAAAATGTACTTGTTCAGGAAAAAAATTTGTGTTGTAAATATAATTTATTCTGAAGTATTATTCTCAGTCAGTCAGTGTTCAGTCAGCTTTGACATATTTATGATATTTTAATCTTTATAAAGGGCATTTTCCGCCTAAACGTTTTAAATATATTGATCAAATTTTAAAATTTAAAATGAAAGTTGAAGCATATTATTCAAATTATATATACACTAAGACATTATAGGGCTGTTACCAATCAAATTAAATAATTTACACTGAAAAATTACAACTGCATTAAATAATGTTATATAATTTATAAATAAGAAGTGTTAAAGAATAATACTTTAAACACAAAACTAAAGTGCCAGTAGGTGAAGGCAGGTGACCGTCTTAATGAGTGAGTCATTGAGTTATTCATTCAAACGGCTGATTCGTTCAGGAATGAGGCAGTTGTTTATAAATGGGTCATTGACAATGAATCATTCAGTAATGAAACATGGCTGAGTGTTGCTGTGAGATGCACTGAGGTTCTTCTGTGATTTTGGAACTAATTTTGCCTCTGAAACTGAACAAAAACCATCATCGAAAATGTAAGTGACTTAATATGAATTACTTGTTTATTGAGCTGTCATTTGAAATCAGTATCACATTTTCAGTCGTGATGGTAATCAGCACTCTTGGTCGTGTGATGTTGCTTAATTTTATTGTATGTTATAAATATAAAAACTTCAATTTTTTTATTTTTACCACAGTATGTTACTGAATTTCTTTGTATGAACTACACTCATTTGTTTCCATTTTGAGGCGGCGCAAGCCTCAACAGCACAACCTTGTTACCATCAGAACATTATATTTTATATTATTATTCACAATCAATTGCCACTTACACTAAATTAATGCAGAATCACTTGAGTTTTGGTGATTCCCTAGTTATTTTTTGTTATTGAAGTTTTAATAAAAAATTCAAAAAAAATTGTATGTTTTAAAAATTCTTTCACTTGCCCCATCAAAAAATCCACTGGCCTAGACAAGCAGACAAGTGTTAATGTTGAGCCCTGCTTCTACTTGATTTTAGATTTTTGGATTCAGCATCACTTATGATCACAGCAATTGAACCAAGTGTAAAACAGCCCAAAACTCACCATCTCAGAGGCAGGCGTTTGAGGTACTCTGGTCCACTATTACAAACGGAACAAATAAATAGATAGAACCTGAGAATAAAGACAGAGGTTTTATTAAACACGACAAGACATCAACAATTGAGTTTCACCTTATTAGGATGATTCGAGAGCAGTACTTCACCTGTCTCCAAAGAGCATTGGCTTCTGAAAACACTGGATGCAGGCTTCATGAAACCACTGTTTACATTTATTACACTGCAACATCTTCAGATACCAACTGTGGGAGGAGAAAGTGTCATGACAATTCTACTTCCTGCAGGGGTTATTTTGTATCTACAATCCTCTGCAATTCTGATGGGCATTATGCTAAGAAAAACAACTATATCATGCAAAAGTGTTTTTCAGTAATGGTGTCTGTGTGCTGCACTCACTCGCCAGGACCTCCGCAGTAGCAGTAGCATTGCTGGATGTTGGTCTTGTGGCCCTGGTCCCACACTAAATCTTCAAGGGCGTATGGCAAAGACTGCTTCATTTCCTGTAGGGCTTTGGCATTTGGCCCCTTCTTCAGTGCACCGCCTCTCTAAGTTAACAGAGATACAACCACAACAATTCATGACAGATAAACATGCCTCAAGCCTGTATGGAGTCACTCAATTCTTAGGTGGAGTCGGAATTCTGGAGATTTATTTCAAAACAGGATTTACATACCCTTTCTAGTCATACCAGAAAAAACATTTAGTGTCCTGGAATTTCTAAGGCGTTGGTTGTATTTTAAACTACTGTTCCAAAAAAAAAAAAAAAATGCATTACATTTATTATGAATTAAAATTGGCAGGTGTGGCAAAAAGTCAATTTTGCATACTGTATTTTCAGATTAAAGGCACAATTAATGTTTTGTGCCACATTATCCCTTGCATTATCACAAATGTTTCCAAGAATGTTTAAATCCAGAGAAACAAGCTATTTTAACCAGGACACGGACCATGTCCGTGCGTCGCCTGTCAATGACATTATACCTGCGTTACAATCGATTTCCGGTTTTATCTTATAGAAACCATGGAAACAACAAAGACGCTTCAATATATTACGTGTTATATTAGACAGCTGAGCTGAGCAACCGTTTGGATACATTCATCGACAGAAAAATAATCATTGTCATTTAGCTCAACAGTTAGTCTTATTGTTTAAATCCCTTTTCCTCGATTTACCAGGAGTACCATGTTTTACCAAGCCTAATATTGATCTAGCTTACTGCAGTGTGCAACAAGTTTCACAGTAACCACAGAGCAAACACACAGAGCAGCATTATAACATATATAATATATAACATATTATAACAGCGCTGAGTTACCCCACATACACATGACCGAAAGAAGCGGAAAAAAAAATTATCCGGGCATCATAAAGCTACTCTAGCGGCGAAAAATTACATACTGTGGCTTTAAGGTTTTTACTAGCCTGACAAGCCAGGCCCACATTAAGATGTTTGGTCTGGGAACTCACCATTTGGCAGGGCTCAATCCGAGGGGCGGGATAAAAGGTTGTCTTTCAAATTACCTCTGCACACAATAGTATAGACCGCTACAACCAACCAGAGAAACAAAGAAGGTGACGCTAGTTGATAGATTAACTTTCGCGGTATCTGGTCGGCAAAACTCAGAACACATCTCCCTTTCTTAAGAATGACTTCAGTACCATTCTGTTCTTTTCTCAAAAAAAGCTTGACAACAAGTCTTTCAGAGTAACGACCAAAGCTGAATCGAAAGACCGCCGATCGACAGCTTCTTTGTTTTTAAGTAGCACGCGGAGCCGCGGCAACTCTGCCATCATTATATTAAGCCCGCCCACCGACTCTATACACGATGTGATTGGCCTGACCAGAGTTTGGTTTTTCCAGCTGGCAGGCCAACGGAGAGTTGCTGCACTACCCTGGCTGCAAATTAGATTTGCTGCCACAAGGGTGCATCTAGATTTCTAGGATAGGTTTTTACTGTACTTTTGATCAAATAAATGCAGCCTTGGTAAGCATAAGAGCCTTATTTCAAAAACAATATTAAAAAAATATTATACACATAAATATGGCTGACCCTAAACTTCTGTCATGGTAGTGTACATTACAAGCTGTGTATGATTGAAAAAGTCTCTTATAGTGATGTCTGCAGGCAATTTTCATTTTAGTTAGAAATAAATTAATGGGATTTAAATAATAAAAATATATAAATAAATATTAATATTTATACACATTAGAGCTGCACGTTTCTGGATAAATGTGGAAAATATATAATCTATTTAAACTATATATATATATATAATTTATATATATATATATATATATATATATATATATATATAATTTAAATAAATTCTGATTTAGAACAGAAAACTTAATTAAAGCTACACTGTGTGATATTTTCCCCCATCTAGCGGTGAAAAGGTATATGACCATCCAGTGAATATTAGTTTCTGTTCCTCTCAATTCCTCTCTGTTCCAGAATTTTGTTTTAACTCCTACGGTGGGTCCAAGATTAATATGGCTTCCAGTTCGATCAAGTGATGAGGTTACTTTAGAAAACTATTATCATTTGCAGTTATTTAATTTGTCAGTTAACATGTAGGTTATGACATCTATGTAAAATGTATAATAGTTTTACCTTTTCGTAATTTTTTACCATTTCATAGCTAACATCAGCGATCAGGTTCCCAGACGAATGCAAGCTAATCTTAGTAAAGTAACTTTTATCGGTGCTATCATCATTCTGTATATTGTACGACATCACTAGCGTAAGGCAAAGTTTACATTGTAGGCTATATCAGTCTCAAGCAATCCCCCTCTTCACATTCGACACAGTGCCATCGAGTGTTAAAACACGAAAGGCGAAGCTTGAATTTACGGGTATGTCCTCTTTGGCTAATGTACTTTCAAGATGGAGGGGCAACATGGCGAAGCGCATTCGAACCCCTCACCCTGTATGTATTTTCAATGGCATATTATACACTTACAAGAATACTTTATTACTTGAAAGAAGTAAATATACATTAATGAGCACATATATTTTTGAAAGAACTAAGTGTTTTTAGCTAAGAATAAACTAAAAAAGTTACACAGTGTAGCTTTAAAAAAAACAATAAAAGATAGATTAAAATGTTTTACTAGAGATTCTGGGGAAAAAAGGTAATTTCTGCAGTCTATTTAAAATTAATTTTGAATTCTTTAAAAAAAAACTCAGTTTGAATGAATGATTTAATGACTCTCATAAATACTTCAATTTGTTGTTTCATTACTGGATCTCTTGAATGAATGATTCAATGACAAATACATTCTTAGTCACTTGTCGCCACCTGTTGGCATAAAAGATTTAATGACATTTGAAGCAGCAAGTTACTTACTAAAAAGGTAATTTGCTCTATGTTGATAGCTTCCGTAGACATTGGTGTTTATATCTGAACTTTATTCTTTTATCCAGGTACTTGTTTGAAAGGACCGTTTGTGAAGCGGTTTCATTCCAACACATGACAACTGCTCTAGCTGGGTCAGCAGAAATGCATATCTGAATGTTCTGGTGTGATTTTAATAGACACAGGTGAATTGTTTGCATTGGTGTTTTTACACATTATATCCAAGACTTTATATATTCCTTTAACTAAACTCGCACCCTTATGGAAGAATGAAGGTTATGGTACACTGAAAACAAGAGGAGAAGAGGGTCATAGGCTGCTTGACACCTCTAACAATTATGCAATTAAGATATTATCAACGTGGCATCAACAAACCTTTGTTGTTGTGGCGAACACGCACTGTCTACAGAGCCATTTGTCATCAGAGGCAATAACACTGGGGTCGATTATGGGAGCATGGCATAGCTGATGGTATCCTGTGGAAGAGATAGTCAGCAGTGAAATCTCCAACTCAATCTCTAATGTGGTTGAGAGAAGTGAATCAGATTTACTAGGACAGAAACAGTCTACCTTGTCCACATTTGTCACAGATGACTATTTCATTGGGGGGCTCGGAGCTTTCATTCTGACATATAGAGCAGAGCATTTCCCCTCCACTGTCCCCTGAGAGAAGAACAAATAAAGAAATTAACAAGTGTGCGGCTGTACACGAATGTCTCATCCATTACATCTGAGAACAGTGACTACATTTGTGAGAAGGGGAGAGACTGCATTCAGGAGGTCGAAAAGTGTCTAAAGGGGAAAGTGTTCCAAAATATTTCTGAACTTCTAATAGAAAATGTGCAAACCACTTAATTTCACAAAAGGAGGAAGGGTGTGCTATAGTTGACAACCATCAGTGATGGTGAACACCACAGTGAAATACTTCACTGCAACTGCCACTTGAAACAAATATGAACTGAAGATAAAACTATGAGCAAGTTTCTTTTAATGCGTATGCATGAACGCCTTTGTTGAATTGTTACCAAGAGATACAGCGACAGATGCCATAGGTACCTTCCCTATTCTCGTCTCCTGGCTCGATGTGGAACTTACGGTTTGTGTAAGCCTGGAGACTCTGAGGTCTGTCAACTGTCAGGGACAAATTAAGAGATAACTCAGGCTGAATGAAGGAGATAGGGAAGAGAAACCAAAAGGCGGCAAACAGCAAAACCACAAGTCAGACAGCATGAAAGAAGCAGCATAATAGAAGAACTGACCCATCTTCTATTAAAATGATCAGAAGGAGAGAAGGAATATGATGTGTAAATGTTATTTCACAGCAAAAGAGAACCCGTTAATAGAAACAGTCAGTGGTGTGCTCAAGTCCATAAATCTAACTCAGGATGTTCATAAGATCCTCTCACTACCTATGAGACCCACCTCAGAGATGCCACCGAGACAAAAGATGGGGAACAGAGCATCAGTATTCTTCAATCACAATGAATGTAAAGCAGTTTACATTTACCTGTCTGAATGTCTTTCCAGAGAACCCAGGATTTAGACTGATCTTCAAAAATCACAAAGCAACGATGCTTATGTTTATCTATCTGTGGAAAGCATTAATCAAAAGAAGTCATGATTACTCTAGATAGAGTTAATAATTCTGACCACAACTGTATTCGCCTACATAGAAAATAAATGGGAATTTTACTTCCAGATGTTGCACTTTATTACACTCCTAAATACTTGATTCTGTTTGGTTAAATAATTGTATCCCTTACACACCTTGGAGATAGTTCCCAGGTAAAACAGGCCATCTGACCATCGGGCCAGGACGTCCTGCCCTTCTTCAAACTTGTTGGCAAGCTTGGCTGTGTCGGTCAGCCCATCTTTCAGGGGAAATCGTGACAAGGGCACCGGTGACTTGTGTTGGTGATTTGGAGGTGTTTTTTGATGGGCGGCCAGGTTATCTGCACTTGTTGAGTCTCTGTCAAATGAGCAAAACAGCTAATGAAAAATGAAGTCAACCACACTTTTGCTTACAGTAAACACACACAAAAAAAGCATTATGCATATGCTCAAATAAACAATTAAGGCTGAAAATGTAGTATCAGACAATCCTCGAGCATATTTTAGAGGTATTCACGTGTAAAATCGGCTTGGGATCTTCTCTGGGACTGAGTGCACTTTGTATTGACTGGTCAGTGAAGCGCCCATACAGAATGACAGTGAAAGCAAAAAGACTCTTTTGTTAGCAGCATAGCTGAAGAGAGCTAGCAGGATTTCTCATTCAAACAATGTGCCATCAAATAAAAGTCTCCCGTTCTAAAACCTGACGAGTTTATTTCACTGGTATCAGAAAACGCATGTTTCAAGTCAGTAATTTTTACCCGTTGGTAAAGTGAGAGATGAAAGCCCCCCGCACACCCCCTTGTTGTATTGTAATAGACTGATGTCTGGGTCTCTCTTACCTCATTCGGCCACTTTCCCGGGTTACAATGTCGCACAAACACAAATAACTACACCATAAACGGGCAACAGGAGCTCCGCTTTGAATCGAGGTGGTGCTGCTTTAGCGAGATGATTCAAACGCTTGAAGTGTTTTACATTACGGCAAACGGCTGGTTTTGCTGTCTCGCTCTCGCCATTTTGGTTTCCCGCTGAGCGGCGAGTGCATTGTGGGACGCGCTCTATGGCAAGCCAATTTAACATATAAAAATACCCATAAACATATTTTGATAGTCATAAATGTATTTTGACGAGTTAAAATTATAATTTGACAAGTCAGAATGGACCAACTGAAGTTTAGTGTTCAATAAAGATCGAGAAACGCACACTGCTCGTCTAAATTTATTTTTTGTATATTTTGAAAAGAGTGAAGAACAATGGACTCATACACCAAAAACATGAAAAATAGAAGGCTACAAATAAACTTGTGATGGAAAAGAATAATGCTTCAGAATCAAGGCAGACCTAGTCAAAAAAAGTGAAGGCTGATTTAAAAAAGGTTTTAAGTTAATAAAAGTTTAACTGCCATTATACTGATGACATTGATTAGTACATTACGTTGTGTTTGGATTGTGCTTTCTGTGTTGATGCAGGTTAACTCATGTCATATAAGTTAATAACCCACCTAGTGGGAGTATTGTATTGTATTATAGCAAAAGATCTGTGATGCCGATATGTGATGAGTGCCAGACTGCCAATGCAAATGTTGCACCAGACATGAGGCCTATACAGATGCTTACTGATTTTAAATGTGTTCATTTGGGAACACAATTTAATTCACAGCATGCACATCTCAACATTATTCTACTTTAAGATATAGAATAGGACAAAAGCTGAGTCTTCTCTGCATATTATAGCCTGTCACCTTCACTCGTTCATTTTTATATTCATACTTTTGAATTACTTCTGTATAAAGCAGTTTAAAATGACCCAAATATGCAGGACCTTTATTATACAATTGTTAAACAAAATGGCAGATGACAACAGTCTGAGTGTGCGTCTCAATCAGCTCCCTAGTTCAGTAGTCAGAGTATTGATCAGGGAGTCAGCCTATTGACTCTGGATTAAAGAGATCTTAAATTTGATTTTGACTAGTCAAACACAAGTTAAAGATATCTCTAAATATAATTTGTTCTAGTAATAATTCAGTTAGAGATATCTCTAATTTAATTATCACTAGTAAAATTGTAATTTGAGATATCTCTATCTAGTGTTTGATTAGTCAAAACCAATTATAGATATATTTAATTAAAATTTCTACTAGTCAATTTGCAGATATCAGAAAAAAATTTCCACTGGAAGTCAATGGAAGAATATGAATAGTTAAAATAACATTGTAGATCGAATTTATATTATGACTAGTCATAATCACGTTGTAGATATCTTAATTTTAATTACGACTAGTCAAAATTTCAGAATGGATATCTGAAATTGGAATTTTGACTGTCAAGTATGTAATGCTACGGCGGCTTGCCATATGCGCTCGCGCTCCGCACGGACTCACTTTCCCTCACAAATTTGAAAAAGCGTTAGTGGGAGGATGTTTACCTACTCACTCACAGTCACACCGTCACTTAAATCTGTTTCTTTGCACATTACACTTCCGCGGCACTGTTTCGACTTTACTTTTCCTCGACAGAGAGTCAAAACTTTTATTTTGGTCAATGACAAATAAGTCCTCGGTTATAAAAAAAAAGCATATTTTAAAAATATAATTTAAAACACATGTTCCAAGCTCTTAAAGGCACAATATGTAAGCTTTTTGGATGAACATATCCAAAAACCACAAGAACGGTGTTATATATTTTGTTGACTTGAATGCTTATCCCAGATGTTTCCAAGAATGTTTAAATCTAGAGAAATACACAATTTTAACCATGACAAGGACCATCTGTGTGTCACACCTATCAGTGATGTCATACCAAACAACTGTTATATTTATAGACTGGCTATATTTATAGACAGAAAACTAATTATTGCACAGTAATACATTAATTTCTCCATCATGCAATATGTTTTAAAATTAATTGCATGCCATTAAGCAACACAAGCCACCCAGTCCATGACTTTAAAATCAATTGGGATAACCACTGATTAAAAAGCACTATAATAATTTTCACACATAGTGCAAATTATTATGCCTATTTATAGGTTTTATGAACATATTTTCCCACAATAAATCCCACAATTTGTATTAATTTAAAAAAATATACTGTGAATTCAATTATCTGTTATGAACTACATTTTTTTTTTTGAATAAATAAAGAAAAAATAACCATGTCAACACCCTTTCATTTTGATCAATTTATTTTTTTATCTGGATTATATATTTGATTTAAGTCCAGGAGCTTCACACATCCTTATAATCACTCCAGAACTGCAGCTATTTTAATATGATAAAAAATGACCAACATTTCTGTTTTAGTTGTAATACTGGCTAAAAGGCAACTTTTAATATGAATGTTTATAGGCTAAAACCCTGTGTCTAAAAACAAAAAAAGGCAAAGGCTAACATGCAATATAGCATATGGCCACCAGCTTTCCTGAAAAGCATGCATGGCAAACAGATGACAATTATTGCTTAATTGCAAAGATATTACAATATAGAGGGTGCAGGCTGTGTCATTAATCAACAGCCTGGAGAGATGAAAGAAGATGAAAGAGGCACGAGGCAGCTTGAACTGAAATTCCAAATTAGATTTTTATCAATACAAATATTTTAGACCTTTAAAGACAGTTCATAAACAACTTTTAATATGAACTTACTTATAGCATTCTACCATTGTATGGCAGTGCTGTGCCAAGCTGTTGGATGTAGCATTACATTTATGCACCTCTACGGTGGCCTCACCAATGAGGCCGAGCCTCGCATGCCAGGAATACAAATGCTGCATTGTACTAGCTGTTATGGTATGCTTTTGAAGAAAATGATCAAAATAATCTTTACGTTGGGTAGAAAACTTTTTTGTGTTGTTTTAAAAGCAGATAAGTAGCTTTTCTTAACTGAAATGATTAAAATGATTAATTTAGTCATGTATTATATTATTAAACGAATGTGTATTAATTTGTAAATTTAATAAGTGATTTATTTGTTTCTGTTTTATGTTTGAATTATTGAAATGATAAATTATTTCTTCATTTCGTTTTTAAGTGTCACTTCTTCCATAGTGCAGGTGTGGACCTAAAGTCTCTAAATGAATCTTTCTCAGCTTAAGCAATTGTTAAGGCTGGATATTAAAGGGCAAAGTCCAGATCCATTCCTAAATGGCACTGCACATTCTGTATGTTCATAGCCTCTATATCAGTATTTTAGTATAATTGAGATTCTAGTATTGGTTTTATTCATATTTTGAACTAGTTTTTAGTTTCATTACATTTACATTTATTCATTTAGCAGACTTTTTTTTTACTTTTCTGTTTCTGTTTTAGTTTTTATGTCAAGTTAAAATAAATTAAAATGAGAAATGTTGACTTCATAACTTGCTAAAAAAAAGTTTTTCAGTTAACACTTAATTGCAAGTACATTTTACGGCTTTAGTTTCAGTTAAAGGTAAACTATCAAAATGGAAAAAAATAATACATCATCAATCCTTCCTCTAAAATGTGTTTTTGTCTTACCCTGATTCACTTTATGGTAAGCCTATTGTAAGTGTTTATATTTTAGACCTGTCTGGATGGTTTTCACGGAAAATTGCGTACAAATACTTACCCGTGCGTGTCATCATATCGGTAAAAAGAGAAAAGTTGCACTGGCTGGCTACTTTGACATGTATGCCTCAGGAGTGGCATAGGTTAGTTGTCACAACAAGTGAGAAAGGTTGACATAGAGCAGCTAAACCTCCAACCGTCGAGCAATCACAATAGAACAATAGAAAAGCAATAGAAGTGAGTCTGCCGTCGAAAAGAAAATGCCACAGAGCTCCTAATAAAACGAGAGATTTGGAATGTTTCAAAAGTGACAATGAGATGCAGGTTTTATTACTCAGGTGTAAGGTATTTTATTAAACAGATCAATTGCCATATATAGCTTATAGCTGTTCTTCCGCAAAATGCAAGCAGTTTTATATTTTAACCCCCAGAGAGCCATACATATATTGTTGCATGGTATGGCTCTCTGGCCTTTATTCCCCATAAAGGCTTTTAGTATGAATATGTTAGCCTTACTGTTCTCTATAAGCTAGTGTGCTCCAAACTAATGACAAAATTCACATTTAGTAGACATAAGCATTCAAAACTTACAGTCTCTCAATTCCACCAATATGAATAAATGATTTTGATGACATCACTCTGCACTTCAGCTTCTCACAAGATTTTCTGTCCTGTCCTGTCTCTCTAGAATCTAAAGTATCCTGCCCCCTATATGAATAGATGTTGAAGCTGCGGCTGAAGAAATATGTCACTTGTTCACACATTTACTATTTTCTACATGGTGAATGGCACATAGTGCATTATATGATACGATATGATTAGGAATAAAAATAGTTTTTTAGAGATTAGGAGGAAACTGCGGCTTTACCAAGCTCAACAGCTCTGGTTGAACTGTGATATAAACGGAACACTATTGGCTATTTTTAAAAAGGGGAGAATATGACCTGCCCTGTCTTCCTGTTTCAATGAGGTCTCTGCGGAACAAGAGTGGGGGGGTGTTTATAAATAACGCAATGAAAATGATCCCCTTCACCCGACCCCACCCCCTAAACCCTACCCACACTGTGACGTGGGCAAATCAGGTAACACAGTTGAAAACGTCCCTCTGTTTATGGCCACACCCACTGATGTGGTAACGCCTATTACTAACCTGCAGAGACATATACTTGGGGGTTTCAGTGGAAATTACATCAACACATTGGTTGAATCTGAAATTGCCCCCTAAACCCTCAATCACTATTCCCTATGTTAGTCCACTAATGAATGAAAACAGGTAAGCGAATTCGGACAGCCTTTGAGTGTACATCGGCTGTACACACTCGCAATTGTGGTGCAACCACTCGATAACGTCCACTATGGTTTCGGACACCACTACAAATGGCTGTCCCTTCAAATAATGCCCTATTTGAGGGTATATGGGGCAATTTTGGATTCAACCACTGAGTAATGCTATACGCATATCAAGCCACATCCGTGGGCCGTTTACAACCCTGCTCTACCAAACTTGAATTAATCATGAAAAAACCCAATTCAGTTTAAAACACATTCAAGAACTACATTTTAACACTGGGAAAAAATAAAACTGAAATAGTTTACAAAAACATGCCAACAAAAATTTAAGCAAACCGACTCCTAAAATAATACATACAATTCATATCTAGATTTCCAATAAGAATATCAAATTCCATAAATTAAGAGCTCAGACCAAATAAAAACAAACAATAAGCTATACAGACGTGCAAAGACATTATTAACTAACATGTTTTGCAACTTGGCATTCAGGTGTTTTAACTGGCAAATGATACCTCCCAAAATGAATTATTATGTGCATGGTGTTCAATAGAGGGCGCCAGTAAGCATGACGCACAGCTCGCTCAAGAAAAAAAAGCACTATATAGCCGTACATTAGGTCGGCAGAAATTGTGTACGCCTGCGCCCTTGACATGCTGCTGTCTCGCTGCTTTAAAACAGCTGCACTTGAAAGTGTTAGCCGCTGGATACCAACCCCGACGAATCGAATAACGTGAATTCTTAACATAACGCATGAATCCACACAGTATGCTTAGGGGAGTCTAATAATATGAATGGATATCGGCTGGCTGTGAGCACTGTACACGTCATGTGTGGCGCGAGCCAGATCACTTGAAGTTCGCTGAGCATTATTGCATTATTGCATTTTCTTATTCGTCATATGGAGACTCTGCTCTAGATAGCTCACCGTCTTTGAGATGATCCATTTCTGCAATGGCGAGGGGTCTGTTTTCACGGGCCTGGCTTTCAAAGACGTACCACTTTCAGGTAACAATTCCTTCTGCGAATTTATATGCAGTATTTGTATGCTGAAATACTATTATCTGAGAGAATGCTTGGCGAGAATGAATTTTCGCAGCAGTGTAGATGACCTTTTCCCCCCATATCTTTATTTAATATATTTTATTCGTAACGAGTTAAAAACGTAGTGCAGCTGCTGCTCTTATCTGCGTTGAATCTGTCAGCTTCGTTGTGACAGTAACAGATCTGCTTTTGAACACGCGACAGCCGTTTCAAAATATGTTTTTAACGTCAGAGGCATATGGTTAGGGAATTCTTACTTCTTATTTATGGAAATAATTTCTCCATTTACCCTTGAGAGGACTGGGTTGCCATGGGCTGCTCTGCTGTGAGATTAATCCCCTTCTCTGGACGAAGTTAAACGGTCTGTGTGGTGCCATGTCAGCCTGAGCCTGTACAACTCCACAACAGGACTAAGGAGCTTAAACAGAAGCCAGGCTTACAGCACACATGTGCAGTGTGTGTTTAATTAAACGGTTGTGAGTCGTTGGTTATGGTTCATATGTAAACTAGAGGTATTCATATAAACATTTAAAATAGCAAACTAAATTAATGCAATTGGTCAAATGGCTTAATGTGGCATTACTGGAATTGCTTGTGAACAGATTACTTGTACATTAACAATGAATTGACCCATTTAGAGTGTAAATATTAACTAAGCTTGATATTTTGAGGTTATTATTAGACAATATAATAAATATAAGTTCTTGTAGACTCAGGAGGACCTTGTACTACGCAAAAGCTCAGTGAGTATTTGTCTGGAATCAGGGTATCGTATTATGAAATGCAGTCAATCCAGTTCCAGTTTGTTTTTTCAAACCATTGTACGCAACATTTTTTCGTATGATCTTTTCCTTATTTTTAATCTCTGTTTTTGGTATAACATTAATCCTTAGTTTTGAAAATGGTCTTAAAGCTACACTGTGTGATATTTCCCCATCCAGCGGTGAAAAGGTATATGACCATCATCCAGTGAATATTAGTTTCTGTTCCTCTCAATTCCGATTTCGTTTTAACTCCTACGGTGGCTGATTTAGTCCAAGATTAATATGGCTTCCAGTTCGACCTTGTCCATGAGTGTTCCTTCAGTTACTTTAGAAAACTATTATAAGTAATTTTTATCAGTGATATCGTTATTCTGTATATTGTATGACATCACTAGCGTAAGGCAACGTTCACAATCTTCACATTCGACACAGTGCCATCGAGTGTTAAAACGCGAAAGGCGAAGCTCGAATTTACGGGTATGTCCCTCTTTGGCTTCTGTACTTTCAAGATGGAGGGGCAACATGGCGACGCGCATTCGAACTCCTCACCCTGTATGTATTTTCAATGGCATATTATAAACTTACGAAAATACTTTATTACTTGAAAGAAGTAAATATTCATTAATGAGCACATATATTTTTGAAAGACCTAAATGTTTTTAGGTAAGCAATAACTAAAAAAGTTACACAGTGTAGCTTTAAAGGGTCATAAAACCATGTAACACATTTTTCGAGATGTTACATGACTGAAAACAATAATATCACTCATCATCGTTTATTTAAAGGCACAATATGTACGATTTTTTTAAACTTAAAACCACTAGAACAATGTTATATATTTTGTTGACCTGTGTACTTGCATTATTCCAAAAATGTTTAAATCCAGAGAAATCCACTCTTTTAACCAGTGTTACGCAGTGTTAACCTAAGCATGCCAAAGCATCTTGATTGCCCCTAGGTGACTGGATGAGGTATAGGTCATAAACCCTGCCCTCTCCATGAAATGTAATAGGACATAGACAAACTAAACAATCAAATTACACTTTGCATGTTTTTTTACAATCTATGTGCGGACTGTGTCCTTTTGTCGCCTGTCAGTGCCATCATATCCACAGCTCTACCCTTGATTTCGTAGAAACCATGGAAACACTAAAGACGCTTTAATATATGTATTTTAGGTATTGTTCTTTCAGCCAAACACAATCTGAGTTATATAAAAAAAATATACAGGCTCTTCCAAGCTTTATAGTGGGAGTGAGTGGTACCATTTTGTTTGAAGCCCAAAAAGCACATCCATCCATCATAAAAGTAATCCATAAGGCTCCAGATTAATAATAAAGTCCTTCTGAAGCAAAGTGATGCATTTTTATAAGAAAAATATCCATATTTACAGCTTAACTGTAATCACTATCTTACTAGAGCACTTCTAATATGTCAGTACTCTGCAAAATTTAAAAGCACTTGTTAAGTGATGGTCATATTCCCTATATTTACTTTAAAGTCAAGCTTCTAAGCTACAAAATGATGACTTTTTTTGTGTTAAGCAAGTGATTAAGTATAGCGTAACTTAGGGCCAATGCTTCGGAATGAAGAGGTTACGGTTTACAATTAATCCATGTAGAGACCGGTGTTTCTCGCAGGTCTCTCTCATTAGTATTCGCTCGCACGTCTTGTTTCATACCACCATAACGTTAAAAGTGTCATGAACTGGCTTTAAAAACATTGTTTTATACTGTTGTCTGAGGTCAACTTATGATGTTTGCGTGGTTTTTACATTTAAAAACATCATAATGAATAAGTAATAGGCTATTTTCTACCCTGGTTTTGAGCCTCTCTCATGGAATGCTCGTTTTTTATGAGCGTGCCGCACTGAAGACTTGGAAGTAAACGCCCACTGCTATGATTGGAAAAGCTTTGCATATTATAATGAGCTTCTGCTCCCCCGTGAGTACATGTGAGGAATTGTTTTAAAAGTGAGTGGGATAATGGCAACCGGAATGATTCGCCCACATGGCTTACAAAATGTCTTTGACACATTGATTTATCTCTCATTCACCGGCAATTATTTGGAATGTTATTTTTTATTACTTGGCCTGCCCGAAAGGTGAATATAACCGCAAACTGTGCATCACTAACACACGCACAAGCCTCACTGCAATGCACATCAAGAAAGACATTTTATTTCACTATTTAAGATAGCGCGAGGACTGGCCCATACATGTCCGAGTCTTATCACACAATGAACCAATAACAACTTAAATAAAGGATTATTCATCCTTTGACAGCGTGTTAAGGTATGTTCAGTTAGACACGTACACATAATCAATAGATATCAAACGATCTGTAGCAATGCAATACTGTCACATATTTAAAAAAAAACTCACATTAGTGTTGCTTCATTCATTCATGTATTCTCATTCTGTCTGCAAATCCAGTCTCTTGTTTACAAATGAATCTGTGGTGAATTGAAGGAACAAACGCGCAATATCTTACCCACGTGAGCTGGATATTAATTAAAAATAAAGTTCATCCATGCATTTATAATATTAGAATCCAAATGAAGCTTATGCGGCATGTTTATTGCTTGGAAGTTCGATCCGGTTTAGCTCCACGTAGGCCTATGTTATCTATCTATAACGTCATTCATAAATTGGTGGGCGGGGCTACAGAGTCAGGCGTTCTTCTTCTTCTTTTGAGGCAGTGTTTCACCACATTCTGACGTCACAGGGAGGCACATTCCCAGATCAAGTTTGCTAAGCCAGCTGTCAATAAAAGCTTTTCTTTGACTAACAAGGATGTTTTCAGCTCTGAAACTTACAGGATACTCTTATATTACCATGACCTTTTATATATGAAAAGCTCAAAGGAAAGTTGATTTCTCAATTCATGATCCTTTTATTAAAACTTTAACACATTCACTCATTCATGAACATGATTTCTACCTGACTGTCAAATAATTTTCCATTGGCTGTGGAGGTGAAGAGTCAAAACTACAACACGATTCCACAGTCATTCACCCTTTGTTTCAAATAAGTGACCTCTAGCTGCGAAACTTACATACTGTTCCTTTAAAGTGACAACTCCAACAAGTTTTTTCTCTTCAGTTGCATTTCAATGACCTAATTTTTCTACTTAAACAGGCTTGAGTTTTGATTTACATTTAAAAAAAGGAGGGTTTTCAGAAATTAAAGGCAAAAATGCCACCAAAAATGAAAAAAATAAAAGTATTGGGGCAAAATGCTGAATTTAACTGTTATCTTGTGTATTTATATGCTTGGTCTAGATGGTGATGTGGATAATTAGTTAGATTATTTATGGATTTGTTTGAAAGTGGAGCTAATATAAAGTTAATTTTCATATAAAACAGCTCTAAATAATAATATAATGTAAACATAATATAAAAAATATATTCATAATACTACTACTATTATTATTGTGATAAGAATAAATATTGCTCATTAACAACTGTTGTAGTATAATAGTATTCTCAAGCTTAAATCCAAAAACAGGATTCCTTACTTCTTGACTGGGGGTGTAAATTTACATAAATTCCCATAATCAATTGAAGCATTGGCCCTACTAAGTTACGTTATACTTAATCACTTGCTTAATGCAAAATAGGCGTCATTTTATAAAAGCTTGACTTTAAAGTGAATATAGGGAATATGACCATCACTTAAATTCTAGTACTGACATATTAGAAGTGCTCTAAGATAGTGATTACAGTTAAGCTGTAATAAATATGGATATTTTTTATACAAAAATGTTCGCTCCAGAAGGTCTTTATTATTAATCCGGAGCCTTATGATTACTTTTATGATGGATGGATGCACTTTTTGAGCTTCAAACAAAATGGTACCATTTACTCCCATTATAAAGCTTGGAAGAGCCTGGATATTTTTTAATATAACTCCGATTGTGTTTGGCTGAAAGAAGAAAGTCATATACCTAGGATGGCTTAAGGATGAGTAAGTTACGGGATAAAATTGACTAATTAAAGTTGCTAATAATGTCCTTGAAATGAAAATTAATTCCTGGGGTAATATCCTTATGTTTACTTCTAGTTTATTTTTAGTAGAGTTTCTCATAACTCCTGACACTTCACAGCTAAACCAAAAACTATAAAATGAAGGTGTGTGTGGTTGAGTGAATCACATCAGAAGGAATCAGCAGCATGATGAATTGACTTGTGCTGACAGTGCCAGAGCTGGTGCTTTCATGCAGGAACGCTGACTCTAGTCTGGAAAGCATCAGGCTGTTCAGCAGAATGGCTCATGAAAACACAGTAGGAACAGGGAGCATGTGGCATCAGATTCTCTTGGTGTTGATGGTGTGATGGACCATTGATTTGTGGAAAATAAAATGTACAGCAGCAGATGTTTTTATCCATTGGGAATTGATTAGATGGTGTTTTTTTTAAGAGAATGAAACCAAGTCTGAATGCAAGTTTGAAGTCACTTAGTGAGGACTACTTTCCTCCTTAAACACTGGAGGTTTTCTGAAAGTTTGGACATTGGCAGGCTGGCAGCTGGTCAGAGTAACCTTCAACATATGATGAAGTTTACATTTAGCAACTCGTCCAAAGATTTTAAAAAGGCTGCACAACAAGAACTGTCATGTGATTTCTGGTACTCTCTGCGTGTTTGGCTGCCAATTCACAACGCGTCTGTTTTGGTCTTGTCTTGTTTAAAATGTATGTTTTTTTAATGTTTCACACACTCATAAAAATAGATTTAAACTGAGATTAAGTTTTTGTGATTCCTGCACAGACACTCGGAGGCGGAGGCGGTACGCTCCGCTCTGCAACTTGCTATGGCTTTTCATCCGTTCTACCTGAATCCTGCCGACCTGACGGTGTTTGTAGCGTGTTTGTTGCGGATAGAGTGTCTGTGTCTTTTACGGCAGGATTTCGCGGCATGGTGGCCATTGTCATTGAGTGTTCCCATTTGAGGGGCCTGGAGTTTGCACTCTTCTGGACTCTGTGGCATTCAAGATGCAGTTTGACGCGGGTTGCTTGGTGTACCCACTCCATGAGGGACTAATCTGGTTACTTATGTTTACTCTACTGCTCATTCTGTTTGGACTGTTGGTCAAGTCAAGTCACCTTTATTGATATAGCTTTACAATACAGATTGTTTCAAAGCAGCTTTACAGTGGTAGGAAAATAGTGCAACACAATTTGATTTCGCTGGATAGTCGCTCTAGAGAAACAGTGATGTCATTGTCCAGCTCAGTTAAATTCTCATGTGGTGTCAATGCAGGCAGATCAGTAATATAGATGAATATTTAGTGTCCCCAACTGTAAGCCAAAAGCCAAAGGCGACAGAGGCGACGGTGGCAAGGAACCAGAAATCCATTAGGTGAAAGAATGGAGAAAAAAACCCTTGGGAAAAACCAGGCTCAGTCAGTGGCCAGTTCTCCTCTGGCCGATGAATGAACAATTTATGATTATGATTCAGGCAACATTACAAGTCATATTGGATCGGAACATTCAGAATATTTGTCCAGTTCCATCTGGTTGAAGATCAGAGTCATCATGCTGGAGACGGGCTTGTCGAGGATCAGAGCCACTGGCTGTCGTGTCGATGAGGACTACAAGGGAGAGTCTAGTTGACGCAATCTCTGCAGACACTTCATGGATGAGTTGTGGTTGTGTCTAGGCGCAGGTCCACCATTTGACAGCAACAGAGAGACTAATATTAGAGTTGGTCAGATATTTATATATTTTGCACTCCAGTCTGTGCGTTTGACTCAAATTCCATGATCGTCTGTGGTGTTTGATTTGTATACACTGTATTGTTTCTTCTTGTATTTGTCCTGTTTTTGATGTATTTATTTTTATAGATTGAAAAGCGATTTGAGCTTGGGAAAAGCGTTATATAAATTAAACTCATTACTATTATTATTGTTATTATTATTAAAGTAGCCTAAATGCCCATTCACATCAAGAACGACAATAACTATATTAGTGTCCACACCAGCGGACAATGTTGTTCTGTGTATCATAAGCTTATGCTTGTGCCGCTTTAAATGTTCAAGCTCTTGAATGTCGGGTGGATTCTGATTGGCTGTCAGGTTGTGTTCACACTTGTATTTTGATTTGTTTGGTCTGGACCAAAACAAACCAAAGCTTAGCGTTCAGATTGGTATTTTTATCACCAAACCTAAAGTTATTCATAGTTATTCATTAGTATTAGTCATATTCATACAATTTATGTGTATGTTAAGTAAAGTGGGCGTGTTTTTCAACAATTTTTGTGAAACAAATATATATATATATATATATATATATATATATATATATATATATATATATATATATACATTAGTAGCTGATCACCAAATCAGTAAAAGAATAAAAATTGCACTACGAAAGATCTCCATGATTAGCCTGTTTTTTCACTTCCTGCTTTTCCCTGCTTGAATATTTTTGTCCAATGAATGGATGACCTTAGCGCACATGTGGTTTTGTTTACAGATTTTGGTTTATTTGCAAAAAGGACAGTGTGAAAACGAACCACACCAAGCAAAAAAAAAATCAAAATTGTATTTGACCAAAGCAAGTGAACTAGCGCAATTACAGAGCATTCACACCAGGGTTCGTTTTAGTCGTCGAACCAAACATGCCAAGTGTGAACACACCCTCTGTATTTCATCAGCTGGAAAAAGTTTTGAATGTGAACATTCAACACTATAATTATTTTATGCTATTATCGTCTGTTGTGAACGGGCCAACAAGAACGGAAAAAGTCAGCATTAAATGAAAGTTGCAATAGCTGTGATGTATATCAGAGTGAAACGTCTTCTGGATTGGGAAAAAATAAATGTACGGCGGGACTTGATATTCTCCTTCAGGAATGAAGTGGATCATAGGGAGTTGGGCTCTACTAACTAAATGAAGGCAGATCTGAATGCCAGTTTGCAGTCAGTTGTGGAGGATATTTAGTCCCACCCTCTGCCGAGACACATGAAGAGAACAGATGCTGTTTGGAGAGGGAGGGGAGGTTAACGTTTCTGATGAAAGATTACGGGTGCACGTTTGTTAAAAAAAGATGTGCTCAGATAAATCATTTATATAATAAAGACGGCAACATTCTGTAAAACATTTTAAATAAATTCCATTTTGTTTTCAGAGCAAGTTATTACATATGTGATTTATACATTGGCATAACTTTTGGGTGACAGCTGCACAAGGACACTAAAGTACTCTAGGGCTGTCAAATAAAAATTTCAATTTTGAATATCAGTCAAATTTCAAATAAAAATCCACATATGAAATCAAAAAGGATGCATTTGAATTTTAGGCGTGCGTAAGGCAGTCTTATCACTGGCGCACGAGATGTGAGAATGATGTAAGACAAGAGTTGATTCAAGATCTTGATTACATCAAAACAGCAACCAAGCTGCTCATGCAGAACACATTTTCTGCACTGCTTTTCCATTGTTTTCTATGTAAACATGTGCTAGAGCTAGACAGACATCTTAAGTTGCACTCGCCACATGTTTAGAAAGCCATGGAAAAATACAAGTTCAACTTTTAAAAATATGTCTCGAGTCTTTGTGGGGTTTTTTTTAAATGCAAAAAGTACTCTGTGATCGGCGCTTGACGTTTTGTTTTAAGGTTATGCATAAATACACGAGGCTGTTTTGTTCATAATTGTTTTTGCAATTTATGAAATTATATTTGATTCATAAATGTTACTTTCAACTTTATGCCAGTTTTTGTGGTCATGTTATTTCATTACTTTGAATAAACAATTTAATGTGGTGCATTTCATATTTTAATATGTTGAGACAAGCATCTTTTTCCCTTATTGAAATTATTCCTTCTAAATTTGAATATTAGTAATATTTAAGTATAAAATTCAAATGAAGTTTGCAGCCATTTTGAAAAGCCCTATAGTACTCTGGGATTTCAATGCTATAGCAATTATCTTTATCCACTATTTTAGATGGTCTAAGAAAGGGTGGGACCCTTTAGTTTTGCAAATGTGAGCATAGATAGCATGAAGAAAGACCATTTTGAAGCATAGATAGTATGAAGAAAGTCCATTTTAAAATGCCTTACATTTGAAAAGACAGATGGGTTTGTCTCAAGGTGCTCTCCTTAGCATTGTGGCTCTGTATAGGGCTGTCAGATTGATTTCTGAAAATGGACCCAGGGCTACATTTATGTGTGAAATAACTTCTCCTGGAGATAATTGTTGAGGGCTGAAGCTGCTTGTAAGCTAAAGCGGTTAATTAAGCCATTTCAGCAGCCAGACAGCAGTTTGCTGAACTCCTTTTCACACCGAATAGTACTTGCGAAGGTTGAGAGGAAATGTTATACATATGCGGAGGTTTGGGCTGGTTGCAGATTTGTGGCTCTATACTTGGACACCACCCTCATAGTCCTCAGTGACCTATCTGCTCCATAAAACACAGACTAGCGTGATTCGGCAGCAAGGAGCCTAGTCTGAAACAAGCTCCATTGAGACATTTGTACAGAGAATCTGGCATTTTCCTCAGTTTATTGCCCCACATTCATCTCATCGTGATCACACACATCTGGATGGAGTTTTTCTTGGAGAATTTCCTGGACTTCGTTTGTTCAAGACAAGTTCATAAGCTGGACAGGATTGCTTCTTTTCAAAAGGATTTGAAGCTATGTAGAAACTTCCCCATATTTCTTAGACGTGTAATTGGATGTTTGTAAAGTGATGTACAGTGATGGTTGTTTAATACAAAGGGTGCGGGAAGGCTTCCATAATGTCGGAACTTTATTAGATGGCATACTTTTGCTGTTGACTCTCTTAATAAGGAGAGAACAGTTTTTTGTGCGGTATTACTTGGGGGTATTGCAGGAAGAAGGTTATGTGACATTCCCGGGTAAGTTTACTGATACGTAGATAACCTCAACTTTGAGTTTCAAAAAAGGGAGTTTGGCTATGTGTAGCCATAGCAACTCTGAGTTACAGGGTTAGTTCACTTCAGAGGTATGCCCTATTGAGGAGTGATTTTGCACTTGTTCTTTTACTATGAACATACTCTGGGTTGACTAAACTTCACTTTTTTAAAACCCTGAGGAAGCAAGGTTTGATTTATTGATACTTCTTTTCTGCAGTATTCTAGCTGCCTGTTCTCGCTCTCCTCTACGACAGTGAGTTGACAGTCTGACACACACCTGTCTCTTCTCATTCACTCCGGTTAAATAGTGCTAGTATTGCACATAATTCTTCACATTCCAGCAGGTTTCAGGCTCACAAGTGTGCGAACCACATATCTATAAGTGGCGCTCTCATTAAAGCAGGCTCTCAAAAAGCTTGTACTGAATGTAGTTATTTTGCGTGGCTTATTGCGCTTAAATGGTCAAACACACACATTACGCCTTGTCATTTGGAACATAAATAGTTGAGAGAAAACACATGTTGTGTAACAGTATATTGGATCCGTGCATAAGCTCTTAAAGTGACAGCAGTCTAATAAACCTAATAAAACCTGTAATGTTGATCAAAGAACAAAATACATAAAATCACTCGCTGCTCTTGACTGCATAACTTTTGTAGCTTTAATTGTAAGCATTAATCTGTGTTCAGTTTTTACAATTACGTCTATACAGTGTTATTTTTTTTAATTGATTACTTTATTTAATTTCTGTATATTTCTTACCTGAAAACTACTGTTAGACCACTTGTGTTTTTTCATTTCTTTCTTTATTCTACTGTATTTATTTGTGCTATCTTTTGCAGTTTGTCTATTTGTTCTTATATTTTTACCTTTTTGTCTGTGTAAATTTATTCCAGTTCCAAATAAAGCCACTCTGTGCTGTGTAAGCTATTGCAGCAAAATAACACAAATTATCAAAAAATGTTGAGATAATAATAAAAACGTATAGCAGTTTACATGGTATCGAACATGTTTTTCAAAGGATCATATCAAAGTTAGAAATTCCAGTATCGTGACAACACTAAACGAGATTTCAGAGTACACGTCATGGTAAGGTAACCTTGCTTTCTGGAATAACCCCCAGATATCAGAGATACCAAGTCCAGTTGGAGCCATAGGGTTCAGAGCATGTACTCGGAGTTTTGGTCGCTTATAATGTGCATTTGGAAAGGCAACAGGTGCTAATCATCTTCGTAAACCGGCTGTTTGGCAGTTGTATTGTAAAATAAAAAATAATTGTCTTAAATGCTACATTTTTATTTTACTGTAAAAAAATATAATAGTAATATTTCTTATATTATTTAATATTTTATTTAGGAATAATAGAATATGGTGATAATAATAATATTAGTTTATAATAATTCTTATTGTTTTGTTTTCATATAATCAAAATTGAAGCACAGCAAACCTGGATTTTTTCCCCTCTTTTAAATCACATCACAAATCAGTTTTTTCGTGCAGCATCTGCTTCCTGTCTCAAACTGTCTTATCAAAATACTATCAAAAGTATTTTAGCTTAAATTTTAGCTTGTCCTATAGCTTAAAGTGATGCGAGGGCTTGTCTGGATCTCCAATCATCATGTGAGAGTAATTATGAGAGGTTGAATGATATACGAGTCACAAGGGAGGACATTTCATACAAATCTAATTTAGACTTTCAAAGACCTTCAAGTCCTGCTGGGAAACTAACCTGTAATCATGCCTGAACAAAACCAGTATTTACCTTTCAGCTTCATTGCAGTTTTCTCGTATAAAGAGTGACTGGGATTTCTGAGTTATGGAAGGAAATAAAAAGCTTGCTGTTGTATTACAGAAGCAGTACCTCAAGCCCACATAATGTGTCTTCTAATACTTTATGAGTCACATTCCTAAAGCTGAAGTGTGTAATAATTTCCACTAGATGCACCAAACAGAATTGCAAAAGTAATATCATTGGTCCACAGGTATTCCCATCCCAAAGTCACACCATTAGTTGAGTCAGGGTTGCTGGCTGGTAAAACGAAGCAATTCATTTCTTGCATTTAGGCGTGCTCTTTTTTTTTTTTGAAGAGCAGTATTTCTTGGATCATGGTTAGGAACTTCAATTTTCTGTAATCATTTCACTGTAATTCAAGATGTGCTTTAATAGCACCTACTAGAGGAATCTCCAAATAGCAAATGCACAGACTGAGTTTAGACTTTATGCCGAGGATAGACATAACATTAAGCTGTGCACAGCTTGATTTACATGGGCCTCCAGTACATACACCCACAATTTGCATGTATACACCCACAGATATCGCAAGTACTTTCACCCAGGCGTGCCCTTCCATGACAGTTGCATAATATATAGCACACAGCTTTACTATATATAGCTTTCGTATATGTAGCCCACAAATATTAAAATAGAGCCCATAAACACCTACGACAGTATCTGGCCATTTGCAACAAATTAACAAATAAAAGAACAACGTGAGTGTTACTATTGGAGTTTATTCTTCATACTTGATCGGAAGATTTATAATGTAATTTAATAATTAATTTAACCCATTATATAGCTCTGCTATAGACAACTAATATAGCTAATAATGTATGCACACTACTGACTGTTCAAATGTTTGGGGTCAGTAAGATTTATTTTCAATTCATATTCAGCAAGGACAGTAAATTGATAAAAAGTAAATGTAGTAAATGATCTACACATGTAGCATTGGTACGCTTCGATTGCCCCCAACCCTTTTTTTTTGTTACTGTATCTCAAAAAAGGCAAGAACACACACAAAAAAGTCAGAATTAGCCAGTAAAGACAACTTCCAGTGGCTACAAAGCTACTGTTTTGCTGTTGTACTCTACATGGTGATGCGCCCTGAAGCCTCTTACTTTAAAGGAACACTCCACCGTTTTTAGAAATAGGGCCTATTCAACATCTTTCCTACATTTAGATTTGTGGGCAAATGCATTTTTGCCCAACTTTACAGCAGAATAAATTACAGCCTGGTACAAATTCTAGTTTTGGTCTAAAAGGCAAATTTTGCCCTTCATGACAACTGTGAGGGGGGTGAATATTTGTATAACTCATTCGTTTACATTATATAAAGCCTTAAAGTTCTGCATAATTAAGGGCGTGGCCACTTTGAGTGGCAGATGGTTAGCTATTTTTCTGCTGTCTGTTAGTCATCGCGTCACCTCAGCTCCACCCACATCCCACCTCTTTGCCCATTCTCTGTTATCCGGGAGTGACGCGCCACCAAGATGGCCAAACATTTGCACATCCAGCCGCAGCAAACAGAACATTGAAAAATTATTTATTTACCTCAAACTCTCTTTGGAGTATTTGCTCCCTGTGTCTCTCCAACAATTTCCTTCGCCATAATCTTTTTTCTTTTTCTCCTTTTCGCTGCAAATCAGCTTACAGACAATTTGGAGTGCAAACTTTCTGCAGTTTATCATTTTTTTGTATCATTTTTTTTTTTTAGTTTGAAAATCATGCAGTCTGAACTTGGCATAACTGAACTGATTTTATGAAAATGAACGCGGTGGGCAAGTGATCCAGTAATACAGTAGCGGTGGCTTTGGAAGTGGCCTCATAGGGCAGAGAAGCAAGTGCATTCTGGGAGTTGTTGTCTTTATCCCCATTAGACAAAAATACATTTTCTGTCTTTTCTCAGTCTAGAAGGCATCAAATTCAAAAATAATTTCACATTTCTACTATATTAATGACCCATTTTAAATACAAAGCTTAATGCTAAATCACTGAAGTAACCCGTTAAGTATGCAAGTAAGTTGCACCTACATGTCTACTAACGCCATTAAAGTGTTAGTAGAGTCATCGTAGACTGGTAGGGTTAGGATTAGAATAAGTTGACATGTAGTTGCAAAGTTACTTAGTCAGTATAATGTCTGCAGGAGGAGCATCACCACAAAGAGTTATTAAGCAGACAGTCTACTAATACTCAAATGAGAGTAAGATGACATGTAGGTGCAAAGTTAATTAGTCAACAGAATGTTCAAAAGGGACCATCAAAATGAAGTGTTACCGGGCATGTTGTAGCACAAGTTTTTAGTTGGCACTGTAACCTGCTGTATGACTGGATTGATGTGAGTATTCAGCCTCTTTTTTGTTTTTGAAATTTAAAGAGTCATAAACTACAATTAATTATTTAACTTCTTGTTTTCAGTCAGGGTTTGTGTTTATTTATTTGTGTTAAAGTTCACAAGACCCAGGCTTATGTTTACTTTCTGCTTCTTTTCTCTCAGGCTCGCCTGTCCTATACTCGAGTGAAGTATCTCTTTCTCACATGGCTTGCTATATTTGTAGGAAGTTGGGTTGTGTATGTGCAATACTCTACTTACACTGAGCTGTGCAGAGGACGAGAATGCAAGAGCATCATTGTGAGTACGACCCTCTCTGGCGGTTGCATTCATTTCAGTTTCACTTGACTATGTAGCCTGATACATCTTATCATTATTGGATATTTATCTGTGCAGATCATTTAGTTTATTTAGATTACCTTTGCCATAATCTAACTCTCACTTAGTCCTTTTTGTTAAATGTATTCTTTAGCAAATCTCAATTTTTAGTTTCTTATTGATTATTGGCCAAAACATAGAAAAATAATGATTTTAGTAACAGCACAGTGAAAAAATTCACCCTCATGTTGTTCAAAATGCATTTTTCCATTCTTCCATGGAAAACAAAAATACATTTTATAGAATCTAATTAAGTCATACAATAGCATTGTGTAAGGAATGGACAAATATTTATTGATGAATGATTATTCACTTGAATCTCATGCACATTTAAATATGGTGCAAAAATATGAAGAGAAGGATTTTCCTTGTCATGTGACTGGTCACCATATTTGAATATGTGCATGTGCATGAGATTAGAGAGCTATAGTGAAGGACAATAGTTTTTTTGTATCCAACACACACAAAGCTGTTGAATGTCTGCATAAGACTTATAAGATATAGCGCACCATATGAACCCCTTTTATGGTACTTTTATGCACTTTTTTTGAACCATGACAGCCCCTGCTCACACTACCATTGTATTGAAAAGAGCAGCTTAACATTTCTGCAAAACATATTTTGTGTTCTATGGGTTTGATATAAGGGTGAGTAAATTATGGCAACTTTGAATTTTTGGTGAACTATATATATAACCTAACCCCCAGCTCCACCTATTGGTGATGTAGTGAATATGTTTCTCCTGTATTTAAGCCATTACACAACATCTTATTGAAACGCTTCCACTCCTTCGACGTAATGACACTTACATGCTCATGCTTCCTTTTCCAACAGTGTGACAAATACAGCAAAGGTATTATTGATGGCTCTGCCTGTAGCAGCCTGTGTGAAGAAAGCTCCCTGTACTTTGGAAGGTGCCTCTCCACCAAGCCAAACAATCAGGTATGACACACAATAAGGCTACGTCCACATTAATCTGGATATGTTTGAAAAAAGTGTTCTTTCATTTCAAAACAAACTCGGTCCACACTTGCAATTTTATGCATTTCCCAAAAGTTTCTTGTCCACACTGAAACATCTGAAAATAGCTTGAATTGCTTTGCTGTGCATGCGTAAAACATCTTAAAAGCTCACTGAGGTGATACTGAGAAACCTGACATCATAAGATTCTCACGCTATATTTTTGGCACAATCACTTTATTAAGTTGCACTCAATCAGCATTCCATATATGGTCTAAGGAGCCATTCACATGCCACATCTTTTGCATACTCAAATATTTTTTTAAATGTAGGCGTGCGACAAGTGTGCTTACAATAGAGAACGATGGCATTGCAGCGCTCATGCATTGTGACACTAGTTTTTTCCAGGCTTGTCTACGCCAGAGCGAGATTAAAAAATCTCAGCTTTTCAGAATGCTGCAAGCACACTGCAGGTCATGTGACAAGAACCAACCAATCAGCTTCACCTTTTCCGTAACAACATTGAAAGCTCAGCCAAGGTGGAGGAACAGCTGATCATTGCTGTACAGGGTGGGTTTTTTCTCTTCCCCGTAAACGACTCTAGTAGCTTCGTGCTGGAAATCTATTTATCCTTTGCTGAAACTTCCTCGTCGTCAGAGAGACCGTTTTGGAAAGGTGAAAGCAGCACAGCCGGCGTTTTCCACACGTTTTTAGACGCAGAAATGTGATATGAAGATAAAGTAACTTTTATCTTTAGCAACACTGAAAGTGAATAGCAAGCACAACAATGCCAGTACAACCATAGAAATATATGGGTATAATATGCGTCACATGGCTAAATATGCGTCATCGTTTTCAAATGTATCTTCTTTAGAGAGATCCTTTAAAAAGATACATTTTCACTTGACAAAAATGGCGTCTCAGTTTGGACAAAAGGCCAAAACATAATTTTTTCTAAAATAAATGTATCCAGAATAACGTGGATGCCACACTCACCATAGTCCCTAAAATTGGGGGTCCAGTCCTGCTCCTGGAGGGCCACTTTCCAGCAGTCTAGCACTAATTCTGCCTTCATGTGCTATCTGAGTTATCGCATCTATGACTTACCTAGTGAAAAAAACACTGGACACTGGACATGAACAAGTCATACTTACCACTGGAAAGTGCAGGGATAGTTTTGATACCAGAGTTCCCGAGTTGGGCAGGCCATAAACTTTAAACATGGCGGTGGGGAGAATGATTGATGCTGACTTTTTATATTTTTATTATTATTTATTTATATATTCACCTTGTCTTATCATTAAAGTAGTGCACATGTATGAACAATCATTTGAAGCATGTTGTATGTTTTATACAAATAGCCTGTGTTAGACCAAAATTCAAAAATCGTAAGCAAGCTATCTAGATGTTTATATGGTTGTCAATGAATGGGATGCTAAATATCATTTTGCCTTTAATAAGATATTCCCAATGACTGGGCAAGAATAAACCTGGTGTCAACATGATTCCTGTTCTTTCCGAAAATGAAGCACTTGAATGCAACAAGCTCGTAATCACGACTTTAGAAGTGGGAGGTAGGAAATGTCCCACATTATTCTGGATAAATCCCATAGATCACTAGAAACTTCCAGGCAGGTGTGTTGAAGCTAAAGGAAGGAGGCCCTGCAGGAGCACATAAACCACATACCTCTTAGTACTGTCATGTTGACAGTGTGTTCATCCACTACTCTTAGGTATATACAGGCAGCTGGGGTGACCTGGACGGCATTATCAAGTGTCAGCTAAATGACGTCCTGCACTATGAGCTGGGAGAGGAACTGGAGCCGAAGAAGGAGATTGCGCTCTTTGACAAACCTACCAGAGGAACCTCTGTAGAGAAGTTCAAAGAGATGGTTGCCAGTCATTTGAAGGTTTGGATACTTTTTTTAATTGTTCACTGACTGCTGCATTGTTTGAACATTCAATACTTTAAAGGAAAGCCACAGTCAGGTTGAAGTTACTTAATGCAACTTTCATTTAAAGTCGTAATGTAATGGACATAGCTACAGATCTTTTCTTTCTTATTGTGACCAAGCGGCAACCTCCCGCGAGCCAATATGTAAGTGACTTAAACTGCAGATCATCGACTGGCCACTAGGCTCCAGGAGGGAGCAGAATCTCATTGAGGCCCATGTTAAAATGCCCAACTTTACAGCAGAAAAAAACATGTTTACAGCCTGGTACAAATTCTAGTTTTGGTCTAAATGGCTAATTTTGCCCTTCATGACAACTGTGAGAGGGTGAATTTTTTTTATAACTCATTCGTTTACATTATAAAGCCTTAAAGTTCTGCATAATTAAGGGCGTGGCCACTTTGAGTGGCAGGTGGGTAGCCATTTATCTGCTGTCTGTTAGTCAGAAACGTCACTTCAGCTCCGCCCATGTTCCGCCTCTTTGCCCATGTTCTGTTATCCGGGAGTGACGCGCAGTTGCTAAGATGGCAACGGCCAGCTCGTCCCTACTTTACGCTTCAAAACTGCTCTTAAAGCTACACTGTGTAACTTTTTTTGTTTATTCTTAGCTAAAAACACTTAGTTCTTTCAAAAATATATGTGCTCATTAATGTATATTTACTTCTTTCAAGTAATAAAGTATTCTCGTAAGTGTATAATATGCCATTGAAAATACATACGAGTGAGGGGTTCAATGCGCTGCCGCCATGTTGCCCTCCATCTTGAAAGTACATTAGCCAAAGAGGGACATACCCAGAATTCAAGCTTCATTTTCCCGCTTTAACACTTGATGGCACCGTGTCGAATGTGAAGAGGGGGATTGCTTGAGACTGATATAGCCTACAATGTAAACTTTGCCTTACGCTAGTGATGTCGCATAACAATATACAGAAAAACGATAGCACCGATAAAAGTTACTTTACTAAGATTAGCTTGCATTCGTCTGGGAACCTGATCGCTGATGTTAGCAATGAAATGGTAAAAAATAACGAAAAGGTAAAACTATTATTCATTTTACATAGATGTCATAACCTACATGTTAACTGACAAATTAAATAACTGCAAATTATAATAGTTTTCTAAAGTAATCTCATCACTTGATCGAACTGGAAGCCATATTAATCTTGGACTAAATCAGCCACCGTAGGAGTTAAAACGAAATCGGAATTGAGAGGAACAGAAACTAATATTCACTGGATGGTCATATACCTTTTCACCGCTAGATGGGGGAAAATATCACACAGTGTAGCTTTAAGAATCCTATGGGTGACATCACGGACAGTACATCCATATTTTTTTACAGTCTATGATTGTGACATTCATCCGAGAGAATTGGATTATCAACAAAAAAACATGGGGCAAGGACTTGGTTCTATTCATTGTCTGTTGTTTTTATGAAAGCAGATCTGAATGCGAGCTTGCAGTCGATTGTAAGAGGTGCAGTTAAAGTGGACTAAATGATTGGAGATGCCTGACATTCATCATTAGAGAGAAGTCTGTAATTTCACCAGATCAAGTTATGACAATTTGGCCGCTTCTCAATATGCGTTCCTGTCTGAACTTGAACGTCATCAGTCGCTGCCCAAGTACTGTTCCAATTCAAAGTTCACATCTAGCCAAGTACAGTTCACATCCCCGGATGTGTCCTTGATCCGCCCCTGTTATCGAGGATGCATCAAGGGTGACTTGTGTGGACTTCAGACATACCGGTATCCCAGAATGCATTTTGCACCAACAAGCAAGCAAGCGTCAATAGTGGATGAGAAACCACTGATCATGAAATCTAGTTTTAAGACTTTTTCAGGCAAGAATGTAGTTGTTTAAAGCTCAAATCTGTGGTTTATTTATAAAGAGAGGAACATTTATACATTTATAAAAATTTGGAAATTTTATCTGCCGTTTTCGGAGTTGAGATCCAGTCGATCATCGGCGCTCAGCACACGTAAACCCCGTCGAGAGCAGCATTTCCTCGGCTAGTGATTCTGATGTTTGCCGCTGGCTCTGATGTCCCTGTAGTGGTTAAACATGAGACATGATTTGTCTTGTGTATATCTAATGGCCGATCTTTGGTCTCATGAATCTATAATTTGTTCCCTTACAAATCGTTTTGACTAAGGGCAAAGTGAAGTTTCATAACTCTGTTTTTAGGCTATTTAACATTACTTTCTCCTTCCGTCCAAGGGAGTTCGTTCTCCCAAAATCGAACTTAGCAAGTCTGAAGTACCAAAGGACACAAGTCAGAAGTTCACATACTTGGTATTGAGAAACGCCCTTTGGTTACAAATACTATTAAAATATGAAATGTGCATGGATTAATTGTTCACAAAAAGATAAGTCGACACAGAACAACCCAATTCACGCAGTTGATGTACCTAGATGCACACCAAAAGCGCTAGTGTGAAAACACCCTTGAAGGCTTGGGCATTTATTTTTTCACTGCAATCGGTTGACATCAATTAAAGGTTCTGTAGGAAATCATAAAATCTGTCAAATTCCTTATTTTGTTCCTACAGGCAAAAGTTGGAGAGCAAGTCAACCTCTCCAGTTTGGTAAGCCTGATTCTTTCAGTGGCGGACAGCAATAAAGATGGCCACATCTCTCTCCCCGAGGCCAAGTCTGCTTGGGCTTTGCTGCAGCTCAACGAGGTCCTACTGGCAGTGGTGCTCCAAGACCGAGAGCACACACCTAGATTGTTGGGCTTCTGCGGGGACCTGTACGTGGTGGAGCGGGTGCCTCACGCTCCGCTCTATGGCATCAGTCTGCCGTGGCCCATGGAAGTATGTATTCCTACAGGCATGCGGCGAAGCATGGACCAGTGGTTCACACCTTCCTGGCCCCGCAAGGCCAAAATCTTTATCGGATTGCTGGAACTTATAGAAGACATCTTCCATGGCACCTTTGGGAGCTTTTTAATGTGCGACATGAGAGCCAGTACTTTCGGTTATACCGATCGTCACGACCTCAGGCTGGTGGATGGGCGCCGTGTAGTTGCAGAGGAGGCCTTCAAACAGGCCATGATCCTCCAGCGTTGCGAGGACGACGAGGACTGCGTGTACGGCGTGGACTGTAGGACTTCGTGCGACCGCGCAGAACACCGGTGCATGGCCGAGGTGGCTCAGCCCAACCTGGCCAGGGCCTGCGGATCAATGAAGGATTACCTCCTACGAGGAGTTCCGTACCATATACAAGAAGAGCTGGAGAAGCAGCTGTACGCCTGCATGGCTCTCAAAGGTTCAGCCGAGCAGATGGAAATGGAGCACTCACTCATTCTCAACAACCTCAAGACCCTGCTGTGGAAACAGATCTCGCACACCAATGACTCCTGAAGAAAAAAGATGCGCTGGTGACTACATTCAGATTCTTGAATGTCTTCTGAAGCACTTCAGGCCATTGCGAATCTGGCTGGAGATTAAAATGCTGGTGGGGAAGTGGCTGGGAAAAACTGCTGATGGCAATATTCAGTGCTGCTTTGATACTAAAGTTCTCTTTAGAAGAAGGTAGAATTAAATCTGAGGACTTTTTGCTCAGGCTCAACTTTAGTGTAAAGTTCATGTCTGTCTCGTGTTCATGTCTTCATGCTTTGTCATACACGATTGATCAGTGATCATGTTAATTTTACAATTCCTTCCTGTTATGAAGGAGCAAATGACGCTAACTTTGCATCCATTGTTGGATGTTAACATAGAAAATTATGGAATGCACTCGCCACCGACTGTGGTTGTGTGTCTCGTATTGTAATGTTTGTCACATAAGCACAGCAAAAAGAGCCATTTTGAAATGGACATATTAGTCCAATGCCTTGATATGCATGTTGCCAGTGAGTGCATTTTTTTTTTCTTTCTTTAGTTTGATGCTTGTGTGTGAAAATGCCTCATTCCTTGTACTTGTACAATTCATGGAAATGGCCAGACTGCATCACACACACACCTATGTCCTGAAGATAACACTTTACAAACTAGAAGGTTCGATTTGATAACATTAGTAGGTAACATGAACTAACAATGAACATTATTCTTTAAGCATTTATTAATCCAAGTTAATGTTGTTATAAATATACTAACACATTTCAAGTTCTATAAATTAACAATAATACGTTACAAATTACGATAAATAGTATTTATAAATTAACATTAACCTAGATTAATAAATGCAGTACATTTAGTTTGTGATGCATAATGTTAATGAATTTAATCTTATTGTAAAGTGTTAGCTATCCGATGTTTACAGGAATGTTTCGTGAATCATGCTGATGGAAGCCTCTCAACTATGAAAGTTCACAGCATTCATCATATTTCTAATCATTTTAGTTTGTTGAGTTCCAAATTTATACTCCTAAGGCATGTCTAGTAAAACCATCTTGATATGGTAAAAATGAGATCCTAATCTAAAACAAAATGTCTATCAGAGTCATGATTCATGGTGTACTAATGAAGAGACAAAAAGGTGCTTCATGTTTTTTCATAAACCATTTTTCAATGGGATGTTTCAGATTGTACATTGTGTATTCATAAATCACACTGCTGCTGACTGAGTTAAATTGAGATTTTTTATAAGATTTGATTGCATGACTTTGCACATTAAAAGTGTTTCAAAAAAATCTCCTGAATCAATCTTCACTGTCTCGTGTTCTAGTGTACCAAAGACCACAAACACACTGTTCTTTCCAAATGATTTATTTGGAAAAGGTGCACACTTTCTTTGGAGCAGTTGACAGTTCATCTCTTCAGTCCTCTTCAGCAGCCTCCTGAGCCCGGAGGAAGCTGGCCTTTTTCTGGGCCACACGATCCTTCCTCTGGGCCAAAGTGAGCTTGGCACGGTTCCACCTACAACACAATATCCATCAGTGATGAAAACAACTCATCTGCTAAAGACAGGAAAATATAAACAATCTGACATACAACTCTTGTTCCAAGTAGCAACTACAGTATATTAAGCATCACAAATGAGATCTTATGGCAAGACTCAAAACTCAACCCTTCATCTGAGTCAACAGCACAAACATTTATTTTTATAGCAACATGTCAAGCTGCAATGAACATTTATACAGGTATTGATGAACAATGATGTCAATACTGTCCAACTGTATGACAATACCAATCCTAAGAGCAGCCTTAAAGGGTCATGAAACCCCTCTTTCAGCTCAAATCCACCTCGTAATCTTTTTGAAAAATGCTACTTAAATGGGCGTGGATGCCCGTGAGAAGAGGGAGGGGTGGGTGTGGTAGAGCGAGGCAGGGGAGAAAGAGAGGGCGAGCAACTGTCATCTGTCAGTGCAGTGGCCCATGCCAAATCTCAACAAAAATATGGGGTTAAACGTAACGAAATGCAAAATTAAAGTCCAATATAATACACTGACAACCGTCTGTTTGACCTTTAAAAGTAACCAAATCCCTTGCTACATATATTAGATTAATCGGAATTGTTTAAAATATAGAAATGCACATATACATTTATTATTGTCATTATAAATATATAATAATGTTTGTATATATACACAGTATAAATGCATATTTTTAAAAATAAAAAAATTATGGAAAAAAACCAACCGTTTCGTACATATAGCAGAGATCTAACTTACGCGTCCCCTTAACACCCATAGTAAAGATGGACAGCGACAGTGAAGTTTACAGTGATAGCAGTACACAGGGCTCTGCTGAGGTGGAGGACTTTTTTTGGAGACTAGCCCTGGCAGCATCGCGGGAAAGCCATGCAACACACCCGAACATTTACACCAGGGAAACAAACACTTACGACCCATGATCATAAACTCCTCTCATCTACTCCGTGAACACGCAGACTGTCACTTCTGTCATTGGAAAGAACCACGTGCTGTCATGAATAATTAAGAGACGGTGTCTTCTCATAGGATAAGAAAACTCAGTCTCATTAATAATAATGAGACAACGATGCGCCACGTAGCACTATAGTCCGCTGCCACAAGCTGTGACGTGGACGCAATGTAGTTTTTAAACCCGAAGACGAAAATAGGGTGAAAAACATAAAAATTTACCCGCTTCACCTTTTAATTAAATCTAACAGATGCTAACATTATGTTCAATGATGTTCAACACACATACCTCTGTTAAAATCTCAAAAAATTGCTGTAGGGTTTCATGACCCTTTAAGAAAAAACCTGAAGAAATAATAAAGCGTGTGAACGCACCTCTTCTTCTTGACCTCTTTCTTGGGCTTCTTCTCATGAACCGGGTTCTCGCGGATGGAAGCATGAGCCTTTTTGTACATCTCTTCAACCTGCAGGAACCAGATAATCACATAATGAGACGGGTGGAGGTAAAGCACAGGATTTACAATAAATATTTTCAAATAAAGAAATGTCATAAGGAATGACGTTGAGCAACCAGCATCCTGTCACAAATAGTGTTCATCTACACTATCTCTTCAACATAATGACACTTTTCTGTAAACCATCTTAAAATGCTTATCAATCTGTGCCCTCACACTCATCATAATCTGAGTACTTCATTAAAAAGTAAACCTGACCCAACAAAATGTTTATGTTCTGTGACAAATGCTTAAAGGAGATGACTCCAACTGTGTCCATTCAAATCCAAAAGCAAACAAAAGTTAGCGGGGAAGTGATGCAGCAAAGTTCTTTCTTACAGAATCAGGTGTGACGCCGTTCTTAATGAAGCGGGAGAACTGCTTCTTGTACTGGTCCTCGTCCTCCTCCATCAGAAAGCTCATGTACTCTGATACGTTCTGGCCCATGATGTGCTTCCTGTGAACCTCCGCGTTAAACTCCTTACTTTCAGTGTCGTAGCCCGGGAACCGTTTAGTGCTGAGAAAAAGTTACAATGTCAATATTCCCATCAATAATTATGGGACATGCAACTTCACAGCATACTTCACAAAATTGGATGCAACTTGTGACATCACTTCAAGCAAAGCCAATGATTACACACTAAAAAAGCTCAAAAATGCACACCAAGTGAGCTGCCTGCACAGAATGCCTGATTTAGGATTTTTTTTTGAAGATTTGATGATTTAGATGAAACAGTGGTCAACCGATATATCAGCCAATATTTAAAACACAAGCTCCCACTTTTTTTTTTTTAAATTGATAAAAGTACATGAAAAAGTATTATAGCATTTGCCTCTTTATTATTAGTAGCAAAGTCAAAAACCACAATGTTTTATATACTGTTAGCATTCAGCAAATAAGCATTTACATCATGTAAACAAAACATGAACAAAACTTTCAGTGCAAAGATTACTGTGTATACTGTTGATGATATCGACAAATGATAGTTTTCATGTAGTGTCACACCCTTACAGGAAAGCCCTCCTGGAGAGCAAAATAAGACGTTGCTCCATCCGTCATTTTTAACAGGTTTGTACTTATGTTGTAAGACCGTAATATTAAAATATCAAATTAGTATACATCTTATGTATAAAGCACACTATACAGGCGAGCAGATGAACCCTGAATATGAATGCAACACAGTTTTCCGTTAAGCATTTTTCTATAGAACACCATTATAAAGACAACGCGCAACTATTTAGCTACCTTACATTAAGGCACTTTTAGTGATTTTCACGTTTTAAATTGTCCTTCTGTTTTAGTGATTGAAATAATGCAGTAGGAGCTGTATATGGATTACGTGCGCATAAAACGTGCATTTTTTTGCACTTTTTTTAAGATGACTTTTTTCAAGCCTGTGCTGCAGTTCAATGTGTTTTGCCCTCCAGGTCTCTGCGCCAGTCACATGACTACAAACTATGAATTAGCATGATAAATATAAAATCTTTATTTCTTTCAAGTTTAAAGGCAGATTTTTGCTCCTCGAGTAAAAGTTGTAGAAACCAGACAGTTAATCATGGATTTGTCTAGTCGACTGGTTGATTTAGCCGATTAATCGGCACGATACCTATTGCGGGAACATACCAATCGTTTTTCCGGGTTGCGTCTGTTGCTGGAAGGGCTGAGTAGTGTCCACTGTCATTATACAGTACGAGAGCAGCGTCGAGAAGCGAAATAAAGACTAATTACTGTTATTAATTAGTATCAGCACATTAAGGTATTTTTGTTTGTTACCACAGCAACCACTTGCTTGTCCTGGTTTGAACACGCTTCTTGTGTATGAAAAGTATCTTTACACAAGACGAGCAGGAAAAAAATCCCAAGAAAAGCTTGAGGTGTACTGACAACTACATTATTTGGCCATATTTTCTTCGTTAGTATGTTGATATAGCAACTGTTCATTCATAATGTTTCTCCTTTAATCCGATATAACATTTCAGATCATATTGCCCCTCATAACCGATAGTATATCACACCTGTAAGCAAGCTTAATTGTGATAATTGTTTGACATGACATCGGAAAAAACGCTAGTCACGCACATCCCTTCTAGATACAATAAGTATCTAATTTCAATGCTACGGCCTTTGAATAGATACAGCATGACAGTTTGGATTTATATGAAACGGTAACATCTGTAAAACTTGTAACAACCTCATTTTGTAGGGTAAAATGTGGTCTTCCATAGCATTTAGATGACGTTTAAACCACACACTGCACCTCACTACCCCGGTAAAAAGTAACTATATTGTTTCTATGGCATTTGTTATGAAAAACAGTAGCCTAAAGACATTAAGTAAAATACAAATGCACAAATGCTACAGCATAATAACAAAAAATACTGTAATTATTAGGGATGTCCCTATCAAGTTTTTGTGTCCCTGATCCGAGTCATTGAATATTGAGATACAGAGTGCTGATCTGATACTTGTATTTTCCTAGTGATTTGTGCAGACTTCTGGAACATTAAAGTGATTAAAATCAATCCAAAGTATGCAGGGATGTGCAGAGAGTTCCTCAGGGACTGTAATGTAAAGGGGGGCATCTTTTATGGGTGTCGCAATATACCAGTATTGACGTCAACAGTGATATTTAAAAAATGAAGAATCGTTATCTTCTTATGTCATGTATGACTTTCTTCTTTCTGATGAACACATGGATATTTATTAATATAACTGTGTTCATCAGAAAGAAGAAAGTCATATACACCTAGATCGCTTGAGGGTGAGTAAATCATGGGGTCATTTTTCATTTTAAAGTGAACTTTTCCTTTAATTAGGGGTGTCAAATATACCGGTATTGACAATAACCGTAATATTTCAAATCAATTGTATACATATGATATGACAATCCAGTGCCAGTATCTTGTACCTTAACACTGTTTGCCACCTGTCATAAAACACACGCAGAGACAGCTCACAGCTACTAATGCCGCATAAAAGTATGTCGTTAGATATAACAGAGTGGACGTGTGGACATTTGCAAGGGGAAATCTGTTTACAATTCTCAATTGTGTGAATTTCTGTTGAAATTAGTCCACAAAAATTTGTGGTAAATGGTAAACCTGACCACATTAAGGCCGTCCATCCAGACAATACTTTATTTTTATGGAGAATATTTAATGTTTTCATAAAGACTTCTTAAAAGCACCCATGCATCCGAAAAAGCTGAATCATTGTCCATAAGCTTTGCAAAAACAAAAAGCCTGCATGCACTGACCTGTGAGGAATAGACAGTCCTCCGTCCACTGCTCCTTTGAGAGCTCCAAACACCTTATTCCCTGTGCTGGTTCTGGCGAGTCCAGCGTCCAGGTAGCATGTAAATGCCCCTGGCTGTCCATCAATGCTTTCCACATTAAACTCGTCACCAGTCACCTCAACCTGGCCTTCGTAGACCTTATCCAGACCAAACTTATTCAGCAGCTGTAAGTAGAAAACAAATCTGAGTAAGATCATTCTCTGAGATTTGAACAATACTAGACCTTCATGAATAATATAGACATTTACCCTGCGTGCACACAGCAAACCCGTGCAGTAGGCGGCGGCGTAGTTTGTCAGTCCAACAGTAATGCCATACTTTGGCAACTCGTGAGAGTAAGCAGCGCAGACGATCGCGTCGCCTTCAATTTTGGCATATGCGATCTGACAGAGAGAAAGACACAAGATCATCCTGAAACACTCACCAACCCCAATTGTAATTGACAATATTTCAAAAACGAAGGCAAAGAGGACATGGTGGTAGCTAATACCTGGCAAACAATATCCCTGTTGGAGAGTCGAACGATCATCCTGTACTTCGGTGTGTTGTACTTGTTCTTGTCTTGGATGACAAGGCGTTTGCGGGCAAAGTAGTCAGTTTTTCCCTCTGAAATGAACAATTATGTTAGACAACTGTAGAAAATGTATCCAAGCTGATTTTAGGGGCCATTCACACAGAATGCGTTTCTATTCCACTGCGCTAAAAAAACGCGGTAAGCGCGCTAGACGGACGTATTATATGACATGGCTGGTTAAAAGAATTTCAACTTTTAAAAAACATTTTAACAGTTTTTTCCTCAAAACGCCTTTCAATGCAAAAACGCGTTCTGTGCGAAACCGGCCTTTAGAGGAGTTTTAGTGGTCAACTGATATAATCATCGAGGACAAACTTTTAAGAGCAGTAAGCGATTTTTCATAAGCGCTGTTGGAAAGTTGGTCAGATCGAGCACCACAATAAACTTGTAGTCAATCAGCACCACCGAAGCAATATTCTCACCAGTGTTCAGTCAGCTTAGACATATTTATGACATTTTAATCTTTATAAAGAGCATTTTTCCCCTAATCGTTTTAAATATACTGATCAAATTTTTGAATTTAAAATTAAAGCATATTTTAAATTAGAACAATAAGACACTATAGGGATGTTACCAGTCAAATTAAGTAATTTACACTGAAAAATTACAACTGCATTAAATAATGTTATAAAATTGTTTTAAATATATTTTTGAATTTACAAATAAGAAATATTGAAAAGAATAATACTTTTAAACACAAAACTAAACTGCCAGTAGGTGAAGGCAGGTCTTAATGAGTGAGTCATTGAGTTATTCATTCAAACGATTCCTTCAAACAGCTGGTTCGTTGGAATGAGGCAGTTGTTTATAAATGGGTCACTGACTGACCTATCCGTTCAAATTAGTTAATTACTTGTATATCGAGCTGTCATATGAAATCAGTATCACATTTTCAGTCGTGATGGTAATCAGCACTCTTGGTCGTGTGATGTTGCTTAACTGTATTGTATGTTACTATTTACAGTGGGTATGGAAAGTATTCAGACCCCCTTACATTTTTCACTCTGTTATATTGCATCCATTTGCTAAAATCATTTAAGTTCATTTTTTTCTTATTAATGTACACACAGCACTACGGAAGCACTGAACCGCAAAGTAAAAAATATATATATATATATTTCGACTTTAATCTCAAAATATCTTGACTTTAAACATTTTAAAGTCGAAATGTTTCGAGAATAAAGTCAAAATATTTTGAGAATAAAGTCAAAATCACAAACAGGAGTTCTCAAACTGTAGCGCCAAGCGAGGCTCAAGAAGAATGATTATTGGCCTAAACTGCTGTGATTGAGCATATCTTAAAATCCCACACTTTTTAGGATATGTTCACGTAAAAGATTTCTATGGGTCAATGTGGATAAATATAGATTTAAATTCAGAGACCAGATATGCGTGACCTGAAGAATTTGGATTATTATTTTCCAAAATCAGATGATCAGGTGAGCCTTATGTAGTGTAACTTCGACAGTTTAAAGCCGCAGGGCGCTCTCACGCAGAACGATAAAACGGTCTCGTAGTCGAAGTAATGATATGACATTCCAGTAAATGGAAAAAAATCATCCAGCTAAGTTGAATAAAAAGCAGAAACATTTTGACTGATGAAACATGAGGACAATTAACACACGATGTGATCATAAATGGTTTATGTGTATTTTTCAAATCATCTTGGGGTATTTCCATATTTATATGAATAATAGTGTGTTAATTGCCATTGCATCTCATCGAAGAAAGATCTGCATCTGCTCCATAGCAACATTTTCAGTTCCACTATTGGAACGGACCCTTCTAGGACACCCATCTCTATTCTTTACTGTCTCAATAAAATATGCTGCAATGACTTTCGGTCTTTATTGGTGAAATACACTTTCAACCACATCACATTTCGTGAGAATCCGAGCAGAGGCTGTAACTTTTAATCTTATCGTACAAGTCAACGTGCCTCATCAAGTTTGGACCAGGATTGTGTACATCCTCCGGCGGTCTTCGTGCTCGTCAGCAGTTCTTCACCAAAAAATATAACAACTTTATTCTCATAACGTTTATCTCGAAATTATATATATTTATATTTTTTTACAGATTTTTTTATTTTATTTTACTTTGCAGTTCAGGGCTTCCGTACAGCACCCCATATTAACAGAAATACACAGACTTGTTGACATTTTAGCAGATTTATTAAAAAAAGAAAAACTTAAATATCACATGGTCCTAAGTATTCAGACCCTTTGCTCAGTATTTAATAGAAGCACCCTTTTGATCTAATTAACAAAACAATAGTACGTGTATGATTAAATTAACTTTATGATACGTTTTCCTCCAGCGCCACCATCTGTAGAACTTGAGTGGCTTTCTAATGTTAGTCTGGAGCCCTGACGTTCATTGTGACAACTGGAAACATTCAGGTAAGGAAACACATACCTCGCCTCCTCCTGAACTTGACCTGGTATCTCTTGAAATACGCCTTGTTCTTAATCACCTTAACGAAGCCCTGCAACAAACAGCTTTATTTGTAAATTAAACTGTTGACACGAGTGACAGTAGACATTTGTAAAGAAATCATCCTAATAATCAATGACACTGTAGGCTACATCTGGTCATGATCAGGTGATGCATTGCGCCAAGTGACAGTAAACAGGACAACGCTAAACCGAATAAAAGAAAATATATTTAACCAGGGCAAACACACACAGAGACTATTCACGCGGGGGCAATGCTTATTTTTGCGTTTACGGTGTCAACATAATTATTTTAGAGTTTCGAGGGAAATGTGCCACTGAACGTTGACACGGCGACTGGACTGACCGATTGAATCTAATACCATCCCGTTACTTCAAGAGTTCATCTTTCATGGAAATCGATGTGGAATAGCTGGTGAGGGAATGTAACGAGTAGAACATTGTATTTTGGTGATTTACTGACCATTTTGTAATCGTTTGTTCTCCTTTAGGTTGGGAGACTGAAGTCTTCAGACTCCGATACTGCTCCCGCTGCACTGAGAAAAGGAAGTTCATGCTGCGCTGCGACCGGATAAACAAAACACGCGGAGACAAAAGTGTGTGCGCCCCTAGCGTCCTGGAGGAAACATGGCAGGACAGTCTTGTGCAAATGGGAAGGCAAAAAAGTTACATGTGATTTCAATGATTCGAACAAATTAACAAAGCGTTCCTAAAAGGATCAAATTAGAATCATTTAAGAATCAAATTAATACATTTAAAAATGAATCAGGTTCCCATTTTAATATGCTCAAGTGATATAGAGGGCTGCCCTTGTGAAAAAGAAGTGTTTAACTGTGTTGAATGTGGACTTGTATTGTGCATCATATCTTAAAAGTAAAAAAAACTGTACTTGCAGATCATATAATATAATATTAATGAAATAAAACGCTGCCTATGCATACTTAAATGGTGTCTTTAATGTCAAATTAACAGATTTACTTTAAAGGCATTATATGTAAGATTTTTTGATTAAAGCCTCTAGAGGTCACTTATTCAAAACTTATTCTAATATAAATATTATACATAAAGGAGTGTGTATATATAAGTCATGTTTTGAGATAAACATGAATGTATTTAAATACAATTTAAAATACATTTGATAGAAATCATGTTAGTTTATGTTTATAAAAACACAAATAGATTAATATAATATAATTAATATATTAATGGTATATGTATTAACATGCAATTAAGTGTTTAAAAACATTACATTCAGTTTGCATTTATATATTCTTTTAAAGTAGAATTTCCACAAGTGCTCTTTTTAAAACTATGCAAAAGTGCACTGTTTTTCACAAGGGTTTGTTCTTAACATGTTTTCGAAATGTAGAGGAAACCATAGTGCAAGCATACTTATTCTAATTATTCACGAGTTGCAAATTTGCAGTTAACATTATCAATAATTGACAATATCACAGTACACACAAATAATAAATATTATGAGGGGCTAAATAGCTAAACAGATTATACAAATAGACAATAACTCAAAAACATGCATTAGTTGATTCTTGTTTAGCTTTATCACAGTAAATGATAAACAAGAGTGTGTGAATAACAGTGGTGTGAAAAAAGATACGGGCTGCAAACAAACCATAACTACAATGTCACTTTATTGACTTCCTTAAAATAGGGTGGGGCTAAAAACATAGAAGTGTACCAACCTAGTGTTGACACAGCCCCGTTGAGCCAAAAATCTTCCTTTTTGATTCAGTAAATGATTTATGCTTATGCTGCATAAGTTTCACTGTCAAAGTTCACAGCACAGGACGAGATTAACAATGCAGTTGCTTCTCTTTGCAGTATAACCGGGTGTTACGTCCCCAAGTGAACGTTATGAGGCCCATTCCATACTTGTAGGCTAAAAAGTATGAGAAGTTGTAAGAGGAAGTTGTTCAGTGTCAGGTTAGTCCTGAGTCACAGGCAGAACTGTTATTTTGAGGAACTTTGATCAGTCTGTGCGGCTCTGCTATAAAGCAGCATGTGATTCTTTTGCTGTGTTTTTTTCCCTCTGCGGTATGGAAGAAACAGGTGTGACGGCCAGTGTCACTGGAATAAGTTTGACAGAAACCAGAGGAAAGAGTTTGTGGAGACATTTGCACCCTCAAATTACAGGAATCTCACGCACTGGTAAGAAATCCCAGTTTTCACAATTACGATGCCAGTGATCCTCATATACAGTAAATGCCATAAAATATGATGTCTAGATGTAAAACCTATGTATGAAAAACTGATGATTATATTCCATTAACTTAATGGATACACACACACATAATTTTTCCATAAGTGCATTTTTTGTATTCTGTGTTTTTGACTTTTTTTTTTTTTTTAGCTCAATTATTCAGAGGCCCTGCTTCGCTTTGAGTGTTACAGATGGACTCTTTGACCATCTCTGCACCATCTCTGTGTTCCTCACCAGGTCTCATCTCAGTCCGGATGAGATGAACTTACTAGCTAAACTGGAGGAACAGAACAGGTTACTTCTTCACACCCTCCCCACTGCTTCCTAGAAGCAACAACCTTAATTAAAAAGTTACACATTACATTAGTGAGACTGAGACTGTTCTGTTTCCACACTGGAATTATGCCAGTGGTTTAAGTTTAAAGAACACCATTTATTTATGTTATTACGCCATTATTATTTTATATTTATATTATATTATGTTTTTTATTGAAATTTAGCATCAAACATGATGTCTATCAAATGTATTTTAAATTGTATGTAAATATAATATATTCATGTTTATCATACATCTCAATAGTTACCAAAAGTATGATATTTATTTGTTTGTTCATGTATTTGTTTAATACATATTATTGACATTAAAAAACATTAGATTTCAAATACTCTGTATATATCATGTCATTACTTATCAAAAATATATATTTGTTTTTTATTGACATTCAGCATCAAACAAACATTTTACATATGATTATATATAAAATGTATATATAATATATTCATGTTTATCATTCATCTCAAAATTGTACTTATCAAAAGTGTTATTTGTTTCATTTATTTTTTTATTTTCATTCAGCATCAACACATAATTAGATGTATTTTTAATATACATAATACATTCATAATGTTTATCACACATCTTAGAATATTGGTTATCAAAAGAATGCTATTTACTTATTTGTTTGTTTAATACATTTTTTATTCACATTCAGCATCAAACAAACATTATCAGATATATTCAGGTTTATTATACAATCAGATCAGACATTTTTTAAATTATTACATTTTATTTTTTATATAAACATTTTTATAAATCATTTTACATATGCTTAAATGCTCCCATTATATATTTGTAGAGAATTAAGGGCTTTATTATGTAAAGGATTAAGTCATTACATTAAGTCATTACATCTCTACTAATGAATCACTCAGTTCTACAGTATTTGATGAATACACATCATCTTATCTGCACTCCTAAACAAAACTGTTTTTCTCATCAGGCTGCTAGAGACTGACAGTAAGTCGCTCTGCTCTGTAAATGGGGTCCAGCGAAGTCCCACCTCACTTAAAACCTTCTCTTTTGACGATGACATATGGGGTCATGTCATTAAAGAATGGGACGACTGGAGCAAGAGAAAAGTGGGACAGATCAAGGTAACCGACCGATCGATCTATCAGTTTCAAGTCATGATTTCAGTGGGTGTAGAATCATCAGAGAACAGTATGTCATTTGTCTGTCCACTTCAGGTGCTGATCAGGAGGGGTGTCCCCGCTCACCTGCGGCCCATGGTGTGGCAGCTGCTGTGTGATGCTCAGAATGTGGCCGTGCGGCAGCGCTACTCAGATCTGCTGAAGAGCTCTTGTCCATCTGAGAAGCTGATACAGAGAGACCTGTCACGTGTCCTCCCACAACACCAGCTCTTTCAAAAGCACCAGGACGCCACCTTCCAGGAGCCACTGCTTAATGTGCTGAAGGTTAGATGAATCTGATTATAGGCCTTTTATGCATTTTAGTAGCCTAGTATATAACACAATGTGGCTTTCATTACAGGCTTACTCAGTCTTAGACCGAGAGATCGGCTACTGCCAGGGAAGTGTGTTTATTGTTGGCCTGTTGCTCACACAGGTAAAGAATTGATTATTTTAAATTATAGTTATATTGAATTTAATGATTATAGTGACCAGTCTATAAATTGAGATGATCTTTTAGATGGCTGAGGAGGAGGCCTTCTGCGTGTTTGTGAGGCTGATGAAGGACTTCAGACTGAGGGAGCTCTATAGATCCAGTATGGTTGAGCTTGGCTGCTGCATTTACCAGTTTGACTCAATGATTCAGGTAAAAAAGTATAATTCTGCTCTTTTTAAAGGCACATGAATTATTTATAAAAATGTCCCTTCCAAAAACGTGAGCTGAGTAAGCTACATAAAGCCTGTTACAAATGATCTGCTGAAGTATCTTTCCGTTTCCTGATGAATTTAAGATTTCTGAGAATTGCACATGTGACAAGAATATGACAAGTCGTAAATGTCCAGATTTGGTGTTAGGGATAGTGGGGTGAGCTGTGTCACTTTTTACCAATGCTGTCCTCTAAGCAATGAGAATTAGTTAAATATAAAAATTAACTGAAACAAACAATTTCATAAGTAAATAAATTCACATTGTTTTATACATCCAAAATTTGCCAAAATACAGTAGCCTATACACTGTAAAAAAAATATTTTAAAAGTTACCTGGTTGCCTTAAAATTTTGAGTTCTTTGAAATTAAAATTGAGTTAATACAATGAATAATCACCCTTTATTCAAATATTATTAAAAGATTTTGTAAACATACTGTGTAATTGTGTGTTTTATTTGTTATAATGCAGTGAAACATGCCAAATTGTGCTATTTTCATGATTTATCACAACATTTTTTAATCACATTTCAGATACAATAATATTTTGAGTTTCTATTTATTAAACCAATTTCCTTTATTGTATTAACTCAAATTTTTAATTTAAATGAACTCAGTGTATGCATAATTAAAAGTTTGAGGTCATTAAGATTTTTTTTAGTAAGAAGTCTTTTATACGGACCTATTTATTTAATACAAAAATACAGTAAAACAGTAATATTGTGAAATTTAAAATAACTTCTATGTGAGTATATTTTAAAATGTAATATATTCCTGTGATTCAAAGCTGAATTCTCAGCATCATTACTCCAGTCTTCAGTATTTCATGATCCTTCAGAAATCATTCTGATATGATTTGATGCTCAAGAAACATTTATTATTATTATAACTATTGCTGCTTAATATTTTTGTGGAAACCATGATCTTTTCAGGATTGAATAGGAAGCAGAAATGAACAGCATTTGTTTTAACATTATAAATGTCCTGTAATGAATGCATCCTTAGTGAATAAAAACAAAAAACTTACTGACCCCGAACTTTTGAACTGTAGTGTATAATGAAATAAATTCCTTGCATAAAACTAATTTTACCTCCCATGGAGAAAATATTTTACAAAATGAAAATAACAGGGTTTTTATCATAAAAGTGCTTATAGCAATATATGGACACCTGACAAAGACTGCACAGCTTTTTTTTTTTTAAAAAGGGTGCGACACATCTTACCCCACTCTCCCCTATACAGATAGTGGTCGTCTGTTTTCTGAAGATATCTCTCTCTGATAGGAGCAGCTTCCTGAGCTTCATTCCCACTTCCAGGCTCAGGGTTTTCACACCTCCATGTTCTCCTCATCCTGGTTTCTCAACATCCTCCTCTCATCTCTACCTGTCACAGCGGCCATGAGAACTTTTGATATCTTCATGTGTGAGGTATATTCAATCACGTAACCACATCCCATCATAACCCATCACTTCACACTGAATTTCATATCTATAGGAAATGGATAAGCTAAGAATTTTAGATGAGCTATAAGTATTTTATAATCATTTATATACTATTATAGTATTTGTTAACATTCCAATCACTTTTATTTTTCTTTTCTTTTTTTACATTTTAGTAGTTTTGTTAAGTGGTTTTGTCATTTTTATTTTTCTATTTAACTTTATTTTTATTTCAGTAAATTTAGAACTTTAATTTAAACATATTTATTTACATTAATATGTAGGCCTTTTTCATCTAATATTTAAATTTTATTCTAACTTTATTTAAATTGCCTAAAAAGATTTGTGGTAGTTTTATTTTTAGTTAACAATAACATATGCAGTTAAATGGACAATATCAGTGATTATATACACGCATGTGTTTGTAGGGTTTGGAGATTGTCTTCCGGGTCGGTTTGGCTGTGCTTCACATGAAGCAGACAGAACTCATCAAGCTTGATATAGAGGGAATGATGAACGTAATGGTGCCCTCCAAAGAAACACTGCTCTGAAATTCTGCCTCTTTGAATTTCTTGGTGTAATTGTATTGTTTTCAGTGCTTGCAGAATCTTGAATCATGGGAATCAGATCCTGATGAGATGATTGAAGCAGCATATCAAATTAAATACAATCCCAGCAGAATGAAACAGTAAGCTCTTCCTTCGTTTTTCTTCCCTCATTTTCCTTGTTCTTAGCCCATTATCTGGTGTATTTCACTAATTTTAGGCTGAGAAAAGAGTATGCATCCATCAAGACTAAAGAGCTGGAGGAGCAGGAGGAACTAAATGTCAGTGCTCCCTTCACATAATATTTCTCAACCGTACAAACAATTCAGTCTTTATTTTATGAATTGATGCCCAAGCCATTTTCATGCCTTGTCTTAAGGAACTTTCCTCAGAGAACAAACATTTAAAGCAGAGACTTGACATTCTGGAGAAGGTGAGTCTATTGCAGTGCCTTTATGTTAACGTTACGTAAATGCATTCTTTCTAAAGATATGTTTGTGTTCTTCCAGAGGTGCTCTGAGAAACTGGTGTCGCAGATGAAGAAAGAGCTGGAGAAATCTCTGCTAAACGCAGCCAGGTCACAAAACGCTTTAAAGGAGATGCAGGCGAACATCTTGCAGATAGAAGAGGTCAAAGTCAAGTCAAATCTTTCATGCAAACCCCCATTTTCCATTAATTAACATGAAGCATTAAGCACAGTTATAGAGTGCTGCAGAGATGAAATCATTTTGAAGGCCAACCCGAAGTTAATCTGTTCGGCATTATGATGTTTAATGTCCCAGATAACCTCTGTCCCATTTCAGGACAAAATAAAAGCTTTAACAATCTTACTGATGTATTTTTATATCATAGAATAAAACATGAAAATATCCTGGGCTTGTGTTCACCACAGACATTGGGCCCTATTTTAACTATCTGAGTGCATGGTCTGAAGCGCATGGTGCAGGTTCACTTGGGGCATGTCCGAATAAGTAAAAACGGTTGTCACCCCAGGCGCATGGTCCAAAAGGATTGTACCTAGTCTCTTAATGAGTCATGGGTGTGTTTTGGGCGTAACGTGCAAAAAACTAGTCAGAGTACTATCTCCCATTCCCTTTAAAAGTTGCACTTGCACCATGGCGGATTCGCTATTTACATGGTGGAATTTACGAGCGGAAAGACTGAATGCTTCTCCAGAGAGGAATCCTTTTATTTTTAATATATTGTGGCCCTGTGTGTAATAAGCAGAGTGTACGCGCGATGTGCACCTGCTTATATGGGCATATTACTAATGCTCCCTTTAAATAACACAAAAAATACTGCTCCATTGACTTTAGACCAGGTTTTTGTTGGTCAATGGCGCAGTTGTTTTCAGTTACCTCAAAATAGCAGCACGCCAAAAATGCGCCTGAACACACCTCGTTTTCAGACCAGCACGCCCATGGGCGAGAGTTCATTTGCTATTTAAACAAAGTGGCACCTTATCTCAGCCATTTTACCAAAAAAAAACATGCACAAAACTCACTGACTTCAGGACGATTGAAAAGTAAGTCCTAAAATCACGCATAGCTTTAGTTCTGGCAAGTCACGTTAGACAAGCTGACTGTCAGCTGATCATTTCTACCTTTAGGAATACGATGTCTATCACAGCATACATATATAAGCTCCTTCAGTATTATCAGCAGCTATTGCGTTTCTCCAGAGCTAATTACCCTCCTCCATCCCTAGCTCCCCTCTCTTCAGTCAGGATTTGGCATTCTGAATCAGTGATTCCCCATGAATCAGACTAAATTCCCAAATTATGTTGTACATTAAATATTGACATTAATGATATCTGCAATACATTATGTTGGTTCTGTTCTGTTGACCCTAAGGGGGGTTATCGCTGCTCTCCCTGTTCTTATGGATGTGCAGGGAGTTCTTGCCCAGAACAGAACCATAGCGCCAATCCAAACTATATGATAATTGTCAATCATCTTTGACGATAGTGGTCCTGACAGAAATGTTTGTCACTGGGTTTTGGCCAACAAAAATGCATCCCTGCAGCACTCTATTCATAGGTTTAGTGAGCTAAAGAATATTACATGCTGATGTTTATAACCCTACGTTATGAGGACAAAATGTCCCCACAAAGATGGCAATATCTGAAATAATTGTCCGTGTGGGGACTTTTTAGGTCCCATGAGGAAAACAGCTTATAAATCATACTAAATTATGTTTTTTTGAAAATGTAAAAATGCAGAAAATTTAGGTAGGTTTAGGGGTAGAGTTAGGGTTAGTTGATAGAATATACAGTTTGTAGTATACAATTCATTATGTCTATGGAAAGTCCCCATAAAACATGAAATTACAACGTGTGTGTGTCTGTGTGTTGTAGAGCAGCACTGTGCCTCATGAGGACAGTGTGATGTATTTGCAGATGGAGCTGATAAGCTGTAGATTGCGGGAAGCAGAGGCACTCACAGGGCTCAAAGAGCTGAAACAGCACATTAAAGAACTGGAAAAGAAATGGCAGGTAACTTTGGATAGGGATCGGGAAAAAAATCTGATATTCAGTGTTCAATATACCATAAGTAAGGTTCATCAGAATGTCACTGTGTCTCAGAGGCAGCAGGTGCATTGTGGAGGTCAGCAGAAGGTCAGTGCACAGAATGACCTGCAGGTGGAGTTGTTGAACACAAGACTGAAGGAAGCGCTCGCTCAGGCCGCGCTTAAAGAGAGCCGCCACAGACTGCTTCAGCTGCAGACAGAGGTTAAAACCCTCAGCTGATCATATCTTCTGCTTTACTTGATACACTGCGATATGAGGATCAAAAAAAGCAATGAAAACTTAGTACAGTTCAGGTCGCTTACTCCCGGAACTGGTGTCAAGTCAAATTACACTACTTTGACATAAAGTCAGCATAAAACAGAAATAGGCCTAGAGTTTTCCACCCTTTTTTGACGTACTTCTGATTGAAATGACTTGTAAAAATGTAGGGTGGGCTTGATTTTATCCATCGAGGATTGATTGGATGTTTGTGGTTTGCTAATGCTGTGATGTCGTCATGTGAGTGACAGGTGGTCCCGCCCTCACGCCAGTAAACATGTAATCAGAGAAGAGATGTCGCAGCAAGAGTGAGCGGAAGTATATAAAGTTAAATAAATAAGGGGAAGTGATTTTGATTAAAGATTTTTTTTTAATAATTATGTGTAAGCTATCTATTAATAAAAAATCTATCTAATAAATAAAAACATTTACAATAAAAATGCGTACTGTATCCCCACAACAAGGATACAATTTAAGTTAATCAATTATTGCGAGTATAATACAATTTTAATATACGACATAAAATATATAGTCGGCAGCTAGCCTATGGCACGAGTGTAGGTACTGGCACGCGCTACGCTGATGTCTATTCCCAAATGACGCGGTGTGCAATGTAGTCTACTAATACACTGTGCCCTCAACAGTGTAGTGTATGCATTTTATAAGGTTATTTTGTCATTCAAACCATTGAACAAACCATTCGTGCGAGCACTGGCCATCACGAGCCGCGGACAGCGACGCAGATCAATGCAGAAGCGCAGTGTGAATCACGCAATCCGTTTCGCTTCAGTCGTGCTGCGTGATAGAATGGATGACAGATCACAGTTTGTTCGTGTTGTCTTTATCTAGAGAAAAAAAAAGACTTTACCAGCCTATCAGTTTTTGAGATTTACAAACTTACCATAGGCCTACAGTCAGTGTCCTAAACATAATTACAAATCACAATGACTAGCCTAAAAACAACGAGGAAAAGTTCTTTAGAAATGTGGTTTTGTCATTTTGTATAGCCTGTTAGTATAAGATGGACCGCATTAAGGCACGTTTACAACTGTGAAATGTTCGTTATTTTATTTGAATAAAATTATGCATATCTCCTAAATGCATTAATGGCGGGGATGGGGGAATTAATTAATCAATCACAGTGATTAGGAAAGTTAAAAAATGGCACTACATGACAACAATTTTTATATTTTAAGTTATTTAAAACTTTTTATATCCTTACATCACTCATTTATTAGCATTTGAATACAGTAAACTGAATATGGTTAATCCAATGCATTTTAGCTGCATTTCAATAGTTAAGATTGTGACACACACACACAAACCACCAACAACAACATTTTAGTAACGTTCATTGTATGTTTGTTAATCTTATTCAAATGCATACACATTTATCAACTGGAGAACTGGAGTTGCATCATGATGCAACATCCTGAGATCTCAAAATGATTATTATCTCTGATTGGGAAACATTACAGAGTTGAAATGTCTAGAAATGTCTGCTTAAGACATGACTACAAAATCAGATTAAAATCTCTTACATTGTTCCTTAGTACTGCAAATCATTGCTAAACCATCTCCTCACATGGGGCTATTAAATGTGACTCGATTCAGTCCTCTAATTTGAACCGTTTTATTATATCACTACAGAACAAAATTCACAGTAACCAGCTAAAGCATACAGAAGCGCATGTGAACAGCCAGCGAGATCATCTACAGGAGCTGGCATCACAGAACCAAGATCTGTACAGCCAATTACAACAGAGCAGACAACAGTTTTCAGCCGTTCACAAGGTAACACCACACCTGACATCATCTGCTATTTGACAGTCTGGAGGTGTATAATTACAGTGTCATTTACCCTCGCTGACTTCCTTCAGGCTAAATTAATCCTGGACTGGAGCATCATTAAACTTCTCTCATTCTTCCCAGCTCTGTGTTCAAGGACTATTCCGGGTTCAGTACGAGTTAAGCTCAGTTGACGGGATTGAGGGGTGAGGCATAATGTTGATTACCACAAAAATTTCCAATAAATCCAAAAAATCTGGCTTACAGTGAGGCACTTACAATGGGGCCAATCCATAAAAATACAACCATAAAACATAAACAATATGTGTTAAAATGAGCCCGGAATAGTAGAGGAAATGATAGCACCTCACAACACACAAGCCTTTTCCATGAGCACTAATCACAGTCCACAAACAAACACAGTTCATATGTAAAGCTCAGATCAGCGACTGTTCCATTTATTCACCACACATGACTTAGTGCAAGATTGGCCTGTCTGTTGATCACCCAAACCAGTATTTTCTGCTTTTTCTAGAAGTAAAGCTACGATAACATCTTTCTCACTCTCCTGGTCGAGTCTTAAGATGCTGGCATAGTTCACACTCTCAGACCAGTCCTCCACATCACACTTGTCTATCAGCTCTTTTATGCAGAAGTGATTTTGCAAGAAAATGGCAACACTGTATCTAACTTTATAGTAATGTGAAACTAATGCTTGCTTGCTTGCATTAATGTCACACGCAAAGAGCTCTCTGCCGGATGGGCTAGTCTGGCGTGATGGTGGTAGACCAAAAGAATCAGATGAATTTTAATCTGATTTCAAAACATTGAATGTCACTTCACTGTTGACATTGTTGCTTTTGTCGCTACCTGGTTTCATCCTTTGCTGTGCTTCAGTGAAATTAAGGGCTGTTTACCTTTTCTCCAGCGAAAAGAAAAGCAGGACAAGAAGATGAGCATCATCGCAAATCTCCAAAAGCAGATTGCAGAGTTACAAACTCAAGTATGTCTGATCTTTTTCGTTTCATGGCATATCCGTTTCCCTTTTTGCACTTCAACAGGCCCAGCAGTGTAACTATCCACACTGTAAAATCGAATTAGAAAAAGCATGCAAACCGATTGCCTTAATAAAAAATAAAAAAAACAAGTAAAGTGAAATAAGAATAGTACTTTGTGCTGACAAATGCTTACTTAGCATAGTTCACTTACACAAGAGTTCTAGTAACTAGAAAAGAACAGTATTGAGTAATTGATCTTTTACTTTAGATTAACTCTTGACTTAGTATATAGCTACCATAGATGTTACCATTGTTGTGTTTTACAAACTGAAGGTCTGTATGTCAAGCATGGTCAACTGCAAGATATTGTCACAAATATACAGTAGAGGGATTATGTCAGCTCAAAAGTTCAAAAGTGTTCATGACGTAAGTGTTAGCAATACCATTTCTGTCTAAATCATATAATTATTCAGTCAGAAGCTATATGTCAACCTTTTAAAAGCAACCTATTTATTACTTCTCTTCCTTTGAAACCAAATAACTGTGATTTTCTGTTGCATCACATCAAAAGGAGAGTTATAATTATATGAATGTTCCAAGTGCCCAACCAAAGTAAAGACAAATCACCATAATGGTGATGAGTGTTTTTTTGCTTGACAAATTTTTTTTTGCTTGACAAAATGGTACTCAAACCAATCAATTAATCTTAACTTGTTTTTTTCTGAGTGAACAAGGAATAGTATGTGAATAGTACAGATTACTAGATTTTTACAATTAAGACACTAAGTAAAATTAACTTTGTTCGAATCACTCTTGGATTGGACAGTGCATTAAAGATTGAATGCTAACAAGTGGTTGGACGATCAGTATTTATGGTTATGCTAATTCACAAATGAATCAACTACATTTAAAGTGGTTTCAGAACTAAAACTTCCTTGCTAGTCCAAAAACAGCTTTATTGTAACCAAGCCCAGCGAACGACTCACTGTGGAATGTGCCTATATATGATGTAATAAATAGCTGACATTTGACTAAACATTACGAGTTCAAATTAAATAAAATTTGAAATATATATACACCGATCAGGCATAACATTATGACATTATAACATTATAACACACTGACAGGTAAAGTGAATAACACTGATTATCTCTTCATCACAGCACCTGTTAGTGGGTGGGATATATTAGGCAGCAAGTGAAAATTTGTCCTCAAAGTTGATGTGTTAGAAGCAGGAAAAATGGAAAAGCGTAAGGATTTGAGCGAGTTTGACAAGGGCCAAAATGTGATGGCTAGACGACTGGGTCAAAGCATCTCTAAAACTGCAGCTCTTGTGGGGTGTTCCCGGTCTGCAGTGGTCAGTATCTATCAAAAGTGGTCCAAGGAAGGAACAGTGGCAAACTGGCGACAGGGTCATGGGCGGCCAAGGCTCATTGATGCACGAGGGGAGTGAAGGCTGGCCCGTGTGGTCCGATCAAACAGACGAGCTACTGTAGCTCAAATTGTTTAAGAAGTTAATGCTGGTTCTGATAGAAAGCTGTCAGAATACACAGTGCATCGCAGTTTGTTATTGGTCTCCAAATTCCCCATGTCTCAATCCAATCGAGCATCTGTAGCATGTAATGAACAAACAAGTCCGATCCATGGAGGCCCCATCTCATAACTTACTTAAAGGATCTGCTGCTAACATCTTGGTGCCGGATACCACAGCACACCTTCAGGGGTCAAGTGGAGTCCGACGGGTCAGGGATGTTTTGGCAGCAAAAAGCCCAACACAATATTAGGACAAGAGTAGGTCATAATGATATGCCTGATCAGTGTACATGGATGAAAACTGATAAGCTGAATTTTCATTTCATGCTGACTTTAAGCAGGGAAATACAACTGCGAAAGCACAGTCTGTTATTTGTGCTCATTCTGACTCTAATCATTATGACGATTGCTAAATTCTGATTGTCACTTGCCACCTTGTCAAGCCGAGGTGGTGTACCCAGACAAATTAGTCTTCCAATAAGACCACATTATACTGTGCTGTCAGCGTGTCAAAAGTGGAACAGTTAAGCTAACAACCAAAACGAAACCTCTGACTGAAATGAAATTAGTCAAATACACGTGTCACGATAAGCCGTCAGAGCCATGATCATGCACGCATGCTGTGGAGCCCAACTTCTCCTTATTGAGAGAACATTTTCTCAAATAGCCACACAATGGCCAGGAAACTCTTAGCACCTCTCAACACGTCTGCCTCCATGTGATTTGTAGCACCCCACTGTTCAGTAGATTTACAACCAGAAACCCTGGCGTGCAGGTTCGCGATGAGCATAGCTGATTACAAAGATAACGGAAGACCTCCTCCCATTGTAACCGGTTAACCGTGCGGCCTGGTTCATTATTGTCTTGCCACAAAGTATTGTCGAAAAGGTGCTAGTGAGATAAACTGCTGTTCACATGGTGCAACAAGAAGAGAATAAAGCCATCTGACAAACAAACAGTCAGTATGGATGAATCATTGGTTCTGGAAACATAGTCTGGGATGCATAGTTAAAAAAGACCATTATTTTGTCAGTATTATACTGATTTGTAAAGGCTGCATCTTATTTTTAGGGTCAGTTTTGACCCAGTGGAACATAAGCTTATGGTTTTGCATGTTTCATCATGTTATTACCACACTTATTAAAAAATAAGTTTTTTAAAATTTCAAATAATATTTGATCTACAGCATAACCAGCATGATGATTTTTATCAATATTTGTTTGAAAAAGATTATTCTTTTTGCGTGCTGGAATGGTCCATGAATAAGTAAAAAAATAATGAGAAGTGAACTTCTCTTTTATTCAAACCTTATGTCCATTTTTAAATGCATACTGTTTAATCATTTGACATTTTCTCTACACTTTTCTGGGCTGTAGTTCATTTAATATAGTCTATTTTTATGTTACTTACATTTGTTGTCTGTTTACAGTATTTGTGTATATGCATATTCGTGTTTATCGACAAAATTCAGTCCTAAAAGTGTTTGTTAGATATGGGAAAGAGGCTAAGGCCTGGTTTCACTTTCAGGGCTTCGATTAAGCCAGGATTAGCCCTTAGTTAAATTAGGACATTTAAGTAGCTTTTATTAATGTGCCTTAGAAAGTAAAGAAAAAAAAACATTACTGGGTGCATCTTGAGATCATCAAAAAAGACCTTAAAGGGATAGTTCACCCACAAATAAAAATTCTGACATCATTTACTCACCCTTAAGTTGTTCCAAACCTGTATGAGTTTCTTTGCACTGCTGAACAAAAAATGAGATATTTTGAAGAATTGTAAGTTTGTAACCAAGCAAATAAAGCAACAATTGAGTACTATAGTATTTTCTTCCCTACTATGGTAGTCAATGGTTGCTTTATCTGCTTGGTTTCAAACATTCTTCAAAAATATGGAAAGGCAAAAAGGACTGGGGTGCTCAGGGAGATGAATGAGATGTTTGAAGGTGCTCTTTGGGATCGGGAATTGAAATCAATGTAGAACAAAGGAGCAAATCCAAGACACTCTTAAATTATTTAAAAGCCTTTATTTGACTGGCTATTTCATTATGAAAAAAAATATAAAGACTTTTTTCATAATGAAATAGCAAGGCACTCTTCAATTTAATGAAGAGTGCCTTGGATTTGCTCCTTTATTCTTCGAAATATCAAAGAAACAAAGAGCAAAGAAACTCATACCGGTTTGGAACTACTTGACGGTGAATAAATGATGACAGAATTTTCATTTTTGGGTGAACTATCATTTTAATGCGTAAGGGTTAAGGCTCAGAGCAGTTTCATGACAAGTGACCATCAGAGATAACACGCACTTATTTGTACATCTTTTAAAACCACCACTTGTTTAATACATATAGCTGCAGGCTTTTATTTCCAATTCTATGAAGAAGTTTGATTTTTAACAATTTACCCAGAGACACTCTCCTGTAGTTTTGATTCTGATGCATACATTTGTCCTGATGTTTCCTACTCTTTCCTATCTGAAGCGAACAGAAACATTGTCAGTAGTTTGAGGTCTGGTGAAACTGCCGCTATCAGATAGCCTGTAGGTGTGAGAGCCCCTCAACACCTCCTGCTCTCTGACTGATTTTCTGTGGTTTTGGTGGTGGCAAGGGGAACCAGTCTGATTAAATTTGATTGATACTCTGTTTTATACTGATAGCACAGGATCATAAACTGTTTTGTGTTAGCTAGATCTTGTATCAGTCCTTATTGATGCAGAAATGTAACGCTGCTGAGTTTAAGACGGTTTTAAATTGAGAGATGTGTGTGGCTATAATCAATGTCTCCTTTTTTAAAGAGCTGCTAAACCATGCACCATCTCTGATTGAACTCTGGTTGGGCTGCAGTTTTAAATTCAGAAATAACATTGTGGTTGTGAAAGCTTGTATACATCTCAGTCTATCTTCCCATAACTATCAGACAGAAGTGAACAATGCTCTGAGAACCTAAAAAAACCTCAAACCATCATCGCAGCTACTTTACGCAGCTATTTCAATCACAAACTCCCTAAAGAGATGGCTCTGCTCAGAAGAAAGCAGAGAAAGAAAAATAGACCTCAGTGTTTCTGAAGTTTTGACCTATTGCTACAGTCATACTGTCAGTTCAAGTCTGTCTTTGGTTTCCTGTTCTTGATGTGAAGAGGAGGAGGTTTGTCACGTTTACACTCGCTGCTGCCTGTGAGAGCTCTAACAGTTTCTGTCATTTGACTTTGCTTCACATGTGCTCTTTATATTGCCATTAGCTTTAATCTAAAGGGGTTGAAGACAGAGGACTTTCATCATAAGATCATTTCTTTTCTTATCAAGAGGCAATATTTGCAATTTGTTTATGGACAATTTCCTGCCTTCATAGAGCACTTTAATAAAATAAAATAAAAATAAAATAAAAAACTAAATAAATAATCATTATTCATTAAATTATTATTATTTTTAATATACATAAAATATACAAAAAACACTTACCTCTAAGAAAGTGAATATCTGACTCTACAGGTCACTATGGCATCTGAGATGCAATAAATCCATTACTATACAGACCTACAATGTAATATTAAGACTTCTAGGCATATCAGAGTTAACAGAAACAGAAACAAAAAAACTTTTTTTTGCCTAAATATGTGAGGTGACTTTCAGTGGCAATTGTGGTTAATTCTGTATGCTATATCTCAATGTAGAAACATAAGGGCTGTGCTTCAAGGTTAAAAGGATAGTTCAATCAAAAAGGAAAATTCTGTCATCGTTTACTCGCCCTCAAGTTGTTCCAAACCTGTATGAGTTTTGTTCTTCTGCTGAACACAAAAGAAGATATTTAAAAAAAATGTTGGTAACAAAAAACAGTTGATGGGCCCCATTGACTTCCACTGTATTTTTATTCCGCTCATACTACGGTGACCAGTGTGATGTTTGTGTGTGTGTGTCCACAATGTAAATGGATTTATAAACATACTAAATTATGTTTTTTATGAGAATGTAAAAATGCTAAATGTTTCTTGTGATGGGTAGGTTTAGGGGCAGTGTGTGTGATTGTGTGTGTGTGATTGGTAGGTTTAGGGGTAGGGGCAGTGTAGGGGATAGAATGAAACGGCGTTGATAAACACGCTAAAAAGCGATTGTGCGTCTTGATAGCACACCAAAATGGCATACGAATTAGCGTGTCATACATACGCCATTTCATGAAATCAGTCTGAATCCCAAGCCTCCTTTGCTAATTCCAAAACGTAATTTTAGAGCTAAGAACGAAGGCTTCAGCTACCGATAGCAGACAGAATGCAGTTATTAATGCAGTTATTAGAGAGAGAGAGAGCTAGCGCGTATGTGTTTCCCCTGAGTCTCTCAACAGTGTTTCAACAGCGTCTCTACTGTAAGTGTATCTGCTTCAAGAACAGCGCCGTTATTACCTCGCTAGTGAGAAATGTCATTGCTTTTAAGTTGATAAACTATTATACTGATAAAATCATACGTACTGTTCATACATTTCTGTGTGACTGTATATTTGTGCGTTTGAGTGGGAGAAAGAGCAGGAGAAAAACAGTATGTGCTTCCGTACATAATAAAACATAATTTTGTTGCAAAAAAAGGAAATAATTTGTTGTTTTTAATCCTATTTTTACTATATTATTTATTTACTTTGTCATTGCTGGTTTTGGTTCTATTGCTGTTGTAGTCTGTAAGGATCTTTGAAATAACTGAAATCATTTGGTGAAGAGATATGGAAGTGTAATGGTCAATACCTGCTTTGAACTAGCCGTTGTTTTCCTAAAAAAATAATTGCACACCTCAGAACGTTCGTCAACCAATCAGATTCAAAAATTCAACAGCCCCGTAGTATGAGCGTTAATATGATCAGCCCTTATTTGTCAGGGTTTGTGTAATGTTTTCAAACAATATGGATTGTTCTCATTCTTTACAGATTCAGAGCCTCTCCAAGAGTACTACCTCATTTTCTCAATCCACGCTGAAGCCTTCAACATCCGCCTCTCTGGAGCACAATGACACCTAAAAATGGACAGCTGCCCTAACGTCCCGTCAGCCTGTCTCCAAAAGCACAGAGACGCTGAAGATGTTCTATTAAGAGCACGACCCACAGCTGCAGAGTCCACTATGAAGTCTTCACAGTTCCAGCTGTTAATCATGCTGCAACACATCAAGTGTCATGAGCATAGACATACTGCGACAGTTTTGACTTTAACACTTAAAAGTGACAACATGATTTTGCATTCTTGCCAAAAAATAGGGGAAGTTAATTATCTTACATTCAAGTAAACATTGCACAGCACTTATTAGAAACATTACACTGTAAAAGCGGTTTTAATCATTTACACATTGTCTGCAATTAACATCTACTGGATACCAGTACTGAAAATCCTACTGATTGAGCAACAGTGATTTCAGTCAAATGAATCTGTATATGAATGTTTTGATCTCTGCTGTTCAAACATATAGAGTTTATGAAAACATTGTGTATGTCACTGTCAGTACACAATACATTGCACACATGTATAATGCACTATTATGTAAATACATAATATAATAAATCATATTTTACACTATGACAAATGCTATAGTGATATATACAGTATAATCGGAGAAATAATAAAAGATTATGAATGAATTTTAATGAGGCTTTTCTTTATTATTATATTTATTATTATATTATAATTAATATCACTTTTCATATAGATTCTATTGTTATTTTATAAATAATGATCAATATTATATATAGCTAGCTGCATCTCCTAACCCTAACCTATGCCTCAAAAATAAAAATGTAACTCAAAATTAAATGTCAAATTAAAAAGTCAGAAAATAAATATAAAGAAAAAAATATTTTTATTATTATAATTATTAGAATGATCATATATAGCTGCATCTTTATGCCTCAAAAATATATATAATAATAATTTAAAATTAAATGTCAAATTAAAAAGTCATTGTATGTATGATTTTAAATGTATTTTTGAATATGCAATAACACCCAGCGTTGGCTGGACTGTTATTCCTGGAAGAGTAATTGCAGAAAACCACACCTGGGACATATATAAAATCGGCCCACACAGACAAGCCAAAAATCCTAATGTGATTTAGATCACTATATGGGCGTCTATCAGACTACATCATAACATGCAGTTTATAGTCCGAATTATCATTTATTTCTCAGTTGAGATTAACATGCACGATGTTAGGTAGCTGCAGGCACTAGCAAAATTGGGTAAAATATTTGTGACTGGGAGACATGATTAAACACGGTCGCGTTCAGGAAGTTAGCATGTGTATTTAAGGCGCGTGTTTGCGCCGCTGTAGCTGGAGACGGAGGCAGGTCGCGCGCAAGCACTCACATCTCTAGTGGAGCACGGCAGCGCAGCGCAACAGGTGAGTCCTGTCCTGACTCAATGGGGATCAATGGGGTTCAGACTAACAGCGTGCTGCACACATTAATGATGACGGCTGCTTTATTGTTCGAGCTCTTATTCGATTTCTTATTGCATTTTGATTCGAATAGAAGTCAGGTGTCATAACGTTTAATAGGCTTTTCGTTTTGGATAAAGTTTCCGTTATCTTGACGCACTGGACAAGGTAAGCTTGACCGAATCTTTTAACTTCTGCACTTTACTAGATCATTGTAACTTTACGGAAAAACACGTCCAGATATAGTGCAGCTACGCTACTGTAGATGTGTGCGCAGTGCGCACAGCCGGAGCGCTAAAGTTTTTCCCCATGCACATTCACCCAAACATCTGACCTGTCTGCTGGACCCTTGGTTCGGCGTTAATGAAGCTGTGTCATATCCGTTTATACAACCTCTACGAGGCCTATCAATGCTGTTAAAGTGTGATTGCAGCTGCTGGCAAAACTTTACATTGCCTAATGCAAGAGTTTTCAAACTGGGGTCCGGAGACCCCCCTATAGGGCCGCAAGGGGGTGCTAGGGGGTCTCGGGGAACCTTCAAATTAAAAAATAATAATTAAACGAAATGGATTCATTTGATCAAAAATCGACAGTATTACGGTTTCATTATGCTTTGTGAAATAATGAGATTAAACACCCAAATTAATGCTAGCCATAGTTTTAACTGTAAAAAGTAGGCTATACTTTTGTAAAAAATGCACTTTGTATTTATCTATAATAATTATACTAATTAGCTCTAAAGACCAGTTGGTATTCATTTATATTGTCTCTTTTGTTTTGCTCACTGCTTTAAGGCAAAGCTGCCTTGGAAGAATATTTTTATGAAAAGTGTTGATATCAAAATAGGCCAAATGTGTATCAACAGAAAAAGTATTTGGAAAATATATATATACATATTTTCCATACAATATAGCCTAATTTAGTACAGTGACAATATAAAAGCCTGTTATTTAATTTTAGATGTACCATGTCTATAAAGCTACATGAAAATATTGCCCATGAATGCTGAAATCAATTGTTTGTCACATTTTATAACGATTTTTGTTGAAGACATGTTAGGAGAGCGTCCAGTTAAACAAATTCTATTCAATTTAGGCTACTATAAATCTCAAATCGAATAAGCGTGCATATATTGTGCGTGACGCAGAGATGACACATTATTTTCTTCCTCATTATAATTAAATAAATATGCAGCGTTAAATGCTATTTGAAACTATAGCCTAATTGTTTATTCCCTATGCTTGGAACTTGATGTTCTATAAGTCTCGACATCAGGTTATTAACGACTGAAACAAAACCTATTGGCAATAATACCCTGGGCCCCATTTGCAGTCTGTTACTTGGAAGTGAGGCGATGTTGATATATCATGCTGACAGAGTATCAGTTTACTAAATAAGGCTTTGAGATCAAGTTGCCAAGAGGGAGCCTAACAAAGCGCGCCGTGCAGTGCCTCGGCTTCAAATCGCTTTTGCTCTATTTGGGAGGTTTTGATTGCAAAAGGCTGCAGGATAGAGATTTGACAGACCTGCTGCTGCATTGAGTTTTGTCAAGATCAGGTGCAGTTTTTCACACCGGCCGAAATCCACTTTTCAGGCACGATTGGAGAGCCGTGAGTGATTGGTGACCCTGGTCCTGAATCCTGATAACGGAGAGTAAACATGCCGAGGTCATTTTTGGTGAAGAGCAAACGGGCGCACAGTTATCATCAACCCCGTTACCTGGACGACAACTGCATCCCAATTGAAAAACTTCTCACGTGCCAAGGTAGGCCTATGCATTTATCATTATGCAATGATACGCACTAATTAAAATAGCGATGGATAATGCATTGTGAATATTATTGTTGAGTTTAGAAAGTCAGATGGGGCAGATCCCAGAGAGCCCGGTGGAAGTGGGCAATCATTCCCCTAAAGCCAGCATGGTGTGCACGGCGGATCATTCCTCTCAAGAGTCCCCGCTGAGCTGCGAGGGCAGTGTGTGTGACCGCTCATCCGACTACGAGGACTTCTGGAGACCCATGTCTTCGGGAACCTCTCCAGGTTGGCATGTTCTCCTACTAATTTAACAGTTGTGAAAACGCTAGGGCCTATGCAGAATACTCATTAAGCTTTCCTTTGGCAACATGTCTCACTCTAGATCTGGATAAATGCTCAGTGCCTTCTCCAGACGACTCGCAGCCTTTCGACTTGTCTTTCCGTCCGTATGTTTGGGCCCATTCAACATCCGAGCTCAGACAAATCATTCAATCTTGCAACCGTGTTTCTGCGGATTCAGAAACATCAATGGGGGTGTATGATGCCATGGACAGGAGGCCGGGTGCCCATCTCCTCATTGAACCAGCGCAATCCGACATATTTTACCAGGACTATGGCTCTCTGAACACTAACCTGTTGGATAGTAGAGGTTTCTATGCAGACTTTAAGATGTCAACTAAAGTAGCAGAGATTAATTCGGAGTCTGATATTATGGCCACGCGACTTCAACTAAGCGGCTCGTACAAATGCGTAAAATGCACTAAGGTAGGCTATAATAAGCTACATCAACATTTCTATTATTTAGCTACCAATACTTGTATAGCCTATTAATATTAACTGTTTGTCCTTAAATAAACAATGTTTCGTTTATTTCTTTCTTCAAAAGTTCACGTTTTATTCAAAATGTTGCTGTTTCTTTAATTGTGAAATAGCAGTTTCTGAGTGAAATTTGTTTATACACCATTATTCGAAATGTCTTACAATATTGCATTTTACTTTCACGTTTAGGCCTAATGGTTTTTTCTTCTTCATTTTTTTACCCAATGATTTGTTTACGAGCCATTTAATTCATAACATTTAAATAGCCTAAAATTAAAAAAATGACTTAAATGACAAATTACAAAAATAAATCAATAAAATTATCACATGATGGGAATCCCAGCCTTTAGTCTGTAGGCCAAAATATGTTAAGATGCATAGTATTAAACTAGATCACGACTGTTTGGGAAAAAGAAAAAAAAAGTAAGATGAATTATGTTTCTTCTTCTAAACAGTTATGCTTTTCTTTTTAAACAGGTGTTTTCGACCCCTCATGGGTTAGAAGTTCACGTGCGGCGGTCTCACAGTGGCACGAGGCCCTTCGCGTGCGAAATCTGTGGGAAAACGTTCGGCCACGCGGTCAGCCTGGAGCAACATAAAGCTGTCCATTCACAAGTATGCTTGCATTCTCAAAACATATACTCATTTAGCCAGAATATAAGACCGAGACATCTTACGAATCACCTTTTACCTGCAGGAAAGGGTCTTCAGCTGCAAAATCTGCGACAAAAGTTTCAAGAGGTCGTCCACGTTGTCCACGCACCTCCTCATCCACTCGGACACCAGACCTTATCCCTGCCAGTACTGCGGCAAACGATTCCATCAGAAATCAGATATGAAGAAGCATACGTTCATTCATACAGGTGACTTAAATAAAAAATTAAAAAAAGATTAACCGAACCGCTTGAATTGCATGCGCACACATTGGCTATACGTTTGCAAAGGTATTGTTTAAGAAATGGAATAACTAGACAGGTAAAATATGTAGGCTACCCATGACATGTCAAAGTTTTGTTGAGACTAAAAAGCCCTTCATATGTTTTACAGGTGAAAAGCCACACAAGTGTCAGGTGTGTGGCAAAGCCTTCAGTCAGAGTTCAAACCTCATCACACACAGCAGAAAACACTCAGGATTCAAGCCTTTCGGCTGCGATCTGTGTGGCAAAGGATTCCAACGCAAAGTAGATCTGAGGAGACACAAAGAAACGCAGCACGGACTTAAATAATGCAAAAATATTATGTTTTCCCCCTTACATCTGTTTGTTTGCACATGCATGTGACACTATGTAGAATTTTAAGGTAATATTGTGTGGGTTTTATGGATTGAGAAAATAACGCATTTATTTGCTGATGTCAAAGAGATTTCCGATACAATTCCAAGTATTTTATAACAAGCTGTGATACTTTGTTCCTGCAAAATATTTAATAAACGGACTAACAAAATATTAGCGCTTATGTTTTGTATTACTTATAAATAAAAGCCTTATTAAAGGTTTAGGATAAAAAATGTGACTCATTTATCAAGATACACTCCTAAAATAATTGTTATTTATTGGCATTGATGGTCCATAAAGAATCACATCCATGGAACTTTTCCATTCCAAATAGTTCTTCTATGGCATCACTGCAAAAGAGACCCCTTTCAAACTTTTTATTTTATTTTATATAGGCCAACGCAGATTTCGTTAATGTAAACTCCTTGTGAAAGTGTGATACAATACAATATAGTGGCTACAAATTCACATTTGAGGTAATTTATGACAAATAAGAACAAATGAACCAATCACACTGTATTCTTAATCTAAAGTAGTTATTTTTTTGCACTGTATATTGCACTGCATTTTGGTTAAAAAGATTATGTACATAAGTTGCATGCATTCATTAAGCTCACCATATGGCCCAAAATCCAACTGAAATTTCACAAAGAGCATTACCTTGCACTGGTATTAAACATGCAATTCTTCAGAGAGAATAATCCTTTAGAAACTCTTGTAAAGAATGAAGCAATTTTTTTAAACGCTCATGTTCTGACGCATAGTCAATTTTGTGTAAGTAAATAAGATATTACATAAACATAACATGTATTTTCATTAGTCAAAGGATGCATAGATCTTTGTATTAGTTAGGCTTTATTATAAACTGTACATGTGTGTGCTGTACATTATGCTTGTCAAATAACACAGGGTTTGAAGAGCAGCACGAGGGTGTGTAGATCTCTGTCCTCCAGTTTCAACTCGCTCATGAGAGAGGAGATGTACTCCAACGAAGACGGACTTGCCAGCGACTCTCTCAGCAATGGTGACACTTCTGTTAACCTGAACAAACAAACAGCATTTAGCACTAAAGGCATGTAAATGGAATCAAATCAAAAGTTAGTGAGAATGGCAGATTATCTATCCAGAGCACTGAGCACAGAAAAATTATATACCCTTAATTTAATAAAACAGACTAATATGTAACGACAATGGTAAAATGAACACAGCTAAACACATTTATGCCATTTTCATGGAGTCATCCATCCATAGGTTTCTCACAGAGGAAAAGGGTTATTGCAACAGCTCGGATTCAACCTGTTCTACAGTTTCTGGAGCTTTATCTATTATTGAACTGCCCTTAACAAAAGCCCACAGGCCAGCGGCACACCTGACATAAGGCACAGAGGAGCGCACTTCCAAATTATTCATGAAGGGAAAATAACAGGCCCTCTGCTAAACAGATTGAAACCCTCAAATGGGTTCTGAACGTAATGAAGATAAGCAGCCAAAAAACAAAAAACACTGAGATTAGAGGATATAAAGTTATAAAACATGTTTTTAATAAAAGTTTTCCCATCAATAAAGAAATTGCTCATTGCTTATCTGGGCACAATCTAAATATTAAGCATATTTTTGCATTATCAATGAATAATTTAATTACAATTATTGTTAATCACGGATCAATTTAATCCTGTACTTGCATGATGGAAATAGCTGAAATTGTTCTAAACCCGTATGATTTTATCCTCTTCTGCTGAACACAAAAGCTATTTTGAAGAATGTTGGTAACCAAACTGTTGATGGGACTTCCGCTGTATGGAAAAAAAATACTGTGGAAGTCAATGGGGCCCATCAACTGACTTTCTTCAAAATGTCCTCTTCTGTGTTCAGCAGAAGAAAGAAAACTTGAGGTTGAGTACATTTTTGGATGAACTATCCCTTTAAAGGGGCTTTGGTTTCATTCACTGTTACTTGTCAGTTCTGTGTAATTGATTGTGACAGTTTTATTCAGTGAGGTTATTAAAAAAAACACCATATTAATTCTGGAGGTTATTAGAACAGCACACTTTTGCACAAGCATTTCTCATGGGGATCTAATAACCACATAAATCTCTTCTTCGATGAGCAAACTCGGTTAACCTGCTGAAATCCTCCAGCCAGTCAATAATAAATCAGAGCCGTGTCTTTGGGACAGATCTTTAAATGGGGAGTGGTTTAAATGCATTTGTGTGCTGGCTCTTCAGGTGGAATGTTTCCCATGCTGTTCCCGCAGCATCACGGATCCACAGCAATCAGGCCGTGATAAGATACGGGCTTGTGTTGACACAGACAGGGAGCAGCACGGAACTCTCCTCAGAGTTAGTGGCGCTGTCAAGCATTCATAAAGCTGAGGGAAGCCATACACACCACCTGCTACTGTACAAACATCATTCGGCAGCCTTTTCTAAACACACACACACACACACACCAAAACAATTTCATTTCTTTAAAAAAGAACTGCAAAACAGCATTCTCATATTCTTTCAGTCAATGCAAATATGAGTGTTAATAAATCAATAAATCAAAGGAATCTAGTTTGAAATATATGCTAAATGTAATTATAAAGTAAAGAGTTGTAAAAATGTTCCTACATCTTTAATGCATGCGAGTGTCCACATCTTAATAATTTTATTTAAAGTTTTACAGTATTCATATTAAATATATTTTTACAAGTTTTCTTTAACAATATCCTGAATTATCAATTAGATTTCTGGTGAGTCACAGCACATGACATTTTACAACCTGGACTAACCTTGCCGAGCCATAAAAAAAGTCAAATTATCTGATATTTTGAGACTTTTTGACCTTGTCACTGGTCTGCAGGGATCCCCTCTATGATATTTTGATTTCCATTGAGTTTTATGTTTTTTCTGCATGTTAGTCACATCATATAATTATGATTTTGCCAACAAACATTTTTCACAATAAAAAAAATTAATAAATAAAAATGCATTTAACAATAACTAAAGCGCTTGGTATTTATAATTTTTTTGTTAAAGTTAGTTAATAAAAATACAAATGTTCATTGTCAGCTCAGTTACTTTTGATTTTAATAATGTATTACTAAATGTTTACATTAACTAAGATTATTAAAGGGGTACTTCAGCGCTGGGAAGATGAATCTGTATTTAAACTGGGTCATTAATGTAGTAGAAATGTGAAATTATTTTTGAATTTGGTGCCTTCTAGACTGAGAAAACACAGAAAATTTATTTTTGTCTCACGGGATGAAACAACAATTCCCAGAATGCACTGCTTCACTGCCCTACTCTAGGCACAGCTAGTTGGCTACTGGTTTACTGGATCACTTGCCCAACGCGTTCATTTTCAGAAAATCAGTTCAGTTAGAGACACTACAATTAAAAACTGAACGTGTCTGTTCGATATAATGAGAGTGAGCCGATTGAGCGTCACGGCACAAACGCAGCAGGATCAGATTACATTCATCACATGAACTGAGGTAAGCGCGGGATTCGCGGCTGCAGCTGCATTCACAGCGCGTGATCAGTCTGGCACGTGTTCAGTTCATGTCTTTGGAAGCTTAACTGTCATAGGAAGTTCATTTTAAAAGTTAAAACACTCACTTTGCTCTCCACCGCTCCGTTTACATGAATCTCTGCAGCTCCGCGAGCCGAGCGCTGTGAGTGTGATGTTGAAAACATGTGGAAATAGCGCCCTCTGCTGACTGAAGTCTTCAGCCTCTGGCCAAAAACTCCTCCGATGACGCAAAATGACGATATTTGCGTCATTGGAGGAATTTTTCCAGAAATAAAATACATAATTCTCTTGTCTCAGGGTCAAATGAGGGGGGAAAGTATGATAATTTGAATATACTCGTGGGTTTCTACTGATACAAAGCTTAATTATAATCGCTGAAGTAACCCTTTAAACACTTTAGAAATATTTTTTCATTGTTAATATACACCGATCATGCATAACATTATGACCTATAAACCAGTGAATAACACTGATTATCTCTTCATCACAGCACCTGTTAGTGGGTGGGATGTTAGGCAGCAAAATGAACATTTTGTTCTCAAAGTTGATGTGTTAGAAGCAGGAAAAATGGACAAGGTTTGACAAGGGCCAAGATGTGATGGCTAGATGACTGGGTCAGAGCATCTCCAAAACTGCAGCTCTTGTCGGGTGTTCCCGGTCTGCAGTGGTCAGTATCTATCAAAAGTGGTCCAAGGAAGGAACAGTGGTGAACCGGTGACAGGGTCACGGGCGGTCAAGGCTCATTGATGCACTTGGAGAGCGAAGGCTGGCCCATGTGGTCTGATCAAACAGATGAGCTGCTGTAGCTCAGATTGCTCAAGTTAATGCTGGTTCTGATAGAAAGGTGCCAGAACACACAGTGCATCGCAGTTTGTTGCGTATGGGGACTCATAGCCACAGACCAGTCAGGGTGCCCATGCTGACCCTCTGTCCACCACCGAAAGTGCCAACATTGGACATGTGAGAATCAGAACTGGACAGAGCAATGGAAGAAGGTGGCCTGGTGAATGGCCAGGTGTGTGTGTCGCTTACCTGGGAAACACATGACACCAGGATGAACTATGGGAAGAAGGCAAGCCGCTGGAGGCAGTGTGATGCTTTGGGCAATGTTCTGCTGGGAAACCCTGGGTCCTGCCATCCATGTGGATGTTACTTTGACATGTACCACCTACCTAAGCATCGTTGCAGCCATGTACACCCTTTCATGGAAATGGTATTCCCTGGTGGCTGTGGCCTATTTCAGCAGAATAATGCGCCCTGCCACAAAGCAAAAATGGTTCAGGAATGGTTTGAGAAGCACAACAAGTTTGAGGTGTTGACTTGGCCTCCAAATTCCCCAGATCTCAATGCAATCGAGCATCTGTGGAATGTGCTGAACAAACAAGTCTGATCCATGGAGGCCTCACCTCACAACTTACTGTAGGACTTAAAAGGATCTACTGCTAACATCTTGGTGCCAGATACCACAACACACCTTCAGGGGTCAAGTGGAGTCCATGCCTCAATGGGTCAGGGCTGTTTTAGCAGCAAAAGGGGGACCAACACAATATTAGGTCATAATGTTATGCCTGATCGATGTATTTATCTAATGTTAAAACATGTAATATAAAGTGGGACAATTACATGTCTATACCTACAATGTAAATTAATAATTTAATACAATGCACATGCATGTTTTTACATTGTTCTTGCATATTTAAAAACACTTGCAAGTAATTACAGCTATAATTACCCCCTTAAACCACCCTTAAACCTGTCTCCCTAAACATACCCGTATCCACCTCAACAGCAGCAAAATTGTTTTGCAATGCAACATACAGTAATAAACACCTAATATAAAGTGTGATTAATGGAAACTTATTGTAAAGGGTTATCACTACTTAAGATAAGAATTTAACGAAGCTCTTTTCTAGTTTTTGCTAGTTAAATGACTTACAGGAAAAGATCTCTTACTATTAGAAACAGAATCAATCCTCAATAGAAGCACAAATCTTTATCAAGTAGACAAATATTAACTTGGAGCAAAAACAAATGCGCACAAATCATATACGCACTCGCACGGACATAAATCACTTGCGTCTTATGACTTTACATAGTGTGTTCCTGAAGAGAAAACAATGCTCCCTGATTTCCTCAGCCCTGTTCCCGTCCGCTCTCGTTAAAGCCAGGCCCTCCAGCTGTTGATCCATCTACCACATACTTTCACTGTCAGAGCACAGCAGGCCACCGAGGTGCCATAAAGCCCCAATCAACAGCCATCATCAGATAAACCCACAGCATTATCTGCAGTTGCAATAATCTGAGCCTTTATATGAGCGCACGTTAGTTTAGGTTGAGGAACAGTCGTGCTGGACTCTCATGGCAAATACCAACACATGTGGCACTTTCCCATGCATGAGCAAAGCCAAGCATTAGTAGATAATTAGCTTAAGCAATCTAAAGATCTGTTTGACATCTGAAGATACCAAATACGTTAAAACACGAATCTGGTTGGATGTAATCTGAACGATGGTATGATGAGCCAGAAACCACCCAGCAACTTCAGAAAATATTAAAATATAGTTTTAATGTATTGATTATTTATTTGATACTTACACTGACAAAAGAACCACAGCGATTAAAATCCATTCTGGGCTTTTGTGAATGATATTTGTGTTTGTAAACCTGGAACAAAAAGACAACATTAGCAAAAATGCGCTTAAATGCAATACAACACAATGTCAGTCAGAAGGACTCGCAAAATATAGAGGAATAAGTGCAATATTAAAAGTCAAACTGCTTTGATGGGTGTCATGTTTTTGAAGTTGCTCAGATTTAGTGGCCCTCAACAGGAGAGACAGAATTCCTGGAAGCAGGTTCAATCCAGGGGTGAAGTGCCCCTTCAGAGGCATGCTAAATCATCTTCATAGTGTGACACACTACTTCCTGTTGACAACACCTCTATGGCTAATCACAATTTATGGGCTGTCAAACTCAAAACGTCATGATTCAGGTCAAAAAGGTCTACTGAGTGTCTGATAGACAGACATAAACACTGATTTGAAAGAAGTCTCTTATGCTCACCAAGGCTGCATTTATCTGAACAAAAATACAGTAAAAAGAAAACAGTAATATTGTGAAAAATTCTTATAATTTTCTATTTTAATATATTTCTTCAGTGTCACATGATCTTTCAGAAACCATTCTAATATGCTAATTTTCTGCTCAAGAAACATTTCTGATTATTATCAATTTTGAAAACCGTTGCACTGCTTAAAGTCCCTGTAAAGTCTAAATGAAACATGTGTTCTGAGTTTCTCACACCACAGATAAATGTGTTTTAACCAACTAGCCAAATTTGAATCATAAAAAAATCCGCGAAGTACATAAAATATCTTATCGAAATAAAATTAAGCAGCATTCTCTGCTCTCAAACACTGGGGGCGTGTCCGTTGATCGGCGCCGAAACCACACCCACTCGTGGGAAAGCGGCCGTAAACACACAAGACAACAACAACACTCAAGTACAGCTCACGAGTCACGACGGCACCAGATGTCGGCGGGACGGGAGGATGAAGGTCGGGGTGGGAGATAGTCGGTTCGGCCCCGTTCTGCAGTGGATTATCGGTGAATCCCAGTTGTTGCCGATGAAAGTTTGTAAAACTATCCGGTGTAAAGACACTGCAGAGGCAGGTGTTGGTGGTGATCGTCATCACTCAACAAGGTAGCTGTTCACAAAATAAATCCACCTCTTCTTGAGATCGTCTTTTTTTTTGTTTTGTAGGCTGTTTTGTAAGTTGTAGGCTGTAGTAACTAACGGCACTGACGGTAACTCGCAATCTAGCGGGTGAACTGATGCGAAATTGCGAATGTGCTCTAGTTACGGGGGAGGGGCCACATGCCAAGCGGCTCCAGTGCGTCATCGAGCCACCGTTTTAACCCCGCCCAAAAATCCGGAACACAGCAATGGTGAAAAACTTCTTAACGGTCTAACTTCTGAATTCAGTACTACATAGTTCACAGTCTTTGTAATGTGTTTCAACAATACATTTCTAACATTTCTAATGTGTAACAAATCTCAGAATTGCCTTTACAGGGACTTTAATAGTTTTGTGGAAACCATCATAAAAGAACAGCATTTATTTGAAATGGAAATCTTGCATAATAAATGTCACTGTTGCATCAATTTAATGCATCTTTGATGAATAGAAGTACTCATTTCTTTAAAAAGAAAAATCTTAATAACCCCAAACTTTTGAAAAGTGTATTGTACAGTATATCACCCTGTTTGAACTCATCAAAGTCTTCACTCTACATGTGATGCGATTTACCTGAATGTCCTGACCAGATTATTTATGTTATTGATGACATCACTCAGTGTTAGACACAGGGGTCCCACAACATCTCTCAAGCTTTGGAAAAACACAAGAAGGTTATGTTAAATAAAGTGCAAGATGTGCATGGTATGCTTGACAGAAATGCAGGGCACCATTTTTATACAGATTTCAAGCATGTCAAACACATTATTAGTGTGACTAAAGCAATGTTCAATTGTGTCTTAAGCAGCTGGAAGGACAAAACACGATTGCTGAACACTAACCTCCGGCTGAGCTTCTCCACCACAATGCGTTTCTGAATCAGGTGCTGCGCATGAGAATCAACCAAAGGCAGAGGAGGGTTTGCACTGTCCTGGGGGCCCTTAAGAAAAAGTGTGCACGTCAATCAAGAATGCAACATGCAGAGAATGCAATATGTCATGAAGCTCATGCTAGAATTGAGCACCCACAACAGGACAGTCAGAGTAACTGCAGGTTTAGAATTCAGAGAAAATAGAAAATGCATTTGGATTTATGAATGTCTTTGCTTTAGATATAAAATCTGAAATCAAGTATAATTTTAAAAGAAGAACAAAACAAAAAAAAAGTCATGAAACAAAACAACAGATATAGGGAAGAGCGGGCCTAACACAACCTAACACTTTTTGACTGTCTCAGTTTGTGTAAATCCACTTGGAGTTCAGACACAAGAGTATTTTTTTCCCACATGAATTTCCCACATGTCTAGTACAATGATGTGGTTTTGTTTCATTAATAAAGTGTATATTTTTTTCTTGATTTACCCCGAAAGAATGGAAGTGAAATGTGACAACATGTCCCATAGGTGGGGTACATTGTAACATGTGAGGGGGCACACTGAAACATGACCAAATTACAGCTTAAAATGTTATCTGATATAATCAAAAAAATATCCAAGACAAACTAAAATATTTTGTCAATAAAATACAATTATTAACTTTTTAAAATACATTTTTAAAAATATGTTTTTAGTTTGACAACAAACACATCGCTAAATACAGCTATACACGTAGTTAAAAACATAATAACAATTAATCATTTCTGAACATTGACTCTGTCTTTATTCACCCTTTTCTCATGGTTTCTCAAAATAATTAATAAAAGTATAGAATAAAATAGCATATTTCTAATAGAGGCTCATTGTAACGCAGTGTTACCACCTGCACAACTGGGATTTAAACCGCGGCTCACGTCTTCTTCTGGTTAGATCAGCATTAAGGAATGATCTTAACTGTTAAATAACAGATATAAGATTAAAATAATATCAGATTTGTCTTATTTTAAACAAACACAAAAAACAGAGATGAAAAATAAACGTAAGTAAGAAATTTACTTTTGCTATGGTTAAATAAATGTTCAGTAATATCTTCCAAAGATTTTTTAATTTTGGCGCAATTTTTTCACTAAATAATGTTGATATGGCAACTAGTAAATACACAAAGTTGTGTCATCCTGGCATGGGTTGAAAGTTTTAAATCATGAGTGTCACAATTAACCCCGCATTAGGTTGTGCCCTGCGCTCCCCTACTGTTCCAAAAGAACACAAAGTATTTGTGGATGTCAAAATAAGTGGATCATGCTCATAGTTAAAGGAATATTTCACTTTAAAATGAAAATTACCCCATGATTTACTCACCCTCAAACCATCCTAGGTGTACATGACTTTCTTCTTTCAGACGAACACAATCAGAGTTATATTAACAAATATCCTGATGTTTCCAAGCTTTATAATGTCAGTGAATGGGGCCCACGAGTTTGAAGCTCAAAAAAAAGTGCATCCATCCATCATAAACGTATTCCACACAGCTCCAGTGGGTTAATAAAGGCCTTCTGAAGTGAAATTATGTTTTTTGTAAGAAAAACATCCATATTTAAAACTTTATTAAGTAAAATATATAGCTCCCGCCAGACCGCCTTCGGTATTTAACTTACGCAGAAAGTGTAACGCCTCTCGCAGTACAAAGCGATTACGCTGCGTCTAGACATCATACGCCGCACCAGAAGGCGGTTTGCCGGAAGCTAGAAATTAAATTTTATAAAGTTTTAAATATGGATATTTTTCTTACAAAGCGTCAGGATATTTATTAATATATGGCAGTGGGGAATTTATTAATGTATTCTTCTGAAAGAAGAAAGTCATATACACCTAGGATGGCTTGAGGGTTAGTAAATCATGGGTTAATTTTCATTTTAAAGTCAACTACTCTTTTAAATGTGAACAATATGTGTGTGTAACTTGAGGAATAAACTGCTAATTGAAATAAACCTGAAATAAGTTAAAACAGAAGTATTAGGTGAAAAATTAAAATCAGATGTGTGGAAACTAGCTGAAAAGTGTTAAATTACTACATTTAATAACTAAAATAAAACTAAAAACCAAATACATTTACAAATAACAACAAAAGCACAACAAAATTGTATTATTCAGTATAAGTTTTGAACTCTAGCTTAAAAGTGAAATATTGACCTTCAATCATTCAGTTCTCACCTGTGTATCTTCAGTCTCTTTGACGGCAGCCGTTTCAAGCTCTTCAGGCAGAACACACACTCCTTTATAAAACTCCCTCACTCTCAGATCCAGCACCTCCGTCTCTTTCCGTAGCGTCTCAATATCAGGAGCTGGAGCTCTGGGTGTGAAAGAACTTCCACTGTCCTGTCTCAAGCCCACCTCAGCCTCATCCAGGTCATCTTCATCCAGTTCCTCCATTTCCTGTGCTTTAGACTCTGTTGCTGAAGCATATTCAGGCCCATAAAGAAACGTCATAGTTTCCTCAGTTCTCCACTCCAAAAAGGTTTGTCGTAGATGCTCTAGCAGGCACAGATTGACGGCTGTAGGAGCTGTTTTAGCCTTGTTATGATCCTTCAACAATCCTTTGAGGCCTGCAGCTCCTCTCTTACTCATGCCCACCTGAGTGATGTTCAGATCACCAGCGGTAGGAAGGGAGTTTCCAATCTCAGGCTGTGAAGGGAGGTTAGTTTCCTCTTGGGTTGCAGCATCCTCCAGACTACCCTGATCCAAAAGCTCCAGAGTTCCTTCAATATCATATGTGGTTTTATGCAGTTTGGGTAGACGGTCGGTTGGGTCTTTCTGTGTTTGAGGAGTTTGTGAAGATCCACTTTCATCATTTTCTTTCTGTGTAGGTTCAGGATGTGCATATTGCTTATTTTCAGCACTCGACCCATCCTCACTCCCTCCATCCCTCTTTGGCAGTTTTCCCCAGTGAACCCGTGCATGTTTACTCTGTCTGGACACCACACTAGAGACAAAGTCTTGCTCAATGTCACTGTTGTCGCTCTGGCTGAATTGAGGAGAGTCCTTGGAAGTCTCAGGAATGTCTGGGACGGGATTCTCAATGTCGTCTTTTTTTAAAGGCTTGTCTACCAGCTTTATCTCCTGTCCTGAGCTGCCTCTGTGCACAGGTGAGAATAAATTGGCAGTCAATTTATACAACTATAAACTACTAATTCAGAATGTTATTCCACATTTTCAAAGTAGGTCAAATAGCATGTACATACCCGTCTCCTTCTTTCATCAGCTTAACCTCAGGAGGGCTTTCATGGAAAAGAAAGGACTTTTTTTTATATAACTAAAATACTAAACATAGTTACATTTAAAAATATGGTTACACTTTATTTTAAGGTGACTACATTACATTTAAGTGCAATTATATATTTAAGTACTGAGTAATATTAATTAACAACATGTACTTACTATAGGGTTACGGTAGGATTAGGTTTTGGTCGAGGGTTAGTTGCATGTAATTATGCATAATTTACTGTTATAACTATGGTAAGTACATTTAACATTATGTAACAAGGATATGTAACAAAATAAAGTGTTACCAAAACATATTATTAAAAATAATGATTTATTTCAATTATTCTTTTTTAAATAATTTTTTTTTTTTTAAAGTTTTTTTTATTAAAGAAATATTTTTTTTTCTCCAGCAAAGACATTTAAAATAAATGGTCTTTTGAACTTTCTATTCATCAAAGAATGTATCAAAGTTTTCAGCAAATTATTACACAGTACAGCTGTTTTCAACAGTGATCATCAGAAATGTTAAATCATTAAATATATTAAATTACAAAACAGTCATTTTAAATCATAATAATCTCACAAGATTACTATTTTTACTGTATTTTTGTGCAGCCTTGAATCGTGGTGAAAATGCCACAATATTAGTTTAAAATTGAATATTAAATCAAATACAAAATAAATTATAAAATTATTTATAATGATATAGTGGATAATAATTTACTTAATTATAATGAACTGGATTGACAGATACACTACCTCTCATCCTTTCTGAGCCAAAGTGGAGTTTTGGATATCTGGAACTCAAAACATTTGGAGGCTTTGTAGCAGAAATTACTGCAAAAGCACTGAAAAACACAGAACAAATAATACAAAACTGGTCTGCTTCCTCTCTAATTTTATTTTAGGAGAGCGATGGACAGATGCCCTACCTTGCGCTCTGTAATATCATAGACTCTATTAGTTTTGGTGGATATTTTGAACCGTTGAGAGGGCACCTGAAATGTATTTTAATACAAATAACAAACTCTTATTAGATAGACGGAACATGAAAAAAATTGGCAAATAAAAAATAAAAGGTTCTTCTTACATTGGTTAGTTTATTTGGACACACAGGATATCCACACAGTTTGGCAATGGACCGTTCTTCCACTGTGTCTTTGTAATTGGTAGAAGTGATGTACCATGCCTGCAGCAGAACAGAGGACAGGACATTGTTTTTGAGAGCACAACCCACAACTATTTAAAGGAATAGTTCACCTTAAAAAGAAAATTGTCATTAATTACTCAACCTCATGTCGTTCCAAAACTGTAAGACCTTTAATCTTTGGAACACAATATATTAAGATATTTCTAATGAAATCTGAGAGATTTCTGACCCCTCCATATCAGCAATTTAATTACCACTTTCAAGGCCCAGAAAGGTAGGAAAGACATTGTTAAAATAGTCTATGTGACTCCAGTGGTTCAACTTTAATTTTATGAAGCGACGAGAATCCTTTTTGTGCACAACAACGCTGTTGACGCAGTGTGAACAGTGCAACACTTCCTAGTTCTACGGCAGAACGACTTGTGCGCATGTGTCGTGGTGCTCACATGAACAGCGTCAGCCAATAGTAAGCACTGCACTGTTTATACGTCAACAGTGTATGAGTCTGACACAGGCTAGAGGAAATTGTTGAATAAAGTCGTTATTTTTATTGTTTTTTCCACACAAAAAAGTACTCATCGATTCATAAAATTAGGATAGAACCACTGTATCACATTAACTATTTTAACTATTTTTTTTCTAACTTTCTGGACCTTGAAAGTGGTAATTAAATTGCTATCTATGGAGGGGTCAGAGACCTTTTCGGATTTCATCAAAAATAGCTGAATTAAAGGAACAACATGAGGGTGAAAAATGACAGAATTTTATTTTTTGGGTTAAAATGTTAAACCTTTAAATGAATAGTTCACCCTAAAAAAAATTCTGTCCTCATTTACGTTCCCTCAACTTGTTCCAAACCGGTATGAGTTTCTTTCTTCTGCTGAACACAAAATAAGATATTTCAAAGAATGTCGGTAACCAGAAAGTTGATGGTTTTCAGAATTTTTTTTCTAGAGTGAACTATTCCTTTCTTTAAATGTCCAGCTGAACTGTAGAGAGGCTAATGTCATGTAAGTTACACAATCGATGAGGAGCTGCTCTGTCACGCTGTCCTCCAGCAGCCGCTCGACCACCTGCCGGGCTCTCCGCTCCAACTCAAGCTTCTGGCGGAGCGCCTCCCTAATGACCTCCCTCCTGCAAACAACACACTTCGTATAACTTACGACATTTTAATAGTTAATTAAAATGTCATTAGTCCAAAACTTAGTTCAACTGAAGTAAACAAACACACCTTCTCGCCTCATCCGCTGCTGAAATCGCCTCAGGTCCCTTTCCACCTAAAATTTAAATTAAGAGGACAAATATTGTTAAAGTATAAAACTAAAACCTTTAAAGACAAATTCCATGTTGCTCCATATGTAGATCCATATATCCGCCAACCTTTCTTTTTTGATTTTGAGGAGCTACTCTTTCTCGTCACTTCGCCGGCTTCCATGCTTGTTATCCCAAAACAAAAAAATTTCCGCTTACGTCACAGCACTACGGCAAGCCGCTAGCGACACGCTTAATTCCGCCGCTGCAGTTCCCAAACATGCGTCGCTGCTTATTGAAAGTAAAGATGTAAGTGAGTACGCCTTTTCAGTTTTTATCTTGTTAAGTAGACGTATATCTTGTTAGCAAAATAAATCAGCGGTCATGTCTCTGCAAATCTACGAGAACGCTTAATCTATTTATGGAGCTTATTTTGTGAACGCCAGTCGTATAGAGATTTTAGCTATCTTGCTAATGACTACAAGAACCAGTTATCTATACAGACTCATTGACAAAGAGTGGGGTCTATTTATATTTTCATTTTTATATGGATATTTTCTCTAATATTTACGACTGCTTTGTTTGCTGATGATAATAGTTAGAGATGTGTATGACAACCAGCTGCTCTTTATAAAGGCGTCATAATTGATGATTACGTTAATGTTCTCTTGTCTTTGGACCACATCATTGTCATTATGCATAATAAAATAAATGTTTTATATATATATAAATATACACAGAAATCTTTGATGACAGAAGACGTTTTGGACCATCAGGATGGCTCTAGAACAGCTCAGCAATGTAGTCCAGAGATGTGTAAGTGTCTAGATATGTGCTACTGTACATTCACGATGTGTCACATACCGCGTGTTACACTTGTGTAAATTCACTTTTTCTTTAGCAAGCAAACAAGGATGAAAGCTTCTCACCGGAGGACTATGATTTATTCCTCACCGCTGGAAGAACCTGTATAGAACAAGGCGACAGTGCTCAGGTTCTCAGCATCCTAGTCGATGAGAAGAACAAGGTGAGTTGGACAGCATCTATTGCACTTTGTGATTCATCTATGGAGAATGACAAATTATGGAAGCTTTTTCCTTGTTTTACTCAAGAACGTAGTGAGATGCATGGGCTGGAATCTGCTGGGCCCTCTGGTACAGATGCTCCTGAAGAAGGAAGACAAAAACCTTCCCCACTGCCATGCCATTCTGTCACATCTGCTGGAGGTTGTTTATGTCTTGTTCTTAAACTGTGATGAGATATCTGGTCATGACCTGCTGTAAGTTTCAATGCTGCTTTCAATTATTCATAGTTGTTTTGTGAAACAGGTTTGCAGTCCTAAAGAGCTGCTGGTGGGTTTGTTGGAGCAGGTAGAGGAGGCTGATTCCACCTCCATTGCTGAGACTCTTACTCTTCTCCTCAAGCCTTTACAAACAGGTGCCTCACCTCTTAGTCACTGAATCATAAACACTGAAATGTTTATATGTATTGTTGTATTTTTTGTGTTTAGTTCAGTTAGATGTGTAAGTTCTTGGAAAGAGTTTTAGTGAACTGCTGACAGCCTAAATGTTTCAGCCTCTGACTGAAACCATCTCTGAGAAGTTAATGAGATGAGAAATTTCAGATGTTAGCTTTAATATGTTTACAAATTTTAATCTACACTACTGTACAAAAGTGATTTTTTTAAATGTTTGGAATGAAGTCTCTTAGGCTCACCAAGGCTGCATTTATTTGATCAATACAGTAAAAACATTAATATTGTGAAATATTATTCATATTTAAAATAACTGTTTTCTTAAAGAGTAATTTATTCCTGTGTTGGCAAATCTGAATTTTCAGCTGCCATTACTCATTATTTGAAATATGGTCCATATTTATGTAATATTATGTATAGGGATGCACCGATATCAACATCTTTATATTTGGAAGACGATAACCAATATATTGGCTGATAAATGTAAATCCACATTTTTATATAATTTATGAGAGCCTGATTACAAAAACAAAAGTCTCACCATTAAAAGAAGTCCCAAGCACACAATTATAATGTTCTCATTATAATTTTATGTAGCCTGTATGACAGACTTGCGCTACATATGTTGTACTTAACAGTTTTTTTTCTTTTTTTGAAGTGATTCCAATCATATTTAAAGCAATTCAAAACCATCAAGGTGAATAGTTTGCATCTGAAGTGTCTCAGCTGAAGAAAAATAATCCATTATTTATTTGGCTTTATATATCGGCCAATTTATTTTCGGGCGATAGCGATAACATTAAACGTGATCATATATCCACCGATACTGATATTGTGGCCGATATGTCTTGCATCCCTACTTATGCATGTATTCAATGTCAATTTTGATTTTATGTAAGCCTGTCTGGGCGATATGAAAAATTATGCAGTGCGACGGTGTGCAACATACATTAATTATTGTTTTCATTTTATCCCACAGCCCTAATTTAACATGTCCTTTTATTGAATAAAAGTATAAAAAATAAAAAAAAACGGTAGTGTAGGTAAACTCACCTCAACTTACTACTCAGTTGTTGTCTAACTAATCGACCATCCCAACTGATGTACTCATAAGACTCTTCCAGGTGATTTTGAATGAATCCTAAGTGAACCCAATCCTCTTTTTGCCCCCATCGTGTCCTGAACCTCTCAGTGCTGCTGAGGCTAGGCATGAAGAAGGCCTCGTCTGTAGGCATGGCTCTATCCACGCTGCTCAGCCAGGTGGCCAGGTTGCCGGTGCCTGTCACCAAAGAGCAGGAGGAGGATGATGTTTTCGGCTTGTGCTGCTGCTGCACTGCTCTACTACAATTTGTGAAGCCCTTTGTTGAGGAGATCAAGGAGAACAAGGACAACAACAGAATATCCAAAGACAATGAGCTCAGAGTGGAACTGCTCAAGTTGTAGGTGCCCAATTATGTTGTTTAGAATTATGTTGATTATAATTTTCAACCCAAATTAAAGATATATCTACATAAACTTAGTTATCAGTATTGGTAAGCATTGGATATTTAATTGTGCATACTAATTTCCTTGATTTTTACAATTAAAAACAAGTTAGTTTTTAATTTTTTACAGAATATAACAGTGCTTTAATATCAGCCATTTATGTATTATATTTTTTTATCCAGCTGTATGAAGAGTTTGAGTGAGCCTCTGCTGGAGGTGCAGTTGAAAGATCCAGACACACTTCAGAAATCCCCTCTGAGAGACTTTGCTACTGAGATACTGGTATAATTTTGCATGCATTTTCTTATCTATTGTAATTTCCTTTACTGCGTGAAGTGTTTGGAAACGTACACTGTTGTTCAAACATTTGGGGTCAGTAAGATTTTTTGAAAATAAATGGATTGTTTTTTAAATTAAAAGAATACATATAACATTTATGAAAAGTCATTTATAAAGTTACAAAAATGTATCACAGTTTCCACAAAAATATCAAGCAGTTTTCAACATTTATTATAATAAAAAATGATTCTTGAGCAGCAAATCAGCATATTAAATGATTTCTGATGGAACATGTGGCACAGGAATACATTTCATTTTTAAATATATTTAAATAGAAAATAGTTATTTTAAGTTGTCATCATATTTAACAATATTACTGCTTTTATTGTATTTTTAATCAAGTAAATGTTGTGCATGTGTTGAGTGATATCTCTGCACCCAAGTAGCAGTGCTTCGCCTATTTGTATTCGTTGCGAATACGCAGGCCACAAGAAGTAATTACATGGGGGGTTTTTTTGTGATCACTTTTATTCGGGAAATGCTAGCTGGCAACATAGGATTCCATTCATTATGCTAAGCTAAGCTAGCAGCGACCCAGCCAAGCTAAAACAATGCATGCACTGAGACAAAAATGCATTTGCCCACATATCTAAATGTAGGAAAGAAGTTGAATATAATTTTTAAAAAATGATGGAGTGTTCCTTTAATCTGCATTATGTTCCATGTTTACAGGTCATTTTGTCAAATATTGGGGAGTCACTCCCTGATTTGTTGAGTCGTAATGTGCTGAAGAAAAGGGAGGTCCCAGGCTTTCTCGAAGAGGAGGTCAGATACCCAAAGGAGTCGCTGGCCTGCATGTGTCACCTGCTCTTTGTGAATCATATAGCTCTGGACATCTTTCCAGCGGTTCTCAGGTGAAGAGAGAGAAGCTGTTGACCACCATTTAAATGTGTATTATGAATCAACAAATCCTCTGTCAATTTGGGCTGACATTTATTTGAATGTTTTTTCAGTCCGGTCTTTGTTCTTCAGTGCAACATGGAATATATCGAGCTGCTGTTAAGCAGGTACTTATGAAGTTTTGACCATGAATCTGAATATTTGTATGAGAGTCTTTTGACAAACAAGATTTCACTCTACTCTTTTGATCTTCATTCATAGAACTGAAGTATCCCGTCTGCATAAAGGATTGGTAAGCATTACAACATCAAACCAGACCATATTATATTTATGTTTTATACATCATTTATTACAGCCCATTTTAATATTCCTTTAATTCTTTTACTATAGGAACTGTATGAAAAAAGTCTTGTCAGAGTTGAAGATAACAGTCTACTAGTAGATCTTCTGGAGCTGAAGACATTTTTCAGTGTCCCACAGGTAAAAATGTTACAACTAATTATGCTGTAACAAGTTTTGTGAGCAATTTAGGTGAGATCTTGTTCTAAGGCTTTCGGTTTTCTGTTTAGAACTTGGTTAAAGTTATGACGTTGTGTCCGGACCAGACTTTGGTAAGTGAGATGATCTGTCGTGTATATGTTTGTGTTGTATTGTTATCATTGTTCATTTTGATTTGCCCTTGCCCACACCACCACAGAGAACGAAAGGCCTTAAAGTGTTTCAGCTGAGTATTGACAAATTCAACACAGAGGCCAAATACAAGTTCTTCAGGTACGCCCTCCTTCTGATATTTAAACATTCGCAAATCAAATAGCCACGTTGCCGTTGTGCATCTCTCAGAAATCAGAGCTTTGACAAGTGATACTAAGATACTACATCGTACATGTTCTACTAATTGATATAGTTATTTAAATGTTGTAGGCTATGATATAAAATGTTTCTCTGTCTCTCCCCAAACATTTATGCATTCTTCATAACTGGTTAGAATCAGATTTGCAGTTGTCTGAAGGCATATAAAAGTTGTTTCAGCAATTTTCAACCACTGAATATTTTCTATGCCCACTTTATTAATTAATTTCATGTTCTCTTATCAACTATTTATGGTTCTCTTATTTGAGGTTGAGGATGATTGTCCCAGGTGACATAACTCTGTACACAAATTCCTCTTTAATGGTTTCCATTGAAACAACAAAACATGTTCACAGCTTAGCTGATGATATTAGGGTTATTAGACGCTTTCATGTATGGCATTTCCTCCATTTTAGAGGCATGTTGAAAACAAGTCACCACGCAGGCGTGGAGGGATACATCATCAAGAATATCAAGAATCAGATTGACTTTTCCCTCAAGGTAAGATAAGTCATGATATCATGTCATAACCTTTGTTTTGTTTTTTCATTTATTTTTCTATTTATTTGTTGATGCATTTTTAGCCATGTAATGGTAATGACTGGTTCCTGGGTAAACATCTGCTGCCTCTACTGAGGCTAGTGCTGTGCCTTCCACACGGACCGGAAACAGACCTGCTGCAGAACTTAGACAGGTGAGACCTTTCAAACAAACCTCTGTCTTACTGCCACAGTGGTTGCTTCAGTTGCAGTCATTTGACTTGACGAAACTGCTGTCTATATCAAACAGGATCATGGAATCACTAAACCTCCTTAGATACATGCTCATCCGAGATAAAGAATGGGAGAATGAGGTAAGGGTAAACCATCTTCTGATGACTCTTCATCACTGGTGCAAGCAGGGGGTCGGGAACAGATTTAAACTGAGATAATAAGATAAAACAAGCCTTAAAATAAGCTAAAACAACTAGAAAATCAAGATGGACACTGACATTTGTTCCCTCAAACACTGTGATGTTCACAAGGTCTTGGAAAACGTGGATATATGAGGGAATTTTAATGGTGTGATTTGTAGGAATGGAAAAGTAATTTTAGTAGTAGTTAAATTAATTTATTTTTCTTCTGTATTTTGAATATATTTTTTCTAGATATGTCAAGCTCTAAAATATTCTGAAGGAAAAAAATATTATCCAAGAGCACGTTTGGTAATCAAAAAAACAAAATAAAAAACTAAAACTATGGGTGCTCCAGAACAAGATACAAAAATATATTAGTGGATATGTATTAGTGGATATATATTAGTGGCAAAATGCATCCATGTTACACTGGTTTTGTTATTTTATGTTGGGTTTTTTTAATGTCGTTTTTTGTTATTTAAATGGAAAAAAAATTGACGTGGAAGCATGCTCCCTAAAATGTTTTATTCTGTAGAAATTACTGAGAATTGTTATTTTTGTATAATTTTATTTTTTGTTAATATTTTTAATGATTTAATTATCAGTTTTCCATTATTTTAATTGAGGTATTAGGAATTGTATTGTTTGTTTTTGAAATGTAATTAGATTTTTAAATATGTCTATATAATCTTTATGAATTTTTTTTCCAGCTTTAGTTTTTAATTTAGTACATCAAGTTAAACTAGATTAAAATGAGAAATGTTGCCTTGGCAACTAGCTGAAATAAAGAATTTTTTAATTTAATTTTATTTCAGTTTTAGTTAACTGTAATAACCCTGTGGCTGAAAAATTGCTATTTGTTAGTAGATGATAACTATTTACATTTATTGTTAATTAAAAAAAGTAATTAATAAATGGAATTATGGATTTTAATTACTATATTTCTAACAACAACAATAATAATGTATTATTATTTCAATATATTGTCACTACTATTTTGTGTTATAGTTTGTACAAATACAAAAGTTTGAAAACAAAACAAGTAGCTTTTGTCATTATGGTCTTTGTCAATGGGGCCTTGTAGTCAAAAAAAGCTGAGACCCACTGCTCTACACGGCATAACAAACTCCCACATCATATTTATTTTTTTCTATCTGTTTAGACAGGAATTTGGACAGAGCTTTATAAGATTGAGGACAACTACCTGAAGCCAATGCGGACCGGTCTAAACATGTCCAAAGCTCATTATGAGGCAGAACTGAAGAGCAAGAAAGACAATAAGAAAAGCAGTTCGAAAGGTCTAATAAACTCATTCTTAATCCCGAACTTACCATATCTGTGCTGTGTGAACATAGCTCATGTCACTTGTAGTCATTTTCTGCAGTCAGGCTTCTAACCCTTTTTTGTTGTCCAACAGACTCTAAAGCATCAGTCTGCACAGTGACTGTTGATGATGAGAAACTGCCCAACATGACACCAGAAATGCAGATTCAGGTATATTATTTTGTGCATCAGTCCAAATGGACGCTCCAATACAGTGAACAAAGCTAACAGTGTTTGCATGCCGCTTCTGCAGGTTCTGCAATCAGCCCTCTTCACATTTGATCTGATAGAGAGCGTCTTGGCAAGAATCGAGGAGATCATTGAGGCTAAAGAAAGACCCCTGTCATGATGTGAGAGACTGTATGGCCCTTTTAGCATCTCCTCTTCTCGTTAACATAGTCATGCTTCTCAAAGCACCGATTCCTTTAACGATCCTTCAATCAAGAGGTTTTTTTGATGCTGCCAACTAGTGTGGGGAAAAAAAGCATACTTTCTATTGGCTTTATTTTACCATATCTGTGTCCACTCTGGATGTTATCATTATTCATTCTACAGTAGCATATTATTGTTGTATATTGTCAGGGAGAAAACATTAAATATTATTTGCAACTCTTTAGGATGGATTTTCTTTGTTTTGACCTCAAAGCTATGATTCTGCAAATTTGTTTGACATGTCAAGATACTAATGTAAAAAAGTATTGTTAGGTCACCTATAAATGTATATGACAATACAGCAAGTTATTGGATTATTATTACTTGCTGACAGGCTTTGTGTGTGTATGTCAATCACAAAAAACACTGTGAATTTTGCAAAAATTTGCACTGAGTAAGATGCAAGTGGAAATTGAATTGAAATTTCCTAGAGCTTTGCGAAGCTGTTGATTCCTGCATTTTTGCATCTTTCTTGTCTGTGAAATCAGAAGATTTTTGCGGGGGAAATATAAGAAGGCATTCTCTAATTTTGCTACATTAAATGATTCCTCAGGCTTTGAATAAATACTGTTTTTCATATGCGATTTTTCTTTTTTTCACGTATTGCCCAATTCAACAACCGTGCATGTGCACAATTTCACAAACAAATTACGAATAATCAAAAACGTGCATTCTGACATGTATTCTAAATTCACAAATTTAGCAACTGAATCCACACACTTCTGGGTGTCCTTATAAAATTGATTGAATAAGATGTACTTCAAGCGTGTGATCGCTCCTTTAGAATAATCTAAATTAAACAAATTTAAATATACCTGTGTTGTGAATTAGGTCACATCTGTTCTGTGCATATAAATATTAACCATCCATGCAATTTTTTGTGAATGAGGCTCCTATTTTTTATTATGATTATTATTGGATAAACAATTAGCAAAAACAGTCGTTTCCAAAAGTGTTATTAATTTATTTTATCCAAAAATAATGATTATGACAGAACCTCACATTCAGGAAGCATTCTCTCAAAATTAAACAAATAGGTTTTAACTTTTTATTCTCAAAAGTGAATCCCCCAAATAAAAGGACAAATAAATAAATCGCTGTACAGCATGTCGTTAAAAAATAAATGCATTCATGTAACCCTTTACAGAATAATGCAAAATTACGAGGGTGCACAAATTAATTTGTCATATCTTTGAAGAGGGGATGCTGCAGTGCCATGGAGGCCGTTATCCTCGTTGCTGGGTTTAAATCTAACAGTTTTTCCAGGAGGTCGTATACATCATCAGGCACTTTGTCCCAGCCCATCTCCTGCAGCTCCGCACTGCTTTTGAGTGAGCCTGAGCTCGTGTGTTTCTTAGCGGGACTCCCAGCATCCTGTTTGACTTCTGCCGGGTTATGCGAAGCTTGAAACTCGGCAGGAAATGAGGCGTCTTCCCATGATCGCAAACCTCTCAGAGTCTCACAGAGGATCCTCAGGTCCAGCCGAGGAAGTTCACGACTGCACACTATAGATTTACCTGCATTCAGAAACCAAATAATATTCTGTCAACTGAAGGTGCAAGCAATAAGATGAAAATTGAAGTACAGCACAATCCAGAGACATCTGTCCCCTTAAGCCTGTTGACAATGACATACCAAACGTCTTAGCAGCCTCTATCGTCTCTTTAGATCCTCGAATGGTCATGATCTGAGTAAGAGCGATCAGATCATCACTGGCTTTAAAGAACGGATACCTTCCGCTGAGCAGTGACAGCATTATGACTCCTGCTGACCACATGTCAATAGCTGCAAAGAGATGAGCTTTTATTAATCATAATTCATTACTTAAGTACAACATTTCAGTATGAATCTGTAAAAAGATAAGATGGAATAGAACTGAATATGAATTGTACACCATAATTGTACAATAAATTTGTGCTCCATTCATAAGCCAGATGTGGGATATTCCTACTTCCTATTTCAATGCTCAGATTATAATATTAGCACTGCATATCAAATACAGATTTCCTGATTTGATTCCCATGATTTTAAATCAACTTAATTCAGTTCTGCCTTAAGTATATTGATGATGTTAATTCAGTTACCACTCTCATTCAATCAGTAACGGTGCGTCCCTTTTCGCATTCTATCCATCCTGAATAGTATTCGAAAAAAGAATTAGTATGTCCCAAATCGTAGTATGTAGAAACGAGTGATCCAAAGATACCCGCATGGTCTACTATTTCCGGTTAGAATTTAAAGTGCAGATCGGTGCACACTCTGAAGGCTAATACTGCCCACAACCCATTGAGAGGTGGATGAGGATTCAATTAGAACTACAAACAGGTCAAAAGTAGATTAAAAAAAGTGTTAAAAGACTACAAACATGACAGACGTGCGAGTCCAACTGTTAAGTAGAGGTTTCGATAAAGGGGTTTGAGTGAATAATTATCAGTATCTAACTTTACAAAAATATATTTATTTAATAATTTCCACATTATATTTCTGCAACAGCATTGAGAACTTGTAGGGATACATTTGGCCGTCAACTTTGCGTCAACCATCAACCAGGGCTGTGCGATATTGAAGAAAATGCAATACCCTGTTAAATAATGCGATATTCGATATGCGATACGATATTGCTATTAGTGTGTAAAATCGATAAAAAAAAAAAAAATGAAACAGAGAATGATACCATTTATGTGTTTCACATTCTTTCTAGGAAAAGAAAGCATCGCTACAACTTCTGAAAGTGACCAGCAGTGTTTTAGCAAAAATGTATGTCACAAATAGACCTAATGCACGGATCCTATTGACACACATTCGGTTTCTTTCCCCAACTGATATCGTTTGCTTAAAGCATAACTGACTGTGTTTACATGAATAATCATCAAGACAGCCATTTTGACATAACTGCGTGTATTTGACAGTTTGAGTGTGTAACAAGGCACGAAACAACTGAAGGGATCACGCTTTCTGAGAGACGGCTTGTGCGCAGGTTTCGGTCTGTGTGGCAGACAGCAGACAGCACGAGACTGCAAGTTGTTGCCTTTAATAACTCTTTTTAACGTCACATAAGTAACCGTCGTGTGCCCAGTCTATTCTCTGCTATATGCGTAGACCTAAAACGTACACTTTTTCATAATGTTAAAGTAGCCTATTAAAATCATTCAGATTTCGAGTGCCGTCGCGAAATGCATATTACGAAATGTACATTTGCGATATTTTGATATATTGCGCAGGCCTATTTTAAATGCATCATTATTTAAATTGCAAACACATGAGGAGAGTCTCTGCATGAAAGACCCACGATGGGCAGATCATCGTGCTACTACAATTCTCTCCGATATGGTAGGAAATGAAATTTAATGTGGAGGATTTTAACTGTGACAAGATGATTGACAGGACAGTTTTAACGGTGACAGGATGCTTGTACCTAAGCAACAGATCTGTCTGTAAAAGATGACTAAATATATGTCCCAAAGTTTGCATACTATTCTGCTACACACTCAAAAATATACTTTTTCTTCACAAAAAGAGTACATACTTTTAGGATGTAGAACAATTAGGCGAATTGGGACGCAGCACATCAAGTTTGTGAGTCATTTTAAAGATTCATTAACAGAATCAACACATAATAGTCATTTGTTGGTGAATCAGACTTCAGTGGTCATGCTGACAGTGTTTGTTTTGCAGGTGCACAATTATCAGTTGAAAAGGAGTACAATCAAGTGGCATTTTATTGTACTTTTCCAAGTAGGACATTGGAAAATACATTAATGCTAAATCATATTCCAAATAACAATATGCAAAATATATTAATGTTGATGGGTAGTTTTACCTGTTCCCTGGTTGGGGCACTTGGTCAGAACCTCAGGAGCCCTAAAGCCAGGGGTACCAGCCCTCGGAGCCACCTGCTGTTTCCTGTGAAAGCAGTTCAGTTTTTCAATGACTGCACTATTAAATGGACCCTGTAAAGCCTTACATGAGATATAATACTCCAATTTTTAAACTGGAACTGTTTTTGAACCAAAACACATAATGCAGTACAATACAAAACATGATTTTCCCAAAAACGTACGTATGGGCAACCAAGTAAACCAAAGTTTCTTTATTCCCAGTAAATGTTCATCTTGAAATATTCCTAACACGTTTACTTTAAGAAAATCAGTAAAGATTTCACAGCAAAAAGAAGTGATCATGTTGATAATTTAGTTCCCTTAGAAATTTGCATATCAAATTTGATAAAGTAGGCTTTATGAGAATTTTTTTTTTTATAATGATATGATATTACTTTATTAAGAGTGTTTACCTGGACAGGCAGATGTTGCAGACGCGGTCAGTCATGTGGCAGCTGCAGGTGAGCATCGGGCTGACGGCAGAGGGTTTAGGTTTCTGACTCTCTGCAGGGGCCTTTTGTCTCTGATTTAATGGGGTTCTCAAAGGGACGGAGCGGTGCTTCGTAGAAACAATCTTACGTGGAATTACCTCCTCTCTTTTTGGCTTTAAAAGCAATCCCTGAAATACAATTTGACAGGTAAAGAGCTGATAGTTATTCAGAAGGTGTCAGATGCAACCAGTGTGAGAAAAGACTCTAACCTCAACTTTGTCAGTGCCAGGTTTATGAGAGTTTGTGTCGTTTACGTTTTTCTCCCCAAATACAGACCGTGCTGCCTTATCAAGTCCCAACAGTTCCTTTGAGAGGAAGGACACAAGTTTTTGAGTTTTCTAAAATAAAACAATATGAACATGGAAGTGTAAACCTGGAAGTACAAGGTCCCCCAATGTGACTCATAACCATATTAAAAACTTAATTAATTCATTTAACAAAGAGAGACAGTGCAGACACCTTGCTGTGTTTAATGCGTGAGGGTGGGCAGGGTCTTTTAGCTGGTGCTTTAGTGCTAGACTGGACAGCAGGGTTTCTGGTGTTGGGTGGTAAAGGCACTAGTTTCTGTTTCCCAAGTGATTCCTCCACCATCTTTGACGACCCTCCACCTTTATGAGCTTTTGATTTCACCACCTTCAGTAGTTCTATCTGCGTGTCAGGAGTGCCCTGTGCCAGGCCAAAATCCACAAGAGCGTACCTGAGGAATAAGAAAGACGGGACTTAGCATGTTTCAGTTAACTTGGATCTAATCCAGTGGTTATCAGCCTTTTTGACTCCAAGTCCCCCCTTTGTCTAAGACAATATTGAGTGCCACTGAGCTATTCTATGGTAATAACATTTTCAAATTATAAAAAATATTAACAATCACTTCCAAAGGCTAAATAACACAAATCTTACTTCAAAGGGATAAGTGTCACCCAAAAAAATGTCTGTCCCTCCATTATAAAGTTCATGAAGAGATACAGTAAGTAAATCATTCATACGAAACAAGCTTATTAAGACACAATCTCTTTATACAATGAACATATTTAATTTAGGAATTAATTACACATTTTATTCACATTCAAACATTGATCAACACACATACATGGAGCTCATAAAATATGATAAACAGAAGCTCAACCGCTCTTGCTTGAAATGTGTGTAAAGCAGGTGCGTTTGAGCTGCCTTTTACCATATTGGATGAGCTCAATGAATGTTCTTTTAATCAATGAACTTTTTAAAGTGTTAACATTTTGGTGCAGTGGACTTTCAAATGGAGGGACAGTAATCTCAGGTTTCATAAAAAAAAAAAAATAGCTTCAAACTGTATAACTCTTCATTTGTGTTTTGAAGCTGAATGAAAGTCTTATGGAACAGCATGACAGTAAGATAGGATTTCCTTTTTTTTCTGTGAACTACACTTAAATTCCATTAGGAAAGCAAAATATATTAGCACCTAATAGGCTATTGAATATTTTAAAGCTAATTTCCCATTTATTATTTTTTATATTACCATAGCTACCATCTAATGCTCATTTAGCCAGTTGATCAATTGTTACAATATATCAAGAAACTGTGGCAATTACATGTGCGTGTATCAGGCAGAGATACTAGACATGAACATCAGGTACATACTCTCTCCTTTGTTGATTGAACAGGAAATTGGTTGGTTTGATGTCTCTGTGGATGATGCCAAACTTATGAATGTGTCTCAAGGCTTTGAGCAGGTGGAAGATGTAATGCTTCACATCCTCAAAACTCAAGGAGCCAACAATATCCTACAAGGAATTAAGACTTTTGATTAATATCTTGGGTATAGAGTAAACTACTCATGATGTATCATACTCGGGTTAAAAGCAATCAAGGCAGACACTTACCACAAATGTTTGATGCTCCATGTATGGCATGACAATGACCACGTGATGCTCTTTCCTGAAGCAGTACGTGACTCCCATCACATTTTCTGTACCTCTGCAGAAGGAAATAAAATAGAGAAACCCTGTAAAGTAACTCTGAAACCAATGTTTGCTCATTCTGAAATATTTGATATGGCATGCATCACAGAAAATGACCAGTGATAGATCAAAATATGACAGTTTCATCACTCACCCAGCAACAGTCAGGCACTGGAGTTCAGCAGCGATTCGCACAGGATGACTGGTGGGGATGAGGTGTTTCAATGCAAACATCCTTCTTGAACCGTCCGTCATCTGCGCCTCTGCCAAATACACTGAGCTGAAAGTACCTGTAAAAGGTTAACAGGTTCATTCAGCAGGAAAAAACTAAACAAAAGTATGATGGAATAGCTTTGAATGCACTTAAATTAAAGTATTTAAGTAGCAAGAAATTTAATGGCAAACCTTCTCCAATTTTATCTATGATACGAAAGATTTGAGACAGCTGTGGCAGAACTTCATACAGGTATGCAATGTCCGTCTCAACATCCCCTGAACAAAACAGAAATCACAGTTTTAGTTATTTAAGTAAAATTAAGAAACAGAATTATCTAAAAATGTTGCTAGACAAACAGACATTGCCTTGTGAAATAAATACATTTTAGCATATTTTTAAAAAGAGCACATACTATGGAAATAATACACGGTAAAAGAATATAGTAAAGTGTGAACTTAATGTAATGTTTTTATACACTTGCATGTTCATTAAAATTAAATAAAAAATGTATTATAGTTTAAATTGATATTAAATGCAAATGCAATTAAGTGGACTTAAGAGTGCCCTTTTGACCCATTTAGGGTACATATTTATATGCAAATTCATAATTACTTTTACAAAAAAGTTCAACATTAAAATTACCCTATGATTTACTCACCCTTAAGTCATCCTATGTGTATATTAATTTTTTTTTATCTGATGAACACAATCAGAGTTCTATTAATAAATATCCTGACACTAACAAGCTTTATAATGGCAGTGACGGGGTCCATTGAGTTTGAAGCTAGAAAAAATAGGTGCATCCATCCATCATTTACATACTCCTGCTGGCTCCGGGGGTTAATAAAAGCCTTCTGAAACGAATCGATTTAGTTTTGTAAGAAAAATATACATATTTAAAACTATTCAACTTACGCAGGAAGTGAAACGCCTCTCGCAATTCTAAACGCTTACACTTCTGACGTCATCATCATGCCCGTTACATTTTTCTTACACAAACCCATCGATTCAGGGCATTTTTTAATATAACTCAGATTGTATTCTTCTAAAAGAAGAATGTCATATACACAGAGTATGGCTTGAGGGTGAGTAAACATGGGGTAAGTTTAATTTTTGGGTTAACTATCCCTTTAAGAGTGGCTTTTTGACACATATACATCTTTATTTGCGGTCATAATTACTTTATGGTCCTTTACATAAAAGTTGTTAAATTGAAAATTGAATGTCAGGTATTTAAATGTATATTTGTAATAACATATTTGTCATGAGAACATTTAACATACATTAACTATAATATTAAAAAGGGCTCACTCACTGGGAATTTTGTGTCTGCTCCTGCCCTTTTCAACATTTTGATGAGTGCTTTTCTGCACAGTCGGTGCTGCTTCCATCTAAACCCACAATAACCAACAGATCCAATAATGTGGGAAACTGTTGGATGACATTAGAATACAAACAATAACTTACTCATAAACAGCTCAACTGGTATACTAATACTACTTGTTTAACTGTATCCAAATAAGATCAAAACACTTAAAACAGAACTTAATATACCTTTTAACCTCCGAATTTATACCAATAATGTAATGTAAATATATATACGTTACATATTAACCTTACCTGTTGGTTTTGCTTTCACCGAGTAAGTTACTGTTACGGTAGTGTTTATGAGAAACTGCATCCGACGAACAGCTCCACAGACGGAAACAGCTAACGTTACCGCGCAAAGTTCATAAGTTATGTTAAGGGATTATTTTGACGTTAAACAGTAAATTCGTCACCCTGTAAAACACGTTTATTAAAATAAAAAGTAAATATTTTAATAAACACACAACTCGGTCTTGTTTGGGGGGTCTTTCTTCCAGACCAACTCCAAGTTCCGCGCTAAAACAGTGACACCGGTCACGTGACCACCACTGAGCTCCAACCAGCCAAACCCGGTCAACTGGTACAGCTTCCCTTTAGCAAAATGATTAAGTTAAATTATAAAATTATAAAATACATTCATGGCCAATATTAATTCAGTGATGAATGACATTTTATATGTCAGTCCCCCCAAACAAACTTAAAATTACACATCAAATGCGGAAATAAATTACATTCATAAAATAGCAACTTAAATACTGAATACAATGGTAAATGCAATTTAATTTCTTCATTTAATGAATCATAAACTGTAAGAAACAGTTTGAGTTTATATACTTCATAATTTTAAACAAGGCAACTCAAGCACTCAAAAAACTAAGGCGTTTCACTTATTGCTAAAATATTAAAAGACAACTCCTATTTTGTTTTTGTGCTTATATAGACCTATTACTCGTTTGTATTATCAAATAATTGGTATATTAGTAGATTGAAGATTTAACCGTTGTTTTGACGAGTTAGGAGGCTTTTATTTGGGAAAACCTTTATCGCGCAGACGCGCGTTCTCTTCCGGTGTGTGAAGTACAGTTCAGTCAGTTGAGTAAGAGTTCACTGCGTTTCGTTACTGCTGTGCTCATGGGTCTACAATGTAACTGTTAGTCACCTAAAAAATAATAAGTGTATCTAGACCTGGTGTAAATAAACGATTTAGAATCGTTCGTATCAGGGTTTTAATCATGGATAGATTTGTTGTACGGTTACCAAAGGGAGACGGGGTGAAACAGGAACCAAAACAAGAGAGAAATTACAAACAAGCAACATTAGAGTCCCTCCGAGTAAGTCATTGATAATTTTACACTGCCCATCATTCTTAACCAGATGTGGTGTATTATTGATGCCTACATGAATGATATCCGTATTTGTTCCAGAGAGTCGTCGTGATTGAAGACATTGAAAGGTATAAGTCAATCCTTGAACTGCCTGGCCAACCTAAAGAGAACATGATAGAAGCCTTAAAGGAGCTGGACAAGAAAGTACCTTCCAGAGAAGTGCTAAAGACTACCAAAATTGGTAAAACTTGGTTATTCCTTTCTAGTTGCATCCCTGTCTCTTTTTTTTCCATAAAAATACTAATTTCAGTCCCTGTCACTTTCATTTGTGTCTCTTCAGGACACACAGTTAACAACCTTCGCAAAAACTCAGAAGATCCTGAAATCAAGTCCCTTTCAGGGGAGGTGTATAAACACTGGAGGACCTTTATTGAGGAACATGCAAATAAACCTTCCATAGAAGTTCGCTGTGACAAACAGACAGAAAGTTTAAGGAGCAATGCCAAGAAACTGCTCTCTGAAGCCATGACGTTGAAGGTACCGATCCTAAATGATCATTACAATTTCTTAAAGGGTTAGTTCACCTAAAAAATGAAAATTCTGTCATTGATGACTCAAGTCGTTCCAAACCCGTAAGATCTCCGGAACTAAGTTAAAGATATGTTAGATTTAGTCCGAGAGCCTTCTGTCCTTCCATTGAAAGTGTATGCACAGTATACAGTCCGTGTCCAGAAAGGTAAGAAGGTATGAAAAACATCATCAAAGTAGTCCATGTGACATCAGTGGGTTAGTTAGACTCTTTTGAAGCATCGACAATACATTTTGGTCTTCTCTTCCGTGTTTGTTTGAAGCCCGCTGACGTAAGACACTGCTGCTGTGTTATCTGGTGCGCCAGAGCTTCCATGTAGTCTGAGGGAGACGCGCGCTTTGCGTCTTACGTCAAGCAGCGTCACTGTGAACTCGTGAACTTGGATTCAAACAAACACGGAAGAGAAGAAAATGCTGAATTAAGTCGTAGTTTTTGTTATTTTTGGACCAAAATGTATTGTCAATTCTTAAAAAGAGTCTAACTAACCTTTACACTGATGTCACATGGACTACTTTGATGATGTTTTTCATACCTTTCTTCTTACCTTTCTGGACACTGAGTGGTCATACACTTTCAATGGACAAAAAGCTCTCGGACTAAATCTAAAATAGCTTAAACTGGGTTCCGGAGATGAACGGAGGTCTTGCGGGTTTGGAACGACATTAGGGTGAGTCATTAATGACAGAATTTAAATTTGTGGGTGAACTAACCCTTTAACCACATTAACAGTATTTATGTTTTTTTTTTAAATTCGTTTATTGCTTCATTTAAATTCTGAAATGAAGTATTATTAAATATATTTATGATACAGTTTACATGCATATTGTTTACTTTGCATGCATATTGTATGTAATTATTTTCCTCCCTGTCCAGGTGGAGCATGGACTGGTGGAGAACATTGAGAGGGAGGTGTTCCACCAGAGCTCTCGGCTTATTAGCAGAGCTTACAGAAGGACTGTTAGGGCTCTTGTCTTTGCTCTGAAACATAAGCCTGAGCTGAGAGCGCAGGTCAAGGACGGCAAATTACCAGTTAATGTATTCGTCAGCAATCACAAAAAGAAACTTTGACCTAAAGAAAATATTGTTTACCCATTTCATTTTTTTTAAATATATATATATATATTTTTTTTAACATACAGCAGTATGATTTACTCATTGACTTGTAACCATTTTTTAACTTTCAGTCTTAAATACAACATTTTACTTTTTACATCTCGTTTGCCGGAATGTTTCTTTCCATTCACAGCTACACTGCTGGTCAAAAGTTTGGAAAAATTATTATTTATTTTTTATGTTTTTGACATAAGTCTCGTGGTCACAAATGCTGCATTCATTTGATCAGAAATACAGTAAAACAGCAATGTTGTGAATTATTATGACAACTTAATATATATATATATATATTAAATTATAATTCAAATAAATTATAATTCAAATAAATTGCTGTGTTTATAAAAAAAAATAAAAAAATAAAATCACAGTTACCAAAAAAATATTAAGCAGCAAGATTGATAATAAGTATCATTATTAATAATTGAGCACCAGTAATAATTAAGCATCAAATCAGCAAATTAGAATGATTTCTGAAATATGTGACACTGAAGTCTGGAGTAATGATGCCGTAAATTCAGCTTTTATCACAGGATTACATTACATTTATATAGAAAGTTAATTCAAAATGTAATAATATTTTACAATATTACTGTTGTACTGTATTTTTGATCAAATACAAGCAACCTTAGTGAGATTTTTTTTTTAAATCTTAATTTTTTCCTAACTGGACTCGCAGTGAACATAAAAAAAAGTATAAAAATATATATATATCAAGTCCTTATGTATTCATTGTGTGACGCTCCTATAGACCGCTCCTTTTCAGAGCTGCACTCGTTGTATCTTCCGGTTTCTATTTCCACAGATGAAGGAAAGATCTTATGTATTTACTGAATTGATGACCCGCTCATTTTAAAATTTTCCAGAAGTTCAAGGACAAAATTGTAAAGATTGCTGCGCGCTGGTTTCTCTGTCGAATACGGTCTATAGGAGCACCAACCACACAATAGCAATTAGCATGAGGATGACGGCGAGAACACAGATGCTGATGAAGATGATGTCACTGGTGTCATGCGGTTCACTTTCTTCATCAACTTTCTTGTTGTTTGATTCCTGGGCCAGACGGGCCAGTTCATTGAGACGATTCCGTTCCTCAACTGAGATAATGCTGGCCATGGCCACCTTCCTCTGGGCGTCACACTGCACCTCATACTCCTGAATATTCTGCTGCGGTCCATCAGAGAAGTCAATATAAAGTGAGTTGACCAGCATGGTGATGTTTTGACGTTTCTACAGAAGATCAGATATGAGGCATCATTAATGTTTGAACAAGCTGATATAAGAGATATTGTATCAGACATTTGCTAACATCTACCTCTGAATTAGACCTAAGTCTAGGACCGTTACTGAGAAAAGTTTAGGGTAGTAGGGTTTTTTTAAGTGTGGTATCCCAAAAAAGAATCTACAGTTCTTTAACAAGTGACTCTTTATCTAATATACCTGTCCTGCAGTTCCACAGTTGACAAAACGGGCTAGAATTTTGTAGGATGTTTCTGTCAGCTGGGCCGAACAGGATGGATTCCCCAGATAAATGTTCTCACGGTCCAGCTGAGGTAAAGCCTGTCTGGAGACCTGAATCTGAAACTCTGTTCGGGTGCAGCTTACATTGACTGGCACCACTGCAACACACAGACAACAACAAAACATCAACTATTCAGGTTGAGGTTAATGATTATATGTTATTTAATGCTGTGTAGGGAGAATTTAACACTTATTTTAAGAAATAAATGTTTTAGGGGATAAATGCAAGCGGTTTCCAAGTAATGAGATGATTTCAGAAGTAAATACATTTTAGAATTCTTGTAAAAGGTGTTTACAGACCTTTTCATTGTTTAATAATAAACTCTATTTTTTTTTAAAAAAAACTTTAAAAAGAAAACCTCTCATACACACTTTGTAACTTAAAAAAATAATGAGAGTGCTTTTTTAAAATGCATATTCCAAATGTCTTTAACCAAATAATATACATTTGATAGACCTATAATAAAAATAATTTATATTTTATAACTGTCGAACCCAGTCGGGGCGGATTTCGCGGGAAATAGAATATTTTCTCTCTATGTAGCCTGACGTCAAGAAAAGAAAATCAGCTTCGCCTGTGCGTATAGCGCGAGGCTAAAGTTTGAGAAAAATGGAATATGAATGTCCATGAATAATGTTGCAAAAAACATTATTTCTTTTTCCATCTGCTTTCATCAGATCTCTATAGCCTATCTGTGGGTCATCTGTGGACACCGGTGCTTGAACCGCATTCATCCGCACGGAGGAGCAGAGTCGAAGTGCAACCTAATACAGTTTTATTTTTAACTAATAGAGAGCCAAATGCTGTACCGATAACCACGTCACGATTTGATACATATCACGATACTGAACTCACGATACAATATTATTGCGATTCTATACACTCTAGACAAATGGTAAAAGGTTAACAAAAATGTAGGCTACTGTTGATTAAAATGGAAAATTTGGTATTACATTGGGGGTGGAAATCAATTGGTTTGGACTTGGTGATCGCATGGTAACCCAATGCACAGGACAATGGTGAATAAAAATAAATAATTATTTCAGACAAATATGCTTTTATATAATACTCTTGTCACTGACTAAATATATTTTAAATAATAGGCCAATTTTTACTGGTAACTGAAGACATTTAGGCATTATCTGGACCAACAAATACTCCCCCATTGCATTATTAAACATTATATTCAAAATTAAATATAGTGATTTAATGTAGGGTAGTAGGTTACTGACACTAAAACTCTGTAAACTTTAATTCTTTTCTTACACAGTAAATCTAATTTTTGGTGAACTATACACAATACAGATTGTCACTATCCACGATATTGTTGCAATTTTTGTATTGCAGTATATATTTCCACAATATTGTTACATCCCTACTATATAGTGTAGCTTAAAATATAATATACAACAACAAATATGAGGTAACTCGTATTCACTGTTATTTATAGGCTACACTCTTGATTAATAGTTCCATAAAGAACCTTTCACATTAATGAAACCTTTCCATTCCACAACAGGTTCTTTATATTTGAGAAAAAAAGAAAAAAAAATCTTTAAAACTGTACCCTAAAAAGTTCTTCTATGGCATTGCTGTGAAAAACCTCTTTATGAACCTTTATTTTCAAGAGTGAACTACTGAAAATATGCATAATGTGTATCTTTTCACATTTTCATATGAACAACCAGTTTGTAGACCTAACTAAAATGATTTACATCTTTGTTTATACTGTATGTGTTGAATACTGTGCTGTGTGTTTTTGATTCACTAAATAGAAGTGGCATATAATAATGACGATTCATTAGCGGTGGGAGAAGCGAGAAGTGTTAACGGAACATCATTTGGTTCCCAAAACTAGACTTTAAGAAAGATGTGTTCAAACTGAAAAGTGAGCACTCACCTCCTATATAGGAGGCCGTGAAGCCCTTATAGGCGTAGTTCCGGTCAGTGTTGAGAACAACCAAAAGTTTATTTCCCTTAGAGGTCAAGGATGGAGGCTGTTCACTACCACACCATTGGCCCAACAGAGTGTCTGTCTCGCTGTCCCCATCGTACACACTCACAGAGTCATAGTCGCACATGTCGGTCAAGCTGTTTCGATCCTCAAGCTCCAGAAAGGGTAAAAATAGTTTGACCCTGTAGCCGGCCGCTAAAGTGATTGTCCAGTGACAGTTGATGTTGTTGGGGTAGATGTTTGGGTAATGAGGGCTAGTAAAGTTCGCACTGATATTTTTGAGAATTTGCTGGCACTCTCCTTGAAAAACAGCAAGATCAAGGATTATATACTTGAAATTTTATTATGATTATGCATCTTGTATGGCAACAAGTGTCTCACCTGAGTAGTAGTAGGCTTTAAAACCTCTCCCTCCAATGTTGAAATCAGATCTGAAGACCACCAGCAGTTGGTTTGATGTGGTGACGGTCTTGGGAGGTCTCTCATTACCGCAGTAATTGCCCAGGTGACGGTGTTTAACAGTGGGACCATCAAAGAGAGCCACATAGTCAAAGTTGCACCCCTCGTTGTTTTCCAACTGGAAGTCGAGAAACACCAGGCTGACTACACTCTGATTGGACACATGTATTGTCCAGGAGCATTCTGCATTGTTGCTGTAGTCTTGTGGATGACCTGGGCTTGAGATGATTCCCGAAAGACCGGTCAAAACCCCACCGCACATATCTGATTTAGAGAAACAAATTAACTGATGTGTAAATTCATTTATTTTTATTTTTACACATACACACTGTGTGAAAGTTACAGAGTTTTGCTGGATTTAACACTTATAATGCATTTTGGGTTATATGTGACCCAGAAAGGATTTTTTAAAAATTCTAAAAAACAAATAGGTTTAGTATATTTAACCAAGCTCATGTTAAGACCATCAAAATACACATATGTGAATTTTTATAACAATAATAAAAAAAAAAAAATTATGGCCCTGTAGGAGCGTTTGCACATCAACCAGAGTGAGAGCAAGAGCATGTCCATCAACGAGCATCGTTCGGCTCACTGAAGCCGTTGGCAGTGCTGTCATTTTGTTTTTAGACCACAAAATCAACTGTCACCAAAGAAGTGTGTTTTTGGTTGTGATGAGGGAAAGGTAACCTTGTTTAGCTTCCCAAATAACCCAGCATTAAGGAAACAGTGGATGCAGTTTGTTTTTCCGGATGGAGTTGTGTGTTTGTTTGTTCCAGGTCATGAGTTGAAACCGCAGGCGGTGAGTGAAACTGCATCAAATGTCTGTGTTTTGTTGGCAATCGGTGCGTAAGTCAAGTGCACAATGTCAACAACACGAACCTATAGTGCATCGAAAGTTATCCAGGGATAATGCCTTGTATTGTGTGTGTGTGTGTGTGTGCATGTGTGTGTTAGCTCCGCCCACTGCACACCTCCACGAGTTCGGCTGTCTTCGGAAAAAGAATTGGTACAGCTTATCTGTCTTTTATAAATATGATCAAACTAAAGACTTTTCGGAGATATGAAGGGTGCAATACTACTCTATAGGTACTTAAGATTAATATGAGATTGGCAGAAACGGTGTGTTATGCATCCTATAATATACATTTGTTTTTCAAGTAAATATTGATAAAAAAAATATATATTTATTGTATATCAGTGGTTTTCACTGTAGTTTATGTGAAATTTCATTGAATTTTCTCAATTTTTAATTAATCAAAAAGGTGAAAGTTTATAATAACATGGTTATTTGTGAAACTTTGAAATGTTTGCATATTCAATCATTAATGAGAAGATATCAGATACAATATTTTTTTGTTGAAAAATATTAAAGGGATAGTTCACCCAAAAATGAAAATTCTGTCATCATTTACTTTCGTCCATCTTCAAAACACAAATGAAGTTCTTTTAATTAAATCTGAGAGGTTTCTGTCCCATTGCCATCCACACAACTACACTTTGTTGCTTCAAAAAGTTCATAAAGAGATCGTAAAACTGATCCATATGAACTGAACGGTTTAGTACAAATGTTCTGAATAGACACGATCACTTTATATGATGAACAGATTCAGTTTAGGCTTATATTCACATATAAGTATACATATAAGTGTATAAGTTCACATGCAAAAGTCCTACAGGTTTGGTCAGGTTAGCGACATGAGGGTGAATAAATGACAGAATTTTCTTTTTTGCGTGACTTACCCTTAAAGATATGACTGTTTTTTATGCATTATAAGCATTAAATGGTCGTGAGTTGAAAGATTGATATAACAAGGTTATATCATCACACTAGACTTATATTAACAAATATAATGTTGAAGTTTTGTGCCAATACTTCCAAAACAATGTGTATTTGAACATACAACTCTGTGCAATGTCTTGCCCCATAGACGTCCATTGTAAATGGATTACAGTAAACATAATATTTGCTTATTTTTACAAACCGAGGAACAAATCCTAATTATTGTCTGCTGTATAATCAAACGACTGATATTGAACAAATCTTCATTTGCACTCCTCACCTTTCCTATAGCCCACCGAGAAACCCTTGCGCGCAACATGGCGATCTGAATGGAAGATGATGGACATGACGTTCCATGACGAGCTGAACTGAGGAGGAGACACATCTCCACAGAATTTCCCCAGGAGGTTGCCCTCATCCTCTGAGATGCCGTTGTATATCTTGATGTAGTCGTAAGCACAGTCTGTATGGTATTCCAGCTCAAAGTGATGGAAGGTTAACAGTACGGAAGAGCCTTCTGAGACCACTATCAACCAGGTGCATTCAGTGTTATAAGGGTACAGGCCTGGAAAATTAGGGCTTGACACATTGCCACTGCTTGCTGAGAGGATTCCACCACATTTAACACCTATACAAAATATTACAGTTGAATAAAAAACAAAGCAACTTACAATGCATTCAAGATTCACTATTGACAACTACTGAATATACTTGTGTTTAGACTTGCAAATGCTTTCAGACAAAGATGTACATACAGGCAAACAATCACAGAATTATCCAAATATAGGAAGCTGCCTTACAAGCTTAAGGAAGAACTGAGGTGTTTACAATGGTACAACATTCATAAGGTGTGCACTTTCACCCGTGTGATAGGAAGCCATCTTACCTTTCTTGGAGGTGACCTTTCCAGCAAAGAACAAAACATGAATGAAGACATTCATCCTTAAAACCATGTTGTTTCTTTTAGCAGGCAGCGTTTAAGTTCTTCTGCACATACTGTCCTGCAGGGTTCAGAGAGCAGGAGTTAATGTTAAAGCTCCTCATTCTTTGGACTCTCATTCTGGGGCAATTGGATAGGTGGTCCACTCTTTGGCTCTCCAACTAAATTTTAATGAGGACTATCAAATGCACGCAGGAGGCTTGTCAATACACTGTTTGGAGAGAAAGCCATGAAATGTTAATGAGTGTATCGTGCACATGGAACAAGTGGTGTGTTTTAAGTTGATAAGAGGAAGGGACACGCAGATGACCACATGTTTTACAAGCAGTCTTAATGCTGCTGATGTTTAGACACTATTATAATATGCAATTCAACAGTGCAAGAAATAGGCTTCGACTTTTTAATAATGGGAAGGTTTTTTTAAATTAGGCTATAGGTTAAAATGGGTGTTTTTTATTATTCAAACAATAAAAAAAAAAGGTCTTACATTTTTTATATTAAAACAAGACTCAAGAGCAAACAATAAAATACAAAAAAAGTCCCTTTTTAAAGAATTATATTTTGTTACGTATGTATTTTATACATATATGTTTAATATTATATTCAGTGTTGGGGGTAACGCATTGTAACGTGAGTTACGTAATCAGATTACTTCTTTGATCTTTCAAATAACTAAAGTAATGCATTACTTTTAAATTTACAACAAAATATATTTTTCAAATAAGTTATGCAAGTTACTTTGTTTTTCCATGTATTCACTGACAGCTCTCCTGTCCCCATGTTGAGAAAATCATAAGTGCAGAGGCGTAAACATGATGGTTAGTTTTAGAATAAATGTGAGCATGCATTTAATTATCTCACTTGCAAGATTCAGTATTAATATAATATAATATAAATGCAATCTCAGAATATTATTCAAACCTGCAATAATTAAATCTATTAAATTACATAGGCCTACTTTGTATTTAATCTCGCTCACCTTCGATGAGTCACTTCAACCATTTTTTGTTTGAGCTGGGCCCTCTACTGTACAGGCGTAGATTTACATTTATTTCAGCCTGAGGCTTATTGAGTTCACTTTTGGTGTGAAATTTGCCAAAAAATAGAACTTTTTTTGTTGTTATTAAAAAAGTATAACACATTACTTTCCATAAAAAGTAACTAAGAAAACGCAATTAGTTATCTTATTTTTGTACGCAATATTGTAATGCATTACTTTTAAAAGCAACTTTTACGGATTATATTATATTATATTATAAAGCACATCCCAAAGACTATCTATGAATTCAATGTCTGGACTCAACAATTCTTTAAAAATTTTAGCCTGATCTTCACATTGTCATCCTGAAATATGGCCATGACGTGTCTTTTCTACATGGTTATTTAAGAAATGAAAAGCTACACGCTGGTTTGAAGCAGATATTTTGCTTGTAAGTCAATTGTTCAATGCAAATGGCCATTTGTTAAACTATGAAGAATTTCTTAATTGTTTTAACATTCCAATTACCCCTAAAGAATTTGCTATTGTTTTGATGCCATACCATCTGAAGTTATTAGACTGTTTCAACATATCCCCAACCCCTCTATTTTATCTCTTCTAGACCTGTTTCAGCAGTGGGGAAATATTGCTTTTCAACCACTTTTTTAAATAAATCGATACGTTTACTATTTCTTAATGAAAGTGCATCATGGAAGTTTATTGGAATGCCTTTGTTTCTGATATTCCCTGGAGGAAAGTTTGGCTGATTCCTAATAGATACTTAATTACTAACAAGAGGAGAGAAGTTTCCTTTCGAATTGTCCATTGTGTATATCCTGTTAATGCCTTTTTAAAGAAATTCAAAAAAGATATCGATACAAACTGTTCTTTTTATAAACAGCACCTAGACTTATTTGGGCATTGCCATTACTCTAAATTACTGTGGAAAGACTTTCCCTTATTTGTAATTGAGAACATTGACAAGGATTTCTCTTTACTTTGGGAAAACGTTTTTTTTTTTTTTTTTTGGAATTGTTTAAAAAGAGCATTTACACAAAACCAAAATATACTTATTTAATCTTTTTATTTTGTTAACAAAATTGAATATACGTAATATACATTTTCAGGTCAGAAACCACTTTTTTTCGTGTTTTGCTTGCTGAAGTACAACATTATTTTGAGACCATCTCTAACTTGTGTAATCAGAAGGCTTTAAAACAATTGAAATATGTATTTTAATATGTATTTTCCTTTGATGTGATCTATTCTTATTAGTTATATACCTCTGTCTTGTAACTTTTTGTCTTTCCTTTTTTTTGTTTATTTGTTCTTTATTATGACTGCTTCCTTCTTTGTTTATATATTGTTGTATATATATATATATATATATATATATATATATATATATATATATATATATATATATATATATATATATATATATATATATATAACATGCTAGAAACATAATAATCACTGGAATAATAATAGACTTTTAAGCATTTAAAAATCCAAACAGTGACTTTTTGGCCGGGCAGTGTATTATATTATGAACAGTGGCTGGCTTTGAGTACGTGTATGGAGTGTATGCAGCTTCACCTAAATACCTGCAATTATCAATAGATGGCAGTGACGCGTAATGTCTGTCAACATGCACATTCTCAATCTCCAGAAGAAGACAAGCTCACTGCATGACGTCACACAATCATGGCCGCCTCCTGAGTGCAACGAGAAAATGTCATAACGATGAGCATTACTGTTTAGTTGCTTTTTGGATAATATATCAATATCATACATCTGTTGTATATTTTTGGGAAAATGTTTAACGCAACAGTGGAAAGAATAAGGATATCGGCATTTAAAATAACTCAAAACTGCAAATCAGCAGACTGTCATAGTGTCCTCTATATGATTCCTCATGGACGTCGCTGCTTGTCCTCCAGCTCTTGTTTATATGGGAAGATTCTTCCGAGGAAAAAGCCTCGTGTGGTTCACGAAATAGCTGGACTGGAGCCTATCACTTATGCGGACAGGATGCACTTCGTACCTGGACTGGCAAAGCCTAGGTTTCCTCCCTGGGACCGTGGATGGAAAGACCCGAGTCACTATCAGTCTCCTAAACTAGAAGATATGCCTCTGCATAAAGACAAACCCTGTTACATATTCAATCAGAGGACGAATGTGCTGGAAGGTAGTAATAGTTTTTTTTTGTTATTGTGGGAGAAAATTGTGAATTTATTAAATTTTCTATTGTCCATTTTCTATAGTTCTATAGCCATAACAGCATATATATATATATATATATATATATATATATATATATATATATATATATATATATATATATATATATATATATATATATATATATATATAAACTTTGGTTTGATATGTGTGTAACAGCGGATAATGTATGATTGTGATCTGTTTGTAGGCGTTCGACAAGCCCTCTGGATCAGTAAGTCAGTCCTCATTAAAGGGTTACCGGCTCAGATTCTCACCCTGGCTGAAGATCCAGCCAATCAGCTTGAAAATCAAGATGAGAGAGTACAGAATGCCATTAAAAACTCCAGACTGTGGGACACTACAGAACACCGACCACCCAGAGAGAGGTTCTGGTGGGTACCCTGTCCTCAATACTGATCACACTTACATCGGTCTAGAAACAAGGCTTCTTTAAAAAAAAACTTAAATATGACCTTGTCATAAGTGCAACTCCTTAATTAACAAATGATCTTTAATAAAGTCATAAAATTACTAGACATTATTTCATAATTTGAACCGTCCTTCCTAAAATGACTTGCTTCACACAAAAATGATAATTTTCATAATTGATTTACCCTTATGTAATTTCAAACCTTACCTGTATGATTACATTTTTATGTGAAAGACTAAAGAAGATATTTTTAATATTCTATCATCGTTTTGATTACTGTGTATCTGAACAAGTGCTGAAGAATCCTCTGGAGATAAATTCAGTAATGGACATCAGAACCAATCAGAGCAGAGTAGACCACTCACAACAGACTGGGCCATCTGACCAATCAGAGCAGAGTAGACCACTCACAACAGACTGGGCCATCTGACCAATCAGAGCAGAATAGACCAATCACAACAGACTGGACCATCTGACCAATCAGAGCAGAATAGACCACTCACAACAGACTGGGCCATCTGACCAATCAGAGCAGAATAGACCAATCACAACAGACTGGGCCATCTGACCAATCAGAGCAGAATAGACCAATCACAACAGACTGGGCCATCTGACCAATCAGAGCAGAATAGACCACTCACAACAGACTGGGCCATCTAACCAATCAGAGCAGAGTAGACCAATCACAACAGACTGAGCCATCTGACCAATCAGAGCAGAGTAGACCACTCACAACAGACTGACCCGTCTAACCAATCAGAGCAGAATAGACCAATCACAACAGACTGGGCCATCTGACCAATCAGATTAGAATTGACCACTCACAACAGACTGGGCCATCTGACCAACCAATCAGAGCAGAATAGACCAATCACAACAGACTGGGCCATCTGACCAATCAGATTAGAATTGACCACTCACAACAGACTGGGCCATCTGACCAATCAGAGCAGAATAGACCAATCACAACAGACTGAGCCATCTGACCAATCAGAGCAGAGTAGACCACTCACAACAGACTGACCCGTCTAACCAATCAGAGCAGAATAGACCAATCACAACAGACTGAGCCATCTGACCAATCAGAGCAGAGTAGACCACTCACAACAGACTGACCCGTCTAACCAATCAGAGCATAATAGACCAATCACAACAGACTGGGCCATCTCACCAATCAGAGCAGAGTAGACCACTCACAACAGACTGAGCCATCTGACCAATCAGAGCAGAGTAGACCAATCACATCAGACTGGGCCATCTCACCAATCAGAGCAGAGTAGACCAATCACAACAGACTGGGCCATCTGACCAATCAGAGCATAATAGATCAATCACAACAGACTGGGCCATCTCACCAATCAGAGCAGAGTAGACCACTCACAACAGACTGAGCCATCTGACCAATCAGAGCATAATAGATCAATCACAACAGACTGGGCCATCTGACCAATCAGAGCAGAATAGACCAATCACAACAGACTGGGCCATCTGACCAATCAGAGCAGAGTAGACCAATCACACAGACTGGGCCATCTCACCAATCAGAGCAGATAGACCAATCACAACAGACTGGGCCATCTGACCAATCAGAACAGAGTAGACCAATCACATCAGACTGGGCCATCTCACCAATCAGAGCAGAGTAGACCACTCACAACAGACTGACCCGTCTAACCAATCAGAGCAGAGTAGACCAATCACAACAGACTGAGCCATCTGACCAATCAGAGCAGAGTAGACCACTCACAACAGACTGACCCGTCTAACCAATTAGAGCAGAATAGACCAATCACAACAGACTGGGCCATCTGACCAATCAGATTAGATTTGACCACTCACAACAGACTGGGCCATCTCACCAATCAGAGCAGAGTAGACCAATCACAACAGACTGACCCGTCTAACCAATCAGAGCAGAGTAGACCAATCACATCAGACTGGGCCATCTGACCAATCACATTAGATTTGACCACTCACAACAGACTGGGCCATCTCACCAATCAGAGCAGAGTAGACCACTCACAACAGACTGACCCGTCTAACCAATCAGAGCAGAATAGACCAATCACAACAGACTGGGCCATCTGACCAATCAGATTAGAATTGACCACTCACAACAGACTGGGCCATCCCAATCAGAGCAGAGTAGACCAATCACAACAGACTGACCCGTCTAACCAATCAGAGCAGAGTAGACCAATCACAACAGACTGAGCCATCTAACCAATCAGAGCAGAGTAGACCAATCACAACAGACTGAGCCATCTGACCAATCAGAGCAGAGTAGACCACTCACAACAGACTGACCCGTCTAACCAATCAGAGCAGAATAGACCAATCACAACAGACTGAGCCATCTGACCAATCAGAGCAGAGTAGACCACTCACAACAGACTGAACCATCTGACCAATCAGAGCATAATAGACCAATCACAACAGACTGGGCCATCTGACCAATCAGAGCAGAGTAGACCACTCACAACAGACTGAGCCATCTGACCAATCAGAGCAGAGTAGACCACTCACATCAGACTGGGCCATCTCACCAATCAGAGCAGAGTAGACCACTCACAACAGACTGACCCGTCTAACCAATCAGAGCAGAGTAGACCAATCACAACAGACTGAGCCATCTGACCAATCAGAGCAGAGTAGACCACTCACAACAGACTGGGCCATCTGACCAATCAGAGCATAATAGATCAATCACAACAGACTGGGCCATCTCACCAATCAGAGCAGAGTAGACCACTCACAACAGACTGAGCCATCTGACCAATCAGAGCAGAGTAGACCACTCACAACAGACTGACCCGTCTAACCAATCAGAGCAGAATAGACCAATCACAACAGACTGGGCCATCTCACCAATCAGAGCAGAGTAGACCAATCACATCAGACTGGGCCATCTCACCAATCAGAGCAGAGTAGACCAATCACATCAGACTGGGCCATCTGACCAATCAGAACAGAGTAGACCAATCACATCAGACTGGGCCATCTCACCAATCAGAGCAGAGTAGACCACTCACAACAGACTGACCCGTCTAACCAATCAGAGCAGAGTAGACCAATCACAACAGACTGAGCCATCTGACCAATCAGAGCAGAGTAGACCACTCACAACAGACTGACCCGTCTAACCAATCAGAGCAGAATAGACCAATCACAACAGACTGGGCCATCTGACCAATCAGATTAGATTTGACCACTCACAACAGACTGGGCCATCTCACCAATCAGAGCAGAGTAGACCAATCACAACAGACTGACCATCTGACCAATCAGAGCAGAGTAGACCAATCACATCAGACTGGGCCATCTGACCAATCATTAGCATTTGACCACTCACAACAGACTGGGCCATCTGACCAATCAGAGCAGAGTAGACCACTCACAACAGACTGACCCGTCTAACCAATCAGAGCAGAGTAGACCAATCACAACAAACTGGGCCATCTGACCAATCAGAGCAGAGTAGACCAATCACAACAGACTGGGCCATCTGACCAATCAGAGCAGAATAGACCAATCACGACTGACTGGGACCATCTGACCAATCAGAGCAGAATAGACCAATCACAACAGACTGAGCAATCTCACCAATCAGAGCAGAGTAGACCAATCACGACTGACTGGCCCGTCTAACCAATCAGAGCAGAGTAGACCAATCACGACTGACTGAGCCATCTGACCAATCAGAACAGAGTAGACCAATCACAACAGACTGGGCAATCTCACCAATCAGAGCAGAGTAGACCAATCACGACTGACTGGCCCGTCTAACCAATCAGAGCAGAGTAGACCAATCACAACAGACTGAGCCATCTGACCAATCAGAGCAGAGTAGACCAATCACAACAGACTGAACCATCTGACCAATCAGAGCAGAGTAGACCAATCACAACAGACTGGGCCATCTGACCAATCATAGCAGAGTGAACCAATCACAACAGACTTGCCCGTCTAACCAATCAGAGCAGAGTAGACCAATCACAACAGACTGGCCCGTCTAACCAATCAGAGCAGAGTAGACCAATCACAACAGACTGGCCTGTCTAACCAATCAGAGCAGAGTAGACCAATCACAACAGACTGAGCCATCTGACCAATCAGAGCAGAGTAGACCAATCACAACAGACTGGGCCATCTGACCAATCATAGCAGAGTAGACCAATCACAACAGACTGGGCCATCTGACCAATCATAGCAGAGTGAACCAATCACAACAGACTGGGCCATCTGACCAATCAGAGCAGAGTAGACCACTCACAACAGACTGACCCGTCTAACCAATTAGAGCAGAATAGATCAATCACAACAGACTGGGCCATCTGACCAATCAGATTAGATTTGACCACTCACAACAGACTGGGCCATCTCACCAATCAGAGCAGAGTAGACCACTCACAACAGACTGACCCGTCTAACCAATCAGAGCAGAGTAGACCAATCACAACAGACTGGGCCATCTGACCAATCAGATTAGATTTGACCACTCACAACAGACTGGGCCATCTCACCAATCAGAGCAGAGTAGACCACTCACAACAGACTGACCCGTCTAACCAATCAGAGCAGAGTAGACCAATCACAACAAACTGAGCCATCTGACCAATCAGAGCAGAGTAGACCAATCACAACAGACTGGGCCATCTGACCAATCAGAGCAGAGTAGACCAATCACGACTGACTGGGACATCTGACCAATCAGAGCAGAATAGACCAATCACAACAGACTGAGCAATCTCACCAATCAGAGCAGAGTAGACCAATCACGACTGACTGGCCCGTCTAACCAATCAGAGCAGAGTAGACCAATCACGACTGACTGAGCCATCTGACCAATCAGAACAGAGTAGACCAATCACAACAGACTGGGCAATCTCACCAATCAGAGCAGAGTAGACCAATCACGACTGACTGGCCCGTCTAACCAATCAGAGCAGAGTAGACCAATCACAACAGACTGAGCAATCTCACCAATCAGAGCAGAGTAGACCAATCACGACTGACTGGCCCGTCTAACCAATCAGAGCAAAGTAGACCAATCACAACAGACTGAGCCATCTGACCAATCAGAGCAGAGTAGACCAATCACAACAGACTGAACCATCTGACCAATCAGAGCAGAGTAGACCAATCACAACAGACTGGGCCATCTGACCAATCATAGCAGAGTGAACCAATCACAACAGACTTGCCCGTCTAACCAATCAGAGCAGAGTAGACCAATCACAACAGACTGGCCCGTCTAACCAATCAGAGCAGAGTAGACCAATCACAACAGACTGGCCTGTCTAACCAATCAGAGCAGAGTAGACCAATCACAACAGACTGAGCCATCTGACCAATCAGAGCAGAGTAGACCAATCACAACAGACTGGGCCATCTGACCAATCATAGCAGAGTAGACCAATCACAACAGACTGGGCCATCTGACCAATCATAGCAGAGTAGAGCAATCACTACAGACTGGGCCATCTGACCAATCATAGCAGAGTGAACCAATCACAACAGACTGGGCCATCTGACCAATCAGAGCATAATAGATCAATCACAACAGACTGGGCCATCTCACCAATCAGAGCAGAGTAGACCAATCACTACAGACTGGGCCATCTGACCAATCATAGCAGAGTAGACCAATCACGACAGACTGGGCCATCTGACCAATCAGAGCAGAATAGACCAATCACGACAGACTGGGCCATCTGACCAATCAGAGCAGAATAGACCAATCACGACTGACTGGGACATCTGACCAATTTTGGGGGTTGGGGGGCATTGTAAAATAATGTGTGTTCATATTGAGATTGAATAATCATTCAGTCATTGGGGGAGGGGTGGAGCGCTTTCTAGTACAAGATAGGCATGTTTAACAGTATTATGTATATAGTCAGCCATATATCACAAATGTACCATGGCAATTACATTGGAAGCAGTGCTACCATAAACATGCAGCTCATTCTGTTCATCTGCACCATAAACAGTCCCGCGGACAGGCGCTACAGTCCCAGCGCTTCAATATGGAAGGTGGCATTTGGCCCGGTCCGTGGCAGTCTGATGGAGTGTTGAATTTAATGACGGTCATTAAACACGGGCCAGTCTGCATTCCCAGCAGGCAGCGGCTCTGTAAAGCCTTTATTAATTAATACCGCTCCTGGGAGGTCTGCCATTCATAAGAGCCTCTTTGATATCTCTCATCTCCCCAGTTAAAGTCTGCCCTTTGGTGGCTGTTTTATCTCCCAACTACTGCTGGCCCTTAACATTTTCCTTCTCACAAAAACCCGTCACACCACGAGCATGAAAAGGCCATTTTGACATTGATACGAAGTGACATTACACTCTGGAACATACGTTTGGGGAATTGGGAATGTTCACGTCCTGTTCTATGTGAACCATCAGGTGTGTTATGTGGGTAAACAGTTTTTGAGATGTGTATTTTCTTTTCCTCTATAGTCCGTCGCTCCTGCACAGACTGCTTCATCTGTGTGGCGACCTGCAGGTCACTCGTCCTGAGCTGGCCAAGAGGATTCTTGCTGAGAAATACAGTTTGGCAGCAACCTGGAGGAGAGGTGGGTGTTTATTGGGCCACGTATGTCTTTTCTTCAGTCTGAGTCTGGATTTTTTTTTATGTAAATGGCCTAAATGGATGTATATATAGTAGTGATGGGAAGTTCGGTTCTGTTCCGCGAACCGGTTCTTTCGGACAGTTCGTTTCAAAGAACCGGATCAAAAAACCGGTTCACGGTTCTTTTACGCTCAAACGTAATGACGTCATTTCGCTATGACGTAATGACGTCAAGTCTATCGCGGGCTGGATAAACAAACACTTTACACATTAAAATATATAAAGTCAGTAATCATAATATCAATCAGATAAAATATCATCATAATCTGTTAAGTTTATTACAATTACGTTTTACATCTAAAGCATCCAAACAGGCAGTGATGTGCAAAGGAGGATGTTTTACAGTTCTAAAATCAATAAATTAGTCTTCATCAGTGCAGAAACCATGATCCACTTACTATGTTTTGTAATTAAATAAATACGGTTCGCCAGATTTTCCCCACATTCATGTCCTCAGAGTCGTTTCACAGACGCGCGCTCATCAGTTGATGTTCGTTCGGTTCAGAGAGACGCGTGCAGTCAGTCGTTTGACGCATGCTCAGTCAGTATCAGCTCATCGGTTCTCCAATCGGACATGTCCGAAATAAACAGTTCTCGGTTCAGTGTACTGGTGATCCGAAAACCGCTGCAACCGGTTGCAACCGATTCTTGACTCGAGAACGAGAACGAAACTGAGATTCGAGAACCGCGAGAGCGATTCAAAAGGAGTCGCAATTGCTTAGCTGTAGTTTGAGTTAAAAATCATTTTTATATTTATATCACCTTGTTTAGAAATTAAATACACTGATCATGAAAATAACATGGCTTTATGAAACAAATGTTTAGTTTGGTAGTTGTACAAACTAATGCTTGTTTCCAATGTGTTAAAATAATTAAGTAAGAACCTGCACATTTTTACTGTAATGCTTTTTAGACAACATTAATATAGAAAAATATATTTGTATAACAATTTCTGAACATTAGATAGTTTGATCTATACACATACAGTGTGTGTAAGGGCACTTTTTTTATGTGTATTTTGAACACTTTAATATATTTTTTATTAAAACATTGTTTATTTACTACAAACCCAATTTGTGAATGTGTCATCATTAACTATAATTACTGTAGGCCTACAGGTATTTCATAAATTATTATGATCCCTATAACACTTCCCGATGCTCAACTAAACTTAACATGCTTTTCGTTCTCTCGGAAAATTACACGCATGCTCATCTTAGCTCATCGGTTCTCAAATCGGACATGTCCGAAATAAACAGTTCTCGGTTCGGTGTACTGGTGATCCGATAACCGTTGCAACCGGTTGCAACCGAGTCTTGACTCGAGAACGAGAACTGTGACAGGCTGTGCACGTTCGTTCGTGTGCGCTGCACGCATGCTCAGTATCATCAGCTTCTGCTCGCTGACGTGCTCAATCTGCTCATCATCAGTTCTCTCTCTTACAGTAGGTTAAGTCAGTGTATTGTTGGAGTAACTGAATAACTCTGGGATGTTGGTTTGTTTCAAGTCAGAGGACAGTCAGACAGGTCAAAAAGTGAGTAACTTTATAAATTTGTGGATTAGTGCTGCAAACTTTTTCGAGCGATTCAGTCCGATTTGGTGAACTGGTTCGACCGGTTCACTAAAAGAACCGGTTCAAAAAACGATTCGTTCGCCGACATCACTAATATATAGTGAGCATAAAAGACTTTCAAAAACATTTTAAAATCTTACCAACCCCAAACTTTTGAGCGTCACTATAAGACTGCAATTATTTGATGGAAAATACAGTAAAAACAAGATTTTTTTTCCAAATAACTGTTTTCTATTTTAATATATTTAAAGATGTTATAAATTGTTTTAATGGTAAAGCTGAATTAATCCAGTCTTCAGTGTCACATGATCCTTCAGAAATCATTCTAATGTATTGAAACATTTCTTATTATCATCAATGTAAAACATTTTTTTCTTTCTTTGATGAAATAGTACTATTTTAAGATAATTGTCTAACTGGTGTAAATGGTAAACGGACTGCATTTATATAGCGCTTTCAACAGACCCATGGCCACCAAAGTGCATTAACATATTGCCTCACATTCACCCATTCATTCACTCATTCGGACATAATTTTTTATAATTTTAACAGGTCTTTGCAGAATAAAAGTATCAATAACAACAAACAAAAAAACTTTACTTACCCCAGATTTTAAAATAATTGTTTGTTGAATTATTCAAAAATAATGCATGATTAATTCATAATTTATTCCTTACATACATTTAATACAGTTTAATAATTAAAAATTAATTGATTATATTACATAGTTTTTCTTACAGTGCTGTAGGAGTTAATTGTTTGTCAAATTATTTTAAAATTTTTGTTCTTGCTTAGGTAACATTTGGTTCAGATAATGGCATACAGAAAATTATGATTGCAAATGAGACGTTCATAAAATTGTGGGAATTAAATGCACACATTTTTATACAATATTTACTCATTTGAAAACAGAAAAACACTTTTTTTAGGACTTGACATTAACTTTTTTTGCTAACCAGCCACTATGGTTAGAGGTTACCCAAAGTTATTAGACATTAAGTATTTTCACTGGCCACAATTTTGCTATCGATACCATGGGGAAAAACTGCCATATCAATATTTTAAATTATCTAATAATTTGGCAGCAAGTATGTTAGGCTGCTGTCACTTTAAGACCTGACACACAGATCCATTATACTGTTACACGTGTGTTTTCTTTCTGTTTACGTTCACTTAACTGACTGTTTAGAATACTCGCCAAGACCCACATTTTGACAATATTTTGTTTGTATTTGACTGTTTAAGCAAAATAAGAAGCAAAAAATAACTCAATTTAGTACTGAGAAGCGGCTTTATGCGCGTGCACTTTAGGTGGGAGCACAAAATCTGCGGGAGCGAGTAAAATGATCCGCAGTCCTACGCTGAAGCTCTGTAACACCAACAATATTCATCCGGAGCAAATGAAACATGTGAGTGAGGAGAGGCGGGTTTGTTTGTCAACTCTCTGTCAGAGAGAGGAGAGTGTGAGAGAGTGCAGCTGGTACCGTCTATCTATTCTGCGAAAAATGAGTGTTGGAAGCGTATTTCAGTATCGATATGTATCGAAAAATATATATTTTTGACAGCACTACTGCAGTTAGTTGATTATTTCAGATTTTTTAAAAACAATGGCTAGTAAGCGTGACTGTGTTACACGTAACTGCTGGAATCCACCCGCATTAGAAAACGCTGTAGATTAAAACTGGGGGAGGGGCTACCACTTCTGTTACTTACTATGCAAAATTCATCTGTATCCAGGAGAGGACATGTTCCAGGTCAGAGGTCAGAACGGGTTGCTGTTAAACTCCATGACCCCTGTACCCGTGTTGGCTGGAGAGGAGCAGATCCAGAGCACTGCTGATCAGGCTCTGGAGACCTTTTACCCCATCGCGCCCACCATCGACCTGCAGTGCACAAACGTCTACCAGGAGAAACACGACACAGGTCAGCCGCTGGCTTCATTCGCAATCACTGACAGCAAGTTCCAGAAACAAAGCAACTGGAAGTAATTTATTAAAGCCTTCAATCAGTCAACGTTCCTGTGTTTCAATCATGTCTAGTTTGAAATCATGTTCACACTATGGGAATAAGAAGTGTGTTTTTTTTATTTCTTGTTTCCTTTTCGCCAGGTTTCAGAGAGGGCTATCCTTACCCTCATGCGCACACTCTCTTCCTGATGGAGATGGGAAACACCCCAAAACTCTTCCCCGAGCAGCTCCGTGCTAAGATGGTAATGTTCGCCTTTGGAAACGCACTGGCCCGAGCACAAGCCCTGTATGGGGTAAGATCATTACATCTTTAAAATATTCAATAGAAATATTGATTAGGGCTGGGCAATATGTTTACAATGTACACTACTGTTCAAAAGTCAAATGATAGAGATGTTTTAATATTATATAATATTAATTTGTTTCAATAAATTGACTGAAAACTGGTTACTAAAGAATGTTCGCTGAAATCTCTAATTACATTTTTATTAGTTGTAAATGTATGTAGGTAAATACTGCTGTTTGTTACTGTTTTGTTATATTGGTGCATATAAATAAACATGTTTCTATATCATTCTTCCTTGTGTTTTAGAGTGTCGATCACATGCCTTTATTGTATTTTACTCCTTGCATCAATTGAATTTGAGTTCATCAATAGTAGCAAAGCAAAAAAGAAGCTTACAGATGTTTTTTGGTCTTCCTGCAGAAGGAGCCCAGAGTTCTGGAGAAGCCCATCGTGGTGCAGAGTGTGGCCACTAACGGCCGTCTCTTCCAGTTCGTGGTGTTTCAGCTCAACACGACTGACCTGCAATCTGACAGCGGAGTGAAGAATCTGGTCTGGGTGGACGAGGACCAGCCTCTCTATGAGTTTGCCAAGGTCCGGCCTTATATCAAGAAGAAAGTTGTGAAGGTAAATAGTGGAGTTCTTTCAAATACATTAACTTTGTCTATCAAAATTCTGTTTTTTCACTGTAAGGGCAAAACAGCATTACATGGAATTCCAATGATAGAGGAATTGAAGAGATCAGTGGTTAAATGTATTTTTTTTACATTATTCCTCAGCAGTACAACCACAAACTTTTGTGTGTTTTCACCATTTTCTAAATACTTCTTCCTGGACAGTGCAGTTGAATGCCGGTCAGTGTGTTATGTGGACATGATGTAGAGAAATTACAGTCGTAACATCACATCTGAAAATCAGATGTAAGAGAAGTATAACATAAAAATGACGAGTTGATCAACTTGTTCTTCTTTACTGTCATTATCGTACTTGGGCTTGAAACGATACAGCAAAACTTGCATAGTTAAAATAGTGTTTACAGCACCTCAGGAAGCCTCTGGAACTTGTATTCAGCAGCTACATTTCCAACACGTGCTCTTAAAGGGTTAGTTAACCCAAAAATCACCCTAATGTCGTTCCACACCCGTAAGATCTCCGTTCATCTTCGGAACACATTTTAAGATATTTTATATTTATTCCGAGAGCTTTCTGGTCCTCCATTGAATGTATGCACGGTATACTGTCCCTTTCCAGAAAGGTAATAAAAACATCATCAAAGTAGTCCTTATGTGACATCAGTTGGTTAGTTAGAATCTCTTGAAGCATCGAAAATACATGCACTTCTTTCAACAACTGTGAAGCCTCTCCATCAAAAATCCTTCAAATGCCAAGGTTCTTATTTTTGGTTGTGGTTAAACAGTGAGTTTTGTATTTGTTTTGATGGTCTCATGTGAGTTGTGCTGTGCAGAAAGCCACTGTTTATTTTGGTTTACAAAGAAACGTTACCTGCTTTGAAAGTCCTGAACAATACTTGGAATGCTGTTGTCAACCAATCAGAATTCCAGTAATTGAGTTGTGAAATATAAGAAGATGGTGTCAAGTTTTCTGTTTAGTGTGACCTGCTGACTAAACATGTCATGCTCTTCATTTGTAGGTCCCTGCTGGTTTGGCAGGATTTCAGCCGAACACCTTCAAGAAGTTCCTGGCGCTCTACCTACATGGAGCAGCGTGAAAAGACCAAAGCACCTCTGATTATTTCATGACATTTTAATATCTCATTTAAAATCCCATAAATGGAAAATAAATGAGAACTGTGAATAAAATATTGGCAATTAAGTCTTAACATGACTGGTCCTTTCAATGCCCCCTAACTAATACTGACAGAAACAATTGCTTTATATATGTTTATTTGCAGGAGACATGAGAGACCAAAATAGGAGTGGTATGAACCGAAAAATAATTTAATCATAAAAATTACACAAGTCATTTTACTGCATCTTCCAAAGAACATAATATACATCGTAAAGGCTAAACAACATGGTGTAACAGGTCAAGAGTGGCCATACAGCATCATGACAGACTAGAAAAGAGAAAACTTAAAGATATAAAGTTAAATAACTGTCCCTTGGCTGTTTGCCGCACGTCTTCAACTGTGACTAAAAGCAAACAACAATGGGTCAAAAACACAATAATAGCACAAGGATAAATGAGAACTAAGCCAGTGTGAAAAGAAGCAGTGTTATATGAAGTGTTGCGTTTGGCTGTTCTGCCTCCCAAAAACACTCTTAATAAATCTCTTATGTCATGTGAGGTTCACATTGAAAATGGCATAAATGTTTCATGTTAGGTGTCATTAAAAGGCTTCTGAAGTAAAATCCACAGTTATAAAATAACATGACATGAAACCGAAGACACAAAATGCTAACTCAGCTAACGATCCATTGCATTCCCAAGTATGCGATGAAAGGAAGGACAGCAGATTTGTTTGCAATTTCCATTGGTGCATATCATCAAATCCGCTGTAGTTGTTCCTCTGGATTAAGTCGTTTTCAAGGAAGCCATTAAAGTGTGATAAACTTGTTTTGAAGCTTTTTAAGAGATCAGAGACTAGATCCTAAAATACTAATGGAATGTTACCCATACACTGTAGAAGAAGCACATGGTATTCTGCACTACATCCACAGTGTGAATAGTCACCGTCCTGACAGTTTGAGATCCCTCTAACAAAAAGAAGCAAATATATCTCGTCTTGTCCTGTGTGGGCTTCTATGTTAAAATGATACGAAAATATTAAAGTGGTTTAAAATGAGGGAGCTCCCATCTCAGAAAGGTCCTTCCTGGAAGCAGATTTCATCTGTCCGTGCTGAAATTAGGAGCACCCGCCTAATCCAGAGCTGCGGTAGGATTTGGTTCTCATGGAGGTGCGAGAGAAGACTCACTCTGGTTCTTGGTGAGGTTGGTCCCTGGTCTTTGACACCTACATGTGGCGTCTTGGAGCTGAAGCTCGTCCTTCATACACTCATTGTCATTGTTGGTGAGTACTGAAGAGAGAAAGAAGCGTTGATATAGACAGACCCCCAAAAATTCATCAATAGCAAGTCATGTGTTTGTGTGGGGTAGCGCTCACGTTTTCATTTTGGAACGAGTGAAGGAAGCTTCCTCCCAGGTCGCTGTCGTCTCGTGGAGTTCCTGGCGGGTTACTCATGCCACTCAGATTATTAGGGGAGTTCTGAGATTGTAAAGAATAGACAACGAGATGTCAGTCAGTGGCTACACTTCATTATAAAACAGATTTTTCCAATCCTTCATTATGATTGGCTGAGCCACGTTCACTGCACCATTGCGTCTTTGTTTTGCTTGGCAGCCATAGTGCTAAACGTTGCTACTTTGAACTACAGTGCTTTATTATTGTATCAATAATTTATTACATTATTTGTTTATTTTATGAAACCTTGCTAGCTATACAGGTCCTTCTAAAAAAATTAGCATATTGTGATAAAAGTTCATTATTTTCCATAATGTAATGATAAAAATTAAACTTTCATATATTTTAGATTCATTGCACACCAACTGAAATATTTCATGTCTTTTGGGTTTTCATGAGCTGTATGCCAAAATCATCAGTATTAAAACAATAAAATTCCTATCTCAAAAAATTTGCATATCATGAAAAGGTTCTCTAAACGAGCTATTAACCTAATCATCTGAATCAACTAATTAACTCTAAACACCTGCAAAAGATTCCTGAGGCTTTTAAAAACTCCCAGCCTGATTCATTACTCAAAACCGCAATCATGGGTAAGACTGCCGACCTGACTGCTGTCCAGAAGGCCATCATTGACACCCTCAAGCAAGAGGGTAAGACACAGAAAGAAATAGGCTGTTCCCAGAGTGCTGTATCAAGGCACCTCAGTGGGAAGTCTGTGGGAAGGAAAAAGTGTGGCAAAAACCCTGCACAACGAGAAGAGGTGACCGGACCCTGAGGAAGATTGTGAGAAGGACCGATTCCAGACCTTGGGGGACCTGCGGAAGCAGTGGACTGAGTCTGGAGTAGAAACATCCAGAGCCACATTGCAGGTGCCGCATTCCCCAGAGAAGCAGCACTGGACTGTCGCTCAAATTTTGCATGTCATTCGGAAATCAAGGTGCCAGAGTCTGGAGGAAGACTGGGGAGAAGAAAGTGCCAAAATGCCTGAAGTCCAGTGTCAAGTACCCACAGTCAGTGATGGTCTGTGGTGCCATGTCAGCTGCTGGTGTTGGTCCACTGTGTTTTATCAAGGGCAGGGTCAATGCAGCTAGCTATCAGGAGATTTTGGAGCACTTCATGCTTCCATCTGCTGAAAAGCTTTATGGAGATGAAGATTTCGTTTTTCAGCATGACCTGGCACCTGCTCACAGTGCCAAAACCACTGGTAAATGGTTTACTGACCATGGTATTACTGTGCTCAATTGGCCTGCCAACTCTCCTGACCTGAACCCCATAGAGAATCTGTGGGATATTGTGAAGAGAAAGTTGAGAGATGCAAGATCCAACACTCTGGATGAGCTTAAGGCCGCTATCGAAGCATCCTGGGCCTCCATAACACCTCAGCAGTGCCACAGGCTGATTGCCTCCATGCCACGCCGCACTGAAGCAGTCATTTCTGCAAAAGGATTCCCTACCAAGTATTGAGTGCATAACTGAACATAATTATTTGAAGGCTGACTTTTTTTTGTATTAAAAACACTTTTCTTTTATTGGTCGGATGAAATATGCAATTTTTTTTAGAATTTTGGGTTTTCATGAGCTGTATGCCAAAATCATCAGTATTAATACAATAAAAGACCTGAAATATTTCAGTTGGTGTGCAATGAATCTAAAATATATGAAAGTTTAATTTTTATCATTACATTATGGAAAATAATGAACTTTTATCACAATATGCTAATTTTTTGAGAAGGACCTGTATGTCTTAGATGGAATGATTTAGTGATTTCTGAGGTTAAAATGTGTTATAGGTTATAGTTATTCCCAAGGTTTAAGATTTATAATATTCCCTGATTTCCCGAAGCCTATAAATGGCAAATTTAAAATGATCTGATATTTCAATGTTTTCCACAATAAATAATTAATAAGCACTTTATATTAAACCCTGCAATAACTATCTTTGCTCAGGTTTCATTTAAAAAAACTATTTCAAAACAATATCAGTCTTGGAAGTTTTGATATTTTAAGATCAGCCTATGCCAGACCCCTCAGTAAAGTTCAGTCTCAGGGTAGCTTTGAGATAATTTCAACAAAAATTATAGGTCTAAATAATAGGTTGAATAATACCTTTGAGAGTCCATCTATGTCACCCGAACCTGTGAGAAAAGTGAAAATTAATCATTTGCAGATCTTTAGATCACATGAGGTTCTTTGATCTAATTGGGAGGGCAAAAAAAACAAAATGTTTTGAACAGTTTATGTCGTTGCTATGGTGTATCGTGTTTTACCTAATGAGCCATTCATGTGATGCGGCTCCAGTCCTCCCATTGGGCCGTCTGACCCTGGACCCATAGGAAACTAGAGAGACAAAGAGAGCATTTACAGAGAGATCAAAGACACAATCAGAGTCCATGTAACACACAGGAACATCAGCGGCATTAAGGACAGCACAGCAGAGGAGTGAAGTAACTCACACTGGATCGGTTTCCTCCTGGTGGGACTGAGTTTATCAACGTGTAGAGGTTTTCACCCGAGTTAGTGGAGTCTGTGAACACAGAGGGGAAGCCATCATGAAACAGTTGAAACTCACATCCCGTGGCCAGGCACCATTTCGGTGCTAAAGGGCCAGTAATCTTGCCAGTACACAGAGATGTGATAAGCCATTACCTGCTGGACTTGGCATGATAGGTGTTCCTGGAGGACATCCACCGCTTCCTGCTCCTCCTGGAGGACCCTGTGAAAGCAGGACAGCAGAGACTGAGACTACAGCCAGCATTAATATCATAAAAGAAGGAAAAAGAAACGCTCATCTACCACGTATGTTCCTGGGGATGATGAGGAATATGGGATCTGTGAAGGCAAACGTTTATTTATCAGCCATGTTTGCCAGATACCATTAATTAATTCTCTATAACATCAGCTGAGTTTTTGAAGTATCTTACCGTGTTTCCATTATTAGGATTAGGCCACAGTCTGCCTGCTCCCCTGTACAGAGACACACAGCGGTTTCTATTTTGGTACGGTAATCAGAACATCAAATATGTCTCTGGTGTGTATCAGAATAAATGTAAAGTTTAAATAAAACTTTAGAAAATAGAAAATAATTTACATGATGATATTTGCAGCTCTGCGCCACTAGAGTTCAAGTGTCTGCATGTTTTTTCTATAAAGCCATGTATGTATTAAAAAGTGACACTTCAAAATCAAAGGATTTGCATTTGGCGTTCACAGTTAAATATTTTGTAAAGAATTACACGTTGTAAAGCTTTACATTGCAAGTGTGAATTTTTTTTAAATGTTAACCCTATAAAACCAACTATCATATTTGATACGCAAATTTCGATGGCCTCAGCATGATCAAAACGTTGCTGAAAAACCTATTGTACACAATCTACTACAACCCCAAATCAGAAAAAGTTGGGACAGTAAAGCATTTACCACTTTGTAATATTACCATTCCTTTTCACAACACTTAAAAGACATTTAAGGAATGAAGACACCAAGTGTTTCAGGTGTCATTTTGTCCCATTCTTCCTGCAAACAGGTCTTAAGTTGGGCAACAGTACAGGGTCTTCGTTGTCGCATTTTGCGCCTCAAAATGCGCCACACATTCTCTATTGGAGACAGGTCGTGACTGCAGGCAGGCCAGTCAAGTACCCGTACCCTCTTCCTCCGCAGCAAGGACTTTGTAATGTGTGCAGAATGTAGTTTTGCATTGTCTTGTTGAAATATGCATGGACGTCCCTGGAAAAGATGTCTTCTTGAAGGCAGCATATTATGCTCAAAAATCTCTATGTACTTTTCAGCATTAATGGTGCCTTCAAAGAAGTGCAAGTTATCTTTGCGAAGGGCACTGACACAACCCCATACCATGACAGACCCTGGCTTTCGGACTTGCTGCTGGTAACAGTCTGGATGATCCTTTTCTTCTTTGGTCCGGAGCACACGGCGTCCATTCCTCCCCAAAAATACCTGAAATACTGATTCATCTGATTCGTATGATGGTCCATCCCAGATGCCTCCGAGCCCAGAGAAGTCGACGGCGCTTCTGAACACTGTTAACATAGGGCTTCCTTTTGGCACAGTACAGATTTAACTGGCATTTGTGGATGTAACAACGTATTGTGGTACTTGACAAAGGTTTGCCAAAGTAGTCCTGAGCCCATGTGGTGATATCGCTTATAGATGAATGACCGTTCTTGATGCAGTGCCGCCTGAGGGATCGGAGATCACGGTTGTTCAGCTTAGGCTTGCGCCCTTGTCCTTTACACACTGAAATTCCTCCAGAGTCCTTGAATCTTTTAATTATGTTATGCACTGTTGAATGTGAAATATCCAAATCTCTTCCTATCTTTCTTTGAGGAACATTGTTTTTAAACATTTCAATAATTTTCTCACGTTTTTGTTGGCAAACTGGCGATCCTCGGCCCATCTTTGCTCCTAAAGGATTAGACCTTTCTTGGATGCTGCTTTTGTACCAAATCATAATTACAATCACCTGTTGACATCACCTGTTTCAAATCACATCATTATTTAACCATTTTACCTCATTACTAGCCCTAAATTACTCCTGTCCCAACTTTTTTTGAAATTTGTTGCAGGTCTGAATGACAGCAAAGGATGGATATTTACAAATGACAGGAAGTCGACCAGACAAAACATGAAATACAAGTCAAAGTAAATTTAGAAATCACCTCTTTTTTTTTTTTGCGTTTTCCATACTGTCCCAACTTTTTCTGATTTGGGGTTGTACATGCCGCCTGTCATCTGATTGATGGTTTATATTTTTTGCAAGTAAAAGGCTAAAAAAAGTTGTTCTAGGGTTTTAGCTACCCTTTAAGATTATTGGGAGCTATAGAGTGACAACTAATAATTGTATGCATGTCATGCAAGTAGTCTATTATACTGCTATAAAGATCTCACTGATTTAAATTACAAGCTATGAGAATTTAATCTTATGCTCATTTTGGTTCGGTTATGTTTTTTACCCCTCTTTGTATATGAGATCTATTATTTCATATGTCAGGGTTTACAGGGTTAAGTTAAGTACTTCTTCCATTCCTAGTTTAATATGCAGTGATAACAAAAATCAACTGTATTTTAATTCTCCTTTAATGTTTTGATTGCACCCAGAGACACTTTTTGTTTGAGCATCCTGACTAGTCTGACACAGAAACAAACATATTAGTTGAAAAATCCTATAATCTGAAATGCCACAAAGACAGGGAAAGTCCTTACATGTTCACGCCTGGCATTCCAGGGCCCATGGAGTTTGGAGGCCTCATTCCTCCGCCATAGTTCTGTAATGATAACCAAGGATCAGACTACGATACCCAGCACCCGATAGGACACCATGAGAGAGAAGAGAACAAGGACATGGTTAGTTTAGAGGAAAACAGGCTGAACATAACAAGGATTACAGCTGATATGAAAGAAGATTAATGTTGTAGTAAAGACTGTGAACGTGTGGAGGCCGTACGAGGGCTGAATGAGGACTGATTCAGGTTCAGAACACAAGAAATGCATTCAAAAGAATTGGTGTATGAGTAGGGCTGGGCGATATACATCGTATATTGACAATACAGTGGGGCAGAAAAGTATTTAGTCAGCCACCAATTGTGCAAGTTGTCCCTCTTAAAAAGATGAGAGAGGCCTGTAATTTTCATTATAGGTACACTTCAACTATGAGAGACAGAATGAGAAAAAAAATACAGAAAATCAAATTTTTTAAGAATTTATTTGCAAATTATGGTGTAAAATAAGTATTTGGTCAATTACAAAAGTTAATCTCAATACTTTGTTATATACCCTTTATTGGCAATGACAGAGGTCAAATGTTTTCTGTAAGTCTCCATGAGGTTTTTACACACTGTTGCTGGTAGTTTGGCCCATTCCTCCATGCAGATCTACTCTAGAGCAGTGATGTTTTGGGGCTGTTGCTGGGCAACAAAGATTTTCAACTCCCTCCAAAGATTTTCTATGGGGTTGAGATCTGGAGACTGGCTAGGCCACTCCAGGACCTTGAAATGCTTCTTACGAAGCCACTCCTTCGTTGCCCGAGCGGTGTGTTTGGGATCATTGTCAAGACCCAGCCACGTTTCATCTTCAATGCCCTTGCTGATGGAAGGAGGTTTTTACTCAAAATCTAACGATACATGGCCCCATTCATTTTTTCCTTTACACGGATCAGTCGTCCTGGTCCCTTTTCAGAAAAACAGCCTCAAAGGGTGATGTTTCCACCCCCATGCTTCACAGTAGGTATGGTGTTGTTTGGATGCAACTCAGCATTTTTTCTCCTCCTTAAGTTGAGTTTTTTCATCTGACCATATGACATTCTCCCAATCTTCTTCTGGATAATCTAAATGCTCTCAAGCAAACTTCAGATGGGCCCGGACATGTACTGTCTTAAACAGAGGGACACGTCTGGCACTGCAGGATTTGAGTCCCTGGCGGCATAGTGTGTTACTGATTGTAGACTTTGTTACTTTGGTCCCAGCTCTCTGCAGGCCATTCACTTGGTCCCCCCGTGTGGTTCTGGGATTTTTGCTCACCGTTCCTGTGATCATTTTGACCCCACAGGGTGAGATCTTGCATGGAGCCCCAGATCGAGGGAGATCATCAGTGGTCTTGCATGTCTTCCATTTTCTAATAACTGCTCCCACAGTTGATTTCTTCACACCAAGCTGTTTACCTATTGCAGATTCAGTCTTCCCAGCCTGGTGCAGGTCTACAATTTTGTTTCTGGTGTCCTTTGCCAGCTCTTTGGTCTTGGCCATAGTGGAGTTTGGAGTCTGTTTGAGGTTGTGGACAGGTGTCTTTTACACTGATAACGAGTTCAAACAGGTGCCATTAATACAGGTAATGAGTGGAAGACAGAGGAGACTCTTAAAAAAGAAGAAGTTACAGGTCTGTGAGAGCCAGAAATCTTGCTTTTTTGTAGAGGACCAAATACTTATTTTCCACTATATTTGCAAATAAAATCTTTACAAATGTGATTTTCTGAATTTTTTTCCTCATTCTGTCTCTCATAGTTGTAGTGTACCTATGATGAAAATTACAGGCCTCTCTCATCTTTTTAAGTGGGAGAACTTGCACAATTGGTGGCTGACTAAATACTTTTTCGGCCCACTCTATATGCACAAATGATTTTGCAGCCAATTCTAGTTGTGTCCTGAAATAAAATTTAAGGTAGGGAAAGTAGGAAAGTGTCTTTTTGTTTTTGGTTAATTTAATTTAATGTTTCCTTGCAGAATAAAAGTATTACTTTCTTCTCTCTTTTTTGTGTGTGTATATTATATGTATATATATATATATATATATATATATATATATATATATATATATATATATATATATAAAAATAAATGTTAGATATTAAATAGTTGAATATTTAAAAAAAAAACATTGAGATACAGTTGTTTCAGCTATATTGCCCAGTCCTAGTGGTGAGCAACTCATTGATGGGTTGTAGGGCAACGGTATTCAGGTTTTCATGAATGACAGTAAAAGATCCAGACCTGAGGTCCCGGTCCCATCGGGCCCATTCCTCGAGGAGCGTTCATTCTCTGCATGGTTGCCAAGTTTGGATGGCCTGAGCAAATAATAACATCATTAAAAATTAAAAATGTAACAGACATGCACTTCAAATTCAAAAATCGATGAAACGACAATGCTGAATTTGCACTTGCAGAGAAGTTCACCATCAACAAACACTGATCTCATTAGTGTCTTACCTGTTGGTCTTGTAGGGTCCATCATATTTGGAGGCAAAGGCTGCCCACCGGGAGCCTAAAGAAACAGAGACAGCCAGGTGCTAAAATAAGTCAGAATTAATAAACACTGTTGTTGTTTGAAACATTTTTTTTTTTAATGCGACTTACCGGGTTACCCATTCTGATGGGCGGCCGAGGTCCTCCAGCATAGCGGGGAGACATAAAAGGCTAGAGAAGGGAACATACAGTGACATACAGTTTTAACAAAATGTAACAGCATGTAACATATTGTAGTGGCCTAGCCCTTTAAGTCCTTTCGTTATCTCTACTGTTCTTGTTGCTAATTGGTTGCTCAGTTACGCACCGCTCAGTATAGAGCGTAAAGTTACGCTTACTAGTTAGTTGTTTAGAGAGGTAGCTCGCATGCTCATCGCACGTCGGAATACTGCCGTCAGTGCCGGAGCAAGAGCGCCTATCAGCTGCATCAACTGAGCAAGCCTGTGTTCACGAATGTAACACTGTTGGTGAGTGCGCTGTGAACTGTAACTTACATCTGTGAAGAAAGAAGTTCAGTAAAGCTTATGAAAGAATCTCCTTGTCGTGGCTCATTCCACCCGCGTTTCCTGCATCAATCTAAAAGCAGCAGCACGACAACTGGTGTCAGAAGCGGAAATTTCAGCTGGATGTGTTTGAAAAATTAGCACATGATGATATCGGATATTGGCCAAATAAGACGGCAGTGAATGTTAGCGCTTCACCAGGCCATGCGAGCGAGGAAGCTGACGTCATTGCACCCGATGAGAACCGTGTTGACTCAACTACAGTGCTAAGCGGTCAGAAAGAAAACAAATACTCCTGAAGGACATCTTTGAGAGTTATTGACTAAAAATAAAAATAATAATAAGACTACTTTACACATAAAAAGCGTTTCACCATTCTTCAAGACCAAGCAGGAGGCGTGACTTAAGTTGACGTCACCGCACCCGATGAGAACCTTGTTGACTCAATCACACTGAACTGCCAGAGACATTAAGAAAATCAAATGCTCCGGAAAGGTTTCTGTCAGGATAATTGACTATTAAAAAAAAAAAAAGAAAAGAAAAAATATTTATATATATATAAAAAAAAATTGTAACATAAAAAAAGGGGATATATAAAAAAAAAAAAAGGAAAGACAGAAACAAGACAGATTGTAAACAGAGAAATATTAAAACATGTCCCAGGAAGAGTTATACCAAGGAGCAATGGCAGCAGCAGCCCCTGATCCCGACCAACCTCCAGACTGGTTGAAAGCAATGCTCGAAAATCAGAGCAAGAATAATGAGCAACTGCGAATGATGATGACTCCAATATTGAACCATATTGCGAGTAGTACCCAAGCCCCGCAAACATCCATGCCCACTATGCCCAGGTTGGACACCCGTGAGAGCTCGCAGCCCACAGTCAGAGAGAGGCGGATGCCTTACTGCGATTCATCGTTTCCCTTAGATAATACAGAGAGATCACGCAACATTACAAGCGGACCCTTTGCTGCCGAGCTGGAAGTCATACAACAGAGAGCACGTACTTCGGGCCCTACCAGAGTTACCCCCTCCATAGAGACAGGTGTTAGACACCGAAATAGTGAGCGTGGCTCCCAGCTACTGCCACCTACTCATGCTGTTGAACAAAGAAACACCATTCCTCAGCATCAAGGCCAACCCATTTTTCAAGAGGGTCCCAGAGCAAAGCTCGCTATTTTTGATGGCACTGGGGACTGGGAATCATTTCTAGTACCATTTGAACGGCAGGCCAGAAAGTATGGATGGAGTGGAGCCCACAGGGTGGATTATTTACATGAATGTCTGAGAGGGGCAGCAATTAAGTACGTCTGTTCACTTCCTGAGCATATTCGAGAAGACTACACTCTTCTGAAAGAGCAGCTTACTCAGCGTTTTGGTCAACGAGACCCCCCAACCACAATTAGAAGGAAGCTGGGAGAACTCCGCCAGTTCAAAGAGTCGGCAGCAGAGTTTGCAGAAGAGGTACAACGTCTAGTCACCTTAGCCTACCCTGGTGTGGACCTTGATTTGCAAGACCAACTTGCCACAGACTTCTTTCTCAAGGGGCTTCAGAACCAAAAGGTGGCTTATGAAGTAATGAACAAGGATCCTCATTCATTAGTGGAGGCTCAACGACTTGTAGAGGCCCATGAGCACAATTATCGAGCCACCATGGGGCGTGATGTTGATGCAAAGAGCAGAGCTAGACGCATTTCCTGGGCAGATGATGACGACGTGTCCATTGAAACACCACCAACCTCACGTAGGGTGCATAGTCCAAGCTACGTCACTGCAGACCAGCTAGCTCTTCTCACACAGAAAACTGCATTCCTAACAGAGACAGTGGAGAGAATTAGCAAGAACTATGTGACTGCTGACCAGTTTCACCTACTGATGAAAAAAGATGGAACAGCTGCAATCGAAACTAGACAATTCTTTGGCTAAAGAGCCAAGAAAGCTGGAGGAAGCAAGTCAGGAAAGGAGGCGAGGGCGGTCTCCAACACAAAGTAGTGCAGCACAAACCAGATCCTACTCACCAAGTCCCAGCCGTGTTGGAGGGGGAGTGTGCTATCACTGTGGCGAAGAAGGACACTTTCGCAGAGAGTGTGGGAGACTGTCAACCCCACCACCTAACTCCAGTCAAAGTAGTAAGGATCAAAGCCACATTACTGCCCCAAGAGACGCAGTAAGCTGGAGAAGCCAGTCCCCTACAGCACAGGTGGGACGACTACAAGTAGAGGACCAAGCTTGCTCATTGATGCAACTGTGAACAGCATTCCAGTGAAAGCCGTTGTAGACACAGGAGCCGAAGCAACAGTTATCTCAGAAACCTTGTATCAGCAGTTTCCCCTAAATAAGCAGATAGCTTTAACACAGACATGCCTCCACAGTGCAGAATCAGGGAAAGACATGAGCGCTAAGGGTGGACTAAAAGTTAAATTCCAAATCGGTACCTGGAGTGCAGAATGGGAAGTTTTTGTGGCTCCGATACGTGACTCTGTCCTTTTGGGCCTAGATCTTCTGCAGGCTGCGAATGTAACAATCCACACTAGTGGCAAAGTATTCATTGATGAGGAGCTGGTTCCCGCTAAGATTGTCGGCGGTGATGGAACCGACTATCATGTTGCACGAGTGGTCCTGGAGACAGACACAATGTTACCTCCAGAAAGTGAATGTCTTGTCTGGGGGGAAGTTGACAACCCAAAACCTGGTGTCTGTGCTGTTTTGGAGCCCTACCTAATAACAGAAACTGTGGCTTCTGGAAGTGTTGTCACAACCATGGAGCAACGGGTGATTGTCAGGCTCTGCAATCTTTCCAGCAACAAGACTACCTTACTGAAAGGAGCCTGCCTTGGTCTCTTAGTTGAAACTTTTCCTGATGAGAGTTTGTCAAATTACACACATCAAGAAGAGGAATTTAGTCTTCAAGAGCAGAGTGATGATACAGCTCATTCAGAACTGAGAAGACTGACAACTGCCACTGACTTACCTGAGCACCTCCAAGCCCTTTATGCTGCTTCAAGTGGGACATTAAGTGAGGAACAGCAACAACGACTTGTTAAGCTCCTGCATTCATACAGGTTTCTCTTTGCCATTTCAGATGATGACCTGGGATTCTTAACAGCTGTCACTCATAGGATAAACACTGGAGCTGCTAGGCCAGTACGCCAGCCTGTAAGACGGACCCCCCTTGGATTTCAAGGGAAGAGGAAAGGCATCTCAAGGCTATGCTGGAAGCAGGAGTTGTTACACCTTCCTCCTCAGAGTGGGCATCACCTGTGGTGTTAGTCCGTAAAAAAGGATGGTGGGGTCCGCTGGTGTGTTGACTATCGGCGTCTGAACAGCCTGACAACTAAGGATGCTTATCCTCTACCCAAGATTGAGGAATGCCTTGATGTTCTTGGTGGTGCCTGTGTCTTCTCTACCTTAGACCTCCAGTCTGGGTACTGGCAAATTGCAGTAGATGAAATGGACAGAGCGAAGACGGCCTTCATCACCCGCTATGGCCTATATGAGTACACTCGTATGCCCTTTGGATTGTGCAATGCTCCAAGCACTTTTCAAAGGGCAATGGAGCTTGTACTTCGAGGACTTCAGTGGGAAACCCTTCTGATTTACTTAGATGACATCATCATCCTGGGAAAAGGGGTAGACGAGAGCCTTGACCATCTCGAAATCGTATTCCAACGGCTAAATAGTTATGGGTTGAAGCTGAAGCCATCCAAGTGTCATCTGCTCAAAGATGAAGTCCTCTTTCTGGGCCATGTGGTCAGTGGTGAAGGTATACGCCCAAATCCAGCTTTGATTAAGGATGTGGAAGCTTGGAAAACACCCACAAATGTGCATGAGCTAAAGGCCTTCCTTGGACTGTGTAACTACTACAGAAAGTTTGTTCCATCATTTTCTGAGTTGGCCAGCCCTTTAAATGAGCTCCTGCGCAAAGAAGTAGTGTTCTTGTGGACTGAGGGGCACCAGAATGCCTTTACACAGCTCAAGGAAAAGTTAACTTCTGCACCGATACTTGGGTATCCTTCTGCGGAAGGGAAATATATCCTTGACACAGATGCATCAAACCACAGCATCGGATCAGTGTTATCACAACTCCAGTGGGGAGAGGAGAGAGTTATCACTTACGCAAGTACCCACCTTACCCCAGCTCAGAGAAGATACTGTGTAACAAGACGAGAGTTGCTAGCTATTGTCTGCTACACCCGTCAATTTCGACACTACCTGCTTGGTAAGAAGTTCCTTTTGCGCACCGATCACAATAGCCTTACCTGGTTGTTCCGTTTCAAACACCCTGAGGGACAGCTTGCACGATGGCTGGAGGAGCTCAGCCAGTATGATTTTGACATAGAGCACAGGGCTGGAAGACACCATTCAAATGCTGATGCGATGTCAAGATGTGATGGCGAGATTCACAATGTGTGTAACTGCTATCAGGCGGGGAAGGATGTTTCAGATTTGCCATGTGGAGGTTGTCAACACTGCCAAAGACTCCATGACCGTTGGGAGAGGTTTGAAGAAGATGTTGACGACGTTGTGCCACTTGCAGTAAGACGTATTGAATGTGGGACAGAGGAACACAAGGACACTTGTTCAGGGGAAGAGAGCTGGCCAGTTGCAGAGTTGCGTGGAGCCCCACGTGTGAACTGGTTAGAAACCATTACTAAAGAACAGCTTGCTCAAGAACAAAAAGCTGATTCTGAACTCTCAATTTTGCATGAGTGGAAAGAGAGAGGAATCCTTCCCACAAAGGAGCAAGTAGCATTGAAAAGTCCTGCTGTTAGAAAATACTGGCTGTGCTGGCCGCAAGTTGAAATACATCAAGGGGTTCTTTTTTATCGTTGGGAGAGGCCTGGAGGACTCAGTCCATCCCTACTGCTGTTAGTACCATCCTTAATGCAAGCAGAAGTGTTACAAGCCTGCCATAACCCACCACAGTCTGGCCATCTGGGGGAAGGTAAGACATTGGAGCGGCTCCGTCAGAGTTTTTACTGGTATGGCATGGGAGGAGATGTACATTTGCATATACTGCGGTGCCAACACTGCAATGCTTGCAAAGTTGCAGGACCTACTAAGAGAGCCAAGCTTCAAAATTATCAAGCGGGGGCTCCAATGGATCGGATCCATCTCGATATACTGGGACCATTTCCTCTGTCGGGTTCTGGAAATAAGTATGTTCTCATCATCATTGATCAATTCACTCGATGGGTGGAAGCATTTCCTGTTCCAGACCAAGGGGCGGAAACTACAGCTAGGACACTAGTTTATGAGTTTATTTCCCGTTTTGGTGCACCACTTGAACTGCACACAGACCAGTCGTAACTTTGAAAGTTCACTATTCAAGAATGTCTGTGATCTCTTGCAGATCTCAAAAACAAGGACGACCCTTACCACCCTGCCTCAAATGGGCAAGTCGAGCGGTTCAACCGTACACTCCTTCAGATGATCCGCTGCTATGTGAACCAGAATCAGAAAAACTGGGATGAGCATCTTCCTCTCCTTACATCAGCGTATCGTAGCTCTCAGCATGCAGTTACTGGATTCACACCAAATAGACTGATGCTTGGTAGGGAAGTCTACCAACCTCAAGATCTGTGGTCTGGCATAGCAGAGCAGAGGTCAGATAGTTTGGGAGTTCCAGACTTCTTGTACAATTTGGAAAAAGGCTTAAAAGGAGCACATGACACTGCAAGAGAGCATCTTCGAACATCTCAACAACGTCAAAAGAAGATGTATGATCTCAGGGCTCAGGAGAGGACATATAGTGTGGGAGATCTTGTGTATATGAGGGACAGCACCAAAAAGAAGGGACAAAGTCCAAAACTCCAAGCACCTTGGAAAGGACCCTTTGTGATATCTGCCTGTTGTGGTCCTGTACTTTATGAGGTTCAAGGGTTAAGACAGGAGAATCATGCATCATGATCGTCTCAAACCTTATGACTGTGAGGTGATTCCAGCATGGGTTAAGCGCCAAAGAAGCCATATCCTGCAAAAGAGCAATGGTACCCCAGATAATCCTATCCTTCAGCAACCTCATCTTGATCCGAAACAGCTTGAAACCCAGTCTAGTAGTGCAACAGAATCCATTTATTCTGACCCTGAGCTCGAGGAGGACCAGGACAAAGGAGGGAAACAGCAGCCAGCAGCCTGCCGACGTAGGCAAAAGAAAGTGAACTTAGACTGATGTCTGAACAAGGACAAGAAGAAAAAATACAGAGAACACACAAAGGGAGAGAAATTCGGAAGCCTGCAAGATACAATAATTAAAAGAGAAAGAAAGGAAAACTACTGTGTTCCAGGTTTCAGTTGAGTGCAAGTACTTATGGACTGTAACTTCAGAGTAAATGCTTTTGAGCACTTTTTTTTTTGGAGACTAGAAGCAAGTAGCAAGTGAGGGTGTTTACTGTTCAGTTACATTTTCAATATTCTAGTTACTGCTTTGGTTAGTGTTATTGAGTTATTCGTACTGAAGGGACTCAGTACTGCTAAAAGAGGGGGGATAGTGTAGTGGCCTAGCCCTTTAAGTCCTTTCGTTATCTCTACTGTTCTTGTTGCTAATTGGTTGCTCAGTTACGCACCGCTCAGTATAGAGCGTAAAGTTACGCTTACTAGTTAGTTGTTTAGAGAGGTAGCTCGCATGCTCATCGCACGTCGGAATACTGCCGTCAGTGCCGGAGCAAGAGCGCCTATCAGCTGCATCAACTGAGCAAGCCTGTGTTCACGAATGTAACACTGTTGGTGAGTGCGCTGTGAACTGTAACTTACATCTGTGAAGAAAGAAGTTCAGTAAAGCTTATGAAAGAATCTCCTTGTCGTGGCTCATTCCACCCGCGTTTCCTGCATCAATCTAAAAGCAGCAGCACGACAATATACAAAAGCTGACAGGGAGAGGGGGAAGACAACAGGAATATTTTAGCAAAAGCATATCAGAATGTGTGCATAACCGATATCAGCAGAGAGATTAATATGCGTGTTGTTACCTGTCCATGCGCCCCATCATGTTAGAGTTTGGAGGTAGCGGAGCGTGTGGGGAGGCTTGGGAACCAGGTGGTCCCTGCAGAGCGTGGGGCAGAGCAAGAGGAGGTTGCCATAGTGCCAGAAGAGAAATGCCAAGAGAAAGAAAGACAGAGCAAAGTCAAAGACAGGACAGGTGAAAGCGACAGGTGCAGATCAAGAGAACAGAGCCGAGGGCACAAGCTCAGAACTAGTTTGATGTGGAGCTAATTTCAATCTTGGTTCTTAACTGGTTTTCCTTCAAGACCCAATTACACTGGAAATCAAGTAGCACCAAAGCTGATTATTGCACATAAATGTTATCAAAATCAAATATTTTTAATTATTCATAGTATCAATTAATTAATAAATATCTGATTTGAAATATTTATTAATATTACTGTTGTTATTATTATTATTATTATTAAGGCAATAATAGAGAACAGAAAACTCCATATTAATTATCTGTGCAAGTGATCCACTATTTAATGTCTGGGTCGGTATTTAAGGTCTGGATTTTATTTTACCATGTATAGTTTTGGTTACAGATTTTGAGTTGACGTTTGAATCATTTGGACAGGTTTCTACCAAATGACAAATTTCCACCAAAATATTGTTATATTTGACACAAATTAATGCACAGCTTCAACAACACAATGAATGGGAAGTATTTCCCAATAGACATTTATAATGTCATAAAATATTTCTATTACAAATAAATGCTTTTCTTTTGAACTTTCTGTTCATCAAAAAATAGAAATTGAAAAAATCTATCATGGTTTCTACAAAAGTATGGATATTGTGACACTGAAGACTGGAGTAATGATGCTATTTTTAAACCAAACTAATGTAGCCTTCTTTATAAACATAAAAAACCTACCATTCCTAAACATTTGATTAAATATGCGTACGCCACAGTATTGTTAAATTGATTCTTGATTCTGATTGGATGACAGGCATTGCAACGTGTTGATTAATTGTCTATTACTCATTTCTACAGTAATTTTCTATAATAAAAATTATACCACTTTAAAATATATTCTCTGAATGTAAAGTTCTTACCCTACCACCGCTCACTAAATTTTCTTGGATTTAAAAATCAATTTGCAATTGAGAGTTTTTTTCTCTTGCTTGAAGAAAAAATTCATTATGTTATGCAATTTTGCTTCTCAAGTAAATTTATCAGGTTAAGGATGTTTCGATAGGATGCTATATATATATATATATATATATATATATATATATATATATATATATATATATATATATATATATATATATATATATATATATATATATATATATATATATATATATATATATATATATATATACACACACACATATATATATTATTTTTATTTTATTTTTATTTTTTTACAGAAAAACAAAAGCATAATGATCAAGAACATGTTTTTATAGTGTACAAATGTCACCACTAGAGGGCATTGGGGTTTAAGGGTAGTCCAAACAACCTCAAAAGCACTCAACTGTTTCTCAAGTTTTCCTGTATAACCACTGATGCATGTTTCAAGACTTGCATAAACCAGCTCTGTGTTCGGCAGCTCTCAGTAACTGAGAATCTGCACCTTGCCGTGTTCCCGGCAAGCCCTTGGAGGGTCATGGCTCCATCTGGTCTGAGAAAGAGTTCTCCAAATGCTTCCTTCCATAAGGTCATAATAAACATCATATCATCCATAAATCTTTTCCAAGAACTCATTAAGATATTTTGTTGAGTCATCCTCTCTGAAAACTCCCGAGTGATAAAGCGTTAACTCCGCTGCTGAAGGTGCATCCCACAAACACATTTAGCGCTGCTCAGCAGGGCAACAGCGAGCCTGCTCTCAGAGTGGAGAATGAACATAACCCTGCCTGCCATTAACGTCTAATGGTCGCAATCAGACCGGTTCCCTGCAGACGTTGGGCTTGGCAGACAACCAGCTACCGTGGCATAATGGTTCCTCTGTGAACCGGCGGCACGTGTCACTGCACCTGAGGGCTTGTAGTTAGATGGTTATGGATGGTTTATGAAGAAGGGTTAAAGGGTGAGGAAGAGTGACCCACCTGAAAGAATCCGGGTGGCATGGGGCCACCTGGCATCCCGTCCCCGGGGGGCATGTTGCCTAGGACTGGACTAGGTGCTGCAGCAGCACTCTGTGATGAGAGGGGGGAAGAGGTAACTACATGGGTTAAAGTTAGGATCAGGGTTAGTACTTATACCTATATTGTAATAACTAGAAGTACATACATGGGAAACAGGACTGTAAAATAAAGTGATTTTTTTTTTAATAACATAAAAAAACACTTGATAAGAAATCATATCATCATATTAGAATGCTTTTTGGATCATGTGACACTGAAGACTGGAGTAATAATGCAAAAAAATTCAGCTTTTACATCATAAATAATTTCATTTTAAATTAAAATGAACAATCACAGACAGCTATGCTGATATATTAGTAGGTCCAACATTTCGAAATCAGAGGTTCAGGTTTAGTTTTTCTAGTTCCTAATTGATGTTTTATGGGGGACATTACATATGTAATTCAAACATAGCTGCACAGATATCAACAAGTCATGGCATGATCTCAGCATTCCCCTTTAATCTGATTACAGTATTAAAAAAAAGTGAACTTCAGCCTAAGCTGATTTATTTGAAGAAGAATCACTTTGAGTGCATTTTAAATGCAAAATCAGGCATAGCAATATTTTTCACTAAACACATATTTAGGGATGATCACCCACGGAAACAGCTGTGGTGAACATTTTCGTGCTACAATTTCCAAAGCAAACCTGTAGTCTAGTGCATACTACAATAAACATATACATTCAAAATGGTTCAAAAGTTTGGGGTCAGTAAGATTTTTTTAAAGAAATTAACACTTTTATTCAGCAAGGATGCGTTCAATTGATCACCGTTACAAATTATGTCTATTTCCAATAAATGTTGTTCTGTAAAACTTTCTATTAATGAAATAATCCTGATAAAACAAAAGGTATCAGATTTCCCACTAAAATATTAAGCTGTGTTGTCTGTTCCATCATTTGAAAGTGCCACCACTTTATTGCATTATTATATGTGGTATATCTGATTTCACAGTTAGCCGCCACTAAACGTCGTGTATAACTGAGGTTGGCCACTTAAGTCAATCAGATGTCTCTTTGTGGACTATAGGCTTCGTGTTGATTGTCAAAAGTCTGACTGAGTGAGACATCATCTGTCAAATAGAGCATTAAACCTGAAAAAAAAAATGCATCATTGGTCATCACTCGTTCTCCGTCTTTCACTGAGTTGGCCGATCTCTCAAATTCAGTCCTTTGCGCTGTTACTATAGCAGCTCTGGGTCAGCGTGTGAAAGCTGATTACAACAAAGGTCAGGACTTAAGAGACTTAAGACAGGTGAGGTGACATCTTACACAGAAATCCCTCTAAGCAGATCATCTTGATACAGCTGCTCCGAATGGACAGTGAAGATAATGCTGAAACACTTCAAAATAACAAACTCACATTGAATTATCCATGCCTGACGCTGAGCTTTATAGCACACTGCTGCATCGAGCCTTCAAAAATCAACATCTATCGGGAGCCTAACTGTTACAACAACCACCAACTACAGTATTTACAGAGATGCCTTATATATTATAATCATTTTCTGTGATGTGCACAAACAGCTTATCAAGATCCTCACGGAGACAGCGCGGCAGAAAGACTATGCATCAACAGATCTCTCTACACTCTCACATGGGACTCTCTAAACACTTACACGGATTGCTCTAGCAACAGTTTATCAACACTTCACAATCCTCTCAGACCCCTGAACTAGGCCAGAGGGACATAATTTAGGGCATTTCCTCTGCAGTCCAAACTAATCTCCTATGTGAACACTGTTGTTCTCTATGAGCAAATACTACAAACAGAGATTAACAAACGCTAAAAGAGTCGAGTCTTAAAACGGCATTAGGTCGGACAAGTGACAGATCAGTGGATCAATACCCAAATCCAACAGAGACAAACATAAGACAGAGAGTCTGATGTTTAGAAGTACATTTATTCCTTAAAAACTGAAAATTCAATATTTAACCACAATCAAGTTCTGGAGAAAACTGCCTGAAAGAAAAGCATTTGCCAATGGATTTTGACAGAGGAAGAGAGATGTCAATGCAGAACAAACTAAATCAACGAATGGTTTATAATTATTGTAATTTTAACTGTAAAAATGCGACAGTACACCGTAAAAAAATATTTTAAAAGAAAGTTACCTGGTTGCCTTGAAATTTTGAGTTAATACACTGAAAAACAAAAAATATTTGTATTGCTTGTTCAAATTGCTTGATTAAAATGAGCTAAAGCAACACAATTGCTATACATTTTGTCCTAACTTAATTTGATTGTGCTCAATCCACTTAAATAAATCAAGAGAATAAGCCAGGTTGAAGTTTACTTAAAGGTACACTATGTGACTTTTCCGTCCGCTAGAGGGCGCCTGTTCAAAACAAAAGGCGTAGTTTGATGACGTTAAGTTTGAGCGCAGAATCTTTCTTCACCTCACAGCCGGTGGAAAAGAATCGGATTGGACTCGGGCAGAAATCATGTTCATGGATGCGATTATTAACTTTACTGTATATGAAGCAGAGCAGGGGCGAGTGCTGTGGGATCTGGGCGAGGCCGCTGGAGAGATTGTTCAACAAACACACTGCACGCGAGTAGCGGACTTTTATTATGACGGACACAGTTGCCGGCTCAATCTCCGATTTTCCGGTCATGAGTATGAGGTAACGCAGCTCTGTTTATTATATTAGATACATTTAAGTGTGTTTACAATGATGTTATGACGTTACTCTGTGCATTCTCTCGGCGGCTGCTGTGACACTTGTTCACACTGCAGTGAGAGTAAAGCTTTTCTGCAAAATCAAACCGGAAACGAGGGTAACGCAGATATGACGCAATTGACAGGCGACTCCCTCAGACGCTATGCTCACACGTCCGGTTCATTGGTAAAAATAGCGATTTTCTCACAATTTACAAATAGTTGGAAACATTTGGGATATTGTAAGAACTCAACTGAACAAAATATATAACACTGGCCTGGTGGTTTTGGATATTTGACTGCAAAAATCCTACATAGTGTACCTTTAATCTGTGTGTGTTGAGATTACATGAATGATTTGTGTTGCATTAACTAAAACTGGGCGGGGCTAGTTAGTTCCCAGCATGCTTTGCATATGGCTAAATCAAGAGAGAGTAAATGTTGTTATTTTATAGGTAAACGTGTTATTTAATGTTTTTTTTAATAAGATGAGAAAGGGGGACTTGATTTGGTTTAATAGTGTTTAATTTTGAATAATTTTGTAATTATTAGAACAATTTAAATTTCAGTGGGTTGCCATTGTGGAGAAGAGTGGAGCATTCGCTTAGGCTGTGGATTGATAGAACTGAAGTCATAATTGCTTTGCTGAAGAAGCTTTTAATGCTTAGCATTTAAAATGCTAATATATGTTTTACTAGCTCAAAGTTTGTAATCTAGCTAATGCAGTAAAGTAATTCAGCTGTGTTAAACATTAAAGTATATGAAATTGAAGTGAATGTATGTATGAAATTTAATGCCTGAATCATAACAGGGAGCCATTTAAAATTCACTTTGAGACTACTTCATTAGGTCATTTAAAAAGTTTTTTTTTTTGACGTAGCAATTTGATGCAATGAATCTTGCTAATTAGGCAAATCAGGTGACTTATTCTCCTTTGTAAGAGCTCAGTGTTGTAGCCTAATACATTTTTCATGAATTTTGTCTTTCCCAGCTGATTCTGTGCACCCTGCATGACATCTGGAAATGGTGTAGTAGCCAATCAGATTGGAACAGCCAATTTCAGCCATCAGTTTCTATTTTTGTGTGCAATGTGTCAGCAAAATGCTAGCATATTGTCAGAGTCTGAAATTTAATAGAATCAAAACTTTAGCCCAACAAGCTGAAATTTGTACCTGCAATGTTTCCAGGTCTAATATATTTGATTGGATAGAAATTGACAGTAAAGATATTTTTTACAAAAAGTCATAAGGTCTTTGAATATCAAAAATCCTAGGAACCTCTGCCCTAGAGCAACCTGGGGTTTATGTGAGCATGAAGTTGCAATAGTTTTCCCTATAGAATTGTCCATTTTGACTCAAAAGCACGCTGATCATAGATTGCCCCCTTCCAGGTTTGAAGCTCCAACATTATTATGTTAAACCATTTCTTTACCCAACTTTGCAGTAGGGGTTGCAATGACAAGTCAACTTTAATTCTCTGCATGACGCTTTAAGCTTAACATCAACAAGTCACTGATCATGGCCTATAGAGGGCAGGCACAACCGGATAATACATCTTTGAAGTTCACTTTTACACTTCATCTCCAACAGATAAAATAACAAATAAATGCATGCATACTCCGAGAGTGCTCCACAAGATATGTTTGATTATACCATCTTGATGCTCAACTGATCGGGTGAATGCACATTTTAGAAAGCTTATTGTACAAGGAAATTAATCTCGGTTTTAAACTAATGCATTGCTGCATTGTAACGCACACAGTAGCTTGCATTTCACGTGCAGATTGCACATAGAAATATTGAGTATTGTATTGTCAACGGTCAACCCTGTTCTGTGATTTATCAATAAAATACCTTACAAACTGATTACTTACTAACTAAAACCCACAGCTTCACTATATATATATATATATATATATATATATATATATATATATATATATATATATATATATATATATATATATATATATATATATATATATATATATATATATATATATATATATATATATATATATATATATATATATATATATATATATATATATATATATATATATATATATACGCTGTTAGCATTGTGGGCAGCGCCAGATCTCTTCAACTAAATTTTAATCACATAAATATCAACTTTAAAAAAAATCTGAGGTCATTCAACACCCTATACTTTGCAGATCATCTGACTCAGACTGACTATCACAGAGTTGACAATATTATCATTGATCATGAAAATAGACTGACAGACAGTGAAGAACTTGCACTGACTGCCAAGTAAACAACAGCACTAAATATGAAATTATTGATTTGTGCAGTTCGCCTTGATCACTCATTTAAATTTAGTCTAGAAATGAAGACATTATTTTGTTCCTAATATAATATCAAAAAGTTAGCCAAGTTATTTGACTAAATGATATACAGCACAAGTCTTGATCACTTTTCTCCCCGAGGCAGACAACTGACTTCCTGAGTCAATCTCACTTATCAGTCCATCACAAGCCCCAGTGGGGATCTCAGAACACGCCTACAGCAACACCCATCAGATTAAACCACCAGTCAACTGCCAAGCGTCCTCGGTTTCCTGCTTCTAGTCATTCTCACATGGATGTGATGGTCATAATATTGCCTTCTAATGCTCTATCTAACAAATCGTCAGATATGGGCGTGATGGAGCCAGGCAACACACATTAGTTGGCACTTGAGACAGCAGGCCTGCACCACAGACCGGCACCACCACACTTCATATTCAGCGACCATCATTACACGAAAATCCTGGTCTGGCTCTGACCTCAGTACACAAAAGATCCATCTGGCTAGATGATTGTGAAAACTAATATATTCATTTGATCCCAGGCTAAGAGGTACTCGATCGCCTTGGTGGCACGTACGTAGGATATTTGAAAAGATGAGTGAGCTCAAGTGGTAAAGCCCGAAGGCTCCGTGACCTTGAAAATATGACACAGAATAGCTATGGATTAATGATACAGCACTCGTATGCTGTATAACACAGGAAGCGTACGTAAGATGTGGAAGCACTGTAAAGGTTCAGTGAAGATGGAATGTGCCCATACCAGTCGCAATACCAGGAATACCACTTACACAATCTCTTATTTCACTATTCGTAGTACAGGTTGTGGTGTAACAATATGTCTAATGATTAGATCAGTCTGATAATAGAGGCTGCTGCATATTTTGACCAAAACATTTAATCGTTTCACTCTTGGAGCAAAAAGAAAAAAAGACTTAACAACTGGGAAAATATTTATGACTGAAAGCAGTAAAATGGTATGTGCATATATGAAGATCTTTAAAATAATGAAAATGCATTATTATTTAAATGTCCTCATTCATTACTATTTTGATGGGTTAGGTAAAATTAAAATGAAATAATACATACATTTATTTTTTTATAATTTAAATTAAAATAATTAAAATGTAGAATTTATAAAAAATGTTGACTGTAAATAATGTGCCCTTGTTGTGATATGTATTATAAAACTACATAAACTATTAAAGGCACAATATGTAAGATTTTTGCATTAAAATATCCAAAAACCACTAGAACAACGTTATATATTTTGTTGATTTGTGTACATTATCCCAAATGCTTCCAACAATCTTTACATATGCACCAATAATGTGATCATTTCTGTAAGGTCTGTTTACATTAATTACATTAATGTTTGCATGACATGAACTCTTCACTCCAGTGTACATGCAACTTTCATTATTCTGATATTCCTCTAATAAGTATGGTTATTCCACACTCACATAGGCATACAGTAAGGATGTTACCGGCCATTGTTTTAACCTACTCACATCAAACTCAAAATCCATTTTTATGGGTGTACTGGATATTATTTGGCGTTGTGATGAACATTGCAATGTCGGGTTTGCCTACGCTGTCGTCACATTCTTCACGCCATCAGGATGCAGATACAGAGCAGTGAGTTGTGTTGATAGAGTTAGAGAAAAGAAAACTTCAGAATAATGTCATGGAGTTCATTCATGAAGTTGTGTGGACAACACAGGGCATCCGTGTATATCTAACATGCCTGCTTATTGCGATTGAAATTGCCGTACACCACATAGCTTAATGCGATTATGGTTACTATGATTATGTGCCTAAATCGCATTAGTTTGATTGAATTATTGCGTTTACATGAGGCAAAGTTTAATCGCAATGTTGCCAAATCCCATTATAAATCGCATTATGAGGATGCATGTAAACACCAGATAGGCCATGATCAGTGACTAGTCGATGTTAAGCTTAAAGCGGCATGGCAGAGAATTAAAAGTTCATTTTTTTCTTTGCAACCCCTATTGCAAAGTTGTTACCCACCCATGGTTTAACCTAATAATGTTGCAGCTTCAAACCTAGTAAGGGGCAATCTATGATCAGCTTGCTTTTGAGTGAAGCACCTAAAGTCACACAGAAATCAAAATTGACACCAGTTAAATCCAGAGAAATCAGCCAGTGACAAAGCCCATGTCATTGCATCGCCTGTCAATGACCGACTTACCCTCAACTGTCGGTAGAAAACTAGCAGAAACCGTAAAAAAAAAAAACAGTGCGCTTCCAGGAAAAATGCGGAGGTAGTAGCTGAAGCACCAAAGCCAACAATCTCTGGTAGCATCTAGCAAGCCGCAGTTGTTTGTTTTGCATATTCGTGATGAACCACAATTATTCATTATCGTTTGCTGTGGGTTCTTTCGCCAAAGACTTAAACCCATAAAGAGAAAACAGCTGTGGAGGTGGACACCATGCTCCTTCACTGCATCATCAAGCTATGTCTTTGTTATTGTTTTGAATAAGCGACCTCTAGCGGTGAAACTTCAACACGATCTCATGACAATGCGTATAAATAGTACGAGTGTGCAATCTCGTAGAATGTATACGCCAAAATGAGTTTTGGCGTTCATATGCTACGCAGTTTTTCGCGTGGATATGATACGCACTTTATGGCGTGTATATGACACGCTTTTGGGTAGGGTGAGGGTGGGGGTGTGGGTGGGGTTGTACGTATAATACGCCATAAAGTGCGTATCATATGCACGCCAAAAATGGCGTACCATATGCACGCCAAAACTCATTTTGGCGTATACATTCTACGAGATTGCACACTCGTACTATTGATACGCATTTTCGTGAGATCGGGCTCTGAAACTTACATACTGTGCCTCTAACACTAAAGGGGATTAGGGAAATAGTGATTAATAACTAGGCTATAAGTATATACAAAGTAAATAAGTGCAAGGATGTAAGCACAATTAGGATTAGGATTGAGGTAGTAGTTTAAAGAATAATTTTAAGAATTACTCAATGAAAAAACTGTATTTGTTGACAGCAAAACTGAATATTAGTGGCACTGTTTATTATACTGGACAGTAATACTGATTCATGCTGTTAAGCCGCAAGTGTAATGACACACAGATGCAAGAAGACATTGGGCCCTATCTTGCACCCAGCGCAATTGACTTTGTACACCGACGCATGTGCCATTCCTATGTTGCACCCGCGCAAAGCGCGCTTTTCCCTCCACAGAAGCACGTCGCTAAACTAGTGAATGAACTTGCGCTCCCTGGGCAGTTCAGTGCAAAAAAGGAGGCGTGTTCCGGCGCAAACAATCCCTGGTGCTATTTTGCTGTTCCATTAAACAATTGCGCCACTGACCAGAAAAAAAACCTAGTCTAAAGTCAGTGGCGCGTTGCGCGCTGTTCATTATGCTTGACCATAATCTATAGCGTGCACAACGCGCATACACTTTGCTCATGTAGCCTAATCTACACAACACTTATTTTTGCAAATCATAAATTGTTACACTAAAAAAAATATTAACACATGAGATGACGGAAATCATTGTGGTGTGCCACGAAGATGTAAAAAAATAGGCATAAATCTAGCTTACAAATTATTCAGGCTTACAAGAACATCAGTCTCTCGGCTGTGAACCGCTCCTGGCGTGCGCCTGGTAAATACGCCATAATAATAGCAATCCATTATGGAACTTGCGCACCTGCTTTTAAAGGGAATGTTGGATGACGCTCTGATTGGTTTATTCAAGTTACGCCCAAACCACACCTATGATAGCTACTTCAGACCAACCCATTTTAGATTTGCGCCGGGCGCAAGAGCCATTTATCCCGCCAGGAAAATAGCAACAGCGCCGAGACCCGCCCACAAAGTTACTTGCGCTTCGCGCTTTGCCACTTGCGTTTCAGATCGTTAAAATAGGGCCCATTGTTTTACACAGAACGCATGAAAAGCATGAAACTATTACATCTCACTCTAGTTACAGCATGAAATCGAGGAGATGACTAGTTTGCATCCAACTTCTCATACAGCGCCCATTTAACAGTCAAAACACACTTGTTGTGCTCCTACTGTCTGTCACTTGGTGGACAGGTGTTACTGGTTTGCTTATTCACACGTTTACTTTCCACATGGAGTGCTGGCCAGCTCTGAAGAGACGCATCACGCTCGTCTGTCTCCACAGAGCAAGGAGATGAGTGCCATCTGCCTGGTAGCAAAGCCCCTTAATCTGACGCCATCCATACTTCTGACCTCATAAGACCCAGATAAGATCCAAAAGCCCAGGGGTTAAATGATTGATTATCAAATACTGAAGAAAAAAAAAAGAAGAAAAAAAAAATCAATCGAATCCTTTCCTGAATTAACTGAATCCATCAGAGAAAGTCATTATCTTCAGTTCTTTCTGACTGGAAATAAGCAAGAACAGTTTTATGTACATAAGGTTCTTATAATGCGTTATTTTAGTATCATTGAGATAATAGTTTTTATTAATATTTTGAATCAGTTTTCATTCGTATATTTTCATTTTAGTTAAAGCTGCAGTCCGTGACTTTTTACGCTCTAGTGGTTAATAAACAGAACTTCATGAGTCTGGCGGAAGAACATTGCAGCCAGAGCTACTTCTCTCTGTTGATGTCTATGGCGAATCGCGCAGGGACTGTGCTCCTCCGCAGAAGTTTCTACCAGACAGGTCTGAAATAGTCCCAATATAAACACTTATTATAATCTTTATGTACCATAAAGATTCAGTGCAAGACAATAACATGGTTTAATAACACAAAAAAACTTTACGGACAGCAGCTTTAAATGTTTAGTCATTTTGTTGTGTGTCTTGGTTCTTAATATTTAGGTCTATATAGTTTTTATTAATTTTTTTTTAGTATTAGTTATTTTAGTACATCGAGTTCAAATTAAAATGAGAAATATAGCCTTGTCAACTAGTAAAATAAGTTTCAGTTTTGTATAATTATTTTAGTTCACTTTTATATATTATTTCATATAGTTATACATTAATAATAATAATAATAATAATGAATAATAAAAAGATAAAACCTTAAAATAAAAAAGTAGTATACTGTATATTTATTAATAATTATATTAAAATAAATGGTTATATTAAATGTATTGATAAAATAAATAAATTCAAATATTGTATATTATTAATATTATTTATATAAAATATTAATATATAATAACGAAAAATCTGATAAAATCTATATTTACATATTTTATGTAATTGCTAATTATTGGGAAATTTAACCAGTTGGCATGTCCCGAACAAAAAACACTGGTGTACAGCTCTGTTGTTTCATCTAGATAAATAACAGGGGGAGGGAAAGGAGGGAGGGAAGAATAAGAGAAGGTAAAGTCAGTCCTGACCACAGCCTGGGGCAACACCTCCTGTCTGATGTTAGCAGTTCCCCTGGAGATTCATTAATGATTACCAGACACACAATCACAGAGATTTTTGTGATTCAAGAGTCCTAAAAGGGGAGGTTACTTTAGGACATAAAGGGACCATAAAAGACCAGATCTATAGAGCTGTGATATATGATACTGTAAGCTGTTTAGATCTCTGCCTCCGATCTAAAGAACAGCATCCAAACGGCTAATAACGCATCATCTCTGCAATTTTCAAGCCATTCAGACAGAATCAACAAATAGATCTGTGATTTCTGCCAATGAGCATCAAGACCATTACGGTCAAGAACGACTCAATCAGGCCACTGTAATACTGAAAGCCGATAGGCTTGCAGTTTAATGGCTATTGACAGCTGTTCCTTATGGAGTCAGGGCTGGTGTATGGCATCAGGGAGCAGTCGACTTCAGGCAAGATGCTCTCTCCATCTGCTGCCATCTCCTGTAGCTTCTCTTTCTCAGTCCTTCTCCACCCACAATCCTCTCAGTGAAAAGGGCATCTGCTCAACCACCCAACCCCCTCCATGTCCTCCTGGCTATGATTGGAATAGCAAATACCATACTACTCATACTAGTTTTGCTGGTTTTTGTTAGCTTAATTTCGGCGTTATTGTGCTGTGCTTAACATGGTAACAGTCAGCATATAGTGAAACCCTCTCAGAGAAGTTAAAGTAACACAATCACTGTTGGACATCAGATCTCCTGCAGTGAGAAATGTTCCTGTTATTATGCAGAAGTGGAAAGATAAAGGACAGTATTTTTCTGCTGATTTTTCATGGATTGTTACTCACTCCTGGGTGTCAGTCTGACAGATGATTAATTAAATAAATCGCTGCAGTAGGAAAACGTCTCAAACCGTTGGATGCCATGAATAGATGAAAAACTCTTTTCATTTAATTTTAAATGGGTGGCAAGGATATTCTATTATGTTGTTCTCAGCAGAAGAACGGGTTCTGAGTCATATGGGTTCAGAACAACACGAGAGTTAATAAATTATGATATTTTCATCCTTTAACATGCAAAGTAATCAGTTCAACACTGCATAATGCTTATTGGCAGACATTTAACTTTTATATATATTTTTTTATTTATCAGTATACAACAATATTGTATATAATTGTGCATTTTCATTTACCTTTGCTATCACGTTTATCTCAAAATACTAGTTAATAACAGTTAAATGTAGTTTTTACAAATCTCAAAATGAATACATTTTATACTGTATTATAATGTTGTGATGCCTAAATTCTCTTCTAGCATTTAAAGGATTGGTTCACCTCAGATTCACAATTAAAATTTCCTGGAAAATTTACCCCCATGTCATCAACGATGTTCAAGTCTTTCTTTCTTCAGTCGAAAATAAATTACGTTTTTTTTAAAGAGAAAACATGCCAGGATTTTTCTCCAAATAGTGGACTTCAACGGGGTCCAATGGGTTGAAGGTCCAAATTGCGGTTTCAAAGGACTCCCCGTTGAAGTTCACATTAAATGGAGAAAAATCCTGGAACGTTTTCCTCAAAAACCTTAATTTCTTTTCGACTGAAGAAAGAAGGATGACATGGGGGTAGGTACATTTTATTTCTGAAGTGAAATAATCCTTTAAATTGATTTAACTCACACTTGAAATGTAGTTCTGATGCTGCTGTAAGCATTCTTCTATTTATACTGCAGTGCTAAGGGAATCTGCAAGTAGCAGTAACAGGACATAAGTGGCAAACACAAGCTCTTTGGACTCCAGGGGTTTGCACTGATGCCTCGACTGCACTGTGCTGCTTCTCCCATGGGTTTAGTTTGGCCAAAATGATGCAACCTATTTTACAATAATAGTAACTGACAAAATGTGGCCTAAATATTATTGTGAGAAGCTAAGAGGTCTTTAGGAAACTCAATCCAGATCCTCTGTTCATCAACTCATCTGTCAAATCCATACTCAAGTCATCCACTGCAATGTTTTCTTTGATAAGCTTGTAAACATTTCCCTTCCCAATAAATTATTCAGAGACAGGGCTCTGTGGTTCATGCACAAATGTTTGACCTAAAGACTATTTTGAGCAATCGTTTGATAGGCAGAGAGACTCTAAAGAGCTCTAGAGGATGGGGTAATTAGCCAGGGAGAGCAGTTTATGGGCTCTCTGATGCCCTTGTCCAATTGACCTCCCTGATAAAAGCGCCATTACTGGCAATTAAGACAAGACGCAAAACAAGGGGCTCTAAGAGGAAGTGACTGAACCGCTGCATGCGAATCAACTGACTTCGTTCATGTAAACAAACAGTTTACTGAACCACAAAATGAATGCAAAGGTGCGTTTTAGCAGGTACAACTAATACATTTGTATTCAAGATACATTATGAGGACTCGTATGGTGGATGAGAAAAATGAAGGATGCACTGATATTAAACTTCTGGCCGATACCACAAAGTCAAAAAATATTATTACTAATGATTTCCAATCAATTCTGACGCCGGCTTCACACCGCACGCGCTAGCAGTGCGTTGGCAGGGCAGAAGCGGTGCGTATGGAGAGCGGGAGCCGCGAGCGTCCGTTGTGCTTTCACACTGGCAGCGTTTGTCTCGCGCAGCTGATATCCAATATCATAGAGACCAAAAGAAAATTTACTTCATCTCGTAATTTAAATATAAAAAATTACATTTGGATTTGCAGGCAAAATTCTCATGTTTAAGAGGTGTTCACTGGAAAACAAGACAAATGCTGCATCCCAATTTGCATACTATCCGTCCTAGAAATTGCCCACAACCCATTGACAGGGATTTGATTAGAACTACATCCGCGGATAAAATGTGTTAAAAAACTACAAACATGACGGATGTGCGAGTCCGACGGTTAAGTGGAGCGGTTTAGCTTAAGGGGCTTGAGTGATCAATTATCAGTATTTAACCTGACGAAAATATATTTATTTAATGTTATCCACATTATATTTCACCTGCAGCAGCATTTTGTAATGTTTGTCCATTAACTTTTAAAAGCATTCTCAAACTGCAAACACATGAGGAGAGTCCCTACATTAAAGACCCACGAATGGCGGATCAACATGCTACTACACTTCTCTGATACGGCAGGAAAATAAATTGAATGTGGAGGATTTTAACTGTGACGATGATTGACAGACAGGCCAGTTTAAACAGTGACGGGATGCACATAACTTAGCAACAGAGTCCGTTAAAGATGACAAAGTAGTAGTATGTCCCAAAGCTTGCATACTCTTTTGCTACACACTGTCCTTACACTTTTACTTCACAAAAAGAGTACATGCTTTTAAGTTGTAGTGTAAGTCGGGAAATTGGGACGTAGCAAAAGGCATTGAATAGTAAAAATAATAGGTATTTTGCCATGCTAGTAAAACTTGGTTGGTTTTCATATAAATGGAATAAGTTATTATATGTGATTTTTCCACATTAGAGCTTCATTAATAATCATAAAGCAAACACTGACAGTACTGTCAAATTTCTGTAATATATGGCACCTTCCCTTCGGCTGAACACAGATAACTGACAATACAAGTGAATTATGTCTATGTGGAGATTCCCAAACAAACAATATGTAAAAGACCCCAGGTTAGTTTAGAGCTTTGCCCTGAGCAGTTAAACAGCAGGAACTGAAAAACAGTTTTTACAGTTATTTTCATAAAGGTATATGTTGAGACGCAGTGCCTGTTCAGAGTAGGGGGAGGGGAGCGTCAGCAGTCAGACGCAGGCAGACACAAGCACAGTGTGTTCAGTCAAGGCAGACCACCCAAGTCACCTGCCACCTGGGCTGTTGTTATGGCAACCATATCCTCTCCAAACAACTACATTCAACTACAACTACATTAGACGATGGAAGGAGGTGAATGGGCAGAAACGCTTTACGTCATGCTAATTAGGAGTTTGTGCTCAGTTTTGTGATTTGTTACCCATATTGAAGTCCGTTACAGAACCTGCAGACATTTTCACAAGCTTTGTGATGATTTAGCGTGTAAATCTGTAGAATTGTGTGAAATAAATTTAAACAAAAGAACGTGTCAGAACGCTGGTTACTAACATAAATGTGGTTCTATGACAAAGTGGCAGACCTCCAGAGGCAGTGCTGTAAGCACTAGTGGAAAACCTGTCACGCTTGACCTAGAATCGAATAACAAAGTTGTCACCTTGTGACTCATGACGTGTCTTCATCTATAGTAACCCCTTAACACATCAACTCGATACCGACATCATTCTCGCGATGCAGTGACCAGAGACCCTGGCTTTCTTCCACTCAAAGTCATAGAACCACAGTTACGTTCGTAACCAGCATTTCCTATTTCTTATTGCTCCAGACCGCCAGAGGCAGTGCTGAAAGCTGGGCAGGCAGATTATCAAAAGAGAGAAAGAGAAAAAAAGTCTAAAACCATTGCTCAGACGGTCGCCGCAGTAGCACACTCAACGCAGAGTCCTCCAAATCAGTGGTGGGAGACCAAACAATGGGGAGGGACCATATAGAGTCATGTCTGGCCAGTCGTGGGCTACTGCATCCAGACCCTGAGATCCTGGTTCATCTATGGAAAACCAATGTGGGCAGTGAGACGTTTGACTGCGAACACATCTACCGCTGTGGTCCCATACATCCTTCATATCATTTGCATCATATCATTAGAGTCCAATCTCCCTGCAATACCACGTGACCATGATTTTGTGTCTCCCTGATGATTGATAAAACACCCTGTTGTATGTTTGCACCAAAAAAACTTTTTTCCCCCAAAGAACAGTGTGAAGAAACTGCAGTCAACTCTACAGGACTCCACACATCATCCAAGAAGACTGTCCTGTCTGTCTTTATGACCTCCCACCATGCAGTTGGAGGTCCCAATGGTACTGCTCCGAGTAAACTCTTGTGACCAAGGTGCTAGGGCTATGCAATGATGTGGGACACTGAGCCACAACAGTCCCAGTAGAAGTACTGTTGATGCCACTGTGAGATTCCCCAAGAGTCTCAGGAGAGCAAAGTAGTGTGGCCAACCTGAAAATGCCAGGATATTTCTTTCTTTCTGGACTTGGAACAGCCAAAATAGTGAGTTGAGAACAAGACCTATGAAATTGTTCAACTGCATTAATAATTCCTAAAGCCACAATAGGGTCTAACAGATGACGCACTTGATCCACTGCACGTGGATGGGGTAATTGAATGATGGGGTGATGCTGCACAGACAAGCCAGTCGTCCAGGTATGGCAACACTCATGCCAGAACACTGCCTGGACAAATTTAGAAAAAAACTCTTGGTGCCAGAGCCAGGCCAAACTGAAATATTTGACCCAGGAATGCAAAGCAAAGGAATCCTAACCTAATAACAGACATGAGTGGGTCCAAAGCTTCCTGTGCAGCTGGTCCAAAAACCTCAGATCTTTGGCAAGGAGGATTGGGCCAACCAAACCTGCCATTGAGGTTGCACAAGTGTGCCTAAAGCTGTGCCACAGTGATTGGGGATAACACACATGGCATGCAACTTCAGTTAGTTCCATCACTAATGGGTTAGATGAAGCGTCACTGAGACAGGAGTGTTAGGCCATAACCATATGCAACAAAATCAGAAAGAATTGTAGAATTGTATGCACAAGTAGCTCATCAGTGCATCTGTACTCAAGAGACACAATGAGCGCTGCCACACTAGATTCTACAGGTGGCCAAATCCCACTGCTTCTTGGTCCTGCGTCACAGCCAGAGAGCAGGCTAACTGATCCGGGGTGTAGCCTTTGATGAGTTTTGTAACGCACACACAAACACCAAAACCAATGTAATTGCAGATTGCACTCGGGCACTGTAAAGAATGTTCTCTGTGCACAACGTAGAAAAAAAAAACACTCTCAAAGTCCACTGCTATTTGGGAGGGATCCAGATTAATGCGGGTGAGCATTGCTTTTAAATGTTCCTTCTTATGATGCAACGACTGAAGATGACCCAACTGATTTCTCAGACACTGTCTCACTGCCAGAGTGATGCGATTGATCTGTAGGCTAATTTTCCTCAGCACCTGGCATCACTGGAGTAACTTCAAAAAGCAAGTCAGAGGCAGCCACTGACATCACATCTAACTCCTGTCCCATATGCATTGTTGGCAACGATGTGATACCTGATTCAAGGAGGGGCTTCTCTTGTATCTCCATATTAGGTTGAGCTTCAGCCAAGAGACGCAGTAACAATTATACTACAAAAGACAGCTGGTTAACCTTGCGTGCTAAATCAAAAGATTTAGTCTTATTTTTTTTTTTCATCTTGAGATACTTACGATCGACAGCAGTAATACTGAAATAAAGCAACAAACATGCTTGACGCACAGTGGAGCGGCATTATAAGGCATTCTGTACATGGGTCTGACATTGCCTCTTTAAGATGATCCATACCAAGACATGCAGGGAACTGGTGATGCCCATCCATGATATCCATTATTTAGGGCACGCAGAGCACCTAAGTGTATCTATGACAAATCAAATACTCACCTTAAATCCAAAATGACGATAAATCTGTCATTCGTTAGTGACATTCACACAACAATGAACTCACACGCTCAAGCCAAGGCAGCCAGGGCTTCCGAGTCTATATCTCCACTAAGGTATTCAAACTTGCAGGCCCCCAGAAGATTAAAGCCCTTCCAAAGCGTTATGCTTATAAAATATAACTCACAATCACGGTGCACAACACATCCAGCTCGTAAAACATCCGTAAACTGAAGCAATGTAATCAATGATGAAACAGCTCGCGTATATGTCCTCAAGAACTCCTCGGCAGCAAGCTGCACAAAATATCATCACATGGGATTCAATCAAGCGAGAATGAGAAAGAGATCATTGACGTGTTAAGGGGGTCATTATAGCGGAATACACATCATGAGTCATGAGGTGACAACTTTTAAGGGGTTTTACCTCTGGCGGTCTGCAGCGAAAGGAAATACAACTATATACCCTTATTGGTTGCTGAAAGTAATGATACACCGATTTATACTCTTTCTGCATATTACATCTTTACGACAGTATATGTGGCAAAAAACAAGTGAATATGCTATATAGTAAGTGAAAGTGTTATACAGTATGTGAAAAGTGTTGGCTATGCATCCAAAATTATTTAAAATATACGCCTCTATATGCGAAAAGGGAGAAGAATGAGTTTGTAAAAAGTGAGATTCAAACTGGGGTTGGTCACGTCAAAAGCTGACGTTAACTGACCTTGTTATTAGATCCTAAATGAACCTGTCTCTTGCGTGATACCCAAAATTTTGAATATTCCTATCTAATATGATTTATGACCTGCAAGGTTGCCAGAGTAATAATTATACACTGTTAATAATAGGCCAGAGGAGAACTGGCACCCCGACTGAGTCTGGTTTCTCCCAAGGTTTTTTTTTTCTCCATCATGCCCTGATGGAGTTTTGGTTTCTTGCCACTGTCGCCTTTGGCTTGGCTTGCTCAGTTGGGGACACTCAAATTATGATCCAAGTTACTCAACTAAATATACAAATAGAATTTATTAATTTGGTCATATATAATTCTATAAACTATCCAAATTAAACTAGCCAAATCAAATTTTGTTGCAATGTTATCCTGTTTAACACTGTGAAGCTGCTTTGAAACAATCGTCATTGTAAAAGCGCTATATAAATAAAGTTGATTGATTGATTGATTGATAGATGGGTTTTCAGACAATGGTGGGCGGAGTTAGTGTAAATAGCCTCTATTGGCACTTGGTGTAAATAGACAGTCCATTAAAAATAAAAATAAATTCTGTAAACAAACTAGTCTATCTCAAATAACATCAAGAATGTATTTTCGGAGGCACAAACATTTTCACCCAGAATGCCACAATATCATAAGGAATTCAGGCAGATCAGCGACTGCTGGTCTTAAGCCTGGCCTAAAGAACACAGCACTACATTCCAACCCTCTAAAAGACATACCCCCTACTCAACCTAGTCGGCAAGACAACAGTCTGGCAAAGAGAGAGCAAGAGAAAGAGAGATAGAGAGAAAGAGAGAAAGAAGGAAATTCCTGGAATAGCTGAGAAGTGGAGAGCCACATTCATAACCACTCCTGTTGCAGCGTGTCCACACAACCTAGCCAAGAACAGGGGCTTTCTTATCAGCAAGCAAACTAATTAACCCACCCTCTCTCTTAAACACACACACATAAAGAGAGTGATACGTGCTGCGGGCCCTGAACTCATATATGAAAACACACATGTCGGCTCCTGAATTTTTTTTCCTGGCCCTCATTTTGTTTTGTTTATCTGCAGCACAGGAAAAAAGACAAGAATTGAGCCAAGGCCTGACCCAGCACCCCTCCCCTGCCTGCACTCCCTCTCTCTCTCTGTCGTTTACTTCCTTCCTGTATTCTCCAGTCCATTGCTGCTCCCTGGGCTGTAAACACAGACAGTGGTGCAAACCTTTGAGTAACTGTACATTAAAAAAAAGGGTTGCAAACATTTCCATGGTTTCAAAGACCTTGATGGTGTTGATGGTGTGGAAACAAGTATTGTGAAATTCAAGAACTAATCTGGAGCTCTACAACAACGGTTAATGAAGATCCCTGTGTCCCATGCTTGGAGTGTCTAGACAGACTAGTCCTGACAGGCTGATTTAGACAAGAAAGTGTTTTTTTCTTCTTTTTTCCCCCAGCCATTGTACATCCCTGATGTAACAGTAAAAAATAAACAGACAAAGAAAGGAGAGAAGGGGAGGGTGTGTGTGCATGGGTAAGGTTTTACCTAGACTACCAATCAAAAGCTTGGGGCCAGGTATGATTTTTTTATGTTTCTGAAAGAAACCTGTAATGCTCACCAAGGCTGCATGTAAAATACAGTAAAGACAGTCATACTGTAAAATATTATTACAATGTAAATAACTGTTTTCTGTTTAAATGTACGGTCAAACCAAAATGTATGGTTATAAAATATGACAAGAACTTATACACAGTTAAACTGTGTCAGAACAAATTCATCTTGATAGATGTCAGATAACTTTGATAGAAAGGAATGTAATGGATTACAATCAACCAATCAGCTGTTTGATCAATCAGCAATTAGATAATACCAATTTAGGTCAACCAATTACCAAGCAACACTTAATTTTGTTCAGTCTGGGGTGTAAAAGGTTGCATTAGTTATTAAAGAAAAAACCCTTCCAAGTATCTGAATATTTTTTATAAATGTTACTGGTAGTCCACTTTATGAAGATTTTTTTAGGTATAATATATGTGACAGTTTACATTTTTCTCTCCTGAACAATAGTGTCCTGCACCCACTTGTAAAAAAATATATCTGGCATCTGAATCATTTTTGGTTTCACGGTATGTTAATATCAGGGTTTTTACCTAGGTCAAAAATTATCTTCGGTGGTGGTGGATGAACACGGTCATACACACAGTACAAAGTGCCCTACCCATGTGAACCTAGTGCTGACATTAAATCCATAATAAATGCAGAAACAGTTTGCAATATTAACAGCCTATATATTCATAAATTAGAAAAATAACCACTGTCAGGACAGATCATAAGACTCATAAGGGTGCTTATAACTATTTAATATTTAAAAGTCTGTACATTTTTATGCAAAAATCAGTGGGTGACTGATTTGAAAAAAATGTAAAAGTAATACAAAAGAAAAAGTGACAGGTCTAATATTTAGCATTTAGACTCCAAGACAGCTCATTTGACAGATTGTTTTGTTCTGTCAGTTGCTATGGTTATCGCTGTCAATTGAATTTAATTGTGCATTTGAATACGGTTGTCATTCCAGAAACTTTGCAATGTGTAGTTAATAGCATGAAAATACTGTATACAGAAAGCGAGCAAAAGATTGCTGCCATTATAATCACTGAAGCTGTCGATTACTTCAGTTCAAAGTGAGGCACACAAACTCCTGTTATAATCAATGAAGCCGAGCAATGAATCTCCTACTGACATCATGTTTATACTTTGTTGGTTATAATGAAAGGATTCGTGAGCATGTAGAACTCACGCTAAACAAAAACTCAGTCATTTTGAGCGATGTTGAGCTGATTCTGACTGACTTAAACACATCTGATTGGTCATTGCATTCATTGACTCAACATATATGTCTGTGATTGGCTACAAAACTCAACACTGCAAAAACATGTTGTTGTGACAGTACCAGCGAGTACCAGTACTGCAGAACGGCAGGTACATCGTCACATCAAATGATCCAATAAATCTTTGCCTGGAAAAAGTTTCTCCAGAATATTTTGAAAAAGCTTGCCAAAATATTTTGAATGCAGGAAAAACCTTGAATATGTCATTTGTTTCCGTGATGGCAAAGCTAAATGTTCAACAGCGATTACATGAGTCTTCAGTGTCACATGATCCTTTGTTTTAAATAGTTTCATTTGTTTTAGTAAAATTGTGGCTACCTTCTGCTGATTTGTTTTCTTGTTTTAAAATATGATTAAGTTGTAGGAACTAATTCTTCATTTGTGGTCACTATATCTTGTTCCCCCCACCCTGCATGTCATGTGCAGGGCTCTGAATAATGTAATGGTAAAAATGAAATCAGCTGCACAATTAAATATCCAATATTGACCGATACTGATGAATAGAAAAATGCTATGTAACAGATTTATTGAGCACCCCTAGAAAAAGGTCAAGTGAGGGTTACATTTAAAGTTAGGGTATTGATTTAGGGTAAAAAAATATAATAAAAAAATCATTAGCTCAGTATAAAAACAACAACAATAGAATTCAATGAAATGACCCCATCATGTTGAAAAAACAAACATGTGTGGACTGAGATCATAAGTGTGACCTTGCATTGGATTCTGTCAACCTCTGATTGATCAAAGCAATCAATCCATGTTAATATCATTACAGAAAACACAGGGGACTGGAGGGTCTTCACACACTTTCAATGGCCAAGTGAATGTTGATTACCAAACCACCTTCAAAGTTGTGAGGAAAATTGAGAATTGAGATTTGACAGTCAAATCAATGATTCCCAACACACTTCTTTGCATTCAGCTGTTGCTCCAACCAACATTTAGCTTGCTCACTCAAAAAAAATCTGTCAGGTGTGAAAAAGCAAAGCACCTCCCTTGACTGTCCGCTACATTCCTGGAATACAACAACAAACATATGACCGGAAAATTATACCAGTATTTAATTGCCATCCATGTCAAATGACTGAATCATGCACTTCTACCGAGAACAGTTTAGGTTCTCAGCCTAGTTCTTGGCAGTTTTTATTATTTTTGCCCTGAAGGGCGTTGAGGCGGGTGTGCCACACTTTCCTGCTGTGTCAGGGTTAAAAAGCTAAAAAGCAAGAGGAGACCTCACCATTATCAGATCTTGTAAGCTCCCCTCCCCCATCCCAACACAATCGAACCACCATTTCAGGTTTTAAAGGGCCAGGTGGTCCCATGAGGATTGCCTGCCATATTTGAATAGTACAATGACAGATAAAGACCTTCCACATTATACTGCACATCTTAAAGTAAATAACCATGTAAAAGTAACACAAACACTTAGATACAGACTGAGGTACACTACTGCTCAAAAGGCTGAGTTTGGTAAGATTTGATGTTTTTGAAAGAAAATGTATTCTAAGAAAGGCTGCATGTATTTGATCAAAAATACAGTAAAAACAGTAATATTGTAAAATATTATTACAATTTAAACTGAAAGCAGAATTTTCAGCATCATTACTTAGTCTTCAGTGTCACATGATTTATGTGAGATTTATTATAATCAATGTTGAAAACACTTGATATTTTTTGGAAACTTTTTTGGAATCAGGATTCTTTGATAATTAAGAAAGTACAAATTAGAAAACAGAAAATGTTTTAATTAAAAATGTAGCCAATTTACGGTCACTTTTGATCAATTAAATCCATCCTTGCTGAATAAAATTATTGATTTCTTCCAAAAGAAATTACTAAGCAAACTTTTGAACAATTGTAGTATTTTTAAGTATTTCCTACTTTGAAATATAATTATATTCCCATTGCACTAGAGTTAAAGTTATGCAACCTGATAGAAAGTCTGTTGTGGAAGGGACCCAAGCTCCACAACTACAAAATAAATCCTTACAGCTTACTCAACTTAATCCAGCCTAAGAACATCTACAGCATTTTAAAACTCCAGGATTTGAGGAGATTTGTGTAAGACTGGTTTCTGTTTCAAATAACAGAAGTTTTTCCATTCATTCTAACCCAAAGCTATTGTGATCAATGCATCAAAGTAACATAAAAGACCCAGAACGGAGGACAATGACAATTACCTAAACTCAGTGCATTAAATGTCAAATAAGATGTCAGTGATTTAACTGTAAGCGTTCCATCAAACATCACAAGTTGAAGAAGCAAATGTCCAGCTTTCTAATTAAGAATAGGACCTATTTTCAGGCCAGGTGTGTTCAGACACATTTTGTGGACTCTATTCACCTGTAACACCTACAGCAACCAGGCATGAAGCAATAAGCAAATTGTCTGAATGAGAAACTGCAACAGGACAATTAGACATATATCAGGTCTCTGCCAACAATGCCAAAAGCCATTAGGATATTAAGTAAAGATCATGTTTCATGAAGATATTTTGTGAATGTCCTACCGTAAATATGTATACAAATGTATTAGTAGTAGTAATATGCATTGCCAAGGATTCATCTGGAAAACTTTAAAGGCAATTTTCTCACTATTTAGATGTTTTTGCACCCTCAGATTCCAAATTTTCAAATAGTTGTTTTCTTAGCCAAATATTATCAAAAATAATTGATCCTTATGACTGTTTTTGTGGTCCAGGGTCGCATATTTCATGATAATATTTTAAGTATTAGCAGGATATGGTGAGTGAGGATACACTGCACGACACCACTGAAATACAAACCAAGCGATTCACAAAACACCTTTGTCAGGGTCACGGATGGTTAGCACAATAACTCAAGATTTACATGATAGAGATTATATCACTTGTTACTTCGCTGCATCATTCCTGGTTTCAACATGGTGGAAGTCTAATTTTACATGTGCTTCATAAGCACTTTTACATTCCCATTCTAGGGCAGTGAGTATTGGTAGCATGTACATACAAACACTCAATGTCCACCACTGTTATATAATACTATCAATATTCTAACATTCAAGCCATATTCATTCAACATCATGCATCCTATAGCATGCAAATCCCCTAATCCCCAAGAATATGCATATAATGCTTTCATGTTCATAAGCTCACACACACACACACAGTCATGCACGAAATGTGCAATCAAATTCAAATCAAGTGTTCAAATCTGGAAAATTATATTCAATACCATTTTAACATTTAATAGAATGAGGATAAACAAAGCTGACCCAGAACTAAACTAATAAATAAGTTGCAATCAATACTCTGCTTTACAACGCAGAGGTACATTTCAATGGTTTCATCTCATTGTGAAACAGCAGATCTCTTCTATCACGATGTGCTAGTGAAGGGTGAATTAAACACGCATCACTTACATAGTCATGGAAGGCCTTCGCTTCACTGGAGTGATCACATGAGTCCCTTCTCTCAGGTGCTGCACAGTACAGGTCCCAAAACACACTGCGTAATGACAGCATTGTTTGTAATGAGAAGATATTGCAGTGTCACAATGGTTACACTTACTGATCATAATATTAATATGGCAACATGTATTAAAACTATGGGCTCTCTGTTGAGATTATCTTACTTTTTCTGCTTAATATTGCAGAGAACCCAAATATGTTCAGTTAAATCATAATAATAATTTTGCAATTAAAATCTTGTTTTCCCTGCAGGTTATTTTAATATTGTCCCCAAACCAAGTCAAAGCCAAGTAGCCAGATATAATTTAATGTCACTATCCATTCTTTTTAATTATCCTAATATTAAAGTTTATAATATTTTGATCAACTACTGAATGGAGTTAATACACACCACCACCAAGAGTGCAGAAAGCCTGGAGGTTCACCAAGGGTTATGTTCTTCTCCCATCTTATCTAAAAATAATAAAAACAGACAGCAGATGACTTTACCACACACAATGAAACCATAACATGATTGGTCGATGCACATAATTATGCACTTAATCATAAAAAATATGCACACACACACCTCTGATAAAAACGTCTGTGCGGATTTCTGAGCTCCCACGTGTAGCAAATATTCGTAGACGTATAATGCCAACCTGTACAATAGCACAGATGCCATTCAGTTAAACTGCCTGGTTTCTCTCTATAGGTTAATAACACAGCCTTATTCTTGTCATAGAGATTCATCATTGCAGTTTGTTAACTTAACTGTTTGAATCTAGTATAGGCTTTACTGTATTTCAGAAACTATAATCGATATCACCATGGGCGTTTGCAAACAGACATGTAAAATAATATTATGTTCTTATAAAAGTAAAAAATACAATAACAACTTATATTTATTGCGAATAAAGAAAGACATAAAAAACGAAACATTTTTCAGCTTCCACTATAACAATATTGGAATATATTGAACAAGACACTTGTTTTAGGAGACATGATAACAGCTGTGTGTGTAAATAAGCGTGTTAAGACAGAGAGAGAGCGAGAGCTGCGCTTACTTTTCCCGAGCTTGCCCGTCCGATGGCACCGCGGTCCCTTTACCTTTCGCGAACATGTCTTGCGCTGAAGATAAACGCGTCTGCCAGCTTGACTTGACTGCGATGTTTCCTTATGCTCCAGCTGTCAACGTGTGGGAGCCCGCCTCTGACCCCATCCGCTTCAACCGACCCTGCCACAGCCAGATCATGAACTGAGGGCGGGAACCCGTAGTGCATGATTGACAGCTTTATAGACCAATGAATGTGTTCGAAGTGACCTCACGATCGCCCTCATCTGCATAACAGTTGAAAACAATAATATCATCTTCTTCAAAATAGACGGGTATTTCTTTTTTAATGACAATCATATTGAATTTTTATTTTATTATATGTTGTTATTTTATTTATAGTAACATGTCTGTTTTTGTTTTTGTTTGTTTTGTTTTTTTGTTGTATTGTTTGCATTGGCAATATAATAAAACACTTATAATTGTTATTGTATTAGTGGGTTTTGTTGTATTTTTTCTCCAGTTAGTGATTTATTACAGTACCTAAATTAATTATCTCAATTATTTTATTGTATTATTTTAAATAAATATTTAGTTATTTCATTTATTTCTTAAATGTATATTTCTGTAATATAAGTGCTTTAACAATTATGATAAAGCTTTGTTGACTTCTGACTCTAGTTGAAGCTCTATCCTATGCTTATTGCGCCACCTGTCGGACAGCAAATCAAGCGATAAACCGCAGGTGTCAACACATTCCGTGCTGTATGCAAACACGATAGCTTTCTTTTAGGTTTGTTATTGTTTTTGATGTGAGAGGGGTCATAAAATAAGGGTCATTCTAAGAGTTTTGTTAACTTTACACAACACATGTAAACATGAGACACGGGGCGGGGTCTTAGTGAATAGGCTACTTCACTATACGCACGCGACTGCAGAGGAATTTTTGCTGAGCTCGAGTGCGCTTCCGTGACCACGCCGTGTCTGTCACTGGAGTTATGATCTTGTGTTGAATCGAACCAGACTCAAGGACGACCGCGGTAAGGGCGTGAATGATACTTTATATCTATGAATCAAGCAACTTTCATTTGATTTTGATGCTGTTCTGCATACTCATTCAACAATTGCACGACCATTCATTCCATTGTAAACGCGCCGCGAAGTACACAAATGCACGTAACATCTATTAATTTGTTAAAGGGAATTTGTTGACATATTTATTGGCACAGGAATGTCCTTCAGTTTTACTCATTAAATGAAGGGTGTGAAAGTGAGGAGTGCCACTTCAGAGGATACTGAATGTTGCGCAATCAGTAGGCTAAGTTACTAATAAGTACCGAACTAGAATTAAATTACAACATTGTCACGTGCAATAACATGTGGTGAGATTTTCTGAATTTTCAGAATCATAACCAGACCAGTATTATATCTGAAGTAACGTTACTCATGATGTTTAGTCTCGAAATCACTCGAAAGTCATTTATTTACCTTTTTGCGCGCGCGCTGGCATTCTGACACCGCGAGTTTGCTTTCTAATCTTATCTCTAATCTAATTTTATCTTTCCCCAGTTATTCTGCTTATTGTTCTCATAAAATACAAGAAGTATATATTAGTAGTCCCATATTCATAATTGTGAGACATGGCTCTCATTGTAACAGATGTTTACATCAACCAATGTCTTTACACTTATAGGCCGCATACATACACATAGACTTTAACAATAAATTATATAGATATTTTTTCATTTTAAGATGACAAGAGGATGATATGGATCATAAAGGATCATATGGATCTAAAAGATTGAAAACCTCAGTGTTGAGGAAGTAAAAGTGTATTTTATTTATTTGCTTATTAGTCCATTAATAACAATGACATTTCTGATGCAAAATGTACTCTTTTAGGTCTGCATTTTAATTACGCAAACGTAATTAACAGTAATACCCAAGTATTTGTTAACATGAATATGTTGGAAATGTATGAATGGCATTGCATTTGATATAGAACATCAAACAAAGTGGCACATATTATGATTATTATTTTAAAAAAGCAACATATGAGACAAAAATACACATAGGGATCAAAATTAAGAGTACTCAAATAAGTACTGAGTAATATTAGTTAACTACATGTATTTACTATAGAGTTATGGTTAGGGTTTAATTTAGGGTATGTTACAAGTAATGATGCATAATTTACTGTTATTACTATAATACGTACATGTAATGTGTCACCTTAAAATATAGTGTTACCAAATTAAGATAAAAATATTTATATGTTTATATGTTATATGTTTATCTGTGGTCAAGTGTCCTAATACTGCTGTATTCAAAACTGTTACAAAACTCCAGTTTCTAATATTAGCTTTGGACATTATTATTGTTCTCAGCTGCTGGGCTTTCAGCACATCAACATGGAATCAAAGTCCAATCTTGAGGACAATCTGCATGACCTTCAGGTGGAGGATTTAGGGCAGCATCGCAATCCTTCAGAGGTGAAGATGAGCCAGATAGTGCTGCCCTGCCATGCCAACCACTGCGGAGAACTGAGCATCGGACAGCTGCTCAAATGGATGGACTGCACAGCATGTCTGTCTGGTGAGATTACACAATAATGAGTGATGCGAAGCACCTTTAACCTGCATTGTAAAGGCTCCAGAAATTCTCTATATAAGGAGATGAGTGTTATTGGGGATTTGTTTGCAATGACTAAGCAAGCCTAGATCAAATATTATGTAGATGTGCATGTGGAGTGTGTTCTAGACTGTGAGAACATTACTGGAAACATTGCAATATGGGATCAATTATAAGGTGCATTTTTTCACACGTCAGCCATGAACTGGCAAATCTGTTAAAATGCTGTGAGATTCATTAGTGTCAAAATGACTTAGTTAGATATGTTTCTATTCTAGCGGAAAGACATGCTGGATGCCTCTGTGTGACAGCTTCTGTTGATGACATCTACTTCGAGCACACCATTGGGTACATAAGAAATATCACTTATATTTTAGATAATTAGAGCCACATCTCAGTGTCTTTTGAAAAACATCCTAACCAGCATGCCATTTCGCCTTAGGGAGTACTGGCAGTTCTGTCTGGTTTATTGTGCTATTAAACTACTATTCGACAGAAGACTGTTAATTACTCTGTCAGCCTGTCAGACTGTGGGAATAAAACAACACCAATCAAACGTAACTTTGATTAGTGAGGAGAGACTCCGTAATACAAGCCCAATGGAAAACAACCTCACTAATGAGACACTGTCATTATCACTCACATTTGTAATATACACATATATATTTTCAGTGTTGGACAAGTGGTCAACATTAAAGCCAAAGTCAACAGGGCCTTCAACTCAAGCATGGAGGTAACAGCCACATTTTAATCAAAGCAATATATTTTTTTAGAGAAAGTTACTCTACTAAGACCTACAGATGTTTTTCAATTTTTTTACTTTTGTGTAACAGTGGGGGTTTTAGACCTTTCTACAAGGGCCTCTAAGTATGATAATCATAAAATATATATAAAATAAATAAAAATGATATAAAATAAATGCTGTCAAATCGATTAATCCACATAAAATGACATCCAAAATAAAAGTTTGTGTTTATATAATATATGTGTGTGTACTGTGTATAATTATTATGTATATATATAAATACACACTCATTCATGTATATATTTAAGGAATATTTTCATGTATATACTGTATATATATTTACTCAATTTATATTCTATGTGACCCTGGACCACAAAACCAGTCATAATTCACACAAGTATATGTGTGGCAATAGCCAACAATACAGTGTATGGGTAAAAATTAAACATTTTTCTTTTATGCCAAAAAACATTTTGATATTAGGTAAAGATCATGTTCCATGAAGATATTGTGTAAATTTACTTCCATAAATATATATAAAAATGTATTATTATTAGTAGTAATATGCATTGGTAAGGACTTTAAAAAAATCTTTAAAAGAGATTTTCTTAATATTTAGATTTTTTGCACCCTCTATTTTTTTTTCAAATAGATTTATATTGGCCAAATATTGTCCTGTCCTAGCAAACCATACATCAATGGAATACATATTTATTCAGCTTTCATATGATGTATAAATCACAATTAAAAAAAAAAAGACTTGGTTTTGTGGTCTAGGGTCAAATATATATATATATATATATATATATATATATATATATATATATATATATATATATATATATATATATATATATTTGACCCTAGACCACAAAACCAAGTCTTTTTTTTATAATATTAATATTGTTTAAGTCGGGTGTTGTATAAGTAGGATAGTAATTATTACTGTATGTTTTGGTGTTTGTGTGTGAGGTGGGGATAGAAGTCAGCTGTGAGGACCTGTACAGTGGCCGTCATTGGAGAGTGTGTCAGGCTTTTGCCACATTCGTTGCAAGACGCACAGATGCAAACAAGGTATGAGAAAACAATGCAATAGTAATGTGTCTAATAATGTTTATAAATACACATATATCTCAGTTAATGGGGAAACATGTTTTATAAGGAGTTTACTTTTTTGTTATGGTTGTGAAATATTATCTTATGTAAGGAAACACTGCAAATGGCATGCAAATAAACTTGGCTGATACAATTGCTTTCTGCACAGCATTTGATTGCACCTTTACTCTGCTCTCATTTTTAACCAGTTATTAACATTCCGATAAGATATGTTTCTGGACTGTGATTGCAGGTGCAGCTGAAGCAGGTTGTGTCCCGCACACACCAAGAGCAGGTGGAGCACAGTTTAGCAGCTGAGAGGAGGAGGATGAGACTCATTCACCATGACACCATGCAGGACTTGCTCAACAACAAGACCTTCCAGAGAAGTATCAGTGAGGGTAAGTGTCCTAAGACACGGAGGCACTTCCCTTTCAGTCAGGACTATACCCAAACATTACGCTAACCGTCACAGACTGAATGCATAGGCACATGTGATAATATCTCAGGCCTTAAAGGGATAGTATTTATCCAAATATGTATATTCTGTCCTCATTTTCTCAACCTCATGTCATTCCAAACCTGCATGACTTTCTTTCTTTTGTGGAACATTAAATAAGACATTTAGAATCCCCACTGGAGTAAATTCGGGTGAGAATTTATGACAGAATATACATTTTTAGAGCCTGCACATGATCGAGACTACAATTTAGTTTCCTCCAATCATCTGTTTAAGCGTCTTAAGGAGGTGTTTTATTGTTTGAGACAGAGAACCGCGATGAAGATGAGGCTGTGCCGACAGAAAAAACAAGAGTGGAAAGTGTCGAGCTGGTACTTCCTCCTCATGCCAATCACCAGGTCAACACATTCGGAGGACAGATTATGGCCTGGATGGAAAATGTTGCTACCATTGCAGCCAGGTTTGTGCCTACGCACAACTGCATTTTTTATATAGCTGTTAATATTTAGCTTTAAACCCTTATCCTACTCTAGATCAGGGTTCAAGGTTTGTAATGTTGTTATAAACATGCCACAAAAGAGATTCTGCAATGACAGTATACTGAAGCTTTAATTAAAACAAACAGCATGGACTTCAGCTTATTTAAATACACCATGAAATCTTAATTAAGATTTGTGCCATTTAGTTCATGTGTGTTAGATTTGAGGCCATCTGTAGGCTAATGTAATCCTAAAAGTTGTCAACATTTTTTTAGAAGATATATAAATTAGACTAAAAACAAACAGATATGACCTTACTAGCATAGTTGATTAATCTCAGCACATTAACACAATTGCTTTGTTTTCCGAAATGTTGTTTAAATATGCTAATGAGGCATTATATAATTAAATATGTATAATATATAATATATACAATTTCCAGAATAAAAATCTGAACAATCTGATAAAGCCAGGTTAAATTTTGCTTTAATATTGTTGACATATTAGAGTTAGCAGTCCGAAAAAACAATATGTTTTTAACATGATTTTAGAAAAATATTATATAAAATAAGGCTGGTTATATATGAACAAACCCCTAAATTTTAAAACTTTCAGAATATAGATAGGAATAAAAATGGAAAGTTTGGTGTATGTTAGTGCAACCGAAGAAGAGATTTATGGATCAGTGCATGAGAACAAAAACAATTAGCGTTTAATGCAAAAAATAAAAATAAAACTTAAATGTGTGTTTTGGATGTTTTCCTTCCACTAGTCTGAAAGAAGACACATCATGGAAGCAAAATAGCCCAAAATGTCACTATTGACACGTGCTTGAAAAACCAATGTGTCTGACTAAAAATACTTATGACTCATCCTGAACTACACAGATGTTTGTCCAATCAGCTGCTCTCTAAAATGAGAATGTCCCTCCCCTAATACCACCTGAAACAAATTCTGTCCCACCAAATCTTCTTGTTTCTATAGAAAGTATATCAACACTGGACAGAAAACTATCTCAAGATAAAAGTATTGGCTTTCTTATTTTTTAACAGTCGTTTATGCAATGCTCATCCTACTCTGAGGACCATAGACATGTTTCACTTCAGAGGCCCGTCCCAGGTTGGAGATCGTTTGGTTCTGAAAGCCATTGTCAATAACACATTCAAGAACAGGTGGGCTTGTATAATAGGCATGCAAGAGCTGTATTTAGATTTGAATGACTAGACAGTAATGATGTCATTCATCTGATTGGCAGTGTCTCTGGTTTTGCAGTATGGAGGTAGGCGTCTGTGCAGAAGCCTATCACGGAGAGGAACCTCTGAGGCACATTAACAGCGCCTTCATGACGTTTGAGGTGATGGATGAGAAAGGAAGGCCACGTCCACTGCCTCCCATAAAACCTGAACCTCAGGTGAGGAGTCCAAATTTGAATCCAGGTTGTGCTTATAGTGTGAACAGTCATGACAACACTCATTTGATCGTTTAAAGGGTACATACACACAGTTTCTGCCAATCTCTTTAATCTTGAGTACCTATAGAGTAGATCCTTCATATCTCAGAAGAGTCTTTAGTTTCATTATATTTATAAAAAACATATACGCTGTACCGGTTCATCCCAAAAATAGTCGAACTCGTGGAGGCGTGCAGTGGGTAGAGCTAAAGAGTCACAAGCACACACACACAATAGACTGTGGCATTATCCCTGGATAACTTTTGATTCACTATTGGTTTGTGTTGTTGTTGACATTATGTCATTGCTAACAAAACACAGACATTTGATGCAGTTTCACTCACCACTTGCGGTTTCCTGCACTGAACAAACAAACACACTTGCAGAACTCTGTTGCTGCTTTGGAAAAACAAACTGCATCCACTGTTTCCTTAATGCTGTGTTATCTGGGAAGCTAAACAATGATATCTTTCCCTCATCACAACCAAAAACACACTTTTTTAGTGACAAAAAAATGACACCGCTGCCGACGGCTCCCGTAACCCGAACAAAGTTCTTGCTCTTGCTCTTGCTCTTGCTCTGGTTGATGTGTGCAAGCACACGCCCATCCGGGAGAACTGCCTTTATAAGCAATTCCGCCCTTTATGACGTCATACAGGGCCATACTCTAAAAAAACTTTCCGAAACTTGTTCGGATCCTGAAGGAGTGTATTTGGCACAGAAATACTCTGTCATACATCCAACTCATTATTTGACATTTTTGTCCATGTTTAGCATGAGATTCCAACTCTTTAACAGTGTAAAAAGTCAGAATGCATGAAATAGTAAACTGTAAAATGTGAATTTTGAGTGCTATTCTGAATGTTTTGACAGGAGGGACAGAGGAGATATCAGGAGGCTCTTGCCAGAAAGAAGATTCGACTTGACAGGTAGTAAACCTGGTGCTTATTCTTATTCTGATAACGAGCGCTCCAGTTTATAACCTCACAAAACTATGAAAAAGGAGCCGGCTAGACTGCAACATCCTCAGCTCATCCACAGAGGGCGCTGTCACTGTGCATCACTGCTAAAAACTCGATCCATATAATACATGGACTATACTTTCTTCAACTTCAAGTTCAGAATTTGATATGTTGTTCCTAGAAAAGCTGGAAATATTAAAGAATTTCATGGAAATTAATTAAATAATAGGCTGAAAATTCTTTTGCTTTGCCATCATAGAAATAAATTACTTTTTAAAATATATTCAAACAGAAAAGTTATTTTACATTTGAATAATATTTCATAATATTACTGTTTCCAGCCTTGGTGAGCATAAGAAACTTATTCTAAACACATTAAAAATCTTACCGATCAAAAACTTTTGAACAGCTGTGTATATTATATTAAATATATATATATATATATATATATATATATATATATATATATATATATATATATATATATATATATATATATATATATATATATATATATATATATAATATATATATATTTATATATATTTATATATATATATATATATATAATATATAATTAAATATGTGTTTATTACTTATGTTATTGTTTTAATTATGCTTATATATAATATTTTGTTATATATATATATATATATATATATATATATATATATATATATATATATATATATATATATATATATATATATATATATATATATATATTATTATTATTTAATTTGTTTTTTTTATTTTTATTATGATTAGTTCTAAAGTATTTCTTTGGCTTGGCTGGAAATATTATTTTAATTTAAATCCATTTAAAAATGTAAAATCTATTTAAAAACTATTAAATTGATTTAATGGAATAATTAAAATAAAATTGAAATAACATGAAACAATCTTACATTTTTCAGGAGCATCATTTAGCTGTATTGTCTCTTGTTCAGTTTTTATGACTTGGAGATCTGGTTTTGTTTCTACACAGGAAGTACATCATCTCATGTAAGCAGACTGAAGTGCCTCTGTCTGTCCCATGGGACCCTAGTAACCAGGTAACTTTCCCTGCTACAGAAAATACCTTATTATTCAAACATCTTAAAGTATATTTACCATTAAAAGGTCATGTCATGTTAGTACTACATTGATCAAATGTTTCATTTACTCACAGTTAGAATCTCGTCTCCCCTTTATATAGTGCTGTTATATACAGACAGCATTGATGATTTATTGGCAATTTGTCTGATTTTCAGGTGTATCTGAGCTACAATAATGTGTCAGCCCTGAAAATGCTTGCAGCCAAAAACAACTGGGAACTCAGCTCAAAGAAGAGCCATGTAAGCGCTACTCTCCATACATCAGTCTTGCATTCTAAAGTTCACTCTGTAATAGATGCTGATTGTCTTGCGCTGAGCAGGTGAGTCTGTATACAGTGGAGGAGAGTCAGAGTCTATGTTTCAGGGTGGAGTTTAAGATGGATATCCCAGCACAAAGGACCTTCACCCTCCTCTCAGACCTCAGCCGCAGACAGGAATGGGACCAACACTACACGTGAGACACTTTACATACCACAGTACTATTGTCTGCTTATTACAAATTAAATAGGGAACAGCAGGGATTTTGTTGATTTATTCTGAAATGTTTGGTAGAAAATAGTAACTTTTAAAGTAGAGATAATTATTTAAGATTGTAAATCCAAATGTCAGTTCAAAGTGATGTTTTAATTTTTTTGTGTGTTGTTTTAATCATGCAGTCTGTGTGAGCTGCTCATTAGGGTCGATGAGGATGATGTCATCTACCGAGTTGTTACTCCTTCGGTCAGTGAAGGAGGAAAATTTCAGGATTTCATTTTACTGGCCTCTAGAAGACCGCCTTGTGATAGCGGGTGAGAATGTGGTATTAAAGTCAACATAAAACAATGTTTGCCATCTCTTTTACGTCAGTGGCATTTCTGAGTGAACCAAGATTACTGATGAAAGACAAAGATTACAAACACATTTTTTTTTCTTTATTTGGAATAATGTGCACTAATAAATTGTGCTAAATAAAATGGATTTAATGTTGCCTTTAAGCGAGCTTCTCTAAAGGTGCGTTTCAAAAGTATGGTAATTACGGTACATTTTACGGTACCGTTACCGTACTGTAAAAAACATTTACATCTTCGTAGAACTTGTAATTACAACTGCACACAGTTGAATACATCTAATGTACCACCAAACTAAACGTTTATTAACAAGGCATTTGAATACTTGATGTTTATTGGATTTGTCTATTGATTTCTCAAAATACAGTTTATTTTGGCATTAATAGTGCTGCCACATACTTCCTCATCCAAGGATGTGAACAGTTAGTAGAAACGACACGGGTTGTCATCTAGTAACTACAGTAAATCGTGACATGGCATGAATGCAGCATAATTACTATATGTAATACTTAAATATGATATATGTTTTCTAGGGATCCGTATGTTATTGCCCTACGATCAGTCGCTCTACCCACGCATCCATCCACAGAGGGGTTCAACAGGGGTGAGGTGGTCTGTGCTGGGTTCACCATTTATGAGGTGTCGGAAAGTGTCTCAAAGGTAGGAAAGAATAGTCCTTCATGATGTCCTATGTCCTTCCTCATTTATGTGTCTGACATGTTTCTCGTTTTGCCCTCAGATTTCCTACTATAATCAGGCCAGTCCAGAAGTGATGCCGTATATTTCCACTGACATCGCAGGCCTCTCATCTAGTTTCTACTCAACATTCTGTGCATGCAGCCAGTATCTGCTGGACAACATAGTCAGCACACCTACATCCACCCCTTCTACATTATGACCTGCTGCTGCGGGGCTGAAAAAGTGGCCAGTTCCAATACTTTTGTGGCATTTTATTCTTTTTCCCTTTTTAGTCCATCATTGAGAACTGTTTTGTATCTAGAATTGATACATTTTTTTAAAGGACTGAGTGAAAAACCAAGCTTTTTAGAGGTTCCAGTTTGAATTGAATGTGATGAGAGAGAAAGACTGTGTGGTGCAAAATAATACAATGAAAAAATAAATGTTTATATTGCATTTTCCTGGTTGTTCACAACAAGTTTCATTGAGTTTGAGTTTAAGCAAATTCTTTGGAGTCAAATAAGTCTTCTGTCACGTTTCACTCGCTCACTGAATCTTTCTCAAGGATTATTTTTAAAAATTTTGCATGACATTAATATTTTCTGTCCTGTAGGATTGAAAATAATCAGAGATATTTGTTATTTGAAATTGAAAAAAGACATTTGCTGTACTGTTTTCAACCCCCCTCTTTCTTACCAGAAGGGCAATTTGGAATTTCTAAAGACAAAGAGGGGCTTCTTTGCTCTGCCTCTTTCTCTCTTCTCTTTTCTAAAGCCTCTCTCTCCCTCTCAATCCCTCAGGTAACATTCTATTCATGCTGGGTACGATTAATGGTATAAGTTTTTATCATCTCATACATCTATTTTATTACTATTTTAAGTGTAAGCATAACCAGATTTTGTCATTAAATCATTTCTATTACAAATGATGTGCTAACTAGTTTGATACAGTATTGACTTTAAAGTGCTTACATTAAATAATATATATTGTAACTGCGCTATTTCTGTCATTGGTATAAGTTGCAGTGGGTGGTAATAGATGAGAAATGTAGTTTTCTACAATCTTGCTGATAATGTTTCTTTAGTCGTTCAGCAACCCTGCAGCCTGAACCACTGTAGGCGACCCACCCTTACAGTCCCTTTTCTGACGTTTGTAATTAAACAAGTTAACTTCATTGACTATGCTCTCTACATGTGAATTTTTTTTTCAATAGCATGTCCTCGAACAGCCATTTTGCAAAACCTCTTATTACATTGTGGCAGGTTCCCATAACAGCCATCCATGCTGAAATACTTTTCAAAATAAACCTAATTTCTAATGTTTACATAGTACATACAACACTTAAAAAAAGGTCATTTTAGAACATTAACATGCCTCTATTAGCTTTGTTTTGTCAGTATTATTGTTGGTGCAGTGATGTATATAAAATGACAATTTAAGAGTCTGTTTACTTAGTTATTGACATATACTGAAAATTGAGTTTATGTTTTTTAAGTTTTGTCAAAAGGTCTATTTATATTGTATGTATGGAAATATGACTAAAAAGCAATACATTAATAATTTAATCTTTCAAGTTTTCAATGAACATTTATGTACATATCTTGACATGGACTATTTAAACTGCATTATGATTATGATTATCATTTTGTAATGTCTTTGTCAATGGTTATGATCTTGATTTTCAGACTGACAGAATTGCTATTTGTTTTCTGTACATATTGGACATATTGTAGAAGGTCCGGTGTCTGTTCACTGCTCGGATAGACATTAATCTTGCAGTCCCAATATTGAGGCCTCTGTCCTTTGGCCACTGCTCTAGAGTCAGTGAGAAGCGTGACTGTGCATGGATAAGGCTCCTATATCCAGTCACAGTCCTGTCCAAAGCCTCGACCTGTAACTGCAGTGAAACATCTTGCCAGGCCCCCTGGAAGAGCTGCACCATGTCCTCCACCAGTTCTGGTGTATAGCCTTCATTGAGGACCTCTTTAGGCCAACCTGGAGCCAGAGTCACATATGGAAAGATTTTATTAATGGTTCTCAAGAACTCTTCTCCCATCACATAGCCGTGGATATGGAAAGCTCTATGGGCTACGTCCATGTTGACCCAGGTGGGGTGGTGCAGCAGGTCTCTGTCATAGGCCCGACGAAGGAGCTCCAGCGAGGGGCTCAGATGACTCTGGGACTTTATCCTTAAGTAGAGTCCCCACGGCTTCTTAGAGGCAAGAATCAGCTCCAGGCAGTCCTGAAGTGGCAGCTCAGGTTGGGACCCCTGAATGACAGGAATGTTTGGTTGACCTACCCTAGATAGTACTGGGATCACCAGCATACCTCCAGGGCTATCTGCAAAAAATGCTTGTATTACCATTTATCAAAATCTATGCATTTCCACAATTTCTATCCATCTAAAGGTGTTAAATTCACACCTTGAGCAGAGATAGCAAAGAATCTTTATCAGTCACTGTGTCCCACTGGATGTTGAGTCCATCACCATTCACCGGCCTGAAATAGTCAACTATGTCTCCACCTGGGTAGAATCTTCTGGGTCTGTTTCTCAGCACTGAGAAATCAAGGTGCCTGTGTTACTGATATACACAATTAGGTGCATCGATATTAAAAATCCAAATATTAAATTATTAGTGTTTTTAAAGGTCACAATTGCAAAAAAGCACAAAGTACCGCTCACACACAAGTCACTTTCAAACCAAGCTTTCTGTTGGTCGACATGGCGAATTTGCATGAAAAACCTGAAGACGTGACCTTTTTACTTAAAAAAAAAAAGTTTCAAAGTGGGTTTTTGCAATGATACGATCAAAGAACCATTTTGGGTTCCTCAAAGAAACATTCAGTTATCAGTTCTTAAGTGAACCATGTTTTTCTTAGTCTGAAGAACATTATAATAATAATCGAAAGAAGCTTTTTCCATTATAAAAAAACCTTTTTGTTTAGTTTAAAGATTCCATGGATGTTAAAGGTTCTTCATGGAATCACATGTGCCAATAAAGAACCTTTATTTTTAAAAGTGTTATATGACTGCAAAATCTCTATAAACAGCTTTATTGGAAGATAGCTACCAATTGTGTGTGGTGTAATATTCTAAACCATGATGTCACTCACTCGCAGCTTCTTTGAACTGTGAGAGCACAGGCTCATAGATGTCATAATAGATGCGCTGAGGGTTGCTGTTGTCTCTGATAAAGAGAAGATCATTCACAGTGGGGTTCTCCTTTCCTTGCCACAGGGTTAAACTAAACCTGTATCATAATCAAGAAACAGTATAAACATCAACATAACTTTTCTTTAACTTTAATGACTGCAGTAACGGAGTTACCTAGAAGATTGGTTAAGCAGCCAGCTCAGATGTGGCCACCCATTCTTGGCCATCAAAGCATGGACAGGAAAGGTGATTTTCTGAGAGAGGTGTCTTACAGTAGAGTACATCTGCTCCACCATCCTGCGCGTGTACGTCACATTGGGGAAGATGGAAAGATAAAGAACCTTCCATCCTGGAGAGATGGTGACGTCAGGAAATTTCAGCTGAATGAGCTCAAAAAACCTTGTAATCAAAGTAAAAAAATAATAAAAAAATGTCAGCAACTAAAAATATTAAGCAATCAACATGTCACAGATTTAGTTATGTTGTTCAGAATATCATTCCAAATAGTCCAAGTTGTCTTGTATCACTCAACTTGCCTGTGTTTGCAGGTTTCAATGTTTTTTTAGGTGTCAGTATTACAGTGTAATTACACATTTAAGTAATGAGTAAAAATAATGTACTTGTATAGGTTTAGGGTTAGGATGAGGGTTTGGTTTAGGATTAATTGAATGTAAGTATGCATAATTTATAGTTATTACTACAGTAACTACATGTAACGTAACAATGACACTGTAAAATAAAATGTTATCGGTTTCAGACTCAGTCTGTGTATTAGTTGTGGGAATTTTTCACTGACTCTTTCGGTATGTCACATAGTTACAGTAATTGACTGTCTATACAAGTGAATTAAACTATTAATTAAACCATTCATTCAACAAACTGCCATTGAATTATTCACTCATCCAACCCATTCAACACCACTACCCCTGCTAACAATTTCTGGTCTCCATATATAAAAATAAAACCTAAAATAACCATTACAAAGGGCCTGTCCCAGTACCCACATTTGTGGTCTTTCTCTATTTACATGACACTTTACATTGCCAAAAGTATTGGGACACCCATCCAAATAATTGAATTCAGGTGTTCCAATCACTTCCATGGCCACAGATGTATAAAATCAAGCATCTAAGCATGCAGACGCTTCTACAAACATTTATGAAAGAATGGGTTGCTCTCAGGAGCTCAGTGAATTCAAGTGTGGTACCGTGATAGGTTGCCACCTGTGCAATGAGTCCATTTGTGAAATTTCCTCACTACTACATATTCCACGGTCAACTGTTAGTGGTATTAAAACTAAGTGGAAGCAATTGGGAACAACAGTAACTCAGCCACGAAGTGGTAGGTCACGTAAAATCACAGAGTGGGGTCAGCGCATGCTGAGGCGCACAGTCTGCAGAAGTTGCCAACTTTCTGCAGAGTCAATAGCTACAGACCTCCAGACTTTGTGTAGGCATCGGATTAGCTCAAGAACAGTGTGTAGAGAGCTTCATGGAATGGGTGTCCATGGCCGAGCAGCTGCATCCAAGCCTTACAACATCAAGTGCAATGCAAGTTTGGTGGAGGGGGGATTATGGTGTGGGGTTGTTTTTCAGGGGTTGGGCTTGGCCTCTTACTTCCAGTGAAAGGAACTCTTGGCATACCAAGACATTTTGGACAATTTCATGCTCTCAACTTTGTGGGAACAGTTTGGGGATGACCCCTTCCTGTTCCAACATGACTGTGCACCAGTGCACAAAGCAAGGTCCATAAAGACATGGATGAGCAAGTTTGGTGTGGAGGAACTTGACTGGTCTGCTCAGAGTCCTGACCTCAACCCGACAGCACACCTTTGGGATGAATTAGAGCGGACACTGTGAGCAAGGCCTTCTTGCGCAACATCAGTGCCTGACTTCACAAATGCGCTTCAAAAAGAATTGCCATAAAAACACTCCTAAACCTAATTGAAAGCCTTCCCAGCAGAGTGAAAGCTGTTATAACTACAAAGGGTGGGCCGACTCCATACAGTATTAAACCCTACGGATTAAAGAATGGGATGTCATTAAAGTTCATGTGCATGTAAAGGCAGGTGTACCAAAACTTTTGGCAATATATTGTATTTTCTGTATTTGGTGGTCAAGTGGTCATGAAGACTGCAAGTGTGCATAGAACTTTCTCTGGTTTCCTTAATGGGATGTGCTTACAACATAGTGTTGTAAAAATGCAAGTTTTATAGAGCTTTATGTAAACATTTTTATCATTACTGTACCAATAAAATGTGCAAACACATTTTCGGTTGTAACCAACAAATTGAGAGCCACTGGCCTAAATCACAAAGTAAACTGAACCGTATCCAAGTATAAAAAATAAAATGAGATATTTACTACATTCTTACTCAGAAGCATTGACCACTGGCCAGAAATCAGGGACATTAGGACCAGGAAGAATATCTGCATTTATCCACACTGGCCGGTGGATCCCCGTTTGGTTTTTCTCTCTCAGCAGATCCAATGAGGGCTCCACAGCATTAATACTCTTAAAGTCCAGCTTTATCCCTAATGAAGGATGACCACACAGCAATGCTCACAATGTATTCTGTATATAAAAGGAGATACTAATGTTCCAGGTTGTTCACCTTTCTTAGATTTGAGTACAGCATCCAGCCACTCCTCCAGAGTGTTGTCACTGTATATGTCCGGTGGATGGGCCATGATGGGAATATTGGTTTCATTGACTGTATTATGACCTTGTACATTTATATCAGCCTCCAGGATCATGACATCACCTGTAATTTGTACAGATAAATGACATTAACAATGTTTGTAACACCATATCACCTGTAGAGTTTATCACTCTCAGAGCTTGCGAGATTATGTACATATCATATCTAACACCTACATTTCACAGGAAGATTTATTATTATGCAACTGCTAACTGAATGGAGAGAAGTACAACCTTGAACAAAGGTGTTATAAAACAACAGATAACTCTTACTGTTCAAGGCCTTGTTCATCTCAGACTTATTGTTGGCTGAGTGATACCATGTTGCATAAAGACCATCTTTCTCCCGAATCGCTCCAGTTTGAAGAAGAAAGTCAAGCATGTCCCCATCCGAGGGGAAAGGCTCCATATCCATGTCGACTGAAGCATCTGAGATCATGCACAAGCAGTATCCACAAATTGAGCAACGTTGATCAGTATTGTTCTGATTTTCTCAATTTACTCTAAAATTCATAGTGCATACCGTTTCATAATTATGTACCTGATAAATGGTGTTGCATATGGAGAAATTCTAAACTCAATATCTATCAATATTTAATGTTATGTACTAAAAAGTACAAAAGATGCTCCATACCTGATCTCGAGATCACAAATACTGAAGTTAAAGTAATGATGAGAAGAAGTGCAATCAGACCGATGCCAATGCATAAGAAGATGAACTGCTCTCTCGTAAAGATCCCCAGAATTGTTTTTGGTTGTATCCTTTCTCCATCTTTGTCTTCCTCATTGTTGCAGTTCTTTTCTTCTTTGTCGTCCATCGTTAGGCAGTATCAGATCTCTAAATGTTCACTCAGAGTGCATGAGCTGCACAATGACTCTCCCAGTGTCATGTTTTGTTTTCTAAGGTCCAAGCTGCCTTTTATCTGCAGACCATAAAATGTTGTGATAGGCTGCACTTTGTATTCTTGTCATCTTGTGTGCAAGAAAATGACTGTGGAATGTTTTTTTTTTAACTTTCTTTGGTAAAATGAAGCGATCATTAACTCTATTCATATGTTAAACAACAAACTCATACTTATGTGTAACAGAAATCAAGGAGATTTTCTGTGACCTTGCAGACAAAAAAAAAAAAAAAAAAATCCTCTGAAGTTGTAAATAAAACAAATAATTGGATTGCGTTTTATAAGAAAATAATTTAAACTTTAAAGCCTTGGTTATTATTTGTGAAAATTCCCACAACAATTTTTCTTCAGTGTATAATAATAATAATTTCAATAAAATAAGACTATACATTATAAAAGTCCAAATGTTTATCAGTAATTTAAAGCTAAAATGAACTCAGCAGTGCATGCTATCTGTGCTACATTATCGGAAAATAATAACGCTATCTGATTTTCTTATCTAGTGCCGTTTGTGGCCTGGTGGAGGTTTTTTCAGGTAGAATGAGTCTTAACTTCCTCTTTGGAGAGCCCTCGGCTGAAGATACATATTCTTGAATGACAGGTGGAGTAGAGCTCATCAGGTCTGAACTATTGGACTGATCCACCACATCCTGTGAAGCAGCGGATTCACTCACAGGAAGCACAATATTTGGATTGGATAGCTGCTGAATGTCAGTGGCATCCAGAACGCCAGGGTGTGATGGAGCCGTGAGACTGTTGTGTTCATCTGGACGAGTTAAATTGAGCGTGGATGCCATTTGAGCTTCAGATCTACTGCTGAAGACAGTTTCCCCTTCAACAGGAATATAGCTTTGTAGCTCTTGTCCTCTTTCTTTAGTGACTTCATCTGTATCCTTAGACATGGACGTTGAATCCTTGTGTCCTTTTTTAGCACGTTTCGTTTTGGAGTTGTCTTCGTCTTCCTCATTTCCTGAGCCTTCAGTGTTATCTTTGGATTTTTTGCTAGTTTTGTCTTTTTTCTGGAGGTCTTTTTTGTCCTTTTTGCTTCTCAGTTTTTCCTTCTTAGCCTTTTTGGACATCTTGTCTTCATTATTTTTTTCATCGGTGGACTTTGGATGAACTCTGTTTTTTCGAAGGGGATTTAAATTTAATTTAACTTTCAGTGTCCTCTTTGCTTGTCCTCTGGTTTTGTGGGTTTTTAACTGTCTGCTCTTAGTCTTATCCAGCTTCCGGGGGCTTTTCTGTGCAGATGTTTTAGAGCTCTTCATCCTACTCTCTTTTTTGTGTCTGTCAGACTCAGCCATTGTGGTGTGGACACGTTCCTCAGGCACAGCTAGATCAAAAGTCACGCTCCTTTGAGAAGCTAACTTAAATCCCAACTCACTAGCTTGACGCTCACCACTTCTCCCAGCGTTTGACTTATCATAACCCAAGATGTCTCTGTATAGCATAGTGTCATACATTTGTGCTCCAGTGTTCTGTGTGTGATTATTAAATGGAAAGTTCTGCTTGTTACTCCCAGCTTGTCTGTATTCATAAGTCTGGTGACAGTGCAGACAGCTGATGGTTTGGTAAATCGGCCGAGCGCCAATGTCCTCCGCCTGGTGTTTTAACAGTGAGGGATTTCCTTGAGTTACTTCATTGTGGATTTGGTCTGGGGGTCTGAAAGTGCCTCTCTGGAGGGCTGAGAAATGATTACTGAGGGCCAGCTGGCGTATTCTGACAGCTGAGATGTCGTTTGAACCCCCACGACGTTGGGAAGAAGTATCCTGACTGCCAGGATGGCTGTTTGGAACTCCTGACCTGCTCTCATTGTGTACCCGTCCACTTGCGTCTGTGAATAAAACAGAGAAAGATTGTAAGACAGACATTTGAGAATGTGTGTAGTGATAGAAAAACTAAATAAACTAGATGCCACCACTGAATGGTCATCAAGGTTTTTATATGCAGTTACTAGTGTCCTTAACTACTATGCACTTACATCATAAAATAAGTACAATGTACATATTGGGTTTATATTGTTTTGCAAAACACTTTTGCTGCTATTGAGGTGGATACGTGTATCGACAGGTTTGGTGGAATGGGTAGGTTTAAGGGTGGGTTAAGGGGGAAGGGAATGGTCAACAGTGTAATTATTGATGTGATTACAGAAATTAATTACAGATGCAATTGCATGCATTTTTTAAAATGTAAGTACGATGTAAAAACTTGTATGTACACAATAAGTGCATTATAGCAAATTATTAATTTAAATGTTAGTACATAGTAGTTAATTTATGTATACAATATAGATTTATATATGTAATATATAAGTTACAGTAAAAACTTTCAAAATTGAAATAAAGCTATTTAATTTACATAAAATAACATGTAATTATTAGAAAAAATTTTTTAGAATTTTTGAAACAAAGTAAGTTTAAGTTGAAGTACTAAAAAATTAAATAAAAAAATTGAAATAAAATAGAAATATAAAAAATGAAAACAAAATTACAAAACTAAACTAATATAAAAAAGCCTAATTAATACAAATATAACATAAATACATATAATGGTATATAAATAATACTAACATACTCTTAAATACTGGAAATTATGTGATCACTAATAATTATTCTATTGACATACAGTGTAACCCACTGGTTTATGCTTTCTTTGGTTTATACATTTAAGAAAATTCTTAACGGTAGGTTAGAATTGTACGTGTATTTGTAATATTTTCAATTCACGGTGGGTCTTTAAACCATGAAAATAGCTGCATTTATATTTTAGGAAATATAGCAAAGAGGTGGTTATATTTGCAGGCCTGTTCGAAAACCTTTGACTACATTAAAACATTTCAAAAGAAATGGTGTGCTTGCTAGTTTACCTTTGCTCCTTTGTTGCAACACAGAATGTTGCTCATTCCCTTTATGTTGGCGATTAGCCAGCTGTTCACTCACATGATTGGCTCCATGCAGGACAATCTCTCTTTTGTGCTTGCCTACCGCAAGGGCTGTGGAGCTGCACTTGTGGCAGGTGAAATGATTCTCCAGTGCATCTGGTCCCAGATAAGGAGAGTCTTCTCTCTCCCATGGCTGATGGGATTTGTAGTTGCTGTTGTAGAGCGCGTGGCTCATTGATAGAGTGTCCTTGCCTTCACAGAAATTCCACTGGGTTGATTCCGGGCTGGACGTGTGCCTTTCTCCAGCTCTACCCTCCTCCTGAACAAGTTTAAATTTAAGTTTAAGTTTAAGTTTGAGTTTGTGGTATGCAATGGCAATCATTCCCAGGGTGATCCCAACACCGCCTACAATTCAAAACAGAACCGATGAAGTGATTCCATGAATTAAATAAGACAAAATATTTTATAAATCTAGTTTTAAAAACACTATCTTTTACATTCATGTTAATTTCATCATTAATATTTTGTTGAGTTAATAAATTGTCATAAAGTATTAATCAACTATCAAATGCACATTTTCTTACAATTTGAATATGTCTGAGTAGAAACATTTTATTAATTATTAAAAAAAGGTAATAATAATTAATGAAAAATTTCACAAATTATGTTAACACTTTACAATAAGGTCTCAGTTGTTAACATTAGTTTACAAATGAATTAGTTTAATGCATTAATTAACATGAATGAGCAATATATTCTTGCAGCATTTATTAACCTTTGTTAATGACAGTTGATCAAAATACTGTACATTAAGTAATGTTGCTAACAGATACAACTTTTGATCTTAAAACTGTATTAGTAAATGTTGAGATTAGATTAATAAATGCTGTAGAAGTATTTATTAGTTTATGTATGTAGTTCACTAATGTTATGTTAACTAATTAAACCTTGTAAATTGTTACCAAAATAATTATTTATAATAATTACTAAAACATTATTATTTCTGAGCAGTTGCACCACAATCTAAACTAAACTTATCATGTATTAAAGTTATCTAATATTTTAACAAACTTATTAACCATGACATACCAGTCATGAGGGCCTGCAAGGGTCCTCTCTTTGATATAATTTCCTGTTTCTGCATTTTGGTCGCATGCACTGATATACATTCACCTAAAGGATTATTAGGAACACCATTCTAATACTGTGTTTGACCCCCTTTCGCCTTCAGAACTGCCTTAATTCTACGTGGCATTGATTCAACAAGGTGCTGAAAGCATTCTTTAGAAATGTTGGCCTATATTGATAGGATAGCATCTTGCAGTTGATGGAGATTTATGGGATGCATATCCAAGGCACGAAGCTCCCGTTCCACCACATCCCAAAGATGCTCTATTGGGTTGAGATCTGGTGACTGTGGGGGCCATTTTAGTACAGTGAACTCATTGTCATGTTCAAGAAACCAATTTGAAATGATTCGAGCTTTGAAACATGGTGCATTATCCTGCTGGAAGTAGCCATCAGAGGATGGGTACACAGTGGTCATAAAGGGATGGACATGGTCAGAAACAATGCTCAGGTAGACCGTGGCATTTAAACAATGCCCAATTGGCACAAAGGAGGATAAAGTGTGCCAAGAAAACATCCCCCACACCATTACACCACCACCAGCCTGCACAGTGGTAAGAAGGCATGATGGATCCATGTTCTCATTCTGTTTACTCCAAATTCTGACTCTAACATCTGAATGTCTCAACAGAAATCGAGACTCATCAGACCAGGCAACATTTTTCCAGTCTTCAACTGTCCAATTTTGGTGAGCTTGTGCAAATTGTAGCCTCTTTTTCCTATTTGTAGTGGAGATGAGTCGTACACGGTGGGGTCTTCTGCTGTTGTAGCCCATCCGCCTCAAGGTTGTGCGTGTTGTGGGTTTACAAATGCTTTGCTGCATACCTCGGTTGTAACGAGTGGTTATTTCAGTCAAAGTTGATCTTCTATCAGCTTGAATCAGTCGGCCCATTCTCCTCTGACCTCTAGCATTAACAAGGCATTTTTGCCCACAGGACTGCCGCATACTGGATGTTTTTCACTTTTCACACCATTCTTTGTAAACCCTAGAAATGGTTGTGCGTAAAAATCCCAGTAACTGCACCCCTAAATGCATTGAAGCAACTGCCATGTGATTGGTTGATTAGATAATTGCATTAATGAGAAATTGAACAGGTGTTCCTAATAATCCTTTAGATGAGTGTTTAACAGATCAATGGTATCACCACATGGCTTTGCTTTTGTGGATGTTTTTTTTTCTCCAAATAACAGGCAGTTCAGCAGTTAAAATATTATAATATAATAATATAATATAATATAATATAATGTAATGTAATGTAATGTAATGTAATGTAATATAGTATTTATATATAAATACTTTGTTTTTTTATATATTTTTAAGAAATAATAAATGGCTACGCCAAAATGTTTTCTTTCCATTCTTTTAATCTTGCTTTATTTTGAATACATTAAGAGATCTGCATCAAATTAATAATTGACCCTATAATGAAAACAGAATGTTTTGGTATCAAGCTTTTGCATTAGATACTCACCAAAAAATGAAAACACAATGGCAATAGCAACATTTCTAATGTATTGCTGAGAAGTGTTATTACTTTTAGCCACAACCTCCACTGTGATATTCCTGTTTGGTGGGACACAGTTAGCTTCAGTCAGCTCCAGCACAGTCTGCACAGCTGGGTTATCTGCATTCACACACACCATCCTCTGCCCATTGTACAGCACTTTATCCGGAGTCTGAATGTAACTGCTGAGGAACGAGGCCAGATCTCTCAACTCACATGTACAGCTCCAGCGGTTCAAATCAAGATTCAGGACTGAGAGCCACGACAGGTACGAGAAGGCATCCGGGGCGTTTTGCAGATGATTTCGGGACAGATCGAGGCTGTGGAGATGAGGCAGCCCTCGGAAGCTATCGGTGCCTAGGTACACGATGAGGTTGTCTGACAAGTCCAACGTTTCAAGGTTCCTCAGGTCTGCATGGGCAAAGGTGGTGGAGTTCAAGACGGTAAAGAGGTTCCCCTCTAGCTGAAGGGTTTTTAAAGCTCTAGAGTTTTGAAACCAGGAGCCATCAATGTCTTTCAGATCGTTGTTACCAAGCTGAAGAGTCTCCAATCTGTGAAGCCAGGAGAATGTGGAGTTGTCCAGGGTTTGACTGGAGATGCGGTTGTGGTCCAGCGACAGTGTCGTAAGGAAAGTGAGGTTCTGAAACGCCTTCTGCTTGATGCTGGAGATGGCATTGTTGCTGAGTGCCAGAACACTCATGTTAGATAAATCAGAGAGAACCATGTTGTCCACAGAATCAATGAGTCCATCAGTGAGCATCAAAGCTTTAGTAGAGCCTGGTGCATCTGAACATGATGAAAAAAACAAAACAAAAAAACCCTGTTTATTAACATATGAGCCTGACATATGAAATAGTAGTCAGAATTATTATTATTACAATTTTTTTTAAAGGGAACAGTTAATTGACCTTTTAGACAAAATATTTTTTGTTGAGTATCACATTTGATAGATTTTTAAATTCTTTTATGACTCATACAGTATGATATAGGAGAATATCATAAAGGCCCAAATTGAGCAAAAATATGAAATTTGATGCAGTTGCTGATATTTATATGAACAAAAAGTATGATGAGAACTTTATAGCAGTATAGCAGACTACTTATGCATAATATGCATATAAATATCAGTTGTCACTCGATATGTCATATTAAGATGATTATATACAGTATGTGCTTATGCTTAGATATTTAAATGCTTGGTTTTATGATTAATGTTCAGTAAATGAGGGTGACAAAACATAATGCAGTGCAATTAATGATGATTGAGAGATATACAAAGAAACGTTCCTCAAAAGTCTGATGTATCATATTTGATACTCATTAATTTTTCAAAATATTATGTAATCAAGTAAATCTAAGATGCTTCAGTGAACCACAACCTGAAGGTTTTTGTACTTATTCTAAAAGGCCTTTTACATTCTACGAAAGTACGTCAGAAGGCATGTAGTAGATTGTGTACAACAGTTTAGAGGCCTTCGGATTTTGCGTATCAAATATAATACAGTATGCTTAATAGGGTTAAAAATGTATTTCCATCTGCCTTCGGTGTACTTAAATGTATAATTCACCCAAAAAATTTAATTCTGTCATCATTTACTCACCCTCATATAGTAATTCAAGAGAAATTTTAGAGAACTGTTTTTGTCCATACAATGGATTCCAAAACACTATTGGACCCCATTGACTTTCACTGTATGGATAAAAATACACTGGGACATTCTTCAAAATATCTTATTTTATGTCACACATAAGAAAGAAAGTCAGGTTTGGAATGACATGAGGGAGAGTAAATGATGACAAGAGCACTCATTTTTGGGTGAACTATCCCTTTAAATTAAGGACTCAAGTTCTTCAATCGCATAATAATGTACTTACCAATGATTCTTGAGAGTTTATGACAGATGATGACATCTTCAGTACACACCAAACAGGAAGAGGGGCAGAGTGACGACAGCTGAACTTGAGTGACTGTCAGCATCAGTAGAAGGCAGATACCTGAGAGGAACCATTAGTATAATGTTAACCTGATGTTAGACTGACAGATTTATTCATGGAGAATATATAGAATCAGACTGCTTGAAACACTATACTTCTCATGATTTGCCATTGAAGTCAGATTGAAGCCGGTGTTGGACTTCAAAAATGGCTTATGTGGTCCATGGCCTTAGATCAGCTTGGTTCAGGACACAACTTTAACCGCAAAAACAAAGAGTCCAATAGCCCATCAACAAAAGCACAACAGAGTCAGATCTACATTCAGTCAAGCTTTGCAACTCACTAGTACTCAGTCATAACTAGTTGTCCTGTGTTTTTCTTCTGTTTTGGATGCTGACCTCAGTTGCCTGGAGACGCTGACTGGCAGACAGATGAGGAAGGTGCAGTTATAAAACATGCATGATCTTCCACCTGTTTGCTTCTGTCGAGGTGATTCTGCTCTATATATAGTGTGTGAGGACACTAGAAACACCTGACAGATATTCTTTGTAACTGTAAAATAAAATGTCTCCTCATCCTGAAGTTATTCAGTGTCAATATTGAGCACAAAATTGATAAAGACAAATGTTTTATATGTGGATATTTTAAACATATTTGTCTGAGTTAAACACTTAATTTAATTTATTGGCTTTATTGGTATTTATTTTTTATTATAAAACTAAAAAAACAAAGAAAAGATTTTCCATTGAAAAAAAGCAGTATTTAATGAGAAAAATATCAAAAATTATGGTAACACTTTACAATAAGGTCTCATTTACAAATGAATTAACGGTAACACTTTACAAATAAGGTTGTATTAGTTAACATTAGTTAAAGCATTAGTTTACATGAACTAACCATGAACAACACCTCTGTTCAGCATTAGTTCATCTTTGTTAACATTAGTTGATATAAATCCAGCTGTTCATGGTTTGTTCATGTTAGTTCACAGTGCATTAACTAATGCTAACAAGATTTTAATAATGCATTAGTAAATGTTGAAATTAACATTAACAAAGATAAATAAATGCTTTAAAAGTGCAGTTCATTCTTAGTTAATGATAACTAATGTTAACTAATAAACATTATTGTAAAGTGTTACCGAATTAACAAATAAATTAATAAATTAATTCATTATAAAATTAATGTATAATGTAATAAACAAATGAATTAAAGGCATTCATTACCATAAATAAGCAACATATTCTTGCAGCACTTATTAACCTTTGTTTAATGTTAGTTGATAAAAATCCATATACACCAGTAATTTTATATACATACACTAGCGTTAAAAAGTTAAGGGTTGGTAAGATTTTTGTTTAATGTGTTAGAAGTCTCTTCTGCTTACCAACGCTGGATTTGGTTTATCAAAAATACAGAAAAAAGTAAAATATTTTGAAAAATTACAATTTAAAATAACTCTTTTTCTATTTGAAAATGTACTTTATTCCTGTGATCAAAGCTGAATTTTCAGCATCATTACTCCAGTCTTCAGTGTCACATGATGATGACACTTAAAGGGATAGTTCACCCAAAAATGAAAATGTTGTTTTTCTGCTTACCCCCATGGCGTCCAAGATATTGGTGACTTTGTTTCTTCAGTAGAACACGAATTAAGATTTTTAACTCCAACCATTTGCAGTTTGTCAGTCATATAATGGATGTGAATGGTAACACATGAGAATATGAGAACTACAAGAGTAAAAAAAAACATGCACATACAAATTCACATCAAACCCTGCGGCTTGTGACGTCATTGATGTCTTAAGACACGAAATGATCAGTTTGTGTGAGAAACCAAACAGTATTTATATAATTGTTTATCTCTAATACACCACTATGTCCAACAGCCTTCAGCACGCGATCACTTCCGTTAAATGAGGTCAAAATACACAACATGGAGTAGAGATATGCGTGAGAGGTCACTTCCGGCACTTGCGCAAACTACGCCAAATTATGTACAGACCTCACTTACCGGAAGTGATCGCGTGCTTAAGTTCTCATACTCTCATGTGTTACCATTCACATCCATTATACGACTGACAGACTGCAACGATTGGAGTTTAAAATCTTCATTCATGTTCTACTGAAGATACAAAGTCATCTACATCTTGGATGGGGCTAAGATGATGAACCATCCCTTTAAGAAATGAATGCATTAATTGTGAAAAAAATTTGTTATTTTTATGGAAACCGTGATACATTTCTTCAGGATTCTTTGATGAATAGAAAGCTGAAAAACATTTATAAAAAAAACAAAAACATATTTTACCATTATAAATGTCTTAGTACTGAGCCCAAACATTTTAAATGTTAGTGTGTATACAGTATATATCATATATTAAGTTAATTAAATTTACACTACATCTAGTATTTATTCATATAGTATACATCTAGTATATATCTAGTCTGTGGCAAATACTAACATGTGTTACATTCAGGCACATTCAAGCCAAGTTCTTGAGAATTTTTATTGCTAAGTACATACAAACAGTCTGTGCTTACCACATTCGAGAAAGCAAAATGTCAAACACTCGTATCCATATCCTGAGGGTCCAAACAAGTTCTTCTGCAAACCTATCTTCAGTATTAGTTCATCAGCGGTTCCACTGGCTGTCCTACAGTCATGATGTGTCTCCGAGATCTGCAGTGTGGTTGTGTATGGTTACGTGCAAACGGAGCATGCGTTGAACCATGGGTGTCACCTGATCTCAGAAATGTGGTACAGTGTCCAGCACTGATGCCTGACAGCCAAGAACACACACAAGTTCACCTTACACAGTTTCATCTGTTATATAGAGAGGCAGACTTACAGCCAAACACTCAGCAGTCAAATGGTTACTGTTGGTTTTTATCTACTAATAATTTTTCTTGTTTGCCTAATATTTACTATCCATGTTATTTATAATATATTTAACTATCCATTTGATCAATTTAATTTCCACAACACATTTGCTGAACTAATGTTTTCATTTGTGGTCTCTATAACTTGATTCAGAAAATGTCCTGTAGCTGAATGTAACACTGAAATACAAATTTGGCAGTTTGACAGTTCAGTTGTGTTATACCCTGGATTTACACTTCCTGCCTAATTTACATGATCAGAATCATCTTTCCACTGGCTCCAGAACTGTTGATGATGTCTTCGTGAGCCTGGGCCACTTTATCAAGCGGATATTGTGGACCAATGACAGGTTTCAACCAGCCTGCCTCCATTCCTGCAAAAAGAGCCGCAGCACACTCTGACGTTTCCTCTGTGAAAAACACAGACAAAGACAACAGCCTGAATCTTACCATGAATCCTTTGCCAAGCAAGATTTGTCAAAGGTGATGAGTAAATTCATTATAAGTGCAAACACTAGAAAGCAAGAAAATGCACAGGAAGCCCAGTGTACCTTAGTTGCATTGTACAAAGCCACACCAATGATGCTGGTCTCTTTCATCATGGTGTCTCTGGGGTTGATTTCAATAGGGCCTCTAGAGCCAACAATCTGAAAGGAAGAATGATATAATAATTGGAGGATGCACAAAAACACTTGTGAAACAAACACAAGGTACTTACCAAAACTCTGCCACCAAAGTCAAGCAACTGAAGATCATTACTGAGGTTGACATTGGACAACATCTCAATGATTACATTCACGCCTTGTCCATTGGTAGCATCCTAAACACAGGAGAACAGCTATTATAAACACTTGCCACCTTCGTTTTTATGATCTGTTCTGTGGAGGTTATAATATAGAAAGCATATTCCAGACATGAAGACAGAACTCGTGATAAAGTTAGATTAGAATGTGCATTATGTGACTTAAAACTACTATTCAAATATTAAGGGTCAGCAAGCTTTTTATATGCTTAATATATACTTTGGTAAGACTTCATAAATATTTAAATTGTCCACTTTAGACATTCTTCTTTGCAACTACATGTCAACAAACTCTCATATAGTATTAGTAAACTGTCTGCTTAATATCTGCCAACACTTTATTTGTGTTTTTGATGCTTCCCTAACAGACATGGTACTAGCTATAATGTCAACTTAAAGGAACACTCCATCGTTTTTAGAAATAGGGCATATTCAACATCATTCCTACATTTAGATATGTGGGCAAATGCATTTTTGTCTCAGTGCATCCATTGTTTTAGTTTGGCAGGGTCGCTGCTAGCTGAGCTTAGCATAATGAATGGAATCCGATGTTGCCAGCTAGCATGTCCCGAGTAAAAGTGATCCAAAAAAAATAAAAAAAATTCACTTCTTGTGGCCTGCGTATTCACAACGAATATAGGCAGATATTAACTTGGGACTAGATTAAGGTGTAGCACAGGCGAAGCACAGCTACTTGGGCGCAGAGATATCACGCAACACATGAAATCCCACAACTTCCATCAACATACATTTCATGTGTTGAGTAACTAGGTGGGTTCTTTTTTTATTTTTATGTATGCATATATATATATATATATATATATATATATATATATATATATATATATATATATATATATATGTATATATATATATATGTCTATATATATGTATCTGTCAAATATATATATATATGCTTTTATTTTTCAGTTTAGGATTGACAGACAATGACAATATATATATATATATATATATTTATATTTATATATATATATATATATATATATATATATATATATATATATATATATATATATATATATATATATATATATATATATATATATATATATATATTATGTGGGTTCTTTTTTTTAATGTATATATGTATGTATGTCTGTATGTATGTATCTGTACCAAATGAATACATTTCCGTCCAAATATCACTTCTTTCACAAGATATGGAAAATTGAGAGTTAAATATGTAAATATAACTAAAATATGTTATATGAAAAAGGCCAAAAAGAGCACCAAGCGTCCCTGTGACAGTTAAGAGGTTAAAATATATTAAACAGTTATTTTAAATGGTAATAATATTTCATTACATTACTGTTTTTACTGTATCTTTGTTCAAATAAATGCAGCCTTGGTGAGCAGAATAGACTTTTTTCAAAAACATTAAAAAAACCTTACCAACCCCATACAGTGTACTGTATATATCATGCAAAACTTTAATAAGAGAGAACTACACCTTCACTTTCTCCAGGTAGTCTTTTTCTCGGTGGTTGAATGCAAGATGAGCTCCATTGCTGAGCACCAGCTTTATCCCATCAGATGTCCCTGCTGTTCCCAGAACTTTAAGGCCAAACGCTCGTGCGATCTGACACGCTGCAATGCCCACCTACAAACACAAGCACAATTCATTCAAGACACCGGGGAAAACTGTACAAGTCTAATTCATCCAAGTCATTTTTGTAATGTTAAATATTTAAGGTAAATTTTGAACTTCATACTCCACCACTGGCTCCATGGACAAGAACTGTCTCTCCTGCTTTGGTATGAGCCCTGTTTAGAGCAAAAGTACATTTGTAAATGCATTATGTTTATATAGCTGCAGAAAACAACTCAAGCAGTCTTTTATAGTAATTTATGACAACATCTTACTTGTGAACTAACGCCCGGTACGCAGTGAAATATGGGACTCCGATAGCGGCACCCTGATTGTAGTCTAGGGAATCAGGCAGCTTGTGAACAGTGTCCTCTGAGGCCACAGTATACTCAGCGTATCCTCCCGTCACAGTGCCTGTGGTGAAGACTCTGTCACCTGTCTGTGAAAACAGAAAAGATTGCCATCCATGCAAAGCAAACAAGTAAACGTCGTCAGTGAATGAGATGGGTAGCAAGTTGACCTGTAGGAGATGAACACCCTCCCCAACAGATTCAACCACACCAGAGACATCTGATCCTGGAGTATAGGGCAAACTGGGTTTCCGAGCAAAGGACCCAGAGCGGATGTACGTGTCCACTGGGTTTATGCCACACGCATGGACTCGAATCAGAACCTACAATTGCAGAAAGCATTTACACAGCTCTTTGGGGAAAATACAACAATAAATGCTACTGATTAATTAAGTAAATAAATGTATGTAAATATTACTAAAGTAAAAACTGGGTTTTCTGGGTCATTCTCTAAGCATACCCCTTGACTTGTCATGAAACACACTTCAAATACTCAAGTACTGTCATATAAAATATATCATTCTATAACCTAACATAATGCAAAATGATTTAACTCTTAAAGTTTGTTCAACCAAAACTGTGTCTATGTCGCCAAAACTTTGATGCTTTAAAAAAGTAAAAGCAATCCATATGAATCAAGCAGTTTGATCAAAGTCTTCCGGAGACACACAATCGCATAATATAATGAACAGATTTAATTAGGCTTTTATTCACATATAAACATTGACCAGTGTACATAGTCTTATGGGTCTGGAATGACATGACATAATTTTTTAATATAACTGTCACCCCCTTTTTGAGAATAGACGTGAAAATGCACTATCCAAACTTAAATAGTTGTATATCAAGAATGCTTTGGATTATAGACCTAAATTTGTTTTAAAGAAGACACTCAGCAGATTATTGCTGAAGTGAAAGCACTTCAAAAAAATTAAAGTATGTTATGGAAGTTTATATTGACTGTAAATCAAATGTACTGTACTAATATTTTATTTTATATAAAATATATATTTTACAAAATAATTTTTACTATAAAATAACTATAAAATCAAAGCCATATTATGTCCAACCATGTTGCGTTCCGAATTTGAAATCACAAAAATGAGTTCACAAAAAAAAGTTCCAATGAGATTTTGTTTAGGCGCTCTACCAAAAATAGCCACCGAGTGTCACATATTACATAATTTGTATTTTTTATGTATCCTCCTGTAACAAATTGATACATTTCTGTCCAAATATCCCTTCTATCACAAAACACTCACCACATATGTAACCTTGAGATTCAGGCCTTTCAAACAATAAGAGTAGTTTTGTCAAGATTAGAAAAGGTTTTGATGATAAAGCAGTTAAAATAAACTTTGTAATATGAAACCTGACACCGCCCACTAGCGGACGAGCCCGCTAAAGGAATTTACCATTTCCATAGTAACACTAGGTCCGATTTCACTGTTTGCAAAGGATGAATTTTGAGTTTGTAATCTTTCGAATCGAATGATACCTTATTTATGATGATTATTAAAATATGTGATATGAAAAAAGGCGATTAATTAAAGAGCGCCAATCGTCCTGCTAGCGGTGTGGTGACAGTTTAGGGGTTAAATGAAAAAATCCCTTTAGCTAGTATACCACAAATTATACTGTAATGGTATACAAATTGTTTAATTTTGTTAAGCATTAGTGGAAAGTCTAAAAAGTGTGAAAAACATAAACATTTATAACAAAAATCGTTAAAAAAAATAATGTTTGCCCCTTTATGGCATGTAATTTGTGCTGTCAATATTGAAAACTAGTATTTTGACCATGCTAAATCTTATGGAAAAATTATTTCAAGGTCAAAGTTCAGAGAAAAAGAAGCATCTCTGATTTAACCATCACACTGACAAAGTTAATAACTAACATTTACTTTTTCTTCACTTGTTGTTTTACATGTGTCATTGCTTATTGTGTGAAAGAAGCTGAAATGACTAAATAGCATAATGTATTGATTTTAGCCAGACCAGGTACACGCTGTTGAAATAATTATTTATAAAATAGAATAATACATTAACAACAAACCAAGTTGTCCATTGAGATTAGTAGTAATAATGTCAAGATGTTATTAGTAATTCCAATCAGCTTTCATGGGAGAAAACTGATCAGAATTCATGGGAGAAAACTGACCAGAATTCAAAACGTACGCATTCTGTAAATCAGAAGAAAGTCAAGATTATTTTGAGCTGACCCACCTGATTCTGACCAGGGCTTGGCACAGGCAGGTCTGTGCAGAGTTTTAAAACTGAAGGGGCTCCAAACTCGGACACCCTGATAGCCCTCATTAACTTAGATGTGGCCATGGTGGACTCAGTGAAACAATGGATTGAATAAAAGCAGACTTTGGCTGGATCCTGCAATGTTAAAGAGCAAACAATAAATTAGTACATCTGAATCGAAATTATCATATATTCCATATAGCACACATATCTTTGCACAGCGACACTAACTTAAGAAAACAAAACGCTATACATGAAGACACATTTACCCTGTTTGCTTTCCACTTGTACACGAAGTTTGCAGCTCACTCCGCTTCCGTATGAAATGAATTAAGGCACATCCCGGCCACCGTACTCCACCGTGCATTCACACTCAAAACACAAACATGATACATGCGGTCTAGCAAATCCATTACTTAATTATATTATTTCAAAGGTCGGAAAACGATAAAACGAATACATCAATAGCATTGAAACATGGAGGGCGATACATTTCAGCAATGGAAGAATCAGTGTCTTAATAAGTGTGATTTCAGTAAGAAGGGTAGTGTGGATCAGGACATTTCTCATATTGTCTCCTTTATTAACAGTCATGATCGGTACTTCACGACGAGCTCTTGCTCAGGGAGAATCATCCTTCTTGACGGGGTGAGCCTGGGAAACGTTTATTAACACGGCAAAAAATAATTACAAATATTTTTTTCTTGTTTTTTTTTTTTTGTCTGGCTTTCCAGTACAAATATCTAAACATTCTTAAATCAAGGTACATTTACTTGAGAAGCAGAATTACTCAAAATTAAATGAGTTTATGCTTAAAACAAGATCAAATATCTGCCAATGGGGTAATAAAAGTAAACTTAATTCAAAGGGAAAATACGATCATTTTTCCTACATTGTTGGCAGATATTTTTCTTGTTTTAAGCAAAAACACTTATTTTTCTGATGTATTATTTGTCACCCACATGCGATTCATACGTTTTACACACACCTACTCAGTTTTCACGGTTTAGAGTAAAAGTATTCATCAAGGCTATGAACTAGCACAAACATGGCATGCTGTGTAATGGCTACATTTATATTTACACAACTTTCAAGCATTTAAACATGTAAATCAAAAGATTTTAACGTCATAACTAGTATGTGTATTTGTCACTGTGTGCTATGCTTTCATCTAAGGTGTCGGATTGCCCTGATGTGCAAAAGAAAAACTGTTCCTGGTTATTTGTCACCCATCAGAAGTGCCAAAGAGAAGATGTGGTGAGAGAAATACAGCATTAAAGACATTTGACAAATGTACAGCAGTAAATGGTCTTGATATTAAAGCTTCACGTGTTTCTAAAAAGGTCACAGGTGTGGAGAAGTCTGTTGGAGATGCCACTTTCAAGTTTGAGCCTTTTGTGCTTCACGTTCAGTGTAAAGAGCTCGGCGACGCACAACTACTGGTGAATGTCGCATTGAATTAGAATGGAGGATGCTTAGAACAAAATATCTTGCTTTACATGGTTTGTTCCTTCCTCAGCACACTGTTGCAATAAACTCGGGACTTAGAAATTCTGGTATAACTGTGGGGAAGAAAGGCAAGATCATCATGGTAAGATACAAATTGTGCTTTGTGTTCTTCTGAAGATACTTCTGAAGTCTGATATGTCCCTGAAATGTATTTGTTGTATAGGCGGTACGCAGCACACATTGTCTTGAGGTTCCTCTCAGCCACAAGGGTAATGTCCTCATCACCGACCAGTACCTTGATTTCCTCGTCGGAGTTGCGAACCAGAAGATGGATGAAAATCTTAAAAGAATAGAGAGGTATATTGTAAGCAGAGTCTCCTTCTGTGTTTACATACAGCGGGATGAAAAGTATTTTCTTATTTAAATTAATTCTATTTAAATAGGGATGCACCGATATGACAATTGTGGTCGATACGATAACCAATAATTCTTTAAATTTGAAATCCAAATTTGTATATAGTTTTAAAAGAGCCTGATTACAAAAACAAGTCTCACCATTAAAAGCCATGTCCCAAGCACATCTGCTTTTACATGCACATGAACTTTGGGGTGTCAATATTTTTAATCCGTAGGGTTTAATATGGAGTTGGCCCACCCTTTTCAGCTATAACAGCTTCAACTCTCCTGGGAAGGCTTTCCAAAAGGTTTAGGAGTGTGTTTATGGTAATTTTTGACCATTCTTCTTGAAGCACATTATGTGAGGTCAGGCACTGATGCTGGACTTGAAGGCATGGTGTTCTATCAGGTTGAGGTCAGGACTCTGTGCAGGCCAGTCAAGTTCCTCCACACCAAACTCGCTTATCCATGTCTTTATGGACCATGCTTTGTGCACTGGTGCGCAGTCATGTTGGAACAGGTAGGGGCCATCCCCAAACTGTTCCCACAAAGTTGGGAGCATGAAATTGTCCAAAATGTCTTAGTATACTGAATCATTAAGAGTTTCTTTCACTGGAACTAAGGGGCCAAGCCCAACCTCTGAAAAACAATCCCACACCATAATCCCCCTCCACCAAATGTTACACTTGACACAATGGAGTCAGGCAAAAACTGTTCTCCTGGCAACCACCAAACCCAGACTCGTCCATCGGATTGCCAGACAGAGAAGCGTGATTCATCACTCCAGAGAACACATCTCCACTGCTCTAGAGTCCAGTGGAAGCGTGCTTTACATCACTGCATCCGACGCTTTGCATTGCACTTGGTGATGTTAGGCTTGGATGCAGCTGCTCGGCCATGGAAGTCCATTCTATGATGCTCTCTACACACTGTTCTTGAGCTAATCTGAAGGTCACACAAAGTCTGGAGGTCTGTAGCTATTGACTCTGCAGAAAGTTGGCAACTTCTCCAGACTGTGCGCCTCAGCATGCGCTGACCCCGCTCTGTGATTGTACGTGCCTTCCACTTTGTGGCTGAGTTACTGTTGTTCCCAATTGCTTCCACTTTGTTATAATACCACTAACAGTTGACCGTGGAATATTTAGATGTGTGGAAATTTCACAAATGGACTTATTGGACAGGTGGCAACCTAACACGGTACCACGTTTAAAGGGATAGTTCACCCAAAAATGAAAATTTTATGTTTATCTGTTTACCCACAGGGCATCCAAGATGTAGGTGTGTTTGTTTCTTCAGTAGAACACAAATGTAGATTTTTAACTCCAACCGTTGCTTGTATGTCAATGGGTTGTATTTCTATGCGAGTAAAAACACACAGACATACAAATCCATATTAAACCCTGTGGCTCGTGGCGACACATTGATGTCTTAAGACGCGAAACGATCTCGAAACCGATCAATATTTCAGTATATCAGACGAACCTCGTCTAGGATTCCGAATGCATACTTCCGCCGGAGAAGCTCAAAACAGTGGCACGATCATAGATATATATATAGATGCCTCATTAGTGCCTGCGTGGATGGTGCAGATCGGTTGAATGAGGAATCTATGTAAATATATATCTATGATAGCGGTTGGAGTTAAAAATCTTCATTTGTGTTCTACTGAAGAAAAAACACACCTACATCTTGGATGCCCTGGGGGTAAGTAGATAAACATAATTTTTTCATTTTTGGGTGAACTATCCCTTTAAATTCACTGAGCTCCTGAGCGCGACCCATTCTTTCACAAATGTTTGTAGAAGCGTCTGCATGTAGACAATAGGTACTTGATTTTATACACCTTTAGTTATTGAAGTGATTGGAACACCTGAATTCAATGATTTGGATGGGTGCCCCAGTAATTTTGGCAATATTGTGTATTTCAAGCAATTCAAAACCAACAAGGTGAACAGTTTGCATCGGAAATGTCTCAGCTGAAGGAAATAATCCATTATTTATCTGCTTTAATATATCGGACACATTTTCTTATTGGGATGATTATGATACAACTAAAAATTAACATATAGCGGCTGATAAATCATGCATCCCTATATTTAATGCAATTTAGGTGTTTGAAATAGTTGATTAAATTGATGTCTTAAAGGTCACCTTGGTCTGTACAATTGGTAATTTAGTGTCGTTGAGATACTATTATATTTTAATTTAATTTAAATTAATATTTTGAGTTAGTTACATTTACTTAAACTAGTGACCAGAATCTTAAATATTTTTTATGAAATTTTAGATTTATATATTTTTTACGTTATGTTTCTTTTTTCCATTTATTTCCACATTTAAATAAAACAACTTGAGACTGAATCACACTATTTTATATTTAATATGATAGTAATGCTATATTTATATATATTCATATTTATTTTTAACAGATTCTATGAGTGCTTACAAGGTGCCCTTCAACCTCAAGAACAGAGATGTAGTTTAAAGGACGAGGCCGTCCAGAAACCCATCTACAGACGGAGGAGGAAAAGGGAACAGGACGATTCTGTGAAAGACTGTTGCCAAAGCGTCAAAACACATAATGAAAACAGTGAAGAGGAAATTGACTGTGATCTACTGTTTTTATCTTAGGAACTCTTTTATTTCATCATCTTGAACAGTGTACATTTATTCAATAAACACCCCTTTAGTGTGAAGTACCAGCTCATTAGACATACCTCATATTAACATTTTATGTGAACATTAGACATAAACAATTGTCTAGTACCCACTTCCTTTAGGAACCGTTTTGATAAGGGGCGTCTGTTTCCTGATTAACTTTTTAATTTCCCTCAGTGTTTTGTAGGAGCTTGGCGAATCTGTTTTAGTTTAACATGCCGTTACTTCAAAGCGTTTGTGCGAGTAAACCTTAATTATTGTGCTTGTGCAGAAGGAAGATGTTGTCCAGCGCTGTCCCTCACAGCAATGTATAAATCGACCGTGTTATTCATCTCCAACAAGCAATCTGTCAGATGTCTTTGTAAAAACGCAGTGTGGTTTGGAGCACATTTCCTCTGGATTACAAGGCATTACTGTCGGGGCCTAGTTCTGCAATGCCTCATTTAGGCGACTTGGCTCATTAACAGTCCGCTCTCTGCCATGTGCATCTGCTTCTTTCTGATTTTTCATTGTCATTAAAGACTTTCATGGTTTTAATGCATTTTTTGTAATGTTGAAATAATTCACTTGTATTTATCTTTTTTTTCTTTTCTTAAAAGACCTCATCTGACCTCATCTGATTATTTAGCTGCATTTCCACATCTCATGACACACTGTATGTGTCGGTCAGTGTTAAAACATTTTAAAGATGGTTTTCTGAAGAAGCTATAATGAATGGGTTATAATGTCAGACAGACAGTGATCAGTATGAATGCGTACAGCACTACACCAGTAGATGGGGTAAATGCACTTTTAAAGACATCAGTAAATACTGTTTTCAATGAACAGCTGTGCTGCTGTTTGGTTATCTCCAATATAATGCCTTGTCTGGTTATTGACCAAACAGAATAATCAACTTTCGTTAAGGCTTTAAAATAACTTCTGGTATTTAGATATTAGTTACAGATTTTAAATGAATATTTTGTCCCCGTGAATTCTATTTATATATTACTTAATTTAGCTCATAATTATTACATCAAAACCTCCAAAATGGTGTCTCAAAGATTTAGCGATTTATCACAAAAACTATATTGTTATAATATATATATATATATAGTGGATATGGAAAGTATTCAGACCCCCTTACATTTTTCACTCTTTGTTATATTGCAGCCATTTGCTAAAATCATTTAAGTTTTCTCATTTTTTTCTCATTAATGTACACACAGCACCCCATTTTGACAGAAAAACACAGAATTGTTGACATTTTTGCAGATTTACTAAAAAAGAAAAACTGAAATATCACATGATCCTAAATTATTCAGACCCTTTGCTCAGTATTTAGTAGAAGCACCCTTTTGTTCTAATACAGCCACGAGTCTTTTTGGGAAAGATGCAACAAGTTTTTTGCACCTGGATTTGGGGATCCTCTGCCATTCCTCTTTGCAGATCCTTTCCAGTTCTGTCTGGTTGGATGGTAAACGTTGGTGGACAGCCATTTTCAGGTCTCTCCAGAAATGCTCAATTGGGTTTAAGTCAGGGCTCTGGCTGGGCCATTCAAGAACAGTCACGGAGTTGTTGTGATCCTTTGTTATTTTAGCTGTGTGCTTAGGGTTATTGTCTTGTTGGAAGGTGAACCTTCGGCCCAGTCTGAGGTCTTGAGCACTCTGGAAAAGGTTTTCGTCCAGGATATCCCTGTACTTGGCTGCATTCATCTTTCCCTCGATTGAAACCAGTTGTCCTGTCCCTGCAGCTGAAAAACACCACCACAGCATGATGCTGCCACCACAATGCTTCACTGTTGGGACTGTATTGGACAGGTGATGAGCAGTGCCTGGTTTTCTTCACACTTACCGCTTAGAATTAAGGCCAAAAAGTTCTATCTTGGTCTCATCAGACCAGAGAATATTATTTTTCACCATCTTGGAGTCCTTCAGGTGTTTTTTTTTTTTTAGCAAACTCCATCTCTGGAGCTCAGCCACAGTGATCTTTGGGTTCTTCTTTACCTCTCTCACCAAGGCTCTTCTCCCCGGATAGCTCAGTTTGGCCAGACGGTCAGCTCTAGGAAGGGTTCTGGTCGTCCCAAATGTCTTCCATTTAAGGATTATGGAGGCCGCTGTGCTCTTAGGAACCTGAAGTGCAGCAGAATTTTTTTGTAACTTTGGCCAGATCTGTGCCTTGTCACAACTCTGTCCCTGAGCTCTTCAGGCAGTTCCTTTGACCTCATGATACTCATTTGCTCTGACATGCACTGTGAGCTGTAAGGTCTTATATAGACAAGTGTGTGGCTTTCATAATCAAGTCCAGTCAGTATAATCAAACACATCTGGACTCAAATGAAGGTGTAGAACCATTTCAAGGATGATCAGAAGAAATGGACAGCACGTGAGTTAAATATGAGTGTCGCAGCAAAGGGTCTGAATACTTAGGACCATGTGATATTTCAGTTTTTCTTTTTTAATAAATCTGCAAAAATGTCAACAATTCTGTGTTTTTCTGTCAATATGAGGTGCTGTGTGTACATTAATGAGAAAAAAATTAACGTAAATGATTTTAGCAAATGTTTTTAGTTGCATTATAACAAAGAGTGAAAAATGTAAGGGGGTTCTGAATACTTTCAGTACCCACTGTATATGCCCATTCAAAAGTTAATAGTAAGATATGTTGCTTTTATTCAGCAGGGATGCATTGAATTGATCAAAACTGATAATAAAGACTTTTACATATAATTATATTTCAAATAAATGCTGTTCTTTTTGCAATTCTCTCTATTCAACATTGAATCTTTGCAAGAAAAATATTGATAAATCTTTCATAAACATCAAAAAAAGATTACCGACCCCAAACTTTTGAACGTTACTTTAAAATAAAAAAACGCATTATGAAATAATTAAATTGTGAGTCATTAAATTGAAACAATATTCATTGATTTTTAAGCCACTAAGGATCCAGTGTACCTGAGGACAGTTTCAGACACATGTTTTGCATTGTTATACACACACCCATTGTTTCCCCCCAAAAAACAGATCCAGGTTAACCACAAAATGCACCTTTCACCCACCAAAGGACTTCTAATGATAATCTTAAAATAACATCAATTAGCCAGCTGAAAGACTACGGAATGATTAGAAATCTCTCATAATTATTACTAGACATTAACAGTAAGGGAGGAGGGGCGTGTGATTGGCAGGTTGAGCTGAAGGGGCATTAGAGTGAGTGAGAGGGAGTGCTGGGAAGGGCACAAGGACTGCCGCAATCAGAGGTGAATTGGGAGCTTTTGTGCCTGTGTGATTGTCAAGTGGGCCATTTCTGTCTCTGATTAGGACCCTCTCTGATTTGGCGGCTGTGTCCTCAGGACTCCCTGCGCAATCACACTGCCTCTTACTGTCACTCCAGGCCCGCTGATTTCTCCAAGAGAAAGAGAGAGAGAGAAGAAAAAAAAGAATAAAAGAGACACACATGCCAACTCAACCCCTGCGTCCTTCACAACTAAACACTGACTCAGTTTTAACTGTTGGAAAGGTCACTTTATATTTTAATGAGTATTTAAATGAAGCTAAGGTTGGACAGAAAACAAGTTAAGGGCTAAAGAACGACAGGGCCTGTTTACACCTGGTCACTTCATGCATTACTTATAGGATTAGTTAACTTAAAACTGTTCCATTTACTCGTGGGCACATGAACTATAAATCCGATCTTCAATTCCGGCACTAAATGCTGCATTAGGCTAATCATCATCAGCTAATTTCAAGATGAAAGGAATAGGAATATAGCAATAGGAGAGAGAGAGAGAGCATCATCAACAACACTGGTTGACCTGTGATAATTTAGTCTCACTAGTTAGGCCTATTTATTGGGACGCCAAACTCTCAATTTCATTTGCGACAGTTTGCGCGTTCCGCCTGCTGAAGATATATTTCTGCTCATCTGAGGAAATGAGTGTTGCAGCAGCCATATCTTTTCTTTGAAAAAGTACAGCAAGGTATTACTTTAAATTTTCTGTAATTTAATTACAGTTACTTCTGATGTAATTGCATTAAATATGTAGCCTTATACAGAACTTTTTTGTTTAAATATATCCTTCCTCAAATACTTTGTTTAGTTCAAGAATAATTTATGCAATTTAATATTATTTATTTGAAATAATTGAAAGAGCAGTTTCATGTATATCCTAGTTCAACTCAAGGTTTATATGGGATTTAGAAAGTAGGCTAATTAGTAATAAATAATGCAATAGCCTACTTTTAGATAACGGTAATCTAATTACACGGTTGAAGATTTAATTAATAGCTAGTAATTCATTCTTTTTTTAAATTGACTGTAGCAAATATCCGGCTCAAATAATATAGCTTCAGATTAAAGCATCTGAAATGATTATCTGATTAACTGTAAAGTAGTAGAAATATTACTCTTATAAATCATCTAAATTAAATCAAGTCTAATTTAATTTGGAAGAATTTCTATAATTGATTGCATTGTTTACCAAGAAACATTTTGTTTAACATTACTTAAAATCCAATTATATGCTAAATTACATTTCAAATGAGTTTTTATTAAAATATAATTGTTTGAATGGAAATTCAACACTCACAATTAAAGTCATTTTAATATACATTTGAACAAATCTAACACTATACATGAGCATTTAAAAGAAACGTGTAGAAAGATATTGTAATTCATATGCTTACACAGAAATGCAATTGCATTTAAATATATTGTTTAATAGAATTTAATATTTTATATAATGTGATGTTGTAGTTTTAAATGTATTTAATATAAATAAATTAAATATAAATTATTTGATATTGTACTCTAAATCCAACTTTTTTTTCTATATCCACGTCTCTGTATATCAACCCTTAATTTGCTTGGCTGATGATCTGAAATGTATCTTAATCAATAAAGATCAATGCAGCTGAATAATCTAATAATTAACAATAATTTAATTTACTTTGACTACTAATGCAATAATGCAGAGAGAGGGGCATTTATGAGTTATTGGTCGCAAGCACTATTCTCTATAATACACAGTAGCCTATATATATATGATTTCTATAATTATTCTCAAATTAAAATATACAGTAAGTGGCATGCTCTTTAAGTGGCATCCGCTGCACTACCATGTGGTATTATTTTAGCAGATCGGATCTAGATTTTGTAGGAGCCTCATTCTACATCCAGGTCTTATCTCTTATTTTCTTAGCTAGGCGGTCCTGAGAGTAGTCTGATCTTTAGGTAATTCGACGAGGCCTCCATGTTTTGTTTTATCAGCTCTTAACCGCCGTCCCTTATTCTCTGATCCCTATCATTATGGAGACGTGTGGGCCAGACTCCCAGAAGAAGAACTGAAATTACCAATGTGTTTGTCTTGATGAATTGATCATGACATTCTGCAGAACAAATTTCCTTTTGTCTTTTTTGTGCCATTTTAACAGAAACATTTTTGGAGGGAAGGAGAATGAAAAGGATTTGGGAACAACTGAGAACCAGATTCAATGTTGCATTTTCCATAAGCACTATCCTAACAGGGAACGTTCTCAGAAGTTTCTGCTGAGAGAACATTTTCATAACGTTATAGGAATGTTAGCAAACTGTTCTTAGAACATATATCTGTTAGCAGGGATAGCTTTATGTGTTAACCACTATAGTCCACAGCTCCAGCAAGGAAGATCATGTTTGAGTATTTAACGTGTGCTTCTACATCCTTGGATCTGTGGAGATGAATGACATCAGCAAATGATGCTGAGAATCTTTTGAATGGCTTGAGATTTAATCTCGAATATTCTCGTACAGTCTGATTCATACTTTCCTGTAGGAAGTGCATCTCTCATTCAGGCTTACCAGCTGTGACATTCATATATTGATTACATGCGTAGACATGGTGGCCCTTTCCATCTCCCAACTTACAGCACAACTGCCCGTGCAGTATGTCTGAAAGATGAGGGCCAAACAGGCGGGGTCCCGTGAGAACAAGAATGATGAATTAGAACGCACAGATTTGGAAGATTAATTTGATTCTCTTTCATCTCAGGCGCTCGATTATGTTCCGAGAGCCCGACTCCCTCCAAAAATTTCTGAGCATGCAACTCTGTAGCCCAGCGGAAAGAAATATAAACAGTTGCACACAGGGTACTGTATCATTATCACAACAAAGACTGGAGGAGGGTGCTTCTGAAATCCGAGGATAGAAACATCTGGAGCGCGTTAATCAACCGGTGAATGACGGATGAGTTTTATTCTGCCTGGCGACAGATACGAGGTGGGCCTCCTAGTCGATTGTGACGCATGATTATGACATCATCTGACTAAAGTGGGCCATAATAGGGCCTCCGTACACATGTCAGCGAAGTACACATGTCTAGAGGTTTGTGCCATGTTCACTGAGCTCACTGATGTGGTCAAACAGGTTCCTGTTTTAATTCTTCGTTCAGCTTGTTGTTCAACGTTTACCATCCAATCGTTCAGCTTGTTTTAAACAACTTTGGGATATAAAAAATATTTAATAAAGGATCGGTAAATGAAGTTATGGAGCGCTTCCAAACAGTTTCTGTTGTATTTTACAGATGCTATAAAATCAAAACCACAATCAAAATTGTGTTTTGCGGTCATCTAGTATACTGTAGCTACTCCAAGTTTGCAGTTTTATTTGTCATCTATTTTCATCTAGTTTTTTCTTCCTGGAAAGAAGAGTGAAAAAGTGATGACTCATCCTGCACTACAGACATTTTTGTCCAATCAGATGCTCTCTGGAATAAGAATAACTAGCACAGTAACAGCAGCAACTGTTTAGAAAGTAGTAAGTCATTTTTTTATGACAGTGACATAACAAAAGCATATTGGCCACCTTTAAAAATGCTTCCTGGCAAAATGTCGACACATTTTTATTTTATTATTCTTTTTTAAAGTTAAACATCAACCTTAGTATTCCTCAATCAATTCATTATAATCAATGTAACAAAAACAAAACAAAAAATTATTTATAAAATAATGCCTGTTTTTCCATTAATTTCTTTCTAAAAATTCTATAGGGTCGCTAATGACCCGAGGTGTGTAACAGTGTAAGTATTTTTCTGCATAACAAGTGCAATTCACCTTTATTCCACAAGGTGGCAATGTCTGATACACAATAATGAAGTGATATTTCACTCATAGTTACCGCAGGCAGAAAACAAAAGAATAGGAGGTATCATCAGCAAAACTTGAAATGACTCAGTGATTTACTGCAGAGCAAGTACTGAACGCAATCAGATATTGGTGTCACTTGATGGTGGATCTGGTGAAGAAGCTGTCAGCGATCATAATATTGATTTTGAGAAAATTATAGTTTTGAGAACATGTTTGATATGGCGAATATGAGCCAGATGCTGAACATACTGGGAAATGAGCTCTGATGAGGACAGTGATGATGGTATAAAATCTGCTCAAACTGAACCCTTACAAGCTCCAAAAGGTAACAAAATATGCTATTCTTCTGTAATTGTTACTCTAACATCAGGAGAGTTTTTAAATTATCACGATAGGTAGCGATCCATCCGTGTTAGATATAGATCCCGGTCGCTAAAGACCCGAATGTGTAATAATGATTGACGAAACATTCATGCATTTAAGGGTTAAAAAGGAAAATAATCCATTAAAATAAATACGTTTGAAAAATCATTTTGCACACAGAATGAGTATTTGCATTTAAAAGACAGGGGAATAAAAACCCTGCAAGTTTAAAAGGGTGAGTTTCTTTTAACTTGAGTTAACAGCACTTTTTTACGCACTAGTCAAACACATAAAACCAATAGAAAAGCACAGCACGGAATGGTAACATTTTTCCACTGTGCCTTGTCATGTGAATATGAGCACTGTTAGCCTCTTGATGTATGTGATATGTGGGTCTGCTTTGTGTTGTGTGCTTCAGAGTACTCATGTGGTACCTGCAGGCCCCCTCGGGCCTTATGGGGGTCGACCCTTCCTTTGCCCTGGTGATGGGTGGCGTGCTGCCTGCCACTCGCTGGTGGGCCGGCTGTAATTTATGTGATCCCCTGTAATTTCCTGCTACTTTCTGAAGTGGTAGCGGGGCGGAGAAAGCAGAGGAGGTTGAAGGACCCTTCCCTGTTTGACCTCTCTCTACTTCACGCATCACCCTGAAGGAAATAATTACACGGGAAGTAGAGAGAAAGAAACGAAAGGAAGAAAGGGAGAAATAGAGCATAGAGGACCATAAACATCCCCTGACTTGACCGCTTTCACTGTGAGGGAGTGCACACTAAAGAGGTCAAAGGTCAGGACAGCCATCCGTTGTAAATTAAAACGTGCATTTTAACATTCAGACAAAGTGCATGTTATGACATTGACCAAAATAGGCAAAAGACATAATACAGTCCAAGGCAACATACTGGGATTGACCTTAATATTAGTTGAATGTGCTTTAGTAACGCATATAGGAGAAAATAGAATTTACAATCATTTGTAATAATTACTGACTGTACATTTATCCAAAACAAATAATAGTGAGGATATATATATATACATACACTCACCTAAAGGATTATTAGGAACATCTGTTCAATTTCTCATTAAAGCAATTATCTAATCAACCAATCACATGGCAGTTGCTTCAATGGATTTAGGGGTGTGGCCCTGGTCAAGACAATCTCCTGAACTCCAAACTGAATGTCAGAATCGGAAAGAGAGGAGATTTAAGCAATTTTGAGCGTGGCATGGTTGTTGGTGCAAGACAGGCCCTTCCCTCTCTGAGTATTTCACAATCTGCTCAGTTACTGTGATTTTCATGCATAACAATTTCTAAGGTTTACAAAGAATGGTGTGAAAAGGGAAAAACATCCAGTATGCGGCAGTCCTGTGGGCGAAAATGCCTTGTTAATGCTAGAGGTCAGAGGAGAATGGGCCGACTGATTCAAGCTGATAGAAGAGCAACTTTGACTGAAATAACCACTCGTTTCAAATGAGGTATGCAGCAAAGCATTTGTGAAGCCACAACACGCACAACCTTGAGGCGGATGGGCTACAACAGCAGAAGACCCCACCGGGTACCACTCATCTCCAATTCAAATAGGAAAAAGAGGCTACAATTTGCAGGAGCTCACCAAAATTGGACAGTTGAAGAAAAAATGTTGCCTGGTCTGATGAGCCTCGATTTCTGTTGAGACATTCAGATGTTAGAGTCAGAATTTGGCGTAAACAGAATGAGAACATGGATCCATCATGCCTTGTTACCACTGTGCAGGCTGGTGGTGGTGGTGTAATGGTGTGGGGGATGTTTTCTTGGCACACTTTAGGCCCCTTAGTGCCAATTGGGCATCGTTTAAATGCCACGGCCTACCTGTGCATTGTTTCTTACCATGTCCATCCCTTTATGACCACTGTGTACCCATCCACTGATGGCTACTTCCAGCAGGATAATGCACCATGTTACAAAGCTTGAATCATTTCAAATTGGTTTCTTGAACATGACAATGAGTTCACTGTACTAAAATGGCCCCCACAGTCACCAGATCTCAACCCAATAGAGCATCTTTGGGATGTGGTGGAACGGGAGCTTTGTGCCCTGGATATGCATCCCATAAATCTCCATCAACTGCAAGATGCTATCCTATCAATATAGGCCAACATTTCTAAAGAATGCTTTCAGCACCTTGTTGAATCAATGCCACGTAGAACTAAGGCAGTTCTGAAGGCGAAAGGGGGTCAAACACAGTATTAGTATGGTGTTCCTAATAATCCTTTAGGTGAGGGTGTATATATATATATATATATATATATATATATATATATATATATATATAAGAACCTTTTATATTATAAATCCTGGTAACATTTTAAGGTTACATTTGTTAACATTAGTTAACATAATAACAAATGGAAAATACAGCATTTATAAATCTTAATGTTAATTTCAACATTTATTAATACATGATTAAAATCAAAAAGTATATCTGTTAATATTATTTAATGGACCTGAGCTAACATACAGTTAACACCATGTATAACAAATGTATTGCTCAGTGTAATTTAATCAAAATTATTGCATTAACTAAAATTAACAAATAAGACCTTATTGCAAAGTGTTACAAAATTCTGAATGAAACCATTCCAGAATTCGTAAATACTATGACCAAGTCCAGTTGTTTTTTCTATAAAGATCTTTTGACATATCAAAATAAAAGCCCACACATACACAGTGTAAATAGACTGAAGAAGAGGGAATTAGATGTAAAAACGACATCTGTTTGAACAAATCTTTGCTCAAAAGGTTGGAAGAAAAACGAAACATTACGATGTTTACTTAAAATGTATACACATACTTAGTTGTTTAAACTGTGAATATGCTAAATAAAACAATCATCCAATGGGATTTTGAAATCTTTTCTCTCATAACATGCACGTTTGATGGAGGTGGCAGAAAGGAATTCATTGTGAACTAATCAAGTGTGATTAGAACTGAGCCGAGAGTCTGACTTGGGTGTTGTACTGTACATACAAACAACCTCTGCCATCAAGCCCTCATACATTGCTAATGCATTCTTAATATATTCTTAATCAGCAGTCTAACCACACTTTGATTTCATTTCACATTATGGAAAATTATTAGCAGCTAAAAGTGGTCTGATCAGTCTGGGGACGTGCTTGGAAAACAAGAGATTTTAAAACATGCAGATTGCTCTCTCTCTCTCTCTCTCTCTCTCTCTCTCTCTCTCTCTCTCTCTCTCTCTCTCTCTCTCTCTCTCTCTCTTTTTTTTGATGATGCATTTTAATGTTGAAGCTGACCACCTTGTTCTTTTTCGAGAATACAAGAATCAACAAACTTCTGTATGTTCACGGACAGACAAACAGAAGTCTAAGGATTCTACTGAAGCATAAATGTCTTTTTAACAAGACAACATCTTCAATTTCAATCATTGTAAAACTGTAGACTTCTTTATTTTTTTATTTTTTTTTAAATGAATACTTTTATTCAGCAAGGATGTGTTAAATTGATCAAAAGCAACAGTAAAGACATTTATAATGTTACAAATTATTTCTATTTCAAATAAATGCTGTTCTTTTGAACGTTCTATTCATCAAAGAGAAAAAATTATCATGGTTTCCACAAAATTATTAAGCAGAACATGCTGTTTTCAACATTGATGATAATAAGAATGTTTCTTATGCAGTATATCAGCATTAGAATGATTTCTGAAGGATCATGTGACACTGAATGTGCAGATGAATATGTCCCTTCACAATAGATAATGCTTTTCAATGAACGTTACATTTGGTAATTTATCGTTTCAATAAATGCTACACTTTTGTTTTTGCCCCCGAAAACCAGTCAGTATCTAATGTGACCACCATTTGCCTCAAGCAGTGCAACACATCTCCTAAGCATAGGGTTGATCAGGTTGTTGATTGTGGACTGTGGAATGTTGGTCCACTCCCCATCAATGGCTGTGTGAAGTTGCTGGATATTGCAGGAACTGGAACACGCTGTAGTATACGCAGATCCAGAACATGCTCAATGGGTGACATGTCCAGGGTGTATGCTTGCCATGCAAAAACTGGAATGTTTTCAGATTTCACGAATTGTGTACAGATCCTTGCAACATGGGGCGCGTTATTATGCTGCAACATGAAGTGATGGTCATGGATGAATGGCACAATAATGGGCCTCAGGCTCTCGTCACGGTATCTACAGTATGTGCATTCAAAATGCCATAAAAAAATGCACCTGTGTTTGTTGTCCAAATCATACAGCCTATACCATAACTCCACCGCCATCATGGGCCACTCGATCCACAACGTTGACATCAGCAAACCATTCACCCACATGACGCCATGCACGCTGTCTGCCATCTGCCCTGTACAGTAAAAAACGGGATTTATCCATGAAGAGAACACCTCTCCAAAGTGCCAGATGCCATCGAAAGTGAGCATTTGTCCACTCAAGTCGGTTACGACGACGAACTGCAGTCAGGCCCAGACCCCGATGAGGACGACAAGCATGCAGATGAGCTTCCCTGAGATGATTTCTGCAGTTCTACTTGACAGTTTTGCAGATTTTTGGGTTCTTGTGGCATTGTGGTGTGTGATAGAACTGCACATTTTAGAGTGGCCTTTTATTGTGGTCAGCCTAAGGCACATCTGTGCAATAATCATGCTATCTATCAGCATCTTGATATGCCACACCTGTGAGGTGGATGGGTTATCTCGGCAAAGGAGAAGTGCTCTCTAACACAGGTTTGCGAACAATATTTGAGAGAAATATGCCTTTTGTGTAAAAAGTCTTAGATCTTTGAATTCAGCTCATGAAAAATGGGGGCAAAAACAAAAGTGTTGTTCAGTGTAGTTAGTAAGGTAGTTGTTAAGTTTAGGTAGTGGGTTGGATTAAGGGATGTAGAATATGGTCATGCAGAAGAAGGCATTAGTAATAAACAGCCAATGTAATATGCATGCTAAGCAACTAGTTAATAGTGAGAATTGGACCCTAAACTAAAGTGTTACCCAAGATTCTAATAAATTTGAAAAAGTGCAAAATAAAAGAATTTTCACTAGTCATGTAGACCCCACTGGTACCATTGCCGTCAATCATCAGCACAGAAGATTAACATCAGTGCACAGACATGTGGCATTTTTTAGAGAGAAAATGAAAATAATTTATGCTGCTTTAGCACACTATCCTTTTCTTCTAAAGAGTATAGATGTGATAATGAGGGCCTTTTAAGTTTGAATTGACGGGGATTTGATATATCTGTAGTAATAATACCGCAGATTTCCTCCCATAGCCATAAGCACCTCCAGGACCGCCACCATCATGAGATATAACAAAACATTGCTACAGTCCTGTGTTACTGCACCCAAAGCCAATCTGATTGGCACTTCTCCCGCTGTTGGACATTTCAGTGGTTGTCCTACATGGAAGCTGCTTCAAAGAAGCCAGAGCGGAGTGCCATGTTTTCAGATGGGGCCTATGATAACAGCCATTCATCTTCATTGGCTGGAACAAGCCTTGGAGTGATCAAGGCACGCTAGGCCCTTTTATATCTCATATCTGTGGGGAGGGCAAGACTAAACGATATGGAAAAACCTTCATGTCAGTGCAGGTTTCTCAAAACAGCCCTCAGATTGTGTGCCACACCGGTCTCTCCTTTTGACTAGTGTGATTCTCTCTGTTAGTTGTGTGTGTGCCGTGTCAGACAGAATTGCTTTACTGCTGACACTGTGTTGATGTCCTAATGCTCTGTACAATGTTTTTGAATGTAAGGTTGCCGATGCATCTGTGTAAAAAATCTAGTGTTTTATTTGTCATTAACTTTGTGATGGTGGTGCTTACAACTACAAACAGATCTTCAAATGACATTCAGAATATAGAGTTATATCCAAACAACCACAAGAGATAACCTTTGACCTTTAACCATAATTCTAGATGACGGTCTAGTGCCTTTTTGACACTGTGTTAATTTATGACAACATAAATTCACAATGCACAAGTACACTAAAAAATCATTTTTTTAGTGATGTACGCATTTCAAATAATAGCAAAAATCAATAAAATTGAAATGAATAATCCTTACATATTTTAATTGAACAACTGAACAATACTTGATCCTGAAATATGTAAGGATTATTCAATTTAATTTGATTTAATTTTACTATTAATTGAAATGTGTAAATCTTAAATCATTAATCCTGTTTGAGTGTACCTGGGAAATATTTAACATTATCTATCTTTATCTTCAAGAATAATTATTACTTAGATTAACGTTATGTACTAAAATAAACAGAACTGAAATAAAAATTTATATAGACGTATTAAAAAATTACTTTATTTTAAGGTGACATAGTTAAACGTTACTACATTACTTTAGTAGTTACAGTAAATTATGCATAATTACAAGTAACTTACCCTAACCGTAAAAGTACAGGTAGTTTATTAATATTAATCAAGACTTATTTGAGTAAGTACAATGTAACTACATCACTTAAAATAAAGTGTAACCAAAAAAAACAAATATAAATAACAAAAACAGCAAAATGACTAAAACTGAAAATATAAACATACAAAAATAATCCCATATTATAAAAAAACTATGATAATATCTCAGTGATACTAAAATATCACTGTAATTATTCATCAGAGGGATAATTCATTTCCATGTGCAAATGTTTACATGGATACAGAGCTGTATCTCAGAAGAGAAAACTCATCTTTTATGAAAAGTCATTTTAAATGACAACTGAAAATTCTCATCTGTGTTTCTTTCTACTAAATAAATGAACCGACACATCAAGACACTTTCTCCCTTCAAACGCTCCGCGGCAACATCTTAACGCAAGTCTTTCTCTAATCTTTCAAAAAGGCTTCTATTCTTGTAAGCACTCCAAATGAAGAGTGTTGATGGGTACAGGATTTCAAAGCGTGTTTTGTTATTTCAGGACACTTGACAAAACTCTTTAAGAGGGAATTAAAAAAAAACCCTGAACACGCATTAAACCACGAGAGTGCTTCGACACATTTGTCATTGTGCAAACTTTAATCTTCAGCGATCTTCTTTATGAAAGGCTTATTTGTTTATCATGCAGTTCCATATCTGTTACTGTTTTCCTGTCATTATCAAGTAGGACTGTTAAAAGCTTTTGATGTGGGCATAATTTGGCACAATACATCCACTCTCCCCTCTTATGTCGGTCTAACCTTTGACGTATCGTTTGACGTCCAGTTATTTTTGAGACAGACGGCTTCAGAATAATGTTTTGTATTTTTTATCCTGTTTTACATTGGCTGGTCCTAGCAGCTCTCCAGTCACGCTTTCAGGCACGCAATTGGCGGAAATTGGTAGATAACAGGTGGTAAGTGATGAGCTATTTTTGGCCAGTAAATGGTCTAAACAAACCAAAATAATAGGGTTAACGTCCGGGTTAGTCACAAGTATCGCTCCTGAGGTATGGATGCAGAGACAAAAGGGTCAGTCAGCAGGGAAGGAGACAGAGACGCCATTCGGAAGTCTTTGTGTTTTTTAAGCATTTGTGTTTTTGGAGCTGTATATTGACGAACCTATACGAATAAAATAATTTAAGTCAGTTCAACAACATTGAAACTGATTACATCTCTGGCATCATTTATCTTTGAAGACAGTAAACGAGGTGGAAATAATTCTTCATCTCGATGATAACATAATTTCGTACATCAATAAAATGTGTCAGTTCTTGTAAGACACCACAGATCAACATTTAACATTACAAAGTTCTCTGCTTTCCACCAGTAAATTAATTCAAAAGGTGATTTACAACAATTACCTCCAAAGTGAAAAAAAAAAAAAAGATAGAGTAAAGTTGGATATTATCCAGTTAAATTCATCCTGTGGCATGATGGGACTGCAGCTGGAGAAGAGGCTGAGGAGAATTAGAGTTTATTAAAGGATCAATATGGAAACTGCTGCATTATGGACCTTTTTTACTCCTTAATCACGGGGAAGAGCTCACAGGCTCACCGGAGGAAGGCCCCACTTGTTCTGATTGTCAATTTCGGGCTATTATTTGTTTGATGAGGCCCCCTGATATGATGCCTCGCTCCTGGACAATCAGGGCTGAGCTGGTGTGGCAGCACACCAACACCACAGGAGGAGAGGAGCATCACTCTGATTGGAGCACCTCGCAGGAACAGACAACATGTGGAGCGAGACACTGAGGAGTTTCATGGAATTTAAGAAACGATTACAGCGATTTAGAGGGAACACTGGACAGAGACTGTTTGACAGATGGACGGATTTTTAGCAGATAACAGACAGACAGACAACAGACAGATAGATAGATAGACAGATAGACGGATGGACATATGGACGGACGGACAGACAGACAGACAGACAGACAGACATAGATAGATAGATAGATAGACAGACAGACAGACAGACAGACAGACAGAAAGATAGATATATAGACAGACAGACAGAGGGACATACGGACAGACAGACAGACAGACAGACAGAGATAGATAGATAGATAGATAGATAGATAGATAGATAGATAGATAGATAGATAGATAGATAGATAGATAGATAGATAGATAGATAGATAGATAGATAGATAGATAGATAGATAGATAGATAGATAGATAGATAGATAGATAGATAGATAGATAGATAGATAGATAGATAGATAGATAGATAGATAGATAGATAGATAGATAGATAGATAGATAGATAGATAGATAGATAGATAGATAGACAGATAGACGGATGGACATATGGACGGACAGACAGACAGACAGATATATAGACAGAAAGATAGATATATAGACAGACAGACAAAGGGACATACGGACAGACAGACAGACAGACAGAGATAGATAGATAGATAGATAGATAGATAGATAGATAGATAGATAGATAGATAGATAGATAGATAGATAGATAGATAGATAGATAGATAGATAGATAGATAGATAGATAGATATAGATAGATAGATAGATAGATAGATAGATAGAGACAGACAGACAGACAGACAGACAGACAGACGGTTGGACATATTTGGTGTCGTGAATGGGTATCCCTTAATTTGCCACACTGAAAGCAATCCAGACATACGGATAGATGTATAGAGTTCAAACTGTCACTGTACTTTCACACACTGTTGGAGTGTGATGGATGTGTAGCTGATCTGTGCTGCGCTCAGTGCATGTGGAGAGAAGGTCTACCTGCGTGTTTGTCTTGTTTCAGTGTGTCTTCTCTGGCACACTTGGTTTCATCTGTAAGCACTTATGCATGTATGTACACTAATACACACAAATACATGAGCTCTGGCAGGCCTCTTCAGCACGTCTTTATTTACCTTTGACACCAGAAGTTAGAAATGTGACAGCAGACTACATTATGGGTTTAAAGGTTGCACGGCAGTGATTTTGGAATTTTTGGAGGATTTCTGCAAAAAAACAAAACAAAAAAACCCCACAGCCCAGCAAAAACATATCACCAAAATATGCTTTGATACTACAATTGAAATATCGCAGGTACTTTTTAGTAGAACAAGGGAAGATTTATATTTTAATAAAAGTTGACATTTCAGTTAAGATCTTATTATACAGGGTCTATCTTCACATTCAGGACTCATTTATTGTCATGCATTTACTGTCTAATTAGCTGCAATAACAATTAGCACCAATGTTTATTGACAGGAGCCCTCAGGCTTCACCTTGTGTAACCCAATGGGGCATCAAATGATTCACTTTGTAATGTCATGTAATCTCCCTCAGTGATTCGTTGTCTAAAGGAAATGGTTACTAGCTGGAGAAATCTGCTGTTATCTGCTAAAATCTGTCTGCCTATCTGTCAGCACTCGCTACAGATGCTGTTTCATACAGGCACACACAAGACATCCCCTGAGTCAGCGGGCCTATCTGTTAGTGTTCGGAAAATAAGGGCTGTGTGTATGTCTGTGTGTGTGCGTAATCTCCGATCTGCTCGTAATATAAAATATGCCGGCATTGTTGTGGCTGCATTGAAGCGGGAAAGTTCATGGGAGCCTTTAGACTGAGCTTTGTTTTTATGTCATTTTTATAAATATAACTGCTGTGAACAGATACAAGTCGAGGAAACTGTTTCTGACAGCTGTTGCTATTCGTGATCCACAAGTCAAAAAACTCGACCTGTCGGAAAGAGTTAAAACTAATCTCATATTCTCTGTTGAAATCGACACTCACATTCAGGCCATGTCCAACTTTTTTTTTTGTCCTGCTGATGTTTGCAATGAAATTAATCTATTTTGGGGGTTTGCCTAAGTTTGAAGGTGACAAACCCCTGGAGAGAAACGATTACTTTCTGACACGCAAACACTCAATTTAGGAGCTGCTGCCACATTCAGGCTGAGGCATGCCATCGGCTCCAAAAACTATTTTGACAGATGGTGGTTCATGATAAACGAGTCTCTTTTTTGTTGCAAGGTGAGTATTTCTCACAGCTCATAGACAGTTTTGGCATAAATATCCCCTGTGCATTCATGGGAACCATTGTCAGGTTATTTGCTGCTGTGCGCATTGTTGTTGAAACTACATGTGTGGTCATTTCATGTCTATGTGTGTAGTTCATGCACCAGCTAGTAAAAAGCCTGGCCACAATTCCCCACATTACAACCGTTTTGATGGAAATGTGTCTTTCTTGCTCTTAATAAGGTTATGCTCACGCTTATGGGAGTGTAAATATAACCAAGCTCACACAGTACTTTTTAAGGACTCTCAACCGTATTTTTGACAAAAATACTCACTGGACAACTATTTGTCTGACATGTTTAAACAGTGTAGTGTGAAAGTCATTGTGTGCAACACACTCGTCTCTTCTGTTTTGCGTGATTTCATTTGTGGTTTCGGTAATTCACAGAAAGTTGTCTGTCATCGGAAGGTTTTAGCTATAGTCACTGATTGTCTTCCACTGCAGCTGCTCTCTCAGTTTTGCGCTCCAAATGGTCAACTACAAACCCACTTTAAAGCCACTGTCAAGATGTTACGCACGTCACGGTCTTCTATACTGGGTCTGTTAGTAGTTGGCACAAAGCAATCAAGAATAGCCTATATCGTGAATTATATGCTTCAAAGTCTCAGGATTAATCAATAGAATTTAGGATGTAATACTAAATTATTATTCTCATCCAACTATACCTTTTTCTCCACACTCCAGTCCAGGTGGCGGAGATTTAATAGCCATAAAACATTACAAGAAGAAAAACAGAAAAATTACTTTCCCTACATCCCAATATGCATACTATCCAACTTATCTGCCCTTAATAGTATTGAATATTACTGATGTCACATACTATTTAGGATGGATAGTATGCAAATTGAGATGCAGGCTTTAAGATTCCGAAATCACCCCCTATACCCTCAAATAGGGCATTATTTGAAGGCACAGCCATTTGTAGTGGTATCCGAAACCATAGTGGACATGCATCATAGAGTGCGCTTATTCTATCCCACATTGCATTGCAATAACGGTTTTGAGATTTTTGTTAACTCAGTAAAACACTTAATCACTGCTTGATTGTGGTGCTTCATTTTCGAAAGTTTTAAAAACTATATATAATCACTGCAGTCTCTGCACCAATACAATTTACAACACTTTTTTGTGAATGAGTAAATGAAAATTGCATAATCTCTGAGTACGCACTTCCTATGAATAGAAAAAAATTCTTTCTGGCCGATAAAATAGTATGTTCTACATAGAATGAATGTGTGTGGTATGAATGTAATCAGCATACATTCGTCATGTTGTCATTGTAATGTGACTTACTGCATCAGCATTACAGCGTCTCTTGCATCACTTCACTGCCATTCACAAATTCTGTGCCGGAAGTACTGTGGAAGCCATTTTCTGGTGTAACCGGTCCTACTTGACATGCTAAGAGCGGGATTTGGATGCTAAACACCTCCGCGCTAACATGCCTCTTGAGATCAGGGGAGTGAGGTTTACGCACAGCTCTTACTGGCCTACGTCCGTTACACTCACCCCCATAATTCTCACTCCCATCCGGGTCACCAAATGTAACCGGTTGTACTCTACCCGTTCTGAGCTGGATTCGAATCGGCGTCTCCAGCGTGGGAGAAGGGCGCGTTAACAAGGAAGCTAAAGACCGCAGCCGATATCGTACCTCTTGAGATAAGGGTAGTAAGGTTTACACGCACAGCTCTTATTGGCTTACGTCCATTACACTCACCTCCTAAACCTCACTCCCATCCGGGTCACGGCACCAAATGTAACCGATCCTTCTCGACCCACTCTGAGCAAGATTTGAATAGAGGTCTCCAGCGTGGGAGGTGCGCGTGCAAACAAGGACGCTAAAGACCACAGCCGCTAGCGCACCTCTTGAGATCAGGGGAGTAAGGTTTACAGCTCTTACTGGCTTACGTCCATTACACTCACCCCCCTAAACCTTACTCCCATCCGGGTCACATCACCAATTGTAAACGGTCCTACTTGACCTGCTTCAAATGGAATTCTAACCAAGGTTTGTGGCGTGGGAGACTCAGGTGGGCATGCTAACAAGGACACTAAAGGCCGGAGTTGCTAGTCGTCGGTCGCAAGTGTGCCTCTTGAGATCAGGTGAGTGAGGTGTACACTCACAACTCTCACTGGTCTACGTCCACTATCAATTGAGAGTATACTGTTTGTATTGCTATCCTGGTGCATTATGGGATTGAATAATGGCACTTGATAATGTCCTATATGGTTAATGGCTGTCCCCTCAAATAGTACACTAGATATGGGGCGATTTGGGACACAGCCATTAATTATTTTTCCATACAGTAGCAGCTTGAATATTCAGGACAGTTTGAGTGTCACACCTGTTGTAAAACACAGTTGTCAACTCCAAAAACTGTCTAGCCTAACCACAGAAAATACCATGACTGCCCAGCATATCTTGAAGACTAAACTGCCTGGATCTGTCCTCATCCACCATTCTCAAAGACAACAAGCCATCAGAGCAGCAGCCACTTCTGGACGTGAATCCCCAGCATTGCAGCTCATGGTCAGGTCAGTGTTGAAAAGTGGCCAGTCTGTTAAGAAAACATTGTGCGTATAAAAGGCTTCCTGCCGAGAGTTTAGGCACCATGTAATTTATGCTCAGTGCCGGCCAAGAGTATTTCTTTCACTCGAGAACCACCTCTACAGCTCCACTTCACCTTAAAAACCAACTGCTGTAATCGGAATAACACAGGTTGTTTATTAGTGGTCAGGCAGGACCTGCGGAGTATTGCTCTGGATCTGGGTCTTTGGATGGGGGATGCATGCACATGTCAGATGTCACCAGGGCTCTGAATGGGAGATCACCCCCCCCCCACCTTCCCCAAGCTGTTTATGTAGGCCTAGCAGGATATCCTGCTACATGATGAAATAATTAGAGGCCCAGCGTGAGAGGGCAATGCCATGCCTGAAGTCAGGAGAGCCCGTGGAAAGAGGGAGGCCAAGTCGGATCATTTCGATTCCTGAAAGATTGGTTACCCTCCTCTCAAGAGCCTATGTATGCATGTTATTAATCTTTGGCTGCAAGTATGATTTTTTTTTTTAACCATTCGCACAAAAAAGTTTATTCACTACCCCATTGACACTGATCTTCATCACTTAGCCCGAGGGAGGATGAATTTCTTGGCAGCTTTTAATATTAAATGATCCAGAAATATGGAAGGCACTAAGATGCCTGTCATTGTGATACAATCTGCGCTTTGGAAATTGCAGTGCAAACCACAAAATTATAAAAAATTAAACTCATCCAGCAGCTGTTTGTAAGTTAATTCACTATTTATTTATTTTGCTATTAACTCTGTATTCCAAACATTACACGTATTGGAAATAAACAAAGTAGCGTGGAATGCAAACACACATTCTGCTTGTTTTAGAAAGCTTTCAGGGTTGGCTTCCTTCTACAAGTAAAACAGCAGGATAAACGGCCCGGATCTCTAAAACTGTGAGCCACAGTATCATTGGATTAATGTTATATGATATCATAACAATTACGCAATTTCCATACGCAGTTCAAAACAATTCACCGTTGTGAAGAACTATGGGAAAACATTCAACATCTACGTCAACACCTTGTGGCGAGAGCCGCACAACTGGAAACCAGCCTTTGCTTGGAAAAGATATGTGTGTGTGTGGTGATGTCATGCGTTTGGTGTGCATACAGCTGCAGTGAGGTGAGGTGAGGAGGCTGCTGGGACAGGTGCAGGGCTTCAGTCCTCTGCCTCTCTGTTGTCATAGCTGAAATAATTGGGTAGATTACCGTCACCTCGCCTACTTCACGCCTGCCTTACTCTCAAAAGCTGCCTTTTCATCCACACTCACTTGTTTCTTCTTCACACCTTTACATTGGGATGTCAAGGAACAAGAAATGCAGAAAAGTATGGCGCTATTATGTGTGCAAGTATGCTGAACTCCATACAAATATAACATCCAAAAGAACTATACACAACTGCACAAAACCGGACGAGTGCATTTTGTATTTATTTTGTTTGCTTGATATCCATTAGCAAAAATGACAGACATGGTGTTTTTCAGTTATGTACTGCATAGTTATGCAGGTTTACATTTGCCATTACAGTGACAGCATGGGGCAAATTTTAGTTCACTTGTTCACTAGGATGGCTTGAGGATGAATCAATTATTTTCATTTTTGGGTGAAATATTCCTTTACACTTTGTTTTCAATGGTCGTCTTTAGATATTCTACTAACTATAAATAACTTTGCAACTACATATCAACTAGCAGTCAGTAAGAGATTGTATTAGACTGACTATTAAGTTAGGACTGTAAGGTTATGGTCCGGGTAGAATAAAGTAGAATAAATTGATACACTATATTGCCAAAAGTTTTGGGACGCTTGCCTTTACATGAACATGAACTTTAATGACATCCCATTCTTAATCCATAGGATTTAATATGGAGTTGGCCCACCCTTTGCAGCTATAACAGCTCCAACTCATCTGGGAAGGCTTTCCACAAGGTTTAGAGGTTTAGGGAATTTTTGACCATTCTTCTAGAAGCGCATTTGTGAAGTCGAGGCGAGAAGGCCTGGCTCGCAGTCTCTGCTCTAATTCATCCCAAAGGTGTTCTTTCGGGTTGAGGTCAGGACTCTATGCAGGCCAGTCAAGTTCCTCCACCCCAAACTCGCTCATCCATGTCTTTATGGACTTTGCTTTGTGAACCGGTGCTCGGTCATGTTAGAACAGGAAGGGGCCATCCCCAAACTGTTCCCACAAATTTGGGAGCAACAAATTGTCCAAAATGTATTGGTATGCTGAAGCATTAAGTGTTCCTTTCACTGGAACTAAAGGGCCAAACCGCTGAAAAACAACCCCACACCAAACTTTACACTTGGCACAATGCAGTCAGGCAAATACCGTTCTCCTGTCAACCGCCAAACCCAGATTCATCCATCGGATTGCCAGACAGAGAAGCGTGATTGATCACTCCAGAGAACACAACTCCACTGATCTCCAGTGGTGGCGTGCTTTACACCAGTGGTTCTCAAACCTGTCCTGGGGACCCCCCACCAGTGCACATTTTGCATGTCGCCCTCATCTAACACACCTGAATCAACTCATCAGCTCATTAGTAGAGCCTGCAAGACTTGAATTGGGTGTGTCTAATGAGGGAGACATACAAAGTGTGCAGTGGTGAGGGGTCCCCAGGACAGGTTTGAGAACCACTGCTTTACACCACTGCATCTGACGCTTTGCATTGCACTTGGTGATGTTATGCTTGGATGCAGCTGCTCGGCCATGGAAACCAATTCCATTAAGCGCTCTAGGCACTGTATAACAAAGCTAGACATGGGAACATGGCAAACATGAGGGCTTAAATACACAAGGACTAATGACTAAACAAGACACACCTGTAAACAATCAAGGCAATGAACCAATGACAGAACTGAACTGAGAACACATGACAAAAACAACCAATGAAAACATATCACATTAGGACAAGGGAAACACCTGACAATGGAGCACATGCAGGATCACATGACAAAGAAAAGCGGAAAACATGAGAAAACCAGGAAGAGGAACATATATACAGTCGTGCTCAAAATTGTTGATAAATATGATAAAATATGGCTGTAAGAAATAAATCTGCATTGTTTATCCTTTGGATCTTTTATTTAAAAAATTCACAAAAATTTAACATTTCATTAAAGTTAAAGAATTGAAAATGGGGGGTAAATCACATTATGTAATAAATGCTTTTCTCCAAAACACATTGGCCACAATTGTTGGCACCCCTTAAAAAAGTATATTCCCATTAATATTTACATTTTTTAGCACACCAGGGTGACGAGGAACATGAAATTGTCCAGCTATGACGTCTTGTTTCACAGAAGTATAAATATAAGGAAGCACAAAGGCCAAATTCCCTTAATCATTCATCACAATGACCACATAATATAGTTCTCATGTGCAGAAAAAGATTGTTGAGCTTCACAAAATAGAAAGTGGCTGTAGGAAAATAGCTAAAGCATTGAAAACCCCCATTTCCACCATCAGGGAAATAATTAAGAAGATCCAATCAACTAAAGATGTTATGAATCTGACTGGAAGAGGACACGTGTCTATATCTTCCTAATGCACGGTGAGGAGGAGAGTTTGAGTGGACAAAGACTCTCCAAGGATCACAGATGGAGAATCACTGAGATTAGTTGAGTCTTGGGGTCAGAAAGCTTTAAAAGAATGATCAAAAGCACCTACATCACCACATGTTGTTTGGGAGGGATTCAAGAAAAATCCTCCTCGCTCATCCAGAAACAAACTCCAGCATATTCAGTGGTCAGACACAACTGGAACTTTAGACGGGACCTGGTTCTGTGGTCAGATGAACTTTAAAAAGAGCTTTTTGGCAGCAAATCTACCAGAAAAGTTTTGTGCAAACAGGGATAAAAAGTACCCCATGCCCATGGCTAAAAATACAGCTGGAACTTTAACGTTGAGGGCCTATTTTTTTGCTGGAGATCCTGGACATCTTGTTCAGACACATGGTATAATGGATTCTAGCAAATACCAACAGATAAAAAATCAAAACCTGACTACCTCTGCTAGAAATCTTATGATGGGCTGTGGTTGGCTCTTCTATCTGGACAAAGATCCAAAACAAACATCAAAATCAACACACAAATGTGTCACTGAACACAAAATGAAGCTTCTGTCATGGCCATCCCAGTCCCCTGACCTGAACCCTATAGAAAATGAGTGGGCTGAACTGAAGAGAAGAAGCACCAACATGGATCTGTGAATCTGAAGGATCTGGAGAGATTCTGTATGGAGGAATGGTTTCTGATCTCTTGTCAGGTTTCTCCAAACTCATCAGGCATTAGAGGAGAAGACTCAGAGCTGTTATCTTGGGAAAAGGAGGTTGCAAAAAGTATTTAATAAAAGGGTGCCAACAATTGTGGCCAACGTGTTTCGGAGAAAAGCATTTATTTCATAATGTGATTTGCCCCCCATTTTCAATTATTTTACTTCAATGAAAGGTTAGATTTTTGTGATTTTTTTAAATATAAGATCAAAAGGATAAACAATGCAGATTTATTTTTCTACAGCCATATTTGATCATATTTACCAGGGTGCCAACAATTTTGACCACGACTGTATATATTTGTCACCTTAGTAAATGCGATTTGCTTTAAATATTTTTTGGGGTATACTCAATTTCGTGAAACTACACTGTAAAACAACAGTTGCTGCCTTAAATATTAAGTACCATCAACTTGGATGTTTAAGTAATTTCAACTTAAATTACATTAAACTGACTTTGAAAATTAGTTGTGAATCTTGAAGAATCTTGAAAAAAATCTTGAAAATCATTTGTTGTAAAAACATGTTGTCATAACTTGTTGACCATATTTTTTTACAGTGTACACAAAATGACAGACTATTACTTTAACAATATAGTTTTGAAAATCTGTGAGATAACTGCTATTTATTTAAAGTCATGTCAAAAATCATTAAAAGCTTTGAAAAGGAATAATGCTAAGGTTACAAAACCAATCAATCAGTTTACTTAACAGTTGTTTCTATATTTATCTGACAGATGTTTGGTTTATCTGTTGTCAGTTCACAGTGAATTTGAATAAAGAAATAATCAACGGCCTCTTCAAAATGTCAGACTGCAACTTATTTATAAATATATCAATCAAATTAATCAAGAAATATGAAAACATATTTTTCAGGCCCTGACGAGAAGTCATGTTTCAGGAGTCTATTTAAGGAATTTTGGGATTCTTGTTTGTATTATTATTATGTTCTATTTATATGATGCATATATTTTGCTGGGTTGTTCATAATACAATTCCAAAAGCTCTTGTTCCCTGTTAAAAAGACCATAACCAAACCAACATGAATTCCCATGATGGTTCAATCTGGGTTTAAGCCGGTTTATGCTGGTCTAGCTTGAATGCTGTTCACCAGCACCAGCAGAATTTTTGTTGACCATGGAATATTGCTGGTTTAAGCATTCCTGTATCTCAAACAGTAGAGCATGTCACTAGCAATGGCAAGGTCATGGGTTTACATAAAATGTACAATACCATTCAAAAGATTAGGTTCTGTTAGAATCTTTTTTAAAAGAAAGTAATACTTTTATTCAGCAAGGATGAATGAAATTGATCAAAAGAACTTTTGAACTTTCTATTCATCAAAGAATCCAGGAAAATAATGTAACATGGTTTGAGAAAATTAAGAATGTTAACACTGTTTTCAACATTGATAATAATAAGAAATGTTTCTTGAGCAGCAAAACATCATCAGAATGATTTTTGAACGATCATGTGACACTGAAGACTGAAGTAATGATCCTGAAAATTCAGCTTTACCATCACAGAAATAAATTACTTTTTAAAATGCATTAAAAGAAGAAAACAGCTATTTTAAATTGCAATATTATTTCATAACATTACTGTTTTACTGCATTTAAAAAAAAAAAGTAAGACACTTCTTTCAAAAACATTACATTTTTTAATGGTAGTATATACCTCGAAGTTGCTTTGGATAAAAGCTGAATGCATGTGAAGCTAGTCAGCATCTAAAAACACCAACAAAATACACTGTGAGAGGCACAAGCGCTGCATTTAAATTCAGTACATTCTGTAGATATGCAGGTGTGTGAGCTTTATCACATATCACTCTGAATGAAGATCAAAGCTTTCACAATTATTATATCTCTTGTCCTTAACGTCCACACATTAGTCCAGCACTGGTCTGAGGTCAGCTGTACCTGTTGATCTGCCCACCAACAGACCCAGGCTCTCTCTCTCACTCATCACGGCAGTAATCAGAGCGCTCCCCTGACTCTGACTGTGGCAGACGCCATGCTGAATGAGGGCCAAGGGTACATAGGCAAAGACAAATCACTACCAGATGAGAGCATTTACACTGTGCATTTCTTTCTCGTTCTCTCAGAGGGAGGCTAAGTGCCCTGCCAGGATTTAAGTGCCCATAAAAACCCAACCGAACGAAGTAAAAGTATGTCGATGCATGCCGACTATGACCGATATCACAGAGACAGACGCAGCCAAACAGGGGGTGATCTTGATCGGTTTTGATGAGTAAAAATGTCCACTTCAATCAAACACCCCATTCAGAATTCTGTATTTTCCTGCTTCGATTTGTACGGTCATAACCATGAACATTGGGGGAGGGACCAATTTGTTTTTATATAGTGTGAAATAGAACGGTGAAAATTTCAGGTCTAATTTTAGTTGTGAAGTAACCAATTTGAACTATTTGCAATTAATATTTTAAACATTTAGTCTTATTTGTATGGCTCATATTTTTAAAATGTAAAATGTTTCTTGTCTAGTCACATTCAGTTATGTATTAAATGAATAATCACGTAAATTATATTTATAGCATATTTTCAATTAAAATCTGCAAAATTGGAGAAAAAAAAAGTTGAGTAGTTTGCAACACTTGATATTACTGTTGGCCGTTTAACATTTCTATCATAACACATGCAGCTGACAAATATTAAAATGTTTACATCTATCTTACCTCACTGTCTTTCAACATTAAAGTCCCCATGAAATCAAAATATAGTTTTTTGGCTTTTAGTATGAATATGTTAGCCTTACTGTTATGTATAAGCTAATGTGCTGCAAAACAGACAAAATTCACATTTAGAAGACATAAGCAATCAAAACTTACAGTCTCTCACTCTCGCCAATATGGATCAATGATTTTGATGACATCACTCTGCACTTAAGCTCCTCATCAGATTTTCTGTCCAATCAAATGCTCTCTAGAATCTGAAGCATCCCGCCCCCTATACATTATAAATAGACACTGAAGCTGCAGCTGAAATTGGTCATTTGTTCACACATTTACTATTTTCTACATGGTAAATGGCACATAGTGCACTAAATAGGGGATAGGGAACGATTCAGACAGAGTCATAATTTCCATTGGGGCGAATGAAGTCTGGTTTTACATTAGTGTTATGCGAACGGCTGCAGTGCAAACAGTCTTCTCCAGTCCAGAGTAACGATAGCACAGAGTGCAGACCACTCAGGTGACGCAGAACACAAAACGTATCAGACCCATTTGAATTCTGCACATTATGCTATATTTTAAAGCGACATCGAGGAGGTTATGTAAGCGGTAGATTAGAAGGAAACTGCGGCTTTGCCAAGCTCATCGGATCTGGCCGAGCTGTGATATAAACTAAATGCTATTGGCTATTTTAAAAAAGGGGAGGTGCTGTTCGATATGTCCCGCCCTGTCTTCCTGTTTAAGTGGAAATTACGTCAACACATTGAATAATGCTGCGTGTTTCAAAGCACTTCAGTGGGCCTTTAAACTAGAACCTTGTGCTGGAATTCAAGCCTGCCTTCTTTGATTTGACACTGACAAGTGCTGTTAGAACGCTGAGGCTGACCAGCCTAAAAATGTAACTCCTAAACCTTTTTGTCATTTTAACAATATAGAGAGCAGTGTGTAATGGAGTAATTTGGGGTGGGTGGGTCTTGTCAACCCCAGACGTCAGAGGTTACTAGAATCGCTGTGAAGTCAATGGTGATGTGCGCTTGAGGGCTGAATGGGCTTTCGTGGCTTTAGGAATGCATATATACAGGAATGCATGTCGATGCAAATAAATTCATGATCAAACAGAGGTGTAACCGAGAAGTGTTGCATCTCCAGAGGGGGTTCATTGGATTCATTTCCCAGACCAATGTGCTTTAAGTCTGGACAGATGAAAAGCACTTTAGCTTCTACATCTATTCATTCATGCCTTTCTCACATACAGCAGGTTGTCTCAAGAGAAAGCAGCTGTGTATGAGGGGTACAAGCACAGGGGTTTGGGGTTCACCAACGCTATCTCACAACCAATTCATACATATTTTACGAGGTGGCTATTTCGTACGAATTTGAACGACCTTACTGCAAATTAAATGCGTTTTGCCTAAACCCCAGTGATGGGTAGGTTTAGGGGCGAGGTTGAGGCAGGTCATTCGGACGAATTCATACGAATTTGCCAACTCGTCAAATGTACGATTTAGTAAAATCGTACGAATTCCTACGAATGAGGTCGTACAAATTCGTTCAAATTAGCCACCTCGTAAAATATGTACGAATTGTCGTGAGATTGGGTTGGGTTCACCTGGGACAGGTAAGGATGACTTAACTTCTAAAGCATACTTCTAGATGGCATCCTCCTGCCAGGATATCCCTATTGGAGCATGGCCAAGGAATGGCTGTCAAAATTCATTGGGATTTTAGCACATTTGAATTTCTCTTGATAGGCTTTGCATGCAAGGAAAATAATTTTCAAAGCTAGCAGCACAAACACAGCATTAATCACGCAAGCGGCTCCAAATAGCATCACTACTGGGCCTTATAAACAGGCATCAGCACAACAAACCCCAAGATGTTGACTTTAAAAACATCCTAATGTTATTTACAGATTCATTCAGCACTTTGTACAGGAACTGAGTCATTGATAGTGGGGACACTCCTTTGTGGCGACGAAACAAAGCATTCGGTTGGAGCCGAAAGTTACATGGAGACGCGAAGAACAGACACTTAAGTGTATGTGTTTTGGGTATAACTTCCCTTGTGGTGGTCATGTTGTAATCTCTGTTTCCTGTGGTCTGCATGATAGCAGAGGTTCAGAGCCCCCTAGCTGCATAAGAAACTGTCATCGGCTCCATTTCCTCCGAGGGCTGCGTTCCATCGACACGCAACCGGCACAAAGATGCAGATGGAAACTGCAATGCTGAGATTATCTAGAACGAGACATCAATGACCAGACACAATGGCGGGGGTTTCGAATCTTCATGTCTGCATTTGCAGATATGCAAGCTGGTTATGACTCAAAAGTCATTAATTGTAAACAAAAAAAATGCTGGGGTGTTTCAACCCATGTTTGGGTCAAATATATAGACAAACTCAACTTTTGGGTTTAAAAAGTTAATAAAAAAAATTATAGAGTAGTTTAGAGTGTAGAAAATTGATTAAATTAATATGAAATAATTCAGATTCTGCAGCTAATCAAAGTAAATCTGATCATATGAACTCGCTTGTACAGGAGGTCAGATGTTCTTGCTTCCACTGAAGCACAAGCTATTAAATATAAGATATATATCTTTCATTTCAACTTCACTCAAAGTGTTATCTTAATAATATAACTTATAATGAAAAAACAAAAGATTAAATCATTAAAAAAATAGTAAACAGGCGTAGAGTTTATGACCACACTGTCTCATCAGTATTATTTGCACATTATGGAGAGCTGATATACAAATCAAATGTGGTTATAATCAATGATTTCCAGAGAGGTCAAGCGGAAATTATTTAAATTATATTGTAGGAAATGGTTTAAATCAGGCATTCTGGTATTAGCAAACATGATGAATGATCCTTGAAATGTTTTTGAACTACCACTAAAACCACGATGCACCATTGCTTCAATACATTTCCCTATCACTATCGTTTTCTGCATGGGTCTCCGTTGAGGACTGTTCCCCTCAGTGTCTGGAGACTCACTGTGCCGTCACACATCTGCCAAATGGGGTTTCTCTTCCTGCGCTGGCCAGCTTTAATGCCAGCAGAACTGGTCAGGAAACATGACCACAGCGCTCCCCGATCAACCTGTCAGACCTCATTTACTCAAAGTCAAGGAGCTCTGAGACCCCTCACCTCCCAGACCCTCAGTGTCATGTTACAGTCCCCCCCAAACTGCATCAGATCTCAGCCTCATGAATGAAAGTCAATGAATAAACGAATGGCTCTCTTGTTGTGTAATGAACGATGCTGGTCTTTTAGAAGCCACATTTTTCTTTGCATTACAGTGGCAATTACAAGGGTCACCGTTTATTATTTCTGCTCAAAGTAATGAGAAAGATCTGTTATGGAGGAAAAACAAATGTGGACATGGTCAGGATGACTGCAAAATAATAAAATAAAATAAAAGCCAATTTCCGTTTAGTATTGGGATAGCTATATATTTGAGGTTTTTTATTTTTTATCATCAGGGCCAGAGGATCTGATTGCTATATAGGAAACAGTACAGGAACAATGTTATTTAGCAGGCGACTGCTTAAACCACATGGATAGAAGGAGCGCCAAACAATCTTTCCACCCATCTTAGAGACAGAGCAAACCAGTCATAGAGTAATGGGTGGGAGATCAGTGAGTATCACTTGTGTACTTACATAATCCCAAATGTTTCCAGGAATGTTTAAATCCAGAGAAATAAGCAATTTTGACCGTGTCCAAGCGTCGCCTGTCAATGACATAGAGATTACCCTCGATTTCGGATTTATTTTGTAGTTACCATGGAAACATCAAAGACACTTTAATATATTATGTGTTGTATTAGACAGGTGAGCAGCTGTTTGGACACAATGATCGACGGAAAACAAATTATTGTTATATAGCTCAACACAGTCTCATTGTCATTATTTACCGCGAGTACCATGTTTCACCATGCCTAATATTGATCTAGCTTACTGCAGTGTGCAACAAGTGTCTCAGTAACAGCAGAGCGAACACACAGAGCAGCATTATAACATAACTTTCAACACCCTCATATGTATCTAATATGATAAAACAGCGCTGAGTTACCCCACATACACAAGAGTGGAAGAAGCGGAAGCGCTCGTCTGTGGCATAATAAAAGTGCTGTGAAATCAAGGTGTCATCAAGCTACACCTTTGTTTTGAATAAGACACCTCTAGCGGCGAAAAATTACATATTGTGCCTTTAAGTCAATTTTGCTTGAATTTTGAATATTTTAAAAACAGTGTTTATATATACTCTTAAAAATAAAGGCTCCTTATTGTCATCTATGGTGCCATAAAATACAGTTAACATCCAGAGAACCTCCATTACAAAAAGGTTGTAGTGGAAAAGGTTCATTGGATTTAGAGAAAATCAATCTGCTCACTGAACAGTTCTTTGGGGACCCAAATATGGTTCTTCTATATGGCATCATTGCGACAACCCCCTTGTAACCTTTATTTTTAAAAGTGTGTGGGTGTGTGTGTGTGTAAGAAAAATAAGAAATTATAAAATCCACGAGAAGACATGACATAAACACAGAAATAGAGGAATACATAAGATAAGGAAGGAAGACAGGGATCGCAGGAGTTGAGTTTAAATTAGAATTTGAGCATTCCAAAACACTAGAGTAACACTCTAAATTTATATTATAACACAACACTTCTTTGAAAAATCAAGAGATGAGATGAACTTTGAAGCATAAGAAAAGAGGATAAATGACAACTACATCATTTCAGTCGATGATGTAATACACGTTCAAAACAAAACTGTTGACACTGTATGCAGATATGCTTTCTCGGTCATATCAGCATGAAACTTTCATAAAAATAAGCCACACAAAGACGCTTGCTCATTTGACAGTGTGTACGCACAAAAAAGAAAGTCTCCCCGGAGAGGAAACATATATTACAAATCTGACCAGAAAGTCAAAGAAAAAAGGTCACGCGCTTTGACTTGACTGACACCTCTCACATAACCCAGACTGACTTACATCCTCCACGCCAAACAAATCCACAGAGCCAAGAATAATCGGAATGGAAACTGATATTATTGCTCTTGTAATTAAGACGTCAGTGTCCGTTCAAATGCATATGTGAGCTGACTGAAATTAAGTCAAATGTCTAACTGCAAATAATATAATGCGAATTCAGGTGGCGTCAACATGATTGATATAAATCAAGAATGAAACATAGCCTTGACTATAAACATTTAAGCTTAATATTTAGGCAACATGTTACAAACAAATATGTAAAAATATTTAGGTTAAATAATGTAGTCCACGGTTCAGCGAAACAAGAAAAATAAATGCTATTGTTTGAATTAATTCGGATAATATTTGAGCAACCATTTAAGAATTTAAGTATTTTCATTTCCCTAACTCCCTTAATTAAAATATCACAATTACGCGCCAGATGTAAAAACAGTTTTATACATGGAGGCTATGTGCAGAGAATTATTTGGAAATAGCGATTACATTTAAAAAATAAATAAATAATAGTCCTAATAATTAAATCATGAGGGAAAAAATAACCAATTCCACCAATAATATCAAAATATTAAACCAAAAATAAAATAAAGCCGTAATAATAGGCTAATAATAAAAATATATAGCCTAGTTTTGTTCTAAAAGCTAACTGCTAAGCAAACGACAATTGACAATCACTTGCAGGGCTGTTAAGAACAACTGTTTAAATGACTCCATCCTACAGCTGAAACGCGGAAAAATATCTTTACAAACTCGAAATGTTTGATTTTATCATCATAGATTGCATAATCAATGCATATTTCCAAACATGTATTTGCTGAGGGACAGTTGATGGGCAAAATGTCAAACCCGCGCAATAACACGAGCATGTATCCGAATTACAAAAATGCAAAATTGAATTGACTGAGATGCAGTTAGGCTATCACTGACACAGGCAGTTAATGATATTGCGATGAAGCAAAATCATAATTCATAAATATTAAGATGAAAGAGGCCAGCTGTATTATTTAAGCTCTAATGGAGCTATCGCCTAGAACATCGTTTCCAAAACTTGATTCAACAAATATTATGCTGCTTGCAGTTTGTTTACAGATCTTTTTATTTCACGCAACTGACTCCTCAGATGATAATAGGCGTGTGTAAATGTGACAGGGAGGTGCGGCCAGAGGAGTGAGAACATGAGGACAAGTTCCACCCTCACTGAGGAAAACAAAAGTTTGAGTTAAAACATGGTCACGACGTGCATTGAGCTGCAGCAGCCGAATGGATTAATTCTCACTGTACAGGAGATCTAAGAGTGGATATAACAACATTACATACAGGATACAATGTACTGGAAAAATGAACAAAACACATCCAAAGAAAGTCCAAGTAAGAACACGGTGAGTGAGGTGAATTACTAGCCTATCCATTTCAAATTTCTTTCTCTTTATTTTCTGTTAGCCTATTTTAATTTCTTTATTGTTTTCTATTAATAAATAATAGCTTCTCTGATATTTAGGTTACATAGGCTATTGTGGAATTTTTCCGTAATAAAAATAATTACAATATTTTAAACTTAAAAAACAAACGCTCCAGACACTGTTTTATTTTCCATCACACACACTAATCTGTTATTTACTCCTGTTTGTCAGTACGGACTGAAACTGCCTTCTGAATTACGGTACCATCCTCAGCTGTGCCTCAAGCAACGCCTGTGTGCAATTAATATAAATTAAGTGATTGGGATTTGTTTTCTTCTTTTTCACGGCGACAAGACGGTTTTTAAAAGAGGGTTTGGAAATAGTTCAGGTTAAAAAATAAAACAAATCCACATTCAGTTTGGAGAGCGACAGAAGCGCAAAGAAGACGACAGAAAAACAGTTAATATTACCTGTGGGTTTTCAGCGCTTGAAATGAAGAGGATGACGCTTTGCGTTAAAAAGCGCCCGTTTTTCTGCTTCTGCATCTCCTCTCGCTCGCTTGTAGAGGTTGTCATAGTAAAACGGTGAGTGGTCGTTAATGGGTCATTCGGCCGTCTCGCGGAGGTTAAAAGGCGGCGGCGCGGACGAGCGCGCGATACAGTGTGTATCCGAGCTGCTCTCGTCTCGTCATGCCCGCGAGCTGTGGAGGTTCAGTCCTCTACACCGCAAACGCAGTGGTATTTAACAGTCATAACGCTTTTAATATTCTGGAGCTGGGCTACTGTTATAGGCCTATATATATTTTTTTTTATCAGAATGTTATTTAGGAAGCTCACTAACTTTATGTTCCCCAAGGCTGAGTTCTCGTCCCTAAACAACTTTTTAGAATTGTTTACTTGTATCCTTTTGTGCAGCTATATAAACAACATAGGCTAATGCGCTTAATCTTTGTTTGATTTTTTTTAAGGATAAAACCCAGGAGCTGTTTGAGGAGGTATCGTGTTCGTCGTCGCTTTCTTTGTCGCCCAGCTCCTCGCCCCATGCCATGACAGAGAAAGCCGTCTGTACCAGCTGTGGCACGGAGATCGTCGACAAATATCTGCTGAAGGTGCGTATTAAATATTTTAGACGTTTATAACAACAGACCACTCTTTCAGACATGTCACATTAACATACTAAATTGTCTAGCTCGGCTCTGGGGTTTCCCGAGTATTTAATTACAAGTTTAACATTTTAAGCGTGTAAATCCTATCTCTATGTAGCTATACAAAAATATTAGACTCGTAATTGAGAACTGTTGCTTTTCCACCTCAGGTGAACGACATGTGCTGGCACGTGAGATGCCTGTCGTGCAGCGTGTGCCAAACATCTCTAGGCAGACACATCAGCTGTTATATAAAAGAAAAGGAGATATTCTGTAAATTGGACTACTTCAGGTAAATTAAATGTTTTTTCTAATTTAGGAAAAATAAATGGGCTACTTCAAATATTATTTAAAGTGCTGTCAGGCTGCCGTTGGACGACCATCGATATCTTCCGTTCGGTGCAGTGTGTGTGTGCGTTTAAAAAATGTTACAAAATAGTTTACAGCGTTTCGAAACTTGTGAAGCATTTGCATATTCTTATGTAGTGATTAAACATTTTGTAGTTTTCTACACAGACACTTTTTTGCATATATGGTTCCGTGACGAACCTTTAAAATTCCTAGAACTTTTGCAATGCACAAAAGGTTCTTTTATTGTGAAAAAAGGTTCTAAAATAATCTTCACACTATGGTTCTTCTATGGCGTCATTGTGAAAATGATGCCCTTTGGAACTTTTTATTTAAGTATACCTAAACCTTGCATGCCTCCCCTCACTGTTTCACTCCCTAAATTTTTGAATCTAGATGGACCATAGTCAACTAATGTATGAATTCTATCTCTGTGGTTTTTCTTGGAGTGCCGTATCTCTACCAAACAACCGCTGTTAGCCTCATAAAAGTGCCACAAAAGCTTGTTTACCCTTTTAAAGATGGATTTTTGTTTTCTGTTTTTCTGGCAGGAAATACGGGACCCGTTGCGCTCACTGTGGCAGGAACATCCATTCAAACGACTGGGTCCGCAGAGCGAAAGGGAACACCTACCACCTGGCTTGTTTCGCTTGCTTCTCCTGCAAGAGGCAGCTGTCCACAGGAGAAGAGTTCGCCTTGGTGGATGAGAGGGTTCTGTGTCGTGTGCACTACGACTGCATGTTGGACAACCTCAAACGCGCCATGGAGAATGGTTAGATTGACACTTATACAAATGGACATTTTTCAATTGTTCCGAATAAACGCACCATGTTTATTCCATCTCAAGTCATTCAGCTCTTATGGAACCACAGCTTAAGTTTAATTCGCTCATTCTTATGTGGTTTTCCATAGGAAAAGGAGTGAATGTTGAGGGAGCCGTTCCCTCAGAGCAGGAAGTAAATCAGCCTAAACCAGCCAAGCGGCACGCACAAGTTTCACAGCTGACCAGCTACAGGTTAATGCTCAAATTCTCATTTTAAGATGTGTATAAAGTTTGTTCTTATAATGGCTGCTTGACTTTAGTCCTTGTTTTGCATTTTTTTTTAATTTTTTATTTATTCAAGGTAATGCAAGCTCAGTTTGCTCAGGACAACAATCCAGATGCCCAGACTTTACAAAAGTTGGCAGAAAGAACCGGTCTAAGCCGGAGGGTTATTCAGGTATAATGCATGATACAATTATTTTTTTAATGCAAGATCTTGATGTCTTATTTTGTGCCATGTATGCACTGCTGATAATTACCTAAGTGTTTTAGCATGTTAAGTATTCATTTGATTTGTAAGTGGCTTTTTTTATTTGCTATAATTCTTTGTACATCAATGAACTTTCACTGTGCTATCAATAACTGTTGCTCTTCCTCTGCCTGCCACTCAGGTTTGGTTCCAGAACTGTCGAGCTCGTCATAAGAAGCATGTCAGCCCAAATCTCTCTTCAGTCGCACCAGTGTCATCTCTGCAGTCTTCTCAACTCTCTCCTCCTCTAATAGATGAACTTCAGTACACTGCTTTTGCCCCTGTGGACGGCCCTATGCTTACTGCGCTACACTCCTATATGGATGGTACATTTATTCTCATGGAATATTAGGTGTATTCAGCTAGCTTTATTTAACAGCATATGCCGACCAGCTCTTCATGAGTTTTGAACATTTGAATTTTTCATCCTTCTAGTCCACTCTCCCACTTCGCTGGTGCTGCAGCCTCTCTTGCCCCACTCGATGACACAGCTGCCCATCAGCCACGCCTGAAGACGCCCACCGCCACACGGTCAGGTCAGAGGACCGCATGAGGAAATACTGATTCTTCTATTGACTGAGTCTTAAACAAGACCCATGCTACTTTATCTTTCATGGGCACTTACTGAAGGATATCTGTCTTGCAATGATCAAAAAGAAAAGTCTCTCTCTAATTGTGAAAAGAGCCTGAAGTTTTTGTTTAATATATTATATATATCTATATAGTGATGGAATAAATGGCATTTAATTTATTTCTTGTATGTGACTGAGCACTTTGTTTTAAAATAAATCTACCATGGATTTCTTAGTTTCTGGTTTAGTCGACGCACATTGTGTTTTGTTTGATGGTTCTAAAGAAAATTTGGAAGCTGAAGAAAAGCCAATAAAATCTGATTTGCCTCTGGCATTGATATCATTAAAGCGGTGTAATTTTATTTGTTGTTTTTTGTTTAGTGATTCTGCTTGCGAGTTGTTTTGGAATTATAGCCATGGCTAGAACATTTCCTATGCTGCTATTCCTCACATCTGTTCTTGAGTAATAATCTAGACTAGTCATTAAAGGGATGGTTCACCCAAAAATTGTCAATCACCCTCAAGTTCCAAATCTGTATACATTTCTGGCAACCTTTTACAATAAGGTTCCATTAGTTAAGGTTAGTTAATGAATTAACTAATAAGAACTAACAGTGAGCAATGTGTTACCGTTCTTAATAATCTTTGTTAACATTAATTAATAAAAATACAATTGCTCAGGTTTATTAACTAATGTTAACAGGTAACACCTCAACACATGTTAACACTTTTGATTTTAATGTAGTAAATGCGGAGATAAAAATTTAACTGAGCTATAGACTAAATGCTTTATAAATATTTTTAATTGCTACTGTAGTTAACAAATTGTATTTGTAAAGTGTTACCAAATTTCTTTGTTCTGATTTACACAAAGGAATATTTGAAAGAATGTTTGTAACCAAACAGATCTCAGCCCCATTGATTACACCATAAACATTAATGCTCTAATTGGTTTGAGTAGAGCTAACTCAAATTAAACAAATTTAGTTAAAATGAATTAAATTGAGTATTTAGAACTTTTTTCCTTGTTCTCAACTGCCACATTTTAAGTAATCTGAATTTTCAGTGTTGAGTTTTATGAACTTGTTTCTTTTAAACTTGGATTTAGACTTAGATTTCTTTCCCAGCATGCTTTGCCATGACACTTAAAAAAAGGGACCGTAAATGCCTATATATAATTTTATTTTTGTTGCACAAGATTAATATTAAGTGTGAGAATTAGTAGTGTTTAATGTTTTGTTAGTTTAGAAGGTTATGTTATAATTGCCTCAATTCTGTTCAGTTATGATTGCCAACTTATTCAGGTTTACAGTGTACTTTTGGGTGGACTATCCCTTTAAATGCCATTTTACAATTCAATTATACTGTTACTTAACTGTGAAGGGAGGAAATGTATCTTATAAAATGCCAACGTCACCCATAACTTTTACATCTTGGTCCATATTAGCACTACAACTTTGGTTTCTTTATGAAATTCTTGCAACTTTGTAAAAATGTCAATCATTTTAAATTGGAGTCTGATATCATGCTTAATGGTCATTGAAAAATGTATCAATTTTTGTACAGATTTAACTATGCAGTGCCTAAAAGCAGTTTGCATTGCTATATATATCCTTATCCAGACTAAAGCATTGACAACTTCAAATACTTAATGAATAATTTGGAGCTGCTGCTATTATCGTATGCACCAGGACGATGGCTGTTTTTTTCCCCCGTGAGCCGTCTTCCTTCGAGTTCTTCTGAGGATTTTTCTCAGTGAGCTGGTCGTGTAAAAGGGTCGAGCAGCTGATCCATCATTTTCCTCCAGGTCTAAAGCTGCAAGTAGACATAAGGATGATTATAGTGTGTGTCTTTGTGTTTAACCTCTCCTAAACAGAGAGATTTCCGCTAACTGTGGTGTTCTGTTTCTCGAAGGCATCCGTTACTGTTAAAATATCACTTTAGGGTTAAGCGTATAGTCAGCTAATGGTTTTTGATGAGAGATCCGCAAAACACATTTTTGAAAAATCAGTGGTGTTGAAGTTTTAATGCATTTCAATGGCAGTTTAATAGAGGGAATTAAATCCTGAGAAATAATGTTTATTAGTGAGAGATTCATCACAGCTGTGCCGTATTGTTTGACAACTTGGGATAAAAAATGCCTTTGTGAGAAATTTGTAATGTGCGAAATGGACCTGAGGGAAGTCATTCAGGGAAAATAGTCTTTAAAGTTTTATTCATTTAAATATATAAAAAAAACTTCACAATTCCATTTTGTGGTACAAAAGTACAAATACAATAAATACCCACTCCTACAACATTACAAAAGTGTTTTAATCTAGGCTTATAAAACGATAGCACTTTAATCTTGTATTTCACAGTACAAAAAACCTAAATGAGTTCTTTGAGAAGGACAGTTCTTTTATATTTCCAATTATTCTCGAAAAGGTCCTTTTAAAAGGGGACCTACAAAAACAACAACAGTTTGATTTTTTTTTTTTTTAAGATTCTTCAGGAAATAAATTGTTACAGGAGATGTAGTGCTTATTCTTCACTCTTCAATCCCTCTCACCGATCCTGAAGGAAGCATTTAGAAACGTAATTTGTCTACAGTGACCGTCCTTCTGCAAGCCAGATAACTCAATCACTTCAACTACACAAAAGAAAATACTATGAAAGCCCTTTGCTGATTTCATCTTTTAAACCTCACGTTAACCATCTGTTAAAGTATTTTGAGCAGGGAGAACTGACATGCATTCATGAGTCCCAAATACAGTGGCACGGCACAAATACAGTAGTGATGTGTTCATTATTTACATGTAAATAAACCACGGTTTGCATTTTGTCCTGACAATGTAAGAGACATTCAGTAATTATCACCATTAAATTTTAATGAATACCTCTGTGCTTCATATTCAGAAGAATGTTTCATTGAACCGAACAAAATATAAACGAACTGATCTGGAAGACTGGTTACAAACTGTACATTTCTGTTTAAATTAATTGATTCAGGGTTTTAAGAACGATTGTTGCCTTAAGAGAATGGATGCAACTCAAATTAAAGGGTGCGTACTTGGTTTAAGAGATGCCTAAGCTGGGTCCGAAATCGCATACTCTCTCACAAAGAAATGCTTAAAAAGTATGTTCTGTATATTATTATTATTATGAGTGTAGTATGACTGTAATCAGGACATACTACATTAGTCATGTTGTCATATGACCAGTTGCGTTGAGTCACAAATCCTCTCCTGTGGCCTCATGGGATAGTAAAAAATAAAAGGCCTTCTGAAGCAAATTGATTGGTTTGTGTAAGAAAAATATCCATATTTAACATGTTATAAAGTCAAATATCTAGCCTAACCCTTTCCATATTAAAATTACGAAGAGAGTGTAACGACTCTCGTGGTTCAAAACGCTTAGCGATGAATAGTCATCGTCGCTCTTTTTCCATAAGTCGAATACGGACAGCGATCCGCCGGAATCTAGATATTTGACTTAATGGCTCAAATAAGAATATTTTTCTTACACAAACCCATCGCTTCGCTTCAGAAGGCCTTTATTAACCCCCAGAGCCATTTGGACTACATTTATAATGGATGAATACACTTTTTTGGTCTTCAAATTTTGGGCTGCCATTCATTGCCATTATAAAGCTTGGATTAAGCCCAATTTATACTTCTGCGTCGAGTGTACCACGACGCACACCTCCCCAAAAATTTTATTACGTGTCGCGATGACGCAGAGTGCAAGATCTGTGATTGGTCGGCTTGGTACCATCACATTTCCAGCGTGTTATTTCTGGCATGTTTTTCTGCGCCGCCCGCCATTTTTAAATCCAAAGGTTCAGCAAACAACATGACGAACGTTGATACACTCTAAAAATGCTGGGTTAAAAACAACCCAAGTTGGGTTGAACATGGACAAACCCAACAATTTGGTTGTTTTAACCAAGCGATTGGGTTGCTTTAAGCAATCATTTAACCCAACTGCTGGGTTAAAGCAACCCATTTACTGGATTAAAACAACCCAATTGTTGGGTTTGTCCATTTTCAACCCAACTTGGGTTGTTTTTAACCCAGCATTTTTTTGAGTGTATGGACCAAGAAAATACAGGCATTTATACGACCAACACGATCCGCCATTTTTTTTTGCCGGAAAGAGACTCAACACAGTGGAACATAGAAACCCCACCGCCCACTAGCGTTTCGGTGGTGTAATTGCAGAACAACACAGAAGTATAAATGCTCACGACGGCGTCGGCTACACGCGTAGCCTACGACGTACACTTGACGAAGTATAAATACGTCGTATCGTCGTAGGCTGTGTGTAGCACACGTAGACTATGACGCACACCTCTACAAAAATGTAACAACGCGTCGATTTGACGTGGACCACAAGCGCTGTGATTGGTCTGCCAGAACCCTTCCCTCAGGGGTATCATGCTACCTCTGCATGTGTAACTGCACGTTGCCGCGGGCAATGACGCATAAGTATAAATGAAAATTGATGCATAGTAGAGGCTACGCCGCAGGTCTGACGCGGAAGTATAAATCAGCCTTTAGCCAGATTTGTTAATATAGCTCTGATCGTATTCATCTGAAAGAAGAATGTCATATACACATAGGATGGCTTGAGGGTAAGTAAATCATGGGGTAATTTTCATTTTTGGATGAACTATCCCTTTAAGCCCGAAAAATATTCCTTCAATATATCATTAATTTACATTACAAAATAAATGTAAAATGCGATGCTGTTTACCAATATGTGCATTGTTTTTAAAGGGGAAGTCCTGCAGGGATTGTTTGAAAACCATTTTAATCTCCGATTGGGATTCGTTTTAGCTGTAAAACCAGCTCTAATCGTACGTGAGAGAAGAAAACTGCATTCAATGAATCAGTCGTTCAGATTTACGCTGAAATAGCAAACGTTAACTCTCAAGTTGGGCTTCTTTTCTCAAGGTGTCCAATCTCAGGCAGCTTTTTCAATGTCAGTAGTCATTTTCCCAGAATAAGGCAGCAGTAAGAGGCAAACATGTTAGTATGCAGTGTAGGGTCTGTGTCAGAAAGGCCAAAGCTCTGTGTCCTGGGTTAGTTGCTGTTACAGTGCAGAGAGAGTCTTTGGTCTTTTCTTGAGGTGGATGATCACGTCACCACTTCCCATGATCCTCAGCTCCCTATACAAAATGTAGTCCACTTCAGCTATAATATACTGTAAGTTAATGCATGCTAAGTATGTAAGTTGAGTAAAGGTATCCTCATCGATTCTGAGGGTTTTTATCCGCGTGACTTCTTGGGGCTCTGCTCGGCCCTTCCCAGAATTCTTTTCAGGCCGGGAGACATGAGGAAAGGCTTGGCCGTTGTCCCGTCATTTCTCTCCAAGTCTTCGCCTGTGAACGCCGCACAGTGCCGTACGATTGAGAAAAGAAGAGAAAGGTGAGAAATAGAGGTTATAGTGCCACAGAAAGTCAGAAAATGACAGTGTAAAGCCAGTGGATTTCAAGCTTGGAGAAGTTTTTAAAAGGACATACAGGAAAATATTAATTTCAAGCTATATAAATAGATGCTAGTATCCATTATTCCAAGCCAGAATTGATCATAAAACTCAATGTATTTAATGATTTTCTAAATAAAACAGAATATTATATCAAATATAATAATGCTAGCAATACTCACAGAAACAAAGGAACATAGTGTCCACGCACATTGCATAGACGCTGAAGAAGCTGTGCGCAATTAAGTATGAACCCAATATTACTGTCTGTCAAAGAAAGAGACCTGCCAGTCAAAACACCATCTCAACCAGAAACTAGCTCCAGTTTGAAAAAATAAATAATACTAAACAGACTTTCTCACCAAGAGAGGCACGCAGTAGTAATTCAACACGGGAACCTCCTCTTGGATGATGGGTATCTTGCGTGTAAAGAGGAGGAAGGCAATAACACCTGCAGGATATAATTGATGGAGCGCTCAACCACAGACCTCAGTAGACTGTTGCTCAGTTCAATGTGATACTGTTACACTCTCGCGCCCTCTTGTGGTGAATGGAAATATGACCATACAGGCCAATACACGCAGTTCCTTAACGTGCTATCGGAAATGTCATAATTTCCACTTCTGAAGTCGTGATTACGAGTTCGTTGCATTGAAGTGTGTGACTTCAAAGGGCGTTCATGTGAAATTTTTAACTAGGAAACTCGTATTTACGGTAATTCATATAGCACACGAAGGTAGCATTAAAGGGATAGTTCACCAAAAACGGATAGGACATTCTTTAAAATATCTTCTTTTGTGTTCCACAGAAGAAAGAAACTCATACAGGTTTGGAACTTGAGGGTAAATGATAACTTCTCACATTTTTTGGGTGAACTATCCCTTTAACTACTGCATAGCCATAGCCTATGCTATGTACAATTCTGATGAATTTTCTACATAAAGAAATTGATTTTTACATCAAAGAAGAAGAAAAAATACTATAGCCATTTCTATTCTACGTCAGTGTAGACAGAAAAAAGGAAAACATTACGGAATTTCCGGTGAAGAATTACACTATAAACATGTTGATATATACATTAGTCAGAAGTTGCCATGAAACTGGAATTGCAGCATATCAGCAAACATACACTTTCATAAAGCAAAAAAATTTCTTCACTCTCAAACAATACTGTACTACAGTTTGGGTCAGTAAGATTTTTTTAAATGTTCTCTTATACATAAGTCTCTTATGCTGACCAAGACTGCATTTATTTAATCAAAAATACATCAAAAACAGTAATATGATGAAATAATATTACATATTATTGTTTTCTATTTTAATATATATTTTAAAATATAATTTATTCCTGGAGTAATGATGCTGAAAATGTAGCTTTACCATCAGTCTTGAGAGTCACATGATCCTTCAGAAATCATTGTAATATGCTGATTTGATGTTCAAGAAACATTTATTTTTATTATCAATGTTGAATATCTTAATATTTTTGTGGAAATCATGATACATATTTTTCAGGATTCTTTGATGAATAGAAATGTCAGAAGAAACGTCAGCAATTATTTTTTTATATAAATATTTTGTAACACTATAAATCGTCTTTCCTATCACGTTTTATCAATTGAATGTGTCCATAAAAGTATTAATTTAAATATTAATAAAAATTATTAATTTCTTTAAATGAAGAAATCTTTCTAACCCCAAACTTTTGAAATGTAGTGTACTGTATACACAGTGCATCCAGAAAGTAGTCACAGCGCTTCACTTTTTCCACATTTTGTTATGTTACAGCTTTATTCCAAAATGGATTAAATTCGTAATTTTCCTCAAAATTCTACAAACAATACCCCATAATGAAAACGTGAAATAAGTTTGTTTGAAATCTTTGCAAATGTATTAAAAATAAAAATAAAAATCACATGTACATAAATATTCATAGCCTTTGCTCAATACTTTGTTGAAGCACCTTTGGCACCAATTACAGCCTCAAGTCTTTTTGAGTATGACGCTACAAGCTTGGCACACCTATTATTTAGCTGTGTCTGGTTTCCTATTCAGGCCAAAGTGTTTAATCTTTGTTTCATCAGCCCATAGAATTTTGAGACTCCGAGAGTCCCTGCCGTCTGGCCACTCTACCATACAGGCCTGATTGGTGGAGTGCTGCAGAGATGGTTGTTCTTCTGGAAGGTTCTCCTCTCTCCACAGAGAAACGCTGGAGCTCTGTCAGAGTGACCATCGGGTTCTTGGTCACCTCCCTGACTAAGGCCCTTCTCCCCTGAAGGTCAGTTTGGCTGGGCGGCCAGCTCGAGGAAGAGTCCTGGTGGTTCCAAACTTCTTTCATGTACGGGTGATGGAGGCCACTGTGCTCATTGGGACCTTCAATGCTGTAGAAATGTTTCTGTACCCTTCCCCAGATCTGTGCCTCGATACAATCCTTTCTCTGAGGTCTACAGACAATTCCTTGGACTTCATGGCTTGGTTTGTGCTCTGACATGCATCGTTAACTGTGGGACCTTATATAGACAGGTGTGTGCCTTTCCAAATAATGTCCAATCAACTGAATTTACCACAGGTGGACTACGATCAAACTGTAGAAACATCTCAAGGATCATCAGTGGACACTGGGTGCACCTGAGCTCAATTTTGAGTGTCATGGCAAAGGCTGTGAAATCTTATGTACATTTAATTGTTTTATAAATTTGCAAACATTTAAAAAAAAAAAACTTCTTACACGCTGTCATTATGGGGTATTGTTTGTACAATTTTGAGGAAAATAGTGAATTGAATCCATTTTGAAATAAGGCTGTAACATAACAAAATGTGGAAAAAGTGAAATGATGTGACTAGATACACTGTATTTTAATAATTTCAAATGAATTCAGAATATATGGTATTTTATATCGCCCTGTTCATCACTTGAAATGCTTCATGGGATGCACAGGTCATTTATAGATAAAGGAATGGAAAAAATACAGTAGAAACCTGATGTTATATAACCTTAACAAACAAAACCGGATTTCGTCAGATTACATGAATTAGTCAGCTACAATCATATGCCACAAACACTCACCAACACTCCCCGCTATCAATAGTTTCCCCAGGAAGAGCAAGAAGTCTGTGACTTTGTCCAATACTGCCACCCTGCGGCAGAGAAGAAGAACTGCAGTAAGATGACGGTCAGTTCTGATCTAACTGCTAGAGTAGTTACTGACACAAAGGATATTCTCACCTCACTACATTCCTCATCAATAAATAGAACGCCTCCCGCGCTGATGTGCAAAAGTTCTTTCCATAAATAGCAATCTAGTGTGAAACACAAGTATACATTACATCCTTACATATAAGACTTGTTTGTTTATTGTGTATTTTATAGGGCAGTATGGCTCACTCTTACCATTATATAAGCATTCCTGTTCATAAAGCGTATAAATCGCTCCAGACACCAGAAGCAGCACTTCAGACAGCAGAGCAGGAATCGTGCAAACGCATTGTGAGCTCCTACACACACACACACACATGTTGTGTTTTCATGTTTTATGGGGACTTTCCAAAGACATAATGCTTTTTATACGGAACAAACTGTATATTCTGTCCAATAACCCTACCTCTAACCCTACCATCACAGAAAACCTTTTTTTCTGCATTTTTACATTTTCAAAAAACATAATTTAGTCTGATTTATAAGCTGTTCATAGGGAAAAAACAAAAATTGACCCCACAAAGACAAGAATTTCAGATATTGTCATCTTTGTGGGGACATTTTGTCCTCATAATGAAGGGTTTACCTGGATCACACACACACACTGGCTTCCGTGTTTTATGGGGAATTTCCATAGACATAATGATTTTTATACTGTACAAACTCAACCTTTAAGTTTGTGGTCCAGATACTCCAGAATGACTCGGATGAGTTGAACCACCGCTAAGATGAGAGAGCCAAAAGCAAGAGACCCTGTGTGATACCTGCAAAACACAGCACGATTGAATGAATATTGTTCCAGGTCATGTTTTGAGCAATGCTTTGACTTCAGTAGGAAACATGAACTGTACCGTATGGCCCTGGAAAAAGAGGAGAACACTGGGCAGGGGGGGATGTCTGCGGGCTTCCTCCGGGCCCAGTAATACGAGGCGAAAGCCCCAGCGATGGTGCACTGTCCCAGAGCAATGGTGAAATTAACCAGCCAGAGGAAGACCAACAGATTACAGAGCTGGAGGATGAAGATGTAGCGATGGTACAAGCTCTCACCCCCGTAAAAAGCAAAAAGACACTGAGCACCTGGACACTGCTTGGTGATGTTGGTCCTGTTAAAGCTCTATTGATAATGAAAAAGCACAGCCATGCTAAATCATGTGAAGAAAAATAATAATTTATAACGGCACCTAAATGTAAAAATACTGACATGGCAATACAGTAGTTCTAAAATCTTGCTCATTTCATGAAAGGATTGTTTTTGTCTATGTTAACCATAACAATCAGCAAATTTCATTCATTAAGTTTATTCATATATTTTTATTCCAATAAAAATAAATATAGAAACAGATTTTTACATTATGGAAACAATAAATAAATTGCGGGGATATTTACAAATAGAAGTGCTGTTATCCTCTGTATGAGTATCTGATTTGGTTGAAGCGGTGCAGACAGTACAGAATAGCTCTCACCTCAGGATTGCAGGTTTGGTTGGCATACTTGCAGTTGGGATGGATTGATGTGACTTTGTAAACAGCATCACCAGAAGATGCAAGAAAGCTTCAGGTTTAATTAAGGTCTAAAGAAAAGGTGGTGTCTGTTGCTTGCATTTTTATGCCATTGTGGCCACTTTTTTATGCTGAAGTTGACATTATTAGCTGTTATAACAGTGCCACCAACTGGTAAAAAACAGTATATGACAAAAACAGTATATTTAAATTCACAGTTCTAATAAAAGAGTAGGTAAAAGGCACCCGGATGACTGACTACTTCCAGTGAGATTCTGAAGTGCGCATTTGATGGACACTTAACAATTCCATGAGGCCACGGGAGAGGATTTGTGAATGGCAGTGAAGTGACGTAACTGACGCTGGTAGGTCACATGATAATGACAACATGGCGCATGTAGTATGTCCAGAATACACTCATACTGCACACATTCATACTTTCCCGAGTTCACACATACAAATAAGTCACATAGAGTAAATGGTATGCAAATTTGGCGTGCTGTCCGAGCAGAGGGCTCCGAGCTCTATTTGGCCCGAACCCAGAGTACTCCCCCCGTATTCCTGGCTGTGGTAGGAACAAGTCGGGGTGATGAAGGGATGCATACTCATTATGAATTTCTTTCTTCTGCTGAACACAAGAGAAGATATTTTAAAGAATGTCAATAACCAAACAGCTGATGGGCCCCATTGACTTTCATAGTATAAAATACTATGGAAGTCAATGGGGCCCATCAACTGTTTGGTTTCCCATATTCTTAAAAATATATTTTTTTGTGTTCAGCAGAAGAAAGAAATTCATAAAGGTTTGGAACAACTTGAGGGTGAGTCTATGATTACAGAATTTTCATTTTTGGGTGAACTATCCCTTTAAAGATTTAGAGTGTTGTGCATCAGTAAATGAAGAGGATACAGTGCAGTCATGGCCCAGTAGGCGATACAGACGGCCAGCAGCATAAAGGTGATAATGGGGTAGAACAAAGCGGACATGATGTAACTGATGGCCCTGCAGACACACACGCACACACAGATTATTAGAGCAGCTGTTAATCTCTCTTCACACACATGAGAGTTCTCAGGCAGAGATACAAATAGAGACTCACCTGCTGCCCTCTCTGAGCAGAGCGATAGCAATGCGAACCCGCTTTCTCAAGAATATGAGTATAAGGACTATGGAGACTTCAGTCAAACCCAGAGTCACCACTAAGAGGAACAGAAGAACACATGAAACAAGGAGTACCGCAGAAATTCAAAGCCAGAAATTCTAATTCATTCTTACTGAAGACTAGCCACGTCTGACTGAGTTGTAAGTAGACGTGGAGGTCAGTCTGGAAGCCGATGTCAGAGATAGTGACGTCCGCTCCGGGGGTCTTCCTGAGAACGGTGAACTCCCAGTAACAGTGCCAGATACCTGCAAACAAGAGAAGGATCTGTTTCACATCACAAGAGCCCAAGAAAAGACCTGCTTTACATTGCACGTTAATGTTCTACACAATTTTGGGCTTGAGGTTATAAATATCGATGAACTGTGATTTAATTTAATTAAATGTGATAAAATGTAATTACATGCAATTTGGATTTCTTAACAACCTTGTTTGTAATTATTCTTGCTAGTCAACATCTGATAATCGTTTCATAGTTTATGGCTGTTATGAAGGAAAATACTCACTGTAGTGACCCAGAAATCATGTTAATTTATATTCAGAGCTGCAGTTGAGTCACACAGTAGAAAGCTGCCAGAGTTGGCACAAGTGATTGTGGTGTGAAATATTCCAAGTCATTAAACAGCATATGTTGTCATTATTTTATGGTAAACTACAGTATACTGTAAATACTGACCGTAGGCCACGAGCAGGATAACAGCGATGATGATGAACCAGAGGAGGAAGCCTGCGGTGAAACGCAGCAGCAAGATGAAGATCAGACTGATGACCAGCGCTATGACCAGCCCTCTGTCACAATGAGAAACTCATGAGCACAGTAAACATACACACAATAACAAAGAGTATCAAATCAAAGAGTAACAAACAATTACTCCTTCATTGGTTTTTAATTATATTTCACAGATGCATAAGCTACATATGGTGTAGCATTATATGCGATCGTTGTATGGAAAGGAGTAGCTTTGACATACTGCAAAATTCTCCTTTTGTCTTATAGTCATACCAGTTTGGAATGACGTGGGTCATATTTGTTATATTTGGATAAATTATTCCTATTTACATATGTGAACTTTTTTGTTGATAAGAGAATGGATATTGTTTTTTTCAAAAGGAATCAGAAGAGCATTTTGTTCACTGATGTTGATGCTCACTTAAAAATCTCACTTAATGTTATTCACCTACTGAACACAGTCGATGTATAATGTATGAGCTGAGATAAAAGGCTGCTTACATCACTATCCAGTACCAACAACTGGCATAATCCTCCACAATCTTCATTCCCACTTCTTTGGCCTCATGGATACTTGTAATTCCACTGCAGAGAAAAGTACCGGTATGTATTTGTGGGCATAGAAACACATCAGATAATAAAGGGCTCAGTTTTGATCAAATAGAAGCTTTTACTGCATAAACTGAATCAACTTCTTCTAGAGCATTAGTGAAGATGATATACATACTTGGCTGCATCTCTAAGTTCAGTCACACTTCTGGCTGTGTCCAACGCATCTTTGAAAGCTGTTTTGTTAGCGACTGTTAGGGTGCCATTTCTGGTGATGAAGTCTGGGAAGCAACGCTGTAAAACTTTCATGTAAGTAAAGAAAAAAAGAATGACCAACTGCTGAAGGAATAATAATAATGAAAAAAATCAAAACAACCAAAGTAAACAGCTACTCATTTCCGATGCAAATTAGCCCATATTGGCTCAAATGTAACCTGCCACTCACTCACTGAAACATACTGACAAGAAAGCAATAAAAACAAGAAAACCTTTTTTCACCTCAGGTTACTTATGTAGCCCTGTCTAAATGCACCAATCCGATTGGCTGAACATATGGACAGTGTGATGTAGCGTATTAGACTGGGTAAACCCAGCCTGATCTGCTGGTGATTTGATTTCACCCTACAACTCAGTCTGGAAACCTGTACATTCATTTCTACTGCTTCTGTTAAACTTTTGCGGGAACCAATCACAGACTGGCTTATCCACCTGGCGTGCTATTGGTGGGTTTAACACGATGACAGATAGAGAAGCGATGGATCGTTGCCCATTGATCACACCTCTAGTGGTCTGATTGGTTGAAGGACTATCCAATTGCAGACAGAGTCATTGAATTATGCTTGTTTATCACTCCTCTTGTGCAGTAGAAAATACAGAGCAGACTCCCCAGACCAATGTTTAATCTTAAATTGAGCTTGGTCTGGTGATAGCCAGACAAGTAGCGTATAAAGAGATCGTAGCTGGGGTGTGGCGCACGCAGCATCTTGTTCCCTTCTCAGGAACCTGGGTTACATACACTGGTGGCCAAAATTATTAGAACAACAGACAGATCTGAAAATATTGACCCTTTTTACTCCAAAACATGATTCAATTTCATAATGTTCATGAAACATGCAGATGGTTGCTCTCACCAATATCAGATGAAGTGAGTCGTACTGTTTTTATCCATTTTTGACTTTGTGTCCACCTTCTGCAGCAATTACAGCAGCACATCTCTCTGGCATAGTGTCAGTAAATTTCCTCTGAGAACTTCAACACTAATGTTATCCCATGCCTTCTGCAACTGAAGCCAAAGGCTTTCCTTTGAATGTACAATAGATCTATACAGTTTATTTTCCAACTTGCCCCAAATGTGCTCGATGGGGTTGAGGTCCAGACTTTGAGGGGGCCAGTCCATAATTTTCAATGTTCCAGCAGATTCCTTAAATCGCAGGTATTTCCGGCAAGAAGAATGTTTCAGGTCATTGTCCTCTTGGAAAATAAATCCAGACCCAATAAGGCGACTCCCAGATGCCAAGTGTTCAAATAATTTTGGCCACCACTGTATACCCTAACCTGAGACGTTCTCTTTTCAGTGGAACTCGATGCTGCGTTTGCTGTTGATGCTATGGGAACATCAATTAAAACATTGCCATTCCCAATGCAACAGAGCCTACCCACAAGGCTGGACTTGGGTCAACCCTGAAGTATTCATGATCCTAGGGCCGGTTGCATAAACCGCTAGGACTTAAGTCAGTTACATAAAAATGTAGACTGGCTGTCATGGTTGCGAGGACTCAGAGAAGAGAGTGAGGACTTCTTTACAAAAATAAACACAAAACAAAAACCCATGAGGGGGAAAACCAAACTTAACCAAAGACAAAATACCTGGGTCAGGAACATGAACCGGGGAACAGGAGACATCAAACACGGAACAGAAGATAACGAACCAGCAAACACAAGGAGACTAAATAGGTAACAAACGAGGCAGGTAATGAGGGAAGACAGGTGGGGCAAATAATCAATAATGAGATAACAAGAGGAGGGGGGTCAGGACAATAGACCATGACGTAACCAAAACTTGACAACCCAAAGCACATGGCTAGAAAATAACAAAACACCACATGTGCTCAACAAGACAAGATAGACATGTGACATTACCCCCTCCTTAAGGAGCAGCTACCAGACGCTCCACCAGGGGACCAGGGGGGAACGGGAGGGACAGACCAGGGTGGGACGGGAGGGACAGAGCAGGGCGGGACACAAAGTTGGGGAGGCAAGGGTGGCACACAGAGTTCAGAAGGCCAGGGAGGCCCACAGGATTTGGGAGGCCCACAGAGTTTGGGAGGCCCACAGAGTTCGGGAGGCCTTGGCGGCCCACAGAGTTCAGAAGGCCAGGGCGGCCCACAGAGTTCAGAAGGCCAGGGCGGCCCACAGAGTTCAGAAGGCCAGGGCGGCCCACAGAGTTCAGGAGGCCAGGGAGGCCCACAGAGTTCAGGAGGCCAGGGCGGCCCACAGAGTTCAGGAGGCCAGGACGGCCCACAGAGTTCAGGAGGCCAGGGCGGCCCACAGAGTTCGGGAGGCCAGGGCGGCCCACAGAGTTCGGGAGGCCAGGGCGGCCCACAGAGTTTGGGAGGCCAGGGCGCCCTACAGAGTTCTGGAGGCCAGGGCGGCCCACAGAGTTTGGGAGGCCAGGGCGGCCCACAGAGTTCGGGAGGTCAGGGCAGCCCATAGAGTTTGGGAGGCCAGGGTGGTGCAGGCAGAGCAAGGCACCTGGGCGGCGCGGGGAGAGCAAGGCGCCTTATTTCATGGCGGATGACTCGCACCAAATGTGTATCATGTATGGGATTATTTGCCCCACCTGTCTTCCCTCATTACCTGCCTTGTTTGTTACCTATTTAGTCTGCTACATCATGATGTCTATACGTTCAGCCAATCAGATGGCACATTTAGACACATGCTTCAGACACCGGCTCACGTGGAAGTGTTCACGCCACGACGCAGCATCGAGGTTCCATTCAAAAGGGAACTTGACCCAAACATTTACTTTGCCATCAAAATGGGGACATACCAAAGACTTTCTATTGGACACACAGACGGACACACACGGACACACGGACACACACAGCACTTACATGGTCGGCTTGGCACTATCATTGACGGACAGTCCTCATCTCGCAGCACTTGTGTAACAGACTGCAATAAGAAAAGAGCTGTCCTTAAAAACACACACTGCATGACAGCAGATAACTCAATCAATGTTAGCTAGTCAGTTATTTGATGAATGACATATCTCGCTATTCTGAGGACCCATTTACATTGGCTACATTATAGGTATGGACATTAGAAGATAAAGACATAACCAGTGCAAAACTATCAGTCTGACATCAGCTGGAGCATGAAGTAAAATTCACTACTCACTTATACAGAGACATTTTTTTTTCCAGGAGCCAAAATGGCCCTTGAGAATGACGTCTTAAAAGCCCTGAGAGAGCCTGTGAAATTATTCTTGTCAGAAAACAACTCATTCCCTTCAGGAAAATAGAACTAAACAGATATACATGCTGAGGCAGTGCCATCAAAATATAAAACCCTTTTCCAAAGGGTTGTCCTAGTCTAAAAGCATTCATAAAGACACCTGGAGGAATATTTATTGCTCAGAAGTTGCTCTTGCAAAGCTGGTGAGATACGGTTCAAAAGTTATAAATTAAAGAAATAAATACTTTTTATTCAGCAAGAATGCACTAAAATGATCAAAAGTCACAATGTCACAATGGTTTCTAAATGAATGTTGTTCTTTTAACCTTCCATTTTGTTAAAGAATCCTGAAAAAACTTTATTCACAGTTTCTACAAAAAAATTAAACACTGATAATAATAATAATAATATGTTTCTTGAGCAGCAAATCATAATGATTTCTGAAGGATTATGTGACACTGAAGACTAATAAGAGTAATAATTTCTAAAACAGGAATAAATTACATTTTAAAATATATTCAAATAGAAAACAGTAATTTAAAATGGTAATACTATTTCACAATATAATGTTTTACTATATTTTAGTCCAATAAATAAGCTTAGTAGTATATCAAAATATATCGAAAATATTTATAAGTGTCCTCCCATAAAATTAAAACTAATTTTGCAGTCTCTGGTATCTTCACAAATATAAATATAAATCACAAACACAAGAACGGCATTTTTCCACCTTAGAAACATTGCTAAGATACGTAACATGCTATCTATTTCTGATGCAGAAAAGTTAGTTCATGCATTCATTACCTCGAGACTAGATTACTGTAATGCTTTATTAGCTGGTTGTCCTGAATCCTCAACAAACAAGTTACAGTTAGTCCAAAACGCAGCTGCTAGAGTTCTTACTATGTCAAGAAAATATGATCATATAACACCAATTTTATCATCTCTACACTGGTTACCTATTAAGTTCCGTATCAATTACAAAGTATTGCTACTGACCTATAAAGCCCTAAATGGTTTAGCTAGAGTGTATTTAACGGATCTTCTATCGCCCTACAATCCATTGCGCTCTTTAAGATCACTAAACTCGAGGCTTCTGGTCATTCCTAGGATATTTAAGTCCACTAAAGGAGGGAGGGCATTTTCACATTTAGCTCCTAAACTCTGGAATAGTCTTCCTGATATTGTTCGAGGTTCAGACTCGCTGTCCCAGTTTAAAACTAGATTAAAGACGCATCTCTTTAGCCAAGCATTCACATTATAATTACCTTTTATACTACAGTTAAATCGGATCAAAAGCATTAATATTCTGAACAGCAGCTATGCTAATTATTTCCCATCTGCTTTTCTGTTGTTATCTCGGGACACTAGTCCCATGGTTTGACCTAAAATTAACAAAATTTAAACTATACTGGGGAAACAAATACTCCTACATCTCGGATGCCCATGAGGTAAGCTAAAACATATCAAAATTTAATTTCAAAGTGAACTATCCCTTTAATTAGTCACATTGCCTCAGTGTCTTGTGAAAACACACAGACGGGAGAGATAGCTACTAAACAGTGAACATCAACTGAATTTTATCAAGCTCTTTTTCAGTTCTTTAAATCTAATTGGCACTGTGCATTTATTGAGTTCATAGCAACTCTTCAGCATTCCTGTGTGATTTACCTTTTGGGGGTTATTGAAGCCTGGCTTGCAGAACTGTTTATAATAATCCCAGTGGCTCTTGTTCAATCTATAATGGCTCTGCATATCTTTGTACGTTGCAAATCGATCTGGGCACTTGGAAACACACATCTAGAAACAGTTTAGGTTATTTAGACAACAAATCTTGAGCAAAATGAGCAATATAATGACAGTATTAGTAAGGACAGAACAAGTGCATTACCTGAGTAGTAGGGCACTGGAGGTTTATGAGGACAGCAGGACTGGCACATTTCAGTATGTTGAAGTAGAATAATATGGCTTTCTTTCTATGGAGGAAAAGGAATTATAGTGTTAAAATTGCAGTATTTTGCCAGTAGGTGTCAGTGGAGCTGTTCAGCTGTGAAATCAATGTTTTAAGCAGCTTTCCACTCCAAACATTCAGTTGCAGTGCTTATCACGCTGTAATAAAACTCCTTTCAGTTTTCCATTGTAAATCACAACATATAACCCTGATTCAACACTAAATAATCAGCGTCCTCCAGCCTGCTGAATAACTGAAATGCTGAGAGAATTTTTTATGATACAGATAAAAACTCAGTATTCAATCATTTTGTCTGGGCAGGGAAAAGCATTAAGGGCTTGTGTCAGATTCACCCTACCCATAATCCCATAAGCCACTGAGGGCATCGCATCTCCTAATTATGAACTGCACAGATCCAAATGCTTCCAATCCACCACCGAGTAAACATCTCTCAATTTATGGCTGAGCATAACAAACACTCTTATCAGTGTGTCCCAGCTCCTCTAATGAGCAATTTTTTTATTTTCCCCAAGGTTATGTGCTGCCAATCAACACAAATCCTCACAAAAGGGAATTCAGCACAAAAGCACGCGATGTAAATTTTAGAAGGTTTAAGGATTAATATTTTGTGCTTTGGGTATGGTAAATAAATACATGAATGGAAATGAAAGGTACAACTACATGTACTAATCAGAATATTTTAATAACATGGCTAGTGAAACCTGTTTTAATTGGATGGGGTGCATTTTGGCCCCTCCCGCCCACGTTTATGATTGGCTGGAGGCATTTATACTTACGCATTGGGTGTGCCCTTCTGCCCACAGAACTGACCCGTGCTGTCCGTGGGGTAAATTACTTTCCTTGGGTCGCCATGAATCCATGCTACAACAAAGAGGAGACATAATTAAATGAATTAATTCAAGAGGGCAAAACAATCCCAAATGATCCTTACAGGGATTATACTGTATAATGAAATATTGAATTTTCACCAGTGAAATAAAAGAGTCTACTGCCCAAAAACGTCTGAAATGACCCTCAAAGTCTACACTTTGGTTATAAGCTGTATTAGATTGTAGCAGACCATGTAACAGCACTGTGTGTATGTACAGCACAAAATTTCACTTCAGGGACCTATAAAGTAAGCAGCTATCAAATGCATCTATCTCATGAGCGCATATTAATGACTTCAGAGAACCTTGTTTATATGACAACATTGCTCAGGATGATTAAATCCATTCGAGTATAACTGGAGAATAATTGATTCCACTCCTATTTTAGGACGAAGTCACTAGCATCAAAGTCTTTTTGAAATGTCTTTGATGAAGCTAAATTAAACTACTGTACAATGAGTGCCACCTCTGTGATTTTGCATAATATTTTGGTGAATAAATGCTATTTCGCAGCAAATTGTCATGACAAATACAGTCTCTTAATAAACCTCCACCCCTATTTAAAATAAAATGGTAATACATAGAGCCATCAGTTGACGTAATAGCCTTACACATTATACAGGCTGCTACATAAGGTACTAAAGATGCTATTTCTCTCTTCACAAGGCAAAACGATTTCTGTCATCTGAAAATTATTCTGAATGAAACTGCAAAACAACTCAAAAACTCTGCATGCTACAGCTCCATGTGAAGTCACCTGCTGAGCAAAGGCTATTAGAGCAGCATTTCACAGAGCTGTGAAATGAGATTCGCACCACAATGCCTCGCTTTAATGCTAGAGTTAAGCTGCATGCAAAAACAACTTTGGCCTCTAAAAAGTGCCAGTAAATGCATACAAAAAAAAAAATAAAAAAAAATACTAGTAGGAAAGTTTAGCTATATGAATATTTCAAAGTGAAGCTCTTTATACTTCAATATACATTAACATGCAGTAACCATGAGCAACATCGTTTTCTGCACCCAGAGCTGAACATTTGAGACTATAACGATCACGAGACAGTGTGTCTAGAGGATGATGTCATTGGTGATTTCATCTTTTGCCTGTAGCACAAAGAGATTTGAGTGGTCTTTTTTGGGAGGGGGCAGGCAGCTCTTACAGGGTGACATCATTCTTCTGCCAGGGGCAATATGAAGTAATAGCATTATTGCTTCCCATTAGCGTCTGCACAGACCCTGCAAAATGAGGCTAGACCACCGTGCTACATGCTGTTCATGGAGGGATCTGAGCGATGGAGCACTTTGCAGATTGTGAATCAGGATATGAGGTGTTCACAGTCAATGCAGGTGCGGCTTGACTTGTCTGCCGTTTCATTGTGTTCATAGCCGTGCTTGGAGAAACAGAACAACCTTAGTGAAAACACACACTCCACTGTACTTATCAAAAACATAAAACAAAACCAGAAGAAAACACACAAATAACAAAAGAAAACTGAAAACAAAAAAGAAACAAAATAAAAACAAACAAAAAACAAACACAAAAAAGCAAAAACAAACCAAAACAAAAACAGAAGGTCCGTGTACATTCGTTTTTCGATTTAATATTGAAAGTTGTATAAATGATAAAACTGCTCATTTATACATTTTTGTTTTCAAAAAACCTAAAAGCGAGAATTCAGCTCGATTTTATATTTTAAGGTTCAGGAATAGAAAATGGATAAAAGGCTTGAATATTCGATTTCCACGTGTGGGCGGGCACGAAACGGGCCGTTCTGCTGATCGGTCAGCCAAAGATCAATCCGTGCAGTTTTCAGATCTTCCACAGACTGTATCTCTAAAAAAAGAAAAATCACAAAACAAAAAACACAAAACAAAGCCAGAATAAAACACACAAAAAAACTTAAGAAAACTGAAAAACACATTCAGAAGACAAAAAAATCTTAACTAAAAAAAAAAAAAACTAAAAATGAACCAAATAAAACAACAACAAAAGAAACACAAAAAAAGCTAAACAAAAAACAAACCAAAAGAAAACAAAAAACGAACAGAACAAAAATGTTTTGTTTTTGACTTTAGTTTTCAGAAGAAAATACACAAAAAAACAAACCAAAAGAAAACACTGAAAAATCTAACAAAAATAAAAACAAATTCAGAAGAAAACAAACAAAAAACTAAAGAAATAAAACCCACCACAAAACAGATTAAAACAACTCAACAACAAAAACAAATAACAGGAAAAAGCACCGCCCCCCAACCCCCCCAGAAAAAAACACAACAAAAATGGCTGATCATCACAAATGTCTTGAATTTGTTTCAACTAGTTGTATTAGTTGTATAATAATAAATAAAAAAATTGTCAGTTATATCACGGTCATTAGAAAGCTTGGAGAAACAAGGCCTTAGTTAAAAGTCATGCCACTGTACTTATCTCATCTCGGGTGGAGCCGCGCCCTACATCTACAGCAAGCCTTCAAAGTGACTCATTTCCTCTTCCAGCGGGAACATCACGCTGTGAAACTAGCGGGAATATATTTGAGGGGTTTTCAAACAAGAGCTCTCTGTGCCCCTCGCTTATCACTTCAGCACTTGAAACGCAATCAGCATTTGCTGTGAGGGCATGTGTGTGGCCATCAGCACCAAGGTCCGGATGTACAGTACAATCATGTGCTTGATATCAGTAAATCTCCCAGGATGATCCCTCAAGCGTGCTAATGTCAATGAGGATCAAAATCGTTTGATGTGACGAAATTATAACATTTCCGAAACTCAGGCCCAAGGTCTTTTTGTCCTTGAAACAAACAGTATATGCTAATAGAACAAAGCCATCCCTGTGGCAATTCTTCTTGCATCAGCTTCTCCACAGTAAGAAGTGCGCAGGGTAGTATTAGCAGTAGCGTTAACTTTAGCCACGCTTTGAAGTGGAGGGAAGAACTGTGGAGGAGCTCCTGGTGGAGTTGAACATCATAAAATATTCATGCATGATCTTACATCAGAGGAGCTGACAAGGAATGCTCAGACTTTGCTTTTCATTCTCAAAAATATTACTCAGAAAGAGAGACGCCCTCTCACTCCTTCTCTTTCTATCTCTTTTTCGGTCTTTCATGTACCGAACACCCACTTTAGCATCTTTATATGTTGGATGTTAATTCATCTGCAGTCTATGGGGTTCTTGTTAAAGCTGGGTTTTCTCTTGAGAACCAGAGTGGTTCAGAATAAGAGGAAGACGCCTCATCTGATCAAAGGTTCTCATGTTGCAGATCAGTGTTTTAATCACTAAGAAAGTAATTAAAACCAGCACACTCTATAGAGCAGTTATACCAACCAGCCAGAGGTTCTGCCTTCATTAAGATTTGGGGAGAAACTAACTAGTAACATAACTGACAGATCTAAAATATAGACCTTTTTTTGCCTCCAAAACATGATTCAATTTCATAATGTTCATGAAACATGCAGATGGTTGCTCTCACCAATATGAGATGAAGTGAGTCGTACTGTTTTTATCCAGTTTTGACTTTGTGTCCACCTTTTGCAGCAATTACAGCAGCACATCTCTCTGGCATAGTGTCAGTAAATTTCCTCTGAGAACTTCAACACTAATGTTATCCCATGCCTTCTGCAACTGAAGCCAAAGGCTTTCCTTTGAATGTTCAATAGATCTATACAGTTTATTTTCCAACGTGCCCCAAATGTGCTCGATGGGATTGAGGTCTGGACTTTGAGGGGGCCAGTCCATTATTTTCAATGTTCCAGCAGATTCCTTTCGTCGCAGGTAGTTTGGCAATAGTTAGAAGAATGTTTCGGGTCATTTCCTTTTGGAAAATAAATCCAGGCCTAATAAGACGACTCCCAGATGCCCAGACGACTCCCAGACAAGTGTTCAAATAATTTTGGCCACCACTGTATACCCTAACCAGGGGCGATTCCTCAGAGGAGGCAAGGGAGGCAGTGCCTCCTCAAAAAAAAGGTTTTGTGTGGGGTAATTAAAATGAATGGGGAAATTAAATGAAAGAGGAGGCAATGGTTCAATGATCACACTGTGATTGCATATGATGGGTTGGATCGTGCGTTAAATCCCGCCTCTTGTTTTTAGTGTACATTCTGAAATCAGCCTGAATGGATGGCACTAATGCAAAGACTAATTAAGAAGTAAGTAAACAACTCAGCCACTTATGCTGTGTTCCAGGCAACCCGCAACCCCTGTTTTTCCAAACTTCCACCCGTGAAAGTGCACTGGAACGGCACTCAAGCCCGTGACTTCCCGCCCATGACATGTATAGGTCTCTCCAGGATAGTAATAGGAGTTATGCTGCATTCCAGGCAGATTTTTGAGCCCGTAAATTACAACTTCAGACAAAGTTACAAATAATACAAATAACTTAAAATAAAAGGTATAACAGCTTCTCTTGCCTTATGCGCCATGCTTATAACGGTCCGGCATGCTTTGTTTACATCTAGCTACCGCAATTCCTTGCGCTCAGGCAGTTTGGCGTGACTTTGCCTGAAACGCTACAAAGTCGTGAGTCGTGGTTTGAAGTCGTAACTTACGGGCTCAAAAACCTGCCTGGAACGCAGCATTAGATATCACCGCTTTGTCACACCAAAATCAAACTTGAAATGGCCTGAAAACATGACTGTAGGTCATTTAGTGAGCAATCCGCTTGGGGAAATTAAAGAAATGGTGAATTCAGGTTGATTGATTTGGAACACATTTTACAAGTCAACTCAATGTCAAAAAGTGTCCCAATCACCATGAATTCACCCTACATCTTCGTGTCTGTGACCAAGCTTGATGACTGCTAAAAGTAAATTGACTATTAAAAAGAAAAGCTGAACATTTACAAATGATAATGTATTAATTCAATTGTTACTGCCTTTAAGTTATTATTTTGGAATAAATGTAAAAATATGTAAAAACACTAACTACTTGGATTTAATATACTGTATATATTTATATATGAGGATTATATGAGATATATGCCTCCTCATTTTAAAACACCACCACACACCACTGACTGTAACATAGGCTGTAACATATTTAGTAGCATGCCAGTAGTGTTTTCAAAACAATGTAGCTATTCAAGTAACAAGCAATTTCTTTCCCACAGAAAGTGGTGTGGCATGACCTTTACAATCATTACATCAGAAATGCCACATTGCGATTTGTTTATTTATTTCACATTGTATTTATGGCCAGGTGAGGGTATAACAAAACATGCTCTTTTAAAATATCTCTCTCAAATGTAGTGTTGGGAAATCGAGATGGAAAACAAAACAAAACAAAGGAAAGTGACTTGCTTAAACTAGTTTTATTAGTTGTATTTAGTATTAAAAACAGCCAAATTGAGCCAGTTAATACTTTTTTATTTATCAGTTAAAAATACACAACAAGATAATTTTTGTTAAAGTTAGTTAAAATGAGCTAAAGCAACACAATTGATGTACATTTTGTCCTAACTTAATTTGATTGTGTTCAATCCACTTAAATATATGTAAAATTGAAGTTTACTTAATCTGTTTGTGTTGAGATTACATGAATGATTTGTGTTGCATTAACTGAAACTGGACGGAGCTTGTTAGTCCCCAGCATGCTTTGCATATGGCTAAATCAAGAGAGTGTAAATGTTGTTATTTTATATGTAAAAGTGTTATTTTATGTATTTTTGAGCAATATGAAAAAAGGGGGACACTTGATAGTGTGTAATTGTGTTTATCATTCAATTATGTTGGAATTATTGGTTTATACACGTTATATTCAGTGGCCTTAGTGGCCATATAAAGTGTGTCCGAACTTTTAGAAGAAGTTAATTCACAGTGGGTTACCATTGTGGAGAAGAGTGGAGCATTTGCTTAGGCTGTAGACTGATACAGCTAAGTAAGTTCTTATAACTTCTTATAGTTCATAACTTCTTTACTGGAGGAGCTTTTAATGCTTAGAATTTAAGATGCTAATGTGTGCTACTGCTAGCTTAAGGTTTGCCAACTTGCTAGTGTATTATAATTTAGTTGTGCGAATTCAAAATACATCAAATTGAATTGGATGAATGAATAAATGAAACAGAATGCCTGAATCATGTCAGGTAGCCACATAAAATTCACTTTGAGACTACTTAATTGGGTCACTTAAATGAATTAATTCCATGTTGTTGAAGTTACATGAACATATTATGTTTGTTTCACTTAATTGATTCATGTGGGATGTGAAATAGACAATTTTTCCATGTAGTCCTTGGTAAGCTTGTGAAATTATCTACACACAACTGCACAGGTTTTTTTTAAACAAACCAACGTTCAGTAGTCGTCAATCAATAATGATACTAATTAATTATTCAACCTGTGTCACAGGAAATAAGCTTTTATTGGCATTTAGTCATAGATGCTAAATTAGCTTACAACATAATCCTTCAGAGAGAGAGAGAGAAAAAAAACCTTTATAGGTTGTCTCATTTTTGAAATACTCATTATATATTTGTCAAAGGGTGTTTAGGTGTTGGTTCATGTTTCATGTTTTAAGTTGATCATGTTCAGAGTCATGTGTTGTTGTCATGCACTTCCTGGTTTGTCATGTGCTCCTGTGGCCTGTTGCACAAAGCTGGTTTCAGTTGCTACCCAGGTAAGTTTGAGATTAGTTTGAGCAAACTCTGGTTTTTCGGGCTCAAGAAGGTGGATTGGTTTTTAGCAGTGTTAATCACCATGGTAACTTACACTACACAGCTAACCTGCTCTGGAGCAGCTTTTATTCTGGGTTAGAGATCACAAACTCAAACTGGACCAATCAGCTGCAAGTAAAACTCACACCACCTGTATCTCTCAAATTAAAGTAGTTTATAGTGAAAAAACTTTAGAGACAAAATTGCTCATCTTTTGGTGCAAATTATTTATTATATTTATAATATATGAATTATAATCACTTTTAATTCACATAATATATTCATATAATTATATTATATTGACAAGTAGCCAAATATAAATATAAATATAAAACATGCATTCATAATTCTTTTAAACTACGTGTATTTATTTGAGCTCTTTGTGAACCTATAATTATTAGGCATATTTCATGCATTGATATAGTCAGATATTCTTTCAGCTGCCTTCTTAAATTGACGCTGCAGCAGAAGTGTTTATTCCTGCTTTAAACGCATTTAATTTCATGATCATTTTCAGAACGATCTCTCAATCTTCAGAAGAGAAGTGAATCAAACGGACACTGTGATTGGCTGTTTGCCGCATGTGTCACGCTTTCAGGTGCACGCGCTTCAGTGTTAATTGCAAACTCTGGATTGAACCTGAGTTGACAGAGAAAGTTTATACCAAGCTTTGAAAAACCGTTCAAGTCTAAACCAGGTTGGATTTATCTGGATTTGTCAACTCTAAACCTACTCTGAAACTCAGAGTTTGTTCAGCTAACTTCATGCAACAGGCCTCTGGTCTTGTGTTCTGTTGTGTCATGTTGTCATTGGTTTATTAGTTGATCATTGTTCACAGGTGTGTCTCGTCTAGTCCTCAGTCTTTGTGTATTTAAACCCTCATGTTTTCCATAGTCTTGGTGTGTTATTGAATGTAAATGTGAGGCGGTATACACTGTTGGTGAGTTTAAGTCAAGCATGTTAAGGTCAAGCCTTTTGTTTATGTTTGCATTTGGAATAAATACTGCACTTGGGTTCTCACAACTTGCCTCCAGTGGATTACATTACAATATCGCACCTGTTATCATGGAACATATGTGACCCATGCTGGCAAAATGAGTCACAATGAGCATATTTTCAAACATGAGTTATTGTTATTTTCATTGTCTATTTTAAAAAAACCCTTCAAAATGATATATGATTTGTTCTCTGTGAAATCAGACAAAAATTACTGAGCTACACCTGTTTGAAGTCAATCCAGTCAGCAAGAAAAATAGTTCCAAAACAAAATCACCTAGCAACCACACCTTAAAATCCCTGGTAATATCACCAAATTTGACACACACCAAGACAAAACCCTTATCAAAAATATTCCCAAAACACCACATACTATTTTTCCATGATACCACAATTGTTTGCTTAACATTAATGAAATAGACAGACCTATATTAAGACCAACTGTAATGCACAGATCTAATATAATGTTACACATCTCCAACATTTTCCCCAATAGTTAACCAAAAGTTCACTAAAGACATAACAGATAATGTTTGTGTGAATACTTGCAAAAGAAGGACATTGTTCATGATTTAGGAAGGTACACCTCTCAGAAAACGTACTAATAAAGATAATTTTAGAGGTTTAATTACTATTTGGAGCATTGGGATCTCTAGATGAGGGCTTAATAAACACTTTTTTGTGAAAACTTCCAATTTGACCAAAATTGACATTTTTCACATGTTTTGCCTGTAGCTTGTAATTAGTCGACTCATTTAGCCAGCATGGGTCACATATATTTGCTTACATGGTGGGTCTTATGATACTTTCATGATCTAGCCTGGTTCATGCTGTTTATCTCACAATATAAACAACTACAGTAAGTTCCTACAGTAAGAAAGCGGATGCAGCTCTTACCCACAGTGCCCAGTGCAATGTAGCCGAGGATGACAATGACGAAGAGCACACAGCACAGCACATCTGTGCAGCCTCTGGAAAAGAAAAGACAATAAAAATGCTGTCTTATCTCATTAAATGATCTTAAGACATACAACGTATTTCTCATAAACTTGTGAATGAAATGTTAAATCACACTTTTCTACCCAAATCCCCTTTTTTTTTCAGTGTTTGGGTAGTTTTTGTGTCACCCAGCTCCTGGATCAGACCACAGACTGTAAAAAAAGATGGACAACACCACTTCCCTATCTTCCATTGGAGAAAAGTGAAGCCGAAAATACATAAATAAATAAGTGACCTCGGAAATAAAATTATGAACCTTTAAAATAGCATAATAGTGGCACTTTAATAAGTTATTTTACTACAAGATTTCTCCCATTTTTGTACAAAAAAGTAACATTCCTCAAATTAAGACCATTATTTGAACCCTTTCGCTCAGTGAATATTTGCCCAGAACAACAAGGAACTAATAAAAAAACACAAAGAGATGGATGAAAGATAACTTAATAAAACAGATGAAGCCTGATGGGACTATCCCTTATGTATGCAATACTGAATATCGACCAAAAAAAGTCGATAGGATGTTGAGTTTATAGACACATCTTTCAAACATGAGCTGATAACACTGAGCACAGCAAGGTCACGTCTTCTGCTACTGCACACACCTAATACTCTAGAGATGGTGTCGCACATGCAAATCTTTGACAAGGTCGACATGGTGACATGCAGAATAGAGAAGAAGATCAACTGTACAAGAACAGTACAAGAGAAAGAAAGACAGAGACAATGTGCTGTGTTAATCACATGTCAAGTGCCTTGAAAGTTCTTTAATATGCACTATACACATATTTAGTGTGAAATTGATAAGTGCACTGGTATGTTTACAATTTTTTACAATTACATGACTTTACAGTGAACGGGAGCAGTGAGTTGTACCTGGTTGACAACTCAGATTACACACTTAGGAAAAAAAAAGGTTAAATTGGGTTCTATATATAACCCTGGGGTTCACTTTATGCCAAAAAGGTTCTATAAGGAGAAATGTCTTACATGATTGCATAATACTTTTATGTTATTAACATATTTAATTTTTTTCTAATGATAAAATATGTTTATGAGCTGTTTAATTCATACAATTAAACAATTAAAGCTAAATTAGTTAATTACAACTAAATGGTAACACTTTATAATACAGTTCTGTCCTGAATAAATAACTACACTGGAATAAATGAGCAACGCATTATTAACACTTTGATAACTATTTAGGGCACTATCATACACCCGACGCAATCGACCCAGACGCGACTCAAGTGTTTTTCGCGACGCAGTTATCATTTTCACGTCCAATGCCACGTTGTTTATATAGCAAATGCACTCGCACACATCTGTTCACCCATGGGCGTGCTGGTCTGAAAACGAAATGTGTAAAGGCGCACTGCTGGCGCGTTGCTATTTTGAGGCAACTAAAAACGACTGCACCATTGACCAACAAAAACCTGGTCTAAAGTCAATAGCGCAGTTTTTTGTGTTATTTAAAGGCCACGTTAGTAATGTGCGCCTATAGGCGGGTGCACAACGTGCATACACTCTGCTTATTACACACACAGGGATGAGCAGCAGCTCACAAACATTGTTAAATATTAAAAATAAAAGGATTCCCCTCTGGAGAAGCGTTCAGTCGTTTTGCTTGCAAATTCCGCAATGTACAGCTCCTTCTCAAAAAATTTGCATATTGTGATAAAAGTTAATTATTTTCCATAATGTAATGATAAAATTAAAATTTCATATATTTTAGATTCATTGCACACCAACTGAAATATTTCAGGTCTTGTATTGTTTTAATACTGATGATTTTGGCATACAGCTCATGAAAACCCAAAATCTCAAAAAATTTGCATCATCCGACCAATAAAAGAAAACTGTTTTTAATAGAAAAAAAGTCAACCTTCAAATAATTATGTTCAGTTATGCACTCAATACTTGGTCGGGAATCCTTTTGCAGAAATGACTGCTTCAATGCGGCGTGGCATGGAGGCAATCAGCCTGTGGCACTGCTGAGGTGTTATGGAGGCCCAGGATGCTTCGATAAGCGACCTTAAGCTAATTCAGAGTGTTGGGTCTTGCGTCTCTCAACTTTCTCTTCACAATATCTCACAGATTCTCTATGGGGTTCAGGCCAGGACAGCTGGCAGGCCAATTGAGCACAGTAATACCATGGTCAGTAAACCATTTACCAGTGGTTTTGGCATTGTGAGGAGGTGCCAGGTCGTGCTGGAAAAGCGAAATCTTCATCTCCATAAAGCTTTTCAGCAGATGGAAGCATGAAGTGCTCCAAAATCTCCTGATAGCTAGCTGCATTGACCCTGCCCTTGATAAAACACAGTGGACCAACACCAGCAGCTGACATGGCACCCCAGACCATCACTGACTGTGGGTACTTGACACTGGACTTCAGGCATTTTGGCATTTCCTTCTCCCCAGGTTTCCTCCAGACTCTGGCACCTTGATTTCCGAATGACATGCAAAATTTGAGCGACAGTCAAGTGCTGCTTCTCTGTAGCCCAGGTCAGGCGCTTCTGCCGCTGTTTCTGGTTCAAAAGTGGCTTGACCTGGGGAATGCGGCACCTGTAGCCCATTTCCTGCACACGTCTGTGCACGGTGGCTCTGGATGTTTCTACTCCAGACTCAGTCCACTGCTTCCGAAGGTCCCCCAAGGTCTGAAATCGGTCCTTCTCCACAATCTTCCTCAGGGTCCAGTCACCTCTTCTCGTTGTGCAGCGTTTTTTTGCCACACTTTTTCCTTCCCACAGACTTCCCAATGAGGTGGACTCTGGGAACAGCCTATTCGTTCAGTAATTTCTTTCTGTGTCTTACCCTCTCGCTTGAGGGTGTCAATGATGGCCTTCTGGATAGCAGTCAGGTCGGCAGTCTTACCCATGATTGCGGATTTGAGTAATGAACCAGGCTGGGAGTTTTTAAAAGCCTCAGGAATCTTTTGCAGGTGTTTAGAGTTAATTAGTTGGTTCAGATGATTAGGTTAATAGCTCGTTTAGAGAACCTTTTCATGATATGCTAATTTTTTGAGATAGGAATTTTGGCTTTTCATGAGCTGTATGCCAAAATCATCAGTATTAAAACAATAAAATACCTGAAATATTTCAGTTGGTGTGCAATGAATCTAAAATATATGAATTTTTAATTGTATCATTACATTATGGAAAATAATAAACTTTTATCACAATATGCTAAATTTTTTTAGAAGGACCTGTATATAGCAAATCCGCCATGGTACAAACGCAACTGGCTTTTAAAGGGAATGGTAGATGAGACTCTGATTGGTTTATTGTATGTTTCACCTAATACACACCCATGACTCATTAAGAGACTAGGTACAACCCTTTTGGACGTTAAACTAGCATAAGTGGATTAGGACAAGTGCACCTGTGCCATGCGTTGCAGACATTTGCTCAGATTGGTAAAATAGGGCCCATTTTCTGTTACACTGACTGAGAGAAGTTAATGTAAATAAACAAGGTCCAAGCTTCCAATTAAGAAAACACTAATGACTATAATGATGACAAACACTGTTTACAACAAAACAACATAAATATGAAAAAATTATAGCAAAATCTTTCTACTATTATTATTATTATAAATAATCAACCCATTCTCACTCCCAAGACGTCAAGATGAAGCATGGAGACAATGAAGACAACTAAAGGTACCCCTAGGCATCACTATATACCATTGATTTCAGTTGTTTGCCCAATGCGTCAGATCAAGATGAATTGAATTATTTGCATTTGTAAAAGCAGACATGAATTTATGTATATTTATAGGCTACTTTTATATTTTGGAGCAACTAACCCAACTCTTACTCTAAACCTACCAGCTTCTAAACAATATAAAACACATAACAGGCAAATAAAAGTACAGTCACAGGTATTTATTGCCAAAATTGACCAAAAACAGTACAAAAGTATTAACTCACGTTGCATTCCAAATCTTCTGAAGTCATACGATAACTTCATGTAAAGAACAGAGTTGATCTTAATGTTTTAATCGCTGAAATGATGATCCCGCCGCTCCGTGAACGCAAGCACGCACTCAGCATGACGTGATGACGTAATGACGCAATTGGTCACGAGACACACAAGAGCCAATGACATTTCATTATCAAAGCTGACAATTTTTGAATGTGTGCATGGCAGATGGAGACGCTGATCGCTTTTGGAGATTTTCTTCACATAAATCAATCGTTTGGCATCGGAACACTTGGAATGTATTTGTACTTTGTGTATAAATTGTGCATGCAGTCATATCTGCATATCTGTTATATCCTGTTTTTTATATCATATAATGCACAAATGGGTAGGTTTAGTGTCTAAATTGCGTAAATAAATGTAAAATAAAATAATGCTGGCGGATTAAATTGAGAATCACGTCATAATGGCAAAATCATAACCCAATATCATTTCATCATGACGATAACGTTCCCATGACCAATTCGTCTGTGTATGACGGCAAAGTTTTTGTCATTGTATTTTGTCAATGGATGCACCAACGGGTACCTTTCTTCATTGTGACGCGGAAGGCACTTGACCATGCTTCAGATTTTGACGCCTTGGAAGTGAGAACGGGTTGAAATAATACATCCCCATTACTCAACAAATAATGTATTTTTTTTAAGAATTAACAAATTATTCAAATAAACACTAGAATTGTTTTATAGTGAAGTAAACTATTCTTGCACAAATACTACCATCCCCCATGGACCAATAAGAACCTGTGAAGATTTACTGGTCTTTCAGAGGAAATTAGACAGCAGCAGTAAAAGAGCCTCTGATCGCTCTGTTCTCTGATCGCATCTCTACTGTCACAGGACGAATATATCCACCTTCACAACTTTTTTCTTCTAATGCATTCAATCATATTATGGTTGCTGGTTTGCTGGTCTACACCAGCTCAGTTTTCCTAGAGAACAGGATAACTATGCTGGTCCACCAGCTAGACCAGCACTATAGCAGCTCTAACCAGCATAAACCAGCATGGACCAACATGTAATTCATGCTGGATTTTTCAGTAGGGCCTTTATGGTCAATATAAGATCATGTATCACATTTTTTACTCAATCTGTTTTAAAAGGCGTACATCTATATTCATAGATTATATATGGTCCTTAAACATATTATTATTCTGCTTATATTCAAGCATGTATATAATTTGCTTTTTAACTGCTAAAAAATAGCTTTCAGATTATTATGAGAAAATGGTGAGAAAACAGTTTGTTTATTTTGGATTTATGATTTATCCAGCTTTCAAACATCCGATAAAGAACTTTTAATCTTTCATTTGTCTTATTTTATTCTTCAGTTGTGTGTATTGCAGAACAGACACATCAACATACTCTTAATATGCAAATTGTGTCTGAAAGACCTTCTTCAGAACTCATGAAAGTAATATTTTTGTAATATGTTGAAGCTAAATATCGGTTGGCAGTAAGAAAATTGCACTGCTGAAAGCAAAAAGTAATTATAAATGTCTAATTCGCTCGCTGGTAACAAATTACTTTGCTTGCCTCTCAAAGGGTTTGATGAAAATGATTCTTTGGAGGAGACAGCTGTGTCTGGATAATTTCTATAAGAGCATAGAGGTTGAAAGGTGGAACTTTTTAAAAACTGGAGTTCAAGCTCTCTACACATCTCTCATTACAACACAAAACAATCAAGTATTCAATTAGTATAGTATGACCTTTCTTTTTTTTTAGAGAAAGATGAGAGGAGATGCCACTCTCATGATCAGTGAATTTAGCGTGTACTGAATGATGAAGCATGCAAGGAAATAATTGAAACATTTGCTAAATTATCTGATATATTACAAAATTACCCTGAAAAGGTCTGAAATACTGTACCAAATATTCAATTCATTATCTGGGTATTAATATTTTTATTAAAAAGCTATATTTGTCCCCCAACGAATCTAAATAGATTAATAAGAGCAGAACTATTAAAGGTGCAGTGTGTAGTATTTATGAGGATCTATTGACAGAAATACTATATAATATAGATAACTATGTTTTCAGTGTATAAAGTGTAAAGACCTCACACAATGAACCGTTATGTTTTTATTACCTTAGAATGAGTCATTTCTGTCTACATACACCACGAGTCACCTTATAGTTAAGTCATCATTTTGCGGCGCCATGTTTCTACATTAGCCCTAAACGGACAAATTTTCTCTACAGAGCATTAGCTACTCTCTGCTGTCTCAGACGACGACATCTTTGTCCTGTGTCGGCCACCGTAGCTTCTCTATGTGCTTTGAAAGGGAGGGGTGAGCGGTTGCAATTCGCAACATCGCCGCTAGATGCCGTTAAAATTTACACAGTGCACATTTAAATAAATCTGCTGAGATCTTGTGTGGTTAGCAACGTTTGATCTAGCAGAATCAATAAATGCACCACATACAATCAAATGGATTTTCAGTGCATTTCAGCCTGGATAAAAGCCATGGTTTAGTCAAGCTTCCTTTACAGTTTGCTAATCAGGGTAAGAATGATGAAACCACGGAAAGCCAGTCAAAATGTCAAGACAGGACTGCCTGTGACCCTGCCTTAAGTTCAGAATAGGGTAGCGAGGAGTAGAAATGTCCAAACACAAACAATAGCAAAACACGTTTGCAGTTCCCACTGATAACATCCTTGAGTTTATAAATGAGGCCTTGAGAACAGGCTCAAATGAAGGCTTTACAGAGTTACAAGGAGAAGTATTATGGCCAAATTATGGATACAATTACCCTTTAACTTGCACCTGAGAATGATGCACGATCCAGACATTTATGAGACTATTTATACAGACCCACATTCTCATGCCAAGGTTGCGCAAAACCTGGTTTGATTGAGGTCAATCTCGCCACCCTCCAAACGTAAAACCTTAAGCCCACCTCCTCTGTAAATAGACAGGGAAGGGCAGGAGAGATTTCAAACACATAAGCCGATTAGAGCTCATTATCAATAGCAGCAGGTGGGTCGTTGCTCTGCTAAACACTGAGCTCAGCACAGCCTCAGTCCAAATGTGCTGTTCACTGCTAACCAATTTCAAATAATGCTTAAATGAATCACTGTTCAACTAGTTCCAGGGATAGTTATGTCCCATAAAAAAAATCATTATTTTACACATACAATACATTATTGTTGCTCCTCATATGCTCCTCCTTTCTGAAGCGCGTCGATTTTTGCAAAGCTCATCGTTCTGAAAAGCGTGGCGTGCTCTGATTGGCCAGGATCCAGTGCATTGTGATTGGCCCGAATACCTTAAGCATCTGGCGTAAATGTCACGCTCCTTACCATACTGCTACTATACTATAGCTACTATACTGCTCAAAACATTTTAGTAATTAGCTTAAAATGTTAGCAACCACTTAAAAGATGTTAAAAACAACCCACAACATTCTAGCAACCAATTAACACCCTAGCAGCCACCCACAACACCATAGCAACTAGCAATGCTAGCAACCTCCCAACCACCCACAACACTCAATGAGCAGTAGGCTACTTTAACAACCACGACAACACTTTAGCAAACTAGCAAGCAATGCTAGAAACCACTGCCAACACCACAGAAAGCAGTTAGCAATGTTCTACCAACCACCCACACGAAAGCAACCACCAACAATCACCTAGAAAATCACTAGCAATTAACCACAACAAGAAGAACTGCTACCACCCACAACCCCATAGCAAACAGCTAGCAAATGCTCTAACAACCAGATGCTAGCAACCACCTAGTAATGTCCTAGCAGCCACCTACAACACCACAGCAACTAGCTACAGTAGCAACCAGATAACAATGCTAGTAACAACCCATAGCAAGGTATACAGTCACGGTGTTGAAAGTATAATTATTTTAACAACATTGCAGGCAGTTTTCTTGTAAAAGTCACTGATTTGTCAAAGACAACTGGCCAGGTAAACAAGAAGAAAACATATTTTAACCTTTCTTGTCTGATGTTTGCGATTACTTTGCAGTTATTTTCTCAAACTCAGAATTATCTATCGATTGGTTAGTGGTAATGTGCTTTAGAGATCTCAAGGATGAACAAAGAAACAGCAGAGAGCCACATCAGCTGGTCAAAGGTGTCTGAGAACCAGCGTGAGAAACTGCTCTTACAAACACATCTCTCTCTTGCTAAATAATTGAACTGTTTTTTTTTCTCTGTCTCATCCTGTATTTCATTTTTTTGCACTTTTGCACTTTTTCTTAGTTCATACCTGCTTCTTTTTGAAAGTATCTCAGCTCTACTGACTACAACAAGCAGCTGAGCTGACTATGGATTTAAGATTATTTTCCAACCCTCCAACACACCCAGCTCATGGAGACACCTTCAAAGTGACTCTCATTGTAATACATTTCTTGTCAATTATTGCAGTCTCTCCATCTCTGTGTTGCCCGTTTCTCTGCTCGATTATCTTCATGCTTTCATGCTCCTCCAGCACAACCTCACCTGCTGTCTGGTTGTCTACTGAAGCCACTTTAATCTCTTTTCAGAGACGTTTCTAAAGAGGTTCACCCATCAGCTCATATGCCCTGTGGATTTCACCTTCAGATACGCCAACACTGGAACTTTTCAATGATTTGGTGAATATAGTGTAGGATCAGGATATACAGTTTACACTTGGATATACAATTTTTACTCATTACAGGAACAGTAAACCCTACGCCATGTATCCATCTACCGTACATTATAAAGTTTTAAAGTTTGATTTAAATTCTCAAATATCAATATCCAAATTACAGAACTTGTGGGATCATGTTGAACACATTCAAAATACATTTTGACCTGAGGCTTTACAACATTACTCAACAATACAGCCACAAGAAAAACAAAAGCTTAATTTCAGTGTGGGAAAAAACTACTTTCTGTGTAAACTATATCCAATTTTACAACTTTATTGCAATAACAATGCAATACTTAAAACCCTAAAAATGACTGTAAAAAATAATTTAAACAGCTCAAATAAGACATTAACATTAATAAGGCATTGACTTTCATAGCAAGTGCCTCACTGTAGTCTCCATTTTTGCCTTTTTAAAGAAAACCAAAATTAGTTATCAACATTATGCGACAAATGCTGTCAATTTAATTTGTATCTTTAACTTGTAATGAACATGGAATATTTGGTCACACTTTAGATTATGGTCTAATTCTCACTATTAACACTATTAACTACGACTTTTGCCTCAGTAAACTCCTAATTACTGCTTATTAATAGTAAGACAGTTGTTAAGTTTATACTGTGGATAGGATTAAGGGATATAGAATATGGTCATGCAGAATAAGTCTTTAATATGTGCTTTATAAGTAATAATAAACAGCCAATATCCTTGAAATTATTTTTGAATTTGGTGCCTTCTAGACTGAGAAAACACTGAAAATGTATTTTTGTCTTATGGGGATGAAAGACTTCGCTGCCCTACGACATGGTTTACTTGCCCACCGCGTTCATTTTCATAAAATCAGTTCAGTTAGAGACGCTACAATTAAAAACTGAACGTGTCTGTTCAATATATTATGAGTGAGTCGATTGAGTGTCACGGCACAAACGCAGCAGGAGTCGGATTACATTCATCACATGAGCTAAACTGAGGTAACCGCGGGATTCGCGGCTGCGGCTGCATTCACAGAACGTGAACAGTCTGGCACATTTTCAGGTCATGTCTTTGGAAGCTTAACTTTCATAGGAATTCATTTGAAAAGTTGAAACATTCACTTTGCTCTCCACTGCTTCGTTTACATGAATCTCCACAGCTCGAGCCGAGTGCTGTGAGTGCGATGTTGAAAACATGCGGAAACAGCACCCACTGCTGGTTGTAGTCTTTAGCCTCTGGAAAAAAATCCTCCGATGACGCAAAATGACGATATTTGCATCATCTGAGGAATTTTTCCACAAATAAAATACTTAATTCTCTCGTCTCAGGGTGATATGAGGGGGGAAAGTATGGTAATTTGAATATACTCCTGGGTTTCTACTGATACAAAGCTTAATGCTAATCGCTGAAGTAACCCTTTAATGAGAATTGGACCCTGAGTGTTACCAAATATTTCTGTAGCATAAACCCTATAGCATGAAAGCTGTTTTAGTACAGATTTACAGTATTGGGCATCATATCAGTTACATACCATAACATAAAACAAATTATTGCGCATCAGCATCTACTATATTGTGCGCGCCTAAAAAAACTCTTCTCAAGCGCCCATCATATCTCCAAAGCACTGGTTTCAGCTCACCAGTTCAGATCAGAAGCCAACAGAGGCCAGCACTATGACTGCCGATGCTCTTGACAGAGGATGTACAGTAGCTTTCTGAACATTTCTGCCACTAAATGATGACATGAGTAACTTCACACATCAAGAGCAGTGATTGATGGTTCAGTAAAATCCCACAATCCCTCTATTAGACTGTACTTCCAAGAACAGCAAGAGAACAGATCGCAAACTCAGTAAATCGAATTCAGCCCCCTAAATTGAATTTATCTAATTGCTACCTTTACATTTTAAATAAAGTTTAGAGATGCATTCTGCACCTTTCTGGCTGGTTTGTATTTATATTCTGATCAAACTCTAAAATTCATGTATAAATTACAGAAATTATTGTTAAATGAATAAGAACTAAATTTTTAATCAACATGTGCCCAGATTGTTAAAATAGGGCCCCAAGTTTTGTGGTCAATGTGCATATCCAATAAGGCAGCGATATAGATTAAAAAGTTTGTTGGGACAAACTTTAATATTGGCTGGAGAGAGCCTAGTCAGTTGTTTTAAAAGCTTAAAGGCTTTAAATCCATACAATCTGTCAAAGAATACCCAAACATTCTGTTAGGCGTTTGCTAGCATGCTGCTAACACAATTCTAACATGTTTAAACATTTTACTAGCATTTTTTAGCATGTTTCTAGCTGCTGGCATGTTTTAGCACATTGCTAGCATGTTTTAGCAAGTTACTAACATTGCTTGCATGTTTTAACACATTTCTACCATGTTTTAGCATGTTGTTAGGCATTGCTTGCATATTTTGTTTGGCTGCATGAAGCTAGCATTTTTTAGTACAATGCTTGCATGTTACTAGAGGTGCGTCTCATTCAGTTCCCTAGCTCCTGAGCCCGTGAATCAGTATATCGTGTACACAAATTCAGGCACTGGTAAGGCCAATAAAGAACGCTGGCTCACATTGGGACACTGATGACTCTATTTCCGACGATGTGACAATGTCCTCGTTGTACAACATCATTACTGGTATTTATGAACAACAGCAGAGCTGCTATCTTTCTGACATTAATTATAATGTTATTTAAAGTACATTATGATAAATACTTTGCTTCTTACATATATTTGTAACATTTCAGCCTTAAATAAATTATACGTTATCTAGATTGTGTTTGTCACCTGTCTAACAATGTATGTTTATGTGTGCTGAAATATAATAAAAATAAGGGTTTCTATTTATAAAAACACATATCGCGTGTGATTATCCAGACAGACAGATAGATCTGAAACCAAAATCTGAACAAGGATGTAACAGGCTAAACATTAAATTCATATGTTGTCATCCTGCCTCTGTATACTTCCAGCAAAGGCAGCATTTCCCAGCTTTCAGACACATCCATTGGTAAGTGTGTGTTAAGCTGGCCTGTGTATTAAAAGTAGCAGCTCTATATATCACAGCTGTGTGTGTGAGTCCTTTGAGGCAGACTGCAGATTGACTGTGCTGATAACAGGCAGCAGAGTACTCTAACTGGCTCCAGTTGAGTACATGTGTTTCTCCCTGAATGAAACTGCTTCCCATGTGCAAGGACTATTATACTCATGTAATGATGTGGTGTTACACAAAGGATTCAAAGGTCTGGAGATTTACAGCACAGTCACTAATCGCTGGGCTAGCTTGACAAGGCTTAAGAAGTGGGAGTAGGTAGACCGGAAATATTGAATACGTCTTTCTGATTCAAGGACATTCCACTTAAAAAAATGACTGGGATGGCACTCAAAGTCAAACATCCGACTTGTAAATTCAGGGTAGCTCTATCAACCCAGGCCACAGTGAGAAACACTTGACATAATTTCTATAGGGGAGACCGGGTATAGTTGTAACACGGGGAGAGTTGTAACACTAACAATTCCACGAATCGCGGATAAGATAGGAGTCACATGACAGTTTCCGTTTCCTCTGGCTTCCTTTACGATCCCACATGGAGGTTTTCCAATCTGTGTTGCTATCTCTCCCGAGGCTACAGCAGAAAAAACTTAAATCTAAATAACAAATAACAAGATAATATTTTGTTTAGTACTTCTATTGTTGTAGATAATGCTTTATGAGTTATATTAGGTCAAAGTGTAGCTTCTCTAGTAAAGAATGGTTTATCAACCTCCTGCCAATTTCAAAGCACACAATATGCACATACACTCCCCATATTCACACATATTTTATTGTAGTAGCCATTCATTTAAAATAAAACTGTTGTTGTGGACCTTCATGCTTATTATTATTATTATTATTATTATTATTATTTTGAAATGAATCGCATCATACAAATGTATATGAAATTATTAAACAGTTAGGTTTTCTCATGCAACCGGGTGTTTATAATGTAATATATAAACACATTGCTTTTCGTCAGCTGTTTTAACATGAGAAGTTTGTATTCACGACTTTGTTTTGGCCATAATTGACAGAAAGACACAAACTGAGTGACGCCACTATCGAAATTTCAATGTGGCTAACTACACTCACTTAAAGGATTATTAGGAACACCATTCTAATACTGTGTTTGACCCCCTTTCACCTTCAGAACTGCCTTAATTCTACGTGGCATTGATTCAACAAGGTGCTGAAAGCATTCTTTAGAAATGTTGGCCTATATTGATAGGATAGCATCTTGCAGTTGATGGAGATTTGTGGGATGCACATCCAAAGCACGAAGCTCCAGTTCCACCACATCCCAAAGATGCTCTATTGGGTTGAGGTCTGGTGACGTAAAGAGGGTATGTCCAAGCTATGTTCCTTTTAAACTAAATAAACAAATACATAATTAACAAAGACATGTGTTGCGTGGTTATTGTAACAGATTATGATTGTGAAGTAAATGGCATGGTTTTAAACAGTCAAATATGTATTGAAAGTAATAGCTATAGCCGTAGTATTAGATGTTAAAAGTGTGCACCACAGCTACGGGATTACTATGGGGTTTGATGAAAGGCTAGGTTAACCGCTGATTTAAAACAGTATGAGGATTAACAGAACACATCCACACGCTAGACAAACAAATACAAGCAACATTTGCACTCAGTCTTTGTGAATGGGAAGCACATCGCCACCGTGACGGTAGCTATGCGCCCCGTCACAGGTACACGGTGGTCATAAAGGGATGGACATGGTCAGAAACAATGCTCAGCTGTGGCATTTAAATGATGCCCAATTGGCACTAAGGGGCCTAAAGTGTGCCAAGAAAACATTCCCCACACCATTACACCACCACCAGCCTGCACAGTGGTAAGAAGGCATGATGGATCCATGTTCTCATTCTGTTTACGCCAAATTCTGACTCTACCATCTGAATGTCTCAACAGAAATCGAGACTCATCAGACCAGGCAACATTTTTCCAGTCTTCAACTGTCCAATTTTGGTGAGCTTGTGCAAATTGTAGCCTCTTTTTGCTATTTGTAGTGGAGATGAGTGGTACCCGGTGGGGTCTTCTGCTGTTGTAGCCCATCCGCCTCAAGGTTGTGCGTGTTGTGGCTTCACAAATGCTTTGCTGCATACCTTATTTCAGTCAAAGTTGCTCTTCTATCAGCTTGAATCAGTCAGCCCATTCTCCTCTGACCTCTAGCATTAACAAGGCATTTTCGCCCACAGGACTGCCGCATACTGGATGTTTTTCCCTTTTCACATCATTCTTTGTAAACCCTAGAAATGGTTGTGCATGGAAATTCCAGTAACTGAGCAGATTTTGAAATAATCAGACCGGCCCGTCTGGCACCAACAACCATGCCACGCTCAAAATTGCTTTCTTTCCCATTCTGACATTCAGTTTGGAGTTCAGGAGATCGTCTTGACCAGGACCACACCCCTAAATGCATTGAAGCAACTGCTATGTGATTGGTTGATTAGATAATTGCATTAATGAGAAATTGAGCAGGTGTTCCTAATAAGCCTTTAGGTGAGTGTATGTCTGGAATGCGGCATAAGACAGAAAAATTGCACAGGTGTGCAAGATAATTGGGACACTATAAAGAGAGCAGGAACTAACGACCATAAAAGGACATGACCATCTGTTGCATGCTGCACCCAAAAACTGGAAAGCACTTTCTCAATCTGGCAAGCTCTAATCTGATTGGCCGATTCACACGACTCTGGGAGTAAATTCAGGTTATTTTAGCCCGTTTGACTTCTTAACTTCTAATATGAATGTCATCTACTTCCCATTAGCGAAGCTCACCGACCTCCTCCAGTACGAAACCAAGGGGTGAGACAAATCGAATCATTATACATAAAGAGAAAGCGCCGAATAACTGTGACTTTGCTGTATATAGTGCAATCTATAATTAAGAGCCAATCGCTTCTGTCTCCCTCTTCCCACTTCAAGGGAATCCAAGAGGGCCTGGTGAGGAATTTAAATGGCTGAAGCATTCAAACCTCTGCCAGGGAATTATTCATCGCTAATTTCTCCTGTTAAAGACTCAGAATGAAGAAAGGCAAAAGACATTTGAGGGTAATGTCTTGTGTTTGACTCTTTCTCTGTGTAATTGCTTTGCATCAAATGTATAATCATCTCATCCAAATATTCACATCAGAATGCTAATGGGCTCATTGAAGCCTATCATGCCATAAACCTTTTACAAAAGTTGCCTTGATAAATGTGCACTTTGCACTTTTTGCACCATGCAATTTATAAAAAAATAATAAAAAAATCCCTGACTATTTTTTAGTCTGGACTGGATTCAGTGTGGGATCAGCAATTTTCTTGCTTGTTCATAATTATTCTTTTGGCTCTATGCACCTGAAGCAAAATAATTTTTTTACCTATTTGGAGAGCAACATTTTTTTTTAGATACATGATCTCTTTCGTATAGCATACAAATTCATTGTATGTTTACAGGACCAATGTATGAATCCTCAGGCAATGATCTCCACAAGGACAGTGAAACCTAAAATTGCAGGGTTTAAAGGGTTAGTTCACCCAAAAATGAAAATGACCCAATGATTTACTCATCCTCAAGCCATCCTAGGGTGTTTATGACATTCTTCTTTCAGACGAACACAGTCGGGATAATATTAAAAAAATGTCCTGGTTCTTCCAAGCTTTATAATGGCAGTGAATGGCAGCCCAAAATTCATCCATTAAAAATAGTAATCCACACGCCTCCGGGGGGGGATAATAAAGGCCTTCTGAAGCGATTGTCGGGCCACCGTCCATATTCCACTTACAGAAAAAATTTAACTGGTGATGACATCGGACGTAGCATAAGCATTTTGAACTGCAAGAGGCGTTACACTTTCTTTGTAAGTTGAATACAGAAAGCGGTCGGCCGGAAGCTAGATATTTTACTTTATAACATGTTACATATGGATATTTTACTTACAAAAACCCATCGCTTCGCTTCAGAAGGTCTTTATTAACTCCCCAAAGCCGTGCGGATTACTTGGATAATGGATGGATGCACTTTTTGGTCTTCAAAATTGGGGCTGCCATTCACTGCCATTATAAAGCTTGGATTAGGACATTTTTTAATATAACTCAGATTGTATTCGTCTGAAAGAAAAATGTCATATACACCTAGGATGGCTTGAGGGTGAGTAAATTATGGGATAATTTTCATTTTTGGGTGAGCTATCCCTTTAATAAACATATTAGTAAGTAATACAAAATAATATAAAATCTTTATTTTATATTGAATATCTAAATTTATTTTAATAAATAAAAAATATGAATAATTAATAATAGACATATTTGTATAAAAATTATATTAACACATTTAATTAATAAATAAATATATTTTTAATAAAAAAATACATTTTATTTTATAAATAAATAAACATAATTTAACCCCTTCATACATACTTGAATAAGTAAAAGTTTACAGGGACTTTCATTATGCTGATATTGTAAATTTTTGTCTATCCAACCGTATGCAAACAGAACAACTCTTTACATAAGGATCCTAACGAATTAGCCTGGATACCAGCCGAACTAAGCCCCGCCCACAACATTTGAGGTCAGAAAGTTCGGTCAGGACTTGATTCGTTGTTGAGCAACTATGCTCAAACCAGAGCTGTTCGGACCAATCAAATTGTCAGGGCGGGATTTATACGATGATGGACAGATGCTTAACAGTAACGTAATCATTCACATCACCAAAGGGCTCTTGGGTTAAATTTCGTTCTAATCCTAAATGAAGAACTTGTTCATATATATTTTCACCTTTACTATTTCTCTCAAAAATGATGATCGTGTTGGCAAGTACTCCGTGTATCCTTAAATTCTTTTTACAACACCGGCAAAAATCGTTTTCACTCATCTTCTTCTACTTCTTCCAGCATGCGTGCAGTTGAGTTCTGTTGACAACTAAATGTCGCTCAAGTCAACATACAGTACATCACTTACTCCGTTGCTCTGATTGGTTGTAGGCCTATCCAATTGAGAGCAGAGGCATTTTCATTTCTGGTTCGGTTGAAACCCGCCCCATAATCACAGCCCAATGGAACAGTATCAGACTCATATTCTGACAAGAATCTGAGTATGACGACGTCAGGCAACCAATGAATACTAATGATATCACATTGAAATTACACTGTGCTTTGAACATTGTCTGACTGTGATCTTCCCTTTTGAAAAGAGGTAATACAAGACAGCAGCTTCTTTCTCCCTCAGCCACACTTTCACTAGCCGCACTCGCTGCCTCCCGCTCCTCAGCCAGACACAGTTAGTGAAGTGAACAGTCTCCTCATTCTTTATTTAATGATCCATCATCATTCTATATGGGTTACTGGGACTCTGTTTGCCGCCTGACCGCTTCTGATTGTTTCACAGCTCCTCAGATTTAACTGACTCTGACTTACTTTACTGAGTAAATGCCACTGATTTGTGCTGTTTTCTGACAGCACATGGCTTTTAGCCATATATGCATTAATCTATTAATAAGCTACACCTTAGACAAAGAGCTTTATCAAGAGCACTGATTGACTATAAAGACCAGCTTAATGACTATAAAGCCTCTATAGCTGTGATGTATTGGATTTGTTCAGTTGATGATCCACATGATACATGCAGTATACACTTACAATAAATATTTAGCAATATATAAGATCAAATGAATGCAGTAAAAAGAAATGTAAGAAGAGCATCTCCATGACAACAGTGAATATTTCTGTGAGAAGAGAATTGCAAACGGTGTAATAAAATGAACAGAGACATTACTGTCAGTGCAGTTAACCCTTTGTTGAATTTATTATTTTAAAAAAAGGACACATTATAAAACTTGATGTTTCTATTTACTCCAAAAACAATCACTGTCAATATTTATTTGCGATATTGTAATTACGTATTTTATGTATTTCACCCTTTTCCACTCAACAGAAAATAGCAATAAATACTCCACAAGTCTTTGGTGCATCACCACATTCATCGGCTGTTTTGAATTAGAGTGGCTTTTGAATGATGAGGACACTAGCATCAGAGGTTTATGATATAAGAAGTAATGTTGACTAATAATGTAAATCTGCAACACTGAAAGGATATGAAGGTTAATTTACCTGTTATAAACTGGCCCTCTAAATGTTGGGTCAAACTTGCGAGGTTCACCTATGGAAACAAAAGGAAACATGAGGTTTAGCAGGGCAAATCATAGACAAATATGAGGTACAGAGTCTTGTATCACCCGAAACGGGCTTGATTTGTGAACAACTGAATGTACATTATCCCATTCAAGGCTACTACTTAATAAATAAATACTGTACATGTTTACAAGATTAAATTTTTCATTTATATTGCATTTCAAATGCCTTTCATGTAGCCTGGATGCCAGCCGAATTTAGCCCCGCCCACAACATTTTTTGCTCGGGCAATTCGGTCTGGACTCGCTCCATAGAGGAGTAATTATGCCCGAACAGAAACTGTTCGGACCAATGAAATTGTCAGGGGGGGCTTTAGACGATGATGGACAGATGATAAACAGTAACGTAATCATCCACGTCATCAAAGGCGCTTGGGTGGAATTTGCTATTATCCTAAACAGAGAACCTGTTCGTATATGCATGATCGTGTTGGTAAGTACTCTGTGTATCCTTAAATTCTTTTTTTACAACACTGGCAAAGATTGTTTACACTCATCTTTTTCTTCTAACATTACTTAATCCAGCGCGCATGCAGACAGGGTTGCCATGTTTTTTTGCAATGTCGCGCAATTGCTACTCAAAACAATAGCCCAAAACAATAGCTTTCCGGGGGGGTTCTCCGGAAAAATATTGCGTGTGGTTGGCAAAATATGTTATTTTGGCACGGTTTCCTGCTAAAATTTGCATTCCTGGGTCTATGTATCACATAATTGGGGTCGCTTCAACCCGCGGGAAAAACACGGACTTGGCAACAGTGCAGTTGAGTTCTGTTGACATTTGACAACTAACGTTACGCGCCGCTCCGTTGCTCTGATTGGTTTTAGGTCTATCCAATTGAGGTCTTTCCTGGTTAGGTTGAAACACGCCCCATAATCAAAGCCCAATGGAGCGGTTTCAGACTCATATTCTGACTAGAATTGAGTATGACCACGTCAGGCTACCTTTCATGTTCAAAACTATGGTAAACTAAACATCTTTAGGATGCTTACAATGCTAGCTGTGAAACTAGCAATACAGTCCTTCCATTCTTTTAGTGTGGTGGATTTTTGTCCACACATTGTTTAGACATAATATGATTACTTGGGAATGTCACTGTTGTATGGCCAGAAGGAATCATGCCATACCCTTTTTGTGAAACCAATTGTAAATGTGATCATAGTCGAAGAGACGACCATACCAAAAGAAATGTGCTTGTGTCACGTAATGTAAACTGTAGGCGAGTCGAGTGGAACCCAAGCGCAGTTTACTACAGATGAGAACAAATTCAAAATAAACAAAACCAGGCGATGACTTGACTTGACATGAAACGTGAGACTCAATGACAAACAAAGCTCGATCATCGACGAGGGAAACATGAAGGCTATAAATACACATGAACTAATAGAAACAGCTGGAAACAATCAAGGAGCTAATAAACAAGAAACTACAAAGGGACTACAAACAGGCAGCACAAGGAACAGACAGTCAATACATGACAGCTTGTAACAGGAGCCAGCAGGGCTACATATTTTAATATCAGTCAAGTGGAATGTGAGCCAAAATTGGTTCCGGTACCCATATTGAGATCACTGCTATATATCATCAATACATTTTTAACAATCAAACCTGTTACAGATAGGAAGTGTGGAAATTTTTGGGGGATTTCCCAATGTTTGTCATTGAGAGTGATTTATTTTGCTTGCTATTGCCAAAGGCCGCTGCTGTCAACAAGCAGATGGTTGGGAAGATGACTGCTGGGAAGATTCAAGTAAAAATGGCAGATATTTTCACATACAGTAGGAGAAGGAAAGAAGATACAGGATGGAAATCCAAAAGCTTGCTTATATATTCTAGTTTTATCCCCTGCCGTTCCACCTGCCAGGCTGTCTGTCAGTGAGGATGGCTGTTAGTGTTCTATGACTACAAAATGCTTTGTTAAAAGTGACTGCTTCAGCTTTTACAGGAAAGAGGAATGGCTGAAATTGATCTCCTGTAAATTAGCTTGAGGAAGCTATATGGTGGTTATGCTAATTTTCAACAAAGAAGCCTTCATCAAATATAGTACTGTATATAGATCATTGGGTTTGATGTATATTTCATTTAAAGTTATACAACAACAACAATAAACTAATTTCATGTGACTAAAGGAATCACTACGGCATCCCTACCAACATTTCATCTTCCATCGCTCAGAACGATGTGAACTGCACATCCCTCCTGGTATTTCCTGAATTGTTTTTCTGCAGTCCAAATCCTATTACTACCACCATGCTGTACACCTTGTCTGAATTGGTCTGTCATCTGAGAAGTGACACTAAATCGATGGAGATGGCGGTGGCACATTTAGCGGAGTGACTGAGCATTCCATCACCTCAGCACAATGGGCTTTTTCTCCCATCAACCACCTGTAACGCTACAGTGAGCAAAGGGAGCCTTCTGACACACGCAATCACTGTGGACAGTGGCCATGGCGGGCAAAGTAATGTGGTGATGTGGAATTAGGGTTGCCAACTGTTCCGTTTAATTTAGCAATATGAAATCTGAAATATAAAAAGCCTATATTTAAGAGACAGATTTTGACACAGTTTGATCTGTATTTTACCATCTCGAAATTTTACATACACTTTCACGTCGTTGTATGAGAGAGAAAAAGTTTGTTTGGATGGCTCATATAAATGAACCAGTTAAAAAATGAGTTATTGATTTTTTGTAAGACCGCTGAGTTCGTGCCAATGGCGGCAGCGAAGAGCGGGTGAAGGGATTTGCGCGTTCGGTGTTCTCAGCTGGGCAACATGGATTTAATACCAATTCCTCTTTACCTGACTCCATTTTATCATAATTTAGAATTTAGATTAGAATGCCAATTTGGTTATTTGGTCATTTATATTTAATAGTTAGCCACACATTTAATTATTCCGTTTAACCCTTTGTGGAAAGTACCCATTAATAATTCCAGAGTAAGTCAGAATAAATCAAAATGTAACAATTTATTAAACAGTCAGGTACATGTATAATTCCAATTACATAATCAATTCAAAGATCCTCAATACATAACATCAAATACTCTGAAGTAAAGAGTGAGAGATGCTTTCCATGATTTTCCATATGCAACGTTGGCTGGACACACAACGTTACGGGCGAATCTGAATTACAATATTGCGCCCTGAGCTTTCTGCTACATCACCTTAAGTACTCAGCAAGACAGTCACTTCTTTCAAATGGAAGCATATGTCAACAAAGGGAATTTACATGTAATCGCTGTCTCAGACCTGTAGTATTGACAAAAGACAAAATGGTTGAAATTCACACCTACCATACTAGGCAAGGTCTCTTTAAACTCTTAAAACCTTTAATATGTTCTTGTTTGCTTCTGTGGAGATGAGATATTTGTACCAGTCGCACTAAGACATTTCCAATGATATCAAACACATATATACTGTGTAGTATTTGTTCACTTTTAGATCATATAGATTTTGAATACGTTTCCGATAGTCACGGCATGAGTGGGTCAAGTAGGATGGGGAGAAGAAATACATGTAAATTAGAGCCATTCTTAGTTGATTCATCTGCAAAAAGTATCCTTTGTCTTCCACCAGACAATCTGGCATTACTTTTTACAGCCTTTCAATTTGTTTTAGTCTTTTAACATTTTCAAATTACTAAGTGGCCTTTTATGGTATTTTATAGCAGTTTTTTTTATTGCAATACTATAAATGAGTGTTTTTGTGAACTCCAACTAAAACCTTTATGTTTTTGTGGCTGATAAGCACTGTTCTAATTGTAAAACATTAATTGTACTATAATTATCTTATATTCAACAAATAACAAAATGAAATATATAAAATAATGGTAATTAACACTTTACAATAGGGTCTCATTTGTTAACTTTAGGTATGTACACTGATCAGGCATAATATTATGGCAGGTGAAAACACTGATTATCTCTTTATCACAGCACCTGTTAGTGGGTGGGATATATTAGGCAACAAGTGAACATTTTGTCCTCAAAGTTGATGTGTTAGAAGCAGGAAAAATGGGCAAGCGTAAGGATTTGAGCGAGCTTGACAAGGGCCAAATTGTGATGGCTAGAAGACTGGATCAGCGCATCTCCAAAACTGCAGCTCTTGTGGGGTATTCCCGGTCTGCAGTGGTCAGTATCTATCAAAAGTGGTCCAAGGAAGGAACAGTGGTGAACCGGCGACAGGGTCATGTGTGGCCAAGGCTCACTGATGCATTTGGAGAGCGAAGGCTGGCCCATGTGGTCCAATCAAACAGATGAGTTAATGTTGCTTAAATTGAAAAGCATTAAGAAGTTAATGCTGGTTCTGATAGAAAGGTGTCAGAACACACAGTGCATTGCAGTTTGTTGCGTATGGTGCTGCAAGCCGCAGACCAGTCAGGGTGCCCATGCTGACCCCTGTCCACTGCTGAAAGCGGCAATAGTGGGCATGTGAGCCACAGAACTGGACCACAGAGCAATGGAAGAAGGTGGCCTGGTCTGATGAATCACATTTTCTTTTACATCACATGTATGGCCGGGTGTGTGTGTGTGTCGCTTCTGGGGAACACATGGCACCAAGACGTACTATGGGAAGTAAATAAGCTTGCGAAGACAGTGTGATGCTTTGGGCAATGTTCTGCTGGGAAACCTTGGGTCCAGCCATCCATGTGGATGTTACTTTATACCACCTACCTAAGCATTGTTGCAGACCATGTACACCATTTCATGGAAACAGTATTCCCTGGTGGCTGTGGCCTCTTTCAGCAGAATAAAACACCTTGCCACAAAGCAAAAATGTTTCAGGAATGGGTTGAGGAGCACAACAAGAATTTTGAGGTGTTGACTTGGCCTCCAAATTCCCTAGATCTCCATCCAATCGAGCATCTGTGCTGAACAAACAAGTCTGATCCATGGAGGCCCCACCTCGCAACTTACAGGACTTAAAGGATCCGCTGCTAACATCTTGGTGCCAGATACCCCAGCACACCTTCAGGGGTCTGGTGGAGTCCATGCCTCGACAGGTCAGGGCTGTTTTGGCAGCAAAAGGGGGCCAACACAACATTAGTTACATAACTATTAGTTACAACATAACATTAGGGCATAATGTTATGCCTGATCGATGTATAGTTTTAACAGTGGTTTAATGAGCATTTGTCTGAAGTTTCCTGAGGGTGCATTAATGTGCATTGCATTGTGTTGTGCATGTTTTCTGTGTGTGATATTGACTTTCTTGCATGTGGCGGGGTCACTAATGGGGCGTATTGATTGAATACCTCTGAAGGAATGAGTGTGAAGAAAGGTGAAGGCACAACAGCTAGCTTTGTTTGTTTTAATCAGTGTGTAGTGCTGAAGGCCCCATGCCAGAGCGAAATTAAATCATAAGCCACATCTCCAGTGACTTTACTTTCTTAACTCTAATTACTCTTGAATTGTAGCCCTCCTCCACTCTGAGAGTCGGGTAGTTGAGGAGAATTTATAAGGAGGTGGGCTGCCATCCTGCTTTCATTCACAGCTACACCGGATATCCACTGCAATTTTTTGTTTCATATTCAAATGTCAGATGGTTAAGCTGTGGATAATTGAGGTCCCTGCTCGCAAGCCGAAAATAAAAAGTTGACGTGGTGAAGGTTTGAGTTGCGTATCCGTAATTAAGATCTTCTCATTTTGAACCTTGTGACCTCATGAATATTATTGTGCATTTTAAGTGTTTCATCATTCATCTAAGTTGTGTTCCCAAGATACAAGATACTCGTAATTTTCATAATATCTTATCTAGGGTCAAGATACCCTTGACACAAATTAGTTAGCTATATTAAAGCTTTTGACATGTGCATTTTAGTTCCACTATACAAAAGTAAAAATAATAATAATAATTATATAGGAGGAAAAGGTAGTAACATAAGAATAAGTGGTAACACTTTACAATGATTTTATTAGTTAACATTAGTTAACATAAACTGAAATGAACTGCACTTCTACAGCATTTATTAATCTTTGTTAATGTTAATTTCAACATTTACTTATACATATTAAAATCAAAAGTTGTATTTGTTAACATTAGTTAGTGCACTGTGAAGTAACATGAACAAACAATGAACAGCTGTATTTTTATTAAATAACGTTAACAAAGAATAACAAATATAGCAACAAATGTATTGCTAATGGTTAGTTCATGTTAGTTAATACATTAACTAATGTTAACAAATTAAACCTAATTAAAGTTTCACCATTTTTACTGTATCAGTAATGCACAGTAGGTGTCACTTTTAAAATCCAATACTAAGGCCAATATCCATTTCAATACTGAATCATTTCTGGGGATAAAATGGGTATTTGAAGCCTGTATGATCATTAAACAGGCCTAAAGACTTTTATTATTATTATTATTAACAACAGTTTGTGCACTGGTGTTGCACAAAACACAGCAAATGTAGAATAAATAAAGGGAATTGATGTCCCCACATGGATATTGAAGACAATTATAACCGTCCTCTATTTAATGCACAAATCAGAAATAAATCAGACAAATATAGTACCACACGATAAATCACACAGCCCAATTTTATCAATAGCTATGTTGTTGTTGTTTTCTAGTAGAACACCAACTGAAATTGAATTAATTTCTTTGTCAAGAAGAGTTCAGTCACGTATGGTTGAAGTAAAGCACGCAAAGACGATGAATCGAACGAAAACAGTCTTTAATAAATCCAAAAACAGACCACTGAGTGCAGTAGAAGAACCACATTAAAGGTGCCATGAACTGGCTTTTTTTACATTTTTTATACTGTTTTCTGAGGTCAACTAATGACGTTCGTGTGGTTTTTAGATTCAAAAACATCACAATGAATAAGTAATAGGCTATTTTCTACACTGGTTTTGAGGCTTTCTCCTAAACGATGGGTTTTGATAGGCGGCACTGGAGACTAGGAAGTAAACGCCAATGGCTAGGATTAGATAAGATTTGCATATTTAATGAGCTTCGGCTCCCCTGTCAATTCAGTTCACATTAGGGAGGGATCGTTTTGAAAGCGGCAACCGGAATGATTCTCTCGATCACAGGGCTAAACGCGTCTTTATCAAACAAACACAATGATTTATTTCTCATCCACCCGAGATTGATTGGAATATTATTTCTGTATTACATGGCCCGCCCGATTGGTCGATAAGCACGAACCGCACGCACATACACACACACACACACACACACACACACAAACACACACACCATGACCCTTTATATATCAAAAGCTCAAGGGAAAGTTGATCATTCATCACCCCTTTAATATCGACGATACTGTCTGATACAAACAGTACCTCAGGGCTTAAATGCATGGGGAATATAATCAAAGTGAATAGAAACAGGTGTGTAGAAACTAACACACAGGGAAGGGAAACAGCCAGGGAAATTACTCAGACAGGCAAAACAGGAACAGAACGAAACCAAAACATAGCCAATATATACAAATATTGAGACTTTTTGTTGGGTAAAAGAATCAGAGATAATATAATGCAATTGCACCACTGAAATAAATATTATCATTGATTTAAAATATTGTCTGCATGACTGGACTCAAAGACACAAGGCATCCTGTACTTTAAATAATTCAGACTCAGCACAGAATAGCACAGCCTCCTTGCAATGTTCACAACAGCACATATTATAACTATGTACATTATATACATATTGGTAACACTTTACAATAAGGTTTCATTAGTTAACATTATTTAACTACATTAGTTAACATGAACTAATAATGAACTGCACTTATAAAGCATTTATTTATCTTTGTTAATGTTAATTTCAACATTTACTAATGCATTATTACAATTTTGTTAACATTAGTTAATGCACTGTGAACTAACATGAACAAACCATGAACAGCTGGATTTATATCAACTAATGTTAACAAAGATTAACTAATGCTGAACAGAGGTGTTGTTTATGGTTAGTTCATGTTAACTAATGCATTAACTAATGATAACTAATACAACCTTATTGTAAAGTGTACCTACATATTATATAAACACTACACTTTACTACAACTTACGTTAACAAAGGTGAACAAATACAGTAACAAATGAACTGCTCATGGTTAGTTCATGTTAGTTAATACATTAACTAATGTTAACTAATGACCATTATTCTAAAGTGTTACCAGATTTTCTTTTGAAATGCATTAATGCTTTTATTCAGCAAGGATGCATTAAATGTAGCCTATAAAAAGCGATTTTAAAGACAAATCAGCATATTAGAATTATTTCTGAAGGATCATGTGAAACTGAAGACTGGAGTGATGATGCTGAAAATGCAGCTTTGATCACAGGATGTGAATATACATTTTAATGTTTATTAAAAAAGAAAACCATTATTTTATCATTTATTATCTATTTTTTATTAAATAAGTGCAGGCTTTATGAGAATAAGAGACTTCTTTCAAAAACATAAAAAAATTATAATGCATCTAAACTTTTGACTGGTACTATATGTTATTACACATACACTATATTGCCAAAAGTATTGGGACACCACTCCAAATCATTGAATTCAGGTGTGCCAATCACTTCCATGGCCACAGATGTATAAAATCAAGCACCTTAGCATGCAGACGCTTCTACAAACATTTGTGAAAGAATGGGTCGCTCTCAGGAGCTCAGTGAACTCAAGCGTGGTACCGTGATAGGTTGCCACCTGTTGCCACCTTTGTGGTATTATAACAAAGTGGAAGCAATTGGGAAGAACAGCAACTCAGCCACGGAGTAGTAGGCCACGTAAAATCACAGAGCGGGGTCATCACATGCTGAGGTGCACAGTGCACAGAAGTCGGCAACTTAATGCAGTGTCAATATAGCTACAGACCTCTAAACTTCATGTGGCCTTCAGATTAGCTCAAGAACAGTGTGTAGAGAGCTTCATGGAATGGGTTTCCATGGCCGAGCAGCTGCATCCAAGCCTTACATGACCAAATACAATGCAAGGTGTCGGATGCAGTGATGTAAACATGCCGCCACTGGACTCTAGAGCAGTGGAGACGTATTCTCTGGAGTGAATCACACTTCTCTGAATGGCAATCCGATGGATGAGTCTGGGTTTGGCGGTTGCCAGGAGAACGGTACTTGCCTGACTGCATGGTTTCAAGTGTAAAGTTTGGTGTAGGGGGGATTATGGTGTGGGTTGTTTTTCAGGGTTTGGCCCCTTAGTTTCAGTGAAAGGAACTCTTAATGCTTCAGCATACCAAAACATTTTGGACAATTTCATGCTCACAACTCTGTGGGAACAATTTGAGGATGGCCCCTTCCTGTTCCTGTTCCAACCGGTGCACAAAGCAAGGTCCATAAAGACATGGGTGAGCAAGTTTGGGATGGAGGAACTTGACTGGCCTGCACAGAGTCCTGACCTCTGATAGAACCCGATAGAACACCTCCGGGATGAATTAGAGCGGAGACTGCGAGCCATGCCTTCTCGCCCAACATCAGTGCCTGACCTCACAAATGCGCTTCTACTAGAGGAATGGTCAAAAAATCCCATAAACACACTCCTAAATTTTGTGGAAAGCCTTCCCAGCAGAGTTGAAGCTGTTATAGCTGCAAAGGGTGGGGCAACTCCATATTAAATCTTACGGATTAAGAATGGGATGTCATTAAAGTTCATGTGCATGTAAACACAGGTGTCCCAAAACTTTTGGCAGTATAGTGTATATATTTATGTGACATGATGTTCTGAAATGAGGACATCATGTTTTTTTTTAATCCAATATAAATAAATAATTCAGTTACACTTACTTTTAACATATTTTCCAGATTAAGTAAATAACCATTTCTTACACTATCAAAATAGAAAATATTCTATATTGTAATACTAACAATGTAATTAATGTTCTATTTATTAAAACCAATGCAGAAACAAAAACCTTCACAGATCTTGTTAAAGTCGTTTCAGCAGTGATATCTAAGTGAGTTGTTTTACTTACTTCGTAACTAGTCTTCCCATTAACACCATTATTTATTCATTTGGACGAAAATTTTAAATACAGAATGCGCACGAAAACAACAAGAGGCAGCATTTATCGCATTGACACTGACTTTTGGCCATTCTTCCTCAATTACCCCCATCAAACGCACGGCATGCTTCAGGTGTTCTGGTAAAACTCAATGGGATCAGGGGAGGCAAGAGAGATGTTACTTCATGGTGTAATGTAACTAACCGCTATAGTGTTGCTTTAAAATAATTAGTGATTTATACACTTTTTAATGTCATATTTCGTGATATAATTTGTGAATCTCTGTATACACTTACACACACATATTCCAACAGATTATTCAATGCTGTACACTTGACAAATTTCTTGAGAGTACTTCTTAGCATGGCTCAAAATACATTCTACTGTAGTAAACGTACAGTATTTGGCCCAGAGTCACAGCATTAATCAAAGCCCAGTAAATCCTTCAGAGGTGCATATATGGGCTCTTCTTTCTCTCTATTTGGTGGAGTGGGCATCCCGTAGGCGCTCAGAGAATGAGAGCTACATGTTACATTTGGCACTGCACATGACAAGCACTCATAACATCTTTATTCTTAGAACAAGCTTCACTATGCTGTCTACAGTAGGATTCTCGCATCGCTAGTGAGACGGACAAAAAGCCTTTTGAAGATAATTTTTTATTTCACACAGTAAATAAATTCAAATAATGTCTGTATTGAGAAAGATACAAACAAAGCTCCGGTCACACATGTGTTGTTGGAAGTATAGAAGGCTTTTCCTCTGATTCTGTTCAATAAGCGCAGAGCTGTTCTCATCATTAATATCTATCATCACTGCTCAATTCCTCCTTAAGGGTCCTGACAGCGAGACTGCAGGAGCCTAAGGAGGTCCATAACACCTGGAGAAAGCCATCCATTAGTCATCTCAATCCTTCGGCTGCTGCTACCTCTGGAAGCAGGCAATTTCAGTTCTGCCATCTTTGCTCATGGGTGCTCAGTTCTGCTGTCAGGTTGTTTTGAGCCAAAAAAACTAGCCTAGAAATCTAGACGCACCATAGCGGCAGCAAATCTAATCTGCCGCCGAGTATCGTCTAGCAACTCTCAATATCCTTCTGAGCTGTAAAAAACAAACTCTGGTCAGGCCAATCACATCGTGTATAGAGTCGGTGGGCGGGCTTAACATAATGACGGCTGAGTTGCGGAGGTTCCGTGTGCTACTTGTAAACAAATAAGCTGGTGAACAGCGGTCTTGGATTTAAGCTTTTCTTTGAGAAAAGAACAAAGAACGGCACTGAAATCATTCTTAACTTAAGAAGGGGAGATTTTTTCGGAGTTTTGCCGACCGGATACGGCGAAAGTTTAATCTATCAACTAGCTCCGCTTCACGTTGCTCTGGTTGGTTGTAGCGCTATCCAATTGCGTGCAGAGGGAATTTGAAAGACAACAGTTTATCCCGCCCCTTGGATTGAGTCCTGCCAACAGTGAGTTTCCAGACTAAACATCTTGATGTGGGTCTGGCTTGTCAGTCTACCAAAAAACTGTTACTCTGGCAAACTTAGTCAATGTATACTAGTAGTAATCTTGTAAGTGTACTATTTCAATACTGCTTGGGACTAAATTGGCTCACTTTTAGTATATAAAAGTATACAATTAAGTAGGGGTGTAACGGTATACACAACTGCATTATTTTACATTTGTGTGAGCAATCCTCTATCACTTGTTTCAGCTAGTCCCACCGTGTGTTTGCTACTACGACCTATACATACTATGTCTGCTGATCACACAAAAATTTTGATACGCAGAATTAGAAACTGTTTTCTATCAATATTTTAATCAATATTTTCAAACAATGTAAGTTTCATAAAACTGTATGTAAAAAAAAGTAAAAAAAAAAGTATATTTAACAGGCTAATCAATCAAAAGATTAAACACAATTACAAGCCAAGTATTGTTTGAATACATAAAGGGTTAGTTCACCCTTTTGAAAAATATCTTCATTTGTGTTCCAAAGATAAACGGAGGTCTTACGGGTCTGGAATTGCATGAGGGTGAGTAATAAATGACATTTTTTTCATTTTTGGGTGAACTAACCTTTTAATTATACTTTTAAGTACATCTCGATTAAAAGATTGAGGACAAGTATACTTAGACCTTTCTGTCAGTAAGTCAAGTACATTTTTAAGTATATTTCTGAGAAGTATAAAAAGTAGACTGAATGTATACTTTCTTATTTTTAGTTTCAAAGAAGTATACAAATAGAACATTTGAATAAACTTATTTTCCGTAAGGGTTTGGTTGAGTCATTGCAGCTGTGAATTAATCTAATGGCTGAAATCAATAAAAAAATCACCAAGGGAGATTTAAATAGATGCATATCTCCAGTGAACTGATGATTCATTCAAGTATGACCAAAAACAAAACAGTTTAGCAGTAAGAAAATCCAATTCATTGTAACATTGGTGTTATCATGAATAATGTATGTAAAAATAGACCAATAAACAGGTAATTATTTTCAAAAACTGATAACTGGCCAATATTAAGATTTCTAAATATAAGACTAAATTAGATTAACAATAAAACACAAAAAATAAAATCCAATTATTTTAAATGCTACAATGAATTCAGGCGCCATAAGATTATAAGTCACAGTATGAAAATGTTTTATTCATTTTTACATTTCCTAAACAAAAACACATTGCACAGCTTTTCAAATGTTATTATATGTAAACACATTATAGAAGGACGTCTTTAACCATTTCACTGACATATATTGTAGCGTATCCAATGATTCAGGATACGAAAAAGGAATCTGTGATACTTTTGAGTCATCATTTGTTTTTCCAGTGCCTAAGCTTTTCTCTCTCTGTGTGTGTGTGTGTGTGTGTGTTTGTGAGTGTGTGTGTGTGTGTGTGTGTGTGTGTGTGTGTGTGTGTGTGTGTGTGTGTGTGTGTGTGTTTGTAAGTGTGTCCTTGTTTATATTACATTGTGGGGACCAAATGTCCCCATAAGGATAGTAAAACCTGAGATCACCTACATTGTGGGGACCAGCCAGCAGTCCCCACTTTTCAAAAGGCTTATAAATCACACAGGATGAGTTTTTTCGAGAAAGTAAAAATGCAGAATGTTTCCTGTGATGGGTAGGTTTAGGGGCAGGGGCAGTGTAGGGGGATAGAATGTACAGTTTGTACGGTATAAAAACCATTACGTCTATGGAGAGTCCCCACAAAGATAGTGAACCAGACATGTAGTGAAACAGACATGTGTGTGTGTGTGTGTGTGTGTGTGTGTGTGTGTGTGTGTGTGTGTGTGTGTGTGTGTGTGTGTGTGTGTGTGTGTGTGTGTGTGTGTGTGGTTTAAAGAATGAATTACTGTCAATAAGACATCACAATGTCAAAGGCCCAAAAAGATGCTAAAAAGCTCCGTACACAGAAGAAAACAAACAAAAAACACTGTCTGTATTTGTCAGGTATATGAAGGATTCAGCGTGAGATTTGTAAACACTACACTCCTCCATCCCGCACTTCCTCTTATCCTGTTAAACAGGCCCAATTTCCCTGCGTACCTTGGAGCCGTGCTCAGAGACAGGATTGATTACTGTGGACAGACTCAACCTGGAGGAAAACCCTGGAAGCAGACAGAGTTTACTATTGTGGGTGTGCTCGACTGATTTCCTCCACAGGTGAAACTCTGGCCTGTATATTAATATGCTCTCCAGAACTCTGGGTCTGATGTAGCACTGAAGAAAGCCACAGGGGCCTTATAGAAAAGGAAACCCAAAATGATCCTCTTAACAGCCAAGTGAGAAACAAAAACAATTGAAGTAAAAAAAAAAACATTTTTTTTAAATCTTGCTATCAAATACATTTGTGGGAATTAATTGTGCTAAACATCAGACACAAGACTTATATGAGCATTTGCATAAGGAGCCATTGTAACTGATGGATGTCCTTCCCTGTATCTTAACACTGCTAGGTGGCTCCATGGAAACAGACATTTAATTTGCTCTGGAGGCTTAATTACATTAGCTTAATGTGTGCCACTGCACAGATCTGCAACAATTTAGATAGAGTTAGACAGTTGATATTTACCTCAGCATTAATACCAAAGAAACTGAGGTTTAAATTGGGATCACTGGGTAGCAGTAATTACAGGGATAAATCACAGAAAATTTTTAATTCTGTTACCATTTAAGGCCTCAACTCTTAAAAATACTGGAACTTATATGCCTGCTACAGGAACATTGCAAATCATACTGTACGGCATGGATATAATAAACTTGGGTACGATGTAGACTGATAATGACACCTATTGGCTCTGACACAGGATAATATAGAAGAAAAAAACTTCATCAGCATACGCTTGTGGTAAACAAATAGAGCAAGATGAATCGCACTTTGAGAATTGCGGTTTTTATGTGTGCTAAAAAAAGAGGAGGAAGTGAAAGAAGAGAATATGGACACGGCCATGGCTAGGGAAGAAAGGACAACTAGGGAAGAAAGGACAACTTGGCATGCCATTTTTGCAAATGGAGGTTGAGGTAAGTAGTTTTGAGTTTTAGCACCATGTCACGTTGTCAATACACCATTTTATGTTGCCTTTTTATTGGCTAGTCAGTAGACATGGGTCATAGCAGCAAACACACTGTGAGATGATTATTATACTTTTCATTGCATTACATTGCAGGCAAACGATCAAATGACAAATACATGTTTTTAACAGTCACTTGTTTCTACATACTGGTGTAACAATGTAAGTGATACAATGTGAAGTTACTTTCATAAAGTGATTTTACTGATATTCATCACTGATTAGTATAGAATTAGCCCTTCGCTAAGCCCCACCTCCTTGGTTACTTTTGCTATGCCTCACAAGCTTTTGTGCCTGGCACGTCTATTAAACTATGTATGTGCCGGTGTCAGACATTTCCAAGGAGATAATTAATCATTTTTGGTGAACAGGTGAAATATCTGAGAGAGCAAGACAAAAGTGACTGCAGTATGCATTGGAGAGATATATCCACGACATAATATGCAACCGATTAGAGTATGATTTAATCAGAATTTAAGCTAAAGCCTATAGGTCCTAGTGCAAGCAGCAGCCGCCTCATGCACTGACCATTCAATTGGGAAAAACACAAATTGAGGAACAGCTATGTTCATGCACAACAGGTTAAGTGGAATTAGAAAATAATCTAATAATTATAAATCAAATATCTTATCCATAAGTCTTGTGGAATAAACACAAGATATTAGCTTATAAAAGGGAAAAAATATATAATGCTCCTCTCTAGAATTATTTTTCTAGCAAACGATCAAATTTATGGTGATTGAATAGCTTTCCTGAGGCAAATGTGACATTAAGTGACATTGTTCGGTAAGTTGTACTGTATTTTTCAACATTCCTTCTGATGTTTATTCATGTTTATTTGGTGCTGTAACTAGTAGTAAAGAGGAAGAGATGATCGGTTCACAATGTTCCGCAATGTTTTTTCCATTGTGTGAGAAAATGTACGTGTGGCATGAGAACACAACAGTATCAAATGCTCGAGTCTCACACTGAATAAGGGTTGGCAGCCCTGAAAGACTGTTTGTGAAGCTGTCATAAATATACATAACAACTGCTCTTTCTGGCTCAGTGGCAGTGCCAACGCAGATTCGAATCACTGTGATCGTACTTGTCAAAGGTCTAACAGACACAGGCAAATCGTTGACATTTAGGAATAAGATTGTGTGGGTGTTTGAATTGAGATTGCAATCTTTTAACAATTAATCGTGAAGATCTAACGTAAGGGTCTTCAGAAAGATTCTCGTAACGTTTCAGGAGTTTACGAGGCTGAACCCATTACACAAGCTTCTTAAATTGCATGCCCTGCAGCATAACATTTATTACCACTATCATAGCTTGTCAGAAACAATTACATTAATCACAGCTCCAGTGTGCGGGAATGGTTTTATGCCATTCGATTGAACAGTTTTTCAGCTTGGCAGGCACATGATAGGAGAAGGTAGTATCGATGATGGGCTGGGACCAGCTAACTCTTTCCAAATTCTTAAAATCATCTTTAGTATTAACAAAACTGATCGCTGATCAGTGTGATGTAACAACTCCCACTGAAGGGGTGACAGAGCTCACATCCAGACGGCCTGGGTCAGAGCCGTGGAGTCTGGGGTTAGTTGGAGCTTTGCCTGATCTGGATTGAGCTCTCTGGTCCAGAGCGCCGCTCAACACGCAAGCGGCCTCCCTCAGACAGGATTAAAACTCTGATTGGTCAGATCAGGGGATAACGGTGGTCAGCAGGAGAAGCGCTAGTCGGGTACCTGAGCAGCTGGACTGACAGATGATCCTGTTTGCTAATGAATGAGAAATCTGGCAACAATAGAAGTAAATCCCAAAGCTGTAACTCAAAGTCGTATCAAATGATATCCACCTTGCCTGCCCATTACACTGGAGAAGTAGATACCTTATAGGCTCATTCAAACACCTGATAATATGATACATGCATTTCACCAAAACAATAATAAACAAATATATATGCATAAACATTTAAATAAATATTTTATATAAAATTAAATCTGCAGTCCGTAACTTTTTTGGTTAAAAATAATCTGAAATCAATTTGAGCAAGTGCATAACTAGCCATTGTTCAAAACTATCTCCTTAACTACGGTTCACAACAGTAAGCTTAATAATGTTATAATGTTATAATATGAGTGGAACTAGTGCATTTCTGCTGGAAATTCAAGCATGTCTTTGTATCATTAAGTCACATCTGAATACATAAAGAAGGAATCCGGCTAGCAGGCTATAACATGTGAGGATGCTGCAGGTGGCGGATCATTTATAGCCTTTTCTCACAGCAGCTAGAATAATTCAATTTATCATTTATCATTACATTATTATTACATTATCATGATAATTATCAGTGACACCAGGAGATTCACCCGTAGTCAAAAGCAAAAAATTACACTGAACGAAAATTGAAATCTACAGGTAACACTAATACAAAGTTTTGTCCAACAATCAAGCGTGATGATCTGAAAACAAGGTGTGGGGTGCATTGTTGGCATGCTATTGACCAACTAAAAACTGGTCTAAAGTCAATACCGCAGTATTTTCTGTGTTATTTAAAGGGTGCGTTAGTAATATGCGCATATAGGCGGGTGCACAACGCACATACCCTCTGCTTATTACACACACAGAGACACACAAACATTTTTAAATATCAAAAATAAATGGATTCCTCTCTGGAGAAGCGTTCAGTGTTTCTGCTAAAAATTCTGCCATGTAAATATCGAATGCACCATGATGCAAGCGCAACTGGCTTTTAAAGGGAATGGTAGTTGAGACTCTGATTGGTTTATTATATGTTACACCTAAGACACACCCATGACTCATCAAGAGACTAGGTACAGCCCTTTTGGACCGTGCACCTGGCGCACCAACCGTTTTTTCTGTCAGTAAACTAGCAAAAGTGGATTCGGACATGCCCTAAGTCCACCTGCACCATGCGCTCAGATCGTTAAAATAGGGCCGATGACATTAATACATTTGTAAACTGGGGCTTAAGTTTAAGCTGAAACTCAACAAATGGGACACTCTGGGTCTCATGGACCTTCCGATCACGTGCATGTGGCGGCCATTGTAACTCCACAAGACCATAAGTGTATGAAATGTGCCATTTGGAACAGGGCCAAAGTGGCTGTGCAACCAGCACCAGATGACAGGGAAAACCTGTACAAATCCACAATCTTAAAATATATAATTTGTGGAATGAGGCAGAACGTTATTTTTCACACAAATAACAGCTTTGAAATCCAGTCAGCTACCCTAAATGATCAAATACACTAACAAAATAAGAACACTTACGCTGAAAGCAACAGCCAACCTCATGCACATTACCACAAAGCATCTCTCGTCAGTGACTGTTTTCACAAACGTCGCATTTAAAGTTAGTGAAAAAGGTGCACAAAAGGATCCTTTTTCACACAGAAATTTTGAGCGGCTAAAATTCATGCTGCATTTCCTACAAGCCAAAAGACATTTTACAGATCACAATGAAATACATACTGTGGGCTAAGACTCTCTTCCTCCCTCTCAGAGCTGACGCTTTTCTTCTTTAGCACTTCTACAGTATACATTTTTCCCATATGCCATCTTTACATTACAGAAGCAACATCTGTACCACCAAAATAGCTAAATACAGTTACAGAGAAATTACATCGGTAATGTTGTGAAATTGTATATGAATATAGAAAAGAAACAGCCTACACTGTCATGACAACAACAAAGTTGTTCCTTAAGGCTGCACTGATGCTGCACTTCATTGACAGAAGCAAAGCAGCATCAGATCAACCCCTGGCACTAGAGGCTGAGGCAGGTCAGAGCTGCGTATTTTAGCACAGCTTTGTGCTTTTAGACAGAATATGTGGGCAGCACAAAGACTGCTTAGAGCCTGCTGACCTTGGATGTTTAATACTCAGATTTGGCTCCGTGGTTGAGAATTTTAACTGAATTGATCGCACGTGACAAGATGTTGAACTGGACTCTTAACAAGAAGAGAAGTTATAGAATTACAACTTAAATTCACAATCACACAATTAATGAATTAATTAACACTAATTGAGCCTATATTTAATTAAGCATTGGAGTAAATTAGAGCATTTGGGGATAGTGTTCATTCAGCATCATCCATATAAGATTATTGGCACCCTGTAAAAATTAATGTAAATGGACTGCATTTATATAGCGCTTTTAACAGACCAATTGCCATCCAAAGCACTTTACATATTGCCTCACATTCACCCATTCACTCACTCATTCATACACCGACGGCGGTGTCAACCATGCAAGGCGCCATCCAGCTCGTCGGGAGAAGCTTAGATTAGGTGTCTTGCTCATGGACACCTCGACACTTGGTCAGGTGGAACCGTGGATTAAACCACCAACCTTCCGGTTTGTTATAATATGAGTGGAACTAGTGCATTTCTGCTGGAATTTCGAGCATGTCTTTGTATCATTAAGTCACATCTGTATACATAAAGAAGGAATCCGGCTAGCAGGCTATAACATGTGAGGATGCTGCAGGTGGCGGATCATTTATAGCCTTTTCTCACAGAAGCTGGAATAATTCAATTTATCATTTATCATTAGATTATTATTACATTATCATGATAATTATCAGTGACACCTGGAGATTCACCCGTTGTCAAAAGCAAAAAATTACACTGAACGAAAATTGAAATCTACAGGTAACACTAATACAAAGTTTTGTCCAACATTCAAGCGTGATGATCTGAAAACAAGGTGTGGGGTGCATTGTTGGCATGCTATTGACCAACTAAAAACTGGTCTAAAGTCAATACCGCGGTATTTTTGTGTTATTTAAAGGGTGCGATAGTAATATGCGCATATAGGCGGGTGCACAACGCACATACCCTCTGCTTATTACACACACAGAGACACACAAACATTTTTAAATATCAAAAATAAATGGATTCCTCTCTGGAGAAGCATTCAGTGTTTCTGCTAAAAATTCTGCCATGTAAATATCGAATGCACCATGATGCAAGCGCAACTGGCTTTTAAAGGGAATGGTAGTTGAGACTCTGATTGGTTTATTATATGTTACACCTAAGACACACCCATGACTCATCAAGAGACTAGGTACAGCCCTTTTGGACCGTGCACCTGGCGCACCAACCGTTTTTTCTGTCAGTAAACTAGCAAAAGTGGATTCGGACATGCCCTAAGTCCACCTGCACCATGCGCTCAGATCGTTAAAATAGGGGCCGATGACATTAATACATTTGTAAACTGGGGCTTAAGTTTAAGCTGAAACTCATCAAATGGGACACTCTGGGTCTCGTGGACTTTCCGATCACGTGCATGTGGCGGCCATTGTAACTCCACAAGACCATAAGTGTATGAAATGTGCCATTTGGAACAGGGCCAAAGTGGCTGTGCAACCAGCACCAGATGAAAGGGAAAACCTGTACAAATCCACAATCTTAAAATATATAATTTGTGGAATGAGGCAGAACTTTATTTTTCACACAAATAACAGCTTTGAAATCCAGTCAGCTACCCTAAATGATCAAATACACTAACAAAATAAGAACACTTACACTGAAAGCAACAGCCAACCTCATGCACATTACCACAAAGCATCTCTCGTCAGTGACTGTTTTCACAAACGTCGCATTTAAAGTTAGTGAAAAAGGTGCACAAAAGGATCCTTTTTCACACAGAAATTTTGAGCGGCTAAAATTCATGCTGCATTTCCTACAAGCCCAAAGACATTTTACAGATCACAATGAAATACATACTGTGGGCTAAGACTCTCTTCCTCCCTCTCAGAGCTGATGCTTTTCTTCTTTAGCACTTCTACAGTATACATTTTTCCCATATGCCATCTTTACATTACAGAAGCAACATCTGTACCACCAAAAGAGCTAAATACAGTTACAGAGAAATTACATCGGTAATGTTGTGAAATTGTATATGAATATAGAAAAGAAACAGCCTACACTGTCATGACAACAACAAAGTTGTTCCTTAAGGCTGCACTGATGCTGCACTTCATTGACAGAAGCAAAGCAGCATCAGATCAACCCCTGGCACTAGAGGCTGAGGCAGGTCAGAGCTGCGTATTTTAGCACAGCTTTGTGCTTTTAGACAGAATATGTGGGCAGCACAAAGACTGCTTAGAGCCTGCTGACCTTGGATGTTTAATACTCAGATTTGGCTCCGTGGTTGAGAATTTTAACTGAATTGATCGCACGTGACAAGATGTTGAATTGGACTCTTAACAAGAAGAGAAAGTTATAGAATTACAACTTAAATTCACAATCACACAATTAATGAATTAATTAACACTAATTAAGCCTATATTTAATTAAGCATTGGAGTAAATTAGAGCATTTGGGGATAGTGTTCATTCAGCATCATCCATATAAGATTATTGGCACCCTGTAAAAATGAATGTAAATGGACTGCATTTATATAGCGCTTTTAACAGACCAATTGCCATCCAAAGCACTTTACATATTGCCTCACATTTACCCATTCACTCACTCATTCATACACCGACGGCGGTGTCAACCATGCAAGGCGCCATCCAGCTCGTCGGGAGCAGGTTAGATTAGGTGTCTTGCTCATGGACACCTCGACACTTGGTCAGGTGGAACCGTGGATTAAACCACCAACCTTCCGGTATGTAGACAATCTACATGAACCACTGGCGCCCATTTGTAAATTGTATATCCTTTTGATCTTTCATTAAAATAAATCTTCAAAACACGGCCACAATTATTGGCACCATAAGAAATTCTTATGAGTAAAATATCTCTGAAGTATATTGCCATTCATATTTACATTTTTTAGCACAGAAGGGTGACTATAGGAGCAAAATTGTTTAGCTATGAGCTATGTTTCACAGGAGTATAAATATGAGGAAACACAAAGGCCAAATTCCCTTAATCATCCATCTCAATGAGTATAACCAAAGAAAATAGTTTTGATATGCAGCAAAAAATTGTTTAGCTTCACAAAATAGAAAGTGGCTGTAAGAAAATATCTAAAGTTTTAGCTATTCCCATTTCCACCATCAGGGCAATAATTAAGTTCCAATCAACTAAAGATGTTACAAGTCTATATCGACCTAATGTACGGTGAGGAGGAGAGTTTTAGTGGCCAAAGACTCTTCAAGGATCACAGATGTAGAATTGCAGAGAATAGTTGAATCTTAGGGTCATAAAGGAAAAAGAATCAAACAGCACCTACATCACCACATGTTGTTTGGCAGGGTTTCAAGAAAAACCCTCCTCGCTCATCCAAAAACAAACTCCACTGACACGACTGGAACTTCAAACAGCAACGGCTTCTATGGTCAGATGAAACTTAAAAAAATTTTTGCCAGCAAACCCACTAGATGACTTTAGTACAAACAGGGATGCCCATGGTTAAATATACTGCTGTCTCTTTAATGTTGTGGGCCTATTTTTTTGCTGGAGGTCCTGGACATATTGTGCAGATACGTGATACCATGTATATCAGATATCATGAATTCTAGAAAATATCAACAGATTAAAAAAATCAAAACCTGACAGCTTGTTCTAGAAATTGAATGGGCCATGGTTGGATCTTCCATCAGGAAAATGACCCAAAACAAACATCAAAATCAACACAAAAAAGTGTCATGGCTTTCCCAGTTCCCTGACCTGAACCCTATAGAAAATGAGTGGGGTGAACTGGAGCTGTGAATCTAAAGGATCTGGAGAGATTCTATATTGATGAATGTTCTCTGATCTCTTGTCAAGTGTTCTCCAAACTCATCAGGAATTATAGGAGAAGACTCAGAGCTGTTATCTTGGCAAAAGACTGGAATAACTATAAGAGATGGCGACCCGCTGAGAAAACAAAAGAAATTAACATCGGAACTCACTCTTGTGCATTTAGCGTCCCCATCCGAGACGACATCACACTGAGTTAATCACCCAAGGATTGCCTTAATTCACATCTTTCCCTTCACTGCCTCTTCCCCTATCTCTCCAATACAATTCACCCAAAATCTATATGTGAACAAGTACTATATAGTATTATACATGTTTGGTATCATTTGAAATGTCTCAGTGCGACTGGTACAAAGGTCTCATCCTCAAAGAAGTAAAGCAAAAGGTAACAAAGGTTTTAAGAGTTTAGAGATATTTTGCTTAATGCGTGATGGGTGTGTCTTCGGCCAATTGGTCTTTACCTCCTTTCGTCAATACAGGTCTAAAGGACTTGATTAATGCTTATTCCCATTGTGAACTCATGTTTACATTTGAAAGAGTTTTCTGTCTTGGTCTGGTATTTAAGGAGATGTTGCATGGGGGTCAAGGCGCGAATCTGTAACCAGATCAGCCCTTAATGCTATGCATAATGTATACTATTTGCTTGAGGTCAGGTATGCATTTCTCACTCTTTCCTTCAGAGCATTTGATGTTATGTATCTATTATCTTTGAATTGATTATGTAATTGCATGATACATTTACCTGACTAATAATACATTGTTATATTTGATTTATTCTGACTTACTCTGAAATTACATAATACAAATTTTAGTGTATTATGATGTATCCTTTGTTACATCATGTTACCGCAAATCTGCGACCAGGGTTAAGTACATGCTAGATCTTGGATTGTATGGAGCATGGGGCACATCTGGCGAGAGTCTAGATTTCTGACTAAACTGCTCGACTTTAACTAAGTTGTTATGCAGTCGCATTATAGGGGGGCAGATAAAATACTTTTGAGATAATACAGCATTATTTATGGTACTGGCCATAACCTCTGGTTATTGTTTCAGCTTTAACTAAGTTGTAATATAGGCAACTGTAGGGGGCTACATGGGTACTTTTTAACAATAGCAAGCATGGGCTGCATATTAAATTTGCTAACCTCTGGTTAATGATCGGACTGCCGAGTTTGTGATCATGTTCCTAAACATGCAGCTTTGTTCCTTATTAAACTTAAGCCACTTAATTTTCATATAACTTATCAGGCACTTCTTCCCAGAGCAAAACCTCCTCCCCTCCTTTTGTATCTCAGTCTGATCTACGGCCTCTCAATAAAGTGTAACTCTTCACACAGTGAGCCCTATAACAAAAAGACTTGCAGTTTTCCTCTTCTGAAATTTCTTAAGCGCCTATCCCCACCGTCATCATCATTTTCCTCTTATAAAATTGCTTCCTGTATGGAACATTAAAGCTATCTGCTCTTATGTAACAGTGGAGAAACACCCCCAGAATCACATGCCCACACGTCTCATCCCTCGCTGCCTTCAAACTCAATCTGTATCTTTCTGTTTGTATGATTCCCTATTTTTCGGCTCAGAAACCAAACTAATACATTTCAGAGCGGCGCAGCGTGTGCAATCCTGATTTAAATGTGAGGGAGCTTGAATCGAGCATGTAGTAGAACTATCAACCCTGGTCACATTTTATTATTCTTCCTGTGGAGATGCAGTTAGAAGCAGTGAACCGTCACATCTCGGACAATGAGCATGTGGCCTCTAAAAGGTGGAGTTTGGTGTTATTTAAGCAGTGCCGTATGTTCTGAGAACTCTGCCAAAGAATAACAATGAATATTTGAAGAGAAACGTACGTGGCTCATGAATAAACTGACTTGATTGGACAGAAAACTCATAGACAACCAACAACCTGGCCACACAGACAAATACATATTCCTTAAAGTGGTCGGTTCGGCTGTGTATAATGAAGTAGATGCTGTTCTGCTTACAAAAGAACAGAAAAAAGAACATTTCTTCATTGAGATTCAGCTTGAGAATCACCGGATCCAACCTGATATTAGGTACAGTTTTTTTTTAACAGAACCCTAAGGGGTTTTGAGAAGTTTGAGAGTTTTCCAAGTGAAAGTAAAAAGATTTGTGCACTGAGTGCAATCCCTTCCCTTCATGGGTTCACATAGTTACAGTTGTTGTGTTGTGTCAATAGAGTTTTGAAACACTGCCATTGTCCTCTAATCGCTAATTACACTGCAATCTAAAACAGACACTGATACATTTAGACTGCCGGTCACGGCAGATGTGAGAAGGAAATATCAAAAAGAATTTCTGATTAGAGTTGAGGAGGTGTGCGGCTCCACACAATCTCAAACTGTGACGCTGAATACGTACAAGACCGGCTCCTGCATTTTTATGGAAACAACAGCAAAAACTCACACACGGTAAGTCTGGAAAGAACTTGCTGTTAGCATTAACCTCGAAAGATTACTTTCAACAAATCATACCTTTAGGCTCAACATAGGCAAGCGTTTTGTCGAAGAACATCAGGTTTAATCTGTCCCTGAGTGGGGCAAAGCAATAAACAGGAGGGCAGAGGAGTGCCATATCACTGTGAATCTGAGGTACTATGGTTATTACTTTTGTTGTCCCCTCATGAGGAAACGTAAGGAGAAAAATGGAAAATCGAATCGAGTCGTGAGTTAGCATCTCTTCAGTTGACACAGTTGGAAATGCTCTCCATTTGAATTCCTTTTTTTCAGTACTGAGAAAAAATAAATAAAAGTACAATTGTATGTTATTAAAAAAACAGGTTTTGTAATGTTAGGAAGGTATAATATGTTAATTAGACGATTAGCAAAGGTTGACCTGAGATAAATATTCGAATTTGAATAAACAAAAATAAACATTGTAGTAATATAATATTATCACATTATATTTTTCAGAAGATAGTTCAATCTGTAATTTTGGACCCATTTTATATTAGGTGTCCTTAACTACTATGTACTAACAATTTAATTAATAATTTGATACATTGCACTTTTTGTGTACATACATGTTTTTACATTGTACTTACATTTTAAAAAATACCTGCATGTAATTACATCTGTAATTAATTTCTGTAGTTACATTTGTAATTACACAGTTGACACTTCCCTTACACCTAACCCTACCCTTAAACTTACCCATCCCACCACACCTGCCCCTAACCCTACCCGTATCCCACCTCAATATCAGCAAAGGTGTTTTGCAACACAATATGAACACAGTAAGTACATTGTACTTATTTTTTTATGTAAGTACATAGTAGTTAAGGCCACCTAATATAAAGTGGGGCCGTAATTTTATCTCTTCCATCAGTTATTTTCTTTCAATTACAACCCACACTCTTCAATTTACTGGGTAATTTGTTAGTCAGAGAACACAATGAGATTTTTTTGGCACATTCATTGAGCAGGGGAACGCAAATATGTTTGCAAAATCGTTATTTTGTGTATATTTATTTGTTAAACTTTAATTTGAAATAAGACTGTAATATTGCATCCTATTGTTTTAAATGGCATTTGGATAAGGGTGTAATACGATCTTCAGAACTGCAGGAGGCGCTGTCGCGAAAAATCGAGGATCCTGATAATGCGGGACTCTGAGTGCGGGACTGTAGGTGCAGGCTCCGAGTCTGCAGCTTCATACTACTCGCTCCCGCTCCCCATACGCACCGCTTCTGCCCTGGTAACGCACTGCTAGCGCGTGCGGTGTGAAGCCGGCGTTAAGAAGTAAACAACGTCCACAGCAGTGTAACGTTAGGGATGCTACTGACCATTTAACCATTAACCGAAAGTAAGATCTTTGACAGATTAATACTACCAGTTAAACGGTTTAAATGTTTTTAACGCTTTTTTGTTTGTTTGTTTTTAGATGCATGGTTAAGAAAAATATGCTGTATAGCGTTATTTGTTCACTCACGGAGCGCGTCGACATGTGCAACCACAAACCAGATATATCTCGCAAAATTAAGCAATGGAAAAGTGGCATTTAGCCTACTGCCACGTTTTCTGTTCATGAGTTCCATTTTCACTTTCAACGGCGGCGTCATTACGTTCGACCAGTGGGGCACACATAGAGCAAGCCTAGGGTTCGGGTTTGGTGGAAAAAAAATTCAGAGATTCGGCCGAAACCAAACCCCATCAAAAAGCCCAATAATCGTCCAAATCCGAACCTGAATCCTTGATTTGGTGCATCCCTAGTTTTAATCTCAATATGTCTGCAAATCCAGTCTCAACCTGTGTCCTGTTTACAAACGATTATCTTGCTATCTTCGGCGTGTTTATTGCTCAGTAGCGCAATTAGCTCCGTTTAGCACAGTTTAGCTCCAGGCGTACACATTTATCTGCTGAGGTGGCGTTTCCCCATACGTCATTGATCAGTATATATCTGAGAGCTGGCGTTTGCTAGGCCTGGTGTCAATAAAAGCTTTTCTTTGACTAACAAGGACGTTTTCAGCTCCGAAACTTACAGGATAGTCTTATATTACCATGACCTTTAATATATCAAAGGCTCAAGAGAAAGTTGATTTCTCAATTCATCACCCCTTTAAGATTTGTCAGTGCAAGTTGCTTTCAGTTAAAACAGCTCAAACATGCATTTTAGTCTGGGATTAACTTAAAGGGTTAGTTCACCCAAAAATGAAAATTCTGTCATTAATTACTCACCCTTATGCAGTTCCAAACCCAAGAACTTTGTTCATCTTCGGAACACAAATTAAGATATTTTTGATGAAACCTGAGAGCTTTCTGAACCATCCATAATTATCAATTTAATTACCACTTTAAAAGGCCCAGAAAGGTAGGAAAGACGTCGTTAAAATCGTCAAAAAAATTACTTTACTCAACAATTTCTTCTAGTCTGTGTCAGTCTCCTACGCAGTTTACATTGGCCAGCTCATGCGTCAGCATCACACGCATGCGTCGTGGTACTCATGGGCGTCGGAACCATTGTGTGTGGGTGGGACAAGACCCACCCACTTTTTACGACCAATGATAATGGACCCACTCACTTTTATCGTCTCTAACGCCGGCTTCACACCGCACGCGCTAGCAGTGCGTTGGCAGGGCAGAAGCGGTGCGTATGGAGAGCGGAGCGCGTCAGTTGTGCTTTCAGACCGGCTGCGTTTGTCTCGCGCAGCTGAACCGGCTCGTATATTGCAAATACAGACGAATATCGTCCATTCTGTCACTTTCCCGGTGTTCTCCTCCAACTGCTTTGATTTATGATGGGCGGCATATATCTGCTGCAAATGCGACTGTGTTCCCCTCTGTCCCAAACACATGCATATAACATGCTGTATAAAGGTAATTTACGTGATAAAAGTAACCTTAAAGTTAAAATAAGCCTCAAGTTTAAACCATTTAAACAGGCCTTTGAAGTTTGAGCAAAAACGGGCAGTGTTGTGTTTTCGAGTATTTTATTTTTAAAAAATCACAGCGCCGGATGTCATATGGTGTTTGTGAAACACACAGAACACTTCACTACATGATTTCAAGGTGAAATTAGTTATTTTTCATGTTAATCAGGTCAGTTTTGAACAGAACAATGCACTGTGGCTTTAATTCAGCGTGAGCAGCGCGTCAAAAATAGACCCGGCGCCGAAACGATCGCGGCACTGACGCTTCTGCTCTGCTCCTGCTACGCGCCGCTGCGCTGCCTCTGCTGCCGGTGTGAATGCACTCATCTGTTAACATGAGCGCCGAAAAAAATACGCGCTGCTTACGCCCTGCTTACGCGTGCGGTGTGAAGCCGGCGTAAGTCAGCACATGTCTGTTTAACTATACCAATAACCGATAAACACTAATAGTAAACACGTTAGAAGCTTTATTTCCACTTTTCTAATTTTTTTTCAGTTTTTTTTAAATAAATGCCTTTCTGATCTGATATGTGATGGTAAAAGGGAGTAGAGCGAGTTCGGCAAAAGCCGGATTCGAACCTCAGATCGATTTGCGTCTTACCCCAACACCATGGCCACAGTGTATGAAATTATTGATTTCCGTAATGTTGTCTATCTCAATCAACCGTTTAGGAAACAGCAGTATATTTGTATTAAATGTAAATGTCTCTAATATTACACCAGAAAAAAAAAAAATCTTAGCGAGGACCCACCCACATTTTATCCGACGCCCATGGTGGTACTCATGTGAACAGCTTGGGGCCAATGGTAACACGGCCTTCTGGCGTAGCTCTGATGTAACACAGAAGGGCTGCACTGTATTTACTACGTCAACCATGGAGGAGACTGACACAGACGTGAAGAAATTGTTGAATAAAGTCCAATAAACCTACATAAAATTAAGGTTGAACCACTGGACTATTTTATAGATGTTTTTCCTACCTTTCTGGGCCTTGAAAGTGGTGAAAAATATCTGTGTTTCTTAAGCTTTTGGAATGACATTAAGGTGAGTAATTAATAAAAGAATTTAAATTTGTGGGTGAACTAAACCTTTAAGCCTTTTCTGTGAAGCCGCATGAGTACAGTAACTACTGGGTTCTGCAGCTTGTGTTGATGATACTCACGGTGGAATTAAAGGGTTAGTTCACCCAAAAATGAAAATTAGCCAATGATTTACTCACTCTCAAGTCCTTCTATGTGTATTTAACATTCTTTTTCTTTTTCAGACTAATAAAATCTGAGTTATGTTAAAAAAGTCCTGGCTCTTCCAAGCATTATAATGGCAATGACTTGTTGGTTCGTTTTTGAAGTCCATGAAAGTGTATCTATCCATCATAAAAGCGCTCCACACGGCTCCATGGGGTTAATAAAGGCCTTTTTATTAAGCGAAGTGATGCGTTTTGTTGTAAGAAAAAAAATCCATATTTAAAACTTTATAGACTAAAATAACTAACTTCTGGCAGAAGCGCAGAGGATAGAGCAAAACAAAACATGAATTATAAGTTTAAAACGAGATTTTTTTAAGAGAAATGAGGAGGATTTCGATATAAGAGAAGAGGGGCTTGAGTTTGTTGCCCAGCCATATCCTCCTCCATCCTGCGTCATACATCGCGTCAAGGGTTATTCTTTTGCCGCAAGTCAACTTGCGTACGGCAGTCCGCAGGAAGTTAGTCATTTTAGTCTATACATTTTTAAATATGGATATTTTTCTTACACAAACACATCACTTTGCTTCAGAAGGCCTTTATTAACCCCTTTCAAAAACTATACCTCATATTTTATGGACCAGTTAAACAAATTGCGTTTATGCTTCAATGATGATTACTTTTCACAAGGCTACAAATGACTTTTGTTAAACGTCCCATGTTGATATATATGGCACAGTAATTATCCATAAAATGTAAAAACTATAATTTAGTGTGCCAAAAGAGACACTCGTGTTGCGGCTCTGAGCAGTAACAATTAGCTCTGAAAATACCACAATTAATGACTAACGTTATGTACCAGCTCAACTCGACTCGGCTCGCTTTTCGCTCCGTTTTCCATTACAGATAGTACCTCCACAATAGTACCTGGTCGTCATAGCGACGCCGCAGGAAACTGCCATGACGTAATCTTCTCTCGCTAGATCCTCTTCGGCAACCAAACAAAGGAAAGTCTGCACCTCCTCGTTTGACCACGGCGTATTCTTCCAAGTTGCCATAATAGTAAATAACACGCATCTCTGAGCAAACTATTTACAAATGCCGCGGTTATTCAGGATACTCATACTCCGTCTGGCGCGTGCAATGATGACGCAATGAACAGTGACGATTCTCTCTGACCAATCAGCAGTCTGCTGTGTTTTCACGTCACATTTTAGTATCGCCTCAGCTCGCTCAGAACCTCACCGGAGGTGGTACGAAAAAAGTACCTGGAAGCAGGTACAGCAGGTACAACTTTTACTCAGTAAGAAACCAAACAAAGGTGAGTCGAGCCGAGCTGAGCTGGTACTGGGTCATATTTACCTGACTTAATACAAAGTAATATTAACCCTGCTGAAAATGAATATTATCCTTTATTTAAAAGGTCCCATTTAGATACAACATCTCTTCTACCAGGGAGTAAACAAACACAAAAACATTCCAACTTCAAAGAATAAAAACAGTGGCATTCATAAACTAATGCCAACCTGTGAAGTTGGTCAACCAGCAACGTCTTCCTAATCAAGTTCACTCATGCTGGTTAAGTTAAACATCCTGGTGAACACACCAGCACATCAACAGTCTGTGCTAGAGACATGATCCAAAACATAAAATATGCAGGTGGTCATTTCAGCAGGAAACCAATAAATATTCACACACATGTTCCATTTCATTGAACAAGACAGCCAGGAAGAAAAGTAGAAATACTATTGTGATTTGGCTCAGCAGAAAGAAATTGTGGGAGTATATAGTAGAGATCTCCAACATAATAGGATGGTGTTTGTTAGAAATGATTAATGTTTAAAAAGCAGCATGTTCTAAAGTAGGTCATTTCCACAGGCAGAGTGGATGACTGCTATGGCACAGACACACACTCTTTATTTCTTCTCATATCACTGCAGACTCTAGAGTATAGAATGAATTTAACAAAAGATGAAAGAATCGAACATGCAGAATTTTATACTTGTTTATAAGTCATAACGTTGAACAGTAAAATGATAGTAGGGAAGATGTGAATTTTCATGTCCCCATTAAATATGTCATAAAATATAAAATTTTGAATTTGTAAAATCATGTTGTCGCAGTGGTGATCTGAAGTCCTAATTCTTTTTTTAAAGGTATACTTTTTTATTTTATATTTTAACTAAGGGTTCAGGTTTTCAGGTTAAACCCTGTGGTGAAATCAAGTATACAGTATGTCTATGTTGTGTTTTTTATAAGCATTAAGACCAACCATGTGTACATTTATCAGTCAACTCCATTTCTGTGTATTTTCTCCTTAAAAACTGCAGTGTACCAAAGACTCAAAAACGCAGCTTGAACATATTGTAACCAATCCTGTCAATGTGCAGGATGGTGCTAACATTATGAACACCTTCCTAGTATTGTTTTGGTCCCCGCAAAAACAGTCCTGACCCGTTGAGGCATGGACTCCACTAGACCCCTGAAGGTGTGCTGTGGTATCTGGCACCAATATGTTAGCAGCAGATCCTTTAAGTCCTGTAAGTTGTGAGGTGGGGGCTCCATGGATTGTAATGGTTTGTTCAGCATATCCCACAGATGCTCGATTGGATTGAGATCTGGGGAAGCCAAATGGGGAAGCCATTTGAAGGCCAAGTCAACACCTCAAACTCATTGTTCTGCCCTTCAAACCATTCCTGAACCATCGGCGGTTCCCCACTGTTCCTTCCTTGGACCACTTTTGATAGATACTGACCACTGCAGACCAGGAACACCCCACAAGAGCTGCAGTTTTGGAGATGCTCTGACCCATTTGCCAAGCCATCACAATTTTGCCTTTGTCAAACTCTGCTTCTAACACATCAACTTTGAGAACAAAATGTTCACGTGCTGCCTAATATATCCCACCCACTAACAGGTGAATTCAATTCAAGGTTAAATGTCAATTATTTGAAGAGCAATTGTTAACTAATCTTCCATCATGTCAGCGATCAGTTTAATTGTAAATACTCAAGCTAGTTTAAGTGCATGAGTTTGACTAGAACATATTTATGAAAGCCTGCTTTAACATTTTATAGACAATATGTGCTTAAATTATAGCCCAAGCATATACATTTTTTAAAAGTTATAGTGCTCAAAAGGTACTGCTGAACAGGAATGACTCATATAATGAGACTATGACATGAAGCTGCTCTCTCATGTTTGGCCAATTGCATTTGCAGCGCACACACAGGATAGTAGCTGGATGGCTTACAAGCACACACATCAGAAAACATCAGAGACTGTGAGTGAAGCGGACCGCACAGTTTTCACGTTGCTACTTTGTTAAGGTTGAATAAATACAATTCTACCATCCAACTAGAGGAAAGTGCATAAAGTGCAAAAGCAATTGCTTGATAGTTCCATAACTGTGAGATGGGATAGTGAGTTATTTCACGAAAAGAGAGATGTGAGACTGCAACAGAGAAAGCTGTTGTGTCATGAGCTGGAACACAACAAAATCTGAATCAAACAGGATTTACATGGGAAGTATCAATAAAAATTGATAAGACAAGACAATTGCAATTCGTAACTTTTTACATTTGGGCCCACTGACAGTTAAGGGTGGATTTATTCTGTTTTCTGTTGTCCTGGATTACTTACTTCATGGTTACTTATTAATGATGGACCATTATTCTAAAGTGTTACAATTACATTTCCTAAAGAAAAGAAAATGTGAATGTTTTTTGTCCAAAACCTGCCCTCAAAATCTCAGTGTGTGTTATGTGACTGCCAGGGCATTGCTACATGGTTGTTAGGGTAGTCTGGGTTGTTGCTAGGTGCTTGATTACTCGCCCAAGTTAAAAGAGCCCACCACTTGCTGATAGTTGTATTTTCTCTCTATAAGTCTCTGTTGTTCTCATTCACATCCAAACATACATGTCGTTCCAAAGCGCAGTGATCAGTATTCTGTCAGCTCACTGAATCGAGCGGAAGTTTGAAAAGGCCATGGCAGTGTAAAAGTAAATCTATTCCAAGTGATGGACCACAAGCTCTCTGTGCTATGAACCGTGTTTCTGCATGACAGTGCACAAAAGTCATTTGCCCTCCTTCTCTAGTCCAATAAAAGCATTTATTTCAGAACCTACTGGGCCACATTCACACTACTTGCACTTTGCAAAATTACTCAACATTTATTTCTAAAGGTGCTTAAAACGCATATTTTACTCATTACATTTTAATGGTGGTGTATATTAGGGTTAGCTAAATAAATAGGCTTATTAGAATGTGAAAGGAAGGGGAAAATGATTCCCGTATCATACGTTGTTGACAGATATCAATCTATAGTATTTTGGTTCAAGCTCATCTGACCCTTGCAGATGCCCAGACTACATTACATAAAAAATAAACATGGTTTTCGATGACCATAATGTGTTTTGTACGGTCAGTTTTGGCTACAGAAAGTATTTTTTAAATGTCACCAAGGCTGCATTTATTTGATCAAAAATACAGTAAAAAACTTGTGAATAATATTGTGAATTATTATTACAATTTAAAATATCAGTTTTCTATTTGAATATCTTTTAAAATTGCATTTATTTCTGTGATGGCAAAGCTGAATGTTCAGCATTTTAAACTCCAGTCTTCAGTGTCACATGATCCTTCAGAAATCCTTCTGATATGCTGATTTGCTCAAGAAATAATTATTTCTGCTCAAGAAATGATTCTTATTATGAATGTTAAAAACAGTTTAATATATATTTGTAGAACCTGTGAAACATTTACCCAGAGCTCTTTGATTAATAGAAAGTAAAAAATGTTGTTACTGTCACATATGATCAATTTAATGTGTCTTTGCTAAATAAAAGTATTTGTTTCTTTCAAAAATGTAATTATTACTTAATTAGTAAACATGTTAACTTCGGCAATCCTAAAACACACACACAATTTGTAATGACATCCTAGCATCGCCATTATGCTTGAAATGAGATTTGAATGAATGCAGGTGTGTTAAGGGTTATTTCGTTTATTTAGTCTGAATCCAATACAGATCAATTCTGTCCAGGAAGCTAATGAACAAGGACTCTGGTTTAGAGTATCCTACTTGCCAGGGACATTTCTGTTTAACCATGTACTTGTTCTGTGGAAAGTAGTACGGTTTTAATTGACCATGTTGGACTGCCAACAATCATTTGCTTCTCCTTTGGTTCTAAAAGGAAAGCAGAGAAAAATGGAAATGAAGAGGAAATGCTTTCAAACAACAAACAAACACCCCAGAAAGTAGGCCTACCTCTCTACGGCAGGCTAATGCAGTTTGATGTGAAGTAACTTTTATCTGTGGTTGCTATTGAATCTCACACATCAGAACTCTGCTGTCTTCTGCCACTGTCCTCTGGGAAATGAAACAGTGAGACATACCGTACCAATCCCTATCTGTTTCAGTCTCAAGAGTCCCTCTCAGATTGACAGCACAGAGACAAGACAAGAGAGATGCTCTGTAGACCCAGAAGAGCTATTTAAAACATCCCTGATGGAGACTTCTCAGTTGTGTGGCCACCAATGCTGACAAGAGATGAAACTAGAGTGATACAGTCCTGCAGATACCTTTTTTTTTTTAAATGTGAGAAAAAAAGTGCCTCTTTATAGCAATCAAAAGAAAACATACTCATTACTAAACATTAATCTGTAGATACACTACTATTTAATTGAGTATACTGTATAGTTATTGCGTAATTTGCATATGTTTTTAATATAGATTGTTTTAATATACACTGATCAGGCATAACAATATGGCAGGGTCTTATCTCATCATCACAGCACCTGTTAGTGGGTGGGATATATTAGGCAGCAAGTGAACATTTTGACCTCAGAGTTGATGTGTTAGAAGCAGGAAAAATGGGCAAGCGTAAGGATTTGAGCGAGTTTAACAAGGGCCAAATTGTGATGGCTAGAAGACTGGATCAGCGCATCTCCAAAACTGCAGCTCTTGTCGGGTGTTCCCGGTCTGCAGTGGTCAGTATCTATCAAAAGTGGTCCAAGGAGGGAACAGTGGTGAACCGGCGACAGGGTCATGTCTGTTTTTTTACAGACAAAACACACTATTCCACATCCTGCCCAATGCTGTCGGTGACAGGCGAGGGGGTCATGTGCAGGTCTGCAACTAACGATTATTTTGATGATCGATTAGTTGGCCGATTATTTTTCAGATTATTAATCGGATAGAGCCCTTTTCTTTTCTTTTTTACAGACAAAACACACTATTCCACATCCTGCCCAATGCTCAAACAAATGTGTCAGCTGAGTGCTATGAAAACATACATAGTGAATATACCTTACAAAAATTAACCATGGTTTTACAACGAATAAAACAAACAAAATAATAATAATAATTAAAGCTGCAAGCAGCATTTATCGGGGTTCGAGCAATTAAGGCCTTTAAGGCACACATGCATAAAAAGTTATTAAGTTTTATTTAGCAAGCTTATAAACATCTTGATCATAGAGAGGAAGGACCATTTATAGCCAATACAGGCAGTTTACCATAGGAAATGGTTTTAAACTTTTTTAACAACTGTAGTGCCATTATAGTCTGATCTCTATAAAGACAGTCCACCATGTGACTCTCTTCTTCAGAGTCATATGGTGCACGTGCCCACCTATTTTCGTGAAATTTTGAGTTTTTGTTCAGGATTAATAGGCTTTTGAGCATGTTTTGCTCATTCTCTAAATGACTCTGTTATAGCTACCCAAAGGGTAAAAATTTTATAACTATTGATCAGGAGAGTCCAGAGAATCATTGTTAGTGGTCTGGTTCCGTCGGGCAAAAACCTAGGACTAGTTTGCAAAAGTAAGTTAACACATTAGTGATTTTAAAATCTTTTAACACATTAGTGAATTAGTGAATCTATTAAATGATATGCATATTGTGTGGATATGTCAAACGCCACATGATTACAGAGTCGTACAACTCGTTAGTGCCAACTAGTGGCCAATTTCTTTAAAATTTCTTATAGACCTCTGGGTCTGTGATTGTTTTGCTTAAAATCCATAGTATATTTTTGTTATTTGTGTGGTTATACAAATGGTAATTTATACAGAAAAACATGGTTTTACCATCATAAAACTGTGTTTAATTTTTGTAAGGGTATGTTTGTGCTATACATTATGTAGCACAAAAAAAGTATTCGTACTAAGCAAAAGGAGTTTACATTACATCCCTACATTAAAATGATATTAAAGAAAGACCACAACAACAACAACAATACAATTTCAGTGTTACTAGATAAGAGGAATGTTCTGCAGGAACACACACACACACTGTTACTGTCATTTCCATATCCTGTAGAAACATCTTGCACATATACTTAAATTACATGCTGTTTTCCCTTTACAGTTACTATTCTCATAAAATACTTGAATGTTGACTTTTAAAACAAAATTTAGCAGATATTTCAGCTAAATGAATGTTTTTGCTATGAATATTTATTGTCTTCCTGTCGAAAGCGCTCTGTTTGGTGCTCTCCTGCCTGCTTCAGTGCTTCAAGTTTAACACAGACTGTCAGACTGATGTGTTTTCATGCTAAACGAAAATACTGGCGTGAATTAGTAGCATTTACAGATGAGGATATAACTACTGTTCTCTATACAGATTATAGGGGTGGCACGGTTCATAAAACCCATGGTTCGGTTTGGATCACGGTTTTAGGTTCTGTATGGTATCTTGTTGTTATTTATTTTAATCGCTAACACTCCAGAAATGTACTTCATCATATGATATATATCTTATTTATCCACGATTTAGAATACAGTATTAAAAATGTTTTAATATCATTTTAGAAGTTGTTTCCTAACTGGCTGTCTGCTGCTCACGCTGTCTACAGAGTCCGACACATTGGCGTAACCTTTATCATGTAAACTACTTGTATACAACATGTTATATGCATGTGTGTTTGGGACAGAGGGGAACGTGGTTACATTTGCAGCAGATATACGCTACCCATCATAAATCAAAGCACGAGACAGACAGGGGTCGGGGGAGAACACTGGAAAATGTGACAGAATGGACATTTTTCATTTGTATTTGCATTACACGAGCCACGGTTCAGCTGCGCAAGACAAATGCTGCCGGTGTGAATGTAAAAACACACTGCTTGCGTGAGCGGTGTGAATCTGGAGTTATACAACGCTGGCGTATCCTACAACTCTGGCCAGCCTTCCTTATCTCTCCCACTTGCCATTTCTACATGTGACGTGACCTGCGGCACTCCACTTTTACTGTGTGTCTACACACACCTTATGTGAAAAGGACACCCACTGTCTGAGGTAACATACGGGCACAAGGTTACATTGCATATGCTTTGAACCGTGCAACGCACACGCCCCGAACCGAGACAAGTTTTTTTTTATGTACTGTGCCACCCCTAATAGTTTAGTGGATATAACCTGTAAAATTCACGTTTTGCGCCGAGAACAACGCTAATGGATTCGCTTGAAATAAACAATCGTCATGTTTAGGGCATTTGGATCATGTGCCTTTCCTGCATTACTCTGTTTCCACTCCACTATTTGTAGATGCACATTTTGTCCATAGAATTGTGTTATTCAGTGCTGTCATTTGGCACGGCTGGTGGAAGCTTTGTGTACATAGAGCAGACCCGAATAATCGATAATGAAAATAATTAATGATGTTCAGTATGGGCCAATTAAATCAGAAGCAAGGAACGGCTACTGGAGGGAGGTAAAGATGTGACAGGGGAGTGAAGAATCAACCATTTTGTTCTGGTTCAGATTAAAGATTATATTAATATAAAAAGAAATTATTCTCTTTGTAATTTGATCCAATCAGATAAATCACAGGTTTGAAAAATCAATTAATAAGATCAGTAAATCCAATCATCTGTCAATTCTTCTGGCGCTTTTTCTAGGACAAGATTTCAACAATTTGATTTGATGGAGTTTCAAACTTGTGTAAAGTAGATTTAAAAAAAAATAAAAATAATGTCTCTCTTTTTGAATTTGACAAAAGTAATTTACAACAAACCCTCAAACAAAAAACAACATTCAATAACCTAAATGCAAAAGTAAATGAAAGTAAATAAATATTTGATTTGACAAAACATAGAATATAATTCAAAACTCCTTCCAATAAATCACTTTCATTTAGTAAACAGCACATTCAACAATAAGAATTGGAAATACAGAAATAAATTAATTGACTCAGTTGAACAAAGTCCATGAATGAATCTATTCATTTGAACGAATTAGCAAACTAGTTTGTGAATCAAATGATTCAGTTCAAAGAGTTTTTGAACTGTCTTTCGATCAGTTCAAGATACAAAAAAGTCTCTCATTTTCAAATGAAAAAAATTGAACGGATTCAACGAAATAAAGTATTTTGTCTCCAAAAAATTTAATTGTAATTCTCCTACCAGTTGGTGATAGATTTCTATAAAACAAAAATCAGAGTTCATAGGAAAACAGGTCCATGGGCAGCTCGCCAGATGATTCCTCTCCAGAGGACTGTATTTGGCACATTACGGAAACTTTACCAGGAGATCACATAGAAATAAAGATAGAACAATGGAAAACGACCCATCCTTGCAAAAGACAAGGCAAAAACAATGACTAATCTTTCATTCAGACATTCCCATAATGAATTACTTAGACAGAGCTGAAATGACACATTAATTCAACTTTTCAACCGTTATTAGACACACTGACACTCATAAAGAACTTTTGTACTGCATTTTATACATAGCTTTAGCCCGTGTGCTAACATTAAGTTAATCAGTTTAGCTCTCGCTGTGTGCTTGGGACTAAGTTAACGTTACTCAGATCTGCTCAGAACGAATAATCTCTGAAACTTTACATAATATCAGAGTAATATCTGAAATGTCACTCACCAAAGTCAGATAGAATCACTGTTACCAATTATTCACAACACTCCAGATCCAATCTCTCACTACTCTCTCTCACTCTTTCTCTCTCCGATGACAAAACTTCAGCTAACGCATCTAAAGTCCAACTTTCCATGTGAACTCAATCACAATGTTCGTTAGATTACCGTTCAGCTCAGAGAGTTTCTGGAGAAAGCGCTCTCATCTGATGTGCTCTGATCTGACTCTCTGAATGACAGGCTCACAGAGGCGCCCGCGGGACCTGAATGCAGCGCTACTATTGGCTCACAGGAGTGTCAGTCACTGCAGCACAATCATTGATTGGATGAATCGCTTTCCCTTCTAGAACACTCTTATTCTTTCGTTTTATGAACTTACAACTTTTAAATAATTTACTGGTGGTCAGGGTTACCAGGAAACTTTTACTACAACACTGTATTTCTTAAATTGTGCAAGCAATGGTTCTTAGATTATTGCCCAGTGGTGTGGTTGTTGAGTTCATCAAGTAAAGAGAACTGCGTCTTGCCCAATCTACACCACTTTTTTTTAGGTGTCCTCAGAGTGTCCATACATATGTGTGTCAAATTTGTTTTAAATATCTCATTTCATTTTGAAGTTCTAGACTCCAGCTTGCCTCAATAGACATAATAGAAACTTCCAGACAGGTGTGTTAAGACCTTGATTAACTGGTAAAGGTGTGTTTTGGGGTTGGAGTTAAAGTCTAGTGGCCCTCCAGGAGCAGTATTCGCCACCCCATTATATAGTTACAGTATATTTATGAGTGTATAAAAATTACCCATGGGCAACATTGGTTGGATTTTTTTCATAATTATGCAGTCTAAATGACACCGTTACACAAACCATAAGGCAATACCTGCCATGTTTGGTATTGTTGGACTCAGCAAGGATTCTGGAGTCAAAGGAGGTGACTCCTGTGAAAATCACTGGCTTGAAACTTCTTAGGCTCCTGCAGGGCATTGTGTTGGTTTTGCGATTATCCAATTTTTAGTTTGAGATATACCAGTGTTCTCATAGACTATCATGGCACCCTGGACAAGGTCAATGCATGCCAATTATTATCAGACTAATGGTTGGGGGTGTGGTTATGGCCATTTTGATGACATTTTTTCCCCTTACAGCGCCACCAAGTGGCCAATCATCGCAATTTTTTTCAAGTGACTGAAGTTTGAGTTCATAGACATGTGACCCGAGTTTAGCGAAAATCTCTTGTTCTGTTCACAAGTTATAGTCATTTTAGTAAAAGTGGCCCCCGACGCATTGAATATTCTGGTTCCCTTTAGCGACCATGAAACAAATATGTTTATGTTTTTATGAATTATTAATAGTCTCTCTCCAAAGAATATTTCTACGATGGTTTGGTTTTGATCAGGGAAAAAATGTGGAAGTAGTTAGCAAAAGTAGGTTTTTCAAAAAACTCAAAATATCTCGAAATTGGCGCCTGAAGGGCGAGCCAATCCGAGGCATGCGTTTTGTCCGTCTTGAGCCAGGGATTCCAACGATATAAGACACTTGAGCCCACGCCCAACGGTTTAGGAGTTATGAGCCGTTTCGTACTTTGCTCGCTGTAGCGCCCCGTCAGGCGATCGGGCGTGCCTTGCTGGCGCTGGCAGTCGGTGTGAGTACTACCATCCCTGAAAGTTTCAAGTCTCTACGACTTACGGTTTGGTCTGCCCGATCAGTTTTAGATGTAGAATGATGCATCATGGGAAAATTAGCAATTACAATAGGGTTTCAGCACTTCGTGCTCGAACCCTAATAAAAAGGGCATAAAAGGGGCCTAAAATAGCCTATAAAAAAAACTATAGGGTCTCAGAACTTGATTTTCGAGCTGCTGGTTCCAAAAACTTTATCAAGCGTTCTGACATGCACATCGGCAGGGAAATAGGTCGATCTTTGCATTCTCAGCTCATTTATCGTGGAAATGTGGTGGGTTTTTACCTTTTAAACTGTAAAACCTCTACCGGCCCGATCTCCGTAAAAGTTTGCACGCTTCTTTAGAATAATATGACGCACGTGTTCCGCTAATTTGGTGAAGTTTTGCACAGAGCAGACCATTTTTCGGTCATTTAAAGGTCATTTTGCATAGAATAATATAGAGCTTTTTCACTTTTATAAGAGTTAAACCACCATTAATGGCCAAAAGTCCATCAAAGTTTGCAAGCTTCTTTAGGACCACGTGGCGCATCGCGCGCCGATTTGGTGAAGTTGTATGCAAATCAGGCAGGAAGAGGGCGCTTTCAGCCTTTGAATGGGATTTTCCATAGAAATGCATCATTTTGGCACCTTTTTATCCGTTATAGCGCCACCAAGGGGCCGTTCCGCTGCGTCCTTTTTCACGTGACCACAGAATGAGCTCTTACACAGGCGTGCTGAGTTTGGTGCAAATATCTCGTTCCTTTTAACCAGTTCTAGCCAATGAAGTGAAAGCGGCTCCTGCCACCTGGAGCGTTTTGGCGCCAGGACCGTGAACCCAAATTTACACTTTTTTGATAATTATTGACATTCAGACTCCAGAGAATTTTGCTGCGCTGGTTTGGTTCGGTCGGGCGAAAACCTAGGACTAGTTCGCAAAAGTAGGTTTTGGAAAAAGTCAAAATAGCCGAAAAATACCCCCAGGTGACGAGCCAATCCGAGGCATGCGTTTTGTCCGTCTTGAGCCAGGGATTCCAACGATATAAGACACTTGAGCCACGCCCAGCGGTTTAGGAGTTATGAGCCGTTTCGTACTTTTGCTCGCTGTAGCGCCCCGTCAGGCGATCGGGCGTGCCTTGCTGGCGCTGGCAGTCGGTGTGAGTACTACCATCCCTGAAAGTTTCAAGTCTCTCGACTTACGGTTTGGTCTGCCCGATCAGTTTTAGATGTAGAATGATGCATCATGGGAAAATTAGCAATTACAATAGGGTTTCAGCACTTCGTGCTCGAACCCCTAATAAAAAAGGGCATAAAAGGGGCCTAAAATAGCCTATAAAAAAAACTATAGGGTCTCAGAACTTGATTTTCGAGCTGCTGGTTCCAAAAACTTTATCAAGCGTTCTGACATGCACATCGGCAGGGAAATAGGTCGATCTTTGCATTCTCAGCTCATTTATGGAAATGTGGTGGGTTTTTACCTTTTAAACTGTAAAACCTCTACCGGCGGCCCGATCTCCGTAAAAGTTTGCACGCTTCTTTAGAATAATATGACGCACGTGTTCCGCTAATTTGGTGAAGTTTTGCACAGAGCAGACCATTTTTCGGTCATTTAAAGGTCATTTTGCATAGAATAATATAGAGCTTTTTCACTTTTATAAGAGTTAAACCACCATTAATGGCCAAAAGTCCATCAAAGTTTGCAAGCTTCTTTAGGACCACGTGGCGCATCGCGCCGATTTGGTGAAGTTGTATGCAAATCAGGCAGGAAGAGGGCGCTTTCAGCCTTTGAATGGGATTTTCCATAGAAATGCATCATTTTGGCACCTTTTTATCCGTTATAGCGCCACCAAGGGGCCGTTCCGCTGCGTCCTTTTCACGTGACCACAGAATGAGCTCTTACACAGGCGTGCTGAGTTTGGTGCAAATATCTCGTTCCTTTTAACCAGTTCTAGCCAATGAAGTGAAAGCGGCTCCTGCCACCTGGAGCGTTTTGGCGTATAGGACCGTGAACCCAAATTTACACTTTTTTGATAATTATTGACATTCAGACTCCAGAGAATTTTGCTGCGCTGGTTTGGTTCGGTCGGGCGAAAACCTAGGACTAGTTCGCAAAAGTAGGTTTTGGAAAAAGTCAAAATAGCGAAAAATACCCCAGGTGACGAGCCAATCCGAGGCATGCGTTTTGTCCGTCTTGAGCCAGGGATTCCAACGATATAAGACACTTGAGCCACGCCCAGCGGTTTAGGAGTTATGAGCCGTTTCGTACTTTTGCTCGCTGTAGCGCCCCGTCAGGCGATCGGGCGTGCCTTGCTGGCGCTGGCAGTCGGTGTGAGTACTACCATCCTGAAAGTTTCAAGTCTCTCGACTTACGGTTTGGTCTGCCCGATCAGTTTTAGATGTAGAATGATGCATCATGGGAAAATTAGCAATTACAATAGGGTTTCAGCACTTCGTGCTCGAACCCCTAATAAAAAAGGGCATAAAGGGGCCTAAAATAGCCTATAAAAAAAAACTATAGGGTCTCAGAACTTGATTTTCGAGCTGCTGGTTCCAAAAACTTTATCAAGCGTTCTGACATGCACATCGGCAGGGAAATAGGTCGATCTTTGCATTCTCAGCTCATTTATCGTGGAAATGTGGTGGGTTTTTACCTTTTAAACTGTAAAACCTCTACCGACGGCCCGATCTCCGTAAAAGTTTGCAGCTTCTTTAGAATAATATGACGCACGTGTTCCGCTAATTTGGTGAAGTTTTGCACAGAGCAGACCATTTTCGGTCATTTAAAGGTCATTTTGCATAGAATAATATAGAGCTTTTTCACTTTTATAAGAGTTAAACCACCATTAATGGCCAAAGTCCATCAAAGTTTGCAAGCTTCTTTAGGACCACGTGGCGCATCGCGCGCCGATTTGGTGAAGTTGTATGCAAATCAGGCAGGAAGAGGGCGCTTTCAGCCTTTGAATGGGATTTTCCATAGAAATGCATCATTTGGCACCTTTTTATCCGTTATAGCGCCACCAAGGGGCGTTCCGCTCGTCCTTTTTCACGTGACCACAGAATGAGCTCTTACACAGGCGTGCTGAGTTTGGTGCAAATATCTCGTTCCTTTTAACCAGTTCTAGCCAATGAAGTGAAAGCGGCTCCTGCCACCTGGAACGTTTTGGCGGCCCTTAGGGACCGTGAACCCAAATTTACACTTTTTTTTGATAATTATTGACATTCAGACTCCAGAGAATTTTGCTGCGCTGGTTTGGTTCGGTCGGGCGAAAACCTAGGACTAGTTCGCAAAAGTAGGTTTTTGGAAAAAGTCAAAATAGCCGAAAAATACCCCCAGGTGACGAGCCAATCCGAGGCATGCGTTTTGTCCGTCTTGAGCCAGGGATTCCAACGATATAAGACACTTGAGCCCACGCCCAACGGTTTAGGAGTTATGAGCCGTTTCGTACTTTTGCTCGCTGTAGCGCCCCCGTCAGGCCGATCGGGGCGTGCCTTGCTGACGCTGGCAGTCGGTGTGAGTACTACCATCCCTGAAAGTTTCAAGTCTCTACGACTTACGGTTTGGTCTGCCCGATCAGTTTTAGATGTAGAATGATGCATCATGGGAAAATTAGCAATTACAATAGGGTTTCAGCACTTCGTGCTCGAACCCCTAATAAATAAAACAGGGTTAATGTAGTTATTCCATTGTAACCAAAATTAACCATAGTTTTGCTTCAATCCATAGTTTAACTGGTATTTGTGTGGTTATACAAATGGTAATCAATGCACCAGAAAACATGATTTTACTATAATAAAATCATGGTTAATTTCCATAAGGGTATATCTGTGCTATACATTATGTGCAAAAAAAGTTACTACACAAAAGAACAGTTTAAATCCCTAAATTAAAATAATATTAAAGAAAAACAAAAACACAAAAAACTCAAACTCAAACTTTACCATATTATAGAAATGTTCTGCAGGAACACACACACTCTCTCTCTATGGACACAGTACCTGCTACTGTCATTTCTTTTTTAAAAAAATTCTGTAGGAACGTCTAACATTTATATTCAACTACACACTGTTATCCCTTTACAGTTACTACTCTCATAAAATACATGACTTGCATGATGACTTTTAAACCTAAATTTAGCATCCAACAGCAGATATTTCAGTTAAATTAATATTTTTTCGCTCGTTCAGTGAAGTTTGAAGCTTAATGTCAGACTGACGTGCTTTCATGCAAAATAGAAAAACTTGCGTGAATTTGTAACATTTACAGAAAAGGATATAACCACTGTTCTCTATCAGTGGATATAACCTGTAAAATGTTAAACGCTAATGCATCAGCTTGACGCTTAAAATAAAGAATTCTCATGTTTTGGGCGCTTGGATCATGTACCTTTCCTCCAGCAGTAACTCACTTTGTTTCCTGGAAGTTGGTGGCAGACCCGACTAATCGATAATGAGAATCGTTGTCGATGATTTTCATTATCGATTATTATCGATTTTATCGACTAGTTGTTGCAGCCCTCATGGCTCATTGACGCACGTGGGGTGCGAAGGCTGGCCCGTGTGGTCCGATCAAACACACAAGCTACTGTAGCTCTAATTGCTCAAGAAGTTAATGCTGGTTCTGATAGAAAGGTGTCAGAATATATACAGGTGTCAGGCTGCATAGCCGCAGACCAGTCAGGGTGCCCATGCTGACCCCAGTCCACCACCGAAAGTGCCAACAGTGGGCATGTGAGCATCAGAACTGGACCACGGAGCAATGGAAGAAGGTGGCCTGGTCTGATGAATCACGTTTTCTTTTACATCACATGGATGGCCTGGTGCATGTGCGTCGCTTACCTGGGGAACACATGGCACCAGGATGCACTGTGGGAAGAAGGCAAGCTGGCAGAGACAGTGTGATGCTTTGGGCAATGTTCTGAAACCTTGGGTCCTGCCATTCATTTGGACGTACCACCTACCTAAGCATTGTTGCAGACCATGTACACCCCTTCATTGAAATGGTATTCTCTGGCTGTGGCCTCTTTCAGCAGGATAATGCGCCCTGCCACAAAGCAAAAATGGTTCAGGAAAGGTTTGAGGAGCACAACAACGAGTTTGAGGTGTTGACTTGGCCTCCAAATTCCCCATATCTCAATCCAATCGAGCATCTGTGGGATGTGCTGAACAAACAAGGCCAATCCATGGAGGCCCTTATCTCGCAACTTACAGGACTTAAAGGATCTGCTGCTAATATCATGCTGCCAGATGCCACAGCACACCTTCAGGGGTCTAGTGGAGTCCATGTCTTGACGGGTCAGGGCTGTTTTGGCAGCAAAAGGGGGGCCAACACAATATTAGGAAGATGTTCATAATGTTATTGCCTGATCGGTGTATGATGCGTCACCTCTTGAAGAACACACATTGTTTGTTTATAAGAAAAAATAGTTGCACACTCTTGCAAAAAGTACAACAACCTTCATTACAGTTACTTTCAAATAAGCAGTTAAATCTGTTTAGAAGATACATTCTAATATGGGTCACAAATTGAACCTGACAGATTTTGTGAACTGAATGAATTACATGATATGACATGGTCTTTAAACCTATAATTGCTGAAATCCCATTCTAAAGGGATATTTCAGCTAAAAATGTAAAATTTATTATAGACTTACTCTCATGTCATTCCAAACCTTTGAAACTTCCTCTGTGGGTAATAAGATAATTTAAGAAATATATATAACTATATATATTTTGTCCATACTTTGGAAGTCAATGGTACCCAAAACTGTTTGGTTACCAGCATTTTTCAAAATATCTTCTTATGTGTTCCACAAAAAAAGAAAGTCATACAAGTTAGGATCGTCATGAGGGTAAATGATTTTTGGGTGGACTATATCTTTAAAGTCTTTATTGTTAGTACAAAATCTCACTTGCTACATATTCTTACAAAAAGATCCTCATGAGAAAGTGTGTGTGTGTGTAAGAGAGAATCATGGTGGACAGCAAAGGAATCATGTCCTTGAATCATCTGACCATCACAGCATTTTAGCATTTCAGTATGCGCATCATCTCCTGTTACAGCACTAGGCATGACTGTTACCATGGCAACTACAACAAAGGAGTTGTTAAGATTTTGAGCGAGGACACAAATAAATACAAACGAACATGAAATCTTAACTCATTAAGACCAATGCAGAGGTCAATAGCTGGAAGACTTTCCTCTGTGATTCTTTCCCAGAAACTGACACAACACAAACGGCAATCAATGGCTAATTAAGAGGCAGATGTGATGCAATTCCACTTCTGCACAAGAAACGGTATAGGCCTACCTAAAGTTCTAACAACTTGCTGAGATAATAAAATATTTGCTAGTAAAGGCCCCAATATCCTTCAAGTGAAACAGTATACTGCTGCTCATGGATTTAAAACTGTAGAGAACAAGAAAAGAACATCGCTGTGAGGATATTGGGCCTTCAATACTGACAAAAGTATTATAATAATAGTCATAACTGGTGCTACAGGCTAGTGGACGATTCAAATCGACATCAAAGAACTAGTGCCTCACGTCAGCAAAGTAATCATGTCCTTGGATTCTGGGCCAAAAGGTTGCACTTTAAAACACATTGCAAAGACTAGCCCACAGCCAACTAGCACATCAATTCTGCACCTGCATGAGAGTAAATAACTGTCTTTACCAGCAGTAGTCTGCATTCATCATTAAAAAGGGGAAACTGGAAGAGCTAGGACTGCAGATATACTGTACTTCTTGACTTCGTCTTCGTTGTTTGCACTGCATTAGTCCAGTGGATCTCAACCTTTTTGACTAACAAAACTAGAAATATGTATATTCCTTAAAAAAAGAACCAAATACTGAAATATTGAGATTGGCATGACAACTCCAATCTTTCGAATAATCTTACAAATATCTATTTATCTAATATGACTTCTGAACTGTAATGTTGCCAGAATTATAATCACACACTGTTTGTTTGTCGGCCAGAGGAGAACTGGCACCCCGAACTGAGCCTGGTTTCTCCAAAGGCTTTTTCTCCATTTTGGCCCAGAAGGAGTTTTGGTTCCTTGCCAGCATTGCCTTTGGCTTTTGGCTTGCTCAGTTGGGGACACTTAAAGGTCCCGTTCTTTGCGATTCCATCTTTCAAACTTTAGTTAGTGTGTAATGTTGCTGTTAGAGCATAAATAATACCTGTAAAATTATAAAGCTCAAAGTTCAATGCCAAGCAAGATATTTTATTTAACAGAAGTTCCCTTTCAAAGCCTACAGCGAACGGCCGGTTTGGACTACATCCCTGTACTTCCTGCTTTAATGATGTCACTAGAACAGTTTGTTGACTAGCCTCCGCCCACAAGAATACCCAATAAAAGGGGGCGTGGTCTTGTTGCTCTCCCACGTGGAGAAGAGGAAGTGTTGTTTTTGTTGAGTGTGTTTGTCGCCATGTCATCGAGATGCTGTTATTTTCATCCCGGAGTCAAATCACCTTTGTTTGGCCTTCCCACGGACGCTGCACGTAGAGATCAATGGTTACAATTTATGTTTAACTTATAATCACAATTTAAAACTATGTGCAGCACATTTTGCTGAGAACTGCTTCCTCAATCTCAATCAGTTTAATGCCGGATTCGCAGAAAGATTATTCTTTAAAGATGACGCAGTTCCCTCTTTGTCTGGAGAAGGCGTTGTTTATGGACCACAACCGGTAAGTGTTTTTTATTATTTAAGTTGGTCCGTTTAACAGTTTATGTAACTCATTACACAAAGTGCAATATTGTTTAGCTTTGTTAACTAACTTTAGATGGTAATTGAAACTAATCCGAAAAACTTTTTAAAAAGTGTATTCAGACACCATCGATTGTTGGTGTTTGTAATGATCAGTTTAAATGATTTGTTTATTATATCTGTTGTTTACTGTTTAACCACATGCTCGTTCAGCTGCAACCACGTTAGTGCACGTTAGCCAAATATAAAAGCATGACAACTACTGAATAGATAGCTTACCATTGTGAAACATCCTGCAAAAGTCTTTCCTGAGCTGGTTGTAATCGATCCTCTTCGATATTCTCCGGGTCTGATTCCGGCTCAAATTGATAAGGCAATATAGACATTTTTGCAATAACATTGAGTGCACGTATCTCCCCGTTATGGTAAGAGGCGGGACCTTTCCGGCAACGTGCGCTAAGCTGCTGTCGAATCACAACACGGGAAGTGCTGGCCCAATCAGAACGCGTTACGTGTTTCTGAAGGAGGGACTTCATAGAACAAGGAAATCATCAGGCCGTTTTCTCATCAGTGAAAACAGCGGTATACAGATAAGTAAAATGTGTGAAAAATACTGTGTTTTTTTACACACGAAACATGAACACATGTTATATTGCACACTGTTAACATATTCAAAGCTTCGAAAACACGAAGAACGGGACCTTTAAATTTCAACTATATTACCGATTTGCCCGCATTGACACCACTCTCTTCACCAGAGCGCCAGCCGAATCAAATTCTGTTAACACTGTGAAGCTGCTTTGAAACAATTGGACTTGTTAAAAGCGCTATATAAATAAAGGTGACTTGACTTGAGTTGACTAAAAATATTGGTTTAAAAACAACCCAAGTTGGGTTGAAAATTGACAAACCCAGCAATTAGGTTGTTTTACCTTTTTGTGAATGGCATGTTTTAACCCAGCTGTTGGGTTAAATATTTGTTTTACACAACTATTGTTTAAAAATCCTGTATTGTTTGTTTAAAATGTATGTATATGTTTAATAAATGAACATTATATATATGTTTAAATAATAATTATAAAACAATAAAAAATCATTAAATTGCTTATTATTAAATGTTCGCCTTTTGATAATTATTGTTGCCTTTAGTAATTATGTGTCTGATTTTTAGTTTCCAACCTATTTTGGGTTCATTTTAAGCCAGCCAATGCCATATAGTAATTTTTAAACAATAGTTGGGTTAAATAAAACTGGCCAGTACATTTAACCCAATCGTTGGATTTATCCATTTTCAACCCAACTTGGGTTGTTTTTAACACAGTATTCTTTTAGAGTGTATGTTTATTCAACAACAATGTACTAAAACAGATTTTCCTTTGCTTTTTTTGCATTCAGGCAACATCATTGTCAAAATAATCCCAGTTTACAAATTTCACAAATTTTCATCTCTGTAGTTTACACAGAGTAGTTTTCAAAAACGTCCACTTTGAAACCCTGTTATTTTAGCTTAATGCTTGTTTTGTCTTTTTTTAAATAATTCAACCGCCCGAATTTCCCCTTAAATATTTAATTAACTATTATATATATATATTTTTTAAATGAAGTCATAAATGACTAAAGTAAAAAAAGTGAAAAAAAAAAAGTGACATTTATAAATAATTTGACATTCTACACACTTTCTACCTTTGTATACTCCAAGTGAAGAGGGTTTTTTTTGGTTTACTTTACCACTCTCTTTTGATATTTTATTTTGATTGTAGTGGAATTCTCATTTTTAAGTGTGCTTAAAAGGTTGGTGACACTTTTCATTACATTGACTTCCAAGCGCATATGAATGCTGAAGACCAGGGCCCGTATTCATAAAGAATCTTAATGCAAAGAGTAGCTCCTAGTGACAAAATTCTAAAAAAATTATTTGAAATGTGGGCGTTTACTCTTAAAGTTAACAAAAAAATCCTAGTAAAGAAAAAAGTAATTCAGAAAGCATCTTAACCCTTAAAAGAGGTCTTAAGATCAAATTTGTTAGGAGTACAGACGAGGACTTTTAAGAGGCTTAAGAGTTTCTTTAGCAGCGGAGAAAATGGCAGAAAGACGAAGAGGGAGAAGAAATGTGTTGCAGACAATGGATGACAGTGACTTAATAAGACACTATAGATTAAATCGTGCAGGGATCATGTTTGTTGCATTAAACCCAACTTTCAAACCACCAATAAAATAGACATGCCAGCAATCATTGTAATTGGAAAGAGTGGAACGATGTTTATAATTCTAAGCCAATCAAATACCTTATAGGAAATTAACAGCATGGTAAATAATAAAAGGATTTATATACAAATATATAATGTGTGTGTGTGTGTGGACTGGTAATCCCTATGGTATGGGGACAAAATGTCCCCATAAAGATGGCAATATCCGAAATCCTTGTCCTTGTGGGGACATTTTTTGGTCCCCATGAGGAAAACAGGTCATAAATCACACTAAGTGATGTTTTTTGAAAAAGTAAAAATGCAGCATGTCTCCTGTGATGGGTAGGTTTAGGGGGAGGGGCAGTGTAGGGGGATAGAAAATACAGTTTGTACAGTATAAAATGCATTAGGCCTATGGAATGTCCCCATAAAAATGAAAACCCAACAAGTGTGTGTGTGTGTGTGTGTGTGTGTGTGTGTGTGTGAGTGAGTGAGAGAACGGTAAAATAGGACAATTTGCGCTTGTAATTTTTAAGTGGAGGCTTAGAGTAGACCCTATACTTAAAAGCGCTCCTTTTTCCCCCTTTTTGGACAACCAACCAATCACAGTCTTCAAAAGACTGTGTCATACGTAGCAACGGGGTCAGACTCGCCTCTTCACTAAGATAAAAGTTTTTGTATTTTCCTTGCTCAGAGTTGCTCTCAGATCGGTCCAGAATAGCTCTTAAGCTAAGACTCCTACGTAAAAGTTTTTAAGCTAAATTAGGAGTTTTCTGAGAGGACTCTTAGAATCTTTATGAATACGGGCCCTGGGGCCATATTCACAAAACATCTTAAGGCTAAAAGTAGCCCCTAATTTAGGATTAACTCTTAAAAATAATGGGAATGTCAGTCCTAATTTTAGGACTCATACATTTTTGCTCTAAGAGTATTTCACAAAGCATTTTAGCGCTAAAAGCTCCTAAATCCATGAAATGCTAGAAGTAGTCAAGAGGCAATCGGATGTTGCCGCAATCCACCCAAAGACACACATTGAGGCAATAGTGATAATAAATGTATCTTTAATAAAATCTTTAAAAAAGTCAGATTACCTGAGTTTACACGTGCATAGAGAATTTTTTAACTTTTTAAAATCTTTATTTGAATATGGCAACATTCTAATTTTAAACATTTTATTTGAATATGGCAACATGAAACAAAATATTTCTATATTTAAATCACTGACAGAGACCCCTCCCAGCTCATCAGCCAATCACTGTGGTCATAGTCAGTAAGCGTGTTGACATCATCCATAGCAACGAGATCAACCCCGCCCTTACTCTTAGCCTAAGACTTCTCTCTATTCCTTAGTAAAAGTTACTCTCAGCAGCTTTGTGAATAGGTTTTAAGAGAAAACACTTAGTGCTAAGATAAAATGTTTTGTGAATACGGCCCCTGAAATACAAATACATTTTGCTCCATTCAAAAGTTCAAGATATCCAAAGAAATTTTGCATGCTCAAAGTCTAGTGTGATCATTCCTTAAAGTGTGACAACTACACATTCTTGATTTACAGAGTTTTAAAAGAGGGTATCAAGAAAATGTAAAAGCTTTTATAACCTTTGTCATGAAACTTAATACATACACCGTCTCACAGCGAGATCCATTAGCTTCAGAGTTCTGGCAGTTGTTGCGGGGAATTAGATGTGAATGGAGCAAAAACTTGAGATCCCACTTTGGCTGTAAGGTGGGCGAGAAAGGTTGACTCACACCTACCCGAGGGAGCGCACAAATCTATCGGGTGTGTCAGATAAGAAAAAAGAGACAGGGAAACTCAAGACAGCGCTTGTCAGTTTGCGCTTTTGAAACCTAAATGAACACGGATGAGATGAAAGAGTCAAGACACGGGTCAAAAAGCAGAAATGCTTTCAAAAGCAGGAGACGGCAAAAACAATCCAGCGTAGATCCTGAAGAATCGGTAATATATTCATATTATTCACAGGAGGGCGGAAAGTTGGAGGCAGACTGTTGCGTAATACTCAAAGGCAGTCAGGAAAGGCAGGTCGGGGGAAGCAATGAGAAAATAGCGAACAATTATTCTGAGGGGAAATATCTTAAATGAGTTTGACCACTGACTCTTATTCGAAGACGCACACTTTCCCGAGTGCGGAGGCCACAGGGGTTCACTGAAATTCACAGAAGCAATTTGCACCGGCATGGATTGTTTTACATATATATTAGTATGCAAAGCTCTTGGGGTGAAATTAATTGACGAAACAATTTTATACACCTTTAATATTAAACTCCTTTATGCCCACACACATACAGTACACTAGACACATTAAACACCTGGTTTTTAATTGAACCACTAGAGATAAGTACATTAAACAGATAATAATTGTTCAATGAATTGAGTACAGAAAGCCAGCAACCTCCAAACGTGAGTGTACTGATAGAGTACACAGTGTTCAGTAAATAACCTTTCGGAGTTGACTTTCCCTGACAGTGCAGTATTTCGGACTCGCCTCGCACCTATAAGTGGTGTTACGTAACATCTCTAGATGTGGGAATCTGAAATTCAAATCAGGCTCTATTCAGACTGTTTCATTGAGAGGCAGGAGGTCAGCGTGTGCCAACTGCCTACGAGTCATTTGGCAGCTCCTGCTGTCATCTCATCAGCGTGCACATGACCATATGTGACGCCTTCAACACTCCACTGTGTTAGTACATTACAGTTATGACTTTCATCTGCTAAATAGTATATGGCGAACAAACACTGACCGGCACGAACAAAAGGCACAAAAAAATGCCAAAGCAGTGCAATTGTTTCTGTTCTTTATGATTGTGTATTCTTCTTTTCTATTTGGTTTCTTGTCATATTTAATATATATTAATAATAAATACAATATTGGCATACATCAACTGTTTTTAACATTGATAATAGTCTTAAGCAGCAAACAAGCATATTAGAATTATTTCTGAAGGTTCATGAGATACTGAACACTGGAGCAATGATGCTGAAAATTCAGCTTTACCATTCACAGGAAGAAAATTATATTTTAAAATATATTCAAATAGAAAAAAGTTAAATTGTAATAATATTTCAAAATATTACTGTATTTTTGATACATGCAGCCTTGGCAAGCATACAGTAAGAGATTACAAAAAATTAATGCAAAAAATGTTACAAAGCCCCAAACTCTTGAATGATAGTGTATGTCGCATTTAGACAAGCTATTTTCTCTCTCTCTCTTGGTTACTTGGTTGAATGAATTGTGACAAGTATTTTTATCTGCTTTTTTTATTTTTTATTATGCAATAACATAAAAATACAGAGGCTGTAAATCTAAATCAAAGCAATTGCTTCGTACATGAAACAAAATCAACATAAAATACAATAAAATAAATACAATTATGTGAAGTTTAACCTTCATCCTTCCCTTGCACTTTGTAACAAATCCTTCCCTCGCGGGTCAATTAAAAAAAAAATTATACTTCTTTTTTTTCCAGAAAGCTTATTTCATTTCATTTTTATATTTTAATACATGTTTGGGGAGCTTTTCATTATATTTTATTTATTTACCTTTACAGTTAAATCAATGATCAATAAATTGAAAAAAGTATCAATAAATAATAAATAAATAATCATTTAAGCACATTCTTCACATTCTTTCAACTTAAATTCAATAAAATCCTTATACTGCAGCTATGGAGCAAATGAGCTGTTCCACTGGGTCCTAAAGTCAGTTTCTCTTCAGTATGCATGTAGACGTTATACAATTATAAAATAATTTTTAGCACTTTTAGTTTGAATTCTGAGCATATATTTAGTACTGAAGCATTCCCTGCATTCCATTCAAATTGACCCACAAAGGAAGGATTTGTTAGTTTTTTAAATTTCAACCAGAAAACTTCTCGAATCCAGTCAATGTGTGTGTGTGTGTGTGTGTGTGTGTGTGTGTGTGTGTGTGTGTGTGTGCTTGTTTTTGTGATGTTTCCTGTGATGGGTTTAGGGGTACGGGCAAAAACAAATGTGTGTGTGTGTGTGTGTGTGTGTCCTTATTTATATTACATTGTGGGGACTAAATGTCCCCATAAGAATAGTAAAACCTGAGATCACCTACATTGTGGGGACCAGTCAGCAGTATAAAAAAAGTTTGTACAGTATAAAAACCATTACGTCTATGGAGAGTCCCCACAAAGATAGTGAACCAGACTATCTTTGTGTGTGTATGTGTGTGTGTGGACTGGTAATCCCTACGGTATGGGGAGAAAATGTCCCCACAAAGATGGCAATATCCAAAATCCTTGTCCTTGTGGTGACATTTTTTGGTCCCCATGAGGAAAACATCTTATAAATCACACTAAGTGATGTTTTTTGAAAATGTAAAAATGCAGCGTGTCTCCTGTGATGGGTAGGTTTAGGGGGAGGGGCAGTGTAGGGGATAGAAAATACGGTTTGTACAGTATAAAATGCATTACGCCTATGGAATGTCCCCATAAAACATGGAAACACAACATGAGTGTGTGTGTGTGTATGTGTGTGTGTGTGTGTGTTCATGGTTCATGGTTCATGGTTCAAATGCAACAAAAGTGTCTTGGACAAAGTGTCTTGGACAAAAAAAATACAAATAATTAGTTTCAGGCCAAAATGACCTGAGGGAAGGATGAGAATGTTAAAGGGCACCTATTATGCCCCTTTTTACAATATGTAATATAAGTCTCAGGTGTCCCCAGAGTGTGCCTGTGAAGTTTCAGATCAAAATTCCAAACAGATCATTTAATATACTATATTGAGAATGCCAATTTTGGGGTTAAAAAAAAAGAGCTGTTCAGTGTGTTTCCCCTTAAATGCAAATGAGCTTCTGCTCCCCACCACGAGGTCGGAGCCTTCACAGCGTGAACACCAGACCATGCAAATGAAAATTAAACATGATATGTGTTTTGATGATCATATCTATCGCAGACACGTTCATGTGACATAGCAGTTCTTCATCATCATAAAATATTATCATCTGTATGCGTTTTAAAGCCTTATCGCTCTCAACGCTATCAGAGAGCTGGATGTCAGCAAGTCCGTGAGAAGTCATTAAACTAGTTCTCTTGCATATGTTATTGCGATTAAACTGCCAAATGCTCACAAGGTAATGAAAACAGTTGATTGTGCCTGTGTACGTATGCAGTTAGAGAAATCTTGTGTGTAGGCCTATATTAGATCCATCTGTCGTTACTAAAGTGAAAGCGGTTTAATACAGTATGAATTGCTCTATCTGTTGTTAATATGAACCGAACAACAGAAAAACACTCACTGCTCTTGACTGACTGAACTTTAGTAGCTTTAATAAGAACACATCTCTTACTTGAATGCTGCTGTTAATGCTCTGGTGAGGAGATAAACATGGAGGACTGTGTACAGCTCTAATGCACACTGCAGGTCTACGCTAAAACGGCAGTGTCCATCAACACTCGCAGGCGGGGCCTGTGCAGTGCAACCTCACACTGCAGGAATCTGGAAACAGCTTGTGCTGAGACACTGCTTATGATTTATGGGGATTCAAAAAAATTAGTGGGTGGATTTTTATTATTATAGGGTGGTTGTGTACACACACTGCCAACACACATTTATGTTCAAAATTAATTTAGCATAAGAGGTGCCCTTTAGTAACATTCATTTACTATTTACCAGTAAATGTAATCATGATGTTATACTAAACAAGCTTACCGTTGTGAATCGGGCTAAGGTACGGAGATAGTTTTGAACACTGGCTGGTTATGTACTTGCTCAAAAATTGATTTTGGATCTTTTTTTACCAAAAAAAAAAAATTACGGACTGCAGCTTTAAAGATTTATTTAAAAAAAAGGAAAAATTACTGCTCTACATACTCTCTGGGTCTCTTGTTTGACAATTATAAGTGAACTGGCAACAATATTTAATCATATTTCAGACAATTTCTGTGAGTTTAAAACCAAAAGATGTAACACTCTCCATGTACTTACATTAGAAAAAAAGGCAAGTGTAAAAAAAAAAAGAACACAAAGATTATTGGAGTATGTTTTACAAGAAAATACTATTTCAGTCTTTCTACTTCAAAGTTTCACATTTAAATTCAATGTACTTGCCATTTCTTTGTAATTATTTGTGAAATTTACTAGCAATTTCTGGTTGAAAAGCCTTTTTTTTTCCCCAGTGTGGACCGAAGCAACAGCAGTCCTTTTTCTCCATATCAGCTCAGTGAAAAAATGCTGCTTCCGCATTATTGACTCAAAGGTCAGGTTACCAATACGGTAACTTCATGGGCACGACCAAAGTCGCCATCTCCTCTCGTTCTCCTATAGAAAGCACTTTAGGAAGACTAACCTTCCTATCAAAGGGAATTGTGATTTTACAGCGTCCTGCCTGATGCTGAAATAGTGCCAAGCAGCCAGGAGGCTGTGTAAGTAAGAGGAAATTGCGTGTCACCTCCAACAAATTTCCCCTGGATGGGAAGTACAGAATGCATAAGGAAGGATCACTGCAGGGGTTCGTCCTGCTGCAGTCAGCGTCTACAGTACATGCACTGCAGTGTTTAAACGCAGGACACCTGGAGGATTGCTATAAAGCGCAGCTTGTGTGTCCCATGTTTCAAATTGACTGTAAAAACAATGACAGAAAGCCATCTGGGTGAGAAAAGACATGAGATACCCAACATCATGTAGATGCAGATGAACTTTAACATGATACAGGGCAAACTTCTGGAGATAGTCTGAAACGCATGTGGCCACGTCGTGAGTGCTAATAGGTTATGAACAACACAGAAGTCCAACATACTCATCTGTAAAAAAAAAAAACACTGCACTAAAACAAGGGTTTTGAACTGAGTCTGCACTATAGTTTCCATTTATTCCTGTGAGGAAAGCCCCCTCCCCCTCCTTCAAATAAAGCCCAAAAGAATTTAGAAAATTTAAAGGGTACGTTTATTCATCAAATGATTTATTAATCGCCCCAATTATGTTTTTTTGAATAGTCCCTTTCATGGTGTGCGTAATATAGCTGTTTGTGAATGTAAATGTTCTAAAGGCGAAAGTGCACGATAAATGAAGTTATTGTCTCCCAAAAGAAAGAACTTCCCATATGAGTCATTTCTGTCTCGAATCCCAAATCTCAGAGTTCAACGTGAGATTTGCAAAATGCTTGCTCTTAAAAGATGGGTCAGTGCCCAGTTTATTTGGATGAGCTTGCTCCTCAGAGTCACAACCTGTAAGTATGAATAATTACTGATGTATATATTTTCGGGTGTTCAAAATACGTTGTTTTGTGACGTAAGTTTCCGGCTAGCAGTGATTCACGTTATTACGGTCTAACTGAAATACTTCTGCTAAGGCAGCTGTGGGCCACTATTACCTAAAACTGTCTATTAATGCAGATTGTCTGTCGTTCTTACTACTTTGAGTAAAGATAAAGGTTGGAGAAAGATTTGTTTTACCAACGTTTATGTTACATCAGTCATTCACGTTAGTGCTCGGCTAACATATGCACCATTATTGATACAGTTCCTGCACATGCACCGCAATTAATGAGAAGTATACAGTTTGTTGAGGGACATAAACCTTTTAATGCTGATGGTGAGGAATTACAGTTGCAACATCTCATAATGTAACTCAAATACGAATACTGAGAAGCGTCCTGTTCAAGTAGTCCTTGTGATGGAGGTTTGGGTTGAATAACTAGTTCTTCCAGTGTTTCATCATCCGACTCGTGCTCGGATTGATATGGTAAAACAACATCATTGTTGGGGTCTATACAGTGTGTACGATCGCTGTGGCGGAGGGAGCTAAAGTTCAGTTATGGTAATGGATGTTTAGCTTCCGAAACACGCGCTGTACATGGTAGACAGAATGGGCCATCTGATCAATCAGAGCAGAGCAGGCACGCGGAAAGGAGGGATTTAGAGAGACTGATTCATCCATCAAGTTGTTTGAGAATCATTGAACAATGTAGTGATGTGCAATGTATATTATGAGAAAATTAAAGTGTTTTTTTGACCTTTGATCCATGCAAACCTGTTGTAGGAGACCTCTAAAAACAAAATTAGGAACCTTTAAAATAGTATAGGGGCACTTTAATTTTTCACCCTCATTTCATTCCAAACCCTTAAGACCATCATCAACAAAGTCTACTTTCACGGCACAACACGCATGCGTCGTGGTGCTCTCGTGAACACTCATTGGAGATTAATATTTTGTAAATAATGTGGTAGATTTTTTTTTTTTGCACAAACAAAGCATTCTCTGCTTTATAAAATTTAGATTTAACCACTTGGGTCACATGAATTACTTTAATGATGTTGTTACTAACTTTCTGGGGCTTGAAAATAGTAGTTGCCAAAGCTTGTCAATGAAGGATAAGTAGCTCTCAGATTTCTTAAAAAGATCTTCATTTTTGTTCCAAAGATGAACAAAAGTGTTTTTCATTTTTGGGTGAACTAACCCTTTAAAAGCTATAAATATTCCTATTAGTGACCAAATTTTCAGGTTCATTACTTCAGTCTTCAGTGTCACATGATCTTTCAGAAATCATTCTAATATATTAATTTCAATGCACGGTTTATAAATACTGTGAATTTGACATTCACCTATAGTAATGAAGTATACATATTCAAATACAGCCATTTTTTCCAAATATTTTTGTGTTGCCACAAGTTCTGTAGAGAGAAAAAGTAAGTGAAGTTGTAATGATCAATATGGTCTAGATTCCAGCCTGATATTGTCCACTTTAAACTACACATCCAGCATATGACTCACTGCCGACTGCAGTCGCAGCAGTTTTCCTTTAGCTTCATTTTTTTCCTGGTTTGGCAGGCAATAAAAACTCAGTTCTGGGTTTCTAGCGTTATTTGAAGTGCAAAAAAAGTAAAGTGAAAAAAACTACAGCTTTTCAGCACTTTTATTGTTGTTGAAATATATTGTTGAATATATCCCCATCCAGGAACTATAGTAACAGGTATTTCTTTCCACAGGCTAAACCACGTCCCCAGTGTATAACATGTTGCTGACTGTATCTATGCAGCTTTAAAAGAAAATAACCATCTGATCTAAAAAAAATGGAGGCAGGTCATGTGAGCATTTCAGTTAAAGGGATAGTTGAATGTAAAATGTAAATTATCCAATGATTTACTCACCCTCAAGCTATCCTGGGTGTATATGACTATCTTCTATCAGACGAACGCAATCGGAGATATATTAAAACATATCATTGCTTTTCCAAGCTTTATAATGGGAGTGAAAGGCAGTCCTGATTTTGAAGTCCAAAAAATTGTATTCATCCATTATAAAAGTCATCCATACGACTCCAGGGGTAATTAAGGTCTTTTGAAGTGAAGTGATGGGTTTTTGTAAGAAAAATATCCATATTTAAAACAACTAGCTTCCGGCAGACGGTCTAAGCGAGTCGACTTTTAACCCCTGACGTGACATATGACGTGGGATGTAGGAGTAGCATAAGCTTTTCAAACTAATAGGGCTGGGCAACAAACTCAAGCTTCTCTTCTCTTATATCAAAATCCTCCAGCATTTCGCTTAAAAAAAATTTTTTTTCTTGTTTTAGATTTCTAATTAGTTTTGCTCTATCCTCTGTGCTTCTGCGTTCTTTTTCTTACACAGATGCATCGGACCCACTTTATATTAGGTGTCCTTAACTACTATGTACTAACATTTTAACTAATAATTAGATACATTGCACTTATTGTGTACATACATGTTTTTACATTGTACTTACATTTAAAAAAATACCTGCATGTAATTACATCTGTAATTAATTTCTGTAGTTACATTTGTAATTACACAGTTGACACTTCCCTTACACCTAACCCTACCCTTAAACTGAACCATCCCACCACACCTGCCCCTAACCCTACCCGTATCCCACCTCAATATCAGCAAAGGTGTTTTGCAACACAATATGAACATAGTAAGTACATTGTACTTATTTTTTTATGTAAGTACATAGTAGTTAAGGCCACCTAATATAAAGTGGGGCCGATGCATCGCTTCAGAAGGCCTTTATTAGGCCGCTTTTTGGGGGCTTCAAAATCTCATCCTCCATTCACTGCCATTATAAAGCGTGGATTTTATATATATTAATATATATATATAATTATATATATAATTCCGATTGTATTCGTCTGAAAGAATCATTTTGGGGTGAACTATCCCTTTAATAGAGGGACCCGGGTAACTTGTCAATACACATTTGTGGTCAATTTACAATTAAGTACATTTGTGCTTTCCTTTATCCATATGCAGTAACACAAATATGGTATGCATGATGCTTCATCTTGAGACATATATTATTACCACATACATGTGTTCCAAATGATTGTGATCGAACCAGAAACTGATTTTAATATTGGATGTAAATGAGGTCTTTGAAATATAAAAAAAATATTGTATTCAGAAGAAATTCCTCTAGATTTATTTTAAAGACTGATCTTGGCATGATAAACTAGAAATGTGTTGACCCCCTCCTTCACATCGAGTTTCTCCAAGAATAACTTGCAGAAATGAGTTAATTATGCTTGAAGTGAACTAATAAAGAAACATCAAGTGCATCATGTTCTCTCTGATAAATATTTTATCCAGCTTCTGTGTTTTTGTTCAGGAAGCATTTTAAGCTACATATGTAGTATTTTAATCCGCTGTTGTGCAATGAAACGTCTTACGCAACACTTACACTTTTACTCATCTTTCCGTTATTTCGTGTGTTTTTCCTTTCAAGGCTTTTCTCTGAAACTTTCTGAGAATCCATGCGGAAGCAGGACTGTAATCTGTGCAATTTTGGAGAGAATTCATTTTCTCTTTGCCAGGCTCAAAGCAGAATAACATAGAAAGGTGCTTTAGTTTAGTGTACCACTGACAGCACACAGCAGAGTAGGGACAAGATTGCTTCTTCAGGAAGGAGGAGCTACCGGAACGCTGTGAGTCAGCACCGCGGCGCCCCACGCTACACTGACTCAAACACAAACTAACCCTGACTGCACACTTCACATGAAGCTCAAACCTTATGAAAAATGCACTGTAGCAGTAGCATGGGACACTGATGTATCAGATGATAGTGATGCACTGGAATATATATATATTTTTTTACTAAAACCTAAATTTAACCCAAAAACGAAAATAATGTTATGGTTATTAACTCTTTCCCTGCCATTGACGAGTTATCTTGTCTTTTATGAGAAAGCGCTTCCCCGCCAAAAACAGGTTTTTACAGCTTTCCGTGTTTTCACTGTTATATGGTAGGGGCGCTATTATGCATTTTAACTGTACTGAATCTCCCAATCAAAACACAGGCCAAGAAGATGCAGAAACAAGTGATAGCATATTTAATCATATGCAAATGTAAAATAACATGATCATCGCCATTAAACAGTATACAGTAAATCATAACTGCCTAACTTTACTGAATGAAATGTCGACCCAGGACGAACTATAGGGCTGTGCAAGCATTAGGGGTGTTAATGGACTCAATCTATTCCATCTGTTTTTTTTCCAGATATAAAAGCCTAGCGCAAAGTTCTGCCAGGAAGATTCAATATTACGTCACCAATCACATTCAGACCTAACCAATCATGTCCTAATTCACAGAGTATAAAAGATGGTCACTTACACATGTCTGAGTTTGCAGATGCTGACGCCGACCTTAAGTTGACAATCCGTATAGTCGATCGATGTTCCTACTATGAAGTTAATAATGTGCGATACATATCATGCTGTTCATTGGTCTGCCGCGGCAACAGACGCGAGTTTCTTCACTTCGATTCAGAACAATCACTTTCATGGAGGACCATGTTATCAGACACGGCTGCGACCATCACCACCATCTGGCATCACTACATCAGCATTCATCGCGGTGATATGTAGGCTATATGATTATGCTGAATCGTGAATTGGCTCAGTGTTATGAGATCGCTAAGTAAATTAAATATGTTAATATGCTCTGCGTAGTTTTTAAAGTACACCACGACATCAGTGCATTGATCTGTTCACATTAAAGACCGGATATACTGGATTCTTCTTTGCAAACGCCATGAGTTTGTCACATACAACATGCAATTTGAACTGACACAACAGTTTCAAGCATAGAAGTGTTTGGGACAGTCATCCAGTAGATTACACATTTCTCTCAAATTTCCGGGGCACCCAACATATTGGTCCTTCTGTGCTAGGATGCCATGGCTACAATTATGAATAAAACAAATGTGTATCTCGCTTATACCTACAGCATCATGTCGGGTAAGGTTTGCATACCAAAATAAGGTTGACTCAATATTCAATATAGTAGCACTAATTTAATTCCGTATCAATCCAACCCGTTTACATACGTTACAATATTACAGCAACTAAAAACTGCAGCACAGGAACATAATTATTTAAATCTTTTACGTTGAAGCGAGCACAGTGCGTTCCCTTTATAAATGCAAAAAACTGTAAAATGCTTCAGTTCAGCTAAACTCACACTAGCGGAAACCGTTTTGGTTAATCTGACTACACTGAATCATAAATCTATTGCATGTTCTACTCTTTGTTGGTCAAACGTATTCACTAAGAAGGCTCATACCAGTGAATAAGTGCTGAACCACTCAATCTTGATTCTTGTGTTCTGTGTTATGTTTACTCCTCCAATTAGTCTTGAATTGCATTCAAGCGCTAACAGACATGTGAGCGTTTGGCATGCCCAACACTGCAACTTGCATCATTAAACGCAACATTTGTCAATCTATCAAGACTTGCGCAATATACAGGAGAGTAAATATAACTTTGACTATTTGACACTGTCTGCACATGCGTATCGGTTCCTGGCTGCACCGCAAATGACGAGCTCTCTTGCAGTGAGCTTTTTCCTCTTCACTAAGCTGGCAAATACAATGCGGTTTATAATCATTGTGATTCGTTGCTTTTCAGTCTGTGCTAATATGATCTGATGTCACACTTTAGGAACTCGGTTATAATATCAGACTGTATGATAATCAGAGGCATAAGAATTTTTCCGGAGTTTACGTCAACCCATTCACATTTAGTTCATTTTTTTAGGTTATAATTCTGTCATGGCTGTTGCTGAGCATGTCAAACTTACTATCAAGACAAAAGATTTTAGCCTAGGGCCAAATAATTTTAGGCTTGCGATACTTGTCTCAGACTGCCAAACGTGGCCAAAATCGTACAGGATGAACTTAGGTTATCTATTGATGACTTGAGTATTGATTATCTTTTTTCATAGGTTCGGTAGCTTTGCAGGGTTCTATAGCCAGCAATGGTTTATTAGCTATTAAAGCAGCGTCTTCTAAAACATTTTTATACTTCCGCAAGGGCATAGTCCAAGGTTTCAATTACATACATCTGTTATGTATTTGTCATGCTGTTCTGGTTTATTTTCTTCTGGGGGTTCTATTTACAGGTTCTGATGGTTAGATGGTGTTCTATCTAGCTATGAGCAGGAGTCACGCCAATGGTTTCGAACTCTCTAAATGCAGATGCAAACTGCGGTTCTCCAACTCGTCTATGCATAGGACATTCTTTGGATTGGTGCTGCGAACACTGCTCAAAGTGTGGAGTCGGCATCCTCCATCAAGGCTTTCAGACGGCTTTGCCCCTCAGCCAATCAGGATCCAACACTCTGCCCTCCACTAGCAGAAACAATGTTAAATTAGACGATCTGCTTAAATCAGCAAAAAAACTACATATCTAAAGGATTAGCTCCATCCACACTTAAAGCTTATACTTCTGCTTTTTAATGTTTTGCTTTTCCTTTCAAATTCCTCTTTTTCCTATCCTGATCACGACAGTATGTTCCTCTCTCGTATACAGTCACAAAAATTTTTAAAGGCATGGCTAAATCATCCATCGAGACTCCAGACAAACGTCTGCCAATCACATTGCCTTTATTAATTCTTCGTAATGGCTGCATTTATCCCTACATCGACATTCTGTTAGAAGCCATGTTTTTATCAGCTTTTTTCGGTTTAATACATCCAGGCGAATTCACTTCGGGAACCAAACAATTCGATCCTACTCGCGGTCTTCCATTTCTGATCTTCATTTCCCACCCCAATTCTTTACTCTTTTCCTTAAGCATTCTAAGAACGACTCACAAGGTTCCTGTTTCACACTAACAATCTCTAAAATGAATAGCAATTTCTGTCCCTTCACATCCATAATTAAATATCTTCATGTTCGTCCTAAGACTTCAAACTTCTCCCCCCTATTTATTTTACCCAACGAGCACCTCTCTCTAAGGCCCGGTTTTAGACTCTCTTTCGTCTGTCCTTAAAAGCTGCAGTCGTTCAGCTTTTAAGGACCTCTATACCGGACATTCCTTTAGGATCGGGGCAGCCACCACAGCTGCAGAACGCGGAATTCCGACACCAACAATCAAGCTACTAGGGAGATGGTCATCTTTGGCTTTCGAGACATATATAAGACCTAATTCCAAAACCATCCTCGAAGCCCAGCAAGCTCTTTTTAGCAACATTTAAGGTAATACCAATGCAACTACTGGTGGTGGTGTCTTATTCTCATGTATTATGCATCTACTCTGTTTGTAATTCTTAAATACATTTGTAAATATATATAAGCAATTCAAGCATACTTTATGTGAGGCCATATTGTGGCCAGTCATTATGTGGCCTATTAAAGCCATCTCTGTGGCCATCCAGGCTTTCGTTTTTTGTGGCCGATCACGGCCTTGTCTCCAGGCATCAAGGCTTTGTCACTATGTGGCCGATCACGGCCTTGTCTCCAGCCATTAGGGCTGGTCGCTATGTGGCTGATCACGCCTTGTTTATGGTAAAGGTTTTTCGTGTTCATTGGCTGATCACGGCCTTGTTTATGGTCGTAGTTTTCGTTCATGTGGCTGATAACGCGGCTGCGTGCGTATGTCTGTTCAGGTGTGTCTATGGCTGCGTAGGTCTTCGCCGCTATGTGGCTGTCAAGGTCTGGTCTATGGCTGCGTAGGTCTTCGCCGCTATGTGGCTGTCAAGGTCTGGTCTATGGCTGCGTAGGTCTTCGTTTTTATGTGGCTGTCAAGGTCTTGTCTATGGCTGCGTAGGTCTTCGTTTTTATGTGGCTGTCAAGGTCTTGTCTATGGCCGCGTAGGTCTTCATTTTTATGTGGCTGTCACGGCCTTGTCTATGGCCGCGCAAGTCTTCGTTTTTATGTGGCTGTCACAGCCTTGTCTCTGACCATAATTGTCATTAGCCAGTAAGGCTTCGTCTTTATGTGGCTGATCATGGCCTTGTCTATAGCAAGCTGCTCTGTTCTTTATGTGGCTGATCACGGCCTTGTCTATAGCAAGCTGCTCTGGTCTTTATGTGGCTGATCACGGCCTTGTCTATAGCGAGCTGCTCTGGTCTTTATGTGGCTGATCACGGCCTTGTCTATAGCAAGCTGCTCTGGTCTTTATGTGGCCGATCACGGCCTTGTCTCCAGCCATCAAGGCTTTGTCACTATGTGGCCGATCACGGCCTTGTCTCCAGCCATTAGGCTCTGTCGCTATGTGGCTGATCACGGCCTTGTTTATGGTCGTAAAGGTTTTCGTGTTCATGTGGCTGATCACGGCCTTGTTTATGGTCGTAAAGGTTTTCGTGTTCATGTGGCTGATAACGGCCGTGCGTATGTCTGTTCGTGTGTCTATGGCTGCGTAGGTCTTCGCCGCTATGTGGCTGTCAAGGTCTGGTCTATGGCTGCGTAGGTCTTCGCCGCTATGTGGCTGTCAAGGTCTGGTCTATGGCTGCGTAGGTCTTCGTTTTTATGTGGCTGTCAAGGTCTTGTCTATGGCTGCGTAGGTCTTAGTTTTTATGTGGCTGTCAAGGTCTTGTCTATGGCCGCGTAGGTCTTCATTTTTATGTGGCTGTCACGGCCTTGTCTATGGCCGCGCAAGTCTTCGTTTTTATGTGGCTGTCACAGCCTTGTCTCTGACCATAATTGTCATTAGCCAGTAAGGCTTTGTCTTTATGTGGCTGATCATGGCCTTGTCTATAGCAAGCTGCTCTGTTCTTTATGTGGCTGATCATGGCCTTGTCTATAGCAAGCTGCTCTGGTCTTTATGTGGCTGATCATGGCCTTGTCTATAGCGAGCTGCTCTGGTCTTTATGTGGCTGATCATGGCCTTGTCTATAGCGAGCTGCTCTGGTCTTTATATGGCTGATCATGGCCTTGTCTATAGCGAGCTGCTCTGGTCTTTATCAGGCTGATCATGGCCTTGTCTATAGCGAGCTGCTCTGGTCTTTATGTGGCTGATCACGGCCTTGTCTATAGCGAGCTGCTCTGGTCTTTATGTGGCTGATCATGGCCTTGTCTATAGCGAGCTGCTCTGGTCTTTATGTGGCTGATCATGGCCTTGTCTAAAGCGAGCTGCTCTGGTCTTTATGTGGCTGATCATGGCCTTGTCTATAGCGAGCTGCTCTGGTCTTTATGTGGCTGATCATGGCCTTGTCTATAGCGAGCTGCTCTGGTCTTTATGTGGCTGATCATGGCCTTGTCGCGAGCTGCTCTGGTCTTTATGTGGCTGATCATGGCCTTGTCTAAGCGAGCTGCTCTGGTCTTTATGTGGCTGATCATGGCCTTGTCTAAAGCGAGCTGCTCTGGTCTTTATGTGGCTGATCATGGCCTTGTCTAAAGCGAGCTGCTCTGGTCTTTATGTGGCTGATCATGGCCTTGTCTATAGCGAGCTGCTCTGGTCTTTATGTGGCTGATCATGGCCTTGTCTAAAGCGAGCTGCTCTGGTCTTTATGTGGCTGATCACGGCCTTGTCTATAGCAAGCTGCTCTGGTCTTTATGTGGCTGATCATGGCCTTGTCTAAAGCGAGCTGCTCTGGTCTTTATGTGGCTGATCATGGCCTTGTCTAAAGCGAGCTGCTCTGGTCTTTATGTGGCTGATCATGGCCTTGTCTATAGCTGCTCTGGTCTTTATGTGGCTGATCATGGCCTTGTCTAAAGCGAGCTGCTCTGGTCTTTATGTGGCTGATCATGGCCTTGTCTAAAGCGAGCTGCTCTGGTCTTTATGTGGCTGATCATGGCCTTGTCTAAAGCGAGCTGCTCTGGTCTTTATGTGGCTGATCATGGCCTTGTCTATAGCGAGCTGCTCTGGTCTTTATGTGGCTGATCATGGCCTTGTCTATAGCGAGCTGCTCTGGTCTTTATGTGGCTGATCATGGCCTTGTCTATAGCGAGCTGCTCTGGTCTTTATGTGGCTGATCATGGCCTTGTCTATAGCGAGCTGCTCTGGTCTTTATGTGGCTGATCATGGCCTTGTCTATAGCGAGCTGCTCTGGTCTTTATGTGGCTGATCATGGCCTTGTCTATAGCGAGCTGCTCTGGTCTTTATGTGGCTGATCATGGCCTTGTCTATAGCGAGCTGCTCTGGTCTTTATGTGGCTGATCATGGCCTTGTCTATAGCGAGCTGCTCTGGTCTTTATGTGGCTGATCATGGCCTTGTCTATAGCGAGCTGCTCTGGTCTTTATGTGGCTGATCATGGCCTTGTCTATAGCAAGCTGCTCTGGTCTTTATGTGGCTGATCATGGCCTTGTCTATAGCGAGCTGCTCTGGTCTTTATGTGGCTGATCATGGCCTTGTCTATAGCAAGCTGCTCTGGTCTTTATGTGGCTGATCATGGCCTTGTCTATAGCGAGCTGCTCTGGTCTTTATGTGGCTGATCATGGCCTTGTCTATAGCGAGCTGCTCTGGTCTTTATGTGGCTGATCATGGCCTTGTCTATAGCGAGCTGCTCTGGTCTTTATGTGGCTGATCATGGCCTTGTCTATAGCGAGCTGCTCTGGTCTTTATGTGGCTGATCATGGCCTTGTCTATAGCAAGCTGCTCTGGTCTTTATGTGGCTGATCATGGCCTTGTCTATAGCAAGCTGCTCTGGTCTTTATGTGGCTGATCATGGCCTTGTCTATAGCGAGCTGCTCTGGTCTTTATGTGGCTGATCATGGCCTTGTCTAAGCGAGCTGCTCTGGTCTTTATGTGGCTGATCATGGCCTTGTCTAAAGCAAGCTGCTCTGGTCTTTATGTGGCTGATCATGGCCTTGTCTATAGAAAGCTGCTCTGGTCTTTATGTGGCTGATCACAATCTTGTCTATAGCAAGCTGCTCTGGTCTTTATGTGGCTGATCATGGCCTTGTCTAAAGCGAGCTGCTCTGGTCTTTATGTGGCTGATCATGGCCTTGTCTAAGCGAGCTGCTCTGGTCTTTATGTGGCTGATCATGGCCTTGTCTATAGCGAGCTGCTCTGGTCTTTATGTGGCTGATCATGGCCTTGTCTATAGCAAGCTGCTCTGGTCTTTATGTGGCTGATCATGGCCTTGTCTATAGCAAGCTGCTCTGGTCTTTATGTGGCTGATCACGGCCTTGTCTATAGCAAGCTGCTCTGGTCTTTATGTGGCTGATCATGGCCTTGTCTATAGCGAAGCTGCTCTGGTCTTTATGTGGCTGATCATGGCCTTGTCTATAGCGAGCTGCTCTGGTCTTTATGTGGCTGATCATGGCCTTGTCTATAGCAAGCTGCTCTGGTCTTTATGTGGCTGATCATGGCCTTGTCTATAGCGAGCTGCTCTGGTCTTTATGTGGCTGATCATGGCCTTGTCTATAGCAGCTGCTCTGGTCTTTATGTGGCTGATCATGGCCTTGTCTATAGCAAGCTGCTCTGGTCTTTATGTGGCTGATCATGGCCTTGTCTATAGCAAGCTGCTCTGGTCTTTATGTGGCTGATCACGGCCTTGTCTATAGCAAGCTGCTCTGGTCTTTATGTCGCTGATCACAACCTTGTCTATAGCAAGCTGCTCTGGTCTTTATGTGGCTGATCATGGCCTTGTCTATAGCGAGCTGCTCTGGTCTTTATGTGGCTGATCATGGCCTTGTCTATAGCGAGCTGCTCTTGTTTTTATCTGGCTGATCACGGCCTTGTCTATAGCGAGCTGCTCTGGTCTTTATGTGGCTGATCATGGCCTTGTCTATAGCGAGCTGCTCTGGTCTTTATGTGGCTGATCATGGCCTTGTCTATAGCAAGCTGCTCTGGTCTTTATGTGGCTGATCACGGCCTTGTCTATAGCGAGCTGCTCTGGTCTTTATGTGGCTGATCACGGCCTTGTCTATAGCGAGCTGCTCTGGTCTTTATGTGGCCGATCACGGCCTTGTCTATAGCAAGCTGCTCTGGTCTTTATGTCGCTGATCACGGCCTTGTCTATGGCCGTCAGGCTTCGTCTCTATGTGGCCGGTCTGGCTTTGTTCACGGCCGCTCAAGGCTTTTCGTCGCTTTGTGGCTGACCACAGCCTTGTGGCTGACCACAGACCACGGCCTTCAAGGCTCTCGTCTTTATGTGGCCAATCAAGACCTTGTCTATAAAGCCTTAAGGCTTTCGTCTTCATGTGGCCAATCACGGCCTTGTCTACGGCCTTAAGCCTTTCGTCTTCATGTGGCTGATCCAAGCCTTCCATGATTTAATATTTCCATGTACGGTTATTAACCTCTATCTTTCCGTTTAGGAACTACATCATTCATGACGGGTGACTATTCAACCATCTCACAGTTTTGGGGGTGGGTAGGCCCCGTCTCGGAGGAAGATTTTCCTCCACTTATTCTTGGGGGTCGGCTACGCCCCAGCCTTCATCTTCTGGCAGGAAATGCATAGTCCGGCACCCTTGAAACGAGAGCTTAGGACGGGCCTACGCCAAAGAACCTCTAACTAATATACTTGCTGGACTTTCAATAAACTGGTAACTTTTGTACTTCATCTGGCTTCCGAATCTTTCTGGTAGAAGTAGTCTTTGTAAAAAAAAAAAAGTGCACAAAAAAAGTGTTCAAGTGTTGATAAAAAAGAATGCATGAAGCTAGATTTTTTTTCTAGAGGATCTGTTCTTTCTTTTGATATATTGCATGCTCAGATATTCATACAACAAAATATTCATGGGGCCATGAAATATTTGTGAAAATTATCAAAAAACACTAGCAGGAAACAGCCAACCTTTTGTTTGTGCATTACTGCTAACAATGCTTGTAGAAATTAATCATTAACAATAGTTAATTTAAGATAATGTTAGCTATGATTTTGCATTAAGACTATATGTACTTTCTGTTGGACATAAGAGTCAACAGACCAACAGCCAGAGGGTGTTGGTATGTATAACAGATCCATGTGAGAGTGTTTTGCTATGCATTTTGCTATGCTCTTAGTGTGTTAACAAAGAAGAAGTCTTGTGTCCAGGAATTGGATAGGTGATGTTGCGAACGAAGCACAGCTGACCAGAAAATCATCTGACTCCCAAAGAAAGACAACTTATGTATTTTTGTGTATAAATATTGGGTCAGGGAAAGGCTAGTTTGTCGCAGACTGCCTGGACAAACTTCGCATAGGATTGTGTAATTCAGGGACAGCTGTGACCCAGAGCTCTGAATGCTTCTTCATCTGACTTAAGCATTAAAACAGTTAAACTATATTTTGTTCCTGCTCTCCTCATTCAACGAACACGCGGACTTGAGGAAATTGAAAGTCCAACACTTTTCAAAAAGGCAGTGGCTATTTACACTAAGTGAAAATAGCAGCATTTATTAGCCATCTGCTATTTACACTAGTTATATGATATTTATACTTCTAAATAGTGGCAGATAATATTTGCACCTCAGTGTTGTTTTACATTTAACAGTATGCAATAATAACAGTGTTAATTATATTTGTTAAAATTATTAAATGAATGCCACCTTATTGGGACAATAAAGCCCTCCGTAAACCTACCCCTAACTGATAAACATGATAAACATACGTTAGACATTTTATTTCCATTTTCCAAATATTTTCTTCATTTTTACTGAAAATAAATGCCTTTCCGATCTGATATGTGATGGGAAAAGGGATTTGAATTTGAATCTTCGAACCATGAACATTCAGATAACATTAAGAAATACAATTTTTGTAACTTAAAATAAACATTATCATAATGTTCTTAGAACATACACTTTATGGAACTATAAATTGGAACACACCTCTTATTAGACCTATTGCCACAGGTGTATAAAATCAAGCACCTAGCCATACAGTCTGCTTTTCCACAAACATTTGCAGGGGAAAAAAGGGTAGTTCTGAAGAGCTCTGGAATTCAAGCGTGGTACTGTGATACTATGCCACCTTTGCAATAAGTCAGTTCATGAAATTTCCTGCTAGATGTGGCGAGGTAGACGAGTGAGAGACGTGGGAGGAGCGAGAGGAGATCGGTGCGTGATTGAAGAATGAGCGACACCTGCGAGTCACACCGGCTCGGAGGCATATAAGGACAAGCGACACCAGTGAAGGACGAGAGAGGACCAGGCCTGGACTTTACGTTGTGTTTGATTTACTTCTTGTTATGTGTTCGGCAGCCGTCCATGAGGGGCTTTCTGCTGTTTACTTCCGTTTTGTTTGTTTATTTGATTAAAGTATTTTAAATGTCCGCCAGTTCCCGCCTCCTTCCTTCCCATATCTACGAACATTGTAACACTAGATATTCCACCGTTAACTATAAGTGGTATTATTATTTTTTGCATCCGTTTAGGAACAGCAGCAACTCAGCCACGAAGAGGAAGACCACGTAAAGTAAAATAGTGCTGAGGCGCATGGTGCGTAAAAGTCAACTCTGTTGTGATTCCATAGCTGAAGTGTTCCAAACTTCTACTGGCATTAATATCAGCACAAAATCTGTGCAGTGGGAGTTTCATGGAATGGGTTTCCATGGCCAAGCAGCTGCGTGCAAACCTCACATCACAAAATATAATGCCAGGCGTCAGATGGAGTGGCATAAAGCACAAATGGAAATGTGCTCTGTGGAATGACAAATCATGCCAAATCAAGTCTGATAGATGAGTCTGGGTTTGGCGGATGCCAGGAGAACGTTGGCTGATTCCATTGTGTCAACTGTAAAGTTTAGTGGAGGAGGAATGGTGGTATGGGGCTGTTTTTATTGCCCCTTATTTCCAGTTAAGAAAAATCTTAATGATTCAGCATACTAAATATGTCTAAACTCTTTTTACCTCAAATACAACACTATGTCCAACAGCCGCGAGTGCGCCATGCGCCATACCCACAGGGCATCCAAGATGTAAATGTCTTTGTTTCTTCAGTAGAACACAAATTAAGAGTTTATAACTCCAACTGTTGCAGCCTGCCAATCGTATAATGCATGTGAATGGGGTGTAATTCTATGAGCGTAAAAATGTCTTAAGACATGAAACGATTGGTTTGTGTGAGAAACCGAACAGTATTTATATTTTTTTTACCTCAAATACAACACTATGTCGAACAGCTGCAAGCGCGCCATCGCTTCCGCTAGGTGAGGTCAAAATACACTATATGACGTATCTCAGTGGGATACAAGCGGCAGAAGTGATGTCTCGCACGTATAGTACGTCAAACCAATCGTTTCATGTCTTAAGACATCGATGTGTCGTCACAAGCCGCAGGGTTTAATTTGAAGTTGTTTGTGCTTTTTTTACTCTTATAGAATTACACCCCATTCACATGCAATATACGACTGGCAGACTCCAACGATTGGAGTTAAAAATCTTCATTTGTGTTCTACTGAAGAAACAAAGACATCTACATCTTGGATGCCCTGTGGGTGAGCAGATAAACATCAAATTTTCATTTTTGGGTGAACTATCCCTTTAAAGTCAATAATTTCAGAGTAAGCCAGAATAAAATAAAATGTAGCAATTTATTATTAGTCAGGTAAATGTATCATAAACATAATCAATTCAAAGATAATCCATACATATCATCAAATGCTCTGTATGGATACCTGACTTCTGAAAATTACATAACGTAATTAGGTATCTAGGAGACACTCAGCGTTACGGGCTGACCGGTGTAAAAGTTAGCGCCCTGACCTCTCTGAAACATCTCCTTAAATACCAGACCAAAAACAGAAACCTCTTTCAAATGGAAATGTGTTCACAGTGGGAATTAGCATTAATCAAGTCCTATATACCTGTATTGATGACAGGAGGTAAAGACCAATTGGCCGAAGACACACCCATCACACATTATGCAAAATATCTCTAAACTCTTAAAACCTTTGTTACCTTTTGCTTTACTTCTGTGAGGATGAGACCTTTTTACCAGTCGCACTGAGACATTTCAAATGATACCAAACATGTATAATGCTATATGATACTTGTTCACATTAAACTAAAGATTTTTGGGTGAATTTCAGGGGATTTCAGCATGAGAAAGAGTAGGAGTGGAGGAAGAAGGATGTCGAATAGGATGACACTGAGGTGAGACTTGCATCTCGAATGGTGATGCTAATTCCGTAAGAGACAGTTTAGATGTTAATTTCCAGAAAGTGTCATTTGTCTTCTTGGGGAGTGATCGTTCCTCAGTCAATCAAACTAGCATTTAAAAAAAAAAATTCCAGCCTTACAAGACTATAAATTATAATATTTACTGATATAAGTCATATCATAAAAAAACTTTATATAAACTTTATATAAAAAAAATTGAATTTTATTTGTAAAATATAATTACAGCCAGACGAATGATATAACAATTAAATTATTAAAAAAATTATACATAATAAAAACAACAAATTGTTGTCACATTTGACAAACATTTAGTGGTACATTTTTAGCAATCTAACTCCCCTACAAATCAACTGTCAGCAAGTACAGTCCCAGTGAAGAAATGGAATATTAACACCGTATTCAAATTCTGTGTAATACCTACTTTCAATTTTTTGAGTCAGATTAATGTGCACTGAGTGAAATCAAAATACTGCTCATCAAAAATAAATTCACTTACACTCAACGGCAACACACTGACTGACACTGAAAAACAAAATGCTGCCCCCCCACACACAGCATCACATTCCAGCACAGCCTGACACTCAGACCCCATTTGTTTTTTATAAGCATGGCTTCCTTGTGTGAGTGACTCTAAAAGTAGAGACTTTACATATTCATGATCTCTGGAGTTTATCTCCCATGCCAGGCCCCATAACTGAGTCAGGTGCTGACGCCTTAAAATTTAACTACAGCCAGTGAGCCATCGCCCTGGTTACCGGCACTGCTAAGGCTCCTATACTGAATTATGTGTGAAGTTTACGCTAAACCAGCTGCTGCTCCAGAAGAGCTATGAAGATGAAGAAAAGAGGAGGATGGTAGCAAACATTCATGATGATTCCTAATTATACAGCAAGCCATGCTGTTTCTTGCTACATTGATAATGTAACCTTTAATTCAGGTCAAATGGTAATACTGAGCAGGACTTATTCAAATCACACCACCTGAATTTAAAGACCAAAAACAGTGTAAACTGTATTGTTGTTACTTTATCTTCACAATAGATCTAAGAGACTTTCCAGCTGTGAAGTGAAAGTGAAGTGAGGGTCTAATGCTTTTTTATGCATTCTGACATATTTACACTGTTTAAGAGTTGGATTCTCATGCTAAACATGGACAAAATTTGATGGAGTATTTCTGTGCCAAATACACTCCTTCCGGATTCGAATACGTCTCGTAAACTTTTTTTTTTTCAAGTATGGGCCTGTGTGAGGTCATAATAGGCGCAATCGCTTGTATGGCATTGATTTGCACTTCTCTGGGATGAGCGCATGCAGATCATGGCATTTTGTTTTTAGACCACAAAATCAACAATGTCACTAAAAGAAGTGTGTTTCTGGTTGTGAGGGAAAGATATCCTTGTTCAGCTTCCCAAATAACCCAGCGCTAAACAGTAAGTCTGTAAGTGTGTTTGTTTGTTCCCTGTCACGAGTCGAAACCGGTGAGTGAAACTGCATCAAATGTCTGTGTTTTATATAAGTGCATATAAAGTAAACAACACAAACGTATAGAATAGAAAGTTATCCAGGAAAGGATGATGGCAAGAATGTATTGCGCATGTGTGTGTGCGCTCTCTTTAGATCTGCCCACTGCACACCTCCACGAGTTTGGCTGTTTTCGGAGAGTCAGTACAGCATATTTGTCTTTTATAAATATGATAACACTAAAGACTCTTCGGAGATATGAAGGATAACCACTTAAGTGCTTGTTAAAGTCAACATGAAATCAAACTTACTGTAAAGTTTGCATGAAACTGAATCTGCAATTATTTTCTTCTCTAATTTGTGACATAAAACAGTAAACATGCCAGTAAACATGTCATCAGAGAAGAGATGCTACAAGAGGAAGGGGAAGTTACTGTGATTACAGATTATGAGAGCATTTGAAAAAAAAAAGATAAATCATTTATAATAAATACAGCAATAATCTTTAAAAAAGTTATAAGATATAATGCATGTGAATGGGGTGTAAATATCCTGTTAAAAGTAATAAAATAAAATAAAAATAACATGAAAAATATGATGACAATGTTTCCGGTATTACAGGATGGCATATTGGTGCCTGTATATTGTACAGTTTATAGGTTAACCATATTTAATTACGTGAAATAATTTTAAAATGTAAAATCTGCTTGAATTACCAAAATATGTTTTTTTTACGTTAAAATTTACTGATAACACCAAAGTAATATTCACCATGTTAGAGTTCATCGTAACTGAAGTGTCCATAAATACCTTTGACTGTTTTTACTGTATTTTTTATTTTATTTTTTTTACAGTGTAACACTTGCTGGTCCTCTTGCACACGATTTGTCAGTGTATTAACGATAATTTGTTTGTGACCAAATCATTCTCGATCACTTGACTGCTTGGCTTCTGCTGTCAAAATTGACAATAGCATGAATAAATAGAATTTCGAGTGCAGGATTGATCGGCATTTCACTAGCTGCTGGGTTTAATGAATGCACTCTTTTCAATGTATCCACATCTAAATGAGACTTCGAAATGAATGCACTGGGAATGATGTAACATGAAGAAAGAGTCTCCTGAAGGAATCAGAGAACAAATCTGAACCAATCTTTTTGGTGACTCAAAAGATTCAAATCCCTGTTGAATGAAACTTACCATTACTGCGTGACACAACTACTGCAACGATTGTACATTTCACTCAGAAATATGTCATATTATGCGAGCAAACTAGTTTTAAATGTTTAGCCTACACATTTAAAGTTTGATGTTTGCACCAAGTTATACATTTTGCATGCAGAAGCTACACTACACCAATGGATGGATTCTATTTTAATCAAAGTACCCCCACTAAGTACTCCCACTTTTGTGATGAGGGTGTGATATGTGTGACCGTTCTTGCTAAATCAATGCTAGCAAACACTGAAGGCCACCCTCGAGGGCCTGATAATATGGTAGCAGTTCAAGGGCAGAAGCGTACATTCACTCACCCACTCTCTCAAACAGAGCTCTTGTCTGCCCTCTCTAAAAGAGGAATGATATGCATTAACAATGAAAGATGTCTGAAATATTCATCCCGCAGAAGATGCAAATACAGAGGCTTTATGCTCCGATGACATGATTCATTGTCAAGTCAAGGACTGGAGGGATGGTAAACACACAGTACAGTGGTACATGATGCACCCTATGAACCTGGAGCGAATGTTTCTACTTGCTGTAAACATGAAAAAAATCTTTGCACGTTGGCTCATATGGGCTTTTTATTTCTCTTGTTTCTGCCTAATTATACATTTATTTGTATGTTTTTTTAGAGTAACTATTTAAGAAAGCATACAGAAACTCTTGCAAAATATATAAAGGAATGCAATATTTGGATTTCAGTTTCATACAAGATCCGCTGGTAACACTTTACATTAAGGTTCCCTTTGTAAAGGGTTTATAAAGGTGTTGTTAATGACTTACGACTCATTTACAAATGCATTATAAATCATTGATAAGCACTTATAACTGCATGAATAAAAGAAAAGAAAAGAGTGACTTTAATGCAATGCCTGCCAAATAGTGAGCCATTTAAACTCACGTTATAAATGCTTAATAAATGTATTAAATCACACTTATTTAACTCAATACCAGATTCCTGATTCCTGAAGTGAACAGGTTCATAGGTTTCCACTTTACGTTAAGGTGCACTTTCACAGGATTTAAATGGTCAGATGGGTCAATTTGTTGTGATTGGTCTACTCTGCTCTGATTGGTCAGATGGGTCAATTTGTTGTGATTGGTCTACTCTGCTCTGATTGGTCAGATGGGTCAATTTGTTGTGATTGGTCTACTCTGCTCTGATTGGTCAGATGGGTCAATTTGTTGTGATTGGTCTACCCTGCTCTGATTGGTCAGATGGCCCAGTCTGTTGTGAGTGGTCTATTCTGTTCTGATTGGTCAGATGGCCCAGTCTATTGTGATTGGTCTACTCTGCTCTGTTTGGTCACTTGACTCAGTCTGTTGTGATTGGTCTACTCTGCTCTGATTGGTGAGATGGCTCAGTCTGTTGTGATTGGTCTACTCTGTTCTGATTGGTCAGATGGCCCAGTCTGTTGTGATTGGTCTACTCTGCTCTGATTGGTGAGATGGCCCAGTCTGTTGTGATTGGTCTACTCTGTTCTGATTGGTCAGATGGCCCAGTCTGTTGTGATTGGTCTACTCTGCTCTGATTGGTGAGATGGCTCAGTCTGTTGTGATTGGTCTACTCTGTTCTGATTGGTGAGATGGGCCAGTCTGTTGTGATTGGTCTACTCTGCTCTGATTGGTCAGATGGCCCAGTCTGTTGTGATTGGTCTACTCTGCTCTGATTGGTGAGATGGCTCAGTCTGTTGTGATTGGTCTACTCTGGTCTACAACTACAGTGACTAGCAGGTCAAAATAGAGGCTGTTTGCAGGCCAATAAAGACCATGGCTGGTCTTATGCAAATGTGTTAATTTGTTACAAAGGTATGTAACAGGAAGTAAGACTAGAATTACTGACGACTCGTTTCGGCAATTTGGAATCGATTCTTTCATTTAGAAGTCAATAACTTTATTTTTTGTCAAGCACTCTGATCTTTACAACTTTGCAGACCTTTTATATTCACAAACAGCTACATAAGACTAAGATAATATTTAAAAAAAGCATAATAGGCGCTTTAAAAATATTTTATATCGGTCAAATACTGAAATGGTATTGAAATAACATGAACCTCTAAAAAGTTTTTTCCTGGACACTTTCCATGAGAATCTTCCAAAGGAACGGATTCCTAAAGTTGCGGTCACATTACTGAAATTTCTGTGCAATTTTGAAGGCGAAATATGTCCACTGTCCATTGTCAGTAGTGTAGTGATGGATGAAGCACAGTCACGCAGAAGTCACTTTCAAACCAAGCAGATTTCTGCTGGTCAACGCGGCAAATCTGTGACACCAACAGTGCGAAATGCATGTTGGGGAATTTTTTGCCCTCTCTTGAAACTCCCGATCGTGCAAATTTCTATTAAAATAACTGGATTTTGAATGCGAACTTTTGCAGAGCAATGACTTTGACAACATGCGATAGCGCTAAAAGGAATTCTCGAAGGAGAATACATTAAACCTTAAGCATTTTTGGCCATGAAAATACAAGGAATCCCTATAAATAGGCTACAGTAGCTTGTTGACTTTGTTTTTGGGATATGCTCTATGCATCGGCACACGTGTAAATCCGCGGTCTGATTTCCAGAAGCTGGGAAGAATGGCCCAGCTTAGAAAAGCACTGTACCACAGTGGCGAAGAAGCTGACAGGCTGGATTATCTCCTTCTGACAGCCCAGGAATGCAACTGTCTGGCTGTGGCTACCGCAAGATAAGACCTGGCTGACAAAAAAGAAGAAACATTCATTTGCTTTCCTCTCTTTTATCGTCAGTAACAAAAGCCCAGCGATGGTTACTGATTGTAACAGCCGATGAGCAATTATGTTTTCATACTTGCTTTAAGTGTTAAGGTGTTGTTTTGGTTTTAAATCAAAATGCAGAATGACCTCAGCAATGACACATCAAAAGAAAGACAGAGCTACTAAACACCAATTATTTGCAACCCTTATTACTCATCAGGAGCAATTCTAGGATTTCACGCTTATGATCTGATGTATCTCACAAGAGTTTGAATCTTCCTTGACTGACAATAAAAAAGGTAAAAGGTAATAAATCAATCAAGATGGCATCTGTAGATCAGTCAGTTAGTAACAGTGACATATTTGGTCTCATTTTATTTTGTGATGATGAGTAGATGATCTGATCATGATGATGATCTGTCTATGAGGCGCACCAACGGACGTAGGGTTATTTAAAAAAAAGAAATTAACACTTTGATTCAGCAAGGATGCATTAAATGGATCGAAAGTGATAGTAAATACATTTTTAATTAAAATATATATATATATATATATATATATATATATATATATATATATATATATATATATATATATATATATATATATATAAATTTATATTTCAAATAAAATGCTGTTCTTTTGAACTTTATATTCCAACAAAGAACCCTGAAAATATCACAGTTTCCAAAAAATATTAAGCAAACGCTCACTGCTATGATTGAATAACAGTTTTGCCTAATAAAGAGTTTCGGCTCTCCCATCAGTACATGAGGGGAATTTTTTTGAAAACTTCCAGTGTTGAGAAACGGCAACCGGAATCCGCCCACAGGGCTCGCAAAATGTATTTATCAAACAAACACAATTATTTATCTCTCATCCACCTGCAATTAATATGAATGTTATTTTTTATTACTTGGCCCACCCGATATATCCGCGAACTGCGCATCACTAACACACACACACACACACACACACACACACACACACACACACACACACACACACACACACACACACACAAGCCAAGCACGTGCATCAGCAAAACTTCACTGCAGACAAATCCGCATGTTCAAAACTTCCACAACATAATCAGTATATCAAACGATCTGTAACAATGCAATACTATCACATAAAAAAAACGTTTTACTCTCATAAGTGTGTTGCACCATTCCTGTCAGATCCAATATAGAAGGCACAGCATTGTCTTTTAATCTCAATATGTCTGCAAATCCAGTCTCGACCTGTGTCTTGTTAACAAACGATTCAACAGTGAAATGAAGCAAACAAACGTGCAATGTCTTACGCACGTGAGCTGGAACTTCATTAAAAATAAAGTTCATCCACTCGTTCCTAATATTAGAATCCAAAGGAAGCTTATGCAGCGACTGTGTTCTTCCACAACCAGGCACAGCGCAATATCTTGCTATCTTCTGCATGTTTATTGCTCGGTAGCACGATCACTTTAGCTCCACGAGTCGGTGGGCGGGCTTGAGGCGGCGTTTCACCACACTCTGACGTCACAGCCTGGCACATTCTGAGATCGAGTGTTTGCTGATCTGGTGTCAATAAAAGCTTTTCTTTGACTAACAAGGACGTTTTCAGCTCCGAAACTTACAGGATATTCTTATATCAAGGCTGAATGAAAAGTTGATTTCTCAATTCATGAATAAAATATATTCAAATAGAAACGTTATTTTGATTAAAAACAAAAAACAAATGCAGCCTTGGTGAGAATAAGAGACTTTCTTTCAAAAACATTAAACCCATTTCCAACCCCAAACTTTTGAACGGTAGTGTATTTATCTTTGAAGTTATATTATTCTATACCTTCCTCAAGCATCCTTGACTCACATTCATAAGCTCTTTCAAAAGACTAGTTACAAAGGAGACCAAAACATTTCTGAGAGGAATAGACATTCAATTAATTTCATTTTATGAACAGAACCAGTCCTCAAAAAAAAAAAAAAAATCCTTAGAGGCTTATGTTTGAAACATGGGTTTCTCTAACTCCTGACCATGAAGAGGTAATTGACTCCCATTTAAGATTTCTCAGCCTTGGCTATGGCTTTTCACAGAGGTGTGGACATCACATCACTTAGGGATGGCACATCATAAAAATTTTATCCTCTGGTCCCAAATTTGCCTAGCTGAATTATTCATGGTCCTTACTGCAGTCCAACTAAAAATAGACACTTCTTGTTTTTTCCTTAACGTAAGGGCTTTAAACACTACAAACTGTAGTGGAGCTAATGACGAGAGCATTTCCTGAGATCCCCGGCAGTCTCTTTGACAATTATCTTCTGCGGATGCGTTGCACACCATTTATCAGTGCACCTGTCACAATTCCCAGCAAACAGAATGAACAGAATTCGAGGCCCTCAGTCGCATAACATCTGTTTATTTAATAGCATTAACGGATGGGTTTAATTTTCACGCTCCCATCTGCAGTGCTGCTGTGATCAAATAAATCTAATCCTGCAGAAAAGTAACAAGAACATCTTGTGGTCTGCTCAAACTGCTTTATCTATGAGGCTTTGTTACTCACTGTTAGTTCATGTCATACCTGCTCACCTATTTAGCTCTGAATATGCAGCCTTTTAGTAGTTGATTTGTTTCATAACCAGTATGTGACACTCTTAGCAGCTGCTTACACAGAATGCTTTTTCCATTCCGCTGTGCTACTTTTCCCTTGTTTTTCAAAGTAAACGCACTAGACGGTGTATAACCGTTTTCTGTTCATTAACATTTTACATTAACATGTCAACAGCAATTTGGGGGCCTGAAAAAGCAAACTTTTGAAAATGGTGCAAGTTTTTGAAAATGATACTGTTATCGTCTTTGTGTAAATGCGTGCGCATGCGTATTACATGTTCAGTGTATAGGGCAGGGGTGTCCAACCTTGGTCCTGGAGGGCTACCACCCTGCAGATTTTAGCTCAAACCTGAATCAAACACACCTGAACCAGCTAATTGTGGTGTTCAGGGATGCTTGATAATTACAGACAGGTGCGTTGGAGCAGGGTTGAATCTAAAATTTGCAGGATGGTAGCCCTCCAGCAGTGGGGTAAGACACCTCTGGTATAGAGGGTATGCATCTATGTCACTTTCCCGCCTGAACATGCCCCCTCAGCCGGACTGAGTGGCAGAAGAGCTGCTGCATGACTGGATTTAATATGGGAAAAAGCGAGTAAAACAAACGTTTGTTTAAACTAAAGGTTGGACTCGATATGGTGTTCCTTACAACTTACCAAAGATTCAGTGATCCTTGAATACTGACATGCAGCTAGGAATTGTGTATCTTGACATTTATATGTGCCTGATTTCGATACATAAACACATTTATATTTATCACGGTCTGTCATCACAATTTTAAGAGTGAATCCCAAATATGTGGATGGGCCTGTAATGAAGCATATATGGGGTCAAAAGTTTTATTCAAATTCTGAATATATTATAGGCCTATTTATTAAATTGTTTTATATTGCATGACAGCATACAAAGAGCGCTCATTTTATAATCACTAAAAGCTGTCACTCACTCAATGAACGCAATCTCACAAATTTCCGTTATATTAATCAGTAAAGCTGACTACACAACAAATCTTTGATTTACATAATGTCTACACTTTGTTAGAGAGGATTTGTGCGCATGGAGAACTCAGCACTGGACAAAAATTCAAGTGATGAGTGAATGAAAAGTTGATTTCTCAATTCATGAATAAAATATATTCAAATAGAAGAGTTATTTTGATTAAAAACAAAAAACAAATGCAGCCTTGGTGAGAATAAGAGACTTTCTTTCAAAAACATTAAACCCATTTCCAACCCCAAACTTTTGAACGGTAGTGTATTTATCTTTGAAGTTATATTATTCTATACCATCCTCATGCATCCTTGACTCACATTCATAAGCTCTTTCAAAAGACTAGTTACAAAGGAGACCAAAACATTTCTAAGAGGAATAGACATTCAATGTAACTTCAACACCTGTGATTGGCCATTGCGTTCAAGAAATCAACAAACATGTCTGTGATTGGCTACATTACTTACTAAAGTGAAAACACAGCACAAATACAGATATGCACTGGATTTTGTGCCAACTCTTTTTAAATAATAATTTGCTATTATTACAAAGAAAACAGATCCTAGACCAGCAGTTATGGCAGCTTTTCCCTTTAAAAGCAATCAGTAGCAGAAGCAGCAGGCAGCAGTGGTTTGAGTGAGAAAATTACACGCTATTACCAAGTCCATCTCCCTCGGTCTGGAGGGGGGCACAGGGATGTCAATGGGGTCCATGGCCAAGCCCCCCAAATAGTTGACGGTAGCCATTGACTTCCATAGTAAGAAAAAATACATACTATGGAAGTCAATGGTTTCCGTCTGGTTACCAACATTCTTCAAAATATATTTTTTTGTGTTCAGCAGAAGAAATAAATTCATACAGGTTTGGAACAACACAAGGTAGAGTAAATGATTCATAATTTTTGGGGTGAACTATCCCTTTAAAGGGTTCTGTCTGGTGCTTCATAGAACCTTTTAGGGGTTCCCATCATGGGATAATTTTATTGATTTATTTTTAACTCATTAATTTGAATTAAATTAATGAATTAAAATCTTTAATTGATCAGTAATCCTTAATTGAATCTTATTTAATTTAAGGAATTAGACAGCTTGCAAACATACTTTAACAATAGAAAACATTAAAATAACCCATTAAACATGAAAGTGTTTAAGACATTTCTCCTTATAGAACTTTTTTACCAAAAAGGGTTCTTTAAACTTGAGTCAAGAACCCTAGGGAACCCCACTGAACCTTTTTTAAGAGTTTGCTTTGATGTAACTTTTATTTGAGCACAGATTTTTATTCCTGCAATAAAAAAAATAAATAAATAAAAAAAGTATGATAACAAAAAATTGAGCATGCAAATGCAAATGCAGGAAACCAAGTGACCTTTTCTAAGCATTTTGCTCCCAACTTGCATATTTATTCCTTATAAATATTATATAAGGGTCAGCACGTTCCTGTGTGCCATATAAGAATTCACAACAGCTATGAAAAAATATATTACAAAATATCCTGAAAAATATCATAACGCACATCAGGGAGACTTTAACTTTAATTAGAATTACATCATTCTAAAAGTTTCACATTTACATGAATCTATCAAAGTCATGTACGCAAACATGCACAGATTAGATGTCTAATCTGTCTGGTTTCTGGATCAAGCACCGGTTTAATTACATCTCCCTGTGACACATGAATAATAACGTCAAACTGAAGTGATTAAGTAGCTAAACAACAATAACTGTAGAAAGCTTTGCCATGGTTAATTGAAATATGAATGAGAATGTTTAGGTTATATTCCCAGCACTGAACGAACGATCAGTATAGCATTACAAATGATTCCACTGAGCAAAATAATGCACGGTCACAGATGTGCACCCAGATAAAACACGATTAAAACGAACAAAAACAGGCCTTTGAATTCTCATAATAATGAGTGTAGAATAAAAAATTATATTTTTTTACAAATTAATTTTTGTTTGTTACATGGATAATTTAAGTAACTCGATTCATTTGCATTCGTAGCAAAAACATATTTTGTATAATTAAATATCACATCTTATCCTGAGTAATCTAGACAAGGCTTTGCAGACATTTCCAACATACTATTTTACTATACATTTACTTAAATGAACCCTTTTCACAATGAAATAGTTTCTTGCTTTTGACGCGTCGCGATGCTCTGCTTGCATCTTTCTGTAATCTCGTCTTAATTTATTTCCTTGTTTAGAAAGTCGTTGATTTTTTACGTTTTGCTGATGAAATGGAAGTACTCAATCAAAACGAGGATGTTTGCTGCCTGATCAATATTGTTTAAATGAATATTTTGTCACAACTTAATAGGATCCACTTTATATTAGGTGGCCTTAAATGTACTAACATTTAAACTACTAATTTGATACAATGCACTTATTGTGTACATTCGTGTTTTTACATAGTACTTACATTTTTTATTTTAAATGATGTAGTTACATTTAAAATTACACTGTTGACACTTCCCTTACACCTAACTCTACCCTTAAACTTACCCATACCACCACACCTGTCCCTAACTTTACCCGTATCCCACCTCAATATCAGCAAAAGTGTGTGCAATACAATATGAACAAAATAAGTAAATTGTACTTATTTTTTTATGTAAGTACTAGTTAAGGCCACATAATATAAGGTGAGGCCACTTAATTTTATTGTGTACAATCTACTTACTGGGGGAGATTTTATCTTGGTTTTTAGGCGAGATAAATGAAGTATAAGGCTTGTTATTATTGTTTAATGTTCTATTAAGGAAAACTAAATTGAAAATACTTAAAAGGATAGTTCACCCAAAAATGTTAATTAGCCCATTGATTTACTCACCCTCAAGTAATTCTAGGTGTATATGACATTCTTCTTTCAGACGAATACAATCAGAGTTATATTTAAAAAATGCCCTTGCTCTTCCAAGCATTATAATGGCAGTGAATGGCTGATCTGTTTTGAAGACCATAAAAGTGCATCTATCCATCATAAAAGTAATCCATACGGCTCCAGGGGATTAATAAAGGCCGTCTGAAGCGAAGCAATGGGTTTGTGTAAGAAAAATGTCCATATTTAAAACTCGTTTTAGCTCTATCCTCTGCGCTTCCGCATTCGTCAATACGTCGTGCGTCAGGTCAAGGGTATACTCTTTCGCTGTAAAACGATGCATACGGCCGCCTGTTGGAAGCCAGTTATTTAAGTTTATAAAGTTTTAAATGTGGATATTTTTCTCACAAAAACGCATCTCTTCTCTTCGCCTTTATTAACACCCTCGAGCTGTTTTGATATCTTTTATGATGAAGAGATGCACTTTTATGGACTTCAAAACAGAACCATTATAAAGCTTAGAAGAGCCAATATTCAATATTATGAGTGAGTCGATTGAGTGTCACAGCACAAATACAGCAGGAGTCGGATTACATTCATCACATGAGCTAAGCTGAGGTAAGCGCGGGATTCGCGGCTACGGCTGCATTCACAGCAAGTGAACAGTCTGGCGCATTTTCAGTTCATGTCTTTGGAAGCTTAACTTTTATAGGAATTAATTTGAAAAGTTGAAACACTCACCACCGCTCCGTTTACATGAATCTCTGCAGCTCCCTGAGCCGAGTGCTGTGAGTGCGATGTTGAAAACATGTGGAAATAGCGCCTCCTGCTGGATATCGCAATATCGCAAAATGACGATATTTGCGTCATCGGAGGAATTTTTTCAGAAATAAAATACATAATTCTCTCGTCTCAGGGGAATATGAGCGGGGAAAGTACAATAATTTGAATATACTCCCTTAATATACTTAATGCTAATCGCTGAAGTAACCCTTTAAATATCATATTGCATACTTAACAAACAGGTTTATAGTAATACCTTAAAGTGCCCCAATTATGCTATTTTAAGCAGGTTTCCCTGGTCCCTGTGCAGCGTGCACGCAGTAAGTGGACGGACAATATGCTAATGTTTCCTCTTGATGTCACAACAAAATGGCTTGCGACTCTTTGAAAAAAAAAGTTTAATTGACTCAGAGTCGACTATTACATTTGAGAGAGAATTACTTTATATACGTTGCACTTTCAGATTTAAAACTCTGCAGGATGTTTTCATTCACTAAGACCTGTTACACACTTCATGAAAGGGGATTTTTAAAAATCCATAATAGAGGCTCTTTAAGGGTTCATATTACTACTCTAATCTTTACCAATAGGCTTCTTTTAGGTTAGATAAAAACTCCTAGTGGCAAGCTGTTTTGCTTTTTTATTTATTTTTTTGACAGTGAAAGAGCTTCAATATAAACAATTTCCCCCTTTTCTTTATAACGGGGATACTGGATGAACCATCTTTAGGGCATGTACTTTTAGAGGAATGTATGACTTCCAATTTGTAAGTTCTTCAGAGAACTGGCCTTTCTGAAAATGTGCCTATAGGTTCTATCAGGGTTTCCCAAATGGGGTTTCACAAGTTGATTAAAAAAGCTAAAAATGACTTAAAATAAATTATGCACAAGACAGCACAATATTGTGTGGTTATCAAATCAAAGGCTGATATATAATTAAATAACTATGTTCTGTGTGTTTCAAAACGAAGTGCGTCTGAGAGCTTCTCACTCAATGCAGTGAACTCCATCTGAGCATGCTGAAAGTTTAATATACATTTTTGGAATGTAATGTGCGCTAGGTTTACTCCATTTACACATTATCATGGTTTACAAATTATTTTAATCATTTCAGACATATTCCACCAAAATAAAAGCTCAAAGACACACATTTTTTAAAGCTTGAGGGTTTGAAAGTGAAGAATTTAAGACATAAATATTAGTAATGTAATTGTAATTTACAATAGTAATGTATTTTTGTTTTAATTTTTTTGTAAATAGTTAAAATATAATAATAATAATTATTATTATTATTATTATTATTCAATTTGATTGCAAAAAAAAAAAAACAATTGCTTACATTAAATATTGTAACTATTTACTTGCACGTCATGTGACCTTTAACCAACATCAGAGAATCATGAACGTGCATGTGTGTCATCAAAATAAAGAAATATAAAAAATAAAAATATTTGGCTGACAAAAAAGGGGGAACCCCTGAAATTCTGCCATTGTCACAATCTGAGGAAACAGAAATAGTGCCTCAAGCGTCTCTTCGTTTTTAAGTAATAGAATTCTGTTTAAGCCAGTGTGATGATTTTAATATCCCTTGTGCATATTTCATGAATGCATAATTCTGAATCTGCATGTCAGATGCTTGACCGTTTAAAATGCCTATACACTTGCTTCTTCTGACCAACAACAACAACACAAAGCTGTATCATATTGTTCTGTAAATTCCTACAGTATACATCATCATTTTACACTTACATTTGTGAACTGTGCTTTTAATGGTGATGTCTCACGAGCAAGAGGTTTCAGGTGATAGGCTGTGCTCTCCACTGTTCTTCAATGATTTGCTGAAAGCCAGCACAGCACATGATGCCCTTGGCAACACAAAGTTGCTGCCTCCTCTATTTTAGCAGGGTAAACAAACCACACTAATACATATAGGTACGTTCAAAAATGAATCATACTTCTGGTTATTCGCACACTTAATTAAGCATATCACAGTTTATGCAGTTGTGGCTAACATTTATAAACCATGCAGTAATTCCCAAGGGCAATATTTCTTCCACGTATAGATGCAAATATACATTTTAAACTTTGATTCCCATGTATGGCAGCTGTGAATACAGCAACCTTCTACTAAGTTGTCCATGCGGAGAAAAACTAACACAACACAAGGAAGAATACATGTAGGCTACAGTACGTCAAGTACGCTATGAACAGCAACTTACCATAATACGCAGACGGGACTTGGGATTTTCTTGCCATCTCAGCGTGGACGTATGTTGCTGGGGTTGCAGGCGCAGGTTGGTTTGAAGAATACAGCGTCGCTCGCCAAAATCCAAGTTTAATAGATTCCCTCACGCGACTAACACGTCAGTGATGTTTACAGCGGAGCGTCATCAAACGTGCGGAGCGCGCGCACTGCTCTACATACTGTAGTGAGTGACCCAGTCCGGCATCAATGGCAGGGGTTTACTTTAATAAAGGTGTACAAAATTGATTTATCCAGTCTGGGACCGCACAAGCTGTCTGCAGAGCGATATTTCCATGTCATAATTTGACTGAAATTTAATTTAGACAATAAAACATTTAGTATACTAACTTTGTGATGCTGCATTCACGTAAAACACAGCCCAATTCTGTTAAAAAAAAAGACTGCAGTTACTTGCACCGTTTCTGACACATTATAGGCAGTGCTTGAATGCAAGCTTATTTGTCCAGTATTGTGTACGGGATAAATGAAGCTGTCCGTTAAGATAATTTGAATGTCTCATACGCGTGACTTTAGCGCGGTCCAGTGGTAACAAGCTACATTGCATGATTGGAGATGGAGGGTTGGAGATATGGACAATGAAACTGAGAGACATGGCCAATATAGCGTTGGTTTAATATGTGCGACCTGGTGGCCAGTCTTCACTGATTTTACATTCCATGCGCAGCTGTTCATAAAATACTGCAATCCACACAACATAGGTTAATGGGAGACATGTCAGAGTTCAAAAGTGGACACATTGTTGGTGTGACCAGTACAGCGTATTGAGATGTGGTGTATCCAGAGTTATGTAATCCAGGGTAATAGGACGAACCACATCCAACAGGGGTAACTGTGGTCAAGAGGAAGCTCGCAAGTAGGCTTCTAAACTGGACTGTTTAAACAACTATAACAACTTTCTACTGCTCTCCGGGTTTTATTCAAGCACACTGGTAAGAGAAACCCGACTCAGAGCGATCAAGGAGCAAGAGTGAATAAAAGAAAAAACAAAACAAAACAATGCTCTCGCTTTCAAAATCTGTTCTTCCTTTCACGCAAAATTACAAATCCAGTTGCAAAAAAAAAAAAAAATGCTCTGGGAGAAAAAAAGCTGGTCTGCACTGCTTACATAAGTGGAACTAAATATCACCATTCATGGAAAGTAACTTGGCCAAACAAATTACTGTGCAGAATTTAATCTAGACTGTAAACATGAAAAGAATACATTTAGGGCTCCTTAAACTGACATTTGGGAATCTCGCTTCAAGTATCTTTTTGTGTATCTGTATCTATGGATTTCTAGATATTCTTCAGCATTATACAGCGAGGAAAATAAGTATTTGAACACCCTGCTATTTTGCAACTTCTCTCACTTGGAAAACATAATCTAAAAAAGAAAAAAATCCAGAAATCACAATATATGATTTTTTAACTATTTATTTGTTAATTATATGATACAGCTGCAAATAAGTATTTGAACACCTGTCTATCAGCTAGAATTCTGACCCTCGAAGACCTGTTAGTCTGCCTTTAAAATGTCCACCTCCACTCCATTTATTATCCTAAATTAGATGCACCTGTTTGAGGTCGTTAGCTGCATAAAGACACCTGTCCACCTCATACAATCAGTAAGAATCCAACTACTAAAATGGCCAAGACCAAAGAGCTATATCCAAAGACACTATAGACAAAATTGTACACTTCCACAAGGCTGGAAAGGGCTACGGGGAAATTGCCAAGCAGCTTGGTGAAAAAAGGTCCACTGATGGAGCAATCATTAGAAAATGGAAGAAGCTAAACATGACTGTCAATCTCCCTCGGGCTGGGGCTCCATACAAGATCTCACCTCGTGGGGTCTCAATGATCCTAAGAAAGGTGAGAAATCAGCCCAGAACTACACTGGAGGAGCTGGTCAATGACCTGAAAAGAGCTGGGACCACCGTTTCCAAGGTTACTGTTGGTAATACACTAAGACGTCATGGTTTGAAATCATGCATGGCTTGGAAGGTTCCCCTGCTTAAACCAGCACATGTCCAGGCCAGTCTTAAGTTTTCCAATGACCATTTGGATTATCCAGAGGAGTCATGGGAGAAAGTCATGTGGTCACATGAGACCAAAATAGAACTTTTTGGGCATAATTCCACTAAACGTGTTTGGAGGAAGAAGAATGATGAGTACCATCCCAAGAACACCATCCCTACTGTGAAGCATGGGGGTGGTATCATCATGCTTTGGGGGTGTTTTTCTGCACATGGGACAGGGCGACTGCACTGTATTAAGGAGAGGATGACAGGGGCCATGTATTGCGAGATTTTGGGGAACAACCTCCTTCCCTCAGTTAGAGCATTGAAGATGGGTCGAGGCTGGGTCTTCCAACATGACAATGACCCGAAGCACACAACCACGATAACCAAGGAGTGGCTCTGTAAGAAGCATATCAAGGTTCTGGCGTGGCCTAGCCAGTCTCCAGACCTAAACCCAATAGAGAATCTTTGGAGGGAGCTCAAACTCAGTGTTTCTCAGCGACAGGCCAGAAACCTGACTGATCTAGAGAAGATCTGTGTGGAGGAGTGGGCAAAAATCCCTCCCGCAGTGTGTGCAAACCTGGTGAAAAACTACAGGAAACGTAATTGCAAACAAAGGCTACTGTACCAAATATTAACATTGATTTTCTCAGATACTTATTTGCAGCTATATCATACAAATAAATAGTTAAAAAATCATACATTGTGATTCCTGGATTTTTTTATTTAGATTATGTTACATACAATGACAATTTCAGACCCCTCCATGATTTCTAAGTGGAAGAACTTGCAAAATAGCAGGGTGTTCAAATACTTATTTTCCTCACTGTATGTATATGTGATTGTTTGTTTAGATAATTGCATTAATAAGAAATTGAACAGGTGTTCCTAATAATCCTTTAGGTGACTGTGTGTGTGTGTGTGTGTATATATATATATATATATATATATATATATATATATATATATATATATATAACGAGTGGTTATTTTTGACTGAAACAACCACTCGTTACAACCGAGGTATGCAGCAAAGCATTTGTAAAGCCAACACACACAACCTTGAGGCGAATGGGCTACTACAGCAGAAGACCCCACCAGGTACCACTCATCTCCACTCCACTACAAAAAGAGGCTACATCAAAATTGGACAGTTGAAGACTGGAAAAATGTAGCCTGGCCTGGTCTGATGAGCCTCAATTTCTGTTGAGACATTCAGATGGTTGACCCGAGTCAGAATTTGGCGTAAACAGAATGAGAACATGGATCCATCATGCCTTGTTACCACTGTGCAGGCTGGTTGTGGTGGTGTAATGGTGTGGGGGATGTTTTCTTGGCACACTTTAGGCCCCTTAGTGCCAATTGGGCATCTTTTAAATGCCACGGCCTACCTGAGCATTGTTTCTGACCATGTCCATCCCTTTATGACCACCATGTACCCATCCTCTGATTGCTACTTCCAGCAGGATAATGCACTATGTCACAAAGTTCGAATCATTTCAAATTGGTTTCTTGAACATGACAATGAGTTCACTGTACTAAAATGTCCCCCACAGTCACCAGATCTCAACCCAATAGAGCATCTTTGGGATGTGGTGGAACGGGAGCTTCGTGCCCTGGATGTGCATCCCACAAACCTCCATCAACAGCAAGATGCTATCCTATCAATATAGGCCAACATTTCTAAAGAATGCTTTCAGCACCTTGTTGAATCAATGCCATGTAGAATTAAGGCAGTTCTGAAGGCGAAAAGGGGGTCAAACACACTATTAGTATGGTGTTCCTAATAATCCTTTAGGTGAGTGTATATATATATTTTAAACATCCTGAAAGAAATAAGCAAGTATACAAGTATAAAGCTGTGCGGTATGTTTCAGATTTTTTTATTTTATATCCTCCCTCGTGTACTAGGCTGGTGCTGTGCTTTGAATATCTTTACATCTGATGAGCTGTGGAATGAGGTGCTGCGATGGCAAACAATAAATTGAAAATCTATTTCATCCTGCCTGCAGGCGTCGTGTTCGGCTCTCTATCCAAAATCTCAAATGCAACCTTAGCAAGCGATTCAAATCTCTGCTCTCATTTGTGTGAAAGGTCATAAGGGGCCAAACCAGAAACATGTCAATCACTTTAAGCAGCTGGTAAAGGGTGTTCTGTGCATTTCGAATTGGGTTGTCCGTTCCTGTCTCACATTACTGCAGGGTTGCAAACTGAAAGCTGCATAAAAATGCTTCCATGTCTTCTGTATGTGTAATAGCTCAGGATGTAAAATGTTATTTAACATAGTATATTAAGAATAAGTAAATTCTGTGTATTTTTGTTTTGGTATTCGTTTTCAATTTATTGGACTCAAACAATTCAGTGCAGCCATTTGATTTTATCATTTACAAACACGGTTTAAAGGTTTGCAGACTTACACAATCACATATTACACAAACATTACTTGTTTGTCTAGAGGCTAGAGAAAAACAGTTCTCTCTCTGATAGGCATTTATAATATCACAAACAATGCTTAACAACACTAGATGGAGCCATATGCATGCAAATCTAAGATCCTATCCATTAAAAAGGAGAAATGGTCATTTTGCAAGCCTCAAAGCAGTGTATCAAAGCTCAAACAAAACAGTTCCAGCACATAATTAAATTCTTACTTGACTAAATCATAAGCTGTTCTTTTTGAAAGAACTTACAGAACAATTGCTGGCACAAACACGATACAAAATAAATGTAAATATTTCACATTTATTTAGTCAGTCATCATGTGTACCACTAAAGCACAAGTACATCTGACACTGTCGTTGTTGGTATTATCATATATATCTTGCTTCTGAAATGAGGCCAACATTAGATCATAACTATGTCTAAAAAAAAATTCTGTAAAAAACCCCCCAAAAAACTCTTCCCCCAATATCAAAACAGATTGTAATTTGGACAATTTGTATTATGGAATAACTATTTGGCAGAGGTAGTTACAAATAATGAAAATCATGAGTGTTAATATAATGAGCATCAGAAGAAATTCATTTGGGAAATTCATTTTATTACATTTAGTCTCTCTTCTTTTCCCGTCCTCTGAAAGCATCCATGAAACTGAAGGCCCCCAAGTACATACCAAGGACAACTGATTGCTTGTATGGGATGACACTGTAAAGAAAAAAGTAATGATATATATATATAAATTTGCATATATGTGGGTCTCTGAACACACGAGTTAAAGTCTGAGGTCTAATCATCTTTGGGTGTTTTTTTAAATACAAAAAAGCTCACATTACAACACATGTGACCCTGGACCCTAAACCAGTCATAAGGGTAAATTTTTAAATTGAGATTTATACATCATCTGAAAGCTGAATAAATAAGCTTGGCCGAGATCCAACTATTTGAAAATCTGGACTCTGAAGGTGCAAAAAAATCTAAATATAGAGAAAATCATCTTTAAAGTTGCCCAAATTAATCTTCAATACATTGTTTATATATATATATTTACGGTAGGACATTTTAAAAATATCTTCATGGGACATGATCTTTACCTAATTTCCAAATGATTTTTGGCATAAAAGAAAAATCTATAATCTTTGACCCATACACTGTATTGATGACTATTGCCACAAATATACATGTGTGACTTATGACTGGTTTTGTGGTCCAGGGACACATATGTTAAAATATTTTTTCTTTTTTTTTCTATCAGACATCCTATCCACAAAGAGAGAAAATATTATTATTTCAAATATGAGCAAGAAAAAGTGTAAAAGGCCAATGTTCAGGAGTGAAAATAATGACCGGGCCTGGAAATGAGATCATTCACTCCTAATTATCACCTAATGCACTGAGATTCAACACCCATCATGATGCTGGAATAATATATTAACAAATGTAATTTGTGATTTGATGATTTAATTGATAGGATTAGAATCAGTAAGGTTATACATGTTTCTGTGAAAAAGAGGGCATTCAAATAAAAAGAGGGCATTAAAATAATAAAGAATGCCTCTTCCCATTCAAATACTGCAGCCTTGATAATTATGACTCTACTGTCCAAAACACATTAAAGACTAAACACAGATTGGAATTAATTGGACAATTTTATGCACTGAAGTCTGTCTCACAGCCCACACAAACAGGTGTTGCTTTATCTTCCGAGTTGGCATCAGTAATTGTCACAGCTGCATAAGAAAGAGCTTCTTAAGGGTCCTTCGTTTTCAAGGCAAGCCACGGATGCTGGGTTAAAGGTGTTATGAAATACAGACACTAGTACAGCTGGAAAACATTCAACATACAAGTTCTACAACTTGTGAAACTGGTTGCAGCTGTGAAACTGAAACGGTGAGATATAATATTCTTAATCATTCATATGAATTAGCAGACTACTGCAGTCTTGTAACCACAACAATGTATTCTTTTCGAGTGTTTTATCTAAAATGAAAAATGTTATATTTAAGAAAAAAATTATGTTTTTGCCCTACATTTCAATTTTTTTTAGAACAATTAGAGAAAAACAAAAGATGAATTAGACATAATTAAATTAAGTTCATAAATACAACAAGCAAACTAAAATATGTAATTTTCACCTAAGCGTAGGTGAAGTCAGCACAAGAACACAATGAATCACAGTGTTCCTGTCATTCATGCAGTGTCTTAATATCCTCGGGCAGATCAGTAAATTCACAAACACAACCCCCTCCTCTGAGGTCAGTGCTTGAGAAACAGTTTTGTTCCGTGCCGTTGCTTAAGGCTAAACTCTCAGACCTTCAGCTCACTCCAGATACTTCTCTCAAACCCACTGGCTCCCTCTTTACTGCACAGCAGATTTACTTTGACATCGATAGTCTGTAGTAAAATTATTCATGTCACATCCCCGACTCACTCCATAGAAAACGGCAAATTTATAGGTTTAACTTTCTGCAGAGCTTTTCTGTTTCTATCCACTGCGGGGATCAAGCCTCACAGTGTAAGACCAATTAAAGGTGTATTTCCATTTACACAAGGGCCATTTGTTTTGTTCAGTTGTTCTACTGCTGCAATGTAAATGTGACTGTTACATTGTGTATCTCTCTCTCTCTCTCTCTCTCTCTCTCTCTCTCTCTTTATTCCTTATACAACCTTCCAAGGTCATAGGGCTGGAGCCTATTCCAGTTTTTTAGGCTAGAGGCAGGGGAAAGCACCTTGGACAGTTGGCCAGTCTACACACGGCTCTCTCTCACACACAGGCAATTTTGACTGTTCAGTTCACCTAACCTGCACGTCTTTGGACTTTGGGGGAAACCGGACAACCCGAAGGAAACCCACACTGACACAGGGAGAACATGCAAATTCCATACAGAAAAGGCTCAGCCAGGGCTTAAACCGTGGACCTTCTTGCCAGAGGTGGACAGTAGTGAGTATTTTTACTCTGCTGAAGTACATTTTTCAAGTGTTTGAGTGTTTTTCTTTTACACAACATTCTAAAGCATAACATTATACTTTTTACTGCATTACGTTTCGTATTGAATATTATTTAATACTTAATTACACTAAACATTTAAGTACTTTCTTACTTTTACTCAAGTAAAAGTAATGCAAAATTACTTGAATACAAGTAAGAAAGTACAACATTTTTTGTATAATTAAGTATTAAAAGGTAAAAAAAAAAAAACTTTTATTTATGAAATGTGTTGCAGTATGTACGTCATTATGCTTTGGAATGTAGTGAAGTAAAAGTTTTCCAAAGAAAAACAGACACTTGAAAAATGTACTTAAGCAGAGTAAAAATACTTCACTACTGTCCGCCTCAGGCCAGAAGGTCCACGGTTTAAGCCCTGGCTGAGCCTTTTCTGTGTGGAATAAAGTACATATAGTTGAAAGACTTACTTAGTAGTAGAAAGTAAAAATACTTCACTACTGTCCACCTCTGTTTCTTGCTGTGAGGCACCATCACTAACCACTGAGCTCTTTTGATCAACTTAATGTGTTTTTGGACCACAGCAGATTTGGACGACACTGTCATTGGGTGCTTCTCAAGTGGAAGGCTGCGTCCTAGTAAGGTTGCATATCTTGGCTACAACGTCATCAAGATCCGTCGAAACCGGATGTCTTCATTTAAAAGGATCTTTTGAAGGCAGCCTTTATTTTGCGTTTTTCATTCTGCCTGTTTTGAAGGATGCATCAAGTATATCCTTCGCATCCTCCAATCACCTCCAATCCTTTGCACACATTCCAGTTTACACAAAGAATTAGCAGAAAATTTATCAGCACTGAGCTTGTCCAATTTCACTATGTAGTCGAAGACTAATTATTTTTTAGATAAAGGTATTATGTAGCCTGGATGCCAGCCGAACTTAGCCCCGCCTACAGCAACTATGCTCGAACCAGAGCTGTTCGGACCAATCAAATTGTCAGGGGTGGGTTTTATACGATGATGGACATGTGATCAACAGTAACGTAATCATCGACGTCACCAAAGAGCGCTTGGGTTGAATTTATTATAATCCTAAACGGAGAACATGTTTGTATATGCCGGGGTTGGCGATCTCTGGTCCTGGAGAGCCTCAGTCCTGCAGAGTTCAGCTCATCTGCCTGTAGCTTCCTTGTAACTCTTCAGACCTTGATTAACTTGTTCAGGTGTGTTTGATTAGGGTCGAAGCAATACTCCGCAGGACTGTGGCTCTCCAGGACCAGAGTTCGCCAATCCTGGGTTATGCATTCACCTTTACTACTCCTCTCAAATATGATCATCGTAGTTCTCAGTGTATCCTTAAATTATTCTCACAACACCGGCAAAGATTGTTTACACTCATCTTCTTCTTCTACTTCTTCCAGCATGTGTGCAGTTGAGTTCTGTTGACAACTATGCTTTCCTTCAACATAAATCACTTACTCCGTTGCTCTGATTGGTTGTAGATCCATTTGAGTGCAGAGGCATTTTCTTTCTTGGTTAGGTTGAAACCGGCCCCATAATCACAGCCCAATGGAGCAATATCAGACTCATATTCTGACAAGAATCTGAGTATGATGACGTCAGGCTAGGCATTATGTTGTATTGTAAATTAATTATATAATGCTAAACCAGGTGTAATGTAAACCAGTACTGCATTGATAGAAAAGCCGTTAATAAAGGTTTTTAAATAAAATTCTCAAGTCATGACCACGAAGGTGGAAACATCAGTGACGTAGCCATGGGCACTTACAAGACTCAATTGTCTCATTCTAGCATTTAAAGCTGAGGACTCTAGCCTCCAAGCCTCCAAAGGACTAAACTAGGAAGGGCATAGCCCAACTAGGATGCAGTCTTCCATTAGAGAAGCACCTGTTATGTTCATATAAGAACATTTATATCATGCTTGCAGTTGCTTAGAAAGGATTTGCAACTTATATTTGAAGCTGAAAAAAATTAAATAAAAGAGGGAAATGTTGGAGAGATCCGATCAATATCCTACAAAAACAGATAAACCTAATTTTTTTTTTCCAGATAAACATTCCAAACACACAGACATTTTTTACCTGGAGAAGCATATGAAAATAACTTACCCTTTTAAAGCCAATAATAAGTATAAGGTCCTTGGAAGTAAGAGGTAAACTTGGTCTGTCAGAATGGCTCTGACAATCTTCTTAGCGACATAGTCTGGCTCCAATATGGGCAGCAGTCGGGGCCACCTGCACACAAGGCACATGCTTCGATTTAAATTGATATTTTTTATTTATTTATTTTTACAAATGAATGAACCCAAAATGACTGTATGATTGGGTTTGGTTTAGAGCGATTAAAAGTGCATTTTACATTCAAGTCAGTTTAAGAGGAAAAACTTAATGTCACTTTCACTCTCACACATACTTGTTAGTTGTTGCAACAAATACAAAACATGCTACAAATGCAATGCTAGCTTCCAACCGATGAAAGAAAGTGGAACTGTTCATACAACATTTGAAGGGTCCATCAATACACAAAGTAGCCCCAGACTGCCTTAGGCAGTCAATGGGAATGTATTGACAACAAAGGGCCATGCTGAGGGCTATGAACTGCATACCATTACCAGAGATGTGCCCTCTTAACTCTTTCCTGCCATGTCAGATTATTATTTTTAAGTTGCCAGTGGCAGCATTTTTTATCATTGCTGTTAACCCTTGTGCGTCAATAAAAAAATGTACACATGGGTCCATAGAGGACAAAAAAAATGTCCATGTCATAATAAATGTGAATCTTGTGAGCACAGATTTAAAGATGTTAAAGAATACCCTTGGCAGATTATTGTTGAAGTCAAATAAATTAAAAAATTAAACAAAAATATTTATGAATATTATTTTACATAAAATACATATTTTATGAAACATGTCGAATTCTAAAACTGCTAGAAAATCAAAGCCATAAATCTTAACATGTTGTGATCCAAATTTCAGGTTGATAAAATGATCTGAAAGTAAAATTATTTTGGCAGATAATTTTCACAATAAGAAAAATACACTTAAATGAGTTTTCCCCAGGAAACAAGACTAAATACATTTGATCTTGATTTAAGAATCTTTAGATAGTTTGACTGGAGACAACAAGTAAAAGAGAAAGGCATTCTTTGCAGTGCAGGTACATTCATTAATTGTGCATATTTTCATCATAAGGACACCGTCAATGTTACAATAATGGAATGTCCTTTTATACAGGATCCTGTAGATGAGGAGGCTGCATTACTTCGTAGGGAGTTATATTAATATAGTGAGAGGAACTTTTTTTTTTTTGACATATCCACATTCATATTTATTTGAGTGGTAACATTTTTGAATGGAAGTTTTCTATATAACAACGGGGATGCAGAGCACATTAGTAAGGCCACTGTATGCTGAGTAGTGAGGAAAGTGTGCCTCGTTCTCACCCTCTTTCTGACAGTTTTTGTGCAGGTGTTTCCTGGCCAGATCTGGTACATGTGGATTCCATGTTGCCATGGTGAATCGCAAGTTCAGAGCTCCATTGATCATGGCTTTTCATAGTCGTGGTGCACACGTTTAACTCGTGAAAACTCATCTCAGGGTAATACAACTCAGAGTTCAAGTTTTAAATATTCTCAATAAACACCCTTTCAACATGAAACCAAGAAATGAGACATACACTTCCCCCGCCTTCCCCAATGTAGCATCTCAAATGTTTGTATCCACCAGGATTTAAGGGTTAAATGCACCTGGGATTATTTAAAACTGGCAATTTCTGGGCAAAAACTGGGTTTCAATGGGGAAATTTTTTGTCCAAAAGGTGCTGAGAGGAACTATTTTGTGTACCTACTGCAAAATAAATTTTTGGGGTAAAATAGTAACATTCCAATAAAAATAAACAAAAAGTATACAGTTTGCATTAACACTAGCAAAATTATGAAAAAAAAAAAAAATAATGAAAAAGACCAAAATGTCCATAAGGTTGCACAAGGGTTAAACAACAACAACACATAAAACAGCATCTTCTCAATACGTCAACAACAAACCAAACCCAATCTCTGCTACAACCACAGCGTTTAAGGGCGGGTCAAAGTAGACAGTGTTCTCAGGTAGCCAATGAAGACCATAGACTGGTATTATGCAAGTTTGTTACCAAACCAACAAACCAACATACTGTTTGAGCAGGAAGTAAGACTGGAATTACTGACGACTCGCTTTGGCAGTTCTGGGGGATATTCTAGAAAGCAGGTTATGTGACATACCTGGGTATGTTTAAGAGTTAGTTAGCGGATAACCTCAACTTTCAGTTCCAAAAACGGAGGTAACTTTCAGGGTATGTAAGTAACCAAGGCAACTCACTCTATGTTCCAGGGTTAATTTGCTTAAGAGGTAGTGTTTTAAATAATTTATATGGTTATTAATATAGCCAAATTTGTTTCAGTTATATATAATATACAATATTATATATTAATTCTAAAGAACTCAAATAAAAAATAAGTTTAAATGTAAATGCAATTCAAATATATTTATTATTTATTTTATTGTCATCTCACAAATGGATCTGCATTGGATTAATTAGCATCAAACAAACAATATAATCCTTATTTTCAGTAAATAAAGATTACTTATTAAACTAAGACTTTGCATAACCACCAAATAGGTGGCGATGTTCACTAATTAGGTTATGTAAACCGCCATTAAAATAAAAGAAGAAGAGGAAGTAAAACGGCGTGCTTTTTCTTAGCGTCTGTTTCCATGGTGCATCATTGATTCGTCGCTCTGTTGAGAATGTCTTGTGTGTTAACCGGGAACTTTTGTCTGAACTTACTCCCGGACTATTTTTGGAACCAGCATACCTCGAGTAAGCAAGGTTTGGGTTAATCAACCTAGAGCTCAAGGTATATGTGACGGTAAGTTAACCTTGCTTTCTGGAATACACCCCAGAATCTGTTCTTTCTTTTAGGAGACAATAACTTTATTAGTTGTGCACTTTGATCTTTGAAACTTTTTAGACCATTCACAAACAAGTATATTACAAACTGCATGAAGAGTAATATCTGAAAAAGCATAATCGGACACTTGAATGTGGGTTTCGAACAAAAAGCTGAGCAAACCATGTTTTTTGTTAAAGACAATGATCAAAACATAGATGGAGTAGATTGAGTCCATCAACACGCTTGCTGTTACCTCTTTGCGTACCTCTTCAGTTTTGATTAATAATATGCTATAGAATGTTTGGTGATCACTTACTTGTCAGCTTACTTGTGTGTAAACAAATTCTATCCACTTCTTCTGGTTTACTTCACTTGTTTTTAGAGCCGGAGATGCTGTACTATTTCAGAGGAACTGTAATACCGCCCCTTCCTTGTAACAGTGAAAAGTGTATCATAAATGATTTTAAAAAAATCTTTTCAATGGCTGAGACAGAGTTAAAAAGCTGCAATAAACCACTTAGAGATACAAACATTCTTTCCCTGGGAAAGTCTGATCACGTAAGTTGCGTTTGTGTCATCGGTGCTTTGTTTGTCAAGCTCCATGAAGCACAGTCAATATCAGTGTCTATTTTGATTGTATACATTTACAAAGCAGTGTGCAAAATTCTGCCTACAGAGATTCTGATTATTGCTAATTGGAAAACGACAAAGAACTGAGATTTAATAGCCCTGAAATGAGACCCTTTAGACAATTTGAGAGCGAAGCAATATTGAGATATTTATCATTATCTCAAAAGTAGGTGTTTTTCTTTAAAGGATGTCTTCAGTTTCCTGTTCAAATGCTGCAGTTTCAAATCAAAAACGTGTTTGGGGATAAAGTGTGTTGCTAGCTTACCTTGTCTCGCAGCCATCAAACAGGCCTGTGTTGATGAGGTATGGGCAGACGATTGTGGTTTTGACTCCATCCTTTCCGGCAGCTATCAGCTCCAGGGCCACAGACTCTGCAAAACCCACAGCAGCAAACTTGCTTGCAATAATCTGTGTGGAGAAGATAGCCATGATAGGAGACATTTGTACAAATGTGGTAGTGGCGGTACAAGGTAAACCAGTTTTAGGCATTTCAGACAGCAGTTCAATCTCCATGTAATAATAAGTCCTGGGCATATGCAAACTAAGATAACACAAAGACATCACAGCAATTCACAAAATCATCTAGGATATCTGTTTCCTGTTAAAGTCTACACTTTTATTTAACACACACACACACACACACCTGTAGGAATAAAAACACACTGAGATTGTGATCTGGAAGTAGTTTATTGATTAGTGTTCTTTCATATCAGCTTACTTTTTTTTTAAAGATTAATGTCTTGCCAAACATGTTTGAATGACTTGAAGCCCTGAAGGACTTTGTTACTGTTCAAAAAACTGCGAGAGAGCAGTTGTGTAAGAGATAAGAGGACACGAGTGAATGCTTTACCTGCCAGTCCATTGACACCTATCATGCCTGCAGAACTAGCAACACTGACCAGATGTCCATGGTTCTTATCCATCATGGCGGGCAGAAATGCTTTATATGTCTAAAACAGAGGCATAACTGCAAATGAACACTTGCACAGAATAGTAGTTTAAAAAATAAAAGATATTCAGACTAAAGTGCCATATAATATTTAAAGGTGCAGTGTGTAATATTTATGAGGATCTATTGACATGAATGCAATATAATATACATAATTTCGTTTTTAGTGGTGTATAAAGACCTCACATAATGAACCTTTATGTTTTTATTACCTTAGAATGAGCCAATTCTGTCTACATACACTGCGGGTCCCCTTACTGTGAAGTCGCCATTTTGCGCCGCCATGTTTCTACAGTAGCCCTAAACGGACAAACTGCTCTACAGAGCACTAGCTACTCTCTGCTGTCTCAGACGATGACATATTTGTCTTGTGTCAGCCACAGTAGCTTCTAAATTTGCTTCGAAAGGGAAGGGGTGAGCAGTGGGCGGTTGTAATATGCAACCTCACCACAAGATGCCGCTAAAATTTACACAGTGCACCTTTAATAGAAGAGAAAAAAATGTAGAAAAAATATCAATCCTACCCAAAAGTGGGACATTGCATTAACTCTGAGTGTCTTCTCAACAACTGCATCGGGAGTGTCCATGAACTTAGTACCACTGACAATGCCAGCATTGTTTATTAGTATGGTGACATCGCCGATGTCATTTTTTACCTAGAAGTGAACAAATAATCAATATGAGTAAAGATTCAGGACAGGTAGATTAAGAACTTAAATTAACCATTTGTTAAAGTTGAATGTCATTATATTACAGTGTAACATAGATTTGGTTGGCCATAAATCAAGGGAGGCCAAACTGACCTATACGTGTAAGAGTGACTGTCACTCAAAAAACTATTTGTTTATGAATTTACAAAAAATATTTTTGAATATTATGACAAACACTTTTGTATTTTGCCTTCTGAGTGCTATTAATGATAGGTAGTACCATTTATTTTCTTTTAAGTTGTTGGGTTTTTTTTGTTATTGACTTTATTTACATAAAAATGGCTTTAGTTTGCCACACAAAATTATTGCCACATAATAATATGGAATTCCAAAGCTGCCAAAATAAAATAAATAAATGCATAAATAAATATTCAAAGAAATGTAAAAAAGCAAAAATAAATACAAAAAATAAATGTACAAAGAAAAGCAAAAAAAACAAAAATAAATAATTATTTATACATTTCCTCAATTATGTATATATTTATTTTTGTCCACATTTATTTATTATTTTATTTTTTCCTACATTTATTCATTTCTACATTTATTTATTTTTACATTTATTTGTCCATAGGGTAATGAGGAGGGCATGGTTTACCTCAGACATCACTGAGTATAATGGGTTTTTCTTGGTGGGGTTTTATTATTAATCAAAGGTCTTAGGCTAAGTTATCAACTGGAAATATCCAGAATTAGATAAATCAAATGTCCCCACGGAAACGGAGCTGGTGAAACACATACTCCATGCATTAAACATACACAGATGTTATGATGATTACCCTAAGGACAAATAAATAAATAAATAAATGTAGAATTGAATAAATGTTGAAATAAATAAAAGAATAAATAAATAAATGTAATACAAAAAATGTATACATCAGGAAATAAATGTATAAATAATATTTTTTGTTGCTTTTCTATGTACATTTATTTATATATTTATTTTTGCTTTTTTCCATTTCTTTGTATATTTATATATGTATTTATTTATTTATAATTTTGGCAGCTTTGGGATTCCATAAAATAAAACCCTTTAGGGTGATGCTGCCTTATGCCAAGGTCCTGACTGACCAATCAGAATCAAGTATTTGTTGCCAGAAACAATGGTCCAGTAGTTTAGCAGTCATGACTAGGGGTGGCACGGTACATGAAAAAAAAAAAAAACCTTTCGGTTTGCTTGTCTCGGTTCGAAGCATGCGCAATGTAGCCTCGTGCCCGTATGTTACCTCAGACAGTGAGTGTCCTTTACGAGCGAAATAGAATATTTAAAATAATTAAAAGGCAGTAAAAGTGGAGTGCTGCAGGTCCTGTCACGTGTAAAAATGGCAAGTGGGAGAGATAAGGAAGGCTGCCCGGAGTTGGAGGATGCGCCAGCGTCTCTGTATAACGGCGGCTTCACACCGCATGCGCAAGCAGTGCGTTGGCATGGCAGAAGCACTGTGTATGAAGAGATGGAGCCGCGTGCGCCCGTTGTGCATTCACACTGGCAGCGTCTGTCTCTTGCAGCTGAACCGCAGCTCGTGTTTTGCAAATACAGTACTCCAACCCCTGTCTGTCTCCTGCTTTGATTTATGATGGGCAGCATATATCTGCTGCAAATGTAATCTTGTTCCCCTCTGTCCCAAAGACATATGCATATAACATGTTGTAAGTAGTTAATGATTTAAAGAAAAAACAACAACAAGAACCATACAGAACCGAAAACAGTGACCCTAAAACAGTGATACAAACCGAACCTTGGGTTTTGTGAACAGTGCCACCCCTAGTCATGACACAGTAATACATGACAATAGAATGCCACGATTGACCAATCAGACTCAATCGTTGTTTGCCGGGGACAAGGGTTTCGCAGTCACTATGCAAAAATAAAGGAATGCAAATTGTCACAGGACTGCAAGCAGAATCAAGAGTTAACAAGTCCACTTATAAAGTTATGCCTAAGTAATGCAGAGGTGTGTTGTAATAAGTTTTGGGGGTAACACATTACAAGTAACTTGAGTTATGTAATCAGATTACTTTTTCAAATAACTAGTAAAGTAACACATTACTACAAAATATTAGTTACTTTTTCACATTTATGTATGACTGACTTCAGAGGTGTTGTGTGGAAACATGATGGTTATTGTAGTTCTAGACTAAATGTGAGCATTAACTAATCTCACTTGCACAAAAGAAAATCAGCCTGAGGCTTATTATTTAAATTTTGAAAGGGTCTTTACATTTGCACAAAAATATAACTTTTTTTTATTAAAAAAACAAAACAAAGCCAGCCCATGTGAGAAAAGGTAACGCAAAAGTAACGCAAAAGTAACGTGACATTACTTTTCTTAAAAGGCAACTAAGTACCACAATTAGTTACTTTTTAAGGAAGTAACGCAATATTGTAATGCATTAATTTTAAAAGAAACTTTCCCCAAAAATTGTTGAAATACCTTTGATAATGCATAATAATGATAGAAAAAAACTGTTGTCTATACAATAAATTAGGGCTGCTCGATTATGGAAAAAATCATAATCACGATTATTTTGGTCAAAATTGAAATCACGATTATGTAACACGATTATTTCACATGACTTTGGGAATGTGTTGCATTTATTAAAAAGACACATTTCAAGAATTCTTAAATTGAAATTGTAACATTTGTTGTACTTTTTGAACTATTAAAGTAAATAACATTTTCAAATAAATGTATAAAAGTATTCAAGTAAAAATTACTACCACAAATAAATAAGATCAACAATAAAGTGCACTTCCACAATCTCTTGAAAACAAGTAGGCAACATTTTGGCAACAATATATTCAACAAATTCCAGCTAGTAACTCGTAGTGTTGTCAAAAGTACCAACCTCGATACCAAATATTGAAGTTTTAAAAATGTGCCGCTTTGAGCGCTGTTGAGCTGTAATCGTAAACACCTCTGACTGGCCATTGTGCTCTCGCGCTCATCGGATGTGCCTGTGATTGGCTACAATGATCAACGCACGGCAGCGCTTGAAAGCACACGGAAGTGTTTGAAAATGTTTTGAAACCGGGAGCGCTTGAAAGCTCAAGCAGGCATCGACCAGCGGACCAGTAGGCTAATAGACGCCTGCATTCAAACGCTCCGTGTGTGTCTGTGCAAGCACTCTGTGAAAAGCATCATTGATGTATATTTATAACATTTTTGTGAAGCGCTTATCATTGTAGCCAATCACAGATGTGTTTGATGGGCGCGATGGCCAGTCAGAGGTGTTTATGAATGCACTCAACAGCACTCAAAGCGTCACATTTTTAAAACTTCAGTACCGATTTGGTATCGACGTCGGTACTTTTGACAACACTAGTAATCCATGTAGCATGTTTCTGCTCGTCGTCTGATTCCTCGAAGCCAAACTGTTCCCAGACAACGGAGTTGGTTTTGCCTTTTTTTTTAAATTCCAGCGGATGATATGCACGCGAGTCACGACCTGAGAGTGTGTATGGCTTCGGGAGGGGCGGATGTGCGCGTGCGCTTTTCATTCAGAACGCAAGATAAAATAAGAGTGTAACGTGACTTGCAAAACAGAACATGGCAAAATAATCGTTTTTTCTCGATTGTACTATTTTGGTGATCGTTGGGAGCCGAAATCGAAATTCAATTAATTGCACAGCCCTACAATAAATAACTCCAACATGTACTCAGCCCACTTATGGGTTTGAATTAATACTCTTCATTCCAGGCAAACAGCTCACACAAGCAGGTTTAAACTTGGATTACCTGATCTGCCACTCGGTAGACCACATCTCTATCACCGCAGTCGCACTGATAGTAATGTACCCTTGCCGCTCCTTTTTCTTTAGCCTGCTTTGCAGTTTCTTTCAAACAGTCCACATTAATGTCCCACAGCACCAGTGAGACGTCCAGTTGGGCAAACTCAAGGGCCATCCGTCTGCCAATGCCACCGCCTGCCCCAGTGATGAGCACGATCTCTCCAGACACATCTTTCTTCCTCTGAGGAATGATGAGTTTTATGAAGGATTCCAGGTGGTAGTAGATGGTTAAAACTATCAACCGAAGAGTCTCCAAGAGCAAGTTCATTTTGAAATGTTCAGATGACCTTATTAATTAACATGACAAAAAACAAAAATGAATCACAGTGGGACTATACAAACACTGCAGAAAACCAGTGTAGTCAGAAACACTCTGAATGAAAAGTTAAACTGTTTTGTGCCTGCCAGTCATTAAGAACTTATATATATGGCAAATATAAGCCCGAAGAAGGTCTGTTAAATATTGTAACACGGTTTACCTTACTGTGCGAGATACTAAGTCCCCGGATGGTGAGTTGTTCTCGTGCAGGTCGCAATCGCATAAATATTATGTCCTTTAATAAACATAAACCAAAGACAACGGGAGCTCGCGCAGACGTTAAGTTGTTAAGTTAAGTTACCCACTCCTCCTCTTCGCACTTGTGGAGAGACTACAGACAGCAAACAGACACACTAGTTTACCCGTACTGCAGTTTACCTGTAGTTTACCTGGCTGGTTCAGTGAAGTAGGTCCACAGGGACGGGCTAGGTGAGAAACGCTGCGGTCACGTGACTAAGGTGACACCGCGCACTGATTTGTGGGAGTTGTGTAAACTTACTTATTTTTTTACAGTCTATGGTTTCGTCTTGTTTGCTAGGGCTGTTCGACTGGTTAATGATGACTCCTTTTTTTTGTCAGCGCCGTGGGTCGAGATAAAACTTTATTTTCCATGGGTCTGCCCAGTCTGTGTGAATTGTAATTTTATTTAAATTTTAATGGTGCCGTTTTTTAATCACACCGTTTTTTAGAGGGAAGAGTAACTGTTGTTCAGTCAGGGGAGGCTATTGTTATTTTATGTTATAACTTATTTGTAATATTTATGGCTTATATTCCTGTTTTCTTTTCCAAACCTTGTCAACAAACCGTTGCTTTATGTGTGAAATTTCCTTCAGCAGCTTTTATTGTGGGATGGAATTTTGGTTTGCATTTAGACAGACTTCCCCCAAGACTCTTAACAGCCTTAAAGGTGCAAAAGGTGATTCTTTACAGATTTTTTTTATATTTTTTTATGCTGGTTGAAAGTCTCCTCATATCCTGATAGCAATCATATGTTAAGCAGTTTAAATGTATTTTTTAATGCAGGGCAATTGATTAATTGTGATTAAGCGCATCCAAAATAAAAGTTTGTGTTTAAATAATGTATGTGTGTGTACTGTGTATAATTATGTATATATAAATACACACATGCATGTATATTATTTAAACATAACCTTTTTATTTTACATTTAACCTGCTTAACATATGATTGCTATCAGGATATGAGGAGACTTTCAACCAGCATAAAAAAATAAAAATCTGTAAAGAATCACCTTTTGCACCTTTAAGGCTGTTAAGAGTCTTGGTGGAAGTCTGTTTAAATGTCTGTATTAATTGTGATTAAGCGCATCCAAAATAAAAGTTTGTGTTTAAATAATATATGTGTGTGTACTGTGTATAATTATGTATATATAAATACACACATGCATGTATATATTTAAGAACATGATATATTTATATATGAAATATGTTTATTTATATATAAGTATATAAATGCTAATATTTCCTAAATATACAGGCTACTTGAAGGAGTGTGTATTTTTATATACATAATAATTATACACAGTACACACACATTATGTAAACTCAAACATTTATTTTGGATGCGATTAATCGCAATTAATCGATTTTCCAGCACTAGTAATTCTATAATTAGGCCTATTGTCTGTGGAAGGCGTCAGACCATAAAATGTCCGTTCAATCATTGCATTAGGTGCGAATTAAATGATAGCATATGTTCCCTGTCAGTCAATGTGTGTTCATACCACTGCGCAGCCTGTTCAAGCAAACGTCATACATCACGTTCACGTACGCTGTGCAGACAGAGCAAGAATGGCAGGCAATAAGTTGTTTACGTTTGTTATTGTAATGTTACTCACTGTACTGTAAAGTTTTCTCGCCGGCGAATGACACATAATGTTATCCAATAACATTGTCTCTGGTTGTCTCGTTTCTGGTCTGTTCGCATTTATGTGTTTTGGAGGAGGTGTGGCTTTGGACGGCGATTTGCAGTGAAGGTGGGATCACATGCTTTTAATGCTAGCAGGCTAATGTTAGCTTTTCCTAGATCACCTATTGCACCTTTAATGGAGGTCCATGGAACCGCTACCTTGCAGGCAGGTCCATGTAAGCAGTATCTCCTCATTTATAGGCTACGTTGTTTAAATCAGATAGCCTATGTCACGAAAATTTAGAATAGACCTTTGGCTTATATCTGACTGGCTGATTTCATTTATTGGATCGTGTACTATTTCTTCTGCCCCTCTAACTCATCATACATATATCGGTCTTGAAATATCTGAGGTTTATAACAGAGACAACCAGGGTGCTGGAAACAGAATAATTCTTTCTTATATTCTTCATATTGTTCAGGTATTTGGGAAATCATTGAGAATTTTAAAATTTATTCAGATTCAAGTCGTTGTGAAGTATGCATCAGGAAACGGTATGGAGAAATAGAGCAAGACCAGAGACATGACGTCATACCAAAACATGACAGACAGTATGAGTGTCTGTTTTTAATTGCTGGTCTCAGAGGAACCTGACTATCCATGGACGATTAAGTGTACAAACAGGACTGAATATGTAAAAAGAAAAGCGAATATTAGAACTTTTTCAAAGGGTGTACGTGCTGCTCTTGATTTCAGTACCCTTAATGTAATTTTTTTTTTTTTTATCAATTTGATAAAATCCCAGGAGAAATATGGTTTCATATCCCCAATTTGTTCTTCAGAAGTATGGTGGATTAGTAATATTCAAGTAAATGATTTCTGCCAACATGTGATTTCAAATGTAGTAAGCTTCCCATTAAATTATTTATATACCATTAACGTATCTGCATATATAGTATAACCAACATTATCTAAGAACAAGTTTATATTAAAAAAAATGTATGGTACATTGTAAAATCCAAAAGTGATTCTAACTAAAACTTTTGAGTTAACTTTACTTAATGTCTTAACTTAATTATAAAAAAATATAGTAATCTGTTTGCAATCAAAAAACAAAGTCACCATGCATTATGGTGATCAGTGTTCCCTTTGGTTGGGCACTTGGAACATTCATATTGTAATTCTATTCCTATTGATGCAGCGATGCAACAAGAATTCACAATTATTTGGTTTCAAAGGAATACAAGTAATAAATAGGTTGGTTTTAAAAGATGACTTAATTTCTGACTGAATAATGAACCATAGTTAATGATTTAGTCAGAAATGAATCACCTTTTAAAATCAAACTTCCCTTCATGTTGGATAATGATCTTTTACAATTTTATTTATGTCATAAACACCGTGTAAAACTTTTAAATGGGTTGATATAATCCATCTATATTTGTGACTATATCTTGCAGTCACACACAGATTTCAACATTCATCATGCAAAACACAACACCCCTAACAATGCTAAACTAAGTCAAGAGTAAATCAAAAGTAAATGATCAAGCACTCTCTACTGTTCTTTTTTAGTTACTAGAACTCTTGTGTAAATGAACTATACTAACTAAGCATTTGTTACAACATATTTCATTTCACTTACTTTTTTAAGGCAATCGGTTTGCAGGCTTTTTTTAAGTAATTCTAACAAATTAGATTTGACAGTGTAATGGCGAGGTTCATTATCAACAATTTACTTCATTCTCACTCAGGGACTGTGTCTTCTGTCTTTGTTAGAGATTACCAATTGCTTGTGAAAAGCATCCCATCTGATCTCCATTATAACTCAATTGTTGGGCAGATTTCAAAACGCTTTATTGGAGGTATTCGTATTTTGGATAAGAATAAGAAATGTAACAATTTTCACATTTGAAAGTGTCTCACTAGAGATTAGTTGTTACCCAAAAGCACTTGTGAAAATTGATAAAATATGGTCAGAGAGTAACAAGTTTTTATTGCCCAATAAGTTCATTTCAAATATTGCATTATCCTTGCAATGTGTTTCTTAATAAATTCAAAGAAGACATCTCACCACAATGCTTCTTTTCCATCCTTGAACCTGAAACTCTTACACATTTATTTTGTAACTGAAACTGGAAGCGGATATCTTGAAATTGAATTGAAATAGACAACTCTATGGCTGCATCCGAAATAGCATACTCTCTTGAGTAGGTACTTATTTTTAATAAGTGATTACTTCACGACAAATAAAAAAGTATGTTCTGTATAGTATGAGTGTGTATAGTATGAATGTAATCTGGACATCCTACATTCGCCATGTTGTCACTATCATGTGACCTACCAGCGTCAGTTGCGTCGCTTCACTGCCATTCATAAATCCTCTCCCGTGGCCTCATTGGATTATTAAATGTCCATCATATGCACACTTCAGAATCTCACCGGAAGTAGTAGGTCATCCAGGTACTTTTTGCCTACTCTTTTATGAGAACTTTGAATTCGGACATACTTTTGTCACATACTGTTTTTCACCTATAGGGAAGTAGGACATTTCAGATGCAGATCCTCTTCCTGGACTGTTGATGCTGGTTCTCTTACAATCGACAACACATAAAAGTTAATAATTCTCTTAAGGAAGTTTAATTAACATAAAGGTAATGTCTATTAAGCCCTTTGTAAAGATTTAAAAATATTCTGAAACACTTACAAGAAATAAGAAGTGTTTAAAAACATCCCTTATTCTGAAAAAAAAAAATATATATATATATATATATATTTGCAGAATGTATAGCTTTATTTTGTATGAAACAAGAAAAATATGTAAATGGCTAAAGAGCAAAACATTCCTTTGAAAGTGTGCAAGAAAGATTTATTACATATTTTTTTTTATGTTTCTTGAAATGTAATAAAAAAGTAAGTAAATAAATAAAAGGGCTGTTTGACTGCAATGTCTAAAAAAATCCTATAATAAACGGTACAATACAGATTAAAATATGCACTATTATGAGTGACAGCATGAATGACAAGATATCTTAATATGTTCTATTAAACATAAATAGTTTTCTTTTTTCCTTTGAGCACACAGTAGATTACTGTCTGCCAGCTCAGGTGGAAATCGGTGAAATGAATAAACATCGTCGCCTTTCTTGTGGGTACTTACAGTCATCAAATGAGTCATGAATCATAATCAGAGCTCCACAGTGCTCAGAATTCAACCTTCTTTCATCCATCCATCCATCCATCTATCATCCATCCATCTGGTGGCACATTTTTTTGAGTGGACCCCCACAAAGATAGTAAAACTTGCTAAAATACTTGAGTAAACTGTTTTATGTAAAATCTGCATGAGAAATGTAACTTTACATCATGATCATGCCTAGTAATGCTCTTCAGCTTTGGCCATATTCACAAAATAATACAGCCCCTCAGACATTATTGATCAAGTGCGTGTTGAAAATGTGAAAAGTTAGGACTTAATAAGCTACTAAAGAGGGCCATTAAGGCAATGACACCTTAATAATGGAGAATATCTTCCACTTGTGAAATGACTTAATTAGTAAGAAACACATATCTCAATGAGACATTTCAGCTCTGCAGTCAGATGAATTTATTGTATTCTGTACAGCTAATAGCTCAGAATTGTTGCTTTGATTTAAACAAGAACAAAAGGCAGTTGAAAAGTTGTTAAAAAGAAATGCATTAATCATCAAGTGCAGACGGCAAACGTAACCTCACTACAATGTTCAATGAGCGAAGCGGACTATCTAATGTGATGGGATTCTCAGAGAACAAAGCAACACAGTGAAAGGTGTTTTTCAGTCGTTTTGATGTGACCCAGAAATAGTAAGATTATTGTCCTCTGTCTTTACCAAATGTCCCTTCTGATGGGAGATTCCATTGTAAGTACAGAGAATGGGAAAAATATTCTTTTCTTTCCTTTTTTTAAAACACAAACCCTAGTCACAGAGAACACAAATGTACATTGTACATTATGGGGGAGTATTCAGCAGCAAAGACAAAAATAAATAGTAATTAAAAATGGCTTCACATGAATTTGGTACAGTGCAAGCTCTACACAAAGTAGGAACAGGTTGTTTAGGATGGGTGTCCATGTTTTAATTCTAATCCATGAATCCTCCATATCTCTTCTGCATGTCAGGCAGTGCCGTCTCGCCTCCGTCCTCCCAAGTGCGTTTCAGAAACCCATTGCTTTTCTGGGTGTCCAACCAGTCAGGCCTGCCCACTCTGCGCATAAACCCCCCGTATCGCTTGTGCAGGTCTCTCCCTGCCTCCCCTAGACCACTGTTCCCCTGTACGCTCCTCATGAAGCCCCCATAGCGTTTGACCATGTCCCCATCATGCTGCTCATCTGACTCTAAGGTGAGACCGAGGATCTCTCTCAGCAGCTCCAACTGCTTGTCTTCGGCTCCACCCTCTACATTGCCCTTCTTCATAAAGCCTCCGTATTTCTTGCTGATTACCTCTGTGTCGTCACTCTCTGCTGGGGCTCCCGTGCCGATCTCTGCCGCTTTCTTAATCATGAAGCCCCCATAACGCTTCATGAAGCCTCCGTATTTTTTTGCAAGGAGGTGGCCTGTGCTCTCTTCCTCTTGCTTGAGGTTGTCGACGGCAAGGCGATCCTCTTCGGTGAGGATGTTTTTGCAGATTTCTAGTTTTCTGGAGTCCACTGTCCCTTCACACTCTAATCTACAGGTCTAGAGAAGAAATGAATGACCAATTAATGCAAGGAAACAACTGATCCACCAGAGGGCACACACATTCAGTCTGGAGACGTTCAATGCAGCTGTACGATACAGAGCGCCAGTAATTACTTCTGACAATCTGCACAGCGGAAAATGTGGACAGTTCAGTGAGGAACTCTGAAAACATGGCAACACGAGAAATAGAGAGAACTAGACTTAAAGAACTTGCTTTGAATTGCTTTTGATTTGAATATTATGCTGCAGCACAAACAACTCTAAGTGAAAATGATATCACTTGTGCTTGTATACGGCGTTCACATAAAACCAGACATTTGAGTAATGTTCATCTTTTGTTCAAATTCAAAGTCCAATTTTACCAAAAGATTGATGTTACAGGGAATGTTGTATTGATGTATTATTTGAAAAAAATTGCAAACTGAATTTTAAGCTTAATTCAGTAAAACAAATGCTTTTTTTCCTTAACTATTACCGAAGAACTGCATGTAATGTACATATGTACTGTATGTATGTAATCCTTGTTTAAAAAATAATGGCACTTACTTGTATTGAATGTGCACTTGTGGTATTCTTTAAGTAAGCAAGTATATAATAGTGTCCAAATTTGACTATAAAGTACATTTCAAATCATATTTCAATATTTTGCACATGCTTTAAAGTTGTACAGTTTTGATGTGTTTACTGACATACTAAAGCACAGTCCAGTGCTAATTGGTTATAATTTTATCTGCAATATTAATACATTAGTTAATAGTTAATACATTTTAAATTGTAACTTCTTCATTACACATTTGTAATTACAAATATAATTAAATACATGACATAAGTTTCAATAGAAATTACATTAAAGTATATTTTACCATAATGCTTGTCAGCAATTGCATACCATATTTCAAAGACAATAGAAGTCATTATAAAATTACAAAGATGTCCTTTAAGAGGGTCAAAAAAGCTAACTGCATTTAAAATCAGTTTAAACTGTAATACTTTTCATTTAACTGCAATTAACATGCAATTAAGAGTCCAAAAACAATTCATTCCGTTTGGAAGTGTATCTTTTCCTAATAAAGTACCTTTTAAAAAAGGTATTTTCCACAAGGAAAATGATTTCAGAACACCACTGAAGGTTTGTAATGTGGCAAACAACAATAGCTTGCCTTATATTAACTAGAAAAAAAGCAAATTTATTGCAAATATTGCTAAGACATAAATGTAGGAGCGAGCAGGGCAATTGCGCATTTTACTCCAGTGAATATTTCTCAGGGTAGGTTCAGGTTTTCAGTCAAATTTTGTATAGACTTAATCTATTGAACATTTCTGGAAAAAAAATTAACTGAACAGTTCACTATGTTGTCTCAATAAAAGGTAAGTCGTCACAATAGAACCTAAACAGTAAAATAATGACGAAACAGCAAAAAAATTTAAAAGGTAGCATTACTAACTTATATTATACATTGTATGAAATTCACGTGTGACAACTAGCCCCGACCTGACTTCTATGAAAAATACTATTGTCCTGAGAATACAGCTTAATCCTTTAGTTATAAATATACCGTGATTGTGAAAGGAAATGAAACTCACCAGTGTGTCGATCTCTGTCTGTTGACGGAACAGCCGGTAAACGCAGAGCGCGCAGTCTCTGCCGCATTCAGCTCGAACCATCAGCACGAGACAGGCGCTCAAAGCCAGAGTCCACCAGGAGTTCACAGTTAACGCCATGGGCTACAAACGAGCATTTTACCTTTACTTACATGAGGAAAATGTAAAGCAATCTGTGGCAGAGTCTTGAAAATTTGGCATAAAAGTACTAAAAAACAGCCTATAATATGATTATAACTAGCCTAATGCGCGCACAAAAACATATTATTTATAGTAAGCGCATTTGCGCATAACACATCAACAGACCAACCAACCCATTCAAAACATTAAATGGTTAGTTATTACGTTTAATTGTGCTATTTTAAATCCTGTACAAAGTTTACCTGTTTACAGTAGGCTGTTCGCAGTGTCCACCGTAGTGCTGAATATGTTGATTCAGAGAAAGATCACTCTCCAGGTCTAGTGCTGAAGTGTCTTTGGTATCTCACAGAACGAGGATAAACTCCACACCTGCCCTGTTCGGAAACGATGGTCACTCACAACTTTTAAGCAGTGTGCCCTCATGACGCCACGCCGTGCGCATCTGACGTCAGCAGGAAGCATCACGCATAGAGTGACGACGGGGACGTTTTTTTTATCATTATTTTTTGCCTGAGAGAATCAATTAGTGCGTAATATTTTCAGATCCTCGAATTAAATTTAGTTTAAGTTGATCAACCGTGATATGAATTACTTTGAATAATTATGCGTGGATAATTGATTAGCCAAATAACCACAAGCTAACCTTAAACTTAACCCATAGGCCTACACTAAAACGTATTTTTCATGATTTATTTACTGTTATTGTCATACTGAGAAATGTAATGCTTTGCAGTCCACTTTGCTACTTCTTTGAATGGAACATGATGTTCTATTTGCCCACATTGGCCATCATTTTTTAACAAAATAGGTTAGTTGATTCACTTCAGTTCAGACAACAAAGCAACAGCATTTTTCAGAGAGAGTGCATGCTGTTCAGGTTATCTTTTTTTTCCGTTCTATGAGCATTTCATGGTAATTACTAATACGGTCTGGGTAGACAGCATATAGCCTACCTCTTGGGACAGGACAAAGTGTTTGAGAAATAGACTTGTGTACTCAATCCAGCCATTCAGTCCTGAGCATTATCATGCCATGCAGTGTATACCATAATCAAGAATCAGTTTTGTCTCAGGTCATTGTTTTGCATCCTTCATATTATGTCTGCAGTGTGTTTAAAACATCTGTCACATCATTTTGATAGTTGTATCATAATATAGTCCCATTTTATGGATATTTGCTCATTTGTTCGAATATCAATTTACAGGAAAAATCTAACTCTTCCTCACTGAGCCCATACAAAGCTGACGTCATTTGAAGGCAATTCAAAAGTTATCACAGGAAATTATAAATCTTTCTATTGCAGATTCCACGTAGCCTGAAGTGTAAGAAATTGGTTGTCAGGACGATAATGGACATCAGTTAGAGGCTTTGGATGCTGGAAATAGACAAAACTACATGCTGTAAGGCGTTGAATGTGAGGATAAAACAAATTTTTATCCTATTGACTGCATGGAATTTAACACTTTAAAGGGATAGTTCACCCAAAAATGAACATTTTGTCAACATTTGATGAAAACAAAAGAAGATATTTTAAAGAATATTGGTAACCAGACGGTTTATGGCCCACATTTTCCTACTATGGAAGTCAATGGGTGCCGTCAATTGTCTGTTTACACCAACATTCTTTAACAACATTTTTGGTTGAACTATCCCTTTAAAGTTGCGTTGAAACAGAAGTTGAGACTTAGAGATCTTCTCTATTATGAGGGAAAAAAGAAAAAAGAAAAACATGTAAGTTAGGGACATGATTCTGCCAGTGTTTGTTGACTGAATGGGAGCAGATCTGAATGAGAGCTTGCGAGCAATTGTAAGAAAGGGGCAGCTTAAAGGTACACTATGTAGGATTTTTGCAGTCAAATATCCAAAAACCACCAGGCCAGTGTTATATATTTTGTTCTGTTGAGTTCTTACAATATCCCAAATGTTTCCAACTATTTGTAAATTGTGAGAAAAGCCCTATTTTTACCAATGAACCGGGACGTGTGAGCATAGCCTGTGAGGGAGTCGCCTGTCAATTGCGTCAAATCTGCGTTACCCTCGTTTCCGGTTTTATTTTGCAGAAAAGCTTTACTCTCACTGGAGTGTGAACAAGTGTCACAGCAGCCGCTGAGCGAACGCACAGAGTAACGTCATACAATTTTTTTAAACACACTTAAATGTATCTAATATAATAAACAGAGCTGCGTTACCTCATTCTCATGACCGGAAAAGCGGAGATTGCGCCGGCGCCTGTGTCCCGTCATAATAAAAGTCTCGCTGCTCGCGAGCAGTGTGTTTTGTGTAACAATCGCTCCGGCGGCCTTCCTCAGCTCCACAACATTCGCCCCTGCTATGCTTCACGCGACAGTAAAGTTAATAACCGCATCCATCAACATGAGTCCTATCCCGATTCTTTTCCACCAGCTGTGAGGTGAAGACCACATGTCCCAAGATTCTGCGCTCAAACGCCTTTGTTTTGAACAGACGCCCTCTAGCGGACGGAAAAGTTGCATAGTACCTTTAAAGCAACTGAATGATTTAAGAAGCCCGGCAATCGTCAGAATAAGTCTGTTATGCATTTAGAGATATGGTGTATTTTCATTCCATGCTTACTTTAAAAGTAGAGAAGGCAATTTTAAGAGAGGGAAGCGATTGAGAGTTAGCTTTGAAAGCATGCGATCCCACCCTCCCTTCAGAGCGTCTCCAAAGCCACGTCTCCTTCAAAACACATGAACGCCTACAAAACAAAAGCATCAAGAAAGACGCCTTAAACTACCTGAAGTCTCAAAGCACATAGATTATAATAATAATGAACATTAACAACTTAAAGAGCACTGACCTGTACTATCTGACTGCTGCAGATTCATTTCAGCGTTGATAAAGCTGCCATTGAAACATACATTTCGAGAGACAAACCATCTCTTTCAAATTATGTGGCGTGAACGCAGTATGAGCTGTTTGTTTTGTTTCAGGAGGAACTGTAAAAGATGGCTGCCATTTCGGTTGCGGTGCTCTGTGACTTACGCCTGTCTAAACGTGCTGATGTTGTGTGAAGTCTGTGCACGGAGGAATGAAAATACATATGTTGACAGGCAGGTAGGACTTAGTGTCTTTGCCCTCATATGTATATTCCTACACCTTTCACAGACATATAAATACATTTAGACCACTTAGTGATTGCTACCAGCAAAATATGCTTCTGGAACAAATCACTGACCATGTCTTTAATTCTGATTATGTCTATATTTCAAAACCTCAGCTGACAGCTGCACATTAATGAGTAAATGACTTCACATCAAATATCACAGTGCTATGAGCATAACTAAACGTTTCAGAACAACACAATTAACGCTCATAAACACATTTCTCTAATTATGCAGGTTGAAATATGGTGGCAATAACATTCAAAGACAACATCAGGGCTTCTAAACTCTTTTCTTGAATCCAATTAAGAAACCCTGTTCTTGGAAATGATAATTAATTTTAATCAGTTTTAGAGTATAAGTAAAAGTAATGCTGTTCTCATTAATTCAGCAGACTCTATGAGGACAGATTTGACAGACCTCTGCACATAATCAAGCACTTAGTCACTGTCTTAAATTAAGTACTGTTAATCATTCATTCAGCTTTTAAAAATGCTCTATGCTATTCTGAATCAAAAATCTTTTGATAATGGATCAGTGTAACAACCCTCTCGACGCTAACATGTTGGTTTTCCTCATAAGGCGATAAAAAGGAATCCAGCTTTCTTCTAGGCTGACAATGAATATAATCTGTAAATGAATGAAATAAAATACAAAATGTGAAGCCATGGAGATTGCAACTAGTGACATTTCAGCGTAGACCTGTTTTTAAGTGGCAATTTGAATAAATGCCACTATAGTTTTAATGTGCTGCTGGGGATTTTGAAAGCATCATATTGATCCATAAAACTCAGGGGAATTACAAGGTGATGATGGTTTTGCTTGCCAGGGGGTCATAGCTCGAAATATTCTTGTTTAGCAGACCATTCCACTCCCACTGGCATGTTATCTTCATAAACTCTATACAACAAAGTGGTAGTTTCATATTAATGAGCTATAAAATGTATGTAAATCTGTATTTTATGTTGACAGGTTTTTGCATATTTAATCACGGTACTAAAAGTTAAAGCGCCGACCTAATGTTAAAGGGATGGTTCACCCAAAAATTCTCCATTTTCTTCCAATCATTCTTTCTTCTGTGGAACACAAAATAAGCTATTTTGAAAAAGGTCCAACTATTTTTGTCCATACAATGAAAGTCATTAGGTATGTTTATTTGCACTCATTTTTGTCAAATAGAATACAATTACAATTTCAGGTTCTGATTATTCTGTTTATGATACACATATTCACAATAGCTTGCTGTCCAATTGAGCTATCAATCAGTTTATAAACAAATTATTTGAGTGCATGTAAATGAAGCCATTTTGTACCCATTGGCTTCTATTTTATGGTCTTTATATATTCTCTATACATTTATTTATTTATTTTTTGGTTAAATTATCATTTTAACTCTAGGTTGGATCAGTGGAATTATCTTTGTGTTAAGTACCCTCTAAGTCACTTTTTGACAAAAACCTTTCGCTAAATGACAAGCACACATGAGATATGAGTTTAAGTTAATCCTGAGGGAACAACAAAGCTGCGAACAGTGCCCTTTAAGAGCTTAAAACTAACACTTATTTTAGGACATGACAGCCTTTACTGTTTAAACACTTGCATTGACCTGCAGGATTTACAATATGCATTATAAGTCCACACAATTACTGACACTTAAAGGGACAGTTCACCCAAACATAAAATTCATTTAAGACGTTTCTTTTTTTTCTGTGATTCATAGAAGAATATATTTAGAGAAACACCTCAGTGGGTTTTTTTTTGGAAGCCAATGCAAAACTAGTTAAATTAAGGTTCTTTCAATGATGGTTGACTGAAGAATATTTCATATCCATGTAACCTTTCCATTGCACAAAATAAAAAAATGTTCTTTTAAGAACTGTTCACTGAATGAGTCCTTGAGGAATCCAAAATGGTTCTTCTATGTCATATCTTACTTTATGTCTACTTATTTCGTGCTCTGTAGAAGAAGTAATTCATTTTTGGTTTTCTTGTTACATATGTTACATGTATTTACCATAGTAAAAACAATAAATTATGCATAATTACATGCAACTAAACCTCAACCAAACCCTAATTCTACCCTAACCCATATAGTAAGTACATTTTAATCAATATAATTCAGCCTAAATATATAATTACACTGTAACAATGACACCTTAAAATAAAGTGTAACTAAAATTTTATTTTAGGATGAACTATCCCTTTAATATACACCTCATGATTCATAAAATGTCACTTTGTTCACTTTTGATCAAACCAAACGGGTCAAGTTTAAAATGAAATGACAAAAATCAGCTTCTACAAATTAAACTAAGATAATTGGTGCACGATTAAATATGATTGTGCTGTGTAGTTTGGCTATAAGAAGACTTTTTATCAGCTCTCATATTCAATTTCCTGCTGGGTGAAGAAGGGATATCAGCACCATAATTACAGTGTCACTCAGTCTATGGCCGAACATCACCAATGACAGGAACAGTTAATTAAATCTGCCACACATAGGAGAGCACTGGACTATTAGTGTATCACAGATTTGCTATCAGCAATAACTTTTATATTTACACCTTCTTGAGTGGATAAGATACTGAACATTGAAGGTGAGTTATGCAAACAGGAAGAGCCGCTCTGTAGGGCTACTTTTAAGTGTGAGTATAAGCCTAGTCCGGAGATGATAAGTAATTTAGTTTTCCTGCAATTATTACATTATTGGTCACTGCAGCTATAAGTCAACAGATGGGTTTGAATGTAGAACAGCAAATGCCTCATGTATTACTTTTTTAAATAAAAACGTTCATAAAAAGATCGTAAAACTAATCCATATTTAGACCAGATATTTAGATTTAGGTTTAGTCCATATTTTCTAAAGAGACTCGATTGGTTTATATAATGAACAGATTGAATCAAGGCTTTTATTCAGATAATCATTTATCAACTCACACATCAGTTGTGGTAAACGAAAGCTCAAGCATGTCCGCTTGACGTGCAAGAACCAATGATCATTCTTGTTTGCTACACAGCACTTTTGAGCTTCCACAAGAACCAATGACGTTCATTCTCATGTGTTATATTGCACGTTTGAGCTTCTGTAAGAACCAATGAGGTTCATTGTGTTACGCAGCACGTTTGAGCTTCTGCAAGAACCAATGAGGTTCATTCTCATGTGTTATACAGCACGTGTGAGCTTCTGCAAGAACCAATGAGGTTTATTCTCATGTTATGCTGCACATTTGAGCTTCTGCAAGAACCAGTGAGGTTTATTCTTGTGTTACACAGCACAGCAAAATCTTCAGTGTTAAATTAACAATGATGGTGTTTATATGAGTCCACTAAGAGTCCATACTCAGAGTGTGAAAAGGTAACACTGAATCAGTGTTGAAGTTTATGAGATAATTAAGTGATTAATTAAGTGATGAGTGAGCATTCGTGATGAACACCTGCTGTTAACAAGCACACCGCAAATGTCACAGTGTTAAATTAACACTGCTCATTGTTTATTTGAGTCTATATGACTTTATATGAGAACCAATGAGGTTCATTGTAACACAGCACGTTTGAGCTTCTGCAAGAACCAATGAGGTTAATTCTTGTGTTACGCAGTATGTTTGAGCTTCTACAAGAACCAGTGAGGTTTGTTCTTGTGCATCAAGCAGGTTCGGTTGAGCTTCCATTTATGTTCGCTGATCAATGTTTAAATGTGAATAAAAGCCTTAATCTTTTTATCATATAAAGCAATCAAGTCTCTTCAGAAAAGTTTGACTAAACTGCTCAATTCATTTGGATTAGTTTTGTGATCTCTTTGGAAACTTTTTGAAGTGTCAGTGGTAGTTGTGTGGACTGTCATTGATGAGTACAGAAAGTCTTAAGATTTCATTAAAAAGATCTTCATTTTTATGTTCTGAGGATGAACGAAAGTCTTACGGTTTTGGAATGACATGAGATTTTATTTTTAGGTGAACTATCTCTTTAAATACAACCTAAACACTTCTGGCTATGTGCACTGGAGTCTCATATTATAATGATAGATCTGTAGTCAAAATATGCCATTATTCACTATTCTATTCTAATGTAAAAGAAACTCCATTAACCAGAACAAAACAATTCCATGCTTATTTGTTTCCTTTTTCAGCAGATGACTGAATCTGACATGACCTGCTGCTACACATATTGTAGCACATTTATATTTAGCGACATAAAATGCATCTAATTTATAATTTATGAATGTCTAAAATGATTCCTAGATTCCTTACGCTGATAAATTTGCAATGTCTAGCTGTGTTTTTAAACACGTATAAACCTTTCAAAGGCACTGTTTGTCATTCACATTTGCTTCAGGTACATTTTGTGTTCCTTATCTGAATGCAACATCAATTAAATGCTTACTTGAAATTAACATTAAATACGTCCACTTTCTCCATTAATTCATACAAAGGTCAATATTTACATAAAACATGCAGTGGCACTGTCAGATCTTTGCTGGGTCAATTGTGCACCCTGTCCACATTTGAGAGTTCACAAACAACAACTGAATTAGAACGATTTTTAAAATGTACAAGCTGTTAAAATAGTTACTGTTACATAGTTGTAGTGAATTAAATTCAAGCCAATCCACATTTATTTGTATAGTGCTTTTTCACAATACATATTGTTTCAATGCAGCTCACAGAAAATGCATGTTTCTACATTACAATTTAGAGTAATCTGTTATCAGATGTGAGTGTGTCCAAGTAATGTCCATATGTCAGAAATGTACAGTTCTAAGATAATACAATTCATGATTTCTAAGAATGTATATACTGAAAATAGCAGAGGGCCTAAAACAGACCCTTGTGGCACTTCTTCCCTGTTTAATCGCAACTAATCGGAACTGTCATAGGTATGATAAACCACCATAGTGCCTGTCCCAGACTGTAATCGAATATGTAATAATCTATATTGTTGAACGCAGCACTGAGATAAAGTAAAACTAGCATTGAGATGCAGCCTTGGTCAGAAGCTAGAAGTCATTTGTAATTTTAATGAGCGCTGTGATGGGGCCTGAATCCTGACTTAAATTTTTCATAAATTCTTTTGCAAGAAGGAGCGATTTCAGCACACACAACTTTTAAAAGTATTTTAGACATAAAGGGAAGATTTTAAGTGGGTCTGTAATTTGCCAATTAATTTGGATCTCGTTGTGGTTTCTTAATGAGAGCCAGCTTCATGGGTCTTAACACATGACCCAGAGTTATAGTCAAGATAATATTGTGAAGGGGCTCTGCTGCTACAACAGTTTAGTGGGTATCAGATCTAATAAACATGTTGTTGGTTTAAAAATAATTTTATTTGGCTCTTGGATTGTTTTGATTATACTATAAATTTGCCGAGATTATCAGCCCTGGTACCTTTAAGAGCCTTTTCATAGTGGACATACTGTCTTTCCATGGAATTCCAAGATACATGTACTTGTTAAAATTTTAACTGCAGTGTGTTATTTGAAATAACATTCAAAGTTAACAGTTTTTAAATGTAAAAAATTGCAACTTTATAATTATAATGCAATTAGAAATATATTTACACTCTGGGTAAAAAACAACCCAATGTTGGGTTAAATATGGACTAACTCAGCAATTGGGTTGTTTTTTACCCAGCAATTGGGTTGTTTTAATCCAGCATTAAGTTGTTTTAACCCAGCAATTGGGTTGTTTTAATCCAGCATTAAGTTGTTGTAACCCAGCAATTGGGTTGTTTTTTACCCAGCAATTGGGTTGTTTTAATCCAGCATTAAGTTGTTTTAACCCAGCAATTGGGTTGTTTTAACCCAGCGATTGGGTTGTCTTAAGCAAACATTTAACCCAACCGCAGTGTTAAAACAACCCAACTGCTGGGTTAGTCCATATTTGACCCAACATTGTGTTAAAACAACCCAGCATTTTTTAGAGTGTAGGCCTACATGGCATGCAAGTTTCAATAGAAATGACATTAAAGTGTACGCATATTTCAATAGGACAATATGTAATCATAAAATGACAAAAAGATGTAGCCTATAGTCAGCACATGCACTAGAGCTCAACGTGTCGCATTTAATATGAATTTTAAAGGATTAGTTCACTTTCAAATTAAAATTACCCCATGATTTACTCACTCTCAAGCCATCCTAGGTGTATATGACATTCTTCTTTCAGACGAATACAATCAGAGTTAGATTAATAAATATCCTGATGCTTCAAAGCTTTTTATAAAAGTTTGAAGCTCAAAAAAGTACATCCATCCATAATAAACATACTCTCCACGGCTTCGGGGGGTTAATAAAGGTCTTCTTAAGTGGAGCGATGCATTTATGTAAGAAAAATATCCATATATAACACGTTATATAGTAAAATATCTAGATTCCGCCATACCTCTTTTCATATTGAACTTACATAAAAAGCGTAACTGCCGCAACTTATGACATAGAACGTAGCGTTAACATTTTGAACTGCGAGAGGCGTTACACTTTCTTCATAGGTTGAATATGGATGCGGTCTGGCGGAAGCTGTTTTCATCAAAAAGAATAAAGTCATATAGGGTACAACAGGGCTAATGGCACACCTTAAGAAAAATATGCTTTTCACTACTCCTATAGTGTAGGATATACAGAAAAATATATATGTTTGTATTGAACATATATGGAGGAATAGATTATGTGTGAAAATAAATGATAAAAGTGGTTTATTTTATTAAAATATCTTAAAAATGTACCCTACACATGGGGTAAAAGGCTCACCAGTATGGGGCAAAAGGCACAAAGTATTGATACGAATACTTTCGCTAACATAATATGTTTTTAATAATGTCTAAGTTAATACTTGTTCAGAACAATCACTTTAGCAAAGTTTGAAGTATTTTCTGTTTATTTTGATGAATAAAATCATTCATTTTTGATCAATAAATATGCTGTCATTAAAATATGATAATATAGAAATATATCTGAAAAATATAGAAAGAAAATCATTTGAAAAAGTAAAGATTCTGAAAGCATTGAAGGAGATCCCATAATATTTTAATATAGATTTACAGTAGTAACAATAAATTATATTTTATTATATAATATGATTAATATCACATTTTTAAATATGATGGATTCATTATAAATATGGTGATTATCTCTAAGGTGGACACCCAAATTAATATATTATATTTCCTATCTGAATCTAACCATATCATGTCAGCAAATGGAAAAGTCAGCAGCTGTTTATTATCATGTTAAATATGTTGCCTTTTGTCCCAACAGCAGGGGTGCCTTTTACCACAAATACCATACTTTTACAGGTCCTTCTGTTATTGCAAAACGTATTACCTTGAACAAAACTGACAAACATTAACAAGACCTTAGTTTCTAAATAGCCTATATTCAATAATTTTAGCTATTCTTATTTGCTACTTAAATCATATTAGAATCCATAAGATAAACAGCTTTCTGAAAACGAACATTGAGGCTTCTTCATGGTGAGTTCTTCCTCCTATAGGTCACAACCCCATAATTATGGATAATATATTATTCACAAGAAGGAGAAAAAAATAGAAAAATAAAATGCAAGAAAGCCTGACCACATGGCTTGTTTTCTTAGATGTCAAGAGAAAGCCATATCTGTTTGGCTTAGACTTATTTCCAATACCCATATCATAAATAACTTACTGATATGACTCCATTTTCCCATTTTCTTCAGTGACAACAATTTCTTCGCCTCAATCTTAAACACACCTCCATGACCTTTTCCCTTTCTGTGAAAACATTTACTGACAGCATGGCTTTGATGAAACGCTGAATGATAATATGAAAGCGCTCGTCCAATTTTCATGCGGCCTCCCGAGCGCTGGTGGTGTGGCCTATGGTGCGACTCGATGTCGTGACTATTCCAGCAGGGACCCTAGGTGTCACAAAATACATTACCAGCCTTGTTTACCCTGGGAGAGAACACAATTGCTATAATTATTGTCATTTTCATCAAAGCCAGTGAAAGCTGATGCGGTGTTAGTGTAATGCTGCAAAATTACAGGGACACACTTAGAAAGGCCTATTAAAATGGCTGACATTGGAGAGGGATGACTGCTGCCCTACTTTTCACTCAATCATTTCTTTCACTTTATTTATATATCTCTGCCCTGTATCATGTATGCTGAGAAATACAGGGGCTACTTACCCCATTAAATTGAGTAGATGAAAGCTATATATTAACTAATAAACAGTTAGTTGAGGTCAAGGCAAGCATACTGATATCTAGTCCAACAACACTGGGACTTTTCACTGTTTGTCACAGATCCGCTTGTCTGTTTTTGTTCCAGACAGACTGTCAGTCTGTATTCGTGTTGGAGATTTTTCAATGATAGTAAGTGGTGACAAATAACTTATGACTCATGTGACAGAAAATACTGATTCATTCAGGAACGAAACAAGTGACTTAATGTCGGTGCCCTTTATAAGTCGTTGAATCATTCACTTAACCGATTTGTTCAAGAACACTGACTTTGTTAGGTTGTTGTTTAGCAACAGGCAAGTTTACGTGGCTTTGGCTTTGTGTGGAATTACTTTCATTAATAGAGCAAAAGTAATGGCAATATTGTAAAATAAGTTACTCATGGTGTATGGTATCTATTCTTAGACTATAATGACGCATTTCCACAGTTATTGACATTGTAAATCTCATATAAATCTTGAAGATTGACTTACATTTCTCATTGGTACAATACTGATATGACAATATGTTATGAGACAGTCTGTTTAACAAAAATGTGCATACCTAAGCAAACTTTGCTCTTAATTCTGATATAAAATGTTTAGCCTACATAGGGATCTTCAAATTTCTGTAATAAACAAAACATGCATGAACTTTCAGATAAAAATTGAATTAAATCATAAAACCTTTAAATGCCTGCAAGACACCTTAACCGACCAAATGATTATTAATTATACCTTTTTAAACTTAAGTAAAGGCAAATTAAATGTGTATCATTTCCTGTCTACATGAACCTGACATTAACAATGTTTATGTAAAATCATTATTATTATTTTCGGACCACTGGTTCATAGCATAAGGTTAAACAAATTTTTTTTTAACCAGGAGTAGTATAATGACTTTACTGTCTTAAAAGAAGAGTTTGAATGAACATCATCTTTGAGAAATGTGTGATAAAGGAAAATGTCAAATAGAATCATTTGCATATTCGCCTATTAGGAATGATTGCTCTGAATATCGCTCTATTCATGTAAAATGTGTAATTGCAAGGCTTGCTAGATGACTAAACCCTTTCTCTCCTGTTTTTTTCTCTTTCTAAATTAATATGTATGAGAAGGGCTGTAAAATCTGTTCGTGGCTCCCTCACTAAAGAGGTGCCATTGCAGAGCTTCAGATGATGAAGGATAGACAAATGACAGCCTTTAAATTGCCTATCAGTTTCAACAGGAGACAAAACTTTATAGTCAAATTCATTGCAAATTCATTTTGGATCAAAAAGCAATTATATTTCCTCATAACATTTGTACTCAGAATGTTGAGTAATTTTTTGCCATCTAATATGGCATTTAATTGATAAAAAGATGACAGAAATTCTTGCCACTACTATTGTAGTAATTTAATATTTGCTTAGTTATCACCAAAGCTCTCTTTATTTTGCTGTAGATCATTAAACTGTTATGTTGCCTCAGAAGTCTGTCCGAAATCAGTTTTGTGAGGTACCTTTGTGTGCAAACGCTGCCTTCAAAGTCATTGCCTGATAGGGCAGCGAGGCAACAAGTCAGCTGCCTAATTTGCCGCAGCCTTGTCTCATACATTTTGGAAAATTCTGTCAATGGCAGGCAAAGAGTTAAGAATTTGCGCAATCTATATTTTGCTCAAGGGCAAAGCATTTCCCAATACATTGTGGGTCTAAATTTTTCATATGAATTCACCACGTTGACCAACAAAATGCTGCTTTGTGTATTACTGTGGACAATAAAATGATTTAATTTTACTGGAATATAGCGCAAGAGTTGTATGCTATTTGTATGGACTTTTTGTTCCATTTTATTGGTAGGCAGTAATAGAGAGAGAGGGAAGAAGGCAAGGGTAATGTGATGGGAACATGACCTGGGATGGACTTCCAAATCTTAAAACACTGATTAATTCAGGAATGAATCAAGTGACTAATTATGAGTAAGTAATTTAATCATTCACTCAACTGATTTGATCAAAAATCTGAAATTAAATACCACTATGGTGTGTTGTTGCTTAGCAACAGGCAACAGTTTATGTGGCTTTGGCTTCGTTTGGAACTATTTTTGTTAGTGGAGAAAAACTAGATAACTGCAAGATAATATTGCCATATTGCCAGATAAGTAACTGGCAATATTGTGTTTGAAATAAGTTACCCAGTAGTTACTCAGTATTTGTGCATGGAGTCTATTCACAGACTATGACGACACATTACACATTATGGCGACATTAATTACACTGACCATTTGCTCATCCTTTTAATTATGTTTTTAGCGATTTTTTTAATTAATATTTTTTTTTGGTGTGTGTGTCATTTTAGGACTTTAACATGGGGACCTATCACCCGGCGCAATGCAAAAAGAGTTTTTTGCAAGTTTAGGCCCAACGCAGTTTTAATTTTCACGTCGAGCACCACGTTATTTAAATAGCAATGGCCATGCTGGTCTGAAAACAAGGTGTGTTCAGTTTCATTCAGGCGCTTTTTTGGTGCATTGCTGAAAACGACTGTGGCATTGACCAATAAAAACCTGATCTAAAGTCAATAGCGCAGTATTTTTAGCGCAGCGAATCCACCATGGTGCAAGCGCAACTGGCTTTTAAAGGGAATGGGAGATGAGACTCTGATTGGTTTATTGCACATTACGCCCAAAACACATCCATGACTCATTAAGAAACTCCTTTTGGACTGGCGCACCAACCGTTTTTTTCAAACATGCACCAACCATACGCTCAGATAGTTAAAATAGGGCCCCTGGTCACTATGAAATATTATTCCACAGAACAAATTCATATGGGTTTGGAATTAGTAAATAATGGCAGATTTGTCTTTTTTGTCTAAATTATTCCTTAGAGTCTGCAAATTTGACATTTGTAAAGAGGTTTCTAGGATGCCAAAGCCTACTCAAAGAATTACCCAAGACCTGAGTGTGATATGAGAATGCATACAGGGCAAATGGGTATTCTTAAGAGTCTCTTGTATGGAATAAAACAACAATAAATAGCCAGTGAATTAATCACATGAAATCACATTACCCCCTTAGAAATGTACCATAATTAAAACAGGAACCCAAGTGTTTGTTGACAGGTTAGCAGTGGTGCTCTGTACATATTCCTGACTAACAGACAGAACATTTTGAAAAACCTCTCTACTTGCCTCTGATTATATACACTTAGGATTATTATCAATTTTTAGATTGCACTTGATGAATAACGACTTGAGATGTGAGCCGGCTCTGCTGAATGGCTGTTGAATGGAGGTTTTAATGTATTGTCTGCCATGGCAGCTTTGAAGTTGCATTCTTGAGAATAATGAGACATGACTCACCTTCTCTGCTCTTCACCGCTTCATGCGTGTCAATGCAGGAGACGTGAAAGTTACAGCTATTCAGGCTGGAGGGAGGAATCAGTCGACATATGTTAAAAAGGTACATGCACACCCACACTTTTTACCCTATAAAACGTTGAACGTCAAGGTATAACAAAGAAAGCATCAGATATTTGTGCCTTTTCTTTTGTGGTGCCCAACATTACCTCTGCTGAAACAAACATGGATTTCACATTAGCATCGATGCCATATTAAAAATCCATCCCTGTACTTGTATACTAGGCTTGTCACAATGAGGCCATTTTGCACATTAGCAATTTTAAATTGCTCTGGGATGCCTCACGTAGATACTGAACGTTGAGAGGGGGTCTTTGATCATCGCTTAGTTTCCACTGCTAGTCGGTTTCGGCTCAGAAGTCACTCACCCGGTTTTCTGTGCTTCACTGGTTTCCTGTTGTAGACATGGCCGGAGGAAAGGTAGACGGACACCTGTGTTTTCTCTGGAAGACCACGCTTTTCCAAGGAAACAGCACTCTTTCTCTCTGCTTAGAGGGGTAAACATTATAAAGCTCTTTATTGAGTGCAAACACTTCAATCACAATAGAGAACCACATAATAGCCCACAGCTCAGAGACTGTTTCTGTTGTTGGATTCATGGTACTTATATTTTTATGCTTAAGTGTATTCTATGCAAGAATACAATGTTGTTTGGATTCTTTTCAACCTCATGCCTGGCACACTAATGTGAATAATTATTGTGGTTTTATTAAATTGTAATACTTTCATGAAATATCTGTCAGAGAGAAATTATTCAGAAGTTTAAATAATGAACCACATTAATGTGATATAATCATTAATCAAGGTAAAAATGGTGTAACTATATATCAGAAGCAACTGTGAACCACAAGAAATTTAGTATATTAATTACAATGGATTCTGTACACCATCTATCAATGTAGGACAGCGCTGGAACATTTCTGAACAACATATGTCTATTGTAGTACTCCCACTTGCTCTCATAAAGGCTTTTTTATGCCCCAGTGCTTCCTTTTACATTATGTAAACCACTTGTATAGCTAAATGCTTAACATAACACAATAAAAATGAATTAGTCATATATTCAAGTTTGTGTTTTAGCGTCCATTTATGGAATGAGCCGAGGTGTAGAGAGGAGGCGATGAGAAGTGGATGGCTTTACAAAAAAACATTCAGACCAATTGTTATTTTAGTTTGATATACTAATATATTTTTTGTTAATATTTTGATTTAGATTTTATTCTTAGATTTTCTGTTTTCACTCATTTTAAAGTTTTAGTTTGTTACTTTTGTGTTATAATTTTTAAGATTTAGTTTATTTAGTTTTAGTTAATCTTAAACTAAATGAAAAGGAGAAATGTTTTAATATTTTATTTTCAGATAATGTTATTTAATTTTACTTCAAGTAATACATGTTTTTGTGAAAATATTTGATAACATTTTTCATTTTTAAATATATATATATATATATATATATATATATATATATATATATATATATATATATATATATATATATATATAATTATAATGCTGATCAGGCATAACATTATGACCACCTTCCTAATATTGTGTTGGTCACCCTTTTGCTACCAAAACAGCCCTTACCCTTCAAGACATGGACTCTGCTAGACCCCTGAAGGTGTGTTGTGGTATCTGGCACCAAAATGTTAGCAGCAGATCCTTTAAGTCCTGTAAGTTGCGAGGGGCCTCCTTGGATCGGACTCATTTGTTCAGCACATCCCACAGATGCTCGATTGGATTGAGATCTGGGGAATTTGGAGGCCAAGTCAGAAGGCTTTCCTTCTTCCCATAGTGCATCCTGATGCCATGTGTTTCTCAGGTAAGCCATGCACACACACCCAGCCATCCACGTGATGTAAAAGAAAATGTGATTCATCAGACCAGGCCCAGGACCATCAGCATGGGCACCCTGACTGGTCTGCAGCTATGCAGCCCCAAATGCAACAAACTGCGATGCACTGTGTGTTCTGACACCTTTCTATCAGAACCAGCATTAACTTCTTGAGCAATTTGAGCTACAATAGCTTGTCTTTTTGATCGGACCACACGGGCCAGCCTTCGCTCCCCATGTGCATCAATGATCCTTGGCCGCCCATGACCCTGTCGGTCAGTATCCAATTAGCTTTCTTAAATGTTAAAATAAAATATATATATAAGGAAAAAATAAGTTACAAATATTACATTATACAGTATGACATATAGGAATTTGGGCAATTAGACGGGATCATTTGGTTGCATGTGTCACAAATGTATTATTTTTTTCCAAATCAATGTATTTGTTCTCAATAATGTTTATTTATTTAATGCAATGTATTATTGTGTTTATTTATTGAATTAATTAAAACATTATGTAGATACTACAAAATCCTCTTCAGTCCATATCTGGTCTGTATTGTCTCATCTAATCTGCACAAATCTGCATAAATAATGGAAAATATTCTCCGTTTCTAAAGTTCAAATACAGCATAAAAATATTAATTAACACTGCAATGTAATTAATTAGCCAGCAAAGCTTCCCACGCCTTCTCGAAAAACGTCGTCTCACCTCTTAACACTGTCATTCAGCATCATGCTTTTTTTGCTGATGACCTTAGTAGCTCCGCTGATGTCTTCAAAGCGACATGCAAAGTATTGTGTCCCCGGGGCTCGAAAGCATTCTCTAAGGCAGAACACAGGGGTGTCAAGGTCCCCCCTATCTGTGGCAGAGATGCAGGCAGATGGTTGGGATAATTACTTAAAGCCTGAGGAAGATAGTCATGCAGACCGCGTGAAGAAACATTATAATAGATTGAAAATGTCTTCAGGCGGGCCACAGGGGCGGCACACGAACAGGAAATGCACAAAAGAAAAGTATGACTGTCAAAGCAGAAAGGACAAAGTGTTTCTTTGACATTGGTGAACACTTAAAGGAGTACTCCACCTCTGGCAAAATGGGCTTTCAATAAAACCTGGCTGCCGCAATAGAAAGGCGAAAACATTTTTGAAATTGGTGCTGTCTGACTAGAGAAAACAGAGAGCAAAGGCTGTTGTCATCCCTTTTTCAAATAGGTAGGAAAACTACAATACCCATAATGCACTGGGCATGATGCCATCTGCTATGGTTACGCTTGACCAGAGTCAATTACCGCCTTGCTTTAGTAGGAAATACCTCTTAGCAAACTTTTAAGCTGTGTGCACATTGTACAATTTATAATAGTACAATTTAGAAAAGATGATATGTGTGGAGAAAATGGTGGTTTGTTGTTGTTGCACTAATTGCATCATCAGGTTCTCTGCTTCTGTCGGTTTTTGATTTGAATTTTGTCATAGCAGAAGCCCCACTGCAAGGACTGTGCGTCAAATCTTCTGACACTGGTAAAATGTGAATTGCAATGGTCATTAATTGGCTGGCGGTGAATATGTCAAACTAGCGAATAGCGATAAAGACCACAGATTTTAGCCTAGGATAAGAGAAATGTTTTAGGATTCACAGAATTTGTTTAATTGTTTCAAATTGTTTTCAAAAAACCCAGCTTTAGTCAATAATGCTGTCAACTTGTATTGTTCCCAGGTGCAAGAGTTCAAAGGGTAACCGTTTAGGGGGAGTAAGTTATTTTTGCTTTTTAATTTATTTTTGTAGGCAGTGGCTAAAGGATAAAAGAAAAACCTGATTTTGATCCGAGTGTTTTATCAAATTATTGTCTCTAAATTAAAAATTTTATCTAAAGTCTTAGAAAAGGTTGTCTAAACTGAGTGCAGGCTTTTCTAGATCGAAATGAAATTTTTGAAAAATTTCAACCTGGGTTCAAAGCAAATCATTATGACAGAAACAGCCCTGCTTAAAGTATTACATTTTATTTTTATTGATTCTGGTGACTCTTTGATTCTAGTTTTGCTAGAGCTCAGTGTAGTGTTCAGTACTATTTATTACAACATTCTTATAACTCACCTTGTCCAACTTTACAGCATAAAAAAACATGTTTACAGCCTGATAGGTACAAAATATGGTTTTGGTCTATATAGCTAATTTTGCCCTTCATGACAACTGTGATTGTGATTTTTTTTTTTATAAATCATTCGTTTACATTATATAAATCCTTAAAGTCCTGCATAATTAAGGACGTGGTCACTTTGAGTGACTGGTGGATAGGCATTTATCTGCTGTCTGTTAGTCATCACGTCACCTCAGCCCCAGCCACGTCTCACTTCTTTGCCCATTGTCAGTTATCCGGGAGTGACTCGCTGCCAAGATGGCAATGGCCAGCTCGACCCGGATACTTTACGCTTCAGAACTGCTCTTCAGAATCCTATTGGTGACGTCACGGACACATATTTTTTACAGTCTATGGTCTGGACTCCATTGCAGCTTTCTTTGGTCAAGGACTACCCAAGAGGACGTTTGACTGACATGTAACGCAAACAATCACAGTTCGTTTTGTTCCGGATCATGTTTAGGGGCATGAAAATGTTGATGTCCCTGCAATAACAGACCGGCATCTATAAATTAATTGAGTTGTTCGAGTTTACTGCAACAGTAGAGCTCTGAACTTCACATAATTTTGATTTAGTTGTCCTGGTAGGCACTCTGTCACAGTTGGTGATGCAAACAAAGACGGTGTACTTCTTCCACAAAGGAGTTTGGAAGCATTTCCAGACAGACCATTAAAGAACATAACACACACACACACAACACACAACACGCGGACATCAAGTGGAATTCAACCAATCAGATGAAGACTTCGAAACTCCTGAAGTGTTTCCAGATAAGTGTGAAATATGCATCAGACGTTCATCAACACCAGAACACACACCACCTTATTGGTGGAGAGGAGACAGAAGGATGAAGCCAATGGGGATGATTAGGAGGCCATTATGGACAGAGGCCAATGGGCAAATTTGGCCAGGTTGCCAGGGTTACACCCCTACTCTGTATCGAAGGACATCCTGGGATTTTTAATGAGCACAGAGAGTCAGGACTTCGGTTTAACGTCTCATCCGGAGGACAGAAGGACCTTCTGCTTCATTGATTTGTGGTGTTCCGCAAGTTTCTATTGTTGGTCCGTTCTGTTTTCACTTTATATGTTACCTTTTGGTTCTTTTTTTCAAAGGCATGGAATATCTTTTCACTGTTATGCTGATGACACTCAGGTGTAATATGGAAGTTTTCATTAAATCCCTAGAGCTATCAAAAGTCTTTAGGATGAAAAATATTGGCCCAGGTGATACAGAAAAACATTGTAACAATACAAAGCAGGTTAAAAATCTTCAAAGTTACACTTCAATACAAACAGATTGGGGTAAAAAAATAACACACATTTAATGACTCTCACCAAAGGTAGTCAAATTAACTTCCTTTTCCTATTAGTCTAACTGACATGCTTTATGAATATTATCAACCAGCAAATTACACCAAGGGTATGGCGAGGAATTAATGCAATTCCTTCAAAGTTCTCATAGAGAATCAAGAGCCAGCATGGAGGGGCTCCTCACTGGAGCTGTGCTTATGGTATGAAGTCTCTTCTTGCTGAAGGGAATGGATGTGAGAGGCCATAAGCACATTATTGAGCTCCTCCAATTTGTTTTGAGAACTCTGATACTTCCTCAATGGGACATGAAGAGTCATTGAACATTCAACTACTTCAAACTACTCCATCAACAGAGTTTTACAACACTCTTTCAGAGGTTTCTTGAGGTAAAACGATGTCTGGAAAGGACAAGACAAATATGTAAAAGAAATAACAGTAGAGGAAGTTCAACTATCATGGAATATTGCAGGAAGGTGTCAGCTCTAATCTTAGCCAGATAACTTTGAGAATTAATTGCAGAGGCTTAAGAATGATTACATTTGAAATTATATGAGTGGCTTATTTTGAGCCAGAGCACAGACCTGCAATTATCCTGCCACATTTATTAAATACACCTGAGTGACAGCTATGTAGCTGATAAATAAGACAAACTTAATTAAATTCTTTGGACCTGTGGTGATTCATACATGTCCACTCTTTTAATTAGCACCACTGTAATCTCGGAGTAATAGACCAGGTGGAAACCTCAACAAAGGTGACAAAACAGACATTTTAATTTACCACCTTAGTCATTTGAGGATAATTACCCATAGGTGTTAACTTAAAGAGTCTGTCTTTTATTGACCCCAATTTGCAGGCAATAATTTCTTCAAGCTCGCAAACTGTTTACCCTTTATAGCAGCAGGCTGTAAAAAAGAGGGCAAAATCGTGTTGCCCTATGGAAGCAAATCCAGCTCTTTGCTTATACTTCTTTCAATCAAGATAAAGGCTTATCATTAGCTCATCAACTCCAAATGCTGTTTTTACCCGAGTGTTTAAGACCAGTATACTTTTACATCTCTTTTTTACAAGTTCAAAAGTTTATACCCCTTGCAGAATCTGCAAAAAAGTTAATGAAATAAGAGGGACCATAAAAAATGTAAGTTATTTTTGTTTTATTTAGTACTGTCTTGAATTAGATATTTGTCATAAACGATGTTTACAGGCCAAGTCCACAAGACAAAAAAAATAAAATAAATGCTATTTTATAAAAATGACCCAGTTCAAAAGTGTACCCTTGATACTTAATACTGTGTCACCTGAATGATTCACAACTGTTTTTGTTTTGTTTTTTGATGTTTTTTCACAGTTTAACCGAGCAGTTAAACTGCCCAATGTTCTTCAGAAAAATCCAAACCAAATTCGTCAGTTTCCAGCAACGATTTGCATATTTGAACCATATATGATTTTGAGATTAATCTTTTCACACTGAGGACAATTAAGGGACTCAAACACAACTATTAAAAAGGTTCAAACATTAACTTTTTCAGAATTCAGAATCTTTCTTATTTTATTTAATTTAATTTAATTTTTTTTTTTTTAGTACTGCCCTTCAGAAGCAACAGAAGATACTTACATCTTTCCCGGAAGACACATTTAGTACAATTTACCTGGATCTTCAAATTCAAAAAGTTTTTGCATTCACTGCCATTACTTTGACCTGTGTTCATAAATATGGAGGATGAACAAAAGAAACACGACTGACACAAATAAATATTGTTTCTGCATTCTTGCAACAGAGCTCGGCCAAATTAGAGGACTGTAACTAACTGCTGTCTAATCTGTTTTTATTGTTTTTAGGTCTTTTGTATTTCTTGTTAATGCCAAATGTATGTTGTCTTAGCTCTGCAAAGAAAACATTATTTAATTGTACTTGATTGTGCTTTTGGACATATGACAATTAATAAAGCTTGGACTTGACTTGCTTTGGAAGCATAGTCTTATTAGTATTGTTGGAGTGTTAGATAAGTTGAAAATGCTCCATTACTTCAGTTTATTGCACAACAACATGTCACACAGGTGACACATAACAACAAATCAAGTGGTTATTTCTGCTCTATATAAAGCCACCCACTTAAACAGCTGAAAATCACTAGGCCTACATATTGATGTTCATAACTCTAAATGATAGTTGCTACTGTTGAGGGACTAAACTGTTTTTATTATGGCTTAAAGGGGATTTCGATGATCACGACAGTCTGCTCATGAGTTTCTCACAACTGTATATCTCACAAAGTTTCCTGTTCGTAAGCAATGTGCTATGGCTCATTGTGCCCCCCCACAATGTGCCATACTGCTGATGCCACATGCCCGAGCTCCTTTAATCCATTATCTTCTATGCGTAAATAACCAAGCAAGAAATGGCCTAGAGAGAGGTGTATGTTCCGTCACACGCTCTGAATCACCAAACTCTGTTTTCCCCAAGCCCAAACAAATGCGCAGGTGAAGATACAGCAGCAGAGAAATAAATGATATGAGATTTTGTAGCCTGCAACACCTCATATGGCATATAATAAAGTTCAAGCTGGAATCCAAGAGTCATACATGTTCATTTCTGTCGACAGCATCTGTGACATGCTGTTGATTACCACAGACATTACCACAGTAGATTAACACAGTCTCATCCCTCAGGTTGTGGAAACAAATGAAAATGCTTTACAGTAATGCACCTAAAATATGGTTAATCACCAGTGTTGGGAGTAACACACTACAAAGTACACAGTAAACAAATAAAAAAATTAAAATAAAAAACAAGCAGGTTGTCTTACCTTACATCTCTCCGCAAAATGAATGTAAATCCAATCATCAATTCCCTTGCTATATGCACATTTAACGGAGTTCACGTCAACGAAAGCAACAGATATGAGCTACATTTTATTCATCAGCTAATTTCAAGATCAGAGACCGCAATAGGAGAAAGAGCGAGATAAGCATTGGTAAGATCGTTTAGTCTAATTAGTTTTAATGAAAATTATTGTGTTTTTGAGCATCTAAGATTTACTCTCAGTTTCACTTACGGACATTTTCGTGTTGGCTTGCTTTGAGCTATACATCATAGTCATCTGACTACAACATTACAATCAGATAGATATCTGGTCATAGAAAACGAATGAAGTGACCAGATGTAAAAAGGCCATAACTTTCCCAACTGCGCCGAAGGAACGCTCGCTGCTGCTGGTGGACACTAAACGCCGTACTATAGCTATGCTTGATTTGAAGACCTGTTGCCCTGTTGATTACAAGAAATAGGTCTAAAAATAGTTTATTGTGTTTGACTGTCCAGTACTGTTCCCATTTACATTTAAAAAGCAGACATAAAAGTAACTTAAAAGTTACTTTTCCTAGTAACTAATTACTTTTGATATACAGTAATTGGTAAAAAATTACTTTTAAAAGAAGTAACTTGTAACTGTAACTAATTACTAATTTTCAGTAACTTGCCCAACACTGTTATCACCAAATACATTGTTTACATGTGGACACTATTAAAACATAAAACAAATGACTTCCCGAAGTGTTAAATAGCCTACCTTTAAGGTGGATCTTATTAATATTGCTTGGTCTTGTATTGACACTTACTCAAGATTTCAAATTTCCGATAGCATGTGAAGGCAGCATAGATGTGGAAACAATCGTGCCTAATTACTTTACCTGTATCTTAAGCTTTTGTTAAGAAAAACAATATAGACAAATAATGCAATATTAAAACCGAAGTCTTACAATGAGGACTTTAGTTACAATCGATAACTGAGATGCAAGATGGCGGCAGTTGTGTTTGTATGAGACGAGAGAGCATGTGATAGGAGAGGCATACAAAATCATTGCCAAGTGCAATAGCGAAAATTTGAAAAAATGTTGACTGCCGAATGCTGCCACCTACCAATCAGTATGAAGTTGTCAGTTATGTTCAGTTAGTTTGTGTTTTAATCTGACAGATGACTGGATTTAAAATAGATTACACCGCTAAATTTGCTGCAGTGACTCAAATGAGCCCCAACTTTTTTTGACTATGCAGAGAGTTTCTGTCATCTCGCCATCATCTGCCCTTTTGACGATGAAACCCTGCAGACAGAGAGTAACTGCCCGACATGATGAGTGAGCCAGAGGAAAGTTGACCATCGCCCCAGGACAGGAGCCCCAGAGTGAGTCTGACCCATACCTGTCAACACTCCCTTTTTTCCCGAGAGTTTCACACCCATCTCCTCCCCCACTCCCGTTTTGGTATTTCTCCCGGGAATCTCCTGTAATTTGTATGCCCCAAACCTCTTTATATGAATAATCACATTAATATATTATTCCAAGGTTGTTCAGTTGACAGATCTTGTATGAAATGCCTACTCATACGACAGAAATACGTGCACCAGTATGATGTGCAGAGAGAGCGCCAGAATCGAGTTCTCCTTTGCGCTTTATCTAACAATAACACACACAATTATGCCAAAATGCCAGTTTTGTTGAGTATCTCCATAAGAGCAGTCTTAAATTATGGACACTGAGGACTGGCTGATTGAGCTCAATTCAGAGACATTGCGTCCCACCTAGTACTGTGTTCTACACCATCTCTGTTTAAAGACAGCATTAACATTCATATGGACTGTGATTTATCTCTTGATTCTTCATTATTGCTGTGTCAAGTGAGCAGTAAAACCAGTATGAACTGTGATTTGTTGGTTCTGTATTGTCGCTGTTTCAAGACAGCATCGAAACTGTTTTGTCAACTTACATGGACTCTGAATTACCACCATTGATCCCGTCAAGTTTCCCTCTCGCACCCGCACTGCAAAGCTCAGCCAGTCCCCCAGCCCCGCCTCTGCTGGATGTTTGCAGCCCTTCGATCTCTATGAATATCACTTGTTGTGACGTGAAGCCTCAGGTGATGCAACCACCAGCCCCGCCTGAGCCAGAGGATCCTGTGGCTCCGCCCCTGACTTCTGATCCCTTCGCTCAACATCAGCTCGCCGACTTGTCGGCTTTGCAATGGCTCCTCCCACCTTCGATTCCACCAGAGACCCTCGACCTTGCAGCTACACCAGGTTCCCTTGTATCACCGGCTCCCCCAGGTCAGTCTTCACTCTCCTTCTGCCACGGACTTGTGAGCCACCCATTGTGCTCAGTCGCTCGACCCCTTGGCTCCATCTGCTTCGCCTCCATTGGTTGTCCCCCAGATGTCAAAAGTCCCGTTAAAGCTTTGGCTACCCCCTCCCACAACTCCAGGCTACCCCCTGTCGTCACTGCCAGGATCTGGGTCTATGGGCATCTTCCATCATCGCCACCAGGGTTGTCGTCATCCGGATGTCACCATTCCTCCGATGCTATCAATCACCATCCCGTTGCCGCCTGTCACCATCCACTTGTGTGCAGGGGGTGTAATGTCACAGTTCTGTTCAATTAGTTTTTGTTTTTATGGACTTTTAGTTTGTTATTTTCAGTCACATGTGTCCCTTTGTTCAGTTTCCCGACACTCTTTATTTGTCATGGAGATTTATTTAATCTGCACAGGTGTTAACTAGCCTGATGTGGTCATACTCAATTCTAGTCAGAATATGAGTCTGAAACCGCTCCATTGGGCTTTGATTATGGGGCGTGTTTCAACCTAACCAGGAAAGACCTCAATTGGATAGACCTACAACCAATCAGAGCAACGGAGCGGCGCGTAGCGTTAGTTGTCAAATGTCAACAGAACTCAACTGCACTGTTGCCAAGTCCGTGTTTTTCCCGCGGGTTGAAGCGACCCCAATTATGTGATACATAGACCCAGGAATGCGATTTTTAGCAGGCAACCGTGCCAAAATAACGTATTTTGCCAACCAAACGCAATTTTTTTCCAGAGAACCCCCCGGAAAGCTATTGTTTTGGGCTATTGTTTTGAGTAGCAATTGTGCGACATTGCAAAAAAAACATGGCAACCCTGTCTGCACGCACGCTGGATTAAGTAATGTTAGAAGAAAAAGATGAGTGTAAATGATCTTTGCCAGTGTTGTAAAAAAATAATTTAAGGATACACAGAGTACTTACCAACACGATCATCGTTTCTGAGAGAAATAGTGAAGGTGAATGCATACACGAACAAGTTCTCCGTTTAGGATAAGAGCAAATTCAACCCAAGCGCCTTTGATGACGTCGATGATTATGTTACTGTTTATCGTCTGTCCATCATCGTCTAAAGCCCGCACTGACAATTTCATTGGTCCGAACAGTTTCTGTTCGGGCATAATTACTCCTCTATGGAGCGAGTCCAGACCGAATTGCCCGAGCAAAACTTTTTGTGGGCGGGGCTAAATTCGCCAGGCATCCAGGCTAGGTGTTAACCATCATTACCCACATTTGCTTTGTATTTAAGTTGCAATCTTTTCAGTTCCCAGTTGTTCGGTCATGTCTATGTTAGAGGTGTGTTTGGATTGCCTTTTAAGTGGATTATTAAAAACTTTTTTAACTTGATCATCATCTTGTTCTTCCTTCAACCTTATGCCCTCAAAAAGCTGTTGAATGAACTTAATTAAATTAAGGAAAACTTTTTCATGAAATTGAATTACATTTTTCAAACAAAATCGAATTGGTTTGAAGTGATTTGCCGTAATCTTGTTGTAATGAAATTAAATTAATTTAGTCAAGACTAATAAAACAATCTTATAATTACTAGATAAAGTTAGATAAAGAATGGTAGAACTGATGACCGTATGTAGACTAATGGTCATCACAACATTTGTTCACATGCTAAGTATAACTTTTGAAGCATGCAAGTAATGATCAAGTAAAAAACTTCTCATCACAAGCATTAGTTACAGCTAATTAGAACAGCATAGACTTATATCACCTAGACACCCACAGCCTAACCACATGGTCTACACTTCACGATAATGTTAACCTCAACACATAACACTTTTAAATGTCAAATATAACTGTCAAATATAACATCAAACATTAACAGGTTGTTCCCTTTACTAAAAAAAACACATTAAACAGCACTTAATTTCACTACTCCAGCACTGATCCATCCCTATGCAAAGCATGCTGGGAACTAGAACTAGAAACTGTTGCACTGCCCAGTTTCAGTCAGTGCAACAGAAATGATTATGAAGTCCCAACCCAAATGGTTTAGGTTAACTTAACATTTTACAAATAGAATTTAATTTAACATAATAAAATTGAGTGAAATTACAATTAAGTAAAACACTTATGATTTGTGTTGTTTCAGTTTATTTTATTTAAATAAACTGAAACAGCTAGAATCATTTTTTGAGTGTGTGACAGAAGTATTCCAGAGAGCCAAACCATTTTAACACCCGAGAATCATGCTGACATGTAATGTGTGGGCAAGTTCTGATGTTAAAAAGTTTGTAGGCTATTTTAAGTTTATAGTTTAAGTTCATATAAATGCTCTGGAATCAATGCAATTGGAATCCACTAGATTCCAATTGATTCAAGAGCATGTATATGACAATTTATATGTTTTCACCCAAAGTAATCTTTAGTAAACTAAAGTTAGTATAGTAATGATTGAAAATTTACATTTTGACCTTTGTTTGATTTAGGTTGCATCTCACTGACAAATATATTATGTACAGTAGTATCGGTAAACCTTTTAATAATGGTACTCACAAATATTAAGATATTTCTTCAATTTCTTTCTTCACAAGATCACTCCAAAAAAACAATGTATGCACAAAATCAAAATAATATCAATAGTCTTCACATGACAGTAAGAGCTATTTTCTCAGCACACATGGATTATCATGCTCTTCAACAAGCTGTCAAGTGTTCTGATTGCGTGCAGGATAATTTACCCATGGGAATGTTCATCCACACATAATTTCAGTTGTGTGCTCTTAACCAATTCGTCCTTCTTTTTTTATTATGTCAAGAGACGTTTCCCCTGTGAGCTTTTTTCACACCCACGAAAGATTATTTTCCCCATTTATTATTTGTCTTTCCCATCTCATCAAATATGTTTTGTATCTGGCTGTATCCAGCTTGCGCAGGTACGTATGAGTGCTTTGCTTTGCATATGTCTAATCCAATTTGCCACAAGAAACAAATAAAAGTCAAATTCTGGGCAGCCATGCTATGGAGTAGAAACAGGTTAAACACTTTGCTCGAAGGCAAAACATCAGCTGTCAGAGAAACTGTGACTAGAGGGATTTGAACTGGCAGCGGCCTGTATATAGAGCAGTTATTCACTTCTAAATGCTAAAATAGCGCAGTGTTCCTTCCATCTTGTAAGTGGATATTAAATCTGATTTATTTGCGGTTTATAACAATGTGCTCAAGTCATGTAGCAGATGTTTGTTTCCTTTCAGTGCATGAATTGGATGGCCTGGGGTAGAATGCATAATGATTATAGAATAAAGGGTTTTTTGGATAACTCCACTAAATGTCACACCTGTGCTGAGTCTTATTGTATAGCTAACAACTCAATACATACAGTGAAATAATTCTATCTATCTATCTATCTATCTATCTATCTATCTATCTATCTATCTATCTATCTATCTATCTATCTATCTATCTATCTATCTATCTATCTATCTATCTATCTATCTATCTATCTATCTATCTATCTATCTATCTATCTATCTATCTATCTATCTATCTATCTATCTATCTGTCTGTCTGTCTATCTATCTATATATCATCTATCTATCTATCATCTGTCTGTCGTATATCAATCAATCAATCAATCAATCAATCAATCAAATCAAACTAATCTATTGTTTTCACAAAATAAATAATGAATTGGTTTATTTTATTTTTACAGTTTTTCTCAGTCGCTTTGGTATATTTCTCAGATTACAACTGAAATTCTCAAAACTACTTGTTCAACATCATAAAAGCAAACTCTCATTGTTTTGAACAAATTGCAAATGCTTTGGTACAGTCATGCAATTGATTACGTGCAACTGTCTGCTACATTATCAATTGCTTATGTCATGATTATCTAAATGTGTTATAGGCCTACTGGTTCTCATTGAATAGTCATATAGGCATTACTTCCTTGCACAAGTCATTATATGAAAAACGGTTGAACTAGAAGTCATAATGCGTTGTGTATTTTCTATACATTTCTATTAGACTCTGTGTCTGTGTGTGTGTGTGCTTGCATGTACGTGTGCGTGTGTGTGTGTGTGTGTAGTGTGTCCTGAACAACCAATGATCAACCAGTTCTCTAAAATACCTCTCTGAAATGCATCTCACGAACCTTCATTTGGAAAGCATATATAGACAGATAAGAACACAGTGTTACAATTTCTTATTAAGGAAGAACAACAAACAGGGTCAACAGCCGGAAGGAAGAAGAGTAAAATGTGTGGTGGAAGGGTACAGAGGCAAAACAGTGGAAGAGGTAGAAAAGGGTCAAGATAGACATGTTTCTGATGAAGTAAGGGCCACTATTGTGGAACATATAGGAAAATAACTGTGTCCTCAATCATTCAAACATTTGTAGAACAGAAGAGGAATGTAATCAGACAATGTTCACTGTACTGTAATAATACTATTACAGTAGTCCACTTGGATTTTTCATTATACAGTAAATATACTTTATAGAGACATAATGTAACACACAAGCACACACACGTACTGTATATACAGTAGGCCTATGTGTGTATATAAAGTCTAGTGTCTTTTTCTTTATGTCGCAATATTGTACTGTAATTTGTTGACAGACAGTAAATGTGTAACTGTGAACCCTCTCTCAATCAATATCCCACGTAGTAGCCTAATGTGTAAATTTGTACTGTTGAAATTTAAAATGTATACACCATTCAGAAAGAGTGTAGTCTTGTAAATTTGCAATCATTGTCATCAAAATCATAGTTTACATCTGAACATATCCGACTTGTGCATTGACAGCATGACTAAGCATTTTGACTATCTTGTTTGTGAACAATGACACAAAGACTTGTCATTCTGATGGCACTGATATGTTGACATAAATACATACTTTTGAGAGATTAAAGGATTATTTCACTTTTAAATAAACTTTTGCTGATAATTTACTCACCCCCATGTCATCCAAGATGTCCATGTCTTTGTTTCTTCAGTCGAAAATAAATTAAGGTTTTTGATGCAAATATTCCAGGATTTTTTTCGGTTCTTCCGCCTACAAGCGTGACCTTTTCAACGTAGACACATCACAGAACGGAGCAAGGCAAACATTTGTGCTTATAAAACTTAAACTTTTGAATTTTTTTTTTTAAATGACCGATCGTTTTGTTATAAGACCCTTATTTATCGTCTGGTATGGTTTAAAGCCTTTTGAAGCTGCACTGGAACTGTCATTTGGACCTTGAACCGTTTGGGGTCCATTGAGTCTATTATAAGGAGAAAAATCCTGGAATATTTTCATCAAAAACCTTAATTTATTTTTGACTGAAGAAAGAAACCCATAGACATCTTGGATGACATGGGGGTGAGTAAATTATCAGCAAAAGTTTATTTAAAAGTGAACTAATCCTTTAACTAAGGATTAGTTACATGCATGTTTGTCTATCCATTGTGTGGTGCTGGTACCAACGGTTTAATGCAAACTGGTTTGCAAATCTTAAGGATGTTTGAAGAAATGTACCAAAGCGACTGAGAAAAACTGTATTTAGATTATCATTAGTAAAATAAAAAGAAGAGATATTTCACTTAATTTTTTTTATGAAGTTAAAATTCATAGTAAATACAATTTGATTTAATGAATAAAAAAATCTTTTTAATAAAATAATTTTCATGTTTTAATAAAAATCAGTTGGAACATAAAATTGATTTGAATATGGGGTGTGTTGACTGTCAAGTAAATCAACATTTTATTAAGAACATCCATTCTGGAGCTGGGCCAGATGAATAAAGACACCATAAAGAGCGATTCCCTTTAGCACATCAAAGAAATGGCAGTAAGCCCTTTAGCAACACATCAATATGACCAGTGAGATAATAGATAGTAACTATGAATAATTCAATAATCCATAAATATGCTCATCATGGCAGAAATCAGCAACCAGTCATGTTTATAATTTTCGATCAGGAGGAAGACACATCTGTCACATTATTAAACAATATGCCTACTCTTTGTAATCATGTCGAACTTTTATTTCGAACATACAAATCTGTCCCGCGGATTGATCTACTGTAAATATGGATTTGTTCTTTCTTCCATAAAAGCCATCTCGGGGGATTGACATGACTTTTGTCTAATTCCGCATCCTCGCGGGGGGTTCACTGGAGTGGAGGATCTGTCACAGAGGGTTAGAATGGCATGCTGTGATAATTGAAGACATCTGCAGAAATGTAAAACGTGAGTGTTGGAGAAAGACGTGGCATAGCTTGCTGTGAAGTGCTGGCAAACTCATTTAAAGCTGCATGAGGCTCGGTTTCACTGCCTGCTGTGTCCACGGCACGCTCCGGTTCATGTTTTAACATTTCAATAGAATTCGCTTTTCAGTTTATGCTGGTCAAGACATTAATTATGCATCCACAATCATAAAACATACTTTTGTTGCTTTACTGCGCGTATAAAAACATGAGATAAAACTAACCTGCCACCTTGTGGTGGGAAAACTAGATGCGCTCTTTGGTTCACATCTTTACAGTGTGTAGACAAATACTGATAAGAACCATTTTAAAATCTGTTGATAGATGTTTAGAGAACATTACAATCTTAGAACCTTAAAGGGTTCTGTCAGTTGCTTTATATATTCAAATCCCATGATTTACTCACCCAAGCCATAGGTGTAGCCTATATGACATTCTTCTTTCTGATGAACACAATAGGAGTTATATTAATAAATACCCTGATGTTTCCAAGCTTTATAAATGTAGTGAACAGGGCCTATGAGTATAAAGCTCAAAAAAGTGCATCCATCAACAAAATGGAGGTAAGACGGCTTCGTGTATATATATGTATATGTGTGTGTGTGTGTGTGTGTGTGTGTGTGTGTGTGTGTGTGTGTGTGTGTGTGTGTGTGTGTGTGTTTGTTTGTGTGAGTGTGTTTGTGTGTGTGTGTGTGTGTGTGTGTGTGTGTGTGTGTGTGTGTGTGTGTGTGTGAGAGAGTGGAGAGAGAGAGAGAGAGAGAGAGAGAGAGAGAGAGAGAGAGAGAGAGAGAGAGAGAGAGAGAGAGAGAGAGAGAGAGAGAGTAAATGTGTCCTGAATTGATGAAATGCAGAGAATTTTGAATTTCAGTAATGAAGGGAAATGCAAAGGGTTAGATCAACCAATGATCAACCAGTTCTCTAAAATACCTCTCTGAGATGCATCTCACGAACCTTCATTTGGCAAGCATATATAGACAGACAACAACACCGTGTTACAATTTCTTATAAAGGAAGAACAACAAACAGGGTCAACAGCTGGGAAGAAGAAGAGTAGAATGTGTGGTGGCAGGGGCAAAACAGTGGAAGAGGTAGAAAAGGGTCAAGAAGACATGTTTCTGACGAAGTAAGGGCCACTATTGTGGAACATGTTCTTAACCATGACCTTATGGCTGAGTCAGGTCAAAAGGTACAGCTGAATTTTGGGAGAAAAACCGTGTCCTCAATCATTCAAACTTTTGTAAAACAGAAGAGGCATGTAATCAGACAATGTTCACTTTACTGTAATACTGTACACTTACTGTAATGCTATATTACAGTATTCTACTTACATTATACAGTGAATATACTTTGAGACATAATGAAACACTCATGTACAGTAGGCTTGTGTGTGTGTATACATACAGTCTTCTCTTTTTCTTTATATCGCAATGATATTGTATACTGTAATTTGTTGACAGACCAACAGTAAAAGTGTAATTGTAAATCCTGTCCAGTCTCTTGCAATCAATATCAATATGTGTAAATTCATAATATTGATATTAAAAATGTATAAATGCCATGCAGATAGAGTGGTCATTGTCATCAAAACCGTAGCCATAGTTTACATCTGAACATATCTGACAGAGTACACTGGTGCATTGACAACATGACTAAGCATTTTGACTAGTTTGTGAACAATAATGGGTTTGTGTAAGAAAAATATCCATATTGAACTCCATATCACCCTTTAGCCCCAGACTGGTTTCCCACTGAAGCTAAGCAGGGCTAAGCCTGGTTAGTACCTGGATGGGAGACCAACTGGGAAAACTAGGTTGCTGCTGGTAGAGGTGTTAGTGAGGCCAGCAGGGGGTGCTCACCCTTTGGTCTGTTTGGGTCCTAACGCCCTAGTATAGTGATGGGGATACTATACTGTCAATAAGCACCGTCCTTCGGATAAGACGTTTAAACCGAGGTCCTGACTCTCTGTGGTCATTAAAAATCCCAGGATGTCCTTCGATAAAGAGTAGGGGTGTAACCCCAGCATCTAGGCTAAATTTGCCCATTGGCATCTGTCCATCATGGCCTCCTAATCATCCCCCTATCCTGATTGGCTTCATCACTCTGTCTCCTCTCCACCAATAAGCTGGTGTGTGGTGGATGTTCTGGCGCAATATGGCTGCTGTGTCATCATCCAGGTGGATGCTGCACACTGGTGGTGGTTGAGGAGATTCCCCCCTTCTATATGAAAAGCGTTTTGAGTGTCTTGAAAAGCGCTATATAAATGTAACAAATTATTATTATTAAGTGGTCCCCATTAGGGAACATTTTATGAATTTAGTTTTATGAAATTTTAACAAACCTTTATGCATTAAACAGCTTGTAAACATACTTCATCACAAGAAAAACTAAATAAACATTAAAAATATTATGCAATCATGCAAGACATTTATCCTTATATAGAACCTTTTTGGCATTAAAGGTGCACTATGTAGGATTTTTGCAGTAAAATATCTAAAAACCACCAGGCCAGTGTTATAAATTTTGTACTTAAAATATCCCAAATGTTTCCAACTATTTGTAAATCGTGAGAAAATTGCTATTTTACCAATGAACCGGGATATGCGATGGAGACGCATGTCAATGGCGTCATATCTGCGTTACCTGGTTTTATTTTGCAGAAACGCTTTACTCTCACTGCAGTGTGCAACAAGTGTCATAGCAGCCGACTGTGACCTGTCATAATAAAAGTCCCGCTGCTCGCGAGCTGTGTGTTGAGTAACAATCGCTCCAGCGGCCTTGCTCAGCTCCCTCAACACTCGGTCCTGCTCCACTTCATACTACAGGTCCTTCTCAAAAAATGTGCATATTGTGATGAAAGTTCTTTATTTTCCATAATTTCATGATACAAATTAAACTTTCATATATTTTAGATTCATTGCACACCAACTGAAATATTTCAGGTCTTTTATTGTTTTAATACTGATGATTTTGGCATACAGCTAAAAAAATTAGCATATTTTATCCGACCAATAAAAGAAAAGTGTTTTAATACAAAAAAAGTCAACTTTCAAATAATTATGTTCAGTTATGCACTCAATACTTGGTCGGGAATCCTTTTTCAGAAATGACTGCTTCAATGCGGCGTGGCATGGAGGCAATCAGCCTGTGGCACTGCTGAGGTGTTATGGAGGCCCAGGATGCTTCGATAGCGGCCTTAAGCTCATCCAGAGTGTTGGGTCTTGCGTCTCTCAACTTTCTCTTCACAATATCCCACAGATTCTCTATGGGGTTCAGGTCAGGAGAGTTGGCAGGCCAATTGAGCACAGTAATACCATGGTCAATAAACCATTTACCAGTGGTTTTGGTACTGTGAGCAGGTGCCAGGTCGTGCTGAAAAACGAAATCTTCATCTCCATAAATCTTTTCAGCAGATGGAAGCATGAAGTGCTCCAAAATCTCCTTATAGCTAGCTGCATTGACCCTGCCCTTGATAAAACACAGTGAACCAACACCAGCAGCTGACATGGCACCCCAGACCATCACTGACTGTGGGTACTTGACACTGGACTTCAGGCATTTTGGCATTTTCTTCTCCCCAGTCTTCCTCCAGACTTTGGCACCTTGATTTCCGGATGACATGCAAAATTTGAGCGACAGTCCAGTGCTGCTTCTCTGTAGCCCAGGTCAGGCGCTTCTGCCGCTGTTTCTGGTTCAAAAGTGGCTTGACCTGGGGAATGCGGCACCTGTAGCCCATTTCCTGCACACGCCTGTGCACGGTGGCTCTGGATGTTTCCACTGCTTCCGCAGGTCCCCCAAGGTCTGGAATCGATCCTTCTCCACAATCTTCCTCAGGGTCCAGTCACCTCTTCTCGTTGTGCAGCGTTTTTGCCACACTTTTTCCTTCCCACAGACTTCCCACTGAGGTGCCTTGATACAGCACTCTGGGAACAGCCTATTCGTTCAGAAATGTCTTTCTGTGTCTTACCCTCTCGCTTGAGGGTGTCAATGATGGCCTTCTGGATAGCAGTCAGGTCGGCAGTCTTACCCATGATTGCGGTTTGAATAATGAACCAGTCTGGGAGTTTCTAAAAGCCTCAGGAATCTTTTGCAGGTGTTTAGAGTTAATTAGTTGATTCATATGATTAGGTTAATAGCTCGTTTAGAGAACCTTTTCATGATATGCTAATTTTTTGAGATAGGAATTTTGGGTTTTCATGAGCTGTATGCCAAAATCATCAGTATTAAAACAATAAAAGACCTGAAATATTTCAGTTGGTGTGCAATGAATCTAAAATATATGAAAGTTAATTTTTTATCATTACATTATGGAAAATAATGAACTTTTATCACAATATGCTAATTTTTTTAGAAGGACCTGTACAGTAACGTTAATAACTGCTTCCATGAACATGATTTCTGCTCGAGTCCTATCCTGATGTGAGAAGACCACGTCCCAAGAATCTGTGCTCAAACTTGGCGTTATCAAGCTACGCCTTTGTTTTAAATAGGCAACCTCTAGCGGACAGAAAAGTTACATAGTGCACCTTTAAGTGTTCTTAGGGTTTTATATAGAACCATACAAACCATTGTACATTCCCCCCACCAAAGCGTTTTGGAATAAATTCACAACTGTATTTCACCACAAAAAATTAAGGTTCACTCTTCATAAAACCCATATACTTTATTTATTAAACGCAGAATGATGATGATGTCAATTAATGTGATGCCAAATAACATGCCTTAAATCTCAGACAAGATCTGTAAAAGGGCACATGCTGATTTATTTTCTCCCCATTATTCTTTTTTTCATGCACACAATGTTTTTGTCAGAAGGGAAACAGTACATGACTATCCAAAGGAACTCAACAAACAATGAATACTCATACAAAAATATGTTTTTGAAATTGTCAATCACAGTGAAAAACCCTACGATAAATCAGCATCTGAATGACTGCTGAGTGTCAACTCCATTTCAACTTCCAACTTTTCCAACAAAATTAGACTTCAGTCTAAACATACTATATTATAGATTTTTATTTACAAATGGTGCTTAAACCTCTGTAGTCTAATCACACAGCAATTCAGGTATCAGTGTATAAACTGTACAAATTGAGATCTGACAGAGAACCGAAAAAACACGGCATCAAGGGGAACATTGTAATCAATTATGTGGAGTAGTGCTACGCACAAGGACGTCATATTCAAGTCTTCTCTGGATTCACAGTTAAATCTTCATTCAAACCTGGTTTTACCAGACAGTTTGGAAACAACATCCTCAAAAAAACAAACATTAAATAGAGCTACCGGTTCACCTTGGAGATTAATTATTAAAATAAAGGTGACCTCATTGACCCCAGCACTTTTACTTCATTTAAACTTCTTTAAATGTGTCACTCTAATGATCCGTACAAGCCAAAAGGCACGCTTCTTTTGTATAAAACCTGTTACACTTCTCAAACTTGGTTTGGGTATTCTTAGCACATTTAATTGAAATACCGGTGTTGGATCAGTCGTCTCGTGTCGCAATCTTATTTCCTCATATTTCTACACACCTGTGTGGAACTGAAGAAAATGGGAGTGTTAGGGACAGAACCGGGCGGTGATTTATTATTGTTTGTCCTATTCCCAAGAAGGGAGTCTTTTCACCAATTCCTTATGGTCAGTTTTGATGCTGGCCAGCAGGCCGCCCGTGTTTCCTTCTGACCCCGAGTAATCAATCTGCTCTCCTTTCAGAGTTGTCATTTGACCACCAAGAGACCTCAAGATGGCATCGCCCGCACAGATATCCCATTTCTTGATGTACGTCACGTGGATGTACATATCGGCCATCTCTTGTTCATTATCAGTGGAGTCTAGAAGAGCCAGTACCTTATATCCTGTAGGGGGAAACACAAAGGTTTCTGAAGCAAAGTACAGATGTATTTTCCCCTGCCACAGTCATTGACAATTTTTTTGTAGTCAATAAGAAAAAATGTAGAATGAAATAGAAAAAGTTGAAAATTGACTGTGTGTAAATAAGGACAATTTTTAAATTGTATTCCTTTAAGAAAGTAAACTTAGTATTCAAAAGTATTTAAGATTCGATCGCGTACATTTAAATGGATGATCTCTCATTTACTCACCCTCATGTCATTCCAAACATGCAAGACTTTCATTCAGGAACACAAATTAATTTTTAATGAAATCTGAGAGATTTCTGTCCCTCCATTGACATTCCATGCAAATATGACTTTCAAAAAGTTCATAAAGAGATTGTAAAACTAATCCATATGAACCACAGCCTAGAAATCTAGACGCACCCTAGCGGCAGCTAATTTGATTTGTTGCGAGTATAGTCTAGCAACTCTCAGTAGGCCTGCGAGCTGGAAAAAACTAACTCTGGTCAGGCCAATCACATCGTGTGTAGAGTTGGTGGGTGGGGTTAACATAATGACGACAGAGTTGCCGTGGTTCCGCTTGCTAATTGTAAACAAAAGAAGCTGGCAAACAGCGGCCTTTTGAATCGGCTTTGGCTTGGAGTTAAGCTTTTCTTTGAGAAAATAACAAAGAATGGCACTGAAGTCATTCTTAAGAAGGGAAGATGTGTTCGGAGTTTTGCTGACCGGATACGGCCGGCGAAAGTTTAATCTATCAACTAGCTCCACTTCACGGTGCTCTGGTTAGTTTGTAGCGCTATCCTATTGCGTGAAGACGGAATTTGAAAGACAACCGTTTATCCCGCCCCTCGGCTTGAGCCCTGTCAATGGTGAGTTCCCAGACCCAACATCATGTGGGTCTGGCTTGTCAGGCTATATGAATCAAGTTTAGTCCAAATTTTCTGATTTAATTTAGGCTTTTATTCACATAAATATTCATCAACACACACATCTTTTAACGTAAATGGAAGCTCAAGCACGTTTGCTTGACGTGCGAGAACCAATGAGGTTAATTTCTCGTGTTACATAGCACATTTTTGACCTTCGGCAAGAACCAATGAGGTTCATGCATAGCACTCAATAAAGGAACAGAAATTGCTCAGATTTAATAAAAAATATCTTAATTTGGGTTTCAAATAAATAAAGACACCATTTTCATTTTGGGTGCACTATCCATTTAAATTAAATGTTTCATTTAAAAAACAATTATATAAAAATATATATTACAGTATAATTTTGTGTATGAATATTAATAGCAACAATTAATTATAGTATTTAATTTAGAAAAAATTATATTTGAATACACTACTTTTCAAAAGCTTGATGTTTTTAATGTTTTTGAAAGAAGTCTCTGATACTCGGCAAGGCTGCATTTATTTAGTCAGAATAACAGTAAATCAATAACATTGTGAAATATTACAATTTTAAATAACTGTTTTCTATAATATATTTAAAAATGTAATGTATTCCTATGATGTCAAAGCTGAATTTTCAGCACCATTACTCCAGTCTTCAGTGTCACATGATCCTTCAGAAATCATTAATATGATGATTTGCTGCTCAAGAAACATTTATTATCATTATCATCAATGTTAAACACAGTTGAGCTGCTTAATATTATTTGTGGAAACCATAATCCATTTTTCAGGATTCTTTGCTGAATAGAAATGTTAAAACAGCAGCATATTAAAATCGAAATCTTCTGTTAAACATTATAAATGTCTTCACTGTCCCTTTGTTCAATTAAAATGATACTGACCCAAAACTTTTGAACAGTACTTCAAAATAAACATATTTATTCTAAAAAAAATTAAAACATTCATTTCAACAGGAGATGATCTCCCAGAAAGCAGTACCTGCGCCCCCTGCTGGTATAATTTCTGTATTGTTTCCAAAGGCAGCTTGAACGAAGCTCTTCACCTTGCCCGAGTGAGAGCGTGAGACGATCACCTTAGGAGAGTTTGTGTTGTAGGAAGCACGAGGCGCCACATTGGATCCCTCTCCAACAAAACCCCATGCTGAGGATGAGAGCACGTTTGAGCACCACAGTATGAATCCATTAAAACAGAACAGTCAGGACAGGACAGTGTAAGTGTAATAATGACTATTTCTGCCCTTATGGGCAAGAATAAACTACTGTAATTGCCATTACAGACACTAAAAGTTAAGTCTTGCGTTAATATAATGTTAATTTACTTTCTTGTTTATTAATCATTACACATTGTGTAGTTCTTGTCAAAGAACCACATTTTTGATGTTACCAGAAATGTACTATAAAATCGCTCATTCCTCTGAACACAGCATTGCTAAAATGATTCCTGGAAACTGTATCCAAAGCCACCTGGTAATCTGGTTTTGAATGTCTGTAAAGCTCAAATAAACACACCTGTGTACCCAGTGAAGGGTTTGTGGATCACACCTATAACAGGATTCCCATCCACAGCCACACACACCATGGTGGTGACATACTTCCGGAGATTTTCTGTTGAAAGCACAAACAGGATTTACATCCTGGTACAGCACCTGTGCACCGCAGGAACAAAAAAACTGTTCCACCTATTACAACTCTAGAACTTACACATCCTACATAGATAACCTACACAAATAATGTGGCGATTCAAGATTGTGATTTTATTTCTCCTTTTGGTGCTATGATTTATAAACAGAGTTGCACCAGACCTGTGTATTCCTGAGTGGCGTCCAGTGGATCAATCCATACTGTGATCTTGTCTGCAGGAACCTCCTTCCCCCCTGGGATCTTGGCCAGAATTTCTTCAGGGACGACGCGTGTCCACAAAGTGGCCTCACCCTCTGCGTTCGCATGTTCTTCTGAGTTCACCTGCAAACATAGGAAAGAAAACCACACTTTGAAGAATTACAGCGGCTGTCCGAATTAGCTCACTTGTTTTCATTCACTCCTTCAAGTGAACTGTATTAATTAGTGGACTAAAGTAGGGAACAGTGATTGGGGGCGATTTCGGATTTAGACATTTTCATGTGACCTACGGCGTGAGTTTGGTTGCTTAACATCTATTCACAAATCCTCTTCCGTTGCGTTGTAGGATTGTAAAGCGTCCATTGAATGCACACTTCAGAATCTCGGAAGTACTAGGTCATCCAGGTACTTTTTGTCAATTGTTTTATGAATACTATGAATTCAGACATACTACTTTGGCTCACATACTGTTTTTCGCCTACTGTATGGAAGTAGGCATATTCGGACGCAGCGTTAGAAAACCAATGCCTCTGATAAAGTGAGCGGACACTGATGCTTCAGGTGTGCTGCCAAATTGTTACCCCCTCGTTGAAGTTGCTACTTGATTGCTTAATCCTAACCCCTCACCCAGACCTACTCCTACACCTACCAATACTAGGGAGGTAATAATCTGGCAGGGGGTCAGAATTTAGTACAAGACCTGTTCTAGATGCTTATTAGATAAAAGTTCACTGCGTATCACTGCGCAATGCAGAGCTCCCATAACAGGGACTATATGTTTTAGCGAAAGAATGGTAGCCTATTTAAAGACGGGTTTAAACAGAAGTTGCAATAGTGTTTTTCTTTCCTATTGTGACGCGAGTGAATAGGCATTTCAAACAAGAAAAAAATGTAGGGCGGGACTTGATTTTTTAATTCAGGTTTTGATTGGATGGTTGAATGTGAGTGACAAGTTGTCCTGTTCTCACGCCAGTAATCACGTCATCATAGAAGAGATGTCGCGAGTGCACATGAATTCAAAAAAAGAATGCTGATGTGCACGGATAAATAATTTAATAAATACAGCAATATTCCATTAAAAAAGAAAAATAATTGACTAAATTTTAACCTTCCGTGGCTACATAGTGAAAGATACACTGTGTATTGGAAGGTCATGCTATAACGTTATATTGTTATATATATATTCATGAGTTTACACTAGTAAAATGACTTTATTAACTGTGTACCTGAGCGGAATATGGTTACTATGGTATTTTTAAAAAAGTACAGTCCATCCTCGAGCACAGCTCACCTGTATATAAGGGTAGGTGTTCTTGACCAGGTAGAACATCTTGCGGTGGGAGTTCAGATCACCCAGCGTGAGCTTTTCACTGACACCTTCTTTTGTGTTGCCCTTCGACTTCTCCTCCAGCGTGTTGTCCTCCCGGATCCGCTTTACCTCCCGTCCGCCCTGCACCGCAGCCTCCATGGACAGCGCGAGCAGGTCTCTCAGATCCACAGTCGACTTCTGCCTGAACGAGGCGAATCTGCTGGACAAAACTCCCGCGTATAGATGATAGATCACACCGACTCCCAGTATGCAGAACACGGCTATGCCGAGCGGCGACAGCCGGATGCCCATCGGTGCCATCGCTATAACAGATGAGCGAGCGAAGCCAGTGAATATGAGAACAGGACAACAGCTATACTAGACGTGCTCCTCTTTAGTGAGCATTTGCACGTAAATTGAACACAATTAGGATCAAAATGCTAATCAAAAGTTACTTATTTCCTTCACCGGCGAAGTCCAAGGTCGAGCGAAAGCTTCCTTCATTGGTTTCTAGTATATTCCGCCGCAGACTTAGTACAAATGTCTGCTTTCTCACAGTAACGGGTCCATCACTGACAGCAAGTAATACACTGACTGTCTGTTCCACGTCCACTGCTGTGCCAAGCAGGGCCGAACTGACACTCCGTTTTTCTTCCAGGTCAGGAAGAAACAGAAACAGTGTGTGTTCAGCACGACAGAGCGCCCTCTACGGCTTCAGCATCACTATCACAATCCGAATCCGAATATGAATGCAACCAGACACATACATTTATTAACTCCCTTATGGTGTTTGGGGTTAATATGAACCCGCATTGAAAAAAAAAAAAAAACATAATTTGTTTTTTTATTTTTCATTTGAAAATGTCCATACATAAATGAAGGCCTGGTACTAGAGCACAAATGCAATGCAGAACAAACATGATCGCGCACACACGTCCGTGCATGGTGTGTGAGCTTTCTGCTTATTGTTTGTTGTTGTTGGTTTTATTTACTTTTTTAAATTAATTTCTTATTCTGTTGAATAATTCTGTTGATTATTGAAATAAATAATATTACAAATTATTACTTATATACTTTTAGTGGTAACTTATATGGCATTATTGCAAAAACAAGACACTTCAAAAGTCTTCAGACAACAAAATATATTCAAACTGATTTATACTGTTTTTATGTATTTTACTATATATATATATATATATATATATATATATATATATATATATATATATATATATATATATATATATATAGTCAGTTAGCAATTAGAAAGCTGTGACATTTAATATATTTTCCCCCACTGATTGTTATGTGTAATTAAATAATTTACAAAATACTTTAAATTATATTCAATTATGTGTAGTGTAAATAATGTAGTGTGAAACTGCATAATCCTTGTGTTGTTGCCTTGATGTAAACACTTCAAACTCATGGCGTGAGATGCTTAAAAAAAAAAAGTTAATGCAATACAGTTTATGCATTTTACACTTTTATTCTTTGGTGATCCCACAACTTTAAATATGTCCTTGCATAAATAATGACTCAATTTTAACTGAAAGCTTTCATGCATTCACAAAAATGGAATGTCTAATGAAATATTACAAACATTTACATCTTTACATCACGTTGCACTGGACCATCAAAATACTCATACAGAACAGTTACAAAAACAGTACACAATCGGAAATGCAAAAACAATAACTTAAAAATGACTAGACTATTTCTTTGAGCATAATTAGACCCGTTATTGAAAGTAGTGCAAGTGTTATTATTATTTTGACCCTTTACTAATGGAAAAGTCTGTGAATGAGAAAATAACTAATATACATTATGAATGAATGGTCTTTTATTTTGTTAGACAATCTAAGAATGAGTGGGAAAGAGGGGTGTCTAGCGGCGGAGCCAGATCCAGGAGTTGACCAGCCAGAAGGCAACAGTGAGGGAGTACATGACCATTTCCCGCTTAGCTCGCTCTTTATTCTCGTGCTCCAGCAGCTGCAGTCTTCGATTCAGCTTGATGATCTGTTCAGTAAATCAAACACATGATTAATCATGCATGTGATCCGCTGAGGATGAAAACTGAGAAGGAAAATTCCCATAATAACACTATTTTACTGAAAAATAAAAAACTATTTTGCAGAAAAACAATACAACTACAATACTAATTTGTCTGTCTTCATGTTTTGCTTTTAACATTAAACTATATAGCATTTATTTTGGCGGATAAAATGCAGGGAGACCTTAAAGCTTTTCTTATAAACAATTATTATTATACATTTGGGAAGATGGTTGCATGTGTTGCGTTTTCAAATGCACACAATAAGCGACATCTTCGGGACAACCTGTCACTCACATGACATCACAGCAATAGCGAAACACAATCATCCAATCAGTTCAAACAAAATCAAGCCCAGCCCTACATGATTACAGAAGCCATTTCACTCAGATATATATGGTAGCTTGTTTCCGCAACGGAATAAAACAATTTATAAACTATAAAGTCAGAGATGCGGAAGTCTTTTCTCACTATCTGTCTACAAAGAATATATATATATATATATATAAAAACAGTCTTCATGTATTTTACAACACTTCAGCTTGTGATTCTTTTTAAGTGGGGGTCATTTTTTACGATTCTTTACCTAACTTAAGTCTCTGAGATCCTGACACCTTGCACTTCTGGAGACTCCAGGTGGGTCGCAGTGGCAAATGGTGGCGCTGGAAACTAAAGGGTTCCTGATGGTTTAACGCTTAATTCTTCACCTTAATTCTTAATTCTTTTGCAGTGAATTGGTTTTGTCTGACCCTGCTGACCCAATGAGCATTTCACTGTCCAACGGTCGTGCCATAACTGCAATTTCTAGTATTGCATCCTTCTCATGGGCATTTAATAATTTTTAAATTTTTCAAGAGTTAAATCTCTTTTTTGGCTCATTTTATTTGTAAAAGTAAACAAGCCTAATAATTATGCACACTATAATTATACTATTATAATTATCAAGCAATAATTATATTTTTATATTTCATTCAGTGGCGGATCATTTCATTTATGCCGACTTTGAATGTATTTGAAAACACAGCAATTTTTTATAGAGTTACAAGCAGAGGAGTTGGACATTACCTGCCGTCGCAGTGATGCAGCGTCTGTTAAGACAGCATCATCAGTAGTGTTCTCCAGACTAGGATCAAAAGTCACAAGAGCTGTCCGACTTCACGAAAAAGAAAAATTACATTTGATTAGAATTTTTTAATTTTTTTTTATTTCCTTTATTTTTTTTACTGGTTTTTATTATTGTGTTTTCGTTGGCTATTACCTAAAAAGAGTTATATGGTTGTAAATAATTATGCAATAAAATAGCTTAAAGGTACAGTATGTGATTTCTGAGAAACATTATTTGAAATCAACCCAAACAAACTTTCCTCTCTTCATTATTCTGCCCCAAAAATGCACAAACACACAATGCAAGAGTCTCTTTATCATGGCTGAAGTGAAGCAAAATAATGCTTTGTGAAAAACAGAGTGAATAAATGACAAGAAGGAACATACAGTACACAAGAACATATACAAGGCGGCAAGAGTCTGTTGTTAGTCGCCAGCAGCACATCAGCTCCAGACAAACAATGACACTCAAAACTGTCCTGTTACTACAGCTAACGTTACAACAACAGAATATCTTGGTCTAGCAAAACCGACGTTACTCGGCTATGGAGCAGATGTAACCAGTGATATTCCTCTGACCTTTTCTCATTTGTAATGTCTCTCAGCCATCTCTCTCTATCACTATCTCACATCTCCCATCATCAGTGGACACGCCCCCTACTGCTGATTGGCTACAGGTGTGTTCCATTGATCAACTTTCAACAGAGTTTCTCAGAAATCGCATACTGCACATTTAATAAGCCTGCATTTGTCTTTGTTCTACTATTTACACACACATTTATATTTCATTACATATGCATAATTAAAAGAAATGGTTTATTTGGGAAGAGCCTACCTGCGGTGGCTGTCGTCCAACACCTCCAGGACTTGTTGGTAAGCCCTGCGAGTCGTGCTCTTGATGTAGGCAAGGACACCAGCGGCATTATTTAAGTTCTGACTGTCCTCAGGGCTGATGAGAGGGGGACAGGTACGGACAGGAGCACGGGATGGAGACGGGCTTGCACTAACATGAAGAAATATGATTGTGAATCACATGGACGTAATGTTTACCTATCTGCTTACAGGAAACACAAGTGTGGATTGGGTTAAGAATTGAAATGTGGTGGCAAAAAATATATGATCAGAATATCTTGCCTAATAATTATCCACATACTGTAGTTTTACAGTATCAATGCTGTTAGTGTATTTTTACTCACAAATCATGTTTGGTTATCTGTCCATTGCGATGCATTGTTGAGTTCTCGCTCCTGCAGCGCTCCCGTCTTGACCTAAAGTGAGATTGCATCTGTGAAGAGAGGGACAACAACTCTCAACTTCAGAAGTCGGGATGACAGGATTAAGTTTTTCATTTTCCTGATTCATTTGTTGTTACCTCATCACTTGGCTGGGCAGTGGAGTTGCCTGCTGGCTCTGGCTCGAGGAAGTCCAGAGGTTGATCGTTGAGGGTAAGAACCCGTGGTGGGGTCTTCAGTTCAACCGTCTCCAGTGGCGTGGACTGGATCAAATCCAGATCTCTAGGTCTCTCAAAGCGAGTGTCGTTGCTATCTCCTTGATCAGTTAAAAAAATAGGCATTAGTTGGCTGCAGCTTTCTTGAACATTTCTTTAGATTTCATTTACTTAAAAACCACACCATGACTTTGCTAATACCTGCAATTACAATCCTCTCTGGCACATGCATCATAGTACTGTGGGATGCGTCCAGAAGGGGACCAGGCGGTTCCTCTGATGAACTTGAGGAAATTTTTAGCCTCTCTGGGATCCGCATCTGTTGACTGATGCCCTCTGTATATTCTAGCTCATAATGGATCCGGTTTATCTCTGCCATATCAGCAGAAATGAAGAAGTCAGCCTCGCTCATTCACCTATAGACAAGCACAGAGAATCATAAAGTATGTGATTCATTCAGTGTATGAGTGAATGGTGTTAATGTGAGGCAATATGTAAAGCGCTTTGGATGGCCATGGGTCTGTTAAAAGCGCTATATAAATGTGGTCCATTTACCATTTAAAGTATCCACCATTCTCAAGATTTGTTTAGCAATCAATGTTTTGGTCAGAAATTAAATCTATACAAGAGATTGACTGCAAAGATGAGAGATGGCAGAGAAATGAATAAAACCTCGAATATACTCAATTATCATATCAACCTAAAAAGAATTATATCGAATGTGGTTTCAGATAATTATGAATAGATTCGCCACATCTGGACATTTAACCGAATATGTGTATATAAATCGAAAACCATATTTAGACGCATCGTGAAAGCTCTCTAATATTTTACAAAACACAAATTGGTTGGAATGACAGTTATGTTAAATGTTAAGATCAGTAGCAACAGTATTATGGACCTTAGTGGAAACCCCGCTTGCTGTTGTTTACATTTCAGACAGAAATCAGTTGGATTTATCGAAACAGTAATAAACCTTGGATATTTACCCGTTTACTCTAACGTTATAACGGTCTGCACCTCGATTGCAACAAATGTGGTCGACTCTGATTACAGCCTCATCAGTCTATAAATGTTTCCATTTAACCACTGTAAGTCGCGTTGGTAAGCAACAAAAAATGTACAGCTGTACAATCCGTTCTCTGTTGCTAACTGACAGCTGCCTGGCTAATTAACGCGCTCATTAGTTTTTAAAGAATTTCATTGTTGCAAGAGGTAATAATTAATTGCATTTATTTGTTTAATGTTGTACACACACTGTCAGAAGCATATTTAATAAGACTACGTGATATCTTTATTTTACCAACGTTTATCGGCTAGACATTGCTGTTTCCACTCACTTCCGGTTAGCATTTTCACGTACTACGGCGTCTTTGCGTCACGAATTTGGAAAGCTGGGCGTCGCAGATCCTAATTAATATTCATAACCAATGCCTTTTCCATAGTAACATCATAATGGACAAAACACGCGTTAGCGATACATATTTTGATTTGAGATATTTTCAAGAAAAGATTGGACGTGGTAATATCGCAAATGAATGACCCACTTCAGACCTCAGTGAGTTCCAGGCATCAGACGTCTCGTTCAGATGTTGACCACATGATGTCGCCACGACACAACGAGTTTTTGGTGTCCGTTATGGCAAAAACAGAATAAAAACATCTTAAAATCATTGTTGAAAATAGCAGACGAAAGTGTTTTTACATAAACTAAATGTCTCTGTTTGTTTTTATGCATATGCTAATTGGAAGCAGGACTTCCCGAGTTTACAGGTCGAATTGGAGTGCCGTTTCCAGACGTTGCCTGCATTTCAATGTGCATATTATCCATCCATATGTAACAAATATTCAATACTATTTTGGCCGGATAGGGTGGATAGTATGCACATTGGGATGCAGGGGTTATTTCCAAGGAGGGAAAAATCCAAATTCCGAGCTCTGAAAGCATGGCAGGCCTACTCAAATCTTTCCACAATTTAAATTTAAAATTTAGTTAATTTAATAATTTAAAGTATGTAGACAAATACAGAAACATTCAGTTAATCGTTTTTTAGAGTTAATCCGTGCAACGTTTTTGTGTGTTTGTGTGTTTCATTAGGCCTATGTACAGATGAATGTTGGCCTATCTCTGACAGCTGCCAACTGCAAAAATGAGCACATTTTTCCCATAACATGGAGCAAGGTTTTACATCAATGTGTTTCACAAATGTTTGTATTCAAATTACAAACAACAGTCCAACAGTATAATGTCACTATTAAAGCCTGTCCATCTAGGGTGGCTGTTTAAGGAAGATGTTTTATTATTAATAGCATTTAAATGTAGGCCTACTTGTACAATGCCTAGTTGAAATCAGACACTGGCATGCTAATGTTAATAGTAATAATAAATGCTAATGGGATATTGTTGTGATTTCTGCAGTTTTATTTAATATTTCTGAACTTTTACAGCTTTTTTTCTTTTCCTACAGAGGCTTTTGGAAGAGACACAAATCAATTTCCAGCAGGGAATCCAGGAGAGACACAAGCAGCTCCGAGAGCTGAGAAATGCTCATAAAGTGAGTTTTAAGCAGTTTGAGGACATTTTCAGTTGCACTAAAGCTCCTTCTGGGTCTCAGGTTGTGTGAGGCAGAAGTAAGAGCTGATTGAGATAAGTGTCCTGACAGCGCTCTGCACAGGCTGCAGTGGAGGACTGTGAGAAGATCTTTACTGAGCTCATCTGCTCCATTGAGAGAAGCCGCTCTGAGGTGACAAGGCTGATCAGAGATCAGGAAAAGGCCACAGTGAGTCGAGCTGAAGGGCAATTGGAGCAGGAGATTGATGATCTGAAGAGATGACGCAGATTTTATGCACAAATTATCACATCCATTTCCTGCTGGTAATAGCTATTCGTAATAGCTATTTCATATGATTGTTTGCCCATATTTGTTTTTTTTGTCCACAGTGGAGGACAGTGAGAAAATCTTTACTGAGCTCATCCGCTCCATTGAGAGAAGCCGCTCTGAGGTGATCAGAGATCAGGAAAAGGCAGCAGTGAGTCAAGCTGAAGGGCACCTGAAGCAGCTTCAACATGAGGTTAAATCCCCACGCCCCTCCCAACACACACACACACACACACACACACACACACACACACACACACACACACAACACCCCAATGGGACTACTAATGCTTAGAAGATGAGTCTGGTAGAAGATGCCCAAATTATTTTTGTGGTGTTGGGAAGATGGAGGGATGCGAAAACAGCTTATGCCAGAGCAAGGTGAGTGGCTGCTTATGTGCTCAGGCAGTTAATTGAAAGATTAGATGGGTTCACTCCTTCCGAAATTACATTTAGGAACTACACTTTTGTGTCCTGTTTTTATTCAAAATACATTAAAAATGCATTTCACTAATACAACACCTAAAGGTACTAATATAAACCTTTTACTGAGTCTGTAAATGACCTCTTCAAAGAGTTTTTAATATTATTCTTTAATATTATCATCTTACACTGTAGATGGTAAATTCTGCATATGTTACAGAAAATTATCTTATAGAGCATTTAAAATTTTATATAATATGTCATATAATATGTTCAAAAATTTAAAAATAAATTAAAAATAATTTAAATCTCACATACAGAGTATTATAATATTATTGTTGTGTTTTTTTTATTATCGCTAGAAGCAGTGAAGATGTAGGCTATTTCCACATTTTGCTGGATGACAGACATCTCAAAATTTTCTTTTATTATTGAGCAGTTTCTAAAACCTTATTAAAATAGAAGCTAATACACTTTAGTAGTTCTTGCAGGTCTAAGGTCACTTATAAAGTATAAACTTAAATCTAAACCTCCAGCGCTATATTATCATCTAAATGACAGATTCTATTTATCAATTAGGTATCCCTTGTATTTAATTAAGCTGTTATGGCTTTTGTACCAATATGATTATTATTTACTTGACATTCCTACCACATATATCATGATAAGAATTTGATTTATATTGATTACCTGATTCAAGATTCTGTCAATTTATGAAGTTTTCCCTGTATTCCAGACTCCTGGGACAGCAGGTTATGACTGATTGGATTTATTCTGATTGCTCATACGCTATTAAAGAGCATACTTTACACACAATACTTAGGCATCAGGCACATATATTTCATGATCATTCTCCCTTACAAAGAGCATTTGCACTACTATTATTTAATATGCAAAGCAAACATACAAACATGTATTTTCATATAGACTGATCAGGTATAACATTATGACAACCAGGCACAGGGTCATGGGCGGCCAAGGCTCATTGATGCACGTGGGGCGTGAAGGCTGGCCTGTGTGGTCGATCAAACAGACAAGCTACTGTAGCTCAAATTGTGTAAGTAGTTAATGCGCCCTGCTACAAAGCAAACATGGTTAAGGAATGGTATGAGGAGCACAACAACGAGTTTGAGGTGTTAATTTGGCCTCCAAATTCCCCAGATCTCAATTGAGCATCTGTGGGATGTGCTGAACAAACAAGTCAGATCCATGGAGGCCCCACGTCGCAACTTACAGGACTTAAAGGATCTGCTGCTAATATCTTGGTGCCAGATACCACAGCACACATTCAGGGGTCTAGTGGAGTCCATGCCTCGACGGGTCAGGGCTGTTTTAGGCACACACACACACACACACACACACACACACACACACACACACACACACACACACACTATATATATATATATATATATATATATATATATATATATATATATATATATATATATATATATATATATATACTGTACAAATCTGCTTATTTTTTCCCTCTTTAAATTGTATTGTACTACTATTATATTGTGCGCTACTGTAGAATGCCTGAGCCTCAACCTAGGCATTTCAATGTACAAACTGTCACTGACATGTGACAAATACTTGTTGTACAAATACAACTTGAAACTGAACAAATAAAATAAAACAAAACACAAAGCCACCAGAATTTGTACACTCATTATTATTATTATTTACATTATTACATTCCCATATAAAGCCTATTTAACAAATAAATAGTTTGTCCTCAGCTACTCACAAACTTGCTGGTCTAGTGTGCACAGGCTACTAAAACGTTCTTGTTTGTTATTAAAGCAAGACGGGAATCAAGACTCATTGATAGGCTAAATTATTAAAGAGGCACGAATATTTTACTTTATCACATAATTAAGTTTGGGCTTATTCAAGTTTATTGTAAATAAACTTTAAAACATTTTTTTATTTATTTATTAATATATCGTTTCGGAATCTTTGAAATAACGCCCAGTTTGTCCGCGTTTGTTTCCCGGAGCTGGATGTTTTGGGCAGATTTGGTACGTGACGTGACAGAACGTACAGTCAGTCCTCCTGACGTCATGTCGAGCCTCCCATAGGCAGGCAGTCAGTGCGCGAGAGCCAAAATGAAGTGAAATCTGCTGAATAGAAGCGAAGAGAAAGCAGAGCTCATACATCTGGACGAAACCTGCTCACAGAATTTGGTAAGTTATCACATTCCCGCTCGTCAGTCTATTCAGAAACTGTATTAATTAATTTTCCCATGCGTGATGCATAGGTTCAAGGTTGAGTCAGGATTGATTTCAAACAAACTGAGTTTGGACAAAAGATGCATTCTTACAGCTAGATTGAATTAAAAGGCTTGACTCTTCTTTCTGAGTTTGCCAAATATTGCGCAATATATTTACTAACAAGTACTGAAGCTTGATAGCATATCATGTGGCTCAACACTTATTTACAGATAGCCTACAGGGCTGAAAAGATAAAGATTAATTTAGGTTAACGCAAACTTTACTCCAGTGCCTTAAATATTGCTAAACTACCCTATGTTATCAATGAAATAATCGTGGAATGACGTATAGTTTATAAAACGGTAATGTGTTTAAGGCTCATAAGTCAAATTAAATCACACTGGGGTCATAAAGTTGTTAGAGAAAATAAACAGTCTAAAATAAACAGTTAAAAGTGTAAACCTTCATTGCTGGACATTTGTTGTTTGTTTATCTCGGGCTTGTTTATCTTTGTTTTGGGTCGCTGCTGTCATTAATATATGGGCGAGCTTTCAATTAATTAAACTAAAATAAAGTTTTTTGTTTATTATTAATAATAATAAAACATAAATGAATTGGTTTATTTTATTGCCTGTACTTCTATTTTTTTAAGACGTTTGAAAGTCATAAAACAGAAGAATTAGCTTGACAAATAGCTTGCAAACAACGACATTAACATTTAAACACCAAGATTTTAGGAAAAGTGTATATACACTTAAAAATAAAGGTTAGGTGAGTTTTTGTAATGAGCAACATTGATGACGATAAAAAGCTATTTAAGCCATCAAGATCATTTAATTGGATCGGGTCCAGAGTGACTCCTTGAGTTTCTTTTTATTTCAGCTGTCTGTGACTGTCTCTGGTTAGCTGTTAGATAAAGTCATGAACTGAATGATGTCTTGTCTTGTATATAAAGGTTTTAAAGTGTCATATTCAGTCAGTGATCCTCAGGGAATCCTTGTTTGCTTCCCTGGTGCGGTGCCTATAAACCAGTCTATCTCGACCACATTCCCATCTAAACTGGATATTCATCTGATGTCCTTCAAGGTCCCATGACCTAAAGGTTTAAAGGCAATGTTTTGGTCACATTCCTGTGTCCTCACGGCCTCATTCTTTCCCACCCCCTGAACATTTCTGCTCAGTGGCCATAGAGGTCACAGACACTTCGGAGCCTAAGTCAAAAGCCAGCTATGAGAAAGCTGGACTCCTAAACGTGCATTTGGTAATGAAACTGAAAGTTAACCACAGAAAGATGCTATTGCTATCATACAGCTGACTTCTTTTTCGTGAAGTCAAGGCGAAAAAAATTCCACCTTTTTTTTGTTGATGAAATTATATTAATACAATAAAATGAATCACTACTGGTTTAGGCATAATTTACGATTTTTTAAAATTATTTTGAAAGAAGCTTCTTGTGCTAACCAAGGCTGCATTTCTTTAATCAAAAATACAGTAATACTGTAAAGTAATATTATTACAATTTAGATAACTGTTTTCTAATTGAATATATTTTAAAATGTATTTTATTCCTGTGAATTTTCAGCATCATCACACCTGTCTTCAGGGTCATTCTAATATTATGATTTAGTGCTCAAGAAACATTTCTGATTATTATTAGTGTTAAAAAATGGTGTTTGCCACTTGTCTGGCTATCACCAGACCAAGCTCAATCTTTTAAGATTGAACATTGGCCTGGGAGTCTGCTCTGTATTTTCTACTGCACAAGAGGCGTGATCAACGGGCATAGTTCAAATGACTCTGTACGAAATTGGATAGGCCTAGTCCTTCAACCAATCAGACCACAAGAGGCATGATCAACAGGCATAGTTCAAATGACTCTGTACACAATTGGATAGTCCTTCAACCAATCAGACCAACGATCCATCCATCGCATCTCTAGCCGGCATTGTGTTAAACACAAACAATAGTGCGCCTAGGTGGATAAGCCGGTTTGTGTTTGGTCCCCGCAAATTTGTAACAGAAGCAGGATAGAAATATGTACAGGTTTCCAGCCTGAGCTGCAAGTCGATATCAAATCGCGACAGATCGGTCTGGGTTTACCCAGTCTAGTTTGCTGCTTAAAGGGGTCATGACATGAGAAATCAAATTTGCCTTCATCCTGGGAGTCTGCTCTGTATTTTCTACTGCACAAGAGGCGTGATCAACGGGCATAGTTCAAATGACTCTGTACGAAATTGGATAGGCCTTGTCCTTCAACCAATCAGACCACAAGAGGCATGATCAACAGGCATAGTTCAAATGACTCTGTACGAAATTGGATAGGCCTAGTCCTTTAACCAATCAGACCACAAGAGGTGTGATCAACAGGCATAGTTCAAATGACTCTGTACGCAATTGGATAGGCCTAGTCCTTCAACCAATCAGACCACAAGAGGCGTGATCAACGGGCATAGTTCAAATGACTCTGTACGAAATTGGATAGGCCTAGTCCTTCAACCAATCAGACCACAAGAGGCATGATCAACAGGCATAGTTCAAATGACTGTACGAAATTGGATAGGCTTAGTCCTTCAACCAATCAGACCACAAGAGGCATTATCAACAGGCATAGTTCAAATGACTCTGTACGAAATTGGATAGGCCTAGTCCTTCATCCAATCAGACCACAAGAGGCATGATCAACAGGCATTGTTCAAATGACTCCGTACGCAATTGGATAGTCCTTCAACCAATCCGACCAACGATCCATCCATCGCTGCTCTAGCCATCATTGTGTTAAACACAACCAATAGCACGCCAGGTGGATAAGCCGGTTTGTGATTGGTCCCCGCAAATTTGTAACAGAAGCAGAATAGAAATATGTACAGGTTTCCAGCCTGAGCTGCAAGGCGATATCAAATCGCGACAGATCGGTCTGGGTTTACCCAGTCTAGTTTGCCGCTTAAAGGGGTCATCACATGAGAAATCAAATTTGCCTTCATCTTTTGAAATATAAGAGGTAAAAGGCAAGTTTCATAGCTTAAAACATCCTCCTCATTATAAACATTTCTCATTCCTCAAAGGCAAGTTTCATAGCTTAAAACATCCTCCTCATTATAAACATTTCCTCATTTCTCAAACATTAAACATCCTCCTCATTTTTACATTTCACTGCCAGTTGTATATTCTGTATATAACTGTGTATGTGACAAATAAAACTCTTGAATCTTGAATCTTGAAACAACACATTTATTTAATCAAGCTCCAAAAACAGCTCGTTCTGATATTGTGTGACCTGTGGCATCACACTGGCAAATACATTTGAATACTTCCAAAACAAGACATTGACAAATAGTTATAGGCCCCGGCGCCGCCCACTGGCGTTCAGTCACTTAATGGCTGACATTTGCCTACACTGAATGTGAACGTTGCGTCACATCAAAAGCCGAAAAATAGAACCCATTATAACACTACACTACACTAGATACAGTATACAGATGCGCATTTAGTTTCTGATATTCCACGCACTTGAGTCTGCTGACAAGAGGACAAATGGTAGAGTGAAAGAACGTTCGCTTTGACACATCTAGTTTAAATAGCTAGTTTTCATCTCTGTACAGACTTCAGAAAGATCCTAGCGTCGGGTACAAGTGGAATGGCCATTATTTTAATGGTGTCCCGTATTGAGTTTAGGATTATGTTTGTTCAGAGCATTTTATTTTGTTGGCGAAGCAAAGTGAGAGAGTTTGCAAAAAATCTTTTGCAGCTGCATCAGTGTCACAAACTGTAATTTCATAATCCTTTGTCTGTAAATTGTTTTTACGCAAACAATTTTGCAAAACGAGTCGGAATGCGCACAGGCTAATTACGAGCTATACAGGCAAAACTAGTGAAAAATGTAATTTGAGGTTTTCACAAACATTAGTTAATTAGCCCTCGTCTAGTGATCCTAATGATCCAAATAGCAATTCAATGTCTAAAAGTATCTTTATTTGTTTTGTTTTTTTGGGAGGAGTGCCTTTCCTTTGTCCATTAAAATTTAAGTTTTTCTCTGCTTGCTTCTTGACGGCGCTTCCCCTCAGCACAAGTTTAGTATTGTTGTAAAGCACAGCATTCCAACTTTGTGAATATTCATAGTGAATTCTTGATGGCAGAATCAATGAAATGTGATTTTCAAACTCATGCTGATGTAAACAAAATGATCTTTCTTGCACTGACTGACAGACAGATTCAACGAGAGCGCACAAAGACGCCTCAGACAGCGTGCAATCCCAAAACACATTTACACATAATTACAGTATTTCAAAATATCTGTCTTGGCGAGTATGAACACAAACATTATCTGTAATATCTTAAGTGAACGTTAGGTTATCTGTTGGGGAAAAATATCTGGGCCCGTATTCACAAAACATCTCAAGGCTAAAAGTAGGTCCTACCTTGCCGATTTAGGAGAAACTCAAAAAATAATGGGCATGTAAGCCCTAATTCTAGGACTTTAAAATGTTTGCTCTAAAAGTATTTCACAATGCATTTTAGCACTAAAACTAGCTCCTAAATCTGTGAAACTTTAGTAGTCAAGCGGACTCCTAAGTCACTAAGACCAAATCACAAACAATCCTAATGGATGTTGCCGCAATCCGCCTCAGCAATCCACCCAAATACACTGTACACCATTGAGGAAGTATGCGATAGAGCCTTGGTCGCTAAACCTTTTCTTCATAAATGCAATACATATTTTGATTTATAGATTTTAATTTACGTTTAAACGCCAAAAATAAATCTTTAATAAATAAATAAATAAAGTCTGATTACCTGTGGCAGTTGTTTTCACGAGTTCACACTTACAAATGATTGAATAGAGTATTTGGCGTGCTGAGAACCCAGAGTTCTGCCCCGTATCACAGACCGAGAGTGAGGAACAGGGTGGCGGAGGGATGCGGAAAACTGTTGAGGTAACCAGGCGAGTCAGCTCTCGGCTGTGTATATACCTCCTCTTGCACTGACTAGGTAGACCAGAACATGAAACCTCGTTCTATTCTATAATTTCTATAATTACATTTATCGCAATTAAATTGCTGACAGAGATCCCTCCCCGATCAGCCAATCACTGTGGTCATAGTTAAGCGTGTTGACATCATCCATAGCTAGGTCAACCCTGCCCTTACTCTTAGCTTAAGACTTCTCTCTATTCCTTAGTAAAAGTTACTCTCAGCAGCTTTGTGAATAGGTTTTAAGAGATTTACTGTCAAGAAGGAGAACTCTGGTTTTGTGAATACAGCCCCTGATGTGTAACATAATATAAGATCCATACGGTACAGTAGGTCTTAATAGGCTGTTAATCAAACAACTGTGGTATCATGGGGAAAAAAAAAGTTTAATACATGTATATTTTTTCTATAGATATGGGTTTTGACTCAAATTTGGTGATATTACCAGGGATTTTATGGTGTGGTTGCTAGCTGATTTTGTTTTGGAATCTTTGGAACTTTAACTCGATTGTTCTCAAAATTGATTTTGCTGACTATATCGACTTCAAACAGAAAGATTCCAACAAATCATATATCATTTTGAAGTTTTTTTTAATAGAAAATGTGAAAATAACAATATCTCTCATTTTGCCAGCACGGGTCACATATATTTGTGTGTATGTGTGCCAAAAACTTTATTACCATTATAAGTGAACCTTAAGGAACATGTCATGACCCCTTTAATATTTTTGATACTTTTCCATACATTGCACCATCCCGTGGACTTTTGCTGACAAATAAATGGGTGCACCCGTGTGACGGCCGCAAAGTTCCCTGATCATTACACAGGAATGAGAAAATAGTTCCTATATATCGGTCTAAAAAAGCACAACTTTTCATTTTCTGTTGGTCTCACTATACGATGTCACCATAGAAGAGTCAAGTTTTAAATATGAAAAAATATTGAAAGTCTTTGGTCATTCATTTTTGAGGGCAATGCTAATGGTCTAATCCGATTCAATGATGTATGCTAAGCTATGCTAAAAGTGCTACCGCCAGATACAAAGATCAGCTGAATGGATTCAAAAACGGTAAAACTCAACTGTTTAACTCTAAGGGACTTGGAAAATGAGCCTATTTTCAAAAAAAGTGGAGTGTTCCTTTAAAAAGAATAGTCTCTTACAATCCCCAGCATGCAGGTAGACCTCCCTGAGGTGTTTAGATAAGTTGGAGAAGAACCCTTGGGAGAAACCGAGGCTCAAGTGAGGTCAGGTTTTAATCAAGATGGCATTGGTCAGGTATTAAGTTATACACGCTCTGTGCAATCAGTCTTTAGTGGTAATTCAATCTGGTTCCTCCTGCTTCTAATTTACCACTCTAGGGTGATTAGTAAGCCAGACCAACTGGCTAAGCTGCCACTTTATCAGCACGAGCTTAGAGCTTATGAAAGTGTGAGTCCTTGTTTGATTGGCTAAAAAGACATGGTTTGCTGGGTGGCCTTGTGGTGCTGGAGGCATGTGTAGTTGTGTCCCCTGGCGGAGCCTTTAGGTCAGGGGTCTTGGACGGTGACCATCTGGACCTTTAGGGGGTGGTTTCCTAAGATACGGCCTTTGTTTGCCCAAAACAATTGGAAGTTAATCTGGAGGAGATAAGAATAGCCTCTGTTACATTGCTGCCATCAGCCAATCTTCACGTAGCGTGTAAGGAAACATCTCTTTCTGCTTCTTTCTTTCACTTGAAAGAGGTTTTGACTGACTGGCTTCCCTTTTTTGGAGGGGTGGAGGAGGAATAGTCTTACTTTCCAGAAGTCAAGGTTCTGATCTGGTGCTGCTCTTTTGGTGGATTGAACTTCCAAAACTATTGTTGGGAGATTTAAGAAAATTGTTGATTAACAAATCCTGTTATTTTTAGACCCTTTGATGACACTCAATGTCAGTATTTATGTATTCACTCTGAAATTACATTAAATGGTGTTTTTTTTCCATGAAGGACGCAAAATGTATACCAAATGCCACTGTAGCCAAATAGATTCAATCTGTTTAAAGTCTGGATGAAATGGAAGTAGTGACAGATCTTTTCTTCTGTCTTTCTTTGTGATGGACATCTGAGTGAAACGGATTATCGGAAAAGAAAAAAGATAAAGGTCAAGGCAAGGTTCTGTGCTGTCCATTGGTTGTTGACTGGATGAAGGCAAATTTGAATGTGAGCATGTAGTTGATTGTAAGAAAGGGACAGAGTTAAGCAACTGAATAGTTGATGAAGTCCGGCATTCATCACCAGAGAGAAGTCTGTTGTTTTCACAGGCAGGTTGAGTTATGACATTTTGATAAAAAAAAAGAAATAAAAAAGAAAATTAAACATATGCATGGATGAATAATTCACAATAAGATCAATAACATGCTTTTAGAGAATTTATATAAAGTTAATTTTCATTTTAAATAAAATCAAGGCATGTTTTCCACACAATTTTTCAATAAATGAACACAAGGATGAATCATTTTTTATAATCTTTTACTAATTTTTAATAATTTTGTTTTGAATCATTTTACTGAAACAAATAGTTTGAACTGATTCTCATGAATGGATCTCTCACCAACTGTAATGTTAGACAATGCTCTTAACCCTTGTGCGTCTTTAAGGACATTTTTGTCTTTTTCCTTTTTTAATGCCTTTTCATTTGTGTTAATGCCAACTGCATAAAATTAGGCAGAAATGTATTTGTATTGGAATCTTTAATATTTCACCCTCATTTCCTTTAATAAATCTATTTTACAGTAGGTACACAAAATAGTTAGACTCAGGAGTCGTCAGGAACTTAAGGACAAAAATGTCCCCATTGAAACCCATTAAAACGGCAATTTTTAATACCAGGACCATTTAACTGTAAAGTGATGCAGTCTTTGTTAAAGGGTTAGTTCACCCGAAAAATTTTGGCATCATATTTACGATCTCTTGTCAAAGTGGTAGTTGCATAGAGTATACTGTCAAGTTGAGGGACAAAAAATGCTCAGATTTAATAAAACATTTTTTTTTACCTCAGAATTGCATGATATAAACTCGAAAATGCGAGTTATAAAGTCTGAATTTGCGAGATATAAACTTGCAACTGCAGGATATAACGTCCGTATTGTGAGATTTAAACTCACTATTGCATGTTATATAAAGTTTTTGTGAATAAGAATTGTGTGATATAAACTACATAAGTCCGTCTTTTTTCCCCTCAGAATTGGACTTTATAACTCGCAATTGTCTCACAATTGAGAAAATAAGTCAGAAATGTGAGGTATTAAGTCTCAATTATTTAAAAAAAATAATTTTTATTCGGTGACGGAAACATGATCCATATATACCAGTGGACCTTTGATGGCATCTAATTGAAAAAATGTGGTGCTGCTCCTAAACAAAATCTTACCGAAAGCTCATTTTTTAAAGATATCAACCTCAAATTTGGAATACACCTTGTTTAGATTCATGGCTTTGATTTTCTAGCAGTTTTTTTAGTTCAACATGTTTTATTAAATATTTAGGCCTATATTTTGTATAAAATATTGCTCAGATCATTTTCTTAAACTAAACCCTCTATAGCTTTTAGTTGCACTTTTTTTTTAGCTTTAACAATAATCTGCCATGGGTTTTCTTTAAAGTAAGACCAAAGCTTAAGCTTCAAATTTTTTATGAAAATTGTGATATTCACAATGTGGCCCAATTTTATATAATCGAAAAACCTTGTAAATAGATAGTAGATATTTAAAACATCATCCAGACCCACTAACTATTATCACACACTGTCTAGGTTTTTGAAAAGATTCTTTTAAATCATGTAAAATAATAATCTATATTTCAAGCATTTTACAGTTCAATACTCTACACACAATGCTCTGTCTTCATAGATATGCTTATCACAGTAAATGGGTTTAGCTAACCAGCTTCCTTGGTTGCATTTTTACCCATCAGCTTTTAAGACAGCAACCGTCACTCCTCTTCCTAAAGTCCATTCATCCTGAGTTTAAATTCAACATGTTTCCAAAGGACTGGTTGAAAAGAGAGCCAAGGATTGTTTGCGGCTTGTTGGTTGCCAATAATTATGCAGTCCTTCACTCTAAAGCTCTTGTCCATGGTTATACATGAAACCCTTTGTCTTTGTGGGCCAGGAACCTGCAGGGAGGACACAAAGGTTCTGCTGAAAGCTGCTTGACATCTCCTACATAGATAACACAGCTGAATGTGACTTAGACCCTTCATTGTTGATTGATTTCTTATTTTTAGTTTTTCTGTTACCAGGGTAACAGTATTACAAGGCCTTCCCCTCAGCCATATTACTTGTACTCTTTCTTTTTTTAAATATGTTTTGACATGACCATGTGTGTGTTAATCTTCTTTCTGTCATAACAGAAGGGGGTTGGAAGAAAATCTAATATAAACTACATTGGATATCAATAAAGTCAAGAGGGACGGGCTTTCAGTATCCAGTATTGATCTGTGTAACACTATGATCAATCACTGAACAAAGAAGAGCAAAATCAGCACACAATTAAGTTGCTTAAATTACCATTAAAATTATAGATGCTGTTTCTCTGATTTCTTCCTGATGTAGTATCACCTTTCAGGTCAGCTAATCAGTTGATGCCGAATACTTGGTGTTTATGCAATTGTTTAATTTTTGAAGATAGCTGTTATTAAAATATATGTCAGTTAAATGTCCAGGTTATAATTCACCTAAAGATCAAAAGGAAGATAAATAAAAATAAAGAATTTTCCTTAATAAATTGAAGCCTATAGTGTTTTAGGATTGTGGCATTATTTTCATTTTACCCTCACACTGTAAAAAAATATTTTTAAGGAAAGTTACCTGGTTGCCTTAACATTTTGAGTTCATTGAAATTACAATTTTGAGTTAATACAATGAAATTTTTCAGAATCGACATCACCCTTCATTCAAATATTATTATATTATTAAAATATTTTGTAAACATATTTTGTAATTGTGTTTTTTTTATGCATTGAAACATGCCAAATTGTGCTATTTTCATGATTTATCACAACATTTGTTTTAATTTATGTGGTTCAGATACAATAATATTTTGAGTTTCTATTTATTAAACCAATTCATTGTATTAGCTAAAAAACACAACTCTTTCTAATATTGATGAAAAAAATGTCTCTTGAGCATCAAATCATCATACTAGAATGATTTATGATGATCATGTGACACTGAAGACTGAAGGAGTAATGATGCTGAAAATTCAGCTTTGAATCACAGAAATAAAGTATGTTAAAAGTAGAAAATAGTTATGTTAAGTTGTAGTTATGTTTCACACTATTACTGTTATTACTGTATTTTTGATCAAATAAATGCAGCCTTGGTGAGCATAAGAGACAAAACATTAAAAACATTTTGAATGTATTTTGAAAAAATAAGATATTTTAAAGCATGTTGTTAATCAAACAGCTGACGGTAGCCACCTTGAAGAAACAAAATCCAGGTTTGGAACAACATAAAGGTGTGTTAAGGATGACAAAATTTTCGGGTGAACTATCCTTTTAAAATCCCTTCTATTGTTTGGAACTCTTGGAATAGATTCACCACAATCTCAGGCAGCAGGTGCTTCTTTCATCTCGGTCTTTCTTAAGCAGCCTGTTCCACTGGATTTCATCAATAGTGCATTAGTCAAGATGATAATAGACAGACACATTGAGCTCTAGTTTGTTAGTGCTGTTTTTGCATTTTGTTTCAAAAACCTTAATCTGCCTTGAACATTTAAATAAAATGTCATAAAAATGTTGCCTCAAGATCATTGTGAAAGAAAGTAGATCTCAAGGAGGACAGATAAATGTTGCTTCCTCTTCTTGTGGTCATGGTTACCAGGTGAAGGTCAGAGGAGGAGGTTCAGCTGTCAGCTGGTGAGCAGGAAAAGCAAATTGATCATTGCTATTATGTTGTTAGCTAATAAACGTTATTTGAGATTCTCCACTGCTTTTATTAAATGCTGCTCATCATTCTGTTAGCCGCCGCAACATTTGAGCGTTTATTACAGAGAAATTATGGTTTCTAATAGATTGCTGGTGAAAAGTTAGACGCTATATACATGTTATTGCTGTGGTGCAGTGTAGTGTGTTTCTTGGCAGGCAGAATGTTTAGAAATCCGTTTATAGATGTTTCAGGACACACTGTTCAGTTTGTACAGTTCCTGAGTCAGTGTCTATAAAAAGTATTTTCCTCACACGCAAACCAGCACTTGCTGAGACAAAAAATGACTAGTTGCTTAGATTATTTAAAAAAGTAAAGAAGTTAAGGGTTAAGATAATGTTCATTGAGTTATAGGACCCTGTTCTGAAGTTAAGGCTGATTTATACTTCTGCGTCGGACCTGCGCCGTAGCCTTTACGCCGTGGGCTACGTGTGTATTTTCATTTATACTTCTGCGTCGGACCTGCGCCGTAGCCTTTATGCCGTGGGCTACGTGTGGATTTTCATTTATACTTCGTCGGACCTGCGCCGTAGCCTTATGCCGTGGGCTACGTGTGGATTTTCATTTATACTTCTGCAGACCTGCGCTGTAGCCTTTACGCCGTGGGCTACGTGTGGATTTCCATTTATACTTCTGCGTCAGACCTGCGCTGTAGCCTTTACGCCGTGGGCTACGTGTGGATTTTCATTTATACTTCTGCGTCAGACCTGCGCTGTAGCCTTTACGCCGTGGGCTACGTGTGGATTTTCATTTATACTTCTGCGTCGGACCTGCGCCGTAGCCTTTACGCCGTGGGCTACGTGTGGATTTTCATTTATACTTCTGCGTCAGACCTGCGGCGTAGCCTTTACGCCGTGGGCTACGTGTGGATTTTCATTTATACTTCTGCGTCAGACCTGCGCGTAGCCTTATGCCGTGGGCTACGTGTGGATTTTCATTTATACTTCTGCGTCGGACCTGCGCGCCGTAGCCTTATGCCGTGGGCTACGTGTGGATTTTCATTTATACTTCTGCGTCGGACCTGCGCTGTAGCCTTTACGCCGTGAGCTACGTGTGGATTTTCATTTTATACTTCTGCGTCAGACCTGCGCGTAGCCTTTACGCCGTGGGCTACGTGTGGATTTTCATTTATACTTCTGCGTCAGACCTGCGCTGTAGCCTTTACGCCCGTGGGCTACGTGTGGATTTTCATTTATACTTCTGCGTCGGACCTGCGCCGTAGCCTTTACGCCGTGGGCTACGTGTGGATTTTCATTTATACTTCTGCGTCGGACCTGCGCGTAGCCTTTACGCCGTGGGCTACGTGTCGATTTTCATTTATACTTCTGCGTCGGACCTGCGCCAGTAGCCTTTACGCCGTGGGCTACGTGTGGATTTTCATTTATACTTCTGCGTCGGACCTGCGCCGTAGCCTTTATGCCGTGGGCTACGTGTGGATTTTCATTTATACTTCTGCGTCAGACCTGCGCTGTAGCCTTTACGCCGTGGGCTACGTGTGGATTTCCATTTATACTTCTGCGTCGGACCTGCGGCGTAGCCTTTACGCCGTGGGCTACGTGTGGATTTTCATTTATACTTCTGCGCCGGACCTGCGCTGTAGCCTTTACGCCGTGGGCTACGTGTGGATTTTCATTTATACTTCTGCGCCGGACCTGCGCGTAGCGCTTTACGCCCGTGGGCTACGTGTGGATTTTCATTTATACTTCTGCATCGGACCTGCGCGTAGCCTTTACGCCGTGGGCTACGTGTGGATTTTCATTTATACTTCTGCGTCCGGACCTGCGCGTAGCGCTTACGCCATGGGCTACGTGTGGATTTTTCATTTATACTTCTGCTTTGACCTCGCGCCGTAGCCTTTACGCCGTGGGCTACGTGTGGATTTTCATTTATACTTCTGCAGACCTGCGCCGTGGCGCTACGCCGTGGGCTACGTGTGGATTTTCATTTATACTTCTGCGTTGTTGACCGCGCCGTAGCCTTTACGCCCGTGCTGCAGTGCCGATTTTCATTTATACTTCTGCGTTGTTGTCGCGACTCACTGGCAGTTACATCACAGTAGCGCCAATCGCACTACCAGGTCGGTTCTGGCAGACCAATCTGTGAGGTGCGCTTCATGCGCGAATCATGGTGTACACTCGAAGCAGAAGTATTAATTGGGCTTAAGAGGGGTCTAGTATCACCCTGACTGTATATTAACCGTCTTATTACATGTTATTACAAAATATTTGACTACAGACTGCTGCGATTGAAGATCAGTCAGAAACAAGTAGTCTAGAGAGTGGGTGAAATAAAGCTGTGTTTCTTTGGGTTGTTTTATATCAGTGTAGCATCTCTTCTAACATTTATTCTCCTTAATAGGATGTTTTTTTTATAAGATAAATAAGATTAATCGCATCCGAAATAAAAGTTTGTGTTTACATAATATATTCATGTGTACTGTGTATAGTTATTATGTATATATCAACACACACAAATGTATATATTTAAGAAAATGTTGTTATATATAAAATATTTATATATAATATAAATTATATAAATTAAAATACAGTATATACATGCAAATATTTCTTAAATATATACATGTATGTGTGTGTATTCAAGTATACATAGCAATTATACACATATATTACGTAAACACAAACTTTTATTTTGGATTGGGGTTTTATTTACTGTTGGTTACTAGGTTACCAAATTCCACCACCATCCGCTTGAACTTGATGGAAAAAGTTAAAAAAATAAAAATAAAGTTTATTTATTTACTAACGTTAACAAAAGATTAACAAATACAGTAACAAATGTATTGCTTATGGTTAGTTTATGTTAGTTAATACATTAAATACATTAACTAACACTGAATATGATTAATATTGAGCTAAGACTGACTTTTAATGCCTAATTTAACAGGGCAGCTTAGAGACACCAAAAGTTTAGGTCTCATTATAATTGCTTTGAAAGTGCTTTGTCACAATGAATCTCACAACTTTTTCTGATATGATAAATTTAGTTTTCAACAAAAATATTATGTGAAACAGTCCTAGGTGGTAATGACACTGTACAAATTGACCATTCCTTGACCTTTAGAATGTGTCATAAAGTTATCTGGGTGCATCTGACCATCTGTCCATGACACTCAAAGGCCTCCATGACCTTTTTTGCACTGATTATTTAGTTTTGTCTTTCATAAATTCAATCTGAGGGTAAAATTAAAAGCATTCTCTGGTCAAAACTGCATGCTCGATTTGAAATTAAGTTGACCTCCGCCTTGAAGTTTGATGTTATTCAATGATGCTATCCCCACCCCCTCCCACCACCACCTGAAGGCTTTGGGAATCAGCAGTGACCCCAGTCCTGTTGCAGTAGAGACTTGACTGTCTTCTGCCTGGCCCTTTTAAACGTTTAACCTGTACTTCTTTAACGACAGGGCAAGAATGCATGAAACTCTTCTTTGCATTGTCTTTCCCTACCGTGTGTAAAAATGACAGAGAGAGCTGGGATATTGATTGATTTAATAAGAGCCAAAGCATCAAAATGTTTGTGTGTGTGTGTGTGTGTAAGTGTGTCCTTGTTTATATTACATTGTGGGGACCAAATGTCCCCATAAGGATAGTAAAACCTGAGATCACCTTCATTGTGGGGACGAGCCAGCGGTCCCCACTTTTCAAAAGGCTTATAAATCACACAGGATGAGTTTTTTTGAGAAAGTAAAAATGCAGAATGTTTCCTGTGATGGGTAGGTTTAGGTGTAGGGGCAGTGTGGGGGGATAGAATGTACAGTTTGTACGGTATAAAAACCAATACGTCTATGGAGAGTCCCCACAAAGATAGTGAACCAGACATGTGTGAGAGTGTGTGTGTGTGTCCAAACTGAAGAGTTTGGGTGTCATTATTTAGCTCTGGAAAGACAAATTTCAAAGAAGTGTCTGCTGCACAGTCTGGGGTTGGATTCGACAATATCCCACAATTGGATCAATGTAGCTAATTTTACAAAAGATCACTTCCCTCCCCCCTCTGAATGGACATGTCAAAGGTTGGTGACCTCTTGCTTTCATGTGAATTGATCGTTTCTCGGGAGGTGGGCTGCTCCCCTCCAAAGCCCTTCACATCAGCTAATATATCTTTGTTTGGACCAGAAAGCTGTCACCCTGTTTTTTTTTTTTCGCATGGCAAGTTTTACTGTACAAGATAAAGCCGCACCAACAGCAAAATAATCATATGCAGCCTTGGACTTTAATGGCAATAAGAACACACAAAAATGCTGGGTTGTTTCAATTTAAATTTGGGTCAAATATGGACAAACCCAGCCATTGTGTACATTTCTTAAATTACATTTTTAACACAGCAGTTGGGTTTGTCCATATTTAACCCAAAATTGTGTTAAAACAACCCAGCATTTTTTTTAAGTGAAGGTTATTAATCAGTTATTTAAATGCCTTATTTTAAAAAATGTCACAGATAAAAGTAAAGTTAAAAAAGAAAAATGTCAGACGGATTTAGAGGCTGAAGTCTTCATATATTTAAGGAAAAGTATATATATCTCAAGTTTTTTACCTTTTAATAACTTTTATATCTTATTTTTTGAATGTTACAAATTTTCCCTTCACTTAGGATTGGAATAAATAAATTAAAATTTGACTTGAATTTCGACATGTTAGTCCACAAGAATTAGCTTTTTAACTATACCAATATACTAAAACTACAGTAAAAACTGGAAAAAAAAGATGTTTGTATGAATGTTTAAACTAACAACGATTAATATTTAGATAACAATGACCCGGAGCGGCAGTGGCTCAGTGGTTTATGTAGATTGTCTGCAAACTGGAAGGTTGGTGGTTCCATCCCCGGTTCTATCTGACCAAGTGTTGAGGTGTCCATGAGCAAGACACCCAACCCCAGCTGCTCCCGACGAGCTGGATGGCGCCTTGCATGGCTGAGACCGCCGTCGGTGTATGAATGAGTGAGTGAATGGGTCAATGTGAGGCAACATGTAAAGCGCTTTGGTGTCCATGGGTCTGTTAAAAGCGCTATATAAATGCAGTCCATTTACCCTAGTATTAACATCAGTGTTTTTTGTTACACTCAATTGGTGACACCCATGATTTTGAGCAAGGAGGTCACCAAATATTCTAAGTTTTGAGAGGCAATGTAAATGTTTAAGAAGCTAATTTTGTGTGGGTCATGTCCATCCTCAGTGTCTGTAGTGGTTATGGCCCTGGTATTGAGTACAAGGCTGTGAATGTGTGACATTTATGTTGCAGTGTTTTCAAAGACAGAAGATTTCAAGCTTGAATCACAGCCCTGGTTGTTTTAGTAAGTGAACTGTGTTTGTACAATTTAAAGGGAAGGAAGAGCACAGTGGACTGTGTTGATGTGTTTGTGTTCTGGGATGTGCATCTCCTTGTCCTGTCATGGTTATCCTGGGTGCTGACGAGCAGGCCGGCCCTTATCTGGGTCCTGGACCTCCTCCTCTCCTTCAAAAGGCTAATGTCTTCAGCGCACACAGCTTATCTGCACCGGCCTCCAGTCATTTGTTAGGAAACAAATCGAAGAGGTTGCCAGCAGCTCGGCTTGAAAGAAGACATGTCACGATGAAGGACGAGGAGGCTGTGTGTGACCACAGCTACAGTTCAACACTTGATTAGCAACGCTGATCTCTGCATTTGAGCCAGGAACTTTTAGATTAAACATAAAATAGGTACTTCTCCCTATAATAGCATATAATACAGTATATCATCTCTATTATACTAAAACAAATAGGTGTAGAAACAAATTTCAAATGGCCGTGCTATTAAACATGACTTATCAGCATGGATAAGTTAAAAGCTGTCATGGATGTTTGTAGCGCAGAATCTGACTAAATGGATATAGGACATTTTTATTTATTTTTTATTTTATCTACCGTTAATTTAGACCTAGAATTCTGAAGTGAAATCACACTTTTAAACTTAGTCTACCTCATGTATCCAAGTTTTTCAAGACTAGGCTCACTGGTTCTTCAGAGACAAAAAAACTGTTGCAGAGGGGGTGATTTAAAACTTCCTTCAAAGATGATTGTCAATTAGCATACAGTTTTGTATTGGCGATATGGTTCTGTTCTGGGCAAAAACTCCCGTCCATCCATGCAGCCTAACATGGATAACCCTTAGGGTAAACAGAACAGAACCAACATAAATGTATTTCGAAGAGGTATATCAGAAGGCCAAGTCCCGACTGTGGACGAGAGGAGGACAGGAGCTGGGGATGGAGGAGGATAATTAGCTCCTAAGCAATGTGATAAAGCTGCTGATAATACTGAATGGACCTCATATAGGGATTTTGTGATAGGCATCATATTCCTACAGGATCAGATGAGTCAGCTGAGACGAGCTTGACTGACGTGACCTGTCAGCACTGACGCTATGAATAACTTGATTTTGTTGTTGTTTTGGCTTATTTGAATGCTTTTTTGTCTTATTTTGGACATTTTTTTCTGTGTCCCTTTGGTTGAGAACCACTGACCTATAGTGGACAGTTAAACTGAGGGGAAAAAAACATTGATACACTGTAAATCCGAACAAGTTGGCAAAACTCTAAAAGGCAATCAATTGCATCAAATTTTTTAAATTAAGAAATTTAAAGTTTAAGTTAGCAGAACTTACTTTTTATTTTGTAATCATACCTTTTAATTGCTCTGAACTTGAAATATTTGAGCAAGCTAATTTGTACATTTAACCTAAAAATATCATGTAATCTCATATTTTTTGTAGTGGAAACTTAACTAGTTTTAACTATCTAATGCTGGGTACACAAAAAGATAATCAGGGCGTTCTCTCCCTTTCCGACAATCCTAGGTAAAGTCCTGATTACCTTGATGGTTCTACAGATTATTTTATCTGATTTTCCTGTGGTGCGAGGTGTGTTAAGAGTGTTTGAGCCACCCTGATCTCGAATTGTAAATATTTAAAATGTTGAATATTTATGATCAGAAATCCTGATGTGTGAGGGGAACCCTGAGGACAAACACACCACGCTCTCTAGATTATCACATGAACCTAAACAATACCCAATTAGAAAGAATGCTGACTGAAGACTCACCTCCAGCTCGCGCTGTAACATGTAAAGTTCATTTTCACAGTCTCCATGCATTCATCAAAACATTTTCCTTTTCCCCAGTGAATTTTCTGTAAAAACATTTCATACACTATAAGCGCAATTTCTTCTTGCCGGTCGTCTGCCATGTTTGTTTACTTTAAAGTCACGTTTAATGCGAGAGATTTCGCAAGATTATCCGTGTTCACAGTCGGGACTCTGGTATTTGTGAATGGAATCTGTTTGTGTGTGGGGTGCTTTCCTGATCACATTGCGGCACTCTACACACTAGAAGAACAAAATGTTTAAATCTTTGATTTCGTATTGTTACGATCCTCCTTTCTAGTCTATGGGCAGGAAAGGAGGGTAACAAAAAGTTGCGGGGAGAGGATGAGAGAACTACCGTCTCCAGGTCCCAGGGCAGACACAAAATGCTCACTGACACTGTTTACAAAAAAACAAAAACAAGATTTATTAAATTAACAGTCAGCATTAAACAAAAAAGGACTTCAGGAGGGGAGAGGCCCAAAATAACAAAACAGTCTTACTCAAGTTAAGGATAACTTACCTACCAAAAGGAAATAAAAGAAAATACAGAAACAATTACCTAACTCCATTGCTACCCAAACACAGGAGAAAATGTGGTTCTTAAAACAAAAAGGCAAACATTATACACAGTTTAAGCAAACAACAGCACTGGGACCATAAGTTGGTAGTCTCTCCCGCAGAGGAAAACCTCAGTCTCTCTCCCTGAACTGGACATCTCCGGGTTCCTTTGTACTCCACTTAACGAGCTGGAACAGGATTCAGGTGACACTCGTGAGCCTGTCAAGCAGATAGGAGGAGCAAGAGCCACATAGGAAAACACAGAAGCACACACAGAAAAATAAATAAAATAAACTCCTACGTCCCTATGGACGTAACAGTATCATCTTGTTTGTGGTCTCTTATATTTTGAAACGCTTATAAGAGTTTAGAAATCTTTTTGTGTGTACCCAGCATAATTCAATAAATGCCACCTTGCTAATTTGTTACACAATGCTTTGGGAGCATTAGCATAGCACTTGCTGAATGAGGGCAGCAATATAATACATTTATCATATATCTGTTCAAAAAACATATAATATAACTTAATTTTGGCATTTACGGTCCCTTTTGATGGCAAAGCATGTTTGGAAATAGAAATCCCAGCCCAGTTTCGGTTAAATTTAAGTTAGTCTAAATTATAAGAAACAAGTTCATAAAACTCAAAACCATCAAACAGTTCAGATTACTTAAAATGTGTTTGAACTCATTTGTTTAATTTGTGTCGGGTCTACTCAAACCAATAGACATTTGAGGGTGGGCACTTTTGACTTGATAAAATAAGTAACCATCTTACAACCAGCTAGCATTATAGTGTCTTCATGCCCTTTATTATTCAATATCTGTTTAATACCTCTCATCGCCTCTGTGTGTTATGGCAGTTGAGGTTGTCCTCTATAGTTTATTCTAGCATGTAATGCTTCTCTCTCTCTGTAGCAGTAACCTGATTTGCCCTTTATCTTGGCTTGTCTGCTAAAGTACATGCTGTTCGCTTAAACTGACAAATTGCAAGCAAGAGTATCTTGATATTCTTGACTTAACAGAGTACAGAGTGTGTTTGTTTTCGAACTGTTCCTTTTCTGGAAACCTGCTGCTAACATGATTTGTTAGATGCCACTTTTTGCAGGGCACAAATGTCTGGAGTATTCATTATTCATTCACATCACCAAAACCATGAAGCTAAAAACTTACTGAAGCTCAAATGGTCAAATTCACTATAATCATAAGTAGAGCTTTATCCGCCACCCTGCTCTCTGCATTTATATACCTCCTATTATCAAACATATGCACAAATACTCCACAGCATTTTTTTTTTACATTCTTTGGAGGTACTGAATGAACCTGTCAAACTTGGCATTTTCTCTTGGAAATGCTTCAGAGATTCCTTCACTATGAGAAGGCGATGAACCTCTTAAAAATCACACACTGTTTCTTTTTCCACACTCTGTTTTGATTAAACTTAAGAGTTCTATCCAAATGTTTTAGCATTCTTCAACCTCTTCTGTGCTCTGAAGCCTCTCACACACTCGGCTAAGCCCAAGGTCACCAATACTGGCTCAGGGGAGACGGGGTGAGGGGTGGGGAGTGAGAGCTAACGGGGGCGGGTTGGCCAAAGTCACGGTGACCACAACCAATGTTAGAGAGAGAAAAGACCGTTGGCTCTGAATCCTCGCCTGATCTCAGAAAAAAATACTGCATGAATAAATGGATCCTGGCCAGAACAGAGATGTTTTACTAATACGTCCCACAGCTTTCCTTAGACTCCCACTAACAGTAAACACAGGTGATATTCCTCTTTAAGATACTTTTTTAATGCAGGAGCAGATAGCAGATAGAAGAAATTATGTGATACTGTTGGATATTGTGTATAGTCTTATTAATGGCAGATGATAAAAGAGAAGAAAATGAATCCTATAGACTCGTACAGCAACATAACAAGAGTCCAGAATACTTTACTTAAGTTAAAGGGATAGTTCACCCAAAAAATTTAAATTCTGCCATTTACTCACCCTCATTTCGGCCTAAACCTTTATGACTTCGGTTATTATTCGTAAGACTAATTGAGGAATTTTTTATGAAATCCCTTCATTGAAAGTCCAGGTAACCAAAACTTAGAAGATCTAAAATTATCATAAAGGAATTGTAAAATGAATCCATATTAATTTAAGCAGTTTAATCCTAGTTCTTTGAAGAGATATAATCACTTTAAATGAAGAACAGATGTCATTTTTTTAAATGTGCACCCAGCAAGCAATTTTGCCTTGAAAATACGTCTAATAGATGTCTAAACACAGCCCTGACATCTAAGCTAAAACAAATTTGGGCTGTCAGTGAAAATTTAATAGGTGTCTAACCACAGCCCAAGAATACACTAATTATCTAGAACATGTCAAAAAAATCATACCAAACACCTTGTAATCACTGTTGGCTTTGCTTACAAGATGGAATATCATACATTTCGCAAGTTATTTTGGCAAAAAAGACATGTAACCAAATTCATGTTATTTTGGCTAGAAGTGGGTTACTCATAGCCGTACTATATTGGGTCTATAATTAACCGATTCATTAAAATGATCTTAATTTGTGTTAAACGAAAAATTTACTAAAGCCTTATTGTTTTGAATAACATGAAGGTGAGTAAATGACAACAGAGTTTTCAATTTTGGGTGAGCTAAACATTGTAAATGAACATTGCATTTACAGCCCTATTTATAGAGGATGTTTTATCTCTCAGTTTGAATACAGTAATTATAAATCCAATGTACTCTTGCTGTGTTTTGGCTGGACCTCATCTGACCTCATCCAGACTTGTGGCCTTGCTGCTCATGATAAGAGAGAGGGCAAATATTTACCCATGAGGACCATATGCTACTGTCTTGATGGCCGCTTCTCCTCAGATAAACTCTCTTTTTGTTACATTAGAAGATTTCTTAAGACCTGCTGATGTGAGATGCGAGTCGAAATGGTGTGCAGCACATGCAGTCGGGCAATAGTTTGATTTCTTTAACCGCTTACTGGCATGTCTAAAATCTATGTCTTTAAAAATGAAGCATGTAGTTTATGCGCTACTAGTGGCAACAACTTTGCAACACCCCTTTCATGCAACTAGCCTCCTCCAACTCAAGCATCACATGGTCTTGCCATTGCTTGTGAAGGCATGTCTCAACAGGTGCTCAATAAAAGGTCAAACATATAACATACTTTTAGCTGTGTTGCGATGATTCATGAGTAAACGATTGAGTAGGCTAACACTCTGTCTAGAGCGAATACGAACGTCTTGCTTTTAATAATCTCATTCAATTTATTTGCACCGGGTCCATGTTTTTGACAGTTTGAGGCATATCAAAGTGAACATTATAAACTGATTCATTTGTCTTTCTGAATGGGTGGATGACAATGGTGAACATGTTCCTAGATGAACATCTTTAATCAACAACAATATTAAGTCAACCAGTCAGATTTAAGGGACAAGTTTACAGTTTATGGCAAGTTTAAGAGTGTTATTTACATTTCCCTCTGATTCGGGGATACGTTTGGGTACGGATAGTCTAGAAATCTAGACATATCCTAGCGGCAGAATTTATTTTGCCGCAAGTGTAATCTAGCAACTCTTTGTAGACCTGAGAGCAGGAAAAACCAAACTCTGGTCATGCCAATCACAGCGTGTGTAGAGTAGGTGGGCGGGCTTAACATAATGACGGTACGTCACGGCAGAGTTGCGGAGGTTCTGCGTGCTACTCGTAAACAAAGAAGCTGATGAACAGCGGTCTTTTGAATCGGCTTTGGCCGTGACTCTGGAAGACTTGGAGTTAAGCTTTTCTTTGAGAAAAGAACGGCACTGAAGTCATTCTTAAGAAAAGATGTTTTCGGAGTTTTGCCGACCGGATAGGGCGAAAGTCTATCAACTAACGTTAGCTCGGCTTCACCTTCTTCTTCACTCTGGTTTGTTGTGGCGCTCATGGTGCTATCCAGTTGCATGCAGAGGGAATTTGAAAGACAACCGTTTATCCCGCCCCTCGGATTTAGCCCTGTCAATGGTGAGTTTCCAGACCCAACATCTTGATGTGGTCTGGCTTGTCAGGCTAGGGTAGGGATAGACTTAGGACAAAATTTTCAGACAGGAAAGTTGTTCTAGGATCGAAAAACATGTCTTAATTGGCAAAATCACAGTGACCTCATGACAATGGTGTAGTGAATCATCCATTGCAAATGGACCATCGCATTGGCCCATTCAATTGGTAATGTTCATTACCTATTTAAGATCTAAATGCAGTTTGGCTTGCACTCCAGTACCCAAAGCTATATGTGTTTTTCCATGTAACGCATCAGTCATGGTCCCACACTGCATGTCTAAACACCCTCTGGTTTCACCTGCTACAGTAGCCACGTCCCAAACTCAATGTTTACACTTTTGGGGGAGATAAACCCATGAATGGCATATTAATAGTAGTCAATGAACGATAAACTGGGTTAAGATAACATATTTTAACTAGTGCTGTCAAACACTATATGATGTTACATTATATGATCACACTCTTATTCATGCAAATGCTTTTAAACCATGTAAGTGCGACAAGACAAAAGAGAACGCGCTGTGAATGTCCTGACTATGTGACCCACACACGACACACAGAAAGATGTGCACCGGTATCATGCGCACAGACAGAAACGAGTTCTCTTTCACGCTTGAACAAACAATTCCAGAATTATGCCACTGCCCGTTTTGTCGAGTATTCTCATAAGAGCAGTCTTAAATGTGACAGCTGCCTATTATAACAGTTGCTGTGATGTCTGTCATTAATGTTAATCAAAGAACAACGGTAACAGAGAAAATTGTAGCTTTAATAAGGTTTAATCTGTATTTAATTTATAATTTATGCCGTAAAGAAAGGCGTTTGATAACCTTATTCAATTTCTGTCTAACATGTTGAAAGACAGGTATATATGACATTTATTATAATGGGTTTAAGTGAAGATTATTTTGTTATTTATTTTAAAAGCCTAATAAATTTTTTTAATTGATAAATTTCAATTATACTGTAATGTTGAATGTCTATCATATTTAAAAAACAAACAAAAAAACATCAGTTTCATAGAGACATAGCATTATTAGTATCAGTGATACTGGCCGGCGTTCATTAAAATATGCCATTACTACAAATATTTTAAATTTACTGACTTTAAGTTGTTTCTACATTAATTTGAAATTATTACAATGTAGAAATATGAAAAACAGTTTTTTTTTATTGTGATTTTTAATCACGATTAATTACAGAAAAAAGTTGATTAGTTAATTATTTGAATCGATTGACAGCACTAATTTTAACATATAGCCTACTTAAATATTTCACCTTTAAGGAACTGTTCACTCATATATTTCCATTATGTCATCATTTACTCACCCTCATGTCGGTCCAAACCAGGCCCGGTTACAGAATCAGATCACTGAGGGTGCCTCTGAAATCACCGAGGGTGCTCTAGTAAAGTGCAGATACCACCATAGCATTGCACAGTGAGACATTTACCTTTATAAATATTTAGCTTCAAATTGTCTATTAATCTATTAGTCTGCCTTTGCATTGCTTTAAAGCGTTACTAGTATTTAAACATGTCATCTTCCTCAGAACCAGAAAAAAAAAAGATTTTGTGAATTTTTTCTTTCTCCCGGTCATTACATTGTTTGGAGCATAAAAAACCTTTTTTATTTTTTTTTTATTCCTACGTTATTTGCTATATCCTCTGCTCTGTAGAGGACACCAGAACCCATTTAAAAAGAAAATGAAAAGACATGTATAGACAAACAAAGGGATTTTTTTTTTCATTCACCAATCAATTTTTATGCTTCAAATTTTGTTTTATCCAAAGTTTGTATAAAGATGATTCTCAATGTTATGAAAGATACAGAATAATTTGATATACCATTTTACTTTATGCAATGTGTGTAAACATGGCCACAAATGCCATTTCCATTCTAGGCAATGCATCTATACAATATATCTATTTGCCTATTAATGTGTTTTGGGACAATATGTAATGTAAAAATCCGTGTAATAATATTTTCATAATGTCTTATACTTCACAAGAATATCCAGACTTAAAACTGTGTATGTTGTAAGAGAAATTTGGCTAATGTCCTCTACAGAGGCAAAACATTCTGGGTCTCAGGAGGATATTTCTGTCCCGTGCAGAGTGAATCCAGCATTTATATTTAGATGTCACTTCTGAAACTTTGCAGCATGCAATTGGCCGTTGGTCCTCTTAGCAGCAATAGTTTTATCCAATGAATGCTATAGACTGTAGCCAAGAAAGTGAGCCAAGATCGCTATACGATCACTAAAATGCTGTTGCATTTCACAGAGTTCCATTATAAAAAAGTTGTCAACAATAAATCTATTACTTACATTGTGTCTTGACTTTGGTAATGTGAGGTTTCGCGAGCCTGCATTAACTCAGCACTGAATAGCCTACAAACTCAGGCAATTTGAGCGGTGTGATTTTGATCGCATTTGAGAGATCAACAACTATATTTGTGATTGGCTATATTCACCGCTGCAAAAACACGCTGTAAATAGATGCATTTGGCACTCTCTCCAGAGCTCAGACACAAATCTCCTAAATCTTTTTCTCCAATATTATTACAGTATAAACTGAGGGTATTTTTGCTTGCGTTTGAGGGTGCACCCCCATAGAACCAGGCCTGGTCCAAACCCAAAGGACTTTTCCAGACTTTTTCCAAAAGATCTTCAAAACACAAAAGAAGATATTCTGTCCCACCATTAAAAGTCCATTCACCCAAAACTAACGATTAAAAAAGTAACACAGTACATATGAATTGGGCAGTTTAACCCAAGGCTTCTGAACAGGCATGATTGCTTTATATGATGAACAGATTTCATTTAGGCTTTTATCCATAAACTTTGATCAACACACATGCATAGAGCACATCAAATATGGTCAACGGCCGCACAAACATGCTTGCTTGACACCAATGTTCAGTCCATACATTCCATTTAAAGCCGAGGACACACTTATGAATGTAATTTGATATTTACGACTAATCTTGCTCAAATGCACTGGGTCTGTGCCCATTGAGTTTAGTCTGTGTTTAGAGTCAGCATTTAAAATCATATAGTGTGTTCAGTTCAGTCTCAGAATGTTTCAGCTAGTCATTAAGTGTGTCCCCGGCTTAATGCCACATTCAAATGAAAGAAAGCGTTTCTTATGCTATTGTACAGTGTGGTTTAACGTTTTCAATAATTTCTTTTAAAACAATGGATCCCCGCATACCGAGGGAAGACTTAACCGTTTGGCTGGTGTATCTGTCTTTATGACTGATTAGAGAAACTCGCATCACAAAAAACACATCTAAAATAGTCATTTCAGGTCTGATAGATTAGACTGATCTGAGAGCTGTCTGACTGTTCCAGGCACAGTTGATTTGTAAGGGTTTGTGTCTGTGTCTGTGTCAGCACTAGACAATAGATTGAACCTGCCTTTGTTACATCGCAACAACAAAAAAGAAGCAAAAGGATTTAAATTGTCAACCCTATCACCGTGGTCAACTCACTCGGCTTTATCAGCATGACCCTACTGTTACGACACACACACACACACACACACACACACACACACACAGCAGTCCTGATGTGGCAGAGGCTGCCTGAGGTCAGGAAGAGGAGCATGATGGATACAGTTGAGCGCTCTGCGAGGAAGTGGGGAGGAGGCGAGGACAGGGGTCTTTCCTGTGAACATTAAAGTCATGAAACCCCCTCTTTCAGCTCAAATCCACCTCAAATGCAATCTTTTTGAAAAATGCTTACTTAAATGGGCGTGGATGCCGTGAGAAGAGGGAGGGGTGGGTGTGGTAGAGCGAGGGGGGAGAAAGAGAGGGGGGAAGCACTCTTGTCACTATCAGTTGTTTTCTGCTCTGTTCACTTCATGTTATAAATATTGTGACTTTTCTGAGATTCAAAAATTAAAGTCCAATATAATACACTGACAACCATCTGTTTGACCTTTAAAAGTAACCAAATCCCTTGCTACATATATTAGATTAATCGAATTGTTTAAAATATAGAAATGCACATATATTTATTATTGTCATTATAATTGTTTTATGTATATTACACAGTATAAATGCATATTTTTAAAAATAAAAAAATTGCGGAAAAAAAACAACCGTTTTCGTACATATAGCAGAGATCTAACTTACGCGCGTCCTTCATAATTTAAACATCAGCCATTTATCAGTTATTGGCCATATCATGAAAGTAGTTATTAGCTTATTAGTCAGCCAGCATTTTAATTTTGGCGCATCTCTGTCAGAAACTAACTGTAATTGAGGAGAATTCAAAATTAACATGTGGTTTGGCTTTGAGGAAAGGGTGCAAAACTGTGGTTGACCTTTTCAAGTTAATCAGATGTGCAAGATCAGCCTTGTATTGTCAAATAACATTTATGATAGTTCTCTAAACTTTGTCTCTCATTACATCTGGTTGAACTGGTGTCTTGACCAACACTGCCATTCCTCGCCTGAATAATGATGGATGAAGCGTCAAAGCAGGAGGAATTGTGTCAGGAAACACATCTGACCTCTCTTTGGCCCTTGTCACCTGATAAGCTTGTCTGTTTTGTTAATATGTGCTTCATGTGACACAGAGCCATTAAATAATACCACTTTTTACACTGTAACAAAAATGTCTCACTATAAAGGCCATTTAATCCAGAGAACAAGAGCAGGACAAACAAACCATTGGGAACCAGTAGGTGAATGAGCTTACCAAATTATTAAGCCAAAATGTAGTAAAAAAAACCCCACTTATATTGAAACGTAAACAGTTAAATTTGTCTTTTTCCAAAATGTTCACCAGTCATCAGCACATAACAGCATATTATTAACAAATCCTACAGCAAAAAGAAATGCATTTAACCCGTTAGGTGAACTATTATTGTCCCTAGTGAATAACAGCTGTGGTCTGTGTTGTAAAATGCAGGGATGGGTTCATCGGCAGGTCTTCCGTTTATTGGCCAGAGCAGCCTTGCTGTTCTTCACCCAGATTGAGCTCTTTGTTTGTTGTCACTATCAGTTGTTTTCTGCTCTGTTCACTTCATGTTATAAATATTGTGACTTTTCTGAGATTCTACTAATATTGTGACTTTTCTGAGCTGTTCATTTCCTTGGAAATAATTTATTTATCTGGCAGTGAATCAAAACGCATCAATGTGTTGTTGATGACAGCAAAATGTATCATGTATTCATATTTAAGAATCTATATTTGTGCAGATCATTTTGAATGCCTTCTAAATGAAGCCACCTCAGATATTTGAACTCCAATGCTTTTTCGCTGCGACTCCAATTCTGGTTGATAAGTATTTTCATGTTTTGGCCAATAACTGGCTGATGTTAAAATTCTATAAAACCTATAGTTTTAAATTATTTGACTTAATTTAAGCAAAAATAATGTACAGTATGAAAAATGGATATTCATTCATTCATTCACATCAATCATTTGATAATTATTGTATTTAACTGTTACTCGTGTTTTTTAAGATTAACTGTAAGTGAGCATTATATGATGGCAATGGTAACGTTAATGCTGTAAATTCAAATTCTTCTGAAGTTTTCTTGCCTGTATTGAACTAATAGGAGGTTTTCAGAAGGGTCTTTGTTAATTACTGACATAAAGGATTTGTCTAAATGCAGGATTAGTTGAAGGTTAAATTAAAGCCATTCACTCCGGCTGAATGTACGGCAAGGTCAACACTCAAATCAGTGCCTCGGTCACACAAAGACCGTTTTTTGACTGTAATAAATGAGCCCAGCACTCCCACGATCCCACCCCGCTGCAGTCTACTGACCGTATCTCGGGGTTGCCCTCTTGCCCCTCTCATTTTCCAGTCACTTTTATAACTGGACAGTAAACTTCCAGTGGCTTAATGATGATGACTTCTTCATCTGCCCAAATACTCCTTTTGTTGATCCTCCCAGGCCTCCACCCCCTTAAACCCTGGCTAACCTTGGCCCACCACTTCCCCCGTTCACTGCTGGACTAATCCTCTCCCCAGGCTGTCACCTCCACCCCCCTAGAGCCAATCCCTCGCTGACCAGTCAGGGTTTTCTCTCCTCTGCCTATTTCAGCTATGGCTTTCAGCTTGTTGTGTTGCCTCCCTTCCCCCCCTTTGGTTCGTGTGGCCAAGTGGAGGAGGTTATCTCCACAGCCCTGGTTATGTTGGCCTCGCTGGAAAAACCCTGATTTGCACTTCAGGACCCCAGCAGGAAGTCTGTGAGAGGGCTTTAATAGGCAAATGAGCGCAGGGCTGAGGGAACAACAACCTGCCAGCGGTGTGACAAGTGGTGTGAGACCCCACGCCTCACGCCCGGAATAGACCTTATGTGGTAAGAGAGGCTGAACGTGCCGGGGCAGCATTGGCTTTCACGTGACAGCGACATTGTCAGGCTTTTGTAATTGGCCTGTGTTAGGGTGGATTTGTTTTTTCTGACACTGAGTAGATAGCTCCTGAAGACCACGATGAGCTGTGGCAGTTGCCACCTCGATCTCTCCCTCCTACCCAGCTGATGCTCATTTGTTACTACGTTAATATCACGTTCCACTCTCACCTCATGTATGTGATGTTCAGTTGTTGTTTTACAACCATGTGAGGACGAGGATTTCATCACACTTCTAAAAACCCACACTCGATGAGACAATAAAGAAGTTCTCTTTTCAAAACCTAGATACAGCACTCACAAAATTCTTCTCTGGTTTAACCCAGTCTATGCTTTTGTTGGTCCAAATTTAGATTAAGGTGCTACATTTGATTTAAATTTGTGGCATTGGATTCGGATTGAGAGTTTCTGAGAAAGAAGCTAGAAGATAATTATGCATTCATTAATTCTGCTTTGGATTGCCTTAGCATTTGTTTGCCCTAGGGCTGCAAAGGGGCTGAACATTTCTGGTAAATTTATATAAACTTTCCAAAAGTTTCTGAAAATGTCCCAAAAATACTGGAAAGTTTCCCAAAATTCTGTAAAGTTTCTGGAAACTTTGCAACCCTTGATTCAGATTAAGTTTTCTATATTTGTATTAGTTTGTCCAATTTGATTTGGATTGAACAGTTCTCTGAATGAAAGCCATGAACAAAAGTCCCAATGCTAAAACCTATATTTTGAACTCTGAAACTTCTGCTCTGGTTGGCCTCAAACTGTGATGTTTTTGGTTCAAATTTAGATTAAGTAGCCCTTCTTAGATTGTTTTCCTATTGGATATGGGTTGGGTGTTTTACCAGAAAGAATCCAATAATAAGTTAGATTTCTAAGGACTTGAATTCTGTACTCATTAGTTCTGCAGTGGTTCACCTCAAACTGGGCTTTTGTTGGTCCAAAGATTCACCAAGTTGTATTTGTCTCAATGAATCTAAACAATGATGGTGTCTGTCTGGAATGAGGCAGTTTTGCTGTACCTCCAGAGAATAGAGTGCTTCTTAAAAGGAAGTAGAAAACAAGACAAAGCAGAACTCCAAAAGATGTTGAAAGAGCCGCCACCACATGACTCATCTCTTCTCAGGTGGCAGTGGAAAAGATACTTCCCATTGTCAGTGGCCAGGGCTGGAGACTCAAAGCAGTGCTGAAGGATGGGTGAGAGGAGGGCCAGCTCACTCACTGGCTCTTTTGTTCTACCCACAAGCTCAATTGAGCAAAGGAAACCTCTGCTTTGCTTTCTTTCTCCTTTTCCAGTGACCTATTAAGGGCCGATAGTGTTAAAGCCAGAAACTTGAATCAGCATCAGAAAATTGAACTTTTGCTGAATTTTCATATACAATTTTTTTGCAATCTTGACAAAAAGTCTGTCAGAGAGCCCACCCCACCCCCTAAAAACAGAACATTTCAGATACTGGATATTAAGCATTTGTTGATCACAAATCCTTATACATTTGGGGGCATTGTGTGGTCCAAATGGTATCTGAAGGAGAAACCTTGCAATTATAATAAACAATGTTTAGACAAAGCCTCCAGATTAGCTGGAATGACAGCATTAATGACTCTGGGGGGCTAATAAAGCCCTCTGAGGGCGGGAGGTCATTGTTTAAAGCTGACTCCCATACTGCTTTAGCCCCTATCTACTAATTCTTATTAGGGTGAGAAGAAGTACTGTACATGCCTCGATTTAGACCAACTGTTGTGTCTTTGCTAGAAAAAGAGTTGTGAAAACAGAATAAACTACTAACTTACTGTATAGCCTGATCAAATATTATCTACAATTGAATCCACAAAGTAAATCCAGTTTTTTATTTCCTGCAAGGTTATTTAAATGTTTTTTTTTTAAAAACAAGCGCTTGCCTCTAATGCATTGGTTTGTTGACATGGCTGTTTTGTTGTTTGCCTGACAAATTCTTTGTGTCTTTAACTTTGACAAATGCATTACACTGGTGCGGTTCTCAGCACACTCTTTGAACCATTGCGTCAAGTCACTTTTTGTTCCATGGACAAGGCTGTTATCAATTATTAACAAATCCTACTACATGCTGCAGACAAAACAGGATCTCAGTTGTGTTGATTAAATCGACTGTGTATATTTACCCTTTAAAGTCACCTGATAGGGTCAGGCTGATGAAATTTGACGTAACATTTTATGTCAGAATAAATCCCAGAATTTGATCCATAATGAGTCATAATGAACCAGTTCACAAATGGTGCAGCACTGTTGTATTTAAATACCAACTATTACTGTTCCTGTTTTCTGAGGTCCTGAAACGAGAGGGTCAGCTGCGTCACAATATTTTGCTATTATCTTGCGAGATAAGAGGAGAAATGGAGTTATTGTTAGCAAGAGCCTGAAGCACAAGGGGAATCCGATCCTCCTGTATTTGCATTCAAATCTCCTCCACTTCCTCTGAGCCACTTCTCTGTGGCACGCGGTAGGAAATGATCAATCCAGTGAAGTGCAAAACATCAATCTCCTATCAAGTTATTTTGACCAGATGAGTCCTCACCATTCAGCTATTTACAATGGGCCAAATTCTCAGTTAATCGTCAACCTCCAGTGAGGAGAGGGCTGTGAGTTCAGGCAAGGCCGACGGACAAACTGTGGATTGACCCCACATTCTTTAGCAAGTGTCCCTAGTTTGCCATTGGGTTGCCCTATCAGTAAAATGACCCCAATAAAACAGGGAGTGGCAGAAGGTGAGGAAAAGTATCCATTGCCTTACGTCGTACCCCCATCTGCGAGCGTGGCACTTAGCAGTCTCCGGTGTCATGTTGAGAGAGGGGCATCTGCGCATCATGCGTTGTGAACACAGCACGCGTGTGGCGTGCGGAGGCGCCTCGCCTCTATTGTGCCATGCTCTGCGGTATGGCCCTCTCCACAACAGCATCTGTCACCTTAGGGGGTCAGCAAGGGCCAAGATGAATGAGTCCTGAGAGAATGCCCCTCTCGCCCCACAGAGCAAATGGCCAAGAAGAGGGAGGGGGCCAGGGGAACGGGGGGAGGGCCTGCTGATTGTGTGTGAGTGTTGGAGGGTTTGTGTATCCAGAACCACTGAGTGCAGGACAGAGAGGTTGGTTCAACTGGAGTTCCTGGAATCATTCTTTGCTGCCCTGACTCAGGACTATCATGACTAGGGAGCTGCTAGTTTGCAACAAGGATAAGGAATACTGTCACGTCGCGCTCACCCTTGTCGCTGCTTTTGGATATCCAAAGGACGTTTGCTATGGAAATGGGCTGCGTTTTAGTGATCTGCTTTAAGGTCTTCAGTGGGACTCGTTGAGGCACACTCCACACCCCAGCTGCTTATGAAAGGTACAGAAGCGTCATGTTAGATTATTTGACACTCACCGGCTCCTGCTAACATGGTGTCAATGGCTATGGCTCTTAGCGCCCCATTTATTTAAAGATATTTGCATTTTTGCATTGGCTAATCTGTCCCAACCCCCTGCTTGAAGTTTTGCTCTATAAACTGTCTTTCCTTTAGTGAATATCTGTTTAGTAAATGTAAAATAAACTAAGTGTGAATTGGATAGTTATGAGGGTTGGGTCAAACTTAAAAAAAATTGTGTTACTTACTCTTATGTTTAAATGTAGGCTACATAAAGACATGAATTGTTGAAATCATGTATTTGGGTGTTGCTTTAATGTCTTGTTTTTAATCTGTATGTTTGTACTTACATTTTCATCAGGCATTTTTGTGAAACAAAAGTAGAATTTGTTAATTGAAAGTTCATTGAGAGCTAGCTCTCCTCTCCCATTGTCAGCGGTTTAATGTAATTATGCAGATAAGGGAGGAAACAAAAGAGGGAATGAATTGAGAGAAAGACCTTTAGTGGTACAGTGCAGTGTGGGACTGTAACCACTTTTACATTTACATTTCATCTAAACCTTTTATTTATTTAATCTAAACCTTTTATTTCCACCTACTTTAGAAATGTATTCGGAATAAAACAGTACTCTCCCATCATGTTCAGGCACTGAGGCCAAAGAACTTTTACAAGAATAAGAAATAAAAAAGGTCTGCACTCTGAAAGAGTCCACAAAATTGCAGAGACATAAATATATTTTCTCTTTATTATTGGAATTAACCTGGCAAATTGCTCCACCAACTAAGAACGGCCATGCTAAATGTATGTTGTTATCAACAAAAATGACCTTTTTAAATGAACATGTTAAAATTTACTTCACAATGTTAGGTCAAGAATCTAATGAATCAATCTATATCTGGGACCCAAACAGTGGTCTGAAAGCTCCTCGTGTTGTGTCTATCGGAACACATTGTTTTAAAATTGTTAATCTGTGACAAAACAAACATTACCAGCAGAAAAAAATTAACGTTTGTAGCTTTGCATGATTATGTCTGCAGTTTGGTTTGTTTTGGCTACCTAAAGTGTTGTGTTTCTCTTGGCTATTTCAGGATCCCCTTGTTTGTCTTTATAGAGCTTTTGATTTCTTTATTTGGACCATCTTGCAACACACAATTTGAGTCATATTAAGTCCTTGGTTGTCTGTAAACTTGTTTTGCTGAGAGAAAGAACGTAACCTATACATTCATTGCTTGCACACTTTAAGTGTCATATTTGTTTTTAGCGGAATTTAACTACAAAAATTCTCTTCAATGTCTTGTAAAAAAAAAAAAAAATGGGGGAATGGTGGCATTTTTAAAAATGTTAATCTGTGCCTTGACAGCTTTCTTTGTTTTATGCATTGTAGGGATAGTCAGACAGAGTTAGAAAAGCAAATTGAAAACATATATGGAAGAAGTAAGAGTTGACTTGAGCTGAAACAGCTCTTGGCCTAAAGGCAGGGCTCTCTGCAGGCATGTCCACATTAGCATTTAACACCCCTAAAAATGTCATTAGCAGTCAAACTGGACCCTGAGAGCCCTGAAGGCAAAACAGAACTATTCTCAGGTGCTGCTACTTCAATTTTCCTCTGTTTACTACAGTACCAAGATGAGTGATTAGCTGAAACTTGGCCCAACAGGCCTCCAGTGAGCTGTTTGTAAAACAGGGTGTGCAATTTGCGTTATTCCACCAAGATGTTAATCTTTCTTTTCTTGACTTTTACCTGAAAAACTGATCCAAATTCATTGTGGAGTCTCATAGAGGAAGGTTTTTCAAGTGGATCTGATGGTAATGTGCCTCTTAGGACTGCAATCTCAATTAGATCAGATTTTCTCGGTAATCATTCAAAAAGCACTTATTTTTCAAATAAATGCAGTCACATAATACTATATGAATTGAAATGGTATTTATTTTGAAACTAATTGTGTCACTTAGTAGAAGTCAATATAATTACAATCAAATCCGTCTTGTAACCTACATTTTCAAAACTAATAATAAAAATCCCCCATGTAGTTGTTTATTTTCTGATTTTCAGAATTGTACAGGTCATATATTCTTTGCAAATCCGGGATACTCTTGACAGAACTATTTACCTTGATTGATTGATGGCTTTACTGCATTTCACTCTTGTTTTAACCAGGCCAAAAGAACAAAACCTGTCCCATCAGTCTTTGTGTAAGCCTGGAAGTAAGAGACATGGACCTCCTTTCCCCTATGCGTTCCACAAACATTCCCTTGAGGTCATAGTGTCATATAACTCATCGCTCAGTGTTATCAGTTAACAGCTACATATGTTGAAGATCACTGCGATCTGTTCTACTTTACAAACAACTGTCTGATCTGAGATAATGGATGGATTAATACTCGGTACATATTATTCTTATTGATTCACACCATAATAAATTCTTCATTCAGTGCATTTAAACCAAAATAAGCCCAGTCTCTAATGCTACAATAATTGCAAATCGCAGTAACATGCATATTGGCTTTGTTTTCCCAATATATTCTGAGTGTATTTCCCAAACAACAAGTTTTGTACCATATGTTAATTTCTATGGTATTTATACTGTAAATAAAAAAGTGTCTGACCATTTGCCATGTCTGTAGATGCAGGAGTACTGCGGTTCAACTTTGATATACCATGGAGAAGAGGTGATCCTGTCCTTCTACTGCTAAATAAATATAATCAAAGGTATATTTGTTTCCTTGACTATGATAACAGCAATTGAAACCTATGAATAATGTCATTTATTGCTCAAATTTTCCAAATGTGATGTTTTGTATGCTGTTGCTGTTCGATTGGTATTATCAAATATTAGAGCTGTCTTTGAGGGTTTTTATGTGAATTCTTGGGCCCTGCTGAGTCACTGATGGCGACAAACTCATTTATCATAATTTGCTGTCTTGATCCAGATCACAAACAGAAACCAATACAGAGCTTTTGTTGTTAAAAAGCGTCAGAGCAGAGCAGATGGTCTAACAGATGTCATGGTTATACCTGACGTGTAGCTCTAGCTCAAGGGTAAAAGTTGCTAGTTACATGCTAACAGCTGTACTACGTGACAGGGTGTCAGTGACTACTTTAATAAATGGGTACTGTTAATTATTTTTATAAAATATTTATTTCATGCCTCTTAGGAGTACCTAATTGTTGTTGGTCAACTGCGCCTGTCTGCAGTGAAATATATCTAGGATAATGTACAGTAATTATTGGTAAATAAACACGATGTAAGAGCCTTCAAATTTGCATTAGGCTCGATGAGCCCATCAGAGTTTATTTTGTAATAATGACTTACTGTCTGTACAATATTCCGTATTTTTCTTTAGTTATTTTTTTTTTTTAAATGTTGAGTATGTCTGAAAAAAAAATGTTTTTGCATTGTTTAAGTGACACATGCAACCATTTACTGGAATGTAGTTGATCAGACCTTCATTACTATTTGATTTGCGTAGGTCCAACTGTTTGAAATTAGTTTTTTCTGATAGCGTATAGTGTCTGACTGTCTCAGGAACCTTCTGCCCATGCTCAGGAAGATGTGCCTGGACTGTTAATACAGCAGGAATGGTTTCAAGAGCTATTCTACGAAAGACTTAAAATAGCCTTGTCCACGGTGGAATTAAAATCAAATCCACACAGTCTATCATAACATTACATTAGATGAATGTCTCCTTCCCTCTCATCTTCCTTATAAACCAATCGTGATGTGTGTGTATGTGTGGTTTTTATATATGACAGATTTAAACAAAATGAATATGCGAATAATGTGCCGTTTCATTTCAGATCATGGGGAATTCATACGCAGGGCAGCTGAAATCTGCCCGCTTTGAGGAAGCTCTACACAACTCTATAGAGGCTTCATTAAGATCGAGCAGCGGTGATCCACAGCCTGTATTCACACAGCTGTATCTTGAGCCAGATCAGTATCCTAGCAACCTGGAAGGTAAGCAAGGCCATAAAATAGTTTGCCTTCACAAGAATTGATCGTGATTTACATTTTAAGGAGAGCATGTTTTAGTGATTTTCTAAAAATGGGTCAAATAAGCTCTATTACACTCATCATGTACTGTATGTATGTGTGTGTGTATATGTATAGCAATAGCACACCTGTTCTTGGTTCTGCCCTCAGATATTAAGCCGAAAATGAACCTGAGTCTGAGGTCCGACCCCTCCAGCCATGTGCTGGTGAAGTGCCAGTCCTCCAATTCCATTGATGATATGGATGACGAGGATGATTCAGATACCAGCAGCCCACCGTTGCCTTACCTTCAGGGAGCTCCTCCTGATGGCTGCTGCACTGTTGATGGTAATAACAGTTATCATCATTTACTCCTCATCCTCTTGATGTTCCAAACGCATATACCCCTCTTTATCAAACCTATTTTTAAGAGTTGGTGTGAACATGTGCAAATCAGTGTCATCCACGTCCAGTTATTTTAGCTGTACAAAAAAGTCTGTTATGCTGCTTGATATTGCAAACTGGTGTTTGTTATCAAATTAATAACGCATTGGTCTGTAGCGCAGATGGTTTTGCCAATTACTGCACTGTATTCTTATTGCAACTAATGAATTGGAAGTCTTGCACATTCACAAAAAATTGCTTACTTATGTGTTGCAAAATATGGGGTTAAAGGTGGCAAAAAATAAAAACAGGCTTGCCAGGTTTGCGTAACAAAACCAGCCCATTGCTATTCAAAACCCACCCAATCATGGTCAAAACAAGGTTTGGTGGGGTTTGCCGGTAGAAATCACTTTAACCCGAAAACTAAAGCCCGGCACACACCAAGAACACAATGCCAAACAAGTTTGTCCTCTCGTCAGCTCCATCTCAGCCAAAAAGATGCGCTTGAACACACCAAATGGACTAAAGGTGACTGTCAACTATGCGTTCTACACTAAATATCTGTTAATACAATCAATAGTCATTTAAAAAGGTAAACCGAAATTAGGGCTGCAGATATACTAACCATAAACAAAGCAGCGGTTGCTTGCCATTTTGAATATCAATCACACTGATCACTTTCTTCATTCCAGTCGGCTAATGTTATGATGAAAATATTCATGCACTCAAATGCTCAGGTAAGATAATGTAATATTATAACTAGTATTATAAATTATAATTAGTCTATATCGTCTTGACTTCTTTGCTTGCTTTCATCACTTTCGCTTTTATTCTTTGACTCGTTAGCTAAGCTGAACAGCCAATCAGAGTTCTCTCTCTCTCACTCTCCGACGAACTAGAGCCAACGGTGTGGAACACACCTAAAAACTAAGCTGATAGACGCTCAAAAAATGGCCTGACATTGCCCGACGGCTGATCATCGGCTTAGCATATCCTGGCCTTAAAAAAACAACCTGAGGCAACAGTGTTAAAGTAGCCCAGGAAAACCGTGGACTTGGCAAGACTGAATAAAAAGTACCATAACAGCATGCCATATATTCTAGGTCTTCTGAAGCCCTATGAAAGCGGGGTGTTATGAACAGCATAAACTGTCAAGTCAGTGTCAAGGTGAAATGTATGGTAAAGACAGTGGCATTGAAACCGTGTAATCTGTGAATCATTGAGCATTCAGCTACATCAACATGGCCTGTCTTCATTTTATCGCTGACTCAAGTCATCTGTGCCCAGGGTTCTGTCAAGCAGGAAAGGATCTACGCCTGGTCTCCATGGCAACTGAGTCGGTCGAGGTTCCCGCAGGGTTTGAGCTGGTCGGTGCCAAATCGCCCAGTATCCCAGAGCACATCCTCGTCTGTGCAGTGGATAAGCGCTTCCTGCCAGATGAGAATGGGAAAAATGCACTTTTAGGTTGGTGTTCAAATACAATTTCACAAGTTAAATAAATAATTTATTCTACAAATCTTATTATGCCTGTGAAATGTTATGTAAAGTGATGTATTAGCCATTCAGAACTCAATTGATATTTAATAAATAGTTGGATTTTGGACTAAAAGCGAGATGATTTATCATTTGATTGCCTGTTACAGTGTTACAGTACAGGATACAGTACAGTGTACATGTTGATCAAAAACTTTTAAAGTTCTTCCACAGTCTTATACAGCACATAGTGATGTATGTTTGTGTATTTATGAAGGGTTTTCAGGGAACTGTGTAGGCTGTGGGGAGAAAGGATTCCGCTACTTCACTGAGTTTTCCAACCACATTAACCTGAAGTTATCCACTCAGCCGAAGAAGCAGAAGCACTTAAAGTACTACCTGGTGAAGAACTCTCAGGGTGCTCTGTGCAAGGGAGCCCTCATCTGCTGGAAAGGTACCACACGTGTGCAAAACGTTGCATGTTTGTAAATTGTGAGAAAATTGCTATTTTAACCAAGGAGCCGGGACGTCTGAGCATAGCGTCTGATGGAGTCGCCTGTAAATTGCGTCATATCTGCGTTACCCTCGTTTTTTTTTTATTTGGCAGAAGCGCTTTACTCTTAGCAGTGTGCAACAAGTGTCACAGCAGCCGCCCAGCAAACGCACAGAGTAACGTCATAACATCTTTTTAAACACACTCAAATGTATCTAATATGATAAACAGAGCTACGTTACCTCATGCTCATGCTCGGAAAAGCGGAAATAGCGCTGGCGCCCGGTGACTGTGTCCCGTCATAATAAAAGTCCCACTGCTCGCAAAGTGTGTGTTGTTCATCTCATTAACAATCGCTCCAGCGGCATTGCTCGGCTCCACAACACTCAGTCCTGCTCTGCTTCATATACAGTAACGTTAATAACCGCATCCATCAACATGATTTCTGCCAGAGTCCTATCCTGATTCTTTTCCACCGGCTGTGAGGTGAAAACCACATGTCCCAAGATGCTGCGCTCAAACTACGCCTTTGTTTTGAACAGGCGATCTCTAGCAGACAGAAAAGTTGCATAGTGCACCTTGAAATAAGCTCAAATATTAAAGTTAAAAATGTATTAAATGTAATGGAATTTAAATGATCATTTAAATGTCTTGTTTAATTGGCAATTCAAATTCATTTGAATAAACTGAAAATGTATTATTTCTTCTGTAGATATTAAGATGATGTATTTAAAGATAATTTCCTAATTTAATTATCTTTTTATTTTTTTTTATTAAATATTTTGCTTTATTTTTAAACATTAAATAGAGTGGTGCAGGTATGACATCAGAACCCAGAAGTCTAATTTGAGATTTTTCTTACGAGGTTTTATACTTTATACTGAGGTTCTTCAATTTATGAGTAAAATAAAGCCTGTGGTAAACATAACTTGACCATACTTCGACATTTCGTACATTATACAATGTACACTGCACACACTCACACCCTCAGTGAGTGGGGGGAAATTTTGTAAATTTAATTTTAATACGTTTTATTAAAAATGTACGTTCTCAAAAATGAACATAGCTGTTTAAAATTTTCACTATGGGTGTATGTAATTTACGTTGACGAACAAAACGTCAAAGTATCATCAAGTTATGTTTACCACAGGCTTTATTTTACACATAAATCGAATTATGTGGCGAATTAGACTTCGTCATCCTTCGTCACTCTATTAACAAGTAAAGTTCAATAAAGTTATTACAAAATGTATTTAAATATATATTTAATTGCCAATTCAAACTTATTTGCATTTGTATTTTATTTCAAATGTATACATTGATAATTGATGATTCCTTCCATAGAAATGACAGAAATATATACGGTTTGAATTGAGAAAATAGATTCTGAAATGATCTGCAGCTTATATCTGAAAATGAAAAATAAATATAAAAATGCAAATAAATTCAAGTTGTTACTGACCCTCTTTGATTTGACAGAGAAGGATGATTCACTCGACATTAACTGAGAATTTAAAAATAAATGTTGCTTTTCACAGATTGTAAAACACGGCCATTCTCAAGCAGTGCTTCTTCATCCAAGCCTAGTTCTTCATCCTCACTAAGCAGCAAAGAAAATGGAGACACAAATGGCCACAGTCCATCTCCCTTCCCCCTCTCAGGTGAGTGTAGGTGTGGATATTGTGTGCCACAATCTTCTAAAAGCTTAAGTAAAGCATTTAAATAAAAGGAACTGCACAGAGATGAAAACACATGAAAGTCTCTAGACCTCATAGGAGGTCCAGTGTAAGACAACACATGCTGCATCTGTCCTGGGGAGGATGTCCATCTTCTGTTGGTTTCTGCTTAGTCCTGCATGCACAGAGGTCATGTTCTGTTCGGGGAGGGTACATATGGGGTGGGGGTAAAACCTGGGGTTAAAGAGGGGTGGGAGGGCTACTCAGCATTTGGTGACATCTGGCTGGAGGCCACACAGTGTTTACCCAACAGTGTTTGGTGAAAGAAAGCAAGTCATTGTCTCATTCTTCCTCAAAACACCATTCAGAGAGCTGGGCAGCTGGCCACAGAGTGCGTCCATTAGTGACGATAACAGTCTTTTACAATGCACAAAATAGGAGAAGGGCTCAAACAAATGTAACAAATCCTTCAGCTAAATTATGCGCAATATCTTCTTAATTTCCCCTTTGCAGTAAAAAATTAACGTTGCATTCATAATAAGGTGTTCTTTGATCCACAGACTCGCCTCCTGCCCGCATGCAATCTGGCTCATCCTCAGGGATTTTTGGACCCCCAGAGCTGGGCTTCCTCAAACCGTTGAACACACCGACTCACGGGACCAAGACGTTACCGATCGGTACCAGATATTTGTCCTCATTTTGTATTTAAAGTAGCATTGATTGCTCATAATACCAAGCTAAAAAGCCATATATGTAAGTGAAACTTGCTTTTGCATTGAATCGTTCAACTCAAGCAGTTGTTACAATGATTTTGAGGGGTTAGTAATTAAGTCAGTATAATTTAGTGTGCTTGTTAATTAATTGGTGGTGTTTGCTAAAGCAAACATGTCTGTCACGATTTCTCATGGATTAGAGATTTGAACAAACCATACTGTACATTCAGCCTTAGCATTTAAGTTAAGCCTAATTATGCTCAACTTCGTGGCTGGAATGTTGTTAGCTGCTTCATTGTTTGTTTTTCTCCGCAAAAGGACAGAATTAATGAAGGTCATTTGTATTAGCCGCATTCGCAACCACACACGAACACACACACACACATGAAAAACACTCCAGTTCATCAATATAAGACCAGAATTCTGTATTAAGGGTTTTAATGTCACTCCACATTTCAAATTCCCTGTGATTGACGTTTAACACACGTGTTCTATTTGTGTATATGTCAGGGATATTAGATGTTAAAAGTGGCCCAGCAGTTCATTATCAATATGCCATCAGTTAAAGGAAATCAATAAACCTTGATCCCCAGGACCCATTCTCCTTCAGAAATGAGCGAGAATGCTTTCCTCCCTATTGAGTTTGTGTGCTTGTGTGTAGGTAGGGGAGTTTGCATTGTTTGTCGCCAGAAAAGTGGAAATTAGCTATTGATGTGTAAAACATGACACCCCCTCAGGCCACTTGGGAATTTCTTCAATACATTTTAGTCTGAATTGTTTTTCATGATTTGTGTGTGTATTAAACTGTTATTATTATCTTGAACAAAAACACTTTAAAATAGGTATGAGATGTGTGTGTGATAAGATTGTTTACGTTTGTATGTATGTATGTATATATATATATATATATATATATATATATATATATATATATATATATATATATATATATATATATATACTTTTGAAAGATCCTGTGACACTGAAGATTGGAGAAATGGCTGCTGAAAATATATTCAAATTGAAAACAGTTATTTAAATTATAATATTTCACAATTTCATTTTTTTATCAAGTAACTGCAGCTTTGGTGAGCCTAAGATTTCAAAGGGTAGAGTGTAAATGTATTTTCTTCCCACTGTGTCTTTAAATCCCAAAATGTGTTTGTTGTTCAGTTCCTACTGCCCTCCGAGTAAACGGTCTGAGTATGGACGGGAGGTCCAGTCTACTGAGCCCCCCTCATACAAACCCACTCGCCACACCTAATCATGGCTATAGGGCCACAGACCCTGGGGACAGTCCAGGTAAGCATTAAACCAGCCAATCACAATGCTTTCTCATGCATGTCATTAGTGGTCAAATCATCTAGTGCAATAACTCTCCAGATGTCTTTAGAAGGCATCTTCAAATGTTTACACATCAACATATAAAATGATTATCTTGATGAAAACAAACATTTTCTCTTCTGTATCGGCTCTTTCTTGCAGCATCCTCTGCCATGTCATCAGGTCCGCCCAAAAAGCGTCACCGTAGCTGGCACCCCACCTCTCTAGTGCCTGTTCCAGCCACAGCTGTCCCTGTGCCAGCCATCCGGCCGCTGACGTGCAGCTCTGGTGGGTCCGACCTAATCATACTCAGCCTTTTCATTTGTTGTTATTCTTTTTTTAAGCTGGTTGTCTGTGCAGTCCGTTCATCCCATCTGTTTATGTGTGTCCCAGAGCAGAAAACAGCCAGGAATTTGATTACCTTCGCCTTTTCTTTTAACAAGTACCAAGGGACATGACATTCTATCCACAAGGATGATTTATTCATTGTTTCCATAAAAATAGGTCAGGCTAAATGAGGTCCTGAATTGTTTAGCTACAGCTTGGAGGGTTTATACCTTGAAACAGCTGAAGGAGTGGAGCTTGAAGATCCTGTAGCTTAGTTACCTTGTCCTTAGCATTGATTGGAGTGTCACTGTTAACAAAGCTTAAGAGGCTGAAGAGATCCGTCCAAAGTATTATTAGGTTTCCACAATGGCTTGACAGCACATGCTATATGTTCCAGTAAAAAAAGTACATACATTTAATGTTTTGCTCCTTTGTTCCAGGTTCTTTACTGTCCCTGTCCAATCAACAGCCTCCTTCAGTGTCAGGGGTCATACAACCCCAACCAATCACAGTGGGAGAAACTGTCATCATTCCTGACAACCTTATGAACTCCTCCGGGGTCCGGCCAGTCCTTCTCATTGGTCAGTGCTCATTAGTAACATTCTTTTAAAATGTTTTTAATTTATGAATTAAAGGCACAATATGTAAGATCTAAAAACCACTAGAACAATCTTATATTTTGTTGACTTGTGTACTTAAATTATCCTAGATGTTTCCAAGAATTCTTAAATGCAGAGCTTTTTTACCAGGACACAGAGTGTGTCAGTGCGTCGTCTATCAATGACATCATACCCGCATACCCTCTATTTCAGGTCTTATTTTGTAGAAACCATGGAAACACGTTTTATTAGACAGAAGCCACTGTTTGCATACGTTCATCCACAGAAAAGAATCATTGTTATATATCTCAACACAGTTAGTCTTATTGTTTAAATCTTGTTTTCTTGATTTACTGCGAGCACCGTATTTTACCATGCCTAATATTAATCTAGCTTACTGTAGTGTTCAACAAGTGTCTCATAGTAACCACGGAGCGAACGCACAGAATAACATTAGTACATAATTTTCAACACACTCAAATGTATCTAATATGATCAACAGCGCTGTGTTACCCCACATACACTTGACCGGAAGAAGCGGAAGCGGTGGAAACTGTGGCATAATAAAAGCTCCACTGCTCTCAAGCCGTGTGTCACACTCGTCTCTCATTAGCAATCGCTCCAGCGGCCTCGTTCAGCTCCCACAGCACTCGGCCCTGCTCTGCTTCATATTACAATAACGTTAATAATCCACAGTGTACACGAACATGATTTCTGCCCGAGTCCCATCGCGATTCTTTTCCATTGGCTGTGAGGTGAAGACCACATCTCCCATGAATCCGCTCTCAATCTCGGCGTCATCAAGCTACGCCTTTGTTTTGAATAGGCAACCTCGAGCTGCAAAAAATACATATTGTGGCTTTAATATTTAAAAAAAAATGTATTGGGCATAAAAGTACAAATTTCAGAGTGATGCAACTGTCCTAATTGCTGAATTCTTGAAAAGAAAATCTTCTAAAACAAATCTATATCTTAAGTAGGCTTCATTCTTTTATTGTTACTTCCTAGTATTTCTTCTTAGTAATTATTTTTCACTTTCTTTCTTCTTTTAAAGTAGTTAATCTATATTTTAAGAAGGCATGATATATTAATATTATTATTATTATTATTAATTATTTCATATTTATAATATATAATATAGTGTATTTTAATAGTAAATTGTTAACAATTATGCTTTGTAAAGTAGTTAATCTATATTTTAAGTAGACATGATGCTTTATTATTATTATTAGTAGTAGTAGTGGTAGTAGTATATTTATTTATGAAAACAACTTGGGAAAGTAATAAATATCTTAAGTAGGCATGATTCTTATTTATGCACTTTTGCTGTTTAAGTAGTCAATCTTAAATAGGCATGTGGATTCTTAATTATTATTTCTTATTTCTGTTGATCTAGCATGATCTGAAATAAGAAATAATAATGCATGAAATCTTCACATATAGGTCAGTTTTACAGAAATAGGTTCATCACAGCAGCACACAATATAACCAGATTTCTTGAGTTCTTCTTTATCGCTAATAACTGTTTGGATGTGTGTGTGACCCGCTGCATGTTTTTTTAGGTCAAGGCACTTTACCATACTTCTTTGGCAATGTGGGTGATCTGGTGGTGAGCCCCCTGCTGGTGAGCTGCTATAAAGGCAGGGAGCTCAACGAGAAGACCCTCGCCAGTCTGGGCATGTCAGCAAGCCAGTTACTCACCACAGAGACCATGATACTGCTCACGCTACAGTACCTTGCTCGACTTGGTAAATAATACTGACATGCATATCAGAACATATATCATTTTTGAAAGTAAGTTTTAAAGGGGTCATGACATGAGAAATCAAATGTGCCTTTTTGTCATTTTGATATTGCGGCAGGGACATGTGTGAGTGTGCGGCTGTGCGCGTGTTTAGATACTACATTTTAAATTTTGTTAAAGTCTCTTATTCTCATCAAGCCTACATTTATTTAATCAAAAATACAGAAAAAAACAGTAGCCTATTATTGTGAGCTATTATTACATGTTCTTTTTAACATTTTATTAATCAAAGAATCTTTCATCGTGAGTATCACAGCAGGTTATAAAAAATATTAAGCAGCACAACTGTTTCCAACATTGATATCAAATCTATGATTAGTGAACCTGAAGACTGGAGTAATGATGATAAATTCAGCTTTGATCACAGGCATACATATACTTTTAATTTTAAAGTATATTAAAATAGAAAACCATTATTATAATAATATTTCACAATTTTGCTGTTTTTGATCAAATAAATGGCTTGATGAGCATAAGAGACTTCTTTCATAATGCTGCATAATTATCAAAAATGATAATAAAGTCCTTTCACGCCACCATTTCACATAATTGGCCTGTAGGTGTCGTCGGCACTTGGGCTTCATTAACATTGATAGTTTCATCAAATAGTAAACGTGTATCAATATACATAAATACAAGTGAATTTAACACTACTTACATTAATGCGACTTTTGGTGCTGTGTGGTTTTGTGCAGTGCTTTGTTTGTTGTCAGTTAACATCCATTTCGTCAGGAAATCGTTCCACAAACGTTAGTTCGTCTGTCCATGTCATTTTCAACCGATTTATGAATTAGAACAGAAAATTACCGCTCCACTTCACATTGTCCAATGGAATCTGAACTTTGACAGATCACGATTGGTTGGTGTATATACATGACAAACGGCCCGGGCATTGACGATTTATGTAAAATGTTAAAATATATAAAATATAGATTTTTAAATAAATCAATACATTAGCTTTGATTATTGATGAAAAAATTGTTTTGCTTTGTTTGGGTTTATGCTTTTCTCCTGTAAAGCCACAGACACTCTCTGAAAGAACCATATATGGCTCGAGAGCCGTTCTGAACAGACTGAGGAAAACCAGCCAGTAAAACACATGCAACCCATAGCAACGGGTTATGGCAACGCCTCAGGCCGACTGATATGAAAAAAGTTTTCCGACTTTTGAACAGTTTGTTAGTATTGGACACATTGACCTTTTTTATTGATCACAAATATTATAATTGATATTTGTCTGAGAGATTAATCACTTTTGATTAATTTTGAAAAAGGGCAGGGGCTCGAGCACCCAAAGCTCCCCTGCACGTGCCTGTATTGCGGGTTCTGTGACATCAAAAGGCAAATCAATTTGTATATGACTGCCTTCAGAGCAAGACACTGACAAATAGTTCCCCTGGCACTCAGTCACCTAACAACTGACATATGCCTACACTGAATGTGAGCGTTGCGTCGCATCAGAAGCAAATAGAACCCATTATAATCACTGACGCTGTCTACACTAGACGCACATTTGTGCATTCAGTTTCTGACATACCATGCACTTGAGTCTGCTGACAACAGGACAAATGAAAGAGTGAAAGAATGTTCACTTTGAGGCGTCCAGTTTAAATAGCTAGTGTGCGTAGCTGTACATACTTCAGAAGGATCCCAGCGTCAGAAACAAGTGCATCAGAAACAAGTGCGACGGAGACGTATGTTTATGGTTTATTTTAATGGCATCCCGGATCGCTTCAGATGATTTTATGTTTGTGAGCATTTTGTTTTGTAAATGAGGCACAGTGTAATGGAGAGTTCGCAAAGAAACTTTTGTTGACAGCTGTTTTGGATCTGACAGCAGCTGCATCACAAATCGTAAGTAAATGATTTCATAATGCTTTGTCTGCAAACCGTGGCCGTTGACTGACAAGCCTTAAATGAGACGCCTCTTAAAAACTAGTGGTTGATATATGGGATGATTTTAGACTCAAAATGATTAATACATGCACACACAATTATCCATGAACTTTTCACTATCCACAAACAAATGCCTTTCAACTTGTATGTGCAAAACACAGAATTGCATGAATGTGCTGCAGTTTGTACAAATAGAGACATTTTTTTGAATACAAATGTTTTATTTTGCATTAGTGTATCGTAATTTGCACATGCAACAAATAAGATGTGCATTTGTGGATAATGTGACGCGTGTGCATTTATTGACGTCTTTTCTGCATTGATCTCATTTTATTCATTTGGATTTTGAGACTTTCATTTCGCGTTTTCAAGCATTTCACGTTTTCAAGCATTTCACAAACCACACACAAACAACTACCAGTGAATGCGCCTGGTGCTGATTATTAATGTATGCACAACTACCAAATGTGCATTTCTACATTAAAACTTTACAACGTGTATGTGCAAAATCCAGATTGACATGAATGTGCAGTATTTTGTACAAACAGAGACATATTTGTGAATACAAAAATTCGATGTTGGTCAGAATTTGTGCGTGCACCGAGTACGATGTGCATTTTAGTGATGTCCGGTTCGCGAACGAATCGTTCTTTTGAACCGGTTCTTTTAGTGAACCGGTCGAACCAGTTCACCAAATCGGACTGAATCGTTCAAACAGTTCGCAGCACTAATCCACAAATTTATAAAGTCACTCACTTTTTGACCTGTCTGACTGTCCTCTGACTTGAAATAAACCAGCATGCCAGAGTTATTCAGTTACTCCAACAATACACTGACTTAACTGACACTACTGTAAGAGAGAGAACTGATGATGAGCAGATTGAGCACGTCAGCGAGCAGAAGCTGATGATACTGAGCATGCGCGCAGCGCACACGAACGAACGCACACGGCCTGTCACAGTTCTCGTTCTCGAGTCAAGAATCGGTTTCAACCGGTTGCAACGGTTATCGGATCACCAGTACACTGAACCGAGAACTGTTTATTTCGGACATGTCCGACTGGAGAACCGATGAGCTGATACTGACTGAGCATGCGTGTCATTTTTCAGAGAGAGCGAAAAGCATGTTAAGTTTTGTTGCGCATCGGGATGTGTTAGGGATCATAATAATTTATGAAATAGGCTACCTGTAGGCCTACAGTAATTATAGTTAATGATGACACATTCACAAATTGGGTTTGTATTAAATAAACAATGTTTTGATAAAAATATATTAAAGTGTTCACAATAGCCTACACATAAAAGTGCACTTACACACACTGTATGTGTACATAGATCAAACTCTGTTCAGAAATTGTTGTACAAATATATTGTTCTATATGAATGTTTTCTAAAAAGCATTACAGTAAAAATGTGCAGTTGTGCTTGTTACTTAATTATTTTTAAACATTGAAACAAGCATTAGTTTGTACAACTACCAAACTAAACATTTGTTTCATAAAGCCATGTTATTTTCAGGATCAGTGTATTTAATTTCTAAACAAGGTGATATAAATATAAAAATGATGTAGCCTCAAACTACAGCTAAAGCGAAGCAATTGCGACTACTTTTGAATCGCTCTCGCGGTTCTCGAATCTCAATTTTGTTCTCGTTCTCGAGTCAAGAATCGGTTGCAACCGGTTGCAGCGGTTTTCGGATCATCAGAATCAGAACACTGAACCCTGTTTATTTCGGACATGTCCGATTGGAGAACCGATGAGCTGATACTGACTGAGCATGCGTCAAGCGACTGACTGCACGCGCGTCTCTCTGAACCGAGCGAACCTCAACTGATATGAGCGCGTCTGTGAAACGACTCTGAGGACATGAATGTGGGAAAATTTGGCGAACCGTATGTATTTAATTACAAAACATAGTAAGTGGATCATGGTTTCTGCACTGATGAAGACTAATTTATTGATTTTATAACAGTAAAACATCCTTGCTTGCACATCACTGCCTGTAAGTGTTTGGATGCTTTAGATGTAAAACTTGATTGTAAAAATAAACTTAACAGATTATGATGATATTTTATCTGATTGATATTATGATTACTGACTTTATATATTTTAATGTGTAAAGTGTTTTATCCAACCCGCGATAGACTTGACGTCATTACGTCATAGCGAAATTACGTCATTACGTTTGAGCGTAAAGAACCGTGAACCGGTTTTTGATCCAGTTCTTTGAAACGAACTGTCCGGAAAGAACCGGTTCGCGGAAAAGAACCGAACTTCCATCACTAGTGCATTTGTGGATCCGGTGACACGTGTGCATTCATTGACTCGTTTGTGAGTCGATCCTATTTGATTCATTTGGATTTTGAGACTTTCATTTCGCCGGTTTGGCCTTGCACGATCCACACACACAGCTGTCTAAGAAAACCTGCTACCACTAGATGGCAGTATTCTGCCGAAACAGACAACGGCACCGAAGCGTTCTTCTGCCTATAAAACACTTAATATAAAATATAGAGCATAAAGTTTAGCCTACTCAATATCATTGAGTTTTAATATCATCGTCTAACTGCATTAAGCCACATTAAGCATTTTCTTTTATAATAGGCTGATTAGGCTCTATGGGAGAAAAGCGCTTAGTCCCCACATGGAAAAATACTATAGTATATTATAGTAGAATTACTCTAGTAAATACTATAGTGTTTTGAATCATTCTATAGTTAATGTACTACAGTAAATTAACGAAGTGTAGTAAATACTATATAATATACTACAATTTACTGTAATATCGTTACCATATGGTTCAAAAACACTATAGTAGGCCTTTACTAATTTATTGTAATTTTACTATAATATACAATAGTATTTTTCCATGTGGGACTAAGCGTTTTCTCCCATAGAGCCTAATCAGCCTATTATAAAAGAAAGCGCTTTAATGTGGCTTAATGCAGTAAGACGATGATATTAAAACTGAGTAGGCTACACTTTATGTGCTATATTTCATATTAAGCATTTTATAATGGTTTTCTATAGGAGAAAAATATTGAGATAAATGTTGTGTTCATAACTTAATCTGCTTGCCTATACTGTTAAGCGCTTTTTCGTCTTTATAATGAGGAAACATTAAGTGTTTTATAGGCAGAAGAACGCTTCGTGCCGTTGTCTGTTTCGCAGAATACTGCCATCTAGTGGTAGCAGGTTTTCTTAGACAGCTGTGTGTGTGGATCGTGCAAGGCCAAACCGGCGAAATGAAAGTCTCAAAATCCAAATGAATCAAATAGGATCGACTCACAAACGAAGTCAATGAATGCACACGCATCACCGGATCCACAAATGCACATCGTACTCGTGCACGCACAAATTCTGACCAACATCGAATTTTTGTATTCACAAATATGTCTCTGCTTGTACAAAATACTGCACATTCATGTCAATCTGGATTTTGCACATACAAGTTGTAAAGTTTTAATGTAGAAATGCACATTTGGTAGTTGTGCATACATTAATAATCAGCACCAGGCGCATTCACTGGTAGTTGTTTGTGTGTGGTTTGTGAAATGCTTGAAAACGTGAAATGCTTGAAAACGCGAAATGAAAGTCTCAAAATCCAAATGAATAAAATGAGATCAATGCAGAAAAGACGTCAATAAATGCACACGCGTCACATTATCCACAAATGCACATCTTATTTGTTGCGTGCAAATTACGATACACTAATGCAAAATAAAACATTTGTATTCAAAAAAATTTCTCTATTTGTTCAAACTGCAGCACATTCATGCAATTCTGTGTTTTGCGCATACAAGTTGAAAGGCATTTGTTTGTGGATAGTGAAAAGTTCATGGATAATTGTGTGCGTGTATTAATCATTTTGAGTCTAAAATCATCCCATATTGATATGGCATTTTTTAAATATCGGCATCCGCCGATAAGTTTTTCTGATTGGCCGATGTGTTAGAAGTGGGACTTTTATTTTGACGAGTGGCACTGAAAACGCCACTGCCTGTGAACAGCAGTGTCCGATCACACAGCGCTCATATTCTTCTCTGTCTTCATTAGTTAACGGCCTCTGTTAAACAGTCATATCTAATACATTATTATATAGACCTGTTAAACAAAGAAAGTAAATGGTTTGTGAAAAAGTATAGAGTTTGCTTTTATATTATTAGCAACGGAAAGGCAAACAATAGGCTATAATACTTTCTCACTTACCATCAACATTCAGCTAAAACGCATCTATATCATTAAAACAAATCTCTGAATATCCAATAAACATTTAGTTTCCCAATCCTTTCAGATTTAAACAAATCCAGCCGTGAGATCTTCTGAAGTGTGCATTTGTAGCCTGCATGAATCTGTTTCTGTGCGTGACGCTCCGTGCAAAGTGAATGCGACGGAGAATTCAGCTTCACTGGAGACACAACAAACTTTAATTCCTTGATTTTAAAATATGCTGCTCTATATTCCACTATGACCACTATACCATATTAATGTCATTTACACAGTGCTGGATGTAAAATGAGTGCAACCTTGTCTGTATTTGAAACAAATATGATTACCAGTGCACACAAACTTACCAGATTACTGAGTGCCTGTTCTCTACAGTGTTTACTTCCTTTTTATTAATATATTTTTAAACAATTACTTTATTTCTGAAAAATACTGTAATATGATTCCGAATCAATAAGTTGCCATCTAAAGTTTATGCATGTTTATTTTAAAGTTTTTCATATTTCTAGTTTATTAAATATTAATTCAAATAAATATAAATTATGTATATTATATATCAGCCATCGATCACCCTGCTCTCTAAGAAATCGGCATCAGCCATAAAAACAAACAATTTCAGAGGGTCAGAATGAAAGTTTTTCTGCATATATATTTGTTTCTTTTGTGTGCAAAAATAGGAACATATTAAAATAAAATAAAAAATTGGTGGTGGGCATAGATTAATCTAGATTAATCTCATCCAAAATAAAAGTTTGTGTTCACATAATATATGTGTGTGCTCTGTGTATAATTATTATGTATATATAAATACACACACATGCATGTATATATTTAAGGCAAATGTTATATATATATATATATATATATATATATATATATATATATATATATATATATATATATATATATATATATATATATATATATATATATATAAAATAATTATATTTATATATAAGATACATTATATAAGTATATATATATATATACAGTATGTACATGCAAATATGTCTTAAATATATACATGCATGTGTGTGTATTTATATATACATAATAATTATACACAGAACACACATATATTATGTAAACACAAACTTTATTTTGGATGAGATGAATCTAGATTAATCTATGCCCACCACTAAAAAAAATCCATGTCATGATCCCTTTAATGCATTAGTAACATTCATTTATCAGTCCACCTTTTTTCGCTTATTATGATGCATGGATAAGAGTGCACAGCTTGTTAAATACCTTATTTCAAATGCATCAAGATCAAGTATTATACAAGAGCATTGAGTACTTACTTTATAATAAGGTGAACACATTTGATGAATTTTTCTGTCTTTAATGCAGGTACGGAGCAGATCCCGTTACGAGAAGAGTTTGAGCAGATCGTTCTGAAGGCCATGCTGTGTGGGCCGACCGGCCCTCCCATGTCGCCCTCCCAGCTGCCCTGGTTAGCTCGAATGGAGGCCAGTGTGTCAGGGGGCAGCGTTCAGGTGCTGGCCACCCACGGCTCCCTGGGTGAGGGCATCTCTGAGTCGCTGCGCTCTCTGAGTGAAACGCCACCGCAGCAGCAGCAGTGTCTGCCCAACTATGTGCTCATTATCTGCACCTCCAAAAGTGGAGTAAATGAGTTCTGTGTGCTCGTGTTGGGTACGTTCCGCTGCTCTCAGAGACTTCATTAATAGTGTATAGTTTCATTTTTGTCCATTTATGACCTTTTACACAATATAAGAATGCCATTTAAACTGATAGTTTAAAAAACCCAAAAATACAAATTCTGTCGTCAATTACTCAACCTCATGTCGTTCCAAACCTGTAAGTCTTTCCTTCATCATTTGTGTTCCGAAGATGAACAGAACCACTTGGACCGACATGAGGGTGAGTAAATAGTGACAGAATTTTCATTTTGGGGTGAACTATCCCTTTAAGGAGTTTACACAATGTCAAAATGTTGAACATGAAAACAGATTCCATAAGCTGTAGGTTTTTTGCTGTTGTTTTTGTTATTGTCTTACATGCACAACATATGTAATGTAAAACATGTAAACATGCATATGTAAACAGCACAAACTTATATGTGCTGTTGTTTTTCTTAGGTAAATATCAGTCGCGGGCCTTGTCAGAGAGCATGCTCACTACGAATGAGTTTCTGAAGGAGATCAGCTACGAGCTCATCACAGGGAAAGTTAGTGTGCTTGCCTCACACTTCCAAAGCACATCATTAGGTGAGTCTCAGCGCACATATGTATCTATCACAGTTTTCATCAACTTATCAATGTCCTCTATTTACAAATCAATTAATTGAAAAATCAAGACGCAAGCAGAAATTTTGAGGTGAAGCACACAAGTGGTACACATGTTTGAAGGTGGAGTAGATTGGTGAAGGTGGACCTCTCTGGTAATTTTAGGAAGTAGCTTAAACTTAACGGCTAAAAGTTGACCACAACTTAGGACGAGTTTGAAAAACAATGTTTTCGACCAAATATAGCACAACCCAAGGAATCAATGGGAAAATTATGTTTCTGGACCACACTGTTCAAAATGTATAAGCTGAAAGGTAAGTCAAATTTTGGATTGTTGGTGTTAGTCCAGTTATTACACAGTGAAATGGACTCTGTACGCTGCCGTTCAAAAGTTTGAGGTCGGTAATGTTTTTGAAAGAATTATCTTATGTCCACCAAGGCTGTATTTATTTGATCAAAAATAGAGTAAAAACAGTAATACTGTGGAATATTATTGAAGTTTAAAATAACAGTTTTTTTATTTTAAATATTTTAAAATGTAATTTATCCTTGTGAATTTTCAGCAGTCATTACAGTCTTAAGTGTCACATGACCCTTCATGTAAAATAATTCTAAAATGCTAATTAGGTGCTGACATTTTTCTTTATTATTATCAAATAATTAATACTTCATATTTTGTGGAAACGATGATACATTTCTTCATGATTATTTGATTAACTGAAAGTTAAAAAAGCAGCATTTCTTTACAAATAGAAAAAAAAAATGTTTGTTAGTTTTGACAAACTTTTGAAAGGTAGTATGTGTATGTGTCTTCATTAATTGTAAAATTGATTGTGGTGTTACAGGCGACAACATGGGCAAACAGCTGGTCCGGTACCAGCGTAAACGCAAAGACCGGGTGGTTCAGCCATTTCACGGTCATCTCACCGAATACATCCACTCCCAAGAGGCTGCAGCCATGGTACCGGAATCAGGCCCAGGTGAGCCTTTGCTGTCTCCTTATGTCTCAGACCCTTAATTTGGTCGCCCAGATTCAAAATGCATTATTGGCACGTTTGCATTTCCATTTGGACACTCAAATCTTAAAAATGTTTGACTTTTGATGTGTGTTACAGATCTGCTGAGTGATGACTTTCAGATACACCCTCCTCAGCTGAGCGTTGCACGCAGCCTTTTGTCGCAGGTGTGTGCTATCGCTGACTCAGGGAGCCAGAGCTTAGATCTAGGCCGCTTCTGCAAGGTTGACTTCCTGATTCTGGTGCCGCCCTCCCACATCTTGGTTCACCAAACAGTCCAGCGAATACGACTATCAGGTAAGTCACTGCAGAGAGAGACTATATTGGTGATTTAAGCTCTTAAAACGTTGACAGTCAGCGACAGAATCATTTTCACAAAAATGTCTTGGGTCCCAGAATATTTTGTTGTATGAATATCTGAACATTCAATATGTCAAAAAAAAAGAGAGAATCTGCTTTTAAACATGAAAACCCATTTTAGATTCATGCATGCAACAGTTGAATGTAGGACTTTGTTCGGATCTGAGAACAATGATCAAAACATAGATCAAATAGGTCGAGTCCAACAACACCTCCAAAGCTCCACAGTCATGTGCCTCTTCCTGGGTCGATGTTTCATTCAGTAACGTTAGGCAGTTTTGATTTATATTTTGTTGAATGTTTGATGATCGCATTAGCTTATATCACACCCTTACCGTATAACAGTGAAAATATGGATTGCTGGAAATACTCAGGGAAGTGTTGTGTCATAAATTACAGAAAATCTTGTCAACGATGGGTAGAGTTAAGCAATATTCAACTTGTTTTCAATGTCAAGAGCACTGTAAAAAAAAAACATTAAAATCATATTTTCAAAAACTTTGCCAGGGCAGGTAATTTGATGGAAGAGTAATTGCAATAATATTGTACATTGTTGCTGTCCTCGTGTCTTCGCTAGGTGTCCTGATAGATCTGGGTATAGAGGACGCGTCATTAGCCCTACAGAAGTCTGACAAGTATGTGGTGCGTCTGGACGCAGAGGTCCACACAAAAATGGAGGCCTTCATGAGGAAGGTCAAGCAGAACCCTTATACCCTCTTCGTCCTCATTCACGACAACTCGCATGTCGACCTGACCAGGTGAGAAACGCAACTACGTGGTTTGTAATAGGATCTGTCAGAAACGTCACTGACAACATCTTAAGACCGCTTTCCTTTATTCTCTCTCTCCGTCAGCGCTCTGTCAGGGTCAGTTTGTCACGGGGAGCTGCAGGGATTGGCCGACCGCGTGGTGAACTGTCCAGAGGTTCTGGAAGCAATAAACTTGCTGGTGCTGCAGGTCAGCTGCTTCCCGTTCACCCTGCAGAGCCGTCAGTCACGCATCAGTACCCAGAATGAAGTGCACTGGCCCAATACGGAGAACCTGGTGAGTTTCACTGACCCCGAGAAGATCAGTAAAGGAATTTATGGAGGACAGATAAGACAGATAAGCCCAGTTCATTTCATCAGATGTTTGACAAGCATTGTAAGCAGTAAGGGTATATGTATACATTATTGTTGAAAACTTTGCAGTCAGTAAGAAAGACATTTATAATGTTACAAAAGAAATTTAAAAAAATATTTTGAATTGAATTGAATGTTTTGTGGTTTCCACAAAAGTATAAACATTGATAATAATAATAAATGTTTCTTGAGCAGCAAAACAGCATATTAAAATGATTGGTAAAGGATCATACTAAAGGATCATGTGACACTGAAGACTGGAGTAATAAAAATCAACTTTGCATCACAGGAATAAATTACATTTTAATATATGTTAAAATAGAAAACAGTTGTTATAAAATAATAGTGGTCAATCAATTGTTCCCCCAATAACTGATACTTTTATATTTGATGCCCAATCTTAAATATGTGGTTACATACATATTTATTATACAGATTTTTTTGTTGTTGTTTTTTACTATTCTGGGTGTTTTTGTAATGGGTAAAAAGGGGCCATTAATGTTTACTTTTCTTCACTCTTGATGTCTTTCCAGCACATTCTGTGCTTTGTGGTGCAGATTAGATCCCAGGAATTTTAGAAGCAAATTAAACTTCGTTGGCGAATTACGTTTTTAATCAAAATTCACATAATCGGTTAAGCAACTCGCATAGGAATCCCATCCCAACAAATTGTGATATCCCATTCATCAGACACAATAAAATGAATCTGGATCATTGCTATTCAATAATGACCTAGATGTGTTTATAGATGCATTTTAAAGGGATAGTTCACAGTTCACACAAAAATGAAAATTACCCCATGATTTACTCACCCTCAAGCCATCCTGGTGTAAAAGTGAATAGATGGGTTTGTGTAAGAAAATGATTCATATTTAAAACTTTTATAAAGTAAAATATCATGTCATTGTCACAGCAGTTATGCTTTCTTCGGAAGTTGAATACAGAAGGCAGTCCGCCGGAAGCTTGATATTTTATTTTATAACGTGTTAAATATGGATATTTTTCTTACAAAAACCCATTGATTTGCTTCAGGGGCCTTTATTAATGGATCAATGCACTTTTTTGGGCTTCAGATTTTGGGCTGCCATTATAATGCTTTGATTAGCCAGGACATTATTAATATAACTCCGATTGTATTCGTTTGAAAGAAGAATGTCAAATACACATAGGATGGCTTGGGTGAACTATCCCTTTAAATCGTTTTTAAGCAAGAGCTAAGTTAAAAGAGAACATCATTGTTTTTGTGCTCAGTAAAGTAAAATGAACATTTTACTGTTTGCATGTAACAGCAGGGTGAGGCTTCTCCTAAGGACCTTGTCTACTTTGGGCTGAAGGACTACAGCAAGTCCCTGCAGTGGGGAGTGGCAAGTCCAATCCTTCGATGTGACGACGCCTTTGAGCGGATGGTCAAAACCCTCCTGCAGAGGTCAGTCCATTTCTCATATTCACATGGCTGACTTCTGTATGTCTAAAATAATTTAAAGAGAATTTAAAGTGATTTACCTTCCATTTTAACTGCTCGTTACACTGTAAAATGTTATTGTAGCTTTAAGTTAATCTCAGATCCAGGTTCAAGTTTATCCCTCATTGTTTTCAGGCACCCGCATTTGCACAGTATGGTGATCCGCAGCTACCTGTTGATACAGCAGTACACAGAGGCTCTGATGGCCCTCACAGCGGCCCCTTCACTGCGAGATCACGTGACCCCTCAGACTCTAGCCATGGTGGAGGATCTACTGAGTGTGCCGGGCCGCAGCAGGCACGGGTGCGGGCACATGCTGCTGGTGCGTGTGCCCTCGCTGCAGCTGGCACGGCTGGCGCAGGAGCGGCTGGAAGAGGCCCGGGACAAGCTTGGGCTGCAGTACCGCTTTGCAGTGCTGCTGGGAAGCCCTGTTGCGGAGATCAGCCTGCCGGTTCACTTTTGTGCCCGCCTGCGGGTAAGAACCAGATCCCCTAATGAAGATGCCCTCATTCAAAATCTGTTCTTGCAAGCTCCTAAATTAATATGGAATAAATAATTGGTGCATTTCAGGCTTGGAGGGGCTGTAAAAATGAAGAGTGGGTCCCACATACATATGAAGATCTGGAAGGACTTCCATGCATTGTCATCCTCACAGGAAAAGATCCTCTAGGAGAGACCTTTCCAAGGTATTCCATTCTGTGTGATGTTATTCTTTAAATGATGCACAGTGCATACCATTCTTTTGACTCCCTTTTTATTCTGTTAAAAAGAGCACCACCTTGTGGTTACTACAGCCGTTACAGCTACAATTCTGACATTTTTTCAAGAAGGGCTTTTTTCCTGCACTATCCATAAGATCAACTAAACTCTTCAGTATTTTTGACTTCTGAAGGGCCACATGGAGATTGAGCTTGTTTGCGTGTGATTCTGTTCAGGTCTCTGAAGTACTGTGACTTGCGGTTGATTGACTCCAGTTACCTGACACGTACAGCACTGGAACAGGAAGTGGGTTTGGCATGCTCGTACGTGACACGCAGAGTAATACCTGAGACGAAAATTGCAGTGGGTAGAGAAGAGAGACCAAGAGATGATGAGAAGAGCTCAGGAGAAACGGCAGAACATGACGATCTCCATATGGAGCTGGAAAGACCACCCAGCAATGCCAGTGCTGCTACCAGGACCTCTGGTGAGTGACAAGTTGAGCCTGATTCTTGTCTTGTGTGGTCACATGACTTCACATAATTAATAAAATCTTCTCTTATCTTTCAGGCTCCACCACAGAAAATGGCGTCAGTTCTTCAAGTGTACTCGACAAACCCTCTTCGCAAAGCGAGCCGTCCAGTAGCAGAAATATGATGGACTCTTGTTCCTCTCCTATTCGCTTCAAACAGGAGTGTGACTCCCAGGCACCCTCCTCTTCCGCAACACCCTCATTCTCCTCTGCCTCTTCATCCTCTTCCTCTTCCTCCTCTCCGGCAGCTCAGAGACCGAGCCAGTCCACGCAGGCTTCACGTGAATGTAACAGGACACAGGTCTTCCCACGGACAGCGGTTCTCTCGCGGGCGGCATACACCTTGCTGGCCCCTGAGACGCTAGGTCAGCCCAGTTCAGCATCTCTGCTGCCTCATGGCGATGTGGCGTGGAGCAGTCCGCTCAGACCACCTGTTCCTCACGGTCTTGGCGGAGCAGAGCAGTCCCTGTACTATCGCCAGTGGACCACAGCCAGGCAGCACCACGCGGATTACGAAGGGCCGGCTGTGCCCCATCCCAGAAGGCTGCTGCTGAGTGGGCCACCACAGGTGAGAAGTAGCTTTAAAAAGGTTAAAAGGGAATTAAATGTATTTGTTTTGTTGGTGGTGTTTGTTAAGGCAGAAATCACTATCACTGGTGTTTACTGACTATAAAGTCATCAAAAATACATGTAGAATACAATAAATATGCAAAATTATTTAAAAAGACCACCGCATTTAAATATCTCATAAATATTTTAAAATAATATTATATATTTAATATTTAATGCATAGTTAAAATACAAAAAATATACAAAATTTATATTTAAAAAAAATAGTTAAAACACAGAATACACAATTAAAATACACAAAATGTACAAAAATAGTTAAAAGGCTAAATATTTATCTATAAAAATCTATTAATCTATAAAATATACACAGGTAAAGTAGACAGAATATATACAATATTATTTAACATGTGTATTTGTAAAAAAATGTAATTTTTTTTTACAATTGTTAAAATATAAAACAAAATATATATTAAATTACACAAAATATTTCAGCATTTAAAAGTATTTCAAACATTAAGTATAAAATATTAAGTTCAAATATACAAAAATCCACAATATAGGAGCCTTATTATTCATCGTGCCTGTCCAGTTAGGGGCCAAATCTGTTGCTAAGCCACGCCCATTCAGAATGACCTCTGTTTAATGCTAATTGGCCTCTTTGCCGACCATCCAGTTTCACATTTTCCATTTTGGCTTTGTTTTAGGTCGGAAAAACAGGTGCGTATCTGCAGTTCCTACGAATTTTATTCCGGATGCTGATTCGCCTTCTGGAGGTGGATGTGTATGATGAAGAAGAGCTGGAGGAGGGTAAGCTTTCTTTTTATTTTTTTCCAGCCATACAAAAGGCATTTTCCATGCTTCTAAATACAGACCCCATGCTTAAATCACACAGAAAATAAAACGCTTGATTAAAATACTTTACCCCATCGTCCCGCTCTTGAATTTTTCATTCATGATCTTGAATTTAATTCTCTAGACGTGCAAGACAAATCAAAGTTTCCCCCTGCTAGTGGGCTGCAGTGGCCTGACGTGGAGGACATCCGCAAACTGCCATTTGACCTCTTACTCCGTGACCACAAGTGCAGATATGCCAGTCCAGTGTATGCAGACAGGATGCCAAAGACACTAAACGGTATTAAACTGCTCTTTTACTATGGTGTGCCTTATTTGGCTTGAAAATATTGTACAAGTATGCTTATGTGCTGTTTTGCATCTGCACATGAAACACAGGGGTTAAAATAGAAAGACTAGAGACAGAAGTTGAGCCACCGAAGAGAAACACAGTGTCTGTAAGACTCAGCATGTTTGCGGCCCACAATGCATTTCACCACTGTGAGCAGTGCCACCATTACAGCGAGCCGGCTCCTGCCACTCCGGTGAGGACATATGTGATTGATCATGTGATGCATCAACATGTATTTCATATCTTAAAAAACTTAATTTTAAAATTATAGATCATAAAGTAATAGCAGAAAGGTTTATGGCTATACTAAGATCTTCTGCGTGTCTGATTCTAGCTGTCCGACTGCACCTTCCACGCCTTCACATTCTGCTCGTCCATGCTGGGAGAGGAAGTCCAGCTGCACTTTATCATTCCTAAAGCCAAAGAGCCTCATTTTGTCTTCAGCCAGCAGGGCAGTCACTTAGAGAGCATGCGGCTCCCTCTACTCTCAGACAAGGTGAGACACATGTTTAGTGTACTTATTAAAGATGAGCTAGCGGTCAATATTCAAAACAAAGGTGCAGCTTGATGACGCCTGGATTTTGCGGAGCTTTTATAATGCCTCAGACGAGCGCTTCTGCTTCTTCCAGTCATTCAGGATGAGGTAACGCAGAGCTGTTTTGTCATATTAGAAACATTATTTGGGTGTTTTAAAAGTTATGTTGTAATGTTAACCTGTTTGTTCGCTTCGTGGCTACTGTGAGACACTTGTTACACACTGCAGTTAGCTAGATTGATATTAGGCTTGGTAAAACATGGTACTTGCTGTAAATCAAGAAAACGAAATTCAAACAACAAGGCTAACGTGTTGAGCTATATAACAATCATTAGTTTTCTGTCGATTAATGTGTACAAACAGTTGCTTGCCTGTCTAATAAAACATAATATATTAAAGCGTCTTTCCAGGGTTCTACAAAATCAAACCTGGGGCCTATTGCACAAAACTAGGATAAGGGATTAAGCCGGGATATCTTGATGATCTTGTCATCTGTATGCAAAATTTAGTAGACCGCTGTCGTGTAAACTTACCTTGAAGACACACTCACCAAGAACGCTAACGAAAGATAACTGTATATTAGCGGGTAAACTGAGCCAGGATCACCAAGATATCCCAGCTTAATACCTTATCCTAGTTTTGTGCAATAGGCCCCTGAAATCAAGGGTAACGCAGGTATGATGTCATTAATAGGCGACAGGCGGACACGGTCTTTGTCCTGGTTAAAATGCTTATTTCTCTGGATTGAAACAGTCTTGGAAACTGGAATAAGTACACAAGACAACAAAATATATAATGTTGTAGTTGTTTATTGATATTTTAATAAATAAAATTGTACATATTGTGCCTTTTAAGAGGTGCAAGTGAAGCAATATATATATTTTAAAGTATATTAAAATATAAAACTATATTTATAAAAATATTTGGTGTATATATATTTGCTGTATATATATTTGCTATATATATATATATATATATATATATATATATATATTTATATATATTAACAATTAAATAGCTTTGCTACATTATATATCTCAGCAACAATGGGGTATAACGCTTCATCACTATTTTTAAGTAATAAACACATCTTCGCTGTTAAGAGAAATGCTGAACAGACGCAGACACGAATCTCTCTGTCTCTCAATAATTAATTCAAATAAATGCAATAATGAATTAATTCATATATAATTATATTAATTATTATTATTAAGTGTATGTCAAATACATATAGCCATGTCAAATAGCCATGATTAGGTAATTAGCTAATAAAATATAAATAATCATGTAAGGATTAGCAATAATAAAAAAAGGTAGCTTATGCCTAACAAATATAAAGAAAAATACATCTGAACAGTGAACACAAGATGAAATTCAAAGACAGAGATAAAGAGAGACTTTCAAAGGATAGTTACTAAAAACCACAAAATGAAAGCCACTAAAAAAAAACTGACCATGATCAACTGTCTGTTATTGGCATACCCCTTGCATTCAAGGTCAATACAAAATAAATGTAGAGAGATACAAACTTATGTAAGAAGCACCTGGATATCTGAGCAATGCAAAAAGCTCTGTGGTTGCTGAGTCATCGCTCATGTTTTTTTTTTACATTGTTTTCTGGACATATTGCACAAGTTTTCTCAGTGACTATGCTGCTCTGTTTGCTGACTCAGGAGTCTGGCATGCTGAAAAGTCCAATCTTCACTCCCACAACGGGCCGCCAGGAGCACGGGCTTCTCAACATCTACCATGCTATGGAGGGAGCCAGGCACCTGCACATTTTGGTGGTCAAGCAGTATGAAATGCCCCTCTACAGGAAATACTGGCCCAATCACATCCTTCTAGTGCTGCCCGCAATGTTCAACAACTCAGGAGTTGGTGAGTATCGGTCGGGGCTGCGTTTCCCAAAAGCATTATAAACTAAGTTGATAGTAGCCATTGGTGGCAGTGGTTCTATGATTTCCTTACGATGCTTTCGGGAAATGATGAAAAAGGATGAAGAGGATTGTCATTATTGTTATCGAAAAACTCGATAAAAAGCTTGATTGTGTTTATGTGATGTTTCAGGAGCGGCTCGATTCATGATCAAGGAACTGTCCTACCACAACCTGGAGCTGGAGAGGAACAGGCAAGAGGAGCAGGGCTTCAAACGTCAGGACGTGTGGCCCTTCATAGTTATGATGGATGACTCCTGCGTCCTGTGGAACGCCCATCAGCCTGGTCCCGAGGGCAACAGGTATGTGATGATGGATGGATCCATGTACGGATTCGTTAATTGGAATGTCTTCTTTGTCTAACATCCATGGATTATCTGTCTCTCTCTCAGTGAGGTGATGAACGTGTCACTGAAGAGCATCCTACAGCACGTGGAGGCCACTCCTAAGATCTCTCTGTATGCCATGTGTGGCCTGCGGAAATGGAGCAGTAGTTTGTCTTCTCAAGCTCCCACAAGCCCTTTCTCTCGCTGTCACCTGCATGACCTCGTCATGCTGAACGTCGACCTCACTCAGAACGTCCAGTACGACCTCAACCGGTGAGTGTTTGCATTCTGAGGGGGAAGAGCATGTAGTTCTTGAGTCCTGACACATAAATATAGTTTTATTTTTGCTGAGGAGAATTTTTAGTGTGTTTTATGTTGTGAATTATAACAAGTAGGAAAGTCGAACAGTCTGAACTGAACGTGTGTGTTTGTGTATGTAGGTTCACATGTGAAGAGGTGGACTTCAACCTGAGGGCAAACAGCAGTGGCCTTCTGCTCTGTCGGTTCAATCACTTCAGCATCATGAAGAAACACATCCCCATCGGAGGACATAAAGACTTCCTCATCAAGCCCAAACTTATGGTGAGCTTCATAATGCCCCCTCAGAACAGAAAAGCCACTTCAAACCTATATAACATACAAAGCGCTAATATTAGCTTGTTAGCGTCGACTTAATTGTAACTGCAGTTACATTATAGGTTCACTAGTGGATGCTACGCACCCATTTATTTTGATGCTGCCATTTTGAACATCCCAACTTAAACAAATTCCCTAAAATTTACATTCACAATGTTTGCCTACATTTGTGCAATTGTTATAAATATTAAATGTAGGTATATACATCTATGGCATGTATATTACACTACCATTCAACAGTTTAGGCTCAGTCTGTAAGATTTTTTTTTTTTTTTTTCAGCAAATATGCATTCAATTGACCAAAAGTGGCAGTAAAGACATTTATGATGTTACAAAAGTTTCAATAAATGCTGTTCTTTTGAGCTTTCTATTAATCAAAGTATCCTAGGAGAAAAAAGCACCACGGAATCAAAAATATGAAGCAGCAGAACTGTTTTCAACATTGATAATAATAAGAAATGTGCAGAAATATGCAGCATATTAGAATGATTTCTGCTGGATCATGTTTCACTGAAGACTGGAGTAATGACGCTGAAAATACAGCTTTGCATCACATGAATAAATTACTTTTTTAAATATATTTAAATAGAAAACAGTTATTTTAAATTGCAATAATATTTCACAATATTACTGTATTTACTGTATTTTGATCAAATAAATCCTTGGTGAGCATAAGAATTCTTTCATATATTATATTATATTATATTAAGAGACTAACAGCTTTAAATCAACCTCTTCTTCCTCCTCTCTTTCCCTGCAGAGGATGGAGACTGAGATGCGTGTGTGTGCATCTCAGTATGTGTGCGCTCCGGACAGTGAACACACACTTCTGTCTGCGCCGGCTCAGTTCCTACTGGAGAAGTTTCTGCAGTCTTGCAGCCATCGTCTCTTTCCTCTGGCTCTCTGTAACAGCGCTAACCCCGTGCTGTCCATAGATGGGTACCTCAACCTCGGCCCAGAGGTAAAAATATAAAATCGGGGTCTCACATTTCAAGGGCTTGTTTGTTTTGATTATTTACTTGCCTTAATATCACGGCAAACCTTTTTTTCCTTTCCTTTTTTTTTCTCTCCATGGAACACAAAAGGAGAACTTTTGAAGAATGTTCATACCGCTCTTTTTCATAATGCACTATTGACTGAAAGCAGGCTCTTGTGCATGTTAGTTCAGCTGTTGTGTTTTCTTTGTGTTGACAGATTCAGGTGTGTTACGTGAGCTCTCGGCCTCACTCAGTGAATGTGGATCATCAGTGCGTGGTCTTCAGTGGGCTGCTGCTCTACTTGTGCGACTCCTTTGTGCTTCAAGCCTCCTGAAGAAATTCAAATTCCTCAAAGGTGAGGCTGGGTTCCTTACAGCTGGAATATACAAAATATTATAAAAATGTACTAATTTAAAAAATATATATTCTAACAAAAGCACCAACATACACTAAAATTCTAAAGTTTGGGGCCGGTAAGATTTTTAAATGTTTTTGTAAAGTCTCTTCTGTTTACCAAGGCTGCATTCATTTGATCAAAAATACAGGAAAAACAGGAATATTGTGAAATATTATTGCAACTTTAAACAACTGTTTTATTTTTGAATATATTTTAAGATATAATTTATTCCTGTGAATTTTCAGCATCATTACTCCAATTTTCAGTGTCACAAGATCCTTCAGAAATCATTCTAATATGATTATTTTTCTGCTCAATAAATACATTATTATTATTATTATTATTATTATTATTAATAATGTTTGCTTGTGGAAACCTTGATCATTTTTTTTCAGGATTCTTTAATGAATACAACGTTCCCACATTTTTGAACAGTAGTCTCTAATCTTTAGTCTTTAAGAAGAATCTCAAAACACAAAAACTAAAAATTTCAAATGGGCAGTGTAATCTTATTGGCCCAAAATCCCACTCAACATAGATATTAAATATTAACGTTCATCAGAGCTGTTGAAAATAGCACACCTCTTCCTATAAGAAGCTTTAAATCATCACCATTTCTTCCACTCATCTTGCAGGCGCCACGCTGTGTGTGATCTGTCAGGACCGGAGCTCTTTGCGTCAGACCATTGTGCGTTTGGAGCTGGAGGATGAGTGGCAGTTTCGTCTGCGAGATGAGTTTCAGACGGCCAACTGCAGCGAGGACCGTCCCCTCTACTTCCTCACAGGCCGTCATATCTAATCTCCACACCTCCATTTCCCTTCAACTGTTTGGCCAACACATAGAGAAGATCGTAATTCTCGGCATTTGAGAGTTTCCGCTTATAAGGAAAATAAGACTAGCACTACCTCGGACGACGTTTGAGGATAGATACTCGGAAGAAATGTCCAAATGACAGAGACTGTGCTGGATACAGATGTGCGTTTGCCGTGTGTGTTTTCCCTTTTTTTACATTTCGAAAAAGCTTTCAGAACATTGTTTGTTGGCGATTTTGCGTGTCCTAACACGCAAGTACAATTCAAAGGACATCTTCAGATATGTCCTTATATATATATATATATATAAATTTATATATATGATCTCAGGGTTTTTCGTCTTAAGACAAAATGACTTACTACTACTCTCCTTTCTCCTTGTCTGCTTTACGTACTTCTCATCATCAACGCCTTCTACCAAAGACTTATAAACTCCTCAAGATTGAAGCTCACACGACAGCACATGATGCTTTTACGTGTGTAGTCTTGGGAGAATTTCATTGGGTAATCCCAAACCATGTCATCAAGGTGAAAAGACTGTCGTAATCCAGAAAAACATTCCTTGCTCCTCAGAGTTGTCAATCATTCAAGTTCGGATGTTTCAGTGAACCCGCAAAGTTCACTTGCTGATATCAACAGTCGCTATATCTAAAGAAATCTATTTATGATCTTCTCGATTCTGGCCTGCAACAGCCGATGTGTGCCGGATTGTAAATGCTAGTTGGTACATGCCTGACGTATTAACCGCCTCATTATGCTTTGACTGCGGTCATTGAGTTTAAAGGTCATTTCGTCTGAAGTTAGCATCATATTTCAGCGAAACATTCCTTATTTTGAAGTAGCTGGGAATGTTTTGGAGTTGCACACTGTAAATGCCTTAAGATGACGACACAATCCCAAACTCCACTCCAAAAAGAGACTATTAATATCAGTGAAACAGGAAAGACTAACGGCTAGCTAACTAACTACCTAGCTTATATGTTATGTCTGAGATTATGAATGTTCAGAAATGGTTTATCTTTTGGTGTTTAGGACTTTTTGGATGTTAAAAAAAAACTTTGTTTACATTTTAAGAAATGCCGATATTAATATATATGACAGAATTTTTGTCACTTTTGATTCTGGCTAGTTTTACTGAAGAGTCACTTTGAGCCACATGTGTCACGGATCAAATGCATTCTTTTATTTTCCCATGGCACAAAGAATCTACCTAGGACCCATTAGTTTCTCTGATTTATTTAAAATTAGAAAAATGGATCCCTTTTTTCGAGGGAATTGTTTTATTTATTGAACAAGCTTCTTGGACTGATAATCATTGAAATATCAGGAATTTTTTGCTAGGTCAAGTCCTTGAATCAGTCATCAAAAGCTTTGCACACTTCCATTGAAACTATGTACAGATGATGTATTAGAAATGAACTAATGTAAACAAGCAGGATATGGTTTACATTACTTGCTAGTATGAACCAACTGGAGTGTTTAGTAAAAAATGCATCAGGTCCCATAATGATACTGATTGTAATGATGAAGAAAGCCATATACCCACTGGACAACCTTTAGAATGTGTAGATAATTTGATGTGCACATAAATTATGCAATTTGCTTCTCACAATCGTTGCATCTTTCCTGTCAGCTGTGAATATTCTGAACATATGTAGCACCAAACCATTTGAAATCTACCTCATAATCTACTGACCGGCTTTGGTTTAGTAAACATTTGATTTCAGAAACATGTTCTTGTTGCTGTTGAGATAAATGAATGTAATAAAGTGTTCTCATCAATCTTATTCTGTTGTATGAGTGTTTCAGACAGAAATGTAGAGAGCTCAACTAATCGTGTGACCTTTTTAACCTTAAATAATGTTGTTCTTGTGGACTGATGTGAGGGTGTCAGTTAAATCAAATGACAAAATAGAATTTCTAATTATCCAATCCTCAAATTTGGTTGGCTGAGCAGTGTTCCTAGGTCACTAACCGCAGGAAAACCGCCGATTGACTATCAGTAGTGGGAATTTTTCAGTTACTCTTTCTGCAGGTTACATTATGTGCGTCCCAATTCACATCACTATGCACTATTCTAAGCCATTTTGACGTGGAAATAGTGTGAATAGTGTGTTGACTGAAAGTGTACCCAGATTTTAACAACAAAGTGTGGAATGTCACTGTCCTTACACAATAACCTTTAAACCTCATACACTAGTACGCAGTGCATTCTACAAGTGCATACTGCATTTGGATCACAAGTAGTCATCGGCAAGTGATTGAGAGTAATTCACTCAACTGATTTAAAAAAAAACATAAATCCAGGAAAGAAAACCATGGCACTTGTGTGTGATGCAGAGACGTGACGATTGATACTTTAACAGTGAATAGTTTTTTTTTATTGCCAACGCAAAAATATAATCATGTATTATAATCAATTATAATAAAGTCAGAATTGTGAGTTATAATAAAGTCAGAATTGTGAGTTATAATAAAGTCAAAATTGTGAATGATAATAAAGTCAAATTTGTGAATTATAATAAAGTCAGAATTGTGAGTTATAATAAGGTCAGAATTGTGAATTATAATAAAGTCAGAATTGTGATATAAAGTCAGAATTGTGATATAAAGTCAGAATTGTGATATATAAAGTCAGAATTGTGAGTTATAAAAAAGTCAGAATTATGAGATATAAAGTCAGAATTGTGAGATATAAAGTCAGAATTGTGAGATATAAAGTCAGAATTGTGAGTTATAATAAAGTCAGACTTGTGATATATAAAGTCAGAATTGTGATATATAAAGTCAGAATTGTGAGTTATAATAAAGTCAGACTTGTGATATATAAAGTCAGAATTGTGAGATATAAAGTCAGAATTGTGAGATATAAAGTCAGAATTATGAGATATAAAGTCAGAATTGTGAGATATAAAGTCAGAATTGTGAATTATAATAAAGTCAGAATTATGAGATATAAAGTCAGAATTATGAGATATAAAGTCAGAATTGTGAATTATAATAAAGTCAGAATTGTGAGTTATAATAAAGTCAGAATTATGAGATATAAAGTCAGAATTATGAGATATAAAGTCAGAATTGTGAATTATAATAAAGTCAGAATTGTGAGTTATAATAAAGTCAGAATTGTGAATTATAATAAAGTCAGAATTGTGATATATAAAGTCAGAATTGTGAGTTATAATAAAGTCAGAATTGTGAATTATAATAAAGTCAGAATTGTGATATAGAAAGTCAGAATTGTGATATATAAAGTCAGAATTGTGATATATAAAGTCAGAATTGCGTGATATAAAGTCAGAATTTTATACATGTGGCGGAAACAAGCTTCCATAGAAAGGGCCTTTTGTTGTTATTAAAAAAAGAATCAAGCAGCATGAAGCACACCAACTTGAAAATGTTGGGAAATCTGTGCAGGGAAATCTTTCACCCTCACAGTTCCCAATGGCATGGTTTTGAAATGACTGGCTCGAAAAAAATTTGCGGAATGTTATAAATGTCGCCGCACCTGTACTCAGGGATCACTAAACAAAGCAGATTATCCGATCGGATCTGATGCATATTCTGCAGGGAGAAATATTTCCCCAGCAAACAAAAACAAGTTCTAAAACGTTTTACTAACATTCCCAATTGAGCTGAATGTTCTTTGACTTTGAACATTTAAAATGTGCACTTTTTTAATTATGTGTATAGGGTTATGCGAACATTAAGGGATCGTTCCATTTTATAATTTTGCCAACATTATGGGAATGTTATTTTTGAACATTCTCTGAACGTTCTAAAAGTAACATTTAAAAACATTAGACAAACGTGCAACTATGTTTGTAAGTATATAAACGTATGTGTGGTAACATTTTGAGAACATTATTAAAGACAACTATATATATATTGCGATGGAGTAATACAGCCTACCTGACTGTGTTTTTCTATTGATTTGAACTGGATTGACACATTTATAATGCCAAGCTTCCATAACACAGTTCTTATTTACTGTGCTTGTTTGCTGAGTCAAATCATTAATCATCAACTTATAATGAACCTTATATACAGTCACCTCTGTCCTAAATATTGTGAGACTCCGTATAAAATCAGACCACGGTTCAACCCAAGAGATATAATGAACTTTAACCCTTTTAAAGCAGCGTGACACATTATCAGTTCACTCAGGTTTGTCAAGATGTCCTAATGATGACTGCCAACGGTGGAAGCATGTGGGTGGTTTCATGTGTTTTAAGAGTGAGGCGCTCGAGTGAAGTGTAAACCATAGATTCAAAAATAAATCTGGCAGTCTGTTTTTGATGCTTTGGTACATCCTATTATAGTCTGAAGAGCCTAGATGCCCTACTTACATGCCCAAACACACACACACATTTAAACACAGTTTCCACATTTTGGTACATCTGCGATGCAGACATATGCTGTTAGAGATTGTCAAAGAGACAGTTTAAAGAGATTGCGAAGCCAAAAGAATTGGAGATATTTGTTCATGACTATAGTAATGGTATCAGATGATAATACCATGGTACTTAATGGTTTATTATATAACATAATGGTTAATTACATGATAATTTACCACAGTATTTATACAGAGAATACGATTGTAATACCAGGGTACATGTCCAGAAACCATACCCAAAAAACATGCTAGTACAAGCCCAGCTAACAGGGAACAAAAACCTAACGTTAACGTTCAGGCAAGGTTCTCTCAAAGTTCGAAACAAATTCTAGAAATGTTAATAGATGTACTTTATGTATTAAAATGTACTTTAATAATGTTTTCAAAACGTTAGCACAAAACATTGTTTATACAAATTTTTTCCTGAAATATTAGTTGGATGTTTGTCTAACATTTCTTACATTTGAGTAGTTTCAGAATGTTTAGAGAACATTGAGAAATACAATTTTTCTAACTTATTGGGAACATTAGCAAAACGTTCTTACAGCACAGTTTTCTGATACTTTTCTTTTAGTGAAACATTAATAATTATAAAACACACACACACACACACACACACACACACACACACACACACACACATTGTGGTTCCCAATGTAATATAAACAAGGACACACACACACACACACACACACAGACATACACATGTTGGACATAGGTGAACATATTAAAAGGATTGTTCACCCAAAAATTCTGTCATTAATTACTCGTTGTTCCAGTTTCTGTCAATCTTGAGTATCTATAGCGTAGTATTGCATCCTTCATATCTCCGAAAGTCTTTCGTTTTATCATATTTATAAAAGACAGATACGCTGTACCGAGTCTTTCCGAATAAAACAGTGTGGCTGGAGGTGTATCGTGTGTGCGGAGCTAAAGAGTCACGTTCATGTTGTTTACTTGATCTGCACTTACACGCCGATAGCCAACAACACACAGACATTTGAAGCAGTTTTACTCATCGCCAGCGGTTCCAACGCATGACCGTGAACCTTTATCGTTGGGACCGCTCCATCTTTCAGCATTAGACGATCTGCAAATCCGGAGTTGAACTGGGCCTTGTTAATAAAACAATCATTGCCGAAATTCAGGGAACAAACAAAAACACTTGCTCAACTCCGTTGCTGCTCCGGAAAAACAAAATCCATCCACTGTCCCCTTAACACTGGGTTATTTGTGAAGCTGAACATGGTTGTCTTGCCCTGACAACCAAAAACACACTTCTTTGTTGATAATTGTTCACATAATATACACAGTGCAGCGCTCCTGGGTTCTGCATCAGAACTCTGGCTCATTATTGGCCACTGACTGGTCAGCTCCTGCGTCAGCATCCCACACATGTGTCATGGCGCTCACTTTAACAGCGTCAACATTAAGCGTCGAAAAATGTCGTTTTTTTTTGCGCAAAAAGGGTTTTCGCCACTTCATAACATTAAGGTTGAACCACTGGAGTCACATGGAATATTTTAATGATGTCTTTACAACCTTTCTGGGCCTTGAAAGTTGCATTCATTGCTGCCTATGGATGGTTCAGAGAGCTCTCGGATTTCATCAAAAATATCATAATTTGTCTTCCGAAGATGATTAAAGTTCTTACGGGTTTGGAATTACATAAGAGTGAGTAAATGACAGAATTTTCATTTTCTGGTGAACTATCCTTTTAACCAAAAAATGGTTTGTTAATATTAATGTTATGCTCATCTTCTTGGTAACTACTTCTCCATCTGGCTGTTTATAATGAGATTATAATTGAGATGATCTTAGCAGTTTGCCTTCTAGTCTGGGTGAGATTTAAAACAGAAAAGAACTTGGTAAGGAATCTGGGTCAAAGTTCTTCCAAACAATGCCTGTATCAAACTCATCTGAAGTGTAACAGCAGGGATTTAGATCATGTTGCTGTTCAGCTGTTCAGGCGGTACATTTGTGATGATTTTTTAATATTTTTACTACAGCATAACAGGAAGATGAGTACATAATCTTATTTCATTGTCTCAAATTTTACACAAATGGTATTGACATGTTGACAGCATCAAGCGGATTTTCTACCGTTGGGCCGAACGGTTCAAAGAACGGCACTTAATGCCACTCAGGATGGCCACCTGTCTCTTGCCTGGCTATCGGTTTCTCTGAAGCTTGCCAAGAGTGCTTAACATTTTTTAAAGAAATATCTGATTGTTCGCATGACACAGTCACTATTCATATCTCGTACCATCTTTAAACTCCTGCGTTACTAAGGCAATGAGTGACACATTTGTATTACATTCTGCAGAGCTCTGTTATCAGCCCCACAGTGGAAAATGAAACCATATTCGATTTCAACTTTACGATCTCAGATATCTAATTCAGCATACACTACTCAACGTTCCACTATGTTCTTCCATTTGGTACGAGTTCGAGCCTATTGATTTGTTTTACTGTATGTGAGGAGATTGTTGGTCATCTATGGATGTCCCCAGGATGTTATCCCGCCTTTTTCTAAGACAAATCATTGACATGGTTGGTCCTGGCCTGTTGTTGGTCATCAAAAAATGCTTACTGGCTCCTTCCCTAACTGCCTTAAATATGCAGTGGTGTCACAATATCTTAAAAATCAAACCTTGATTATACCACTCTGTCTAATTTTCATCCTATTTCTAATCTACCTTTATCTCAAAGATTCTTGAGAAAGTTGTACTGTACTGTTTTTGACTGTACATTCTATCCATTAAATGTTTCAGTCTGGGTTTGGAGCATTACACAGTACCGAATCAGCTCTTTTAAGAGTCTCAAGCGATATTTTCACTAAAACTGACTCTGGGAAATCTATGGCTTTAGTGGTCTACCATGTGGTCATGTTGACCTGTCTGGAGATATCAATTGCACGGTACTACAGTGGTTCCAATCCATTTAGACTAACAGGTGGTTCACTGTTCGTATTGGTCATCACTTCTTCTCTAATATTCCTATTGATTGTGGAGTCCCAGAGTGATCAATCAATCTCAGGCCAGTGTTGTTGCCCCTGTATATGTTCTCTTTGGCTTCCATTTTAAAAAGTACAGAGTGTCCTTCCACCTATACACTGATGACACTCAGACCCTTTTTACACCTGGTATTAAGATGCGTTTTGGTTGATCAGATCACAAGAAGACTATGGAGACACATTCCCGTTTACACCTGTGGCCTGTTGCACAAAGCTGGTTTCAGTTGCTACCCAGGTAAGTTTGAGATTAGTTTGAGCAAACTCTGGTTTTCGGGCTCAAGAAGGTGGATTGGTTTTTAGCAGTGTTAATCACCATGGTAACTTACACTACACAGCTAACCTGCTCTGGAGCAGGTTTTATTCTGGGTTAGAGATCACAAACTCAAACTGGACCAATCAGCTGCAAGTAAAACTCACACCACATGTATCTCTCAAATTAAAGTAGTTTATAGTGAAAAAATTTAGAGACAAAATTGCTCATCTTTTGGTGCAAATTATTTATTATATTTATAATATATGAATTATAATTACTTTTAATTCACATAATATATTCATATAATTATATTATATTGACAAGTAGCCAAATATTAATATAAATATAAAACATGCATTCATAATTCTTTTAAACAACGTGTATTTATTTGAGCTCTTTGTGAACCTATAATTATTTGGCATATTTCTTTGATTAACATCATGCATTGATATAGTCAGATATTCTTTCAGCTGCCTTCTTAAATTGACGCTGCAGCAGAAGTGTTTATTCCTGCTTTAAACACATTTAATTTCATGATAATCTTCAGAACGATCTCTCAATCTTCAGAAGAGAAGTGAATCGAACAGACACTGTGATTGGCTGTTTGCGCATGTGTCACACTTTCAGGTGCACGCGCTTCAGTGTTAATTGCAAAATCTGGATTGAACCTGAGTTGACAGAGAAAGTTTATACCAAGCTTTGAGAAACAATTGAACTTGATCTAAACCAGGTTGGATTTATCTGGATTTGTCAACTCTAAACCTACTCTGAAACTCAGAGTTTGTTCAGCTAACTTCATGCAACAGGCCTCAGATGTCTTAAACTGTCTCTTTGTCCACTTCCAACCTCTTCTGTACTGATTTCTTTTACGGGGAGACGATGCAAAAACATACGGAGAGCAGCAGCTTTCGTTTCTGCTCTAGTAGCCACGAGCCGACACTGAACGCTTGTGAGTGCGTGTTAGAAATCAGGAATGGTGAGAGAACATTGTGCTTGGTATGTTTTGTCTACAAACCAAACTTGGGTCTTCATCTGACAAAGTTGAAATCCTGTCTGGCTAGTTTGCTTCCCATAATGTTTATGTATTAGGTCAGTAGGCAGAAAGCAGGGGTCTTTTGCGGATGGACATGTGACCACATCAGCTTTTACACTAGGAAAGCAATCTGGTCGAATGTGTTATCGACTAACTCTAGAAGTGGTCGAAAGTGGACAAGCTCAAAACACTTTAGACCCCGTTTACACCTGTAGTTAGTGTCGTCCACTTGTGATCGGATTGATGAAAAGGCATCTTAATACCAGGTGTAAACAGGTCCTCAGATCTTTCTTCCCATAAAGCAATGATAAAAATGCCTCACAACCACTGATGTCCTGCTTAAAAGTATTTTTAAACCTAAATATAAAAAATGTACAGAAATAATTATATTCGGGCCTATAAGGAGAACTGTGTTGTTCACCTTGACCTTGGTTGTCTTGCCTCATATGAAACACTGCACTAGAAACTCTCAGTCTTCTCTCTCCCATTTACATGTGGTGCAGCCTGCCAGACTCCTCACAGGGACTCGCAAGTATGAGCCTGCTCCTATTTGAATTGCATTGCACTGGCTTCCTGTTGAATATAGAATAGATTTTAAAATTCTACTGTATGTTTACAAAGCCCTTAACAATTTGGCTCCCCAGTATCTGACTAATTAGTTCCATCCATATACTCTTGTGAACCTGGCTTACTTTTTGTGCCTTGATCTAGACTCTGCGATAGGGCTGGACGATTAATTGAAAAGTAATCAAACCGAAATTCAGAACCTCTGACCGACGTAATTTTCCCATATCGGTTATTTCGTTTTTTAATCTTTTTAATACTTTCCCCTTAAAAACATACCACGCGTGAAGTCACGTGACCCGGGGGCCCCATCCATTCAGTGTCATGGAGGCAAGCAACCATAGACTGTAACACCGCCAGTGTTCAAATATGGTTGACATCATGAGTCTCGAGTCTGCGTAGTAACAACTTGGAGTGTTGAACCGCGATATCAAGGTCCCGTCCATGATTTGACTAACAGGTGGTTCACTGTTCATACTGTCATAACTTCCCCTTTTGTATATCTCTTAATTGTGGAGTCCCACAGGGGTCATTCATCGGCCCAATGTTGTTTTCCCTGTATATGACGTAACTAAAATAATTTAAAGGGGCCATAATGGCCCTCTTTACAAGATGTAAAATAAGTCTCTGATGTCCCAGCATGTTTATGTGAATTTTTTATAGTATGTTAAAATTTTTATTTTGAGGGTGAGCAAAATGTGCTGTTTTTGTGTGTCCCTTTAAATGCAAACAAGCTGCTGCTCCGGGACCACTTTTAGGAAGAGGGTGGAGCTTCAAGAACTCGCCTTAGCAGCTTCGATTACCTCACACAGCAACACTGAAATTTCAGTCTTTTATGTTCAAACCATACAGTCTATGGTTCAAACCAAGCGGCAACCTCCCGCAGTCTCTCTTGAAGCCAATACGGAAGTGACTTAAACTGCAGCTCATCGACTGGCCACTAGGGACAGGCTCCAGGAGGGAGCAGAATCTCATTGAGCCCCATGTTAAAATGCCCAACTTTACAGCAGAAAAAAAAACATGTTTACAGCCTGGTACAAATTCTAGTTTTGGTCTAAACGGCTAATTTAGCCCTTCATGACAACTGTGATTTTTTTAATTACTCATTCGTTGACATTATATAAAGCCTTAAAGTTGTGCATAATTAAGGGCGTGGCCACTTTGAGTGGCAGGTGGGTAGACACAGAACCTCTGGGTGACATTCATCTGCTAGTCATCGCGTCACGTCAGCTCCGCCCAAGTCCCGCCTCTTTGCCCATTTTCTGTTCTCCATGACGCACGATGACGCGCTGCTAAGATGGTCGGCCAGCTGGTCCCTACTTTACGCTTAAAAACTGCTCTTCAGAATCATATGGGTGACGTCACGGACACTACGTCCATATTTTTGTACAGTCTATGGTTCAAACCAGAGTTGGACAAAGATGGAGAGACTCAAGAAGAAGTGACAACATGTAGAATGCAACAGGACGTTTCTGAATGGTTAGTTGATGAATTTATAGCTGATGTGGAGTTAACTATCTTTAAGTCATTGAATATATTCTGTCGTGATAATCTATAAATCGCTCGTGTGGGAACTGTTGTAAAATGCCTTCAGAATCAGAGAATATATGCTGCGTGAAGATAGAACAGGTATATTATGTTGTCATCTTTTTTATGACATGTTGCATTTGTGTTACTGTATTGCAATAAATGTGAAAAGACGGATGCAACAGTAACTTTGCAGATGTTGCTTATGCTCAAACTGCAACATTACACACTAACTAAAGTAAAAAAAGTGAACTCATAATCAACCACCACTTTAAATAAAACAATATAATATTTAGTTTGACTTCCTGAAGTGGGCAAACAGCCAACACTTTGTTTAAAAATACAAATGTTATACTGTATTCATGGAAAGTGCCATTCATTATTATTATTCATATTACACTAATATATTTAGAAAAAAGAAGAAAAAAAAACTGTACGGCTGAACTCCATAATTTATTTAAGACCACAAATGCACTTATAATCCATACAAGTACATGTGCATATAATTATTCTACATTGACACATATCTTGTATTAAAAACTTATTGCTGCACATGTTAAATACACAATCCTTTTATAAATCTTTTAAAGGAAAAACATCTTCATGGGGAAAAAATAGTCTGTTGTGCTACAGGTTATGTGATGTATGTTGGTACAGTTGCTCAAGACACTTAAAACAGTCACACATGCTACTCTGAAACAGGATGGACTGAAAGCAGAGAGGAAAGCAAGTCTACAGGAGCAGATGCGGCCATAAAGCCCTGACAGATAGAAGCGCAATTTGAAGCAGCACCATAAAGGTCAATATACAACACATGGCTGGGCATTTTCATAGGATTCAATGACTAAAGACTAGTAACATTCCTCAATGAAAATCCCTATGTACAAGTATATTTGGACACAGTTTATAAAGAGCTTCCATACATCCATTTTGAGACGAACTGTTCCTGTCATTCTCACACAAATAATGACTGCTCCTGTTTTTTCTTCTCATTTTTTATATAATTTAAGGAGCTGTTGGTAGGATTTCAATGCGCCATCATAGAAAAAGCAATTTGAGCCTAAATTAAATTTCCAAGCAAGCATATATTAGTTACAAACAGTAGCTCAAGTCATTTTCACTTTTATAGAATCCTTGAAGCCACGTCTGTCTGGTCCAAGAAAACACGCTTTAAACGTATGGGGCTACACAGGTTTGGTACCTTCAACTAAAAATAGTGCAATTTTCACATTCCTAGTACAAAAAAATATGATTCATTTACAATGTTGAACTAGTCAGTGTCAAATATAACAGTAGTGAATGACGGGGAAAAGTGCATGCGGTACATTCTTGTGAAAAATCAAAACTGCAATATGATACAATCTTTTCTTGCCATATAAAAACACTAACTAACAGGAAACACAAAGTAAAGACATTTAAGATACAATAAAGAAATCAAGTTATTGAAGAATTGGAAATATACCTTCTGTAAATACATAGAGACAAGTCTCTATTTCAACTGGCCTAACGCACTTCAGTTTATTGATACTATAAATAAAATAATAGCTAAATCTTCCTTTCTCAACACTAGGACGGACTGAACTGATAAGGCGTTAGTGCAGCACGTCAATTGCTAAAGATAACTGGTCACTGACATGTTGTAGGTTATGGTAACCAATGAATTAATCTTTCATGTTTACATAAGAAGGTACATGTGCAGCTGGACAGTGACTTTTTTCCTTCACTCAGGTTTTGAGTCTAGGTAAAATCTATTCTTAGTATAACAACTGCACACGTGTCCTCCAACATTCATGGCTAGAATCATTTCTACAGTCCGGGTATTTTGCATAAAGAACATGACCTTGTTCGCATTCATTTCATTCTCAGTTCTTCAGTCTTAAAAACAAAAGGGCCTAAAATATTTATAATATTTCTATTTTAATATCCCCCACCCCCCAAAAAATGTATTTAGAGATTAGGTTATGCTAATCTTTCAATAAAAATGTTAATAAATAAATAAATAATCTATCAAGATTCTTAGTTCATTTTGATTTTTAATAATAGTATATATATATATACTATTATTAAATAATTGATAATTGTATTATCTAAAAAAATTACTTCTAAGCAAGCAATTCATGCTTATAAAATAAATATTAATTTTTTTGTTTGTTTCTACATTGGTATTTATGTCATAATTTCACAAACTCCTAGAGCTACTGTAATGTGACAGATCTTTTTTTTTATTTGTAAAAGCAAAAAATATATTTAGATTGTAATGTAAATTTGAAAATTAATATTATAAGAATACATCACTGTACTGCTTTAAGGTAATTAATTGTGATTTTATAATACATTACGTCCAAAAAGGTAATGAGAATGGGCTCACTAGAATCATGTCAGAATGAAAATAAATCTTAATAAATTAGGCTTCATCTTCTTTATGCAAACATATATTCTCATTTTTTATTTATTTATTTAGATTTTGATCTGAAAATGTTTTGTGTGACATTGTCCCAGTAATTTTCAATAGGCTATTATAACCGTGTTTTTTTTGGACACTCACTCTCATGAGGATTAATGTTGAGTAATATAACCTAATGAGTGATTTAGAGATTTAAAAATACATAATTCAGAGTCATACACAGACATGCAAGTCACATATGAATGCAAATAAGCACACCAATGGATGGACGGATGAACGGATGGAACATGTGCAAGTTCTGTTCCCTGAATGCAAATTAAAGAGATGTGCTTAAAACTACTAAAATAACAAAATAAATAAAATAAAAAACCCTGGCCTTCAAGTGAACCTGTGCCCTTCATTTTGGAAATGTATATGTTTTTTTTGCTCTGGCTGTAGAGGGAATGGAAAGGGAGGGTCAGTGGAGATCATTTAGACTGCTGGTGTTCTCAAACACAGCCTTGGTGAACTGGCGAAAAACCCGATCCATGTATGTGCTCTGCCGTGGCCACAGACCCTCCAGGAAGCCAATATGGCCACCGTGACAGGTGATGAGGAGGGCCACATTGGGGTTCTGCTTCGCGGCCTCCACTGGAATGGCTGAAGTAGAACATGGATGGGATAAAGTTATGATCTTTTCAACAGAATTTGTTCACTTCAGCCCTAAACTTAAATGTCACAACCACTAAATAAAAAAAGAAAAGTAAAACACTTTATAATAGCCTAAAATCTTTCAAGCAATCCTAATAAACCTGGTGGACTCACCATGATGGGGGGAAAAGACGTCGTCAGCTGCGTTGAGGCACAGCATGGGAACCTGCACTGAGGTGATCTTATGAATGGGACTAGCGTCTCGATAGTAGTCTTCATTGGATGGATAACCGAACATAACTGATGTGAAACGTTCATCGAACTCTCTGATTGTTTTAGCCTGTGAAACGCATGATTAAAGTGAACCACAGATCAAGCATGGAGTAATACTATTATTTTATCAAAAAAGGGAAACAATCAGTGTGTTTACATGCACCCTCATAATGCGATTATAATGGGATTTTGGCAATATTGTGATTAAACTTTACCTCATGTAAACGCAATACTAATTATATTTTACTAATGCGATTAAGCTCATGATCGTAGTAACCATAATCGCATTAAACCATGTGGTGTACGCCGATTTTTATCGCAATAAACAGGCATGTAAACACCTTAAACAGATCTGACCAAAGTGTGCATGTGCGCAGACATACACGGATGTTCACACAACTTCATGAATGAGCTCTGTGAAGTTTTCTTTTCTCTAAATCGCTGTACTCTGTCAACACAACTCGCTGCTCTGTATCTGCAGCCAGACGGCGTGAAGAACGTGACGACAGAGTAGGCAAACCCGGCATTGCAATGTTCATCTCAGCGCCTAATAATATCCAGTATGCCCATTAAAATGAATTTTGAATTTGAAAACAATGGCCTGTAACATGCATACTGTATGCCTATCTGAGTGTGTTCTGTGACGAGTGAAGAGTTCTGCTCAAGTCATGAAAACATCTTACTGCTATTAAGACCTTACTCTGATTATTAGAAATAATCGCATTATTGGTGCGCATGTAAACATTGGCAATATTGGGTAAGATCAGAATGAATGACTCACCTTCATCACATGGTCTATATCATATTTTTGTTCAAGAATGGTTCTGTGACTGCAAAAAAAGAAGAGAGGAAAATGTCACAATGAGTTTTAGGATTATCTCCATAATAAGAAGTATTCATAACTCTCATTCATTATTATGACATTTTCAAATTAAAGGGAACCTATTATTCACATTTTTACAAGATGTAAAGTCTCAGGTGTCCCCAGAATGTGTCTGTGAAGTTTCAGCCTAAAATACCTCACAAATCATTTAAAAATCCATGTTGTAAATACCCATTTCTGACTACAGTCAAGAACAGGCTGTTTTCGTGCATGTGCCTTTAATGCAAATGAGCTGCTGAGTGCCCCCTCTCCACACAGTTCCTGCCTCAATCGGATTCTCCGCCAAATACTAACAAGACATCTGCTTGGTTTGGATTATCATCTATATCGCGATCACTCTCACAGACGGCACAGTTCTTCTTTCAAAGCTTTCAAAGTTTTAAAGCTATATTAGTTTAAACTTCTAATGGATCGTTTTCTGAGCGCATCTGAAGCACACGCCTATAATAACTGGCTGTCAGATGTCAAGTCAAATGAATAACTTCACTTTCACATTTTTTGTTGTGTTTAAACTGTCAAATACACACAAGGGTCTTGTTCACCATTGTTGCGTAAAAAAATAGCATTCAGATTTTCATGATATGTCCTCTTGAAAGGATTAGTTCACTTTTGAAAAAACTTTTGCTGATAATTTACTCACCCCCATGTCATCCAAGATGTCCATGTCTTTCTTTCTGCTGTCGAAAAGAAATTAAGGTTTTTGATGCAAACATTTCTCCTTATAATGGAGGCAATGGACTAGCGGTTACAGGTCGAATGACAGTTTCAGTGCAGCTTTAAACCATACCAGGCGATGATCAGTTTCTGAGAGAAACCGAGTAGTATTTATGCTATTATTTTACCTCTTATTAGACAAGCGTGATCATCTCTGAGCTCCGCCATAACTTCCGCCAAGTGAGGTCAAATCTGGCGTGGTCATAGATGTATCGTAGATGCCTCATTAGCGCCTGCACGGATCAGTAGAATGAGGCATCTACGATCGATATATCTATGACCACGCTCGTATTTGACCTCACTTGGCGGAAGTTATGGCGGAGCTCAGAGATGATCACTAGTCTAATAAGGGGTAAAATAATAGCATAAATACTGCTCAGTTTCTCTCAGAAACTGATCGTTTGGCTAGATAAGACCCTTATTCATCGTCTGGTATGGTTTAAAGCCCTTTGAAGCTGCACTGAAACTGTCATTCGGACCTGTAAACGTTTGGGGTCCATTGCCTCCATTATAAGGAGAAATGTTTGCATCAAAAACCTTAATTTCTTTTCGACTGAAGAAAGAAAGACATGGACATCTTGGATGACATGTGAGTAAATTATCAGCAAAAGTTTTTTTTAAAAGTGAACTAATCCTTTAAAGCCATGCTTTTAAATTAGTTTGACCTTGTAATGTTAACGTTTAAACAAAAAGTCATAACTGGGTCTTTGGGTGAAACAACAGATTTCTCTCTGGTGACATGCTGGATGACTTCTACTCCACTAAACATTTAGTCTTACAATCATAAACACATTTCTTACAATCGTCTATTATTCAGATCTGCCTCCATTTTTGAGTCACACTGCACAATTAATTCTGGCGTTCGGTCTGTCATCCCTTGTGTGGCTGATCAAAGTAAAAATAAAGGAAGAGATGTAACATTTGTGGTTGATATTAATTGCGGATTGCATCGTGGGATTGTGTACCCAGGGCAGTGTGCTTTGTTGCAAATCTAGAAAGTCATTTGGTTATTATATGCATAGAGAACATTTGCATAATATGCATAATATGCTAGGGCAGTGGTATTCAAATGGCGGACCGCTGGTTTATGGTAATGACCTTTTGACAATACACCCTTGAATATTTTCCAATAGCGCTTCATAAAAGCCTGAAGACGTAAAGCGCCACATTATGACGCGTTATTTTAACAGTACGAAAAACAAGGTGAGCAGCAAAATAGATACTTTTGATAAAACGCAGCAGAAAACAAGATTGCAGCAAATGCAATTATATTAATCTGTCATAAAGATGACTCAGAATGTTTAACTAAGCCAGGTTTCTGACAAGTTAAGGTGTGGCACCTTTAGACCCCCCATACATTCCGCATTATTAATCATCTTTTTTACAGCATTTTAATAATCTCTAAATTATTTACAGACAAAAAAAACTTGGAAATTACTAGTTTACTTTGTTTTGTCCTCATGTCATGATGGGAGTTTTGATTATTAGATTATGTTGGTTTTAAGTCATTTATTACTTTGTGCAAAATATAAAAATGGTCCATACTTTTCTTAAGAGGTAAACTCTGCCCCCCACGCCATTATTTACGTCTTAAACCAGACGCTAACAGGTAGATTGGGTTGGTCATTATGGAAATGATCCAGCTGTGTATGTGTTCTTGAATTTGCATGTCGTCAGTAGATCATGCACAGAACTTTCCACTCCCATCTGCGCTTTTTTGGAATTGCGCTCTCTCGCTAATTTGCCCTGTTTAGTATATCTGGAAAGATTAACAAACAAACAAAATAAAAAAAACAGATTAAAACATCTGATCTAATCTTTTTATATTCATATCCAGTTGGAAGTAATATTAACTTTGTTTTGTGTAAATATTGTTTAAAATTATATTATTTAAACTATTTGATAAATTATACTATTTTTAGTGCTAAGGATTTTTTAATTCACAAAGTACCACGACTGCCCCGATGGAAATGTACCTCTGCTGGAGAGAAAATATAGAGACCGGACCTCTTGGAACTTTAATTAATGAATACCCCTGGCCTGGGGCCTCGGGCTTGGAGCTGGTCCCTATACACAAGCCCACCAATCAAGATGGCAGCAAAAGAATAGGCTCTTTGTCTATTGGATATATACAGTAGATGAATTGTCATTGTCATCTTTTCAAAGTGGGTCCCACCCTGTGATTGTACGAAGAGATAGGGTAGATTAACAAAATGAAAAAATACAACTTTTCTACAGCTCACAGCCATTGAGTAGTACCTTGGTATGTATCAAACAACACCACTGCACCATGGTACCACCATGGCACTTTTTTTTGCTGATAAGCTGATTAAGAGTTAATTAAAGTAGAATAAGCCTCATATGTGCAACGTGTTTTAATTTCTAAGTCCTGTTCTGAAACTCTGTGTACTTCAGCAAAATACGTAACAAATGCGGTTTAATCTTATTTTGCCTATTTGGTAACACTCAAAAAGAGAACCAAAAAGGGAGGCAGTCGGGGACAACGTCCTCTGTGATGGCAATACACACACTTCACTACGGTAAATTAAGCCGGGCTTATCCCCCTCTGACCCCACTGACCGGTCCACGGATGCCTGCAGGCAGCTGGTGAGGTAGGAGTTGAAGAGGAAGCGGTCCAGGGGTTTCTCCAGTGAAGCCGTGCACTCGAACACATCCCAGCCTGCTGAGAAAACCACTACACCCTTTAGACGCACCTCAGAGCCTTTCCGACCCAGGTAGTTCGCCAGCATCATCCTGTCAGGTGTCAAGATATGAGATTTTAGTGACATGATATCAGCACAGCGGCTAAAACATGCTCATGCAATCGTGAGTTGTAACGTATCCAGGAACGCGCGCGCACACGCACACACGTTGTGTTTTCATGTTTTATGTGGACATTCCATACACATAATTATTTTTATACTGTACAAACTATATTCTATCCCTAAACCTACACATCACAGAAAACTTTCTGCATTTTTACGTTCAAAAAACATAATTTAGTATGATAAACATAATCTCCCCCCAGCATAGGGTAGACTAGCATCAGCACTCAACAACTACACACACACACACATGGTGAACGTGATTTCACCAAGTACAACACGTTCCTGGATCAACAGCTTTGTTGATCCTGGAACAACATTCCAATCAATCAGATTTGAGGGAAATGTTTACAGTTTATGTCAAGTTTAAGCTTACAACCAGGGTTAGGTGCTTCTACATCAGTGTTATTCACCTACCATTTACCTCCAATTTTAGGGATAACTTAGGGTTAGGGTTAGAACTACATTTTCAGACAGGAATGTTGTTCCGGGACCAACAAAATATCTTACTTGGCAAAGTCGCTGTACCTTACTTGGTAAAATCATATATACGTATATATATATATATATATATATATATATATATATATATATATATATATATATATATATATATATATATATATATATATATATATATACACAGCTGCTAAATTTTTGGGCATAAGCCGTGTAAAGCTGACCTTTTTCTTTCTGTAAGACGGAGAGGATTAAAGCAGTAAACTGCTGACTCAACTTTTACTTAGAAGTCTAGGGTGAAATGAAGCTGTGGAGGAGTCTGGGAGCTGAAATTTCATCTGCATCACATGACGGGGAAATAAATACATGGACAAATCATGAAGCGGGAACACTTTATAATATAAGTTAGGAATTTATATTATAAATATATAATGTATAATGCTTATTATTAAAACAGCAATATGTGTTTCAATACAGCAATATGTGTCTTCAGCTGTGTATATTGTGTAACATTTGGATGACATTATTAAACAACATTAATTCTTAACAGTTAAGGGACAGAAAATATAATGCTCAAAATAAACAACAAACCGGGGAAAAAAAAGGAACATTTTAATTTTATTATGAGATCATTTTCAACATTGATAATAATACACGTTTCTTAAGAACCAAATCGGCATGTTAGGGGCCGTTTACACGACACCATTTTCAACTAAAAACTAAATGCGCTTTGGCCGTTCATTTACACGACAGCATTGTTTTGGGGGCCTGAAATCTCAAACTTTTGAAAACGGGTAACAAGTGCAAGTTTTTAAATGTTATCATCTCTGTGTAAACTAAAAAAAACACGAATGTGCGAGAACGGTGTGGTTGTGCACATGCGTATTACGTGTCCAGTCTATAGGTGCGTGGTGTTTCTTTACAAAGTGACATCGCCAACTACTGGCCCGGCAGCAGAATACAGCGTTTTTAGTAGTTTCCGCAGATCCATGTAAACGTGGATCATTTTGACAATGTTGTCATGTCACAGTGGCTCAGTGGTTCATGTAGGTTGGCTACAAACTGGAAGGTTGGTTGTTCCATCCCCGGTTCCACCTGACGAAGTGTTGAGGTGTCAATGAGCAAGACAACCAACCTCAGCTGCGCCCGAGGAGCTGGGTGGTGCCTTGCATGGCTGACACCGCCGTCGGTGTATGAATGAGTAAATGAATGGGTGAATGTGAGGCAGTATGTAAAGCGCTTTGGTGGCCATGGGTCTGTTGAAAGCGCTATATAAATGCAGTCCATTTACCATTTACAAAGGAAAAATGTTTCTGTTTTTAGAACATTATTGTCGTGTAAACGTATACTTAGTTTCACGGTGAGGCAGGCAAGGATGTGAATCTACAGTAAGGCGCTGTTTACACCATCTTCAACTAAAAATGTAACACGTTTTAATGCGTTTTAGCTGTTCAGTTCACACTACAACGGCATTTAGACTTTTCAAAATGGGTTTCAAAGTGCAAGTTTTTGAAAACGATACAGTTATTGTCTATGTAAACAACAAAAAATGGTGAGGTCATGCGCATGCGTATTACGTGTTCAGTAAATAAGCGCATAGTTTTTCTTTACAAAATGACATCCCCAACTTCTGGCCTGCCATGAATAATACAGCGTTTTAGTAGTTGTGAGGGATTGTTTTGACAACCTTTGACATCTGTATGCGAAGGAAAACTTTTCTGTTTTAAGTACATAGTTATAAACATATCTTAATTGCAGCAGTATTACTTTATTTAACAAAACAAAAAAATCCACAAAGAAAAACTTTTTTAAGAGTAAAAAACATGTCCATTTTGCATTCCAACACAAAGACAATACTCAACACTGAATTAAGGAAACTGAGGGCATTAAATACACAGATAAACGAAAACTAAAACAAGACACAGTTGATGATAATCAGTGACAATCTTAACAAACTAGGGAACCTGGGAGAACAAAGGAAACAGGAACTAAAGAGAGGAAATAAGAACATATAAACTAAGAGAGTAACAGAACGTGACAACTAGAATGATTTCTGAAGGATCATGTGACTCTGAAGACTGCAGTCATTGTAAATTCAGCTCTATCACAGGAATTAATATATTTATAAAAAAGCAACAGTTATTTTAATTTATAATGTTTCATAATATATCTGTTTTTACTATATCTTTGATCAAAAAAATGCAGCCTTGGTGAGCATAAGAGTAAAAATGTTTAAACAGTACCGTATTTCATATAGGCAACTGCACACTAACTTTCTATTTAATTACAGGCTATACAGTTTGGATCAGTGGAAAAATAGAGCTAGAGTGTCCTGGTATGCGTGATCACAGTAGCTGAAGGATAAATGTGTAGCACAGTGGGGCAGGATAAATGTGTGTGTGTTAAACTCACCCGCCCATAGAAACCCCAGCCGCCATGAGCGGTGCTTTGTCAATGGCCTGCTGGACATGCTCAATGACCATCTCCAGATCCTCTGTATTCGCTGCACAATAAGTCCTAGGCGTCTAGAGCACAGTGGACAAAGGTTATAACACCCATAATAAAGCGCATAACTTTGACTATACATGCACACAAACACCAAAGCTCGCATGATCCATATTTGTACTTATGGAATCTTACAACCTTAGTGCATGAATGTGATTCATATAGAGCATGAACATTATCTCAAAGCACTGACGTTTCAATATAATAAAATATGATATGTTTTTTTCAATTTTAATAACATTTTACTTTAATTGAAAAGCATCTGCTGGAATTTCAGAAAAGATTTTGATATTTTATTTAAAATAATGTAAAATAGAATATGCTATAGCATGAAATACATAATGTGTTTGGTTTATTTTATGCCAAAGAACTTATTTTGTATTGAGTGCACTCAATGGCAAACCAATATTCGGTAACACTTTTAAGATGATGTAATTACACATTACTACATGTATTTACTATAATAATAACAGAACTTTATGCATAATTACAAGTAACTAACCATAAACCAAACTCTAACCGTAACTCTAGTTCTAAAAGTACACATAGTTAATTCATATTACTCAGTACTCAGTAAGGTCATACTATAAGGTAAGGTGAAATTTGAAGTATTATTAAAGTATAGTAATGAGATTTACTGATTGTTTATTGTGATGTATTGATAGTCTCTTACTAATCATATTTTAATTGAATTAAAAAAAAAAACTTTTAAAACTTAAGTGCTACTCATGGGAAATATTACTTAATATTGTGTTGTTGTTGTTGTTTTTTTACCATTATTTATTTATTTGTATTTACTTCTAAATAATATAAAATATGTAAATAATATAAATATATATATATTTGTAGGTTGTCCTTCAAACTACAGCGGTCAAGATTATTTCCATGGGACAATGCCCCTCTGCAAAGGTTTTTATGAGCACATTCCCAACATGTTTCAAGGATTTTAAGCCTCATCTAATTGCAAATACACACAGAAAACGTTATCATCTGAATTCCAATGAGGTTCATGAGTTAAAGGAAAGGAAAGATTTGATCAGCATTCTAGTTTACAGGGTGTGTTCGGCACAACACATTTTAAGTAATCATTTTCTTTTAAATGACTTTTTGCTATTATTCGTAGTGACAGCAGTGTGTGTAACCTGTGCCAAAGCTTAAGTTTTGGGATGAACTGAACAAGGCAAGCTGAAGCATTTTTTTTTAATGGAACAGGACATAGAAGAGATAAAACTATTATTCTTACCAATAACTTTTCACCCGATACGCCTCTGTTATTGAACACCACGCATCTGAAATACACAAAAGAGGATTCATAAAAATATTCCATTTGACAGGGAACACAGGACATTGAAACAGAACAGAACATGACTGTTACTAAACTGAAATACATATAAAAGCTAAATAGAAACATTAGGATGGAAAAAAATAAAAAAGCACAATAAAACTTAACCTAACTTAACTTAAACTTAACCCATTTTTTTTTTTAAATGAAAGATAATATATAAAAAAAATCATATTATAATTATACCAGTGAAAAGACACCTATTTAAGGCAAGACAACAAAAAAAATTGAGCTTTTGGGCCATTTGGCTTTTCATAAAGTGTTGTTTCAAACTAATGGACAGAAAACATCCAAAATAAACCTTTTATGTGTTGCTTATATAATTTATCTATTTGTGTATGTAGACTTAAATTACAACACATACACACCATAATCCCCCCTCCACCAAACTTTACACTTGAAACCATGCAGTCAGGCAAGTACCATTCTCCTAGTAACTGCAAAACCCAGACTCGTTGTCTGGCATCGGATTGCCAGACAGAGAAGCGTGATTCGTCACTCCAGAGAACACGTTTCCACTGCTTTAGAGCTTAGATGCAGCTGCTCTGCCATCGAAACCCATTCCATGAAGCTCTCTACACACTGTTCTTGAGCTAATCTGAAGGCCGCAACAAAGTTTGGAGGTCTGTATCTATTGACTCTGCAGAAAGCTGGCGACTTCTGTGCACTGTGCGCCTCAGCATCCGCTGACCCCGCTCTGTGATTTTACGTGGCCTACCACTTCATGGCTGAGTTGCTGTTGTTCCCAATTTCTTCCACTTTGTTATAATACCACTAACAGTTGACCGTGGAATATTTAGATGTGTGGAAATTTCACAAGTGGCAACCTAACACGGTACTACGCTTGAATTCACTGAGCTCCATAGAGCAACCCATTCTTTCACAAATGTTTGTAGAAGCAGTCTGCATGCCTAAGTGCTTGATTTTATACACCTTTAGTCATGGAAGTGATTAGAACACCTGAATTTAGTGACATATAGTCATAATGTATCTTTTAAAGACCATTTTCTGGCAGTTTTTTCAGATTTATGGAGTGATAAAAAGAGAAATCCAAAATCCCCTCAGTAAAAACCTTTAACTCTAATATGTCAAGTAAATGAAACCAAAAGGTGAACCTGGCTTAATCCAGTGTTCAGATTTATGTTCTGGAAATGTATGCAAAATAATTAGATAATGCTTCATTTGCATATTTAAATACAATATAACTTGTAATAGGATGGGGTAATGGGGTAATGGGGTGTCTTGCCTAAAATGTCTAAGTAGCAAAAATCCAAACCTCCATCAGTCAGCACACAAATAACTTACATTTCAAAAGGTTAAATACAATTTTTTAGTTGTTCAGCTACAAAAAAGTTTACATCCACTAACATACGTCACTGCTTATGTCTTAGTGTACCTTTAGCCTTTTTTCGCTGCGGCATGGAAAGTTGGTCTAAGCTAAGCTGCAAAGCTGGTCAAAGCTGCAGCAGTTCATTAAACAGAGAACACAGGCCAAAGAAAGATGCTGAGTGAGCTGCTGTAACCCCCACGGCCTCACGCCTCTCCAGACAGATGCCCAAAAGAAGAGAAAGTGCCCGCCTCTGCATCCCTGCCTGAATGGTTTAATACAGAGCTCAGCTCTTTGTTGACACTCTCTCTCTGTCTACATAGAGTGGCAACTTCATAAGTAGGAGTCAGGCAAAGATGTTACATGGGTATTGTGAAGCAAGCATGCATAATGCATTGATTTACATCGCAGCTACACATGTTCTAGCGCAGGTGTGCATCGATTAAAGCCTTTCTGAATCTTACAGTACAAAATGTGCACAGCAAATGGAAATGATGTTGCTTTTGAAGTAGCAGTGAGAATTCAAGTTGAATGTGAAGGAGAATGCAATTGTGTGTTAACAAAAATAGTAAATTATAATGGGATGACTCAGCTTCAAAACTGCTGTAGTATAGCAATATAAGCACACCCCTGACCACACAGTTAAATTCTATATTAATGTGCTTTAAATCTTCTAAAATTCACAACAATTGATGAAAAAGGATGTAAAGGGTCAGTGCACGCAAAGTGTTTTTGCTGTTAACGTAAGGTCTGTTTTTTAAAGTTGATCTTCTTTTAACTTGAGCACCACATTTTTAGAATGCTACATCAAGCTTGAGAGACACAAAAAAAGATGTGAGATCAACAGTTAAAGACGACTGTCTAGAGTGTTTACATTGAAAAACTATGGAAAAGAAGCACGATGGAATGAAAAAAACCTGTTCTATGTGATTGGCCCCTAATCATAGGTATGTAAGTAGTCCATTCAACTTGCTTCTGAAATTGTTATTCAATCAGTGAGTTATAGCTGTATTAATCCCCAAATTTGTTTAACTGTAACACTGAATTGAAAAAGAAAAAGGGTAAAAAAAAGGGTAAAAATGTAAAAATAGGCTTGAAATAAACTATAACTTGCACATAACTGTCACACCGTTTGTCATAATGGAGTGCATTTACATGCGCACTCTTAAGGCGATTATGCTTAATATGCCGACAAGTAAATGCATTGTACCGCTTTCCTTTAATGGTCATAAACAGCTTAAGCATAAACTGATTGGATTGACATGGCTAGATGTTTGCCCATTGCTCATTTTGTCTCGATATACTCCAATATACGCACGGCAAAGTTCTTTTTCGTTATTCACTTTGGCGTGAAAAGAAGTTTGAAATACTTGAGTAGCGATATGCTGTTATCGAACCCACACTGCTGAGACTGGCGTTTAGATGAATATGCTAATATGATCTTTTCTTTCAATAACAAAATAAACACAACAAAATGACAGTGGTGAGAAAACAGTAGTTAAGAAAGCATCTGATCATAGTGATGTGGGCGTTTGCACGAGCTCTGCAATTTGGCACTCCAGGAAAGTCATGTTTGTTTATATATCAAGATTGCTTAAAAGCAAGCAGATTTACATAAAATATGTGTCTGTGTCTCTTTCAATTAGAATTACAACTTAATTTTCTACTATAAAGTGGCACTCCAGTGTCCATGTTTTTACTCGCGTCCGACCTTCAGGGACTGTACAGAAGATTTCCACGAAGAAGGTGGAGCCTCAGAGCTACACCTACTTATTACATAATCACCATGGACCAATGGTAGTTTGAAGGTGATTGCCAGGATGGATTCTGATTGGCTGTCATTGTTTTTATTGTTCATCACCTGGAAAAAAATAGCTCTGAAATTGATTGCTGTTATCGTTATAGTTGTGGTGTGGACTCATTATAGTAATTTTCCTTGGTGTGAACGAGCTTTAAATGAAACTCTGTGAACTAGGCTGCTCACCTGTATCCCAGATCCCGGCTCTGCTGTACCATATGTAGAATGTAGGATTCGCGGCTTGTGCCCGTCAGTCCCGGGAGCAGCAGCACAGTGGGTCGCGTGGACTGGTCCGGGTGGGACGCGCTTTCATCGTTGTCAAACCAATCCAGAGAGATCTGGCCTCCATCTGGTGCTCTAATGAGCTCACTGCCGGACATAGAACAGAGAGAAGCAGCTTAATTTTGCCAGTGGAACATTCAGTGAAACTGTGGAATTGTGTGTTAATACTAGCTTAAGTCCTCATAAATAGTACAAAGTGAGAAACTGTTACAGGGACTCAACTAAAGTACAGTAATAAAGTACCACGGTAGTGCAGTGGTAGTATGGCAATTCATATAACACCACAGGGGCCCCTTAAGCCACTCTGGATTGGATACAAAATAATGTGCTATTGTTCTTGTCAAATGCCTTTAAAACAGTTTGTGCTTTCATAATGCGAACAAAGTTGAAATGCTTAAACACATAAAACAACCTATATCCGGGTTCTGAACTAGAGTGATGGAGATCCTGATCCTGAGATTCTACTATCAAACTAATCTGTTCATCATTGTTTGAGTGCATAATATATTAGCTTTTTAGTATGTGTGTGTATATATATATATATATATATATATATATATATATATATATATATATATATATATATATATATATATATATATATATATATATATATATATATATATATTCATAACTAATTAAAAAATAATAATTAAAGAAAGAATCAAGAGAAATAAGGTTTGCATTGCTATAAATCACCAATTTCCAATACATTAGTCAATGTGGTACAATTTTAACGATGTGAATTTCTGAAGTGATTGTACATAAAACATAATATCATATTTTACACAATTGTGAAAATGTATTGCATAATTGTTAGTTATTTGGAATTGACGTGGTGACCAGACTTGGAAATGGTGACTGTATTTATCAGGTCTAAAGCTAAAGTCAGTCTGCAGTCTGGCACATCCCACATAGCCATTTCCCACTTGTGCTATGAGCCGACATCACTTCCCATGCTGGACCGTAGCTTGCCTCCAACCTCTACATTAGTTCTTGGCTAATATGGAATTTTGTGGCTCATGATGTTTTTGGCATGAGCATCAGTTATTGAAAAACCCAAAATGGCAAATTCCTAATATACACAGATCAGGCATAACATTATAATAGGTAAAGTGAATAACACTGATTATCTCTTCATCACAGCACCTGTTAGTGGGTGGGATAAATTAGGCAGCAAGTGAACGTTTTGTCCTCAAAGTTGATGTGTTTGAAGCAGGAAAAATGGGCAGCGTCAGTCAATGCTTTGAGTAATGTTCTGCTGGGAAACCTTTGGTCCTGCCATCCATGTGAATGTTACTTTGACACATGCCACCTTTCTAAGCATTGTTGCAGACCATGTCCAGAAACTGTATTCCCTGGTGGCTGTGGCCTCTTTCAGCAGGATAATGCGGCCTGCCACACTTGACACTTGGCCAGGAATGGTCTGAGGAGCACAACAACGAGTTTGAGGTGTTGACTTGGCCTCCAAAATCCCCAGATCTCAATCAATTCGAGCATCTGTGGGATGTGCTGAACAAACAAGTCTGATCCATGGAGGCGCCACCTCGCAATTTACAGGACTTAAAGGATCTGCTGCTAACATCTTGGTGCCAGATACCACAGCACACCTTCAGGGGTCTGGTGGAGTCCATGCCTCGATGGGTAAGGGCTGTTTTGGCAGCAAAAGGGGGACCAAAACAATATTAGAAAGGTGGTCATAATGTTATACCTGATCAGTGTATATTCCATATATGATATTGCTGGAACCTTTATGATACATTGCTTACGTGTTACAGCATTTGTAAGTGGCTTTGTAAAAAGCCATTTTAAAGAAATGTATACTTTTAATTCAGCAAGTAAATACATTTGTAATGTTACAAAAGATTTCTATTTCAAATAAATAAAATGTAAAAAAAATTCAAAGAAATGTTACGGTTTCCACAAAAAATATCAAGCAGCACAACTGTTTTCAACATTGATAATAAGAAATGTTTATTGAGCATATTAGAATGATTTCTGAAGGATCATGTGACACTGGAGTAATAATGCTGAAAATGTCAGAGTCCTGCCACCTTGATTAGTCTTGTTCTTAGTTTAGTAACAGGATCCTGACACTCATGTGTTTGTGTGAGCGTACGGCTGTGGGATTGTTCTCTGGGCTGTGCGCTCTTATGTCTGCGTCTTGAATGTTCGGGGCATGGTGTATGGATCCTGACACTTGGCTTGGTTTCAGTTTCTGTGTCAGGGTCCTGACATCCATGCTCTGTGCACTTCTGTGTGTTTGTCTGCCATGTGCTCTTCTGTCAGTCTTGTCTTGTGTGTGTGTGTGTTCATGTTTTTCTATCCCAGTGGGGACTTCAACCTGAATATACACAGACTCATGGGGACTAGTGCCACTGTGGGGACCTAAATTGAGGTTTTCCCCTATGAGGAAATAAGCTTGTAAATCATACAGAATTAGTTTTTTGAATATGTAAAAATGCAGAACGTTTTGTGTGATGTGTAGGTTTAGGGGTAGGGTTAGTGTGAGGGGATAGAATATACAGTTACAGTATAAAAAACATTACGTCTATGGAGAGTCCCCACAAAAATAGTAAACCATACATGAGTGTGTGTGTTTGTGAGAGCACATGCCTTCTGTCATGTTTGTTTTGCCATGTGCATCTTGCACAAAGCTTTTTGTTTGTTTCTGTATGCCATGTGCCCTTCTGTCAATCTTTATTCTTGGCCCCGCCCTCTTCTTACCTGATTATTGGTTCATTTGCCCCACCTGCTCTCCCTCGATACCCTTCTGAATTACTTCCTTACTTAGGGTATGTTTGCACAACAAAAATGTGCTAAAAACAGATGACAACGTTGTCAAAATGATTCTCGTTCACACGGATCTGCGATAATGACTACAAAGGCTGTATTATGCATTCCAGGCCAGTAGTTGGCGATGTCACTTTGTCAAGAAACACCCCGCAATGTGCATGACGTCACCGTTTGCACTGTAAAGCCCGTTTTTAAAAGCTTGCGGTTTCAGGATCCCAAAACACCATTGTTGTGTAAATAAGCGGGAAACCTTTTTCCGTTTCGGTCATGTAAACATACCCTTATTCCCCTTTCGTACTCTGTCCTGTGTCAGATCTTCATTTATGTTCCTCGTGTGTGGAAGCCTTCCTCCAGTCCTGCTGCCTAGAACTGTGTTTCCCCCCTTATTGGAGAGGTTTAAGTTGTGTTTTATTTATTTTTGGATTAAATAAAGCCCTTCAAAGCTCTTTGCGCCTGAGTTTTCACAACTCTTGACCCACACCTGACAGAAAATTCAGCTTTGCCATCACAGAGTAAATTACATTTCAAAATACAGAAAACAGTTATTTTAAATGTGAATAATATTTAACAATATTAATGTTTTACTGTATTTTTGATCAAATAAATGCAGCCTTGGTCAGCATAAGAGATTCTTTCAAAAACATTTTTTAAAAATCGGGCCGCACGAGATGTACACAAATGTACTGATTTTAAACAAGCACTTATTTGACTGTACATATACTGTATATATTAGTTACTATAGGTACTGTATGTATTGTTAAATTCACCTGATATTGTTCATGAATAGTGTATTTACAGTGGATGGACTCATCTTACATTGTTTTATATGGCCTCATCATGACTCTGCTGGAAAAGGGCAGATTCCTCAGAGACACTGCGGAGAGGATCTATGTCAAAGGGCTCTCGTGTTGTCTTACAGCAGAGATGAGCCAGCTCTACGCTCAAACCAGCTTTCTCGGAGACGAGACAGACATGTAAAGCTGGTATGTAATTTCAGAGTGATCATTAAAAATGAACTCAGTCTATCAACAGTCAGTGCCGTCAAGAACGTCCCGTGCTCCAATGTGTGAAAGTTTTTTATAGACATGAAAATCCAGACAGTGAGAGACCAATCTGGCAAAGCGCTTCCCAATGACAAACTATTTTTACAAATTAAATCTTTAATACTTTCTAAATATCTTACTCTCTAACTAAATTGAGCTGAATTAGGGCTGCATGATTTTTGTGGAAAATAAAATCTGAATTGCACAATTTGGCTAAAAAGTTATTATATAAAGTTATATTATTTTATAATTATTATTTTTATTATTAAATAATAAATATTAAACAACATGGGAAATAGTAGTATTGTAATAAATAAAAATATAAATGAAAAATAATTATTTGATTTTACTTTTACTAATATTTGTCTTAATTTACATCTTAATTATAAGCTGCAAGCGTGTAAATGAACACAGTCTAGCGCTTCACTCTGAAAAACACACAGTGCGTATATTTATTTAATTAAGTTGCGATTTGATAATTGCACTAAGCCATACACTAAGTCATATCATGATATTGATTTTATTTTAAGTACTTTTTCAGCCCTAAATGACACTATTGTCTTCTGTGCAGTTGCTTTACAGCTGAAATTGAGTTTGTTTCATAATTGAAGAAATGTGACTAGAGTTTTGAAAGTACTTTTGAAAGTAGAAAAAGTGTGAGTTGACACCGGTTCACACCTAGGATGATAACTATAAAGATATAGTTCTAAAAAAGGAGTTCATGCCACAGCTATAACGATAACGGCACAGAGAAACTATAAACTATATATCACTTTCAGAATGTTTTTATCCAGCTAATGACAGCGAATCAGAGTCCATCCTGCTGTAACAAGCACGAGCATTTGAAGTGGTGTTTAGAATAAACAGAACAATATCCTCCAAAGGTGTGAACGCTAATATAGTTATCTTTATATTTATCGTTCTTGTGGTGTGGACGGGCCTTAACAAAGCTTTGCCTCATAGACTTCTATTGTAAGTGCTGTACTGTAAACACAACTACTTAGTAAATACTATCTGGACATTGAACACCTTGCATTAAATTGGGCCAAATATGATTTTTTACATTTACAACTTTCTTTAGTCTGTAATGTTGCTGTTTAAGCATCAACAATGCCTGGAAAGTTAGTCTCTACAAGATTAACCACTGTTTTCCTGAAATGCCTTGATTATACACATTCAGGAATTTACACAATATTCCTCAGGAGTATTACACAATAATTCCTGCCCAAGGCATATGCAAAAAGAAGGGGCGAGGCCTGGTTGAGTTGCGTTAGTAGTGTGTTGTTGTCACCATGTCCTAGAAATGCAGTTTTTTCACCCCGAATGTATCGAATTGATTTAGCAAAACTGACGCCATTGTTAGTGTTTCCACCTGAGAAGCTGAAACTCACGGTTATGGTAAAGGGCGTGTCATCTCCGCAAACACGCTCGAAGTGGTTGACCAATCACAACACACTGGTCCAGCCGACCAATCAGAGCACATTACGCTTTTCGGAAGGAGAGGCTTCATTGAGACAGGAACTAAACAGAGCATTACTGACAGAGTGGGAAGAGAGGTGCTGAAACAATGTAAAATATGTGAACAAAAATGCGTTTTGAACATTCAAGCATGAAAACTTATTCTACTAGACTCTAATAAACAAAATCAAGACTTGGTAAAAGGGCTTAATATGGCCTCTTTAAACACAAATTCCTTTATTTATACAATAAATCTGACTAGAATCCTCAAATATCGCTGGTATCTGATGGTGCTATATCCCGTTTAGATCTGCATTCCCAGGACATTCTGTTTCCAAAACAGAAGCTCCAATTTCACACCTGACTACATGGCATTGAAGCTTGGCAGTGGTGTCAGAGACACCAGTGGGCTTCAGCTGATGACATCACACACAAGAGCATTCAGTGTGTCCCAGCACGCGTCACACCCTTGGCCCTTCCTTGCTAATGGGAATGCGCAGCTGCTGGGACGGTCAAACTCAGACGCCCTTGACTTAAAACACCCTGTCCTCAATCATTCCATACAAACAGCAGGATCTGTAAGCAGATTTGCTCGCTCTAACACATGTGCGTCTCACACACCGACCACATATTGAGACGGAGGCAACGGATTAGCTATTGATTCCAATCCCTTTAAAAGCATTTCAGGTGACGACTCGAACAGAACAATGGATGCTTTTTTTTGAGTGAGCATGCATCTTCTCTGAATGCTTAGCAGAAATGCATTGCACAGTGGCTGATTTATCCTCTAAATTGGTTCAATGACTGATATACTGCAGCGCTGAATCAGTTTTAGCCAAATCAGTAAATTATAGATTCTACCATACAATAAACATGCCGCCATCAAAACACCAACAGACTTCATCAAAAAAAAAGTTTAAGCAAGCGTTGACAAGTTTTTAAGTCAATGTTCAACAAATCTCAGATTCTTCAATCAAAAAATGCATCTTTAAATCTAAAATGGACAATCTCACAAAAAAATGTAAGAAATATTTGGATTATATTTCAATCAAAATTTAACAGTAAGACATTTTTTTAAAACTATTTTATAAATGTAAGCATTGAGTAATATTAATTAACAACGTACTTACTATAAGGTAAGGAATAGGGTTTGGTTTAAGGTTAGTTGCCTGTAATTATGCATAATTTACTGTTAGTACCACAGTAAGTACATGTAATGTGTAACAAGCACACTAAAATAAAGTATTACAATTTTGCATACATTTTGTAATCAACATGGGAAATATTAGTATTGTAATAAATACAAATATAAATAAAAAATATTACTACTTTTACTGATAATTGTCTTAATTTATGTCTTAATTATGAGCTGTAAGCGTGTAAATGAACACAGTGCTGAGCTTCACTCTGAAAAACAAATTTTTCGTATATTTATTTAATTAAATTGCAGCCTTTGCAATTTAAAATTTGATCATTGCACTAAGCCATACATTAAGCTATATCAAGCCAATCACACTAAAATAAAGTTCTATTAAAATTTTGCATACATTTTATTGCAATTTTTATGAGGCATGAGGTCTATTAGCCATTGTTTTGCCACTGCACTGTAAACCAGAAAAAGTTGTTAAAACTCAAAAAATGTAAGGTAATCATTTAAGTAAAGTTTAAGTAAGCAGAACTTCCATTTTTATTTTGTGCTCATACATTTGAATTGCTCTTAAGTTTTTTAACTTTATTTAACTTAAAATTATCATGTAATTTCAATTTAAATATTTTCACTAGTGGAAAACTGGGCTAGCTTTAACTAGCTAATTAAATAAATGCTACCTTGCTAATTTGTGTTAATATTTGAGCATTAGCATAGCACTTGCTGAATGAGTACAGCAACATAAAACACTTAACATATATCTGTTCTCAAATTATGGTAACCCTCCAAAAAAAAAAAAAGCGTAACAGAAAAAATAACAATTTAAGTTTGTCAAAATTAAAAGAAGCAAGTTCATAAAACTCAAAACAATTCAGATTACTTAAAGTGTGAGAACTCCAAAGATAAAATAGGGATTAATACTTATAAAAGTTAATTTGATTGAACTAATTTGTTTAATTTGACTTGGTGCTACTCAAACCAATTAATTATGTTAAGCGTTAGGGTTTACAGTGTAACAAATACTATATCACAGAAGTTAGATTTTGTTTTACATTACAGTAATTAAAAAGACATTTAATGTGAGTAATGTGAAAGTTATGTAGTTATATAGTTATTACCGGTATATAGTTAAAAGTTATATTACATAGAATGTCTTGATTGTCATAGAAAATAATGTCCACATGCAAGAAATTTTTATTTTTTGTTTTTTAAATTATTTTTGGTAAATTAATTACATGACAGCCAATTTGGACTTTATTTGTAGTAAGACTAATTTATTTCACAACTGAAAGATGCATTTAATAGGATGGTCACAGGGATAAAGATAATAGTAATCGGTTTTCATGTGAAACTATAAAAGATTTTTAGGCTATTAGTATGGATGGAGTCTTGTGAGTGTGCATGATTTTAAAATATGTACTATTAATTTACTTACTGAATGCACTGTAATAGTCATAAGAATGTGAATCACGCTTATCTTTTGATTATGAGATGAAATATGACCCTCTATGGTCATTTTATTCAAATGAATGGCAACCAAAGCATGCTTACATTACAAGCCATCATCAGAATAGGAAAGTTCATATAAGCTGCAACACTCTTTCTTTCTCTTTTTATATTGCTGAGAACAAGCATCTTCTGAAAATAAGAGCTACTCTCCTACTGCATCAAGCAATCAATGAAATTAATGCTGAAAGAAGCTCTCTGATCATCTACCAAGAGTACTTGCATATGTAAAATAGGGCAAAACATATCTTCAAGTGGAGAAACGATGGCAAAGTCAGCATAAATGTGAAAACTGCACTGATTTTGAATCACCAAAGTTCAGTGCAAATCTTCATTTGCGGCCTGGCACTGAAACACTTAAGAACCACTTCCAATGATATCAAGTCTTTTAAATAGTTGTAAGATACCAGAGTACTACTTATCATCCATTACCAATAATTGTCCATTTCTTAGAATGCATTTATTGGCTTTGTGGAGTTAAACAGTCGTCCTGACACATTCACAGCATGAAATGCATTTTGACTGTGAGGGAAATGGACTCACTTTCTGTAGCTGACCCAAGGCTTCGCAGTCACGAAGGGTCTGAGCAGCGTTTGAACTCGACTCTCCCAGCACCAGAATGTGGGGTAGTACGTCTCTGAGACCACAGGGCATTGGTCTCTCAGGAACTGATGAAACTTTTTCCCTCCAGCTATCAGTATGGGTTTCTGCAAAACAAAAAGATTTAGATTTAGAATAAAAACTAGTATTTATGCCTGGTTTCACTGACAGGGCATAGATTAGGCCAGGAAGGGACCTTAGTTAAATTAGTACATTTAAGTACCTTTTTATAAATGTTCCTTAGAAACAAAAACACCTTATGTGCATCTTAAGACAAAACAATGGCACTGACATATTTTAAAATATGTCAGTGAAAGTTACTTCCAGTTAAAAAAGCATTAACATGCATTTTAGTCCGGGACTAAAAAATATATAACTATCCTGATCCTGATACATAATGCCTTTGGAGAATTTAAATGACTTTTTAGTATAGTATGTATAATAACAATTGTGATCATAATAATATTATAAAATACATATTACATTACAATTCTATATAAATATAACAATACAATAATGATAATAATAATATTTGTATATTGTATTATTATAAATGTTTTGTATTGTTTTATTATGAAATAAATATAATAACATTGTGATATATACAAATAATACAAAAAATAATAGTTTGCAGAATCATTTGACTATGTTTGTATGTGTGCTAGATACATTTGATTTAATGTATCTAACATATATATATATATATATGTATGTATATATATATGTGTATGTATATTTATTGACATATTATTGATTAGAGAACTGAACTTGCTGAACAATTGGCAATGTCCTTCTAAACGTTTGATCGTCCATCATTATTTAATATTTAATAATATTTAATCAGTGTTTGGTAAATTACAACACTCGTGGATTGAACATAATATGCATCACTACCTCAAAAAAAAAAACGTATTTCCTTATAGCAAAAATGGGGAAGAGTGTTGCCGACGAGAGAGCGAACATGATCCTTTTTCAGATTAAAGCTTTAATACATATTTCAAGGCGCATTATGACACTAATATACGCTATGCACACGTGTAGTCTACATCATGCGGATTGAGAGAACACTGACAGGACTAAAATGACGTAATACAGCTCCTTGTATTATGACATCATTTGCCGGCAGTTCGCGTGCACTGATTGGCCCTGTCAACCGCTGCAAATATGACCCAATCACGTGCACGAGCATCCGAATCATTCTGTAAAACTGTAAATGGATGTGGACGCTACCTACTCTGACCTTACCTTGGCCACAGAGATCAGGTAGTAGCAGGCATACGCGGCGCTGAATCCGAGCACTAATGATAGTCCAACCCCAGAGCCGAATAGCTCGACTTTAACTTGGTTTTTGAGGTAAAGTGAAAGGTCACTCGAAAATACATTAAAATTAAGCTCCGGTGAGATCATTGCCCTATAAACCCCACGGTTCCGGATGCTGAGACGCTTGGGCTGCTGATGAATGGAAGGATGCGCGTCCAAATGCAAAGGTGAACGGAGACAGCACTTTAAATACGGGAGATGGGTGGCGCTCTGTGAAGCAAGTCAGCGCTACCCAGAGAAATGCATTGCCGGTAGATGGGAAATAGAAGGAAGTCGAAGGGGCGGAGTTTACGACTCGGCACTTCTTGTTCTTGGTATGATTGGGTTGCGTCAGATGTAAAGTGGTCGAAAGCGACATCTATATTATGAAACAGTTTTTTTGCCAATCATCATACAACATTATTACAAAACAAACAAACAATAAAACATAATGGCAGGGGTGAAAACAAAGTTCCAAATAAAGAACTGTCAGTTTCAGGGTCATTAAAACAGCTGGATGCAATCTACACTGTACGGTAGTTAAAACAGCGTCACGTGATACGTGTTTCTTTACGCAACGTAGAAGCAAAATAACCAATCAGAATCGTTGTGTTTGCATGATTGGACATTTTCTTTGCGCATTTAACTGAGACTGCTTGCTTGAGCGAATTTCCATTTGCGTGTCAGGAAACAGGCTCATATATGAAGATTTGAACGGTGAAGTTCTGAAATATACACATTTCATCAAGAACCTTTTGAATGCGGGCCAGCTCAGCGGTGAATCCTAATATGCTGCGGTCTTGCTAATGAATATTAATTAGGATACGTGAGTGGACACTTAAGGAAGGTTACTAAGCAACGTCAGTCTAACCTAATTAATATTCACGAGTGTCGTTACTTGTGTTTTCCAGTGTTTGACCTTACACCCACACAAGACTGTTAATCTCCAGTAACAAGCATTTTAGTTCGTTGGTTGTCCTGGTTGACTTTGCTCATTTGCCTGCAGGCATTTAGGTTTCTGCTATGTCTATATAAACAGGCTTAACGTCTGGTTTAGAACATTGGAAAGTAGTCATATAAAATACGATTGTTTGTTACTTTATTAACTATAGTGAAAAATAACTACGGTATCCTATATTTCAAAGAGTTAGCTTGCTCGGTAAAGATAGCTGGTTACAGAAGGTTGACTGGACAAAAAAGCTGCAGAATCGCGCCATCTAGTGACGACAACGTTCAGTCAAAGCAAGAGGTCAAAGCAATCGTTACGCTTACAATCTGTGTTGTCTTTCTTTTTCTGAACTGTGTTTATCATTCGTTGGTGTTCGTGCATAAGCTTAGTTTTGGTCTTTTCATCATAGAAATAAATAGGTAGAGACGAGAGGCGCCTAACACATTTGTTTTCAAACTTATGATGCCAAGGACCCCCACATATGATGAACCTTTTATGAGGGACCCCCTTCCTAAAATCCATCTGTATAAAAAAAAAAACCCATTTAAACTGTTATATAAACAGTAAGTCTCCAAACTTAAGTTGGCTATACTTAATGTTGGATGTATGAACTTTAAGAAAAACATTTTCAATTAAAAATTATTTGTATAAGCAACTTTTACAATAAATGTTTGTAACCAACTTACGTGTTAAGAATACTACAACCCCAGTGGACAAGATAAAGCCAAGGGGACTATAGAAAAACTAATTCCAGCTAACATATACAATTCTAGAAAGTATGTAAGGCAAGAAAGGAGAGAAACATTTAGAAATGAAACAGTTAGAATGTTCGGTAGACTTTATCCATTTTTGCTTTGTCTTTTTTTTCTCTGAAATTTTCTAGGGACCCCTTAGAATCTTCTGGAGGACGTGAAAAACATTTTGTCCCCATACCGTAGGGATTACCAGCATTACCTGCATTTGTTTTTTACCAACAAAAACAAATGCAGATTGTATAATATAGTATTGTACATTTTGTACATAGCCTACATGATTTTTTTTTTTAGAAACACAATTTTCTTGTTGCCAAATTTGAGATTGTGATACAAGTAGGCTACATTTTTACATGGTAACACTTTGTCAATAAGACACATTTAATCAATATTTTGCTATTATCTGTGGACAAACAGAAAAACAATATTTATTTTCCTACTGCTGGTTGTCTTGTGTCTCAAACCCTAGTGAGCTGCCTACATAGACAGCGTTTCAAGGCATTAATAGGCGCGTTCCGAGTCTTGATATATTAGCACAAAATTCTTCAAAAAAAATTCGGAAAGTGCGAAATCTCACTAAAATTAGCACGCAGATCGCCTCCTAATACCCGCCAATGATGTCAAGCTAGGAAGGTCACTAGGTTTTGAGACACGGCCATTGTGTGGAGATCAGTCAGGAATCTTCGCTCTTCTCTTCTTCCTTGAGTCTGATTTTTAAGGGAGGAGCTGTAACTCTCGGGAAGATCTAGAGACTGCTTTGGCTGAGGATAACAGCAGGTAGTGAGCTTTTGGACTTATTAAAAGTTTGTCAGCTGGATTTTGGAGATACGTATTTATGCAGAGAAAGAGTTTATGAGCGATCAGAGACTGATCAATGTAGCATCGGGCTAACTGATCTCCGTCCACCCCTCCCTTCATCATGTGTGTCTGATTTAAATGTTGTGGTCTTCATGTTTTTGATCAGTGCATGTAGTATGGGTGTGATGGAGCGGTTAAATATGAACTTTATTGGCTGGATGGGTGTATTTTGAGAAGGCTTTCCTCGCCCTGGCTAACTGGCTAACAGGATTAAAGCCGCTAGTGATTTGAGCCTCATAAAGCCGACAAAACAAAATGATGCGCCCGATTTCACACGGTCCTTTAAAAACATACAGTGGTTTATTAAAATATTAAAAGCTACAGTGAAGTGTACTTAGATGTGCACTGCCTCAAGTTGAACTTCAAAAGTCATTTCATCACTATTCTTTATTATTACTTAGCACTTTACAGAACAAGTACAAATGTGATTGTATATGTATGACACACACACACACACACACACACACACACACACACACACACACACACACACACACACTACCTTGTATTTTCATGTTCTATGGGGACTTTATAGACATAATAATATTTAAATTGTACAAACTGTATATTCTATCCCCACCCCTAAATTTAGCTATCATGGAAATGCTTCTGCATTTTCCCATTTTCAAAAAAAAACAACAACAACAAAAAACAGTCAGTGTTGATGTTCTATGCTCATAGTTTAATGTTAACCATTGTGATCTGTCTTTAGGACTGAAGGACAGTTAAATATGGATCCAGCTTCTCCTCCAGAACAACTGTCAGATGTTAATGAACAGGTGCTGGACTCATCGGGCAGATCAGTGACCGCAGCTGTGTGTCTGCACCGCTTCCTCTGTTACGGCTCTGAGAGCGCCACTTACAGCACTAAAGCGTGTCCTCTGGGTATAGAGAACGCCCTGTCCTTGATGCAGTTCATCGAGGGGGGGCGAGGCTGTGAGGTGGTGGAGGAGATCAGACGCTTGAATCTGGAGGGCCACGCTGTCCGTCCCAACCCCAGCCTTTTCGCCCTGGCTGTCTGCTCGCAGCATGCAGACTGCAAAACCAGGCAGGCCGCCTTACGGGCACTGAAGGAACTGTGTAGAGCACCGGTGCAGCTCTTCAAATTTGTGCAGTATAAGAAAGAGTTGAAAGAGGGCTCTGGGATGTGGGGCCGGGCTCTGAGGAGGGCCGTGACTGATTGGTACAACAGCCAGGATGGGTTGAGCCTGGCGCGGGCGTAACCAAGTGCAAGCACAGGGCAGGCTGGTCCCACCAGGACCTCCTCAGACTGTCCCACATGAAGCCAACCAATGACAGTGAGTGCTTGCAAAATTATTTGCTGTGGACAGTGATAGGCTTATGTTTAATCTTAGGGAAATAAACCATTTATTGACGTCTAAAGACGATTTTTGCAATGTCCGTTAAATGACTTCTAACTGCTATAATATATATAAAATAAATGTGTAAATAATAGAATAATCAAAATAATAATAAGTAATACAAATTTTATATCATATAATGTATATGTATAATTAATAAATAATTAAAATAGTTTTTTAGAGTCCTATTATTAATATTATAAAAATGAGCTCAACAAGTAATGTTGTTTATTATTATTAACAGTAAGCTAGGTTGTAGTATAAACTTATCACAGATTTTTTTGTTGCATTTATCAGCTTTTTTCATAGTAGTATAGTCAGAACTAATTGTCTGACTTCTTGGGTCAAAAGTCACATGATGAAAGTTAAGTAGTTCTTGTTCTCTACAGCTGTTGCTATTGTTTGCAAATACATCACAAAAGGATGGAAAGGGGTTCAGGAAGCGTATGGTGATAAAGAGATTTCTGAGGATATACAGAAAGTTTTTGCATATCTGGAAGCTGTGGAGAAAGCCAAACACTCGACCGATGAACAGGAGCTCGTTCATCTTATTGAGGAGCAGAGGCTGGAAAAAGAGCAGGTTCTGACCAACCACCTGAAGTCCAAAGAGGTCTGAACCACATTTTATTTTGATATATGTTAGTTGCAGTGGTATTGAAATGGGTATCAAGTATTTTGAAATTTTATTGACACTATCAACTACTGAAATGTTGGTGTTGTGACCAGTGTTGGGGAAAAAAGTGTTGGGGTTTCCTTTAAAAGCAATGTGTTACAATATTATGTTATTCCTTTAAAAAGTAACTAACTCCTTTACTTAGTTACTTTTTATAGAAGTAGTTACTTTTTACGTTACTTTTTCTCACCTGTGCTGGGCTAACCTTTTTAACAAACAAGCATGTTATATTTTAAAAGTTATATTTTCTGCATACGTAAAGACATTTCTTTTAGTGTTTATTTATGTTTATTTGATGCTTATCAATGAACTACAAGGAAGAGATGATCGGTTCACATTACTTTAAAAAAATGACAATTTGAAAGCTGAGACTACTTTGTTTCATATCAAAAGTAACTTGCTGTCCTGTCTGTCGGTGTGTGTTGCCAGTGTCCTTTGCTCCGCAATGTATTTTCTCCACATGAGAACGCGTGTGGTGTGAGAGTGCCACGGCTTGTCAGACATAGCAACAGTAACTAAAGGAGGCGGGTCTTTGTGAACGGTAGATATTCTAATATATTCAAATACATTGCTTGATATTTGATATCCGTTCGAATTAGATTTTTCTCAAAAATGACAGCCCTAATAGTAACGTCATAACAATTCTCAACACGCTCAAATGTATATAATACAGGACTGCGTTACCTCATACTCATGACCAGGGCCGTCGCTAGTGGGGTGAAAGCTGGTGACGATTATAGGGGCCCCCACTGCCCAAGGGCCCCCACAAAATCCAGAAGTTATACTATATAGTCACCTGTTCTGTGAATAATTATAATATTTTTATTAGATGTATGCCTGAGATTTTAATGAAAACCACAAAACCATGCAAATAGGTTAAAGAATTTTTCAATTATCTGCTCCTCTCCTCTCCATACAAATGGTTTAGTCCGGTTTAGTTTTTATTAATTAAATCAGTCAGTGACGAATATTAGATCATTTGACCCAATCAAATTGTAAGTCCCACCCCAGCTCGTGAACAGAACCAATCGGAGTTGAGGCGGCAGCTGAACTTAAAGATGAACTTGTTGAAAGAACAGGAGACTGACAGACAGGCTGAAAATGTCAGGGAAAAGAAAATATAAATCAGGGTACCAGAAACGCCTTGAAAAGAACGAGAGGGAGGCCAGGAGAGTTGCTGTATCCCAGCCGATCAAGACGTTCTTTAAGACAGGTTAGTAACTTAGTGAATTGTTATTTCGCTGTCAGATTTACTTTCCCGCCTGCCGCCTACTGTCATTACCGGCACCGCGGCACGCACCGCCAAATTGATTAAATGATTATGTGGTCAAAATCCCCGTCTTTTTACGCTATTGTAAATGGAGTTTGTTTGTATAACATACAGAAAAAAATGTCAACGCATGTCACAAGCATTATGCACCTACTGGCTGTTGATTTGTTTTATTAGGCTACAGTCATGAAAACACGAATACAACACACTGCTCTTGGATGGATACATTCATTAGCTTTATTTAATAATATATTACACAGTTACATAGTGTCTTTATTTAAATAAGACAAGTAATTCTTATAAAAAAGACAAAAGTCTTTACATTTGACTGCATTCTTGACAATTTATTTGTTTACTTTTTGAATTTATTAATATTTAAAAATGTCTTGGTTTTTGTTAATTCTTTATTAGTTGTAAAAATGTATATAAACATTTACCTTTTAAAATAAAGAGTTTACAACACCACCACCATTTTATAATGTGTATTTTGCTTTTGCTGGTGTTAAGTAAAAATCTTTATTTACATTTATCTGTTTTGTTATTTTGTAATAAACCCCTATTAGGTTACATGTGGGCCTCCATTCTCATATATTGTACAGTAGGCTATATGATTTGAGTGGGGGGCCCACATCAATATTTTTTCAGGGGGCCCCAAATCCTCTAGCTACGGCCCTGCTCATGACCGGAAAAGCGGAAATGGCGCCGGCGACTGTCCCCTGTCATGATAAAAGTCCCGCTCCCGTTTTTTGTAACAATCGCTCCGGCTGCCTTGTTTAGCTTCCTCAACACTCGGTCCTGCTGTGCTTCATACTACAGTAACATTAATAATCGCATCCATGAACATGATTTCTGCCTGAGTACTATCCCGATTCTTTTCCACCGGCTGTAAGGTGAAGACCACATGTCCCAAGATGTTGGGAATAATACAACGATTATTCAAATATACTACCGGTTTTCTACTGATACGAAGCTTAATGCTAAATCGCTGAAGTAACCCTTTAAAAAAGTAATCTATCTGATTACGTTACCCCCAACACTGGTTGTGACAGCCCTAATTTGAGCATATAAATGCAAAGTATAAAGCAACAAAGATAAACTACAGAAAATAAACCCTTTTCTTGTTGTAGCTTTTCAGATTTTTCTGTTTATGCAGTTATCTTGCCAGTGAATGTACATGATGAGCGCACATGAGGCTGAAAGGTCATCTTCATTTTTTATGAAAATGTAGTTATTGGTCCTTTTCAGGTATGGAAAGCATTGCTAAAAGAGATGCCAGTGGTTGTTTTATTGAAGCATTTGGGTAAGTTGACAGCAGACAAGGTTCTGGCACCAGGAAGTCCGGATGTTGCAGCTGTTTGTGAAAGGATTCAGGATGAGACTGCCCTGAAAAAGGTCAGGTTACAACAACAACATCATAATTTTAAGACACTAGCAGCATCCAGCAATGCTATTTTGAAATCGTATAATTTATTCTATATATAGCATTGGGACCCTTAAAAATTATAAATGTCATTGCATTATATAGAAATAATGTAGAGCTATGTGGCACCAACACATATCAGAACTAACTTTTGGAGCAGTTTTCCAATGACTTTGAATTAACTGTTTTTTTGGTGATTTTTAGTGGATTTATGAAGTCAGTTCTCCTCAAGTTCACACAGGTGTCCTAACAGAGTAACCACAGGTGTAGTTCATCACATTAACTATGAACATTATAGTAATAATATATTTATTGTTTTATAATCACAAACTCAACAAACTTATTTTTGTGATTTGGTTTGATGGGAAAATGTTATCTTTCTTTAAAATAAATGACACTTTGTTATTTTGTAATAATAATAATAATATTAAATATGTTTAATGTCTAATTTAGTGACTTTCATTTCATTCATACTAGAGCTGCACAATTCTTGATTAATTGAGAATCACGATTTTTGTTTTGTTTAAATGGACAATTAAACAAAATAACATGTACATTTACTAGAGGTTCTGACAAAATGTTAAATACTTAATTTGCTCATTAATGGACGAATCAGTGCGACATCACAGAAGATTGTGCTTAAAAGGTTAGTTCACCTTAAAATGAATATTCTGTCGTTAATTACTTACCCTCATACCGTTCCAGACCTGTAAGACTGTTCATCTTTGGAACTCAAATTAAGATATTTTTGTTGAAATCTGATGGCTCAGTAAGGCCTCAATTGGCAGCAATGACATTTCCTCTCTCAAGACCCATAAAAGTTACTAAAGACGTCGTTACAAAGTCCATCTCACTACAGTAGTTCTACAATAATTTTATGAAGCGAGGAGAATAGTTTTTGTGCACAAAAAAAAAACTAAATAACGACTTATATAGTGATGGGCCGATTTCAGAACACTGCTTCCTGAAGCTTCGTGGCGATATGAATCAGTGTATCGAATCAGCGGTTCGGAGCGCCAAAGTCACATGATTTCAGCAGTTTGGCGGTTTGACACACATTTCTAAGGTTTTAGAGGTTTGCAACGACATGAGTGTGAGTAATTACTGACAGAATTCAAATTTTTGGGTGAACTAACCTTTGTAAACTCTGCCAAACACACAACAGTCACTTGTCGCCAACCTACTCGTGTAATGATGCAATTAATACAATTTTTATTTGAAGTTTCAAGTTACCTTAAAAAAGCGATTTGCTGTATTTTGATCGCTACCATAGACATCAGAGTTAATATCCAAACTATAACTAAAACTTGGTAATCATGTGTGAATGAAAACAAATGAATGCATATTTGTCATTTTAACGGAACTTAGGACTGGTGGTGGTGCTTAAGACATTTTTGGTCATTCAGTGTTTCTACAAAAAAGCAACATTAATACTGATACGATAATAATACTATGTATTCTATAACTAATAACAATATAAACCGCACTAAGGATTGATGAGCTGCTGAGTTTATGAATATTAATCATGTTGTCTGCGGTTGCTCAAAATCAAAATAGGGACATTAATAGGTGAGTGCCAGCCAATTAGATTGCTGTTTGCGCATCAGTTACTTCTTGTTCATAAAGGATGAATAATTTTCCAAATGAACGTCGTTATTTTACAGGAAAATACAACAAAGAATATTGTTTACATGTAGCATGTCAATTCTGCGTGGTATAAGACTCTTGCTCTCTCTTTGAGCGCTCTCAGTCAGGCTAGTGTTTACTGAGCGACAAATGCACTGTGCATTCATTGAGATGAACGGAAATAGTGCGCTTTACGGATCGCTTGACAAAGCGCAAATCTCTCAGGTGCACTCAAGTGCTCACTCCAAGTGTTCAGAGAGTGTAAATATACAGTGGGGCAAAAAAGTGTTTAGTCAGCCACCAATTGTGCAAGTTCTCCCACTTAAAAAGATGAGAGAGGCCTGTAATTTTCAACTATGAGAGACAGAATGAGAAAAAAATCCAGGAAATCACATTGTCTGATTTTTAAAGAATTTATTTGCAAATTATGGTGGAAAATAAGTATTTGGCCAATAACAAAAGTTCATCTCAATACTTTGTTATATACCCTTTTTTGGTAATGACAGAGGTCAAATGTTTTCTGTAAGTCTCCATGAGGTTTTTACACACTGTTGCTGGTAGTTTGGCCCATTCCTCCATGCAGATCTACTCTAGAGCAGTGATGTTTTTGGGCTGTCGCTGGGCAACACGGATTTTCAACTCCCTCCAAAGATTTTCTATGGGGTTGAGATCTGGAGACTGGCTAGGCCACTCCAGGACCTTGAAATGCTTCTTACGAAGCCACTCCTTCGTTGCATATAATCAACTATATAATGTGGATAGTTGATAGTTGAAGTGTACCTATGATGAAAATTACAGGCCTCTATCATCTTTTTAAGTGGGAGAACTTGCACAATTGGTGGCTGACTAAACACTTTTTGCCCCACTGTATCTGTATTTACAGGTTTCAGATTCTAGAGGTAGCGATAAACTCCTCCTCCTGCGAATGGGTCACTTCATCAGCTAGGCTTTATCGTTATTATCACAGGAAGACTAATTCTTATCATGGGGAGAATTCTTACCAGTACAAACGATAAGATATCGCCCATCCCTACTTCTGTATATAAAAAAAACTGTGTGTTTGAAAAGATTGTGGTGCTGTTTCATATTTATACATGACCACTGCTCTTTCTGGCTCAGCGGCAGTTTGAACACAGATTTGAATGTCCGGGTCTGATTTTATCAAATGTTTAATAGATATAGCAGAATCGTCATTTAGGAATGAGATCGCTTGGGTGTTTGAATCAAGATTGCGATCTTTTAACAATTAATCGTGCAGCTCTAATTCATACATTTGAAATGAAATATAACATGTCTAAATACTTAAATATAATATAAAATATAAATGTTAGGGCCGGGACTCGATTAAAAAAATTAATCTAATTAATTAGAGGCTTTGTAATTAATTAATCGAAATTAATCGCATTTTAATTGCATATAAATATTTGACCTGAGAACAGTGAGAAGTAATTTTTTTCACATGGATTTTTAGTATACCATTGAATAATGACTGAATACATAAGCTTAATCAACAAAATTGTGTTTATTTATTTATGTCCAGCGTTTTGCGTTGAGGTGATATTTGAGGCTCGACACGCAAATTCCTTGTTGCATAGCTTCCACACAAACATGCTCTTGTCGACGCTTCCATCCTTTCGTTTTTAAAACAAAATTCCCCATCCACGGGCCAAGCAAAGCAGTCTCGCCAGCTTCTGTTCATGTTCACTGTGGTTTGTTGTGTTCAGAAGTCAAGAACGCTAGTTGGTGTTCCAGTATAATCGGTCCGTCGATAACTCATTCATTAAAAACGTTCGCGTGCAAAAATAAGTTAAAATTGTTATCTATTTTTTGCGTAATTAATCTTAATTAACGCGTTAAAGTCACGCAATTAATTAATCTTAATTAACGCGTTAAAGTCCCGCCCTAATAAATGTTTAAGTTTTCAACGTGTGTGTTATTTCAGGCAAAAACACAGCCGTTCAACATTCTTGTGGCGTCTGAAAACTATAAGAGAGGTCATGGGAAGCGTAGCAAACTGAAATGGGAGCCGGACGGAGACATTGTTCAAGCCCTGGACTGCGCCTTCTGCAAAACTATTTCAGTGAGTGACATCTTGAAGTAAGCTGTGTATCGCATTTGTTTTTGAGGTATTATAGAAATCAAGTTCTGATGTTAACCCTTGATTCTCTATGTCTCCAGAACGTGGAGCCCACAGGCAAGCGGTTTTTGTTGGCAGTTGATGTAAGCTCTTCTCTGAGCAGCATGACGCACGGTAGCTCCATCAGCACTGTGGCAGTAGCAGCGGCAATGTGCATGGTAAGACTTCACCACACCACTGCAAACATACTTAGATCCTCTTCTAGAAATACAGTGAAGTATGTAAAGAGCCTGAAGTCATATTTTAAGCTAATATTTTTTCCTTAGAGTAAGTGTGTGTGACTGCATTTTTCACATTCCTTGCACATTCCTTTTTACTGACGGGACGCTGTAGTCTTGTAAACATTAATTAATTGCTTTTCCAGTGCGTTGCTTTAAATTTGAGACACTTTGAGTAGAATGAAATTTTGATTATATCCAACCAAGAACTTACAAACCCAATTAAATCAAGACTTTTGTGACTTTTAGTTGATTTTTGTTAGATTTGAAGCTGTCTGTATGCTATAGTTCAATTCTAAAAGTGGACAAAATGAAAGTTTAGCAGATATAGCTTTAACCCTGCAAAGAAAGATGACATGAAAAAATCTTTTATTTTTTTTTTTATGTTACAAATGTTTATTTAACGTTTAAGAAAAAAATAAAAAAAGAATTCTAAAATTAAATTTTGCATATGTTCTTGTACATCAAGCTTTTTTTATGGCTCATCGTATGGTGATATGAGTATATTTAAAGGTGCACTATGTAACATTTTTTCAGTGAAATATCTAAAAAACACTAGGCCAATGTTATATATTTTGTTCAGTTGAGTACTTACAATGTCCCAAACATTTCCAACTATTTTTAATTTGTGAGAAAATTGCTATTTTTAACCAATCAACTAGGACGTGTGAGAGAGTCACCTGTCAAATACGTCATATCTGCGTTACCCTCAGTTTCCGTTTTTATTTTGCAGAAACGCTTTACTCTCTACTGCAGTGCGCAACAAGTGTCATAGCAGCCGCTGAGTGTACACACAGAGTAACGTCATAACATCATTTTCAACACACTCAAATGTATCTAATATGATAAACAGAGCTGCGTTACCTCATACTCATGACTGGAAAAGCGGAAATGACGCCGGGAAATTTGGCATAATAAAAGTCCTGCTGCTCGGAAGGCGTGTGTTGTTCATCTTATTAACAATTGCTTCAGCGGCCTTGCTCAGCTCCCACGCCATTTGGGTCTGCTCTGCTTCATACTACAGTAACGTTAATAACCGCATCCATGAACATGAGTTCTGCCCGAGTTCTACCCAAATTATTTTTCACCGGCTGTGAGGTGAAGACCCAAGATCCTGCCCTCAAACTTGGCGTCATCAAACTACGCCTTTATTTTGAATAGGCGACCTCTAGCAGATAGAAAAGTTGCATAGTGCACCTTTATCCCAAACAGGACAAAAATTGCTGATATTTATTATGACCAAAAAGTAAGATAAAATTCTGAAAGCTTGTAATGTAAATCAAATTAGATATTTATAGCAGTATAGCAGACAAAAAATTCATATAAATATAATTTGTGACTGTTTGTATAGTTAGTTTTATGATCATAGTTCTGTAGTTTTATTGTGCGGGGCGAAACATATAATGTAATACAGCACAATTATGATTGACAGATAAATGTTTCTGACGTATCATTTAATATTCCTACTTTAACATGATTTTTTTTTTTAAATGTATGATGTATGTATAATGTAAACCTTAGTTGCTTCAGTCCAGTAAATGTTCATCTTGAAATATTGCTAACAATATAAAAGTTATTCTTATGTTTACTTTAGAAGAATCAGTAAAGATTTCACAGCAAAAAGACCGTGAACCACAACCTGCAGGTGTACATTTTTAAAATTATACTTTATGGCCTTTTCTTGATAAACAAAGTATAAAAAATTAGCTTAATATAAAAATATCAAAATGTGAACTACTGAAGATATTTCATGGTTCAAATTTTAATTGCAGGTAATTGCACAAACGGAGCTAAACGCACAGATTGTGGTTTTCTCTGAAGGAAGTGTTCTTCCCTCTACTGTCTCTTCTGATATGACACTTATGCAAGTAGCAGCACAGCTCATTCAGGTAAGAAGATCTTGAGAAAACATGTCATGCTATATAATGAATTATTACATCTACTACATCTGTATTCACAATCTACATGTGACTTCTCTCTAGACTCCTGGTGGCAGTACAGACTGTGCCTTACCCATCACTTGGGCCTCAGAGAATGAGAAAACTGTGGATGTCTTCATCATTTTCACCAATAATCAAACCCTTGGGAGGGAAAATCCAGCGGAAACACTGAAGAAGTATAGACAAGTGAGTGCAATTTGAAAGGGAATGTTGCAATGTGTTTTTAGCTTATTAGCTTATACCACTGTTATATTATTTGCTCTCTGTAATATGCTTTAAAAAGGCTGTCAATTTAACACAAATTTAGTGCAATTGATAAAAAAAATTGTGTTCGATAATATGGAAATATACTGACTTAATATACATTTTACACTTTTTGTCTATGTTTAAGTTTTTGAAAGATGTGCTCACCGAGGCTGCATTTATTTAATCAAAAATACAGTAAAATGGTAATACTGTGAAATATTACAATTTAAAATAACTGATTTCTATTTTACTATATTTTAAAATGTAACTTATTTCTGTGATGTCAAAGCTGCATTCTCAGCATCATTACGTCAGTGTCACATGTGAAATCAATGCATTCATTATTATTATTAATGTTGAAAACAGTTGAACTATTTTTGGAAACCATGATAATTTTCCCCCAGGGTTCTTCAAAAGAATAGCAATTTATCTGAAATGTAAATCTTTTGTATCGTTTTAAATGTGTTTTCTGTCACTTTTAACACATCTAGTGAGTCCTTGCTGAATAAAAGAGTTCATTTCTTTAAAAAAAATCTTCAGAAAATCTTTCTGACCCCCCAAACCATATACAATTAGTCTACAATTAGATTAATTGGCTTATCGTAATAATTACATTTTTAAATCAAGTGACAGTCGTTCTTTTTGTATGGTTTTCATAATTTTGGCAATAATGATTGAATGTTTATAATTTTAAAGAGATAATGTAATGTTTTTTTTGGTCTTTTCTTTTTTTTTTTTTAGAAAAGTGGTTTATTTTCCAAACTGATCGTGTGTGGAATGATTGCCAACTCCCTGTCCATCGCTGACCCTGAAGACCGTGGCATGCTGGACATCTGCGGCTTTGACTCGCAAGCAGTCGATGTCATCCGTAACTTCGCCCTTGATGTCATTTAAAAGCTTTTTGTTTTGTAGCATGCAGCCAGTTTTCCGAACGACAACGGGACATTGATGCACCCCACGTCAACATGCAAAAAAAAGACAGTTCTTGCTTTTAAATTAGATAATCGCGTTGTTTGCTTTTACGGTTTGGAATCAAGTCCAAGTGTAATTCATTATCCAGCAGGCTGGATTGGTTGCAGTGAAAATCAAGAGGAGCAAATTAATGAAGTAACTGATCATTATTCAGTTTATCCTTTTGTTTTTAACCTGGTCCAATGAAATGTTTGCTTCTTCCCAAGAAGAGCCTAGTTGAAGTACACGATCTTTTACACGATTTTTTGAAAAGTTCATCATGTACTGTATGTCACTTACCTTCATTGGAAGTAATGGTCTATATTTTTAGAGGCCTTGCTCATTGTGTGAAGTTTCATTCATGCTTTGTTCTGTGTAATGAGATGTTATAAAATATTACACTTTGAGCTGAAAGTGCACATATAGCTCTTCCATAAAACGGAGGAATATGAAGCAAAATACATTTTTTGCAAGGTCATTGAAATGGAAATCGAGCAATTTGATGTTCTCAGAAACCCATGTAGCCTACGTTTACACGACTTTCCTTTTTTCCTCGTTTTTCCTTTTCGTTTTTCGCGTACAGACAACAACGATCCCCATTCACACGGATCAGCAAAAAAACCTAAAAACGATGTATTCTGCTGCCAGGCCATTTGGCAATGTCACTTTGTAAAGAAACACTAAGCACCAATAAAATGAATATGTAATATGCATGAGCATGACGTCGTCCTGCCGTTTTACAGTTTACACAGACAACAACGGTATTGTTTTCAAAAAGTTGCACTTTGAAACCCGTTTTTTTTAAGTTTTGTCGTGTAAATGAACGACCAAAACGCATACAATTTTCCCCACTTTTAGTTTTAGTTGTCGTGTAAACGGCTGCTAAGTTACTAGACTTCTCTGTAATGTTGTTAAAATACCTCGTGTTTTGTGGTCCAATAACTTGATATTTGATATATGAACGCATATAACTTCTTATGATTCAAGAGTGGCTTGACACTTCAGTCTATTTAAGACTTAACTGAATATTTTACTGTTTACGCTTTGGCGCACTTTTGATTAACTAAACAACATATATATAAATTCCAAAATTCTGAAAAAAGGTATGTGCATTGAGTGGTAGAGCTTGTTGATGGATCTTGATTCTAGATTAATTTATGTCTAGAAAGTTGCATTTTCTGTTGCTCTGTGCCTCTTAAGGTTAAATCAAGTTTGTAAGTTTTCTAACGCTGCTAGGATAATTATGTAAGGAAACGTAGGCACAAACTAACAAACACTAAAATATCTGTAGACAATTACTACCTGTTACTTCTACAAAACTGAATGTACATTTGTTTTACTTGTGTAATATTAGTGTTCATTTAGATCTAAACCTCTTGAAGTATGGGATAAATAAATATGACAATGAAATGAAAGTCTATGCTCTCATGGATGTTACAAAATGAGGATACAAATTGAATTTCATTTGCTATAGTTTTATTGAAGTTACCAAAGTTGGTTTATTTATATATTTTTGTTTATATTGTTCAATACCTTTCTTTAATAAGGTGACATCATAATGCTTATTAGCGCAACACTATAAAATAATTAGTGCTGGGGAAAAAATTATCGTGATTAATCTCAACCAAAATAAAAGTTTGTGTTTACATAATATATGTGTATGTATATAATTATTATGTATATATAAATACACACATGCATGTATATATTTAAGAAATATTTGCATGTATATACTGTGTATATAATTTATCTTGTATATAAATATTTTAAATATATATATATATTTAATATTTTCTTAAATATATACATGTATGTGTGTGTATTTATATATACATAATGATTATACACAGTACAGACAAATATTATGTAAACACATCGCACCTTTTTTTCCCCCAGCACTAAAAATAATAGAAAACTTAAAGTATTTGTCTTTAAAGCCAAAATTGCTGTTTAAATTGATAATGCATGTTTCCTCTCACCAATTCTGTCTAAAAAAATGTCCTGTTAATAACACATTAATTATAAATTAATAAAGAGCCTTTTTAGAGTAATTTGTTTGTGATACTCGTTAATTCTATTCTGAAATGTTACTTTTCAGAGTCAGACTTTATCATATCAAGTTTGTGAAATGTAAAATATAAATTTAACATTGATCAATCATGTGAATGCAATCGAGATATTGTGTTAGTTGTGTATTTTTTTATTTTTATTTTTAAGAAAGCATGATAGGCTAAAGATAATTAGGAACGGAACTACTTAAGAAATACTTTCTCCACAACATTTTAGAGATACAATGAATAAAGAATTATTAATAAGCAAAAATTATCCAGCCTTTACAAAAATAAAAAGTTAAAGACGCAAAGTTATTAAGGTCTTTCTGACGTTATGTGAAATTGAGTTTTTGTTTGTATTAATATAATAGAATATTTTTGTATCGTTCATATTAGTGAATTATTCAGTTTTAGATCGATTTAGATGCCCCGGATTTGCCTGACCCGTGCATGCGATTCTTAAATACTTTTGAATACATAACTCCTATTCGCATGTGAATAATCCCTTTACTAAAGCTTATATTGTTCTAATTGCGATTAAAGCTCAACAAACATGATGATAAATATTTTAAATGTATTAATTTGACATAGGCACTATTCGAAGCAGCCCCGTGCTCAGAAGTCGCGGGGTCTTAAATAAAACACTCGTAATGAGGAGGCGCGATCATGGCGGACGTGTTGAGTGTTCTTCGCCAGTACAACATCCAGAAAAAGGAGATCGTTGCGAAAGGAGATGAAGTTATTTTCGGAGAATTCTCCTGGCCAAAAAATGTCAAGACTAACTATGTCATTTGGGGGTATGTGTGCGCTTGTTCTGGTCAGTTATTCTTGTTGTTTTGAGCTGAGCTTCTTTAGCTGCTAATGCGCTACTTTCTGGTGGACTCGTGTGGAGAAACTCGTGTTGTGTTGAAATGCTCATGCAAAGGGGAAGCCGTATTGTATATGTAAGCTAGTGTAAATGCATATATAGATACCGATAGAGTATAGCTAATATTTGGGCTGGTCTCTAAAACCCACTGAGTTGTTTTCCTAGACAACATTGTTGACTTCACTGATGCTGCGCAACAACTTCTTATTTATTACTGTTGAACCATAACCAATTATTCAGATTGAGAGTTTAAAACTTAATCAATAACTAACCAGTAAGTTGGTACCACGAAATAGGATCTAAAATTGCAGTGTTTTTTATTTATTTTACATGTTATACCTTGAAGTACGTTGGAGTAGCATGTAAACAACATAGTGCATGAATATTTTGAGACAAATGGTATCTCAGAACTGTGATGTTTCCATCTAATACTATCACTGTAACCTAGAACCACCGCAATATTTTGTGTTGTAAGGTTTTGTAATTGTTCACGGAGTGCAAAACAGCTGACCAGGTTACTTTAGTTAAGCCACCTGATCTCATTTGATGTGTCCTATCTTGGGTTCAGCTGCGTTTTGTAACGTGTTGTGCTGGAATTGTATGTGTTATAATGAAAGGGTCTAAAAATATTGGCTTGAAGGTTCAGATAGTACTTCATTTCTGTCTGGTAAAAGTGTCAACTGAGAGAGTGTACATGTCAAATGTTTATGTACAGTGTATGGATTGAAAAATCTTTAACCAACAAATAATGCACACATTTTCTTGATCTTTTTTTTTTTAAGATTCCACTTTACACTGAAATGATGCCATTCTAATTTAGCTATAATTTCATTTCAGCATTTGATATTCATGTGTTAACATGTTTATTAGTGTGATACAGCAGGCTATATATATGTATATATATATATATATATATATATATATATATATATATATATATATATATATATATATATATATATATATATATATATATATATATATGTATATATATATATATATATATGTATATACAGTACTGGTAAAATGTTTGGAAAATTATTTTTAAATGTTTTTGACAGTGGTCTTAATCTCAAAAATTGTGAAAAATGATTACAATTGAAAATATTTGAATATGCTTTAAAATAATTTGTATAATAGTGCAAATCTGAATTTCCATCAGCCATTACTCAAGTCTTCAGTGTCACATGATCATTCTTCTGAAATTATTCTAAATAATAAATACTTGTAATGTTTCCAAACTCTCTCTCTATATATATAATTATGTATATTTGTACACACATTTCCATGTATGTAGTGTATGGATTTTAATATAATTTATATTATAATTTCTTGTTCTTAAATATACATGCATGTGTGCATTTATATTTACATAATAATAATTTTCAAAGCACACGTAAATTATGTATACACAAACTTTTATTTTGGATGCGTTTAATTGTTTGACAGCACTAGTTATATATATATATATATATATATATATATATATATATATATTTATTTATATATAAATATATAAATAAATATATATATATATATATATATATATATATATATATATATATATATATATATATATTCAGCATTTGATATTCATGTGTTTTAACATGTGTTTATTAGTGTGATACAGCAGGCTATATTGGAGGAGATATATATATCTCATGCAGTTTCATGTCATTACAGAACTGGAAAAGAGGGACAGCCAAAAGAGTACTACACTCTTGACTCCATTCTTTTCCTGCTCAACAATGTGCATCTTCCTCATCCGTCTTATGTGCGGAGAGCTGCAGTAAGTAACATTATTTTTTTATATACATGTAATTTATACTAGTATTTTCTTTTAGATGCTACAAAGCCCCATATGTGATCATTTTCATGCGAGGGACCCCATATCCTATAATGCAGATTTTAATTAAAGCTTAGTTCACTGTCTATAAACAGGAAATATTGTCGTCTTATATTTTCTTTCATAATGTAGCTTGTGCTTTTTTTTTTCACCGGTGATTGGAAAGTAAAAGGTTAAGCTGTTCCTCTGATTGCAGACGGAGAACATCCCTGTTGTAAGACGACCCGACAGAAAAGACTTGTTGTCCTATCTCAATGGAGAAAGCTGTAAGTGTGATGAGAAATTACAGACATTACAGTATTCATGCTCCTTACTAAAGCAACATAACTAGTTATCCGTTTGTAATTAAAGTGACATTTATTTGAATTTTACAGCATCTTCAACGAGTATCGACAGAAGTGCGCCCATTGAGATTGGTCTACAAAGGCCAACACAAGGTGTGTGGATTTTTTTTTTGATCACATTCTCATCATGCAAAATAGGCCATAATTAGGTCATTATTCCAGGGCATGTGATAAAAATCTGAAACATAGTTTGAAAAGTTTTGTTTAGATTTGAAGTAATCAGTAGTGCCTCTAATTGACAACTGTTTTAACAGTTAAAAGGGCAGCGGATGAAGTGTCGTCAGAGGCTAAAAAACCTCGGGTTGAGGTAAGAAACATTTTAAAACTTGGACAGAGAAGTATTTATTGGTTTTCCATCTAAATTATTTGCTTAAATTTAGATTGCTGACACTTGTGATTTATGCATGTGATTCTCAGGATGAAGAGCGTGTGCGTCTTGATAAGGAGCGTCTGGCGGCTCGTCTCGAGGGTCATAAAGAAAGCATTGTACAGACAGATCAGATCAGGTAAGATCAAACTGATTAGACATCGTCCGATATATCGATTTCCCGATATTTAAGCATTTTCCCATAATTGGGTATCAGTTTTGTAATGTTGAATTCACAGATAAATTTAGCCCATGATTTACTCCCCCTCAAGCCATTCTAGGTGTATATGACATTCTTCTTTCAGACACACGGAGTGTCCTGGCTGTCCTGGCTCTTCCAAAAAAAAAAAATAGTGTAACGCCGTAACTGGTGTGCAGTGTCGTCAGACATTGCACCAGCATTTTGAACTGCGAGACGCGTTACACTTTTTCCGTTAGTTGAATACGGAAGACAGTCCGCCGGAAGTTAGAAATGTTACTTATTTTACTATAAAGTTTTAAATATGGATATTTTCCTTACACAAACACTTTGCTTTGCTTAAGAAGGCATTTATTAACCCCCTGGATCCCTGAGGAGCAGTTATATGGCTATAGTTTCACTTTTATGTACTTCAAAAACCGAGTAACATTCACTGCCATTATAAAGCTTGGAAGAGCCAGGGCATTTTTAACATAACTCTGATTGTGTTCGTCTGAAAGAAGAATGTCATTTACACCTAGGATGGCTTGAGGGTGAGTAAATCATGGGCTAATTTTCATTTTTGGGTAAACTAACTCTGGGTCTGAGCAGAGATGACAGTGCTCAAAGGTAAAATAACTTGCATCCCTTAATTAAACTTGATTTAACATAACAGCAAATGAGATATGCACAAATAAGATTATGACTTAAGTAGTTTGGTGCTAAAAATAAGAGACGAAATACAACATAGAACTTTTAACAAGACCCACTCGTTTAAAACTCCTTACATTTTATTAACGTCTTCTATACAATACTTATATAAAAAACATCTAAATAATTACATTGATGAAAACGGCGCTCCGTCATCAGCAGGTATTTTATAATCTAGACCGACAAAAATTATTAATAATTCTGATAACGTGCCAGATTAGATGGACTCTGTAATAGTGACAATTTAGTCGCTGTTTTGTTGACAGTCTTTGTGTATTCCAGAGAATATTCCAGCGCGTTCTGTTCTCTTCTGTCATTAAACAACACATAAACCTTTTAAAACTGTAGTTTTAAAACGAATGATTATTTACTGTATGCTTAAATGACAGGCGAGTATCAACTCGCCAAAATATATTCTCCATTTGAAAACATTTTAATTTTTTTTGCACTCTTTCGGAATCTATATATTGATGTAGAAGTGTTAGGCAGTGTGTTTAAAAGTCTTTAAAAAGTGGTAAATAAAACAGTTTGTTCAGTTCAGTGCTGTTGCTATAATTGTAAAGAAACAGAAATAAAACAATAATAAAATTTTGGTTCAATATATTGATTATCAGGCACACAAATATGCAAATAATCGGTATCGGTTATAAAAAATCAAGGTCGATCTTTAAAACTGATCAAGTTTCTTAGTGCTCCTTATGCTTTTTTGGGTATTACCTTTCATGCAGTGAGTAATATAACTGTTTGTGAATGTAAAAAGTCTGCAAAGTTTCAAAAACCGAAGTTGTTATAGGAAACTAAAAAGTTTAGTCTGAAAAGCTAATAGTCGCTGCTGAAACAAGGTTGTATTGTTGCAAAGTGCCAGACGAGCACAAAATGTTGATAACGGAGACATGTTTTGAAACCGGCAGAGACGGCAGCGTGGAATAAAGCTACTCATACCAGCAAGTTTCTGCTGCTGCCTCATAAGACACAGTAGTCCAGCATGGCAGCTACAACATCTGTATTGTAAACTCCTCAAAGTTGCGGTTGTAGTTAGAAACCAATGCAGATATTCCAGAAAACAAAAAAAGCAGCATGGACACACAAATCTGATCTGAACCATTGCTATACACAGTTTGGACAATCAATAATTTTAGATTACATTCCAATCGGATACACAATCAGATTTGGACTGATAGTGTGAACATAGCCTTAAGAAGTTGTGAATTGTTTATTTCTCCTAAATTGTGGTTTATTTCTCCTAAAACTTGAGTCCCTCAGTTTAGCTAATCCCACTTCTACTGATCTTAGGTCTCTGTCAGAAGCCATGTCGGTGGAGAAGATCGCTGCTATCAAGGCTAAAATCATGGCCAAGAAGCGTTCTACTATCAAGCCTGACCTGGATGATGACATCACCCAGAAACAGAGAAGTTTTGTTGGATGCAGAAGTAGGCGTTACCAGGGACATTGTGAGCCGAGAAAGAGTGTGGCGGACGAGGACAACGATTTTGCAGAGCAGCGGCAAGGTAAGCGGAATCACCCTAATTTTCTTTACCTACTAAACAAAAACAAGGGCTCTTTAACATTAACCACTATTCAAAAAATAAATACCATCATGGTCCCTGATCTTTCCTGTCATGAGAGCTATTCAGTAATAACCCTGTTACCACAATAATATATTTTTAAAATTAATTCAATGCATTAATCAGTATTTGTAATTCAGTTAAATATAATAATCAAATTGTTTATCCACTTAAATTGAATTGTTCTGAATTTGCTGCTGAATTGCTACAAAAAACTGTGAAAATATATTTCAAGTTGTTAAACTATTTACACTCATGCATCAGATTATGTTCATTGTGTGTGAAAATTAGTAATGCACCGATACCAACCAGTAAATGTATTGTTTACTTATACATGTACTCATTAAAATGCTCAGATACATCTGATGCCGCTCAGCGTGTACAGTACAGTGCTTATGACGAAACACAGACAACAAAGCAAACCGAGAGCAGAATGGATATATCAGAGAAGGATGTCTATGAAGTAATGGTGTTAGTGGTGTGCGCTAGCTCATAAACAAAACACAGGAAAATTGAAGCGGAGCAGGGATGCGGTTCTATCGGCCATCTGCAGAATCTGCAGAGAAATATAAAATTGGTAAAAAATTGGCTGAAATGTGCAAAGAGTGCTATTATACAATCATGTCAGCAGTGTGGTCATTCTTGAGGTGAAATTGTATGTCAACAAGCAAATACATTGCATGTATGGTGATTTATTTTGACAGTATTTAAATGCTGCCTTGAAATTGTGACTGCGCGTACAGAAGGACGTGACCGTCAACAGTGATTTCCCACTCTCTAGCGTGTGCAGCATCAGAAGCCTCCTTCAGGTCTTAGTGCCCGCACAGTAGAATTTTATATATTTAGTGGGGGTGCTGTTGTTACAGTAATAAAATGAAAAGTAGAATACATAAATAACTTTAAGTTACTACTATTTCTGAATTAATAAAGTAGTAATGATGTCATAAATCTCAAGCATGACACTTGTAAATTAAATAATTTTGATATACAGTTTATTAATCTGTATTAAAATTGTATGAAATGGATGATGAAAAATAATCCAAGGATCTTTAAACAGCATCAACTGATGTCATGCCACCCCCACTTCATGTGCACAAACGTTAAATCCAAAAATAAAATATTTAGGTTACAACTGCATCTGTCAGGGGTGAAAAATTATTGGCTGTATTGTTTGTTATTGAGCTTTTAATATACTCTTATTATAAAAAGAACTTTATTAACATTTATTTCTTTAGTACTTCTAAAGTATCCTTTTATTAAGGAGACCTCAGAAATCTGAAACCAGAATTGAAAAAAAAAAGTGTATCTGCTCTGCATCGGCCAAAATTAGTTAAAATATCAGCAAAAATCCAATATCGTGCATCTCTAGAATGGAGTCAATGTTCCATTCAAAAAAGAGTTGTTTCGTTATTGAATAATAATACACTTTTTTTTATATAGCGCCTTTTAGAAGTTGCATCTCAAGTTCTTTACAAGAACAAACAAATTAAATGCATAGAAATAATACAAAAACAAAAAAAACTCCTATAGGCTAGCCAAAAAAAAAAAACTGAAAAACAATAAAAGATCCAGCATGTTTAATTTAGAAGCCAAAGAAAAAGCCCAGTCACCCAGAGCGTAAACGAGTTAAAGTTAAAAAGCCAGAATCGGAAGAGCAGAGATTTCGTTTAAAATTCTGACCGATCTTGTGCTGCTAAAACATGCAAGGCCTTGTAGGTAAGCATGAGAATTTTAAAATCAATGTTGAAACCTTGCCAGTGCAAGTGCAAGTGACTCCCTGTGCAAGTGACTCCCTGTAATGCCCTGGACCATGTCAGGATTCTGGCAGCTGATTTTTGGACATTGTCATTTGTTTAGGGTAGATTTTGAGACCCCAGCGTATTGTATTGTGAAAATACAAACGTAATGATCGGTTTTTGTGAATGAATGGATCAGCGTTTGTGAAGAAATATTTAAAATAAATGATTCCATGACAAACTTTTTTTTAAACGCTCAATTGTCATCTTGTGGCATAACTACGCGTCAACAAGTGTCAAAATATGATTTCCTCTTATTTGGATTAGGGGTGTGGACGAATAGTCAAATATTAATTCTGTAATATATTTGAAAAATAAAAATACTATTCGAATTTTACTGTGTTGCTTTGCTGTCCGTAAATGCAGTGAATCCATGATAGATCCCACTAAAAACATGCAATTCTAACTAAATCCACTGGGTGGCGCTGTGGAGCGTGTTAACAGGTTGATTTGTATTTGATCACATAGGCCGCATTTACACTGAAGGCCTGAATATGATCTGAGGATATCAGAATTTTTTTTTCTTTTTTCCGCTGCTTACACGTTCACATGTAATATCCGATCTCTGCCTCATGAGAGGGGAAAATTGGAATTGGGTCACTTGAACCATGGAGTGTAAATGGGGCCTTAATGTTATCGTCTGCCTCGCAATGTTTGGAATTACTTAGATGAAAATTTAAAATTAACTTTTGATCAAATTAATTTATATAACTGAGATATCACAATATCATGATCACAAGAAATCCAAACACCAGTTGAATGAGTAAAGACAGCTGTGCGTCACTGCGTTCTCTAGTGCACTCTAAAATTTTGCCATCATATGTTTCCTTTAAATTTCGTTGAGGATTTCAGAACAGAAAAAGTGCTGTTAGAAACCTCTCTTAACACAGTTATCTTTGTGTCTCTGCAGCGTCTGTCAGCCGGGTGCGTTTTCTCACCCGAGAATATTGTCATTCACATGATCTTGTTTTTCTCAACATGGAAATGTGAAAATATAAACACGATAACCATATACTGAGTCAAGTGTACAGTATATGTACGTTCTGCAAGATAACTGGCACACTCTGCTTTAGTGTTCTTTTTTTTCCTTTTCACCCATGCTGATTGGGCTTATGCTTTTGTTCTTTCGGCCTGTATTTTTTAAGCTTGTTGTGTACTACATTGCCTTATCGTAATCTTTTTCAGAAATGGTGGCAACAACTTGATGAATACAAAAAAAACGTCTTTCTCATTTTCTCAAAATAACGTCATTTTAAATAAAGAAATATTTTTGACACTTTGAGAAAAGAGCCCAAATATTCGAATACAGTATTTTCAGAACAAGTCCATCCTAATTTTGATCATTTTTGTAGACATTGGTGTTTATACCCAAATTATAAATGTTATACCCAAATTATAAATGTTCTGGTTACCCAGTTTTATTTACGCTGTTACAGTCAATGTGTATGTCCGATGAGGTCATCATTAGCACATTTTGCAATTTGGGGAAACAAAATGTAGTATTTTTGGAATCAATCACTGAGAAATGCTTGGGCACTAACTTTTGAATTGATTCACGTAAAAACAACGGTGTTTATTCGTTTAACATGATCCTTTACATGAGTATTTGTAATGTTGAACACATCATATCCTCCAGTCTAAAGTGAACACTACACACACACCACCGCGTGTTTTGAAGCAGATACAGAAGTGAAGTCCTGTCTCCTCATCTGCACAAAATGCGACTACGCAGGTTTTTCTCTCTTTTTTTTTTTTTTAAAGGAAATCTGTGGACTCTGTCCTGACAGGCTGGACACAATAATTTACCATGACAATGATCAATTTAAATAGAAAAACCACTATCGAAAATACGCTGACTCCTACTGAATACCAGCATATTCTGCACTGAGCCAACGCAGAGCCCGGCACACGACTCCCTCTCGTGACGCGACTTCATATAGCGCCAAGCTTTTTACAAACAGAAACAGCCACTTTATATACTAAATTTGTGCTCATGTCTTTAAAACATTTTAAATCCTGCATTACCTTTTTCATACAAGGTTGTATTTTAATTTTGAACAAAAAATTAACCTGCAATATATGTTCTTTAAAGAATATGATCTCCTGAACATGTTGATCTTTTGATGTTGTAGAACTTCTCCAAAAATATATTTGCCATCCTACAATCTGTGAAGGCACGGGAAGAAGGTCGAGCCCCTGAACAGAGACAAACTCAGAACCAAACTCAGGTGGTGAGTACCCAACCAATCTGCTTCAAATGTGTCTGTCTGTCTGTTTGTTTCCTTTTCACCTTTTATGCAAACTTTTTTTTTTTTTTGATAGAACTGCAAAGGACATTGTATTGGCTTTAGTATTTGACTCTTTACTGTTTGATTTAATAACAGTATGTGGGCGGATGAACACTGCATGTTTTACATATATGTGTAATACATAATATCTGTCCAACATCTATCCAAATATGCTAACTGTAATAACTGTTACCATTGTACCAAAGTATTTTCCTACTGTATTTATAAGTTCACAAATTAACGTTACTTCCTTTAATTTGATCATGTTTAGTGGTTAAAATTTCTGAAGGACTTCAGTGGCCTGTGGCATGAAGCTAGTTGAAGAAACTCTTGAGTTTCAGAGTAGGTTAACGGGCCGCCCCCTCAAAACAATGATAGGGGAAACACTAGTATATTACATATCTGTTATTTGCTAAATGTAATGATAAATGTTATTTCCCTGCTGTATTTCTAAGTTCACAAAATCATGTTTATTGGTTGAAATTTCTGAAGTACTTCAGTGGCCTGTTGCATGAAGCTAGTTGAACAAAGATCAGGTTCGAAAGGCTCACAATATATTGTTTCATCCTATAGGATCCAGCAACAAGAAATAAACAGCCAGTCCCAGCTGCCTACAACAGATATGATCAGGAGCGATTCAAAGGAAAAGAAGGTAAGTTGGTTTTCACCAGCTTGAGTTTTGACCCTTTGAAGTACCAAACATGTTGACTAAATGGTAATGCAGCAGCAAGCAAAGCATTTTTAAATAGAATAGAATATCTGCACAGACGTTTAAAAAAAAAAAAATGCTCCTCTTTATTTCCTTTTATAAATCATTGGCTCGGTGACCTGTTAAGCCGAGCTCAGGCTAAAGAATGCCCGATTTGCCCCTCTCTACAATCTGAGCAAAAATCTTGTCCATGACATTGGTCGGTTCTGATGTTTGGTGGAGATTATCTGGTAATGTGAGGTGTTTACAGATCAAATCTTTAACCTCCCGATCTGCTAACGGACACATTTTATCAAACGTTTGATATTTAAAATTTGAAATCGGGATGATTACATCAGTTCTTTGATAATGGCCAGTGAAAGAAGTGTATGAGAGCACTTTTGAAATCGCGACCGCTAAAGAAGCTGCTGTGCGGATCAGTTGAACAGCGGAGATGGCAGAATGTAGGGATGGGACAGTATGACCATTTCATATCACTATTATATTGACCGAAATATCACGATAATACATATCACGCTTTTGTTAAATTGAAATTAACGTGTTCAAGAAGAACTGATGCACAGTGAAAACATTTCAAGCTTTTTCTAGTTTTATATTTGAAAAACAGCAAATAAAACAAGCAGCTTTGTGCACTTCAAACAAGATTTTATTCTCTGGCATTTCCTTCCTTAAGAGCGTCGTCAATAGCAACACATAACGCACTCATGACATAATGGTCCATGCATCACAACGGACATGCGTTCTCGTTTCATTTAAATGCAACTTGACATCTGTGATTTGTATTGAAAATAAATTAAAAGGACTTTACTATTAATACTACTATAATGTTGTAATCATCTTGTCTACAAAATGGATTTATAAACAGGTCAGATGTAAAACATTAATCTCAATTCAGTATGTCCCCGTAATTATTTATGTGGTTAAAAAAATCTGTGTAATAAGTGTACAATGAATATACATTTTTATCCCTTAAAGGGTTAGTTCACCCAAAAATGAAAATTATCCCATGATTTACTCACCCTAAAGTCGTCCTTGGTGTATGTGACACTCTTCTTTCAGACAAATAAAATCAGAGTTATATCAAAAATGTCCTCGCTTTTCCAAAGCTTTATAATGGCATTGACTGTTGGTTAATTTTTGTCCTGCCGACATTTCTTATTGTTCAAAAAACAACGTTGCGTGCTGCGCCTGCGTCAGACTGATGCTGGCTGAACAGGATTTACAGCAAGTTTTCAAAATTGCGACAATCAGACGCGATTTTAATGACAATTACTTGTTAAACGATAAAACTAACTGGCAGTACATTTTATCGTGAACCTGGTAACTCCATCCCTAGTAGAATGGCGTGTGGAATTGTTACAACAGCGTGTCTTGAAACACACTGTCAGAAAAGAGCTGGGGAGAAATCGCGTTAGTTTTGAACATACCTGGTAAGTGTATAAAACTGCGAGCAAATGTATACATAACCTGTTGAGACCTCAATGATGATCTGCTACGTACATGTTTACATGGCTTCCCCACCATTAGATCACATGAGGTGCTTCTCCTGGCATTATAATCTTGTAGTGTGTGATGCGCTACAATTTTCAAATCTTGTAGTGTGTGCATGTTTGAGGTTTTCTGAGAGAAAAAATCTATAAAGATTCTCTTTCTGTGATGCAACCAGATTTCATAATTGGTTAGGATTGAAAACTCCTGTAGTCTGAGCCCGGCTTTAGCAAACTCTTGGGGTTTGTAAGGGTGCGTTCACACTTGTCATGTTTGATTCGATTAAACAAACCCTGGTGTGATTGCTCTGTTAGTGCGGTTCATTTGAACATATGTGAACGCTGCCATCCGAACCCTGCTGCGCGCAAACAAGCGGACCAAGACCGCTAAAAGATTGGTCTCGGTCTGCTTCCAAACCAACTCTGGTGTGGTTCAATCGATATATGAATGCAACACGGACCAAAGACATGTAAACAAACCAAAAACAGGATGTGATGTCACAAGATGCGACACTACAAGAATACCTGGTTCTTCTAATCAAAGGACCTGTGTTGCCCATTAGTCAGTACAGATGGCGGCACTGCCATCTCTTTGCAGCAGATCTTCATTTCTGCATACAACGGAGGAAATCCTGGTGCTGTTTTGAATGTTTGAAACATTTTATGAGCTCTTCGTAACTTCTCAGCTGGTAAAAATAAAACCAAATGTACATGCATAAAATGATCGCGTTTAATCCAGCACACAGCATTGTTTTAAATGTTCGGTAAGCAAGCTCTGTCACAAAGTATCGTCATAAAGCCGACCTATCAGGTTGTCACCGTAGCCCTATGCCTTTGGTTCGGTAACTTTAGTTTCGCTGTTAAAAATGCCAGTGTGAGCGTTAAGCAGACCAGTACTAAATGTTTTGTTTTTTTGTTCCGGACCAAACGAACCAAACTACAAGTGTGAACACACCCGAACCCACAGGTTTTTTTTTTTTTTTTTGTGAAGAGGTTCTTAAGTGTATCTCATTTTATAAAATGTATATATATATTTTTCTAACAGAAACGGAGGGTTTCAAAATTGACACTATGGGAACCTATCACGGTATGACGCTGAAGTCAGTGACGGTAAGTTCATATGTTAAGCTTCATATGTTTATTTTTTTGATCCCAGTGCTGATAGTTTTGGGTTTCTGGCCTCGATTGCAGTTTTTCCTTGTAGGAATGAATGAACTATAGTAACAGGGATTTGTTAAACCATGGCCCCATTGTATGACACGTGGCTACTGTATTTACATTGGAAGGTTGCGGTTTCAGAGGCAAATGTTTTTGCCCGAACACAGAGGTCCTGTGATAATAATAGTCCGTGCGAAACAGCATGTGTGATTTGGCCAGGATTTGGCATGGTTGTATATAATTTTTCAAGGTTTTTGTTTTCTGTGTGCCTTTTTAACCATCTTTAATGAAGAATAGAGGCTGCATTGGAAACTTTTTAAAGTTAGTTATACAACTAGAGATCGACCGATATGGGTTTTTCTATAGCCGATTTTTAGGGGTCAGGGGCAGCCGATGGCCGATATGTGCAGCCGATTTGTAGGGCTCTTGAAGTTTTCACCTTCATTTGCATGCTAAAATGTCACACTAATAATAAGTGGATGCACAACATTTCTAAACTTAATTTATTGAACACTGACTTAAACCATATCTCGAATCTTATTTTTGAACTGCACTGTATTAAAATAAAATATTTATCCAAAGTTAACAAATCAATAAACTGACTAAGTATTAATATAAACATGGCTATAAATGCTATTCCCATTCTATGAAATGCATCTATACACTAAATCTAATTTGCATAGTAATGTGTTTTTAGGACAATATGTAATGTAAAAATATGTATAATAATGGGAGTAATAAAAGGAATATTTGCAGCCTCGTTTCATGAGCCTGCATTAACTCAGCACTGAATAAAAACTCGGATCACGTTCAGGATAACTGGCTGCAATACTCACCGCTGTAAACACACATTGTAAATAGACAGCGCTCTCCAGGCACGAGCAAAAATGTGCAAGTCTGCCCAATCTGCCCAATCTGCTCCAGGAGTGAGGACGGCTCTGTGTTTCTGAGCATGATGCTGTCTGTGAGTGGGGCAGAGTAACGTAGCCCTCGCGCTCAATCACGCTGCAGTGTTTGTGAGAGCTGCTTTTACACCCCACGCACAGTGACATTCTCTGACTCCGATACAGGAAAAATCAAACCAGGGGTAACTTTGGGAGTAATATGTTAGCAAACAAGCTGCTGATAGTTTTCGACTACAGTCCTTAAAGTTATCTGCAAGCATTATGCCAGTTCCAGACGGTTCCACCGCACTAATAACACGGGGCTGCGTGGAAGTGCCTGACTTTAAATCGGTGCTACTAAACAAGGATATCTGCCGATATAATGAAAGGACAAATATCGCCCAATATATCGGCTGGTCGATATATCGGTCGACCTATTTATACAACTATACAGTTTGCAGAAATAGAAAGCTGCAAACCATCAGAAGAGCAAAAACCAATTAGATGGAGATAGATGATGTGAGGGTGAGAATTTTCCTGTTGGTTAATCGGCGTGTGACAACACTGCTAATACCGGTGTCATTGGCGGAGGCTTTTAAAATTGCTAATTCTAAACCGAAAGTAAAATGTCACACAGGCATTCAAATCGGTGCAGAGCAGAGTGATTAATTTCAATTAATTACTATGGAAATGGAGTTTTTGTATAGTAAAAAAATAATTTTATTACTATAAAAATCAAACGACAGTGGTGCCACGGTGGGCAAGTGATCAGCTAATCAGTGTTGTTGCAGAAGCAATTTGATCATTTTGAGTGATCGAGAGGAAATTTACTTCTGTTTAATCTGTTTAATTTACTAATATACAGTTGGTACGGAAAGTTTTCAGACCCCTTAAATGTTTCACTCTGTTATATTGCAGCTACTTGTTAAAATCATTTAAGTTCTTTTTTTTTGTCATTAATGTACACACAGCACCCCATATTGACAGAAAAACACAGAATTGTTGACATTTTGCATTTTTATTAAAAAAGAAAAACTGAAATCTCATGGTCCTAAGTATTCAGACCCTTTGCTCAGTATTTAGTAGAAGCACCCTTTTGATCTAATACAGTCATGAGACTTTTTGGGAAAGATGCAACAAGTTTTTGCAACAAGATGCAACACCTGGATTTGGGGATCCTCTGCTTCCTCCTCTCCAGTTGGATGTTAAACATTGGTGGACAGCCATTTTCAGATCTCTCCAGAGATGCTCAATTGGGTTTAAGTCAGGGCTCTGGCTGGGCCATTCAAAAACAGTCACGGAGTTGTTGTGAAGCCACTCCTTCGTTATTTTAGCTGTGTGCTTAGGGTTATTGTCTTGTTGGAAGGTGAACCTTGGCCCAGTCTGTAGTCTTGAGCACTCAAGACTACAGGAAAAGGTTTTCGTCCAGGATATCCCTGTACTTGGCCGTGTTCATCTTTCCCTCAATTGCAACCAGTCGTCCTGTCCCTGCAGCTAAAACCCCACAGCATGATGCTGCCACCACCATGCTTCACTGTTGGGACTGTATTGGACAGGTGATGAGCATTGCCTGGTTTTCCCACACATACCGCTTAGAATTAAGGCCAAAAGTTCTATCTTGGTCTCATCCAACCAGATAATCTTATTTCTCACCATCTTGTCCACCTGAAGTCCTTCAGGTGTTTTTTTTTTAGCAAAGTCCATGCAGGCTTTCATGTGTCTTGCACTGAGGAGAGGCCACCCTGCCATAAAGCCCTGACTGGTGGAGGTTGCAGTGATTGTTGACTTTCTACAACTTTCTCCCGTCTCCCGACTGCATCTCTGGAGCTCAGCCACAATGATCTTTGGGTTCTTCTTGACCTCTCTCACCAAGGCTCTTCTCCCCGATAGCTCAGTTTGGCTGGACGGCCAGCTCTAGGAAGGGTTCTGGTCATCCCAAACGTGTTCCATTTAAGGATTATGGAGGCCAATGTGCTCTTAGGAACCATAAGTGCAGCAGAATGTTTTTGTAACCATGGCCAGATCTGTGCCTTGCCACAACTCTGTCTCTGAGCTCTTCAGTCAGTTCCTTTGACCTCATGATACTCATTTGCTCTGACATGCACTGTGAGCTGTAAGGTCATATAGACAGGTGTGTGGCTTTCCTAATCAAGTCCAGTCAGTATAATCAAACACGGCTGGACTCAAATAGCACAATTTCAAGGATGATCAGAAATAATGGACAGCACGTGAGTTAAATATGAGTGTCACAGCAAAGGGTCTGAATACTTAGGATCATGTGATATTTCAGTTTTTCTTTTTAGTAAATCTGCAAGAATGTCAATTGTGTTTTTCTGTCAATATGGGGTGCTGTGTGTACATTAATGAGAAAAAGAACTTAAATGATTTTAGCAAATGCTGCAATATAACAGAGTGAAATATTTAAGGGGTTCTGAATACTTTCCACTACCCACTGTACATTTTGTGGTAATTTTCTGATTTGTAGACGCAAAACCTGCTAGTGCAGGGGTGTCCAAACTCTGTCCTGGAGGGCCACTGTCCTGCAGAGTTTAGCTCCAGCTTGCCTCAAACACCTGCTGGAAGTTTCTAGTATGCATAGTAAGACCTTGATTAGCTGGTTCAGCTGGGTTTCATTGGGGTTGGAGGTAAACTCTGCAGGACACTGGCCCTCCAGGAGCAGGCTTGGACACCCCTGTGCTAGTGAGTGAAATGATGTGCAATACCTGTGCCAAAATTCAGACCCTGTATGGTATCGATTAAATATTGATACTACGGTATTAGATTTTGGTATCCTACTGAAGCCAAAATTGTGGTATCAAGCCATACCTAAATGCTACACTTGTGGTCCTGTTGTGGATCGATAAGACTAAAACGTGACCTGATTTTCTTCATTGTAGCTGTAATGTCTTGCAATACTTGTTTTTTCTGATATTTTCAATCCTATAAGATTGATCCTAAAAACTAGCGTTTAAACGGACGGTTGTTGATCCGTGATCTATATGGATTAGGCCCCATGGTTTGTCAGATATGTGATTTGTGGATCAATTGCAAGTTTAACCGCAATAGGCTCAATTGACTAAAATGCAATATACATAGCTAATGTTTTCAGTGACGCGTTTAAAGACCTTATATAATGAGCTGTTGTAGATAAGCCAATCTTATCTACATGCGCCGCTGGTCCCCTTACCGTGAAGTTGCCATTTTGCACCGCCATGTTTGTACATTAGTCCTAAATGGACAAACTTCTCAACAGAGCACTAGCTACTCTCTGCTGTCTCAGGCGACGACATCTTTGTCGTGTCAGCCACTGTAGCTTCTTTATGTGCTTCAAAAGTATGCATATTTTATACACATTTAATAAATCAAATTTGTGAAAATAACCCATAATTTTTATTGCATATAAAAAAAATAAAAATAAAACACAGGTAAAGTTCTCTAGAACGTCATGTGCTGGTTAAAAAAACTCACCAAAAGCATGACAATCTGTTTATTGGACCTTTTATCCTATCGTCTGGCAGGGATTGTGTTTGTTGCTCTGTAGGTCTTGCCAGTACTGGATCAGCTCATTGGGCTGAAACCCGTGGGAAGTGATCAGATTGCTGTACTTACAGCTGGAGTACGGCACTCGCCAGTGATTAAACAGCAGTTCATTTGGTGGTGGCTCTGGCTCTATCTTTAGTTTAGCTAGGCAAATACCCACATAAACATCTTCTAAATGTATCCTGGGTATGCTGAGAGATGCCACATATACCCTCTGAGCCACGTCACCTGAGAAAAGCGTGCAGTTCCTGAACAAAATGTGGGGTATCTGCTACCTGGGTACTGTTCTGGGGACATATACCATTTGCTGTCTTTGTTTCGATTTGGAGAGAAGTCACTCATGATATGTCCTGTGAAATACTTTTGTGTAACTTGCTGCTTGGGCTTGAGGATTTTCTGTATGAGATATTCAGTATTGACAAACATGTCAGTATCTGTCTTCATGACATATTTGGCCTCTGGACAATACTTTGTGATCCAGTACATCCCCATCAGCGTCTTGAGGGTAAGGTTGTTGTAAGTGTCCCTGTAATCTTGCTGGATGATGTCATGATGCTGTCGACTTTCATCCTCTATTTTCTTTCTTTCGTTGTCGTTATTTACACCTAAGAAGAAAAGACGGATGAAACCCAAGTCCCCTGCCATTCTTTCATTACCCCACGTGTTCCTGATGGCGTCCCTGGCTTCTGATTTCTTGGGCTCAACTGTAATCAAAAGCACTAAGAAAGGAGCTTTCAGCAGACATGCTCGGCTCATTAAGGATGTACTCATAAGGCTCAACTTTAAGTGTCCTCGCTGCTCTCATCTCTTCACTCGAACTGATGTTCAAAACATCTAAAGCTGAGATTACATTTTCTTTTGATATAAGAGGTGTAGGGGTCGCTTCTAGCTCTCTCAGCCTGTTTAGATATATAGTGGAGTTGTAGTTTTTCATGGTTTGGACATCCTGGTACATTTGACAGGGCCACTGCTGGCCCTGAGTAATGAGGTTTCCCACAACCACAAGCAGAAGGATGAAAAGGGCAACTCTGCAGTATCTGTTCTTCAGATTCCATCGCATGATCTCTTTGGGTTCTTTGGATTTGTCAAGCCTCTTTCCGAGTCTAAATATGTGGAAACCTGCACAAAAAAAGGGAATGATTTTTATTTAATTTGAATACAAAACATTTACAATATATTTCACGGATGTATATTATTGATTTAAACATGGCATATTTTTAAACAGAGCTCAGTGCACTATAGGGTTGGGACGTGCGTTCAAGGCCCTCCAGGAGAAAAATGTCATAAAACACCACTCATTTTCATAAAAAAAGCATTAACAGCCACATAAATGTGGTTCAGCCAACGCACTACCTGGATTATCTTCACTGCAAAAATATGTTTAAAGTTATGAAACTTAACTTTGCCTACAGTCAAAATTATTTGGTAGGCAACAATAGATTCATTAGACCAGAGATCGCCCGTTAGATGTACACAAGACGAATTATGTCATGTTTATCCACTACAGAGACATACGAGCCAGTGGCAAACGCCAGAAGGACTGGCCGAGGAGAGGCAGCTCACTGGGGTTAACAAGCACTGATCGCCTGGATCTCACAACTCCAAAAACGCAAGATTATTTTTTTAAATAGGCGCTGTCTTTATAATTAAACCACATACTTTAAACAACTACATTATCAACTGAAAAGCATTAAAGGGTACTTCAGCGCTGGCAAGATGAATCTGTATTTAAACTGGGTCATTAATGTAGTAGAAATGTGAAATTATTTTTGAATTTGGTGCCTTCTAGACTGAGAAACACAGAAAATGTATTTGTCTCATGGGGATTAAAGACAACAATTCCCAGAACGCACTGCTTCACTGTTCTACTCTAGGCACGGCTAGTCGGCTACTGGATTACTGGATCACTTGCCCACCGCGTTCATTTTCAGAAAATCAGTTCAGTTAGAGACACTACAATTAAAAACTGAACGTGTCTGTTCGATATAATGCGAGTGAGCCGATTGAGCGTCACGGCACAAACGCAGCAGGATCGGATTACATTCATCACATCAATTGCGGGATTCGCGGATGCGGCTGCATTCACAGCGCGTGATCAGTCTGCCGCTTGTTCAGTTCATGTCTTTGGAAGCTTAACTTTCATAGGAAGTTCATTTTAAAAGTTAAAACACTCACTTTGGTCTCCACCACTCCGTTTACATGAATCTCAGCAGCTCCTGAGCTGAGTGCTGTGAGTGTGATGTTGAAAACATAGGAAACAGCGCCCACTGCTGGCTGTAGTCTTCAGCCTCTGGCCAAAAACTCCTCCGATGACGCAAAATGACAATATTTGAGTCATCGGAGGAATTTTTCCAGAAATAAAATACATAATTCTCTCGTCTCAGGGTCATATGAGGGGGGAAGTACGATAATTTGAATATACTCCCGGGTTTCTACTGATACAAAGCTTAATGCTAATCGCTGAAGTAACCCTTTAAAACTACATTTAGTGACAAAATATCAGTATTTTAATTATGCAGGGTATCGCAGCAAGCAGGCTCCTGATTGGTTAACACGCTAGGTACTCAAATGTGACCATATTTGAATATATAAGGTTTTATACTGGTTGTTTTTTCACATTTTTAGTAATGTGTGCATTTTGCAATTTCCAAATATGAAATGTTGCTGATATGAATAAGTTAGAGATAGTGACCTTTCTTTATTATAAATCATTTAGTCACAGAAAATTGTTCTCACTTACTGTACTTTAATGCTGTTTCAAAAAAGATTAAATGATTTAGTTTTAATAATGAAATACACAATCATATTTTGTAAATGGAAAAAAGCATTAAAAAAGTCATATCGTGATAATTCGTTATCGTGGGCAAAATATTGTGAAATTATCGTAACGTGTGTTGACCTGTGATTCCCACCCCTAGTGCACTATACTCTCAGAATCACGAAATCCAGTCATAAAAATGTAATTTGCTGTGTAACATGGAGTGTTAAGGAATTTGGCAAGTTTTAGATCAAGTTTAATCAAAAGTTGGTCTATACATTTAAAATTCACAATTCGGGATCTGTCCTAGCATCTATGCATATTAAACCACAACATGACTATTTAAAAATGAAGTCCGTGTGAATGCATATTTGTAATCATACAGATAGCACATTATTGTTTAACCTGCTACCAGAAAATTGTTTTTAATGTGTTGTTTCACGTTTAAAGCAGGGGTGGAGAACCGTTAATCCTGAAGGGCGACTCTCTTGCAGATTTTAGCTCAACCTGAAAAGAAAAAACCTCACCTGCCTGTAACTTAAGTAATCCTGAAGATCTTGATTATCTTCAGGTGTGTTTGATTAGGGTTGGAGCTAAACTCTGGAAGAGTTGCCTTTCAGGATCAACGTTCCCCACCCCTGATTTAAAGTGAATTTGTTTGGTATTGTGTTTTTGCATTGATGTAATACTGTATTATAATACAAATAACTGTTATAAACATTTAAGTTTGCAGGCATAGTGCACCAATTAATATTGTGTTCTCGTATGCTAGAAAGTTGTTATCTGTACAAAACACAAAGAGAGCTGATTAATATATGTATTTGTGTTTACTTTTGTAGTGTTTAAGTTGTACAAAACTTTGCACATTAAACACAACAAATTACACAAACATACATTTTAAATGTTAGGCCACATAATTTATAGAAATAAAAATAAAAGATAAATACTGATACTATCTGCAAATGACAACTACATGCTTGTTTACATGGTTAACATGTCACGCCAACATGACAATTTCCTCATTCACTGCACAACTTATGACAGTAAAAAATGTAGACATTAGCATGTATTCCTGTAATCTTTTTCATCAAACTATCAGTGAAGATTCAAAAGGTACTTTGTTGTAAAAATAATGTATTTATTAGCAAAGATACATTTCAATTGTATCACTCAATTGTCTACATAAACCTTTGCTGCTTCACCTTCATGGCTATATAACAAATATTCCTGTAAATTTCAAGCAATTTTTACCAATCTTTATTTTAATTGAAAACAACTAATTTCTTTGTTGTCATTTGGAGCAACCAATTCTTCATTCACTTATGGAAATTGTTGCCAGGATATTCAGGAAATTCTCATTTTCCATTATAAGTCAGTTTAGTTGTTAATTAACAATTAACTTAATTAATTGTTAACTGACAGCAAGTTAACAATTTTCATTTTTGGGTTACATTCCAAGCGCTTATTGTTAATATCATTACACTTCCATATTTCATAATTGTATTATTATTATATGTGCTGTTTCACATTAATTTAAAGATGTTAAAAACACATGCATATCAAATGCTCTGAGGAAATGTAGTTATTTTACTTATTACCTAATTTGGAAAAATCATTTGAGAATGAATTGTATGCATAAATAAAATTTGTCTGTGACTGTGGAACTTAATGGTATTTTGGTAAATGTTCCCAAATGTCTTTGGTTACCAACATTCTTAAAAGTTAATTACAGAATAAATTACAATTTTTGTTTTTGGTTGTGCTATCCCTTTAACACCAACTGTAAATACGGACACAGGTGGCTAGAGTTTTTACTTTTTTTAATTTTCTAGATCATAATCAGCTTTATTGCCAAGTACAGTGGGTTCACATGTACAATACATTTTTCTGAATTGCTAAGGAAATTACTAAGGAATTTGTCTACATCTAATGTACACTAGACTAGAGCCTTTCTGTTGTCACTAGCTAGTTGTGAATGCACACATCAGAGACTGAATGCTTTTTCATGTTTAGCCAGATATAAAAGTAAATTCTTGTTGGCATCTAGACACACACACACAAACACAGCATCAACACAGCATCTTTGTTTTACTTACTTAATTTAAACCAGGATCACTGGAAAGAATGAATTACATTAGCGCAGCGTCGGATAGACCAAGTGTCAGCCGATATCAGGTTTGATGGTTGGGATAAATGTTCTTTGTCTGCTCCAGCAGTCCCACACCTTTTTATAGATTCTGCATTCCAGTCTCTTCCTCCTTCTATGGTTTGCCACTCCTTTGCTTCTCATCTCTTCAATTTGCAGCTTGTCTTCCTATAGATTTCACAGATGTCAATTTCTAAAACCAATAACTGCCTCTCTTTTTACAAACGCTGACTGAGACATGAGGGGATGCAGAGCGGATGAAGCCACTTTAGGATTTTCTCATGTTGCTAGGCAAGGTGTCCACCCCCTATTCCTCACAGAATGTAAAACCTCTTGCCTGTACAGAGATGAAGCTGTGTGCGGCTTTCTTCTTTTGCTGTGCTGCTCTGCTGTTCTGATCATTAGGAGAAAATAAGCTGGGGAAGGAGGTGAAAATGTGCAAACGCATGGCTCTGCCAGCATCCTGAAACACCACCACTCCTAAACATCCATGTGACGCGTGTGGGCACCGTCTTTGCAGCTATGAATGATTGCTAGTATTTATTAGGGATGGGAATTTTTGTCAATTTCTCATTTCGATCATCGATAGGTCTCAAAAACGAGTGCTCGTGTGCGGGGCTTGTGCGGGGGGGCGGGGCGTCTCCGTCATGGAGGTATTTAACTATTTTAAGACTGTTACGAAAATTAATGTTGACAAGTCTGAAAACATGAACATATGCCTATAAAAATAACTGCTAGATTATGACGCATAAATGTCTTTGAAAAAGAAACATCTAAAACAAAATAACCCAGTCAATTATATCGGGCATTGTATTTGAGCTGAAACTGTGAATACACCACCCTGCAGAGCTTTGCTAGCGGTTTAATAAACTCAACCAAACGCATACTATATGAGATTAATCAGATATGTGCGATTACAATTTACATCTGCCCAAAAAGATGCAAATGTGCACATGAACTTGGCCATATTCTAGGCTATGGTTTGAAAGGGAAACTCATTTTGAATGCGCTTTTCCCTTAACAACAATGATACATGGGGCAAGGAAAGCACAGATAATTTACAACACTTAGGCCTACAATCGTGTTCTCTTTATAATGCTATGTACATGACAGATTGGCGCTGCACAATTTTATTTTTCATTAAGTGATTAGACATCACTGTGTGTTGTCGAATCCATAATGAGAAACAACTTTAAATAAAACATAGGCCTACCGTTAAAAAACACAAGAACAAAATACCACTGCTGCATTATTAATATCATCAATAATTTTGAAAAAGAAATAGCCTATTTAAAATTAATGTGACCGTCTGGAATTACCCAGAGTCAACCATGTTGACTGTTCGCATTTGAGCTGAAACTGAAGAGAATGAACACCAGCCAATAGAACGAACGACAGCAATTTGCTAGCTGGTTATTACACTCAACAAAAACGCGTCCTATATGAGATTAATCAGATATAGACAACATAAAAATAATCTAACTTGAATCTGCAGAAAAGGACGCGGATGCGCACATGAACTTGACCGCGCTCTGATGTAGCCTTTACTCTCATTGTGGATTTCCTTGATCAGCGCTGATACACGGGAACTAAAGCACAGAGTATTTACAACATTCTATTACAATCTTGTTCTCATTATAATGCTAGGCCTATATGACTGATTGGCGCTGCACATTTTGCACCGTATTTCATGATCACAGTGATTACTGGCATCACTCCAGTGCGCGCTTCAGTTTCACTTAATTTCGCCGGTCTGGAAGGCGTGCTTTCTGACACTAACCAATCAGACCTCAGTAACCGCCCAAAATGCCGCAATAACCGATCAGAAAAATAGACAAATTAATTTTTTTAAGTCAGGACGATCATCGTTTTTATGATCGCTTGTCGCTGTCACGTTCGAGTGCTCGACCACTGTTGCCCATCCCTATTTATAAACAGGTTTTTTTTTATTGTCTCCGCTATTGCTACATGAATGTTACATTCACAGTCTTTTGATTTGCTTTACCTCCGGCTATCGCTTCATAGTCAGTCATATTTTTCTTTTAATCACCAGTCAAGTCAAGTCAACTTTATTTATATGGCGCTTTTAACATTACAGATTGTTTCAAAGCAGCTTCACAGTGTTAAACAGAAAAATAATGCAACAGAATATATTTTGATTATCATACAGTAACAATGTGGGCTTTAGATCAGTAATTAGATCAGTAATTTGGTCTATATGGTTAATTTAGTTTAATAATTAGATTTATTTTGAAAAATATTTGAAAAAAATTTCTTCCCCAATTGAGCAAGCCAAGCCAGAGATGACAGTGGCAAGGAAACCAAAACCCCATCAGGAGACCTAATGGAGAAAAATAAACCTTGGGAGAAACCAGGCTCAGTCGGGGTGCCAGTTCTCCTCTGGCCAATTAACAAACAGCGTATTATTATTAAAGTTATTATTTTAAAGGTTCAGAGGTCATAATCGATCTGAATATTCGAAAGATCTGAGGCAACACGCCGGACGGGTTTATTGAGGATAATGTATCGATTAAATAATAATAAAAAATTAAAAATTTGAAATATCGGAGTCATTACGCCGGAGACAGGTTTTTATTGAGGATGCCGTATTGATTAAACAATTACTAAAATGTAATATTCGAAAGATCTGCGGCAACACGCTGGAGATGGGTTGTTTTGAGGATGACATCGATTTAAGAATTGTTAACTAGGACTATTCAAACAATCGGAGTCATCACGGAGACAGGTTTATTGAGGATGCTGTGTCGATGAGGCAGCTTAAGGGGGAGTCTAAATGACACGGTCTCTGCAGACACTTCAGGGTCATGTGTTGGTCACATCTGGGTGCAGGTCCACCGTCTGATCTGGATACAGCCTGGATCCGGCTGACTGCAGTAGACCTCGGATAAAACAGAGACACTAACATTAGCGTAGATGCCATTCTTCTGATGATGTAACGAGTACATCAGGTGTTATGGGAAGTGTTCTGGTTCCGGCTGACCTAGATAATGCAGCCTAATAATCATTTAATTGAAAAAGTGTTTTATGTGTATGCCATAGAAAAGAGATGTGTTTTAAGTCTAGATTTAAACTGACAGAGTGTGTCTGCTTCCCTAACAATGCTAGGAATACTGTTCCAGAGTTTAGGTGCTAAATAGGAAAAGGATCGACCACCTGCAGTTGATTTTGATATTCTAGGTATTATCAGCAGGTCAGAGTTTAGAGACCGCAGTAGACGTGATGGAGTATAATGTGTTAAGAGCTCACTCAAGTACTGGGGAGATAAACCATTTAGTGCTTTGTAAGTAATAAGCAAGATTTTAAAATGTATGCAATGTTTAATAGGAGCCAGTGCAGTGTTGACAGAACCGGCTAATGTGTTCATACTTCCTGGTTCTAGTAAGAACTCGAGCTGCTGCGTTTTGGACCAGCTGGAGTTTGTTTATTAAGCAAGCAGGGCAACCACCCAGTAGAGCATTACAATAATCTAGCCTTGAGCTCATGAACGCATGTATTAACTGTTCAGCATTTTGCATTGAGAGCATGTGCCGTAATTTAGATATATTTTTAAGATGGTAGAATGCAGTTTTACAGATGCTAGAAACATGGCTTTCAAACGAAAGATTGGTATCAAAGAGCACACCCAGGTTCCTAACTGACAACGAGGACTTGACAGAGCAGCCATCGAGGGTTAGACAGTATTCTAGGTTACTACTTGTGGAGCTTTTTGTCCAATGATTAAAAATTCAGTTTTTTCTGAATTAAGTTGCAGGAAATTACTGATCATCCAATTTTTTATATCATCTATAACCAATTCACAAGATTAATCTTGTGAATGTAGTTTCTTCTGGGTGTGAAGAAATATAGAGCTGAGTATCATCAGCATAACAATGAAATCTAACGCCATGCTTCCTAATAATATCTCCCAGTGGTAGCATGTACAGGGTGAAGAGCAATGGCCCTAGCACTGAGCCCTGCGGTACTCCATACTGAACTTGTGATCGGTGTGACGTCTCTTCATTTACTGCTACAAATTGATAACGGTCAGATAGGTATGATTTAAACCATGCCAATGCAGGTCCACTAATGCCTACATAATTTTCAAGTCTATTCAAAAGAATGTTGTGGTCGATAGTGTCAATGCAGCGCTAAGATCGAGTAACACTAACAAAGAGATACAACCACGATCGGATGATAAGAGTAAATCATTTGTAACTCTGATGAGAGCAGTCTCAGTACTATGATACGGTCTAAATCCTGACTGAAAATCCTCACAGATGCCATTTCTTTCTAAAAAGGAACATAATTGTAAAGACACTGCCTTTTCAAGTATTTTTGAAAGAAAGGGTAGATTTGAGATTGGCCTGTAATTGACTAATTCTGTAGGATCAAGTTGTGGTTTTTTAATAAGTGGTTTAATAATAGCCAACTTAAAAGTTTTCGTACATATCCTAATGACAAAGATGAATTAATGATATTAAGAAGAGGATCCATGACCTCTGGTAGCATCTCTTTAATAGCCTAGGTCAAGCATACATGTTGTTGATTTAGATGAATTAAAGAGTTTAGCCAATTCTTCCTCTCCTATAGCAGTGAATGAGTGTAATTTTTCCTCAGTGACACTACGATGCTCTGTCTGATGTGATACTGTAGTAGACAGCTGCATGGTTATAATTTTCTTCCTAATATTGTCAATCTTACATGTAAAGAAGTTCATAAAGTCATTACTGCTGTGCTGTTTACAAACATCAGAAGTTGAAGCTTTATTCTTGGTTAATTTAGCCACTGTATCGAATAAATACCTAGGTTTGTGTTTGTTTTCTTCTAAGAGAGTCGAGAAATAAGCAGATCTAGCAGTTTTTACGGCCTTTCTGTATGCGATCATACTTTCTTTCCACGACTACGAAAGACCTCTAGTTTTGTTTTCTTCCAGCTGCGCTCCATTTATCTGGCTGCTGTTTTAAGGGCCCGGTGTGCTCGTTGTACCACGGCATTGGACTATTTTCTTTAATCTTCTTTAAGCGCAGGGGAGCGACTGTGTCTAAAGTACTGGAAAAGAGAGAGTCAATAGTTTCTGTTGCAACATCGAGTTCCTCTAAGCTATCTGGAATGCTGAGGAGATGATACTGATTAAGAAGATTATTTAAAAGCAATCTTTAGTCGCAGCGGTGATAGTCCTGCCATTTTTTAAACGGGTGGACGGCTTTGTAGCTTTAGCTAAATTAAGTATACATGATACTAGATAATGATCTGAGATGTTGTCGCTCTGCTGCAGAATTTCAACGGTATCAACATTTATTCCATGTGACAATATTAGGTCTAAAGTATGCTTATGCCGATGAGTAGGTCCTGACACATGTTGCCTAACTCCAATAGAGTTTAGAATGTCTTTAAATGCCAATCCCAATGTGTCTTTTTCATTGTCTACATGGATATTAAAATCACCAACAATTAGTAATTTATCTACGGCCAGAACTAGCTCTGATAGAAAATCAGCAAATTCTTTGATAAAGTCTGTATTGTGCCCTGGTGGCCTATATAGAGTAGCTAACACAAATGTTACACAGGATTTATCATTTGCACTACATAACGTTACATAAAGCACCAAAACTTCAAAGGAATTATATTTGAAACTAGACTTCTGAGTAATACTGAAGATATTATTATAAATTACAGCAACCCCTCCCCCCACCAGATTTCACTCTTTACACAGCTTTTTAAGATGATGCATCAATTTATGATTACAAGCATAGCAAGCATTTAAAAAAAAGCGTCCATTGAAACATCTTGGCAAATTATGAGTTAAAAACCTGTTCTTTGTTTAGGGGTAAAGCGAAGTTTGAAATCCCAGCGATATATGTTGAAGTTTGGGTGAAAGTGATTTGCATGTGATTAAAAGGAGCTATTATCACAGAGATTCAAAAGATTTAATAAAAAGCAATACTCGAGTGCCTTGTCATTTGTTCTTGCTCGATGGACTTCGTGTTCGTCTTCACATGATGAGAGCAACTGCTGCCGCAGTACTCTGCTACAATATGTCAGCAGCATGTATGTTAAAAGATTTTTTTAAAACTACAAACTTTATGCATGAAAAAAAGTCACGGAAATAAGGCCATAAAACCATACTGAATATTTGTTCACAAGACTTTTGAGTACTGGATCTAGAGTTTTTGCTTTAAAACAATGTGAAATGATTCTGCTCGCTCATTCACATAAAAAAAAAAATACTGATTTAAAATTGGTATGCAAGAAATGTATTATGTTAGAAAGGCACGCCTGGGAAGACAGACACTTTTCTAATGGGCCCATCAAGGTGAAATGGACTGTCTGAAAACTAGAAAAAGAATGTGAGGAGAGACACATGGTTTTTTTTTATCATAATGAAGTTCAAAGGCACATTATTAAGCAGAAAAACAAAAACAGTTCCTGTTCAAAATGCCTGTCCTTTCCAAGGTGTATGCTTTTACTTTTGCCATGCATTGAAGTAAAAACTGACCTGCCCTGTATTAAGTGAAGTTTCTAACAGCACTAACAATGGCAGGCTAACAATGGAAGGTGAAGGTGTAACAATTTATTAACAGTTAGGTAAATATATAATGCCAATTACATAATCAATTCAAAGGTAATCCATACAGAACATCAAATATTCTGAAGTAAAGAATGAAATGTATACCTGACTTCTGAAAATTACATAAAGCAGAATAGACTTCCTGCATTATGGGCTGAACTGATTACAGTATCGAGCCCTGATCTCTTTGCAACAGACCCTTAAATACCAGACCAAGACAGAAACCTCTTTCAAATGGAAACGCATGTAAACAATGGGAATTTACATGTAATCACTGTCCCATTGACCTGTATTGACAAAAAAACAAATGTCTGAAATCCACACCCACCATACCAGTCAAAATCTCTCAACTCTTAAAACCTTTATCATCTTGTATACTTCTGTGGTGATGAGATCTTTGTACCAGTCGCACTGAGACATTTCAAATGATATCAAACGATAAACTGTATAGTGAGAATTGACATTTAAATCAAATAGATTTGGGGTGTATTTCAGGTGATCTCAGCATGAGGGGAAGTAGGATGGGGAGGGAAAGACATGTAAATTAAGGCCATCCTCGATTGATTCACTGCCTTTAATTGAGTATTCTACCGATTATTCATTGTATAAGAGACCAGAGGTTGAATAAAGAAATAACACTTTAGTGTCACAGAACAAAAAAATAGTAATTGGATCAGTGGGGAAGAAAACAAAACAAAGTGTAGGTGAAACATTACCACATATAACACTAAAGAACTATATAAAACTGAGTAAAATAAAAAGGCCTTCAATACTGTAATGCAAGTATTTTGTGGTGTATAATACAGTTCAGTTCATTCAATAAAAATAGTTCAGTTTGTGTGTGTAACGAAAATGTCAGATCCAATCCAGTTCAGGGAAAACCGGGAAAAGGTAGGAAAATTATCATAATCCAGTTAAAAAGGCAATCGCTCTGTCACTGGGTTACCAGGCAATGCAGAACAACAGGGGCCGGTTTCACCAGCTGTGCCTAAATTGCAACTTAGCCTTTGAAGTAAATGGGCACTAAGTTACAACTTATGCACTACTAAATATGTTTGCGTTGCACCATTAAAATTAGTTGAAGCTTAACTCTACGATAAACTAAATATTTACGGAAGCCTCCGTTCAGGAGTAACGGTTGGAATAATAGCAGACAGACTGAACTGCATAAGCTCTTGTTTAACATGACATACTTCAATCCTTTACACGTATATGATAATGCTGACATTTACAAGAGAAAACCTTATGTGAATCGATTACTTTGTTAGCGGCTCTTCAGCACGATCCTGTCCAAAACTGCATGCCGCTGGGTGCATCCGTCCCATCGCTCCGTGTTGTGTATGTCATGATGTCAAATAAAATCAGTAATAATATTTTGTTTTTGTATTTATTTATTGATCCTTATTAATGTTTTTAATAGTCTGAATGCTTCTGAATGTTATTTATATATAAAAACACTTATGTAATTCATGATTAAGTATCGTATTTAATGGGAAATCTTTAACTGTTGGTTACGTGAGGCAAAAGAAGTTCGAATAAAGAAGGATAAACTGAAATGCATTTCTACATTACTTTTGCTCTTATTTAAAGGCTGCTATTGGATCATTGAGGGTAAACGTCATATTATGCGACTACGCATTACTTTACAGAGAGCTTATGACCTACTAGCTACGTTCTGCCTTAAGATCAAATGGTGCAACCGAAAAAAGTACAGCGTTAGTTACAAACTAGCTAGTAGTTACTAAGCCTATAGTGTGGACTTTACGTTCAAATTTAAGACAGAACTTATGAACGACTGGTGCACCCCTACCCAGGTACTCTGGCTGAGAAGATGAATTTTACAATTGGATTTGGCTCACCATCAAATCTTTGTCAAATGTCAAACTTTTTTTACTGTAACAACCTGACCTGCACAACAGGTCATAAGAACATACCCCATCAATAAAAATAAATAGAATGACGCTATACAAAACCATAAAGCACAATGTCAGCCTATGTTATTCAAACAGCTTTAAATGGTGGCAGAACAGGCATTTATACTCACTACTCCAGTTTGTTATACAATGAAATTTCATTACAGACAGCATGCATTAAAATTTCAATAATATCAGTTGTTAAACAATACATATTCATAACTTTATCAATGTAACTGTCGACTCTTCAATGGCATTAAACAGCATACAATCACACAAATTCAACAAAATGAGCAAGTCCAAATGACCCCCTTTGACTTTGATAAACATGAGTGCTGAAGACATTTAAAAATATATATTTTTTTGCCTCTTTGACAATAAGAGATTCATAAAATATCCATCTTTTTTGATCAAACTGATGGAAAAATGGATTCTCTTTTGTTACTGGTTGGCCTTGAGACTAATTTAAATTAATCTGTCTAACCATTGCATTCATGTGAATTGTCTCTCTCTCTCCCTCTCTCTCTCTGTAGGAAGGAGCATCTGCCAGAAAGGCCCAAACACCAGCCATGCAGCCTGTTCCCAGACCAGGTTTGGAAGAACTTTTTTTTTTTTTGGCAGAACCTTTAAGATTAAAAGATTTGATGCGTTGATGCGTGGTTATTTTAACTTGTCTGCTGTTATTTTTTTAAAAACCAACAGGAAACTCCTACATTGCATTATTCGCTTGGATAATTCTTTTAAATCCTAATCGTAACTGGAAAGATTAACTTTTTTTTTTTTCCCTCAGTTCCTGAGAACACTATTTGTACCATCACTGATCAGTATTTATGTTTGTTTTGAACCAAAACTCGCGTAGCATCAACTTGTTTAACAAGATTTTGTGATTACATTTGGTGACAATAGAAGTGTCAGAAGTAACATTGTTCACTTCTAATCTCTTAAGGCCCGGGTCAGACAGAACGTGCTCTTCAGGTTTGAAAACACGAGACGACACTGCCTTTTTTTGGTTGAACTTTTTTAACTTAGAAAAGAGCAGTGCACTGTGTGTTGTTTTTTTTATTTTTTATAATTGTTTCTAGGTAACCCTCGAAACAGCTTTGCTGTCAGTCTAATCAAGGTAATCATAGTAACCTCAACGGAAGGCCCGCCTCCAGGGCTGGACTGGTAATCTGGCATACTGGGCATTTTCCCAGTGGGCCGAGGTATTTTGGGGCCGATACAAGGTTATTTATTTATTTTTTGCCACGGACTGGCCCATCATGTAGGGACAGCAGCCCATTGGTTTGTCTTAATTGACAGGTCAAAGCGAGAGAGACCTTCCCTCCTTCATATTAATAGACTGTGTTCATAATAGTGGCTTTTTTTTTCTTTTTTGAGCGCATGGAAAAAGGTGAATATCTGCACAGCACTGCAGCTGATGAACGTGCGCCATGCTTTCTGCTGCTTTATGAAGTGATGAATGGCACTTTGACTCGAATTGTGTTTTATATAGTCGTGATATGGGAACATTACAGGTTCTATGGTGAATCTAGCTGAAAACAGCCACGAGCATGTAATACATGAATCTACAAACTTGTCAATCTAGCTCCAACATACCATTATAATAAGTTACCTTGCAGCTACTTAGAAATAGTGTTTTGGCAGTGTTTGGTGTTTTTTTATTTTATTTTTTATGTTGCTATTATTACTTACATTAGCCTAAATATTGCAGAATATAAATCACTTTTATAGAGGCTGTTTTCTTATTTTCTAGGCTACATGTGTTTACAATAATTTTACTTACAAATAATTTTACTACCATGATCTTACAGTTAAATGAAACTACAGTTCATTAGGGTAATTAAATGATAATTCATCAAAACAGCTTTAAAGTCTAGATCCCATGAATTAAGGGCAAAGCTTTTTTCTCTTTAAATGTTTTATGAAGTCTTTAATAGTTCTAATGAAATTAATCAAATCTTATTTCAATGAGAACCTCATCAGTGTCTTACATAAATTAGTTGTTTTATTTCTAAAATATTATTATTTTTAAAAGGGTAGTTCAACCCACAATGTGATCATTTACTCACCCTAATGTCATTCCAAACCTGAATGAATTTCTTTCTGTGTAACAGTCTTTGTGTAAAAACAAAAACTCAGTTGTTTTTTGTTTTGTTTTTTTGTCCATACAATATTCAATGGTAGCCTAACCAAAATGGTTTGGTTGCCAACATTCTTTAAAATATCTTATTTTGTGTTTCACAGAAGAGAGTAAGTCAAACAGGTTTGGAACGACATGAGTGAGTAAATGGTGACAAAATTGAATAGCAGTAAATTTACTTGCAGTAAAATTTAAAGGTATCCTAGCAATGCAAAATCAGTTCAATTACTGTCAATTAACTGCATTTGACGAAAATTCAATAATATCCATCATTATTTGTCCCTGTCCTATTATTTATTTAAGGCACTAACCCCAGCAAAAACATTAATGGGGGAGCTCATGGACCGGATGGATTGGGTTTGTCCAGGGCCAAATTTTAGCCCCAGTCCAGCCCTGCCTGCCTCTACATTCATTCAATTAGACAATAGGAGAAGAGAAAATTTCTCTCAACTTTATGCGCTCCTTCAAAAACGCGAGGCGCAGCAGGCGGTTAAAATGTGAGGTGCCTGGACCGCATAAGCAGCGTACATAAAGTTCTCTGTCAACAGAATTCTATTAAAAAAATGCGCCTCTCACTGCAAAAATGCATTCTTTCTGATTGGGGCCTAAAGAAATAGGTCATCCAAAAATACTCAACCTCAAAGCCATCCTGGGTGTATATGACTTTCTTCTTTCAGCCGAACACAATTGGAGTTGTATTAAAAAATATCCTGGCTCTTCCCAGCATTGTAATGCCATTGAATAGTGCTCCAAAAACACATCCATCCATCATAAAAATAACCCATATGACTAGTGGTTTAAGAAATAACCTGTTACTGTTTATCTAATGTTGCAAATGTTCATAGTTGTAGCATGTGCATAAATTATTTCACATTTTCCAACCAGAATAAAATTGTCCACATTTGTGTTTTTGTTTTTTTTCTTTACTTTAGTCTCTCAAGCAAGACCCCCTCCCAACCAAAAGAAAGGTATGTCTTTAACAACGTTTATGAGGAAAGAAAATATGCTATTTTGAACAAAGCATGTTTTTATAATTTAGTCTTTATCAAATTATATGGTTTTATACCTCTGTGTAATTAAAAATTGACGACATGGTGACCGAGTTCTCACCCTCTTTTCTAACCCTTCTCTAAAATATCTTATTGATTAGCCTCTTGTGTTGGGTAAAAGTTATTTTAAATACATTGTTCTTTTTAAAAACCTGATATTACATGTTTTTTCCAGGTTCTAGAACTCCTATTATCATCATCCCTGCTGCTACAACATCTTTAATCACAATGCTCAACGCCAAGGATCTCTTACAGGACCTCAAGTAAGTGTGATTAGATGCGTGATTTATAGGAAAGTTAAGTTAATCTACATTAAAAAGCTAAATTAAGTCAGTTAAAGTAAACAAACAAACCTCATTCTTGTTGGTGTATTACAAATGTTGCAATCAAAATGGACTTGAAACCTATGAATTCTTATAAATCAACCAGGTCAAACCAACTGCAGGGGTGCAAACTTCTCACCTTTCAGCAAAATTTGCCGTTTTTGATCAAAAATATGTAATTTGTAGAGTTTTTGAAAATGTGGAGCGGGGTAGGGTGCCAGGGTGGAGTCAGGGTTAATGACATTTTTTTGGCCAATATATTGCTTGTAATTACTTTTTCATCACTGTTTACTTGTCTTTAGTCAGCTTGAGTTTTATTTATAGGCTTGTCGTGTTTTTTTTTGTCCTATTGACATTGGTGACAAGAATTATGAAATTAAACTGTGTCAAAAATAGATTTATCATATTAAAAATAACTATATCATGATACATAGCCTATCGTTATCGTTTATTGTGATTTTATACGATTTTGGTCACATCACCCACCCGTATAAAGGCAAGCATCTGTTAAAGAAATGTTATGATAAACTTTAAATATTTCAGTAATATGTCAAGCTTGGAACTGTTAATTAGCCTGACGTGTCCTCCTTCGGACAACATAGAACATCTATAGAACTATAGAAAAATGAGGAAGCTGGATGATTAAAAACTTGACTTGATAAAATGCTTTTTGCCAAAATCAACAAATAGTGATCAACAATAAAAGGTGAGCTAAAAGTAGTGTTAGTTTGGACATATTGATAAAGCTGGCGGAAAGAGTTAATAAAACAACAAAACACATGGAAAATTACTCACTGCTCTTGACTGAAGAACTTAAATACAGTAGCTTTGATAAGATCCAATGTGTAATTTATACAGTGAAGTCTATGTAGTTTTATTTTTATTTGTTCATTTAATTTCTTGAATGCAGCTGTTAAAAAACACCTGTAACTGACATTTTTTTTGTATTTATGTGTATTATAATGTGTATCTTTGTTATTTTTATATAAAAAAACCTACAACAGATTTTTGTCTTTGCCACTTTGGCCTAAATGTCTGCCACTCTTTTTATTTTATATTGTTACCTTGTAAGGCTTTGAGCATTACAGCCAAACTAATTCCTCTATTTTAAAGTCACTTGCAAAATAATAGTGTTCTAATGTCCTGTGGGAAGAAGCAAGTCAGGCAGTCCTGCATCGCATGCTATTACGAAGTCACCACCTCACCACTCTTTGAAGGGACTTCTGGTCTGTGGCCGTGCAGCTGTTATCTAGACTGAGAGGCTGCTGGTCAAAAATGCTTTCTATCGTGCCTCCTATAAAAAGTTTTAAAATGTAAAAATCCCCCTACCAAATCAGGTGCTGGTGCCACCATCTGCAGAATTTAATGGCATCGGTGCTAGTTCTTTTAAATGTTCATCTGTTGCCCTGACACAATTGTGTGCTTGGAAATGTCCACAATGTGCATTCAATTGACATTCCTTCAAAACGCTGGTTGCAAATGTAAATGCAAAATTTATTTTTGATCACTGTTGGAATTGTTTTATTTGACAGGTTTGTCACATCAGAGGATAAGAAAAAGCAGGGCATCCAGCGGGACAATGAGGTTCTTCTGCAGAGACGTAAAGATCAGGTTCAGCCAGGCGGTGCCACGCTCAGCGTCACAGTACCCTACAGAGTCATCGACCAGCCGCTCAAACTGGCCCCACAGGACTGGTGAGTCTGTCTCTCACAATATCTAGAAGCAGTGCTTATAATTTTAAGAGCTCCGTGTGCTACATCAACAGGATTTACCTGGGTTCATTTTTGGACGTTGTTGATAATAGAACCGTTTCTAAACATGAGTACTGATGCACCTGAATTATAACCCTAACACAAAAAGGACTTATTTTCAATATAAAATGTAATTGTGGACTGGATTTAAAAAAAAAACATTTTTTTTTACCTTTTTTCATGGTCTTAGACATGTCAAATTAGAAACAACGTTGGCTTTGATGCATTGTTAGTTTTTGCGCTGCATCAGCATCAGATTAAATTTTTTTCTCCCTCATTTACTCCTCGTGGCAGTTTTTGCCCCATTGACTTCCATTATAACCACATTTTTTGATTGCAAAGCCATGACACAATATTTTTTTGATTGTTGATGGTTCTCCCTGTTGGGAAGAGGTACAATTTATTTTTACAGTTGATAAGCTGGTTGCAATATTAACCCTTTAGTGTGTGTGTGTGTGTGTGTGTGTGTGTGTGTGTCAAAATATGCACCTCAGAACTACAAAGTAAGAGTATTTATGCACTTGCTGCCCTTTGATGGTGAGAAATGCAGACTAAACAAAAGCAAGGTAAATGTATTTAAACACGTGCATACCATCCTGCTGGTCATTTGATGGTGAGAAGAGCAACATGACAAGGGGCTTGAATTGTAAGTTTGCTTTTTTTCCCTTTTTTTTTCAGAGTCCTATCTAAAGGGTTAATGGTGCCACCTGGTTATCAACTGTAAAAATTACAAATCCCAACAGGGAAAACCATCAACAATCAAAAATGCATGAGTATATGGTGTCATGGCTTTGCAATCAAAAAATGTGGTTATAATGGAAGTCAGTGGGGCAAATGAGGAGCCACGAGGAGTAAATGAGGGAGAAAAAAAAAAATCTGATGCTGCACAAAAACTAAACTTTTTTCCAAATCAGTGACATTTATGAATTTGGCGTTAAAAATCGTTGGAGTTAAAAATCCAGATTTTTAAAAACATTTAGTAGTTTTGATCAGGACTGAAGTTGGTAAATAGATTTATGCAACAACAAAAATAGAGAAAAATATTTATGATACATTTTTATAGCAGTTTAATTTAGTGGATTTTTTCATCCACGAAGATAACGAAAGGGTAGTGATTTTGAAGGATGCACAAGGGTTAAGCAAATGAAATAAACATTATTAATTACAATGAAAGAAAGAAAGAATGACTGTGTTAGTGCATACATTTAGCAAAATGCTCTAATTCTTTTCCTAGTTAAAAAGTTAGTGTCGTTACGTGACACTGCTACAAGCTGTTGTATTGATGTCTTTCCATGGTTGAGACAATATTTCAGAGATTCACTGTTGCTGGAGAGATCAATTTAATTAATTTCTAAATTCCTATTCATATCAAACGTAAAAAATAAAGCTTATTGTGATTTTATTTGATGGAAGCTACAAATTGTTTTGTTCATTCATCAACTGAAAGATTGATCTTGGGATTTAAGAATTGATTTGAGACTGTTGTTTGATCATAGGGATCGTGTAGTGGCCGTCTTCGCCCAGGGACCTGCCTGGCAGTTTAAGGGGTGGCCATGGCTGCTGCCTGATGGATCTCCTGTGGATATATTTGCCAAAAGTGGGTTTGGTCTGCGGAAATGCAACACATTATTTACAATCAGGGTTCACACACTTATTGAAAGTACTTTGACTTTCACACACAGACACAAAGACTGGAAAGTCAAACATAGGTCATTGAAAGTGCTTACATGCTTGAACGCGCGTCGATGATGCTTGACTCGTTATTGAGCTACATAAAAAGTGATTCCTCAAAGCTCCAATGAATAATGCATTAAGAAGTATGCAAAAGTAGTGTTTATAAGTCCAGCTTTGGCTGTCTGACAGCACGTTAACTGTTTTTAACATCAAGGCAAGTCGCGAGAAGCAGTCATGTGCCTATTGAAATCATTCTAATATCGCAAGTCGCGTAAAATGCATATCGCGATATTTCGCTAATTTCAATTTATCGTTCAGCCCTAGTGTATGTTTTATAAGTTCATTTTAATAATGGGCATTTACCATGTTAACACTAATTTTTGTAACCTTAAGCGTTGTTTACAGAGGTCAGTCACCAAAAAAACATGACAATATAACCTTGCTTGAAAATGTGTCCCCTCATAAAGTCCTTGAATTTGAGGGTATTGGACCTGGAAAGTCCTTGAAAGGTCCTTGAATTTAAAGGTAAAGTTGTGGGAACCCTGCAGTATATTTCTGCTGTTCCATAAGCATCTACTGCCAGAGATTTAATTTGCATTTTCATTCTCGGCATCTGCTGGCTTTGTTCAGACTAATTCAACAATCGACCCATATTTTTTGACATTTAGACCTTGCATGCAGTGGAATAACAATCTATGTAATTGTCTATATATTGTCTATATAAGTGTCTATATAATTATATCTAATCATATTTTAAATTAATATAGGCATATGCAATTCTGTTGAGTATAATCTTTTCTTAAATTGTTTAAAGGCTAAAATGCAAGGTTTTTATTAATTATTCTTTGTTTATACATACATACATACAAGCATGCATACATACATGTACTGGTCATATAATTAGAATATCATCAAAAAGTTGATTGATTTCTCTAATTCCATTCAAAAAGTGAAACTTGTATATTATATTAATTCTTTACACACATACTTGTATAGTTCAAATATTTATTTATTTTAATTTTGATGATTATAACTGACCACTAAGGAAAATCCCAAATTCAGTATCTCAGAAAATAAGAATATTGTGAAGGTTCAATATTGAAGACACCTGGTGCCACACTCTAATCAGCTAATTAACTCAAAACTCCTGCAAAGGCCTTTAAATGGTCTCTCAGTCTAGTTCTGTAGGCTACACAATCATGGGGAAGACTGCTGACTTAACAGTTGTCCAAAAGATGACCATTGACACCTTGCACAAGGAGGGCAAGAAACCAAAAATCATTGCAAAAGAGGCTGGCTGTTCACAGAGCTCTGTGTTCAAGCACATTATTGAGGGAAGGGAAGGAAAACATGTGGTAGAAAGAAGTGTACAAGCAATAGGGATAACTGCATACTGGAGAAGATTGTGAAACAAAACCCATTGAAAAATGTGGGGGAGATTCACAAAGAGTGGACTGCAGCTGGAGTCAGTGTTTCAAGAACCACTACTCACAGACGTATGCAAGACATTGATATGCATATGCATATTTCAGCTGTGTGTGATGAATTAATATAATATACAAGTTTCAGTTTTTAAATGGAATTAGTGAAATAAATCAACTTTTTGATGATTTTCTAATTGTATGACCAGTTATTAGAATGTAATTATTTTTTTCAAATCGTTGTTTTTACCGTAAAATACGTGTCATTTTATGATGTTACCATAAACACTAAACTCCCTCCAATACGGTATTCATTTGATTTGCGCCGGTCATAATTTGATATTTAAAAAAACTTGCAGATGCCCTGTACAGGTGATTTTAATAAATATTTATCATTTTTTTCATGCCTAACAATTACCTTGTCCTTATTTTATATAATTGTAAAATTAATGTATATATTTTTTTTTCTTTCAAAATTCATAAAAAAGGAAAACTAAAACCAGTGTGAAATAAGTGTTGAAAGCTGGAATAAGAGCTGCAAACTGCATCTCTCACTCTCTCTCACACATATACTCTAATATCCTCTATCCTCATTGGTTTTTAAAATGTCATATTGCCCTTAAATTTTGTTTTAGTAGTCAGTGTAGGACATTAATGATTGACCGTAAAAAAAATCCACCTTTTTGCTGTCTTCATTGTGTTTGATATTAAATAAATGGTACTTTAGAAAGTTCCTGGTGTCTATGAAAGTGAACCCTTTACAATGCACCACATATGTTATGTACAAGAAAGAGAGTGTTTTATGTCATGCTTTTGTTTTTAGTCCGAGCCTTTCACCTGAAGTATGATGAGGCAGAATGGACCCGAACGTACAGAAGTGGGACGTGACTGTCCTGGAGCTGAGCCACCACAAACGACACTTGGACCGGCCCGTCTTCCTCCGCTTCTGGGAAACACTGGACAGGTAAGGATTGCAGCCCTGTGTCCATCAGTTGATGCCCTTTCACCCATGTTTAGCATAGCACACACTGGAGAGGAATGGCTTCTGTTCTGAGAGAGCACTGTTGTCACACATGCACTACCAACATGTATTAATATTTTTGCTATATACAAAAAAATTAGCCAAGCCAAAAATGACAAAATATTTAGTTACCTTTTAATGGTATTAAGCATTTTAATCACAAATTATTGATCTGAAATTAACAAGAACTGCATAAATACTGCAGGCTACATAAAGTAACTTAGCATTAAATAGCCTTCCCCTTTGTTTTCTTTAAATGTTTGAGTCGTGTGGGTTAACATGCAGACGCTATTTACAGAAAGTTGTTTCACTCAACGATAATGGCTTCACACAGTTCAGGAGTAGTGGAAAATGTCTCAAGTTCATTTGTTTAATATCAGACCAAATATTTACTATAGATGAAATCTGTAGATTTAAATCTGGACTCAAGGCCAAAACATGAGCCTGATGGACTTGTTCTCAAGCCACTTCTTAGTTGTCTTTGTACTTTCTGCAGGAGCATTGTCTTGTTTAAAAACCACATCTGCAATTTTGTCCTGCACTCCGAAGCATTAAATGACATTTCCCAATGAAGTAGTTAAAAGTCTTTTCCTCCATGCTGCACTGTGGTAGAGATGCATTTGTTATATTTCTTAGCAGATTTTCAAAGACCCTGCTCTGGAGCATCAGCATGCAGCTCGTAATAGTACATTGTAATTCATCACTCCCACACAACTTCACACACAACTTCCCATATTCTGCCCAAAACTTTGTTTTTGGACCGCAATGGCTTTTTAAGTAGTGCATTTGCTTAAATGTAAAAGAGGCAATGATGCAGATGTTCTCCTCTCCAACAATAAGCTGGTGTGTGGTGGCATTCTGGTGCAATATGGCTGTTGCTGCATCATCCAGGTGGATGCTGCATATTGGTGGTGGTTGAGGAGATTTCCCCATTCCATGTAAAGCGCTAAATAAATGTAACAAATTATCAATATTATTGTGTAGGCGGTGATTTTTTTTTTTCTTTCTTTTTTTTCATCTCACTATTGTCTTAATGTGACAAATACAAACGAGTCATTTTGGCAGCTTTGTTTCAATAAAACTGTGAAACTTATATTTTTATAGTTCAATGACCTCTTGTATGTCAAAAAAAACAAGGAAAATTTGATTTCTCAATTCATAACAAAAAAAGGAAACATCTTACTGATCCCAAACTTTTGAACAGTATTGTATAAAGCATTACTTTATACGTTTAATTATTTTTATTTTCAGTTGAATTTTGGGTTTCTGGTCTACGTAAACATGCATCAGATTGTCATATTTTATTGTTGCTTAGTGTCTTTTGAAGTTTCTTGTGGTAAAAACGGGTCTTGCTTGATTTCAGTTCAACAGTTTATTATGAATCTATTTTTAGGTTATCTGGCTAATTAAATGCTTTAGAAATTAAACTTTAATAATACAATAGAATTATATAGCTTATCCCTTTATCTTCCCCACAGATACATGGTCAAACACAAGTCCCATCTGAGGTTCTGAGACCGCTGGCCATTCACCTGTAAGCTTATTGAGGCCGTTGAGATCTTCCCTCCTTCCAGAGACCTGTCAAGATGGACTACTAGACCCCCGTTCCTCTCGGCCCTACTGAAAGCACTTTGGGTTTCAATCTGCTTCACCTTCTGCTGACACCAGTATGATTTGTAGTCTCTTCCTCCACCTGTAGATGAACAGGTCAGGGTGGGCCAGAGGAAATTTGGATGTTTGGGTTGGGCCTTGTCATGTTTTCTCAGTAGATTTGTATTTTTCAATTGTAAAGACGTTGGTAATCAAGGCAGATTCAAAAAGGAGATATTTGTTTATTTTTTTCTAATTTTTTTGTAAAAACATGAGCTGGATAAAGGAGAACCATTAAAAATGGTGACTCGCTGATGTGAATAAAATGACTGCTAAAGCTCTTTGTAATAATCGATTCACTTTGTTCCTTTCTTTTCCTTTCTTTTTCTGCCTTCTGTTCTATGAAGCGTAGAGTAGTGCATTGACGTTCACTGCACAAATGCAAATGGTAAATATTAGTCAGAGTAGAAGGCCTTGTTGGTTTTGAACAAGGGCGTCTCACCCTAAACCACAAGACCGCAGTCATATAAATGTCAAGAATGCTACGGTTATATAAAATCTGTACTTCAGATTGTTCATGGCCAATAATCTCTAATTCTGCAGTATATTGGAAAATCTGTTCAAGTTTTACCCAGAATCCCAAGTACTGCTTGCATCTAATTGCTATTTTTGAAATGGAAAATGCGGTTGCTTCCATAAGGCAAAGTCAGTTATCTACAAGGGTACTTTTTTTTTTTTTTTCGATGGTTGTTTGGTTGGTTTTTGTAAATGCATTTGAAAGTAATGTTTGTTTTTAAACATTTCTGTTGAATGTGGATTATTATAAAAAAATAATATTAAAAAGTATAAACAAATGGTGATGCATGTCTTCCCCCTTTGTTTCAGAAGCGCCTGTGATAAGTTTGTAAACTGCAAGGCTTTACACTGTATCTACACTGGATGTCGCATCACGGACAGTGAACTATTTCTGACATATTCTAAGCACTTGTGCTACTTCCGACAACAGTAAAAATGGATTTGGAACTTTGTTATCGTTACATCCCTAGTTGTTTATGTTCGCAATATGAGGTCACATTTACAATTGATTGGTGAGATTTTGCAGGCAAAATCAGAGACTGCATTTACACCAAAATTGGTAAAGTTGTCGCATCACTGCAGCTGCTGTTAGGAGCAATATGATGGTGAATAAATTGACTATTTTCATTTTTGGGTGAACTATCCCTTTTGGGCACTGAGAGTGAACTTGTCATTGCAGGATCAGCATCCATGAATGTATAAAATATTTCATATTCAATATGTGTATTTGAATAGCGCTTTGTAGGAAGTTATTGAGCAGTTTTATCAAAAACTTGAACAGAATAGAATTGGTGCAGGTGTTGTTGTTTTTTGTTGTTGTTTTTTTGGGGTCGAAATCAAATCTTTTTTGAACCTGCAGTGAAATACAAAGTTCTGTTGCAGGCTGACAGGTCCTTACTTTAATATTGCATCACATACTACAGGTGGTGAAAAAACTGTTTGTGACAAAAGAATATATTTGAATTCACAGTACTTATTAAAAAGTAGGTAAAAAGTACCCGGATGACATACTACTACCGGTGAGATTCTGAAGTGTGCATATGATCGACACTTTACTATCCCATGAGGCCATGAGAGAGGATTTATGAATGGCAGTGAAGCAAAATAACTGACGCTGGTAGGTCACATGATAATGACAACCTGGCGAATACGTTCAGATTACATTCAAGCTACACACATTCATAATATATAGAAGAACACTTTTTTTAGCGGTCGTGAAGTAATTACTTGCTCCATAAGTACCTAGTGCGATTTCAGACGCAGCCATCATGATGCATTTCTATAGGGCACAGCTGATTGGTTCCTGCTGTATCAGTAGCCAATGAGCTTGCTGCTTAACCTTCAAATACTTGATAAGCATTTGCTGTAGCATTTGCAGTGCACTTTCAGAAAACCACTACCTGTATAGATCTGCTACGGGTAGCGGACGGTATTGATGTACATATGCTATATTGTACAGCAGCAGCATGCTCACAAAACTGTGTATGTATTGGCAGGAGGAAGTCCCGTACTTGCTCTGAGTTTTATACTCTCAATTGCAAGAGAAAAAAAAAGCCAGAATCGTGATACAAGTCACAATTACCTTTTATTCTGTGGTGGAAACAAGCTTTCATGCATACATCTCAAACTGCCACATGACGATTTGCAATACATCACTAAAATAGTAAGAAACTTAATTTAATTAAAATTTTAATGTATCATATTTTTGTAGTTTCTCATCATTTTTATAAAGATGTTTTGCATTTAATCATGTGTCATCACCTCTGAACTCTGTTGTGCAAACATCATTCAATAATGATGAAATTAATGCTATTTGCATTGATCAAATTTTGCAAACATGTGGCACTACATGGTCAGATGTGGCCACCTCCCTTCTAATTAACGGTTGGTTTGTTCAGCTGTTCTTAGGTGTATTAAATCAAGCATACAGCCATGCAATCTCCTAAGAAAGGACATTTTCAGCAGAATTTTTTTTTTTATGAATGCTGTGCATTTTGTTTTGTTAAACAATTATGAAAAGAAAATGACACTAAGTCATTATAAGCTTAAAAATGTAAAATGATTAGTCATGATTGACAAACATGACATTATGATTTTATTATACTTCTGATGTAATTATGTACACCTGGTCCCGCTTGCATGGTTTCTGGGAGCCTGGCTATAGCTCTCCCCAGGCCATCTTGCTGGCTCATTCGGACCATCAAGCCCTGCTATGTAATTCGGTTCACCCGGCATCCCCCCAAGATCAGGGGCATCCAGTTCACTTCAGTCAAAGATATCGATGCCCATGTCTTGCGGAAATTGCAGTCCTACTGGCGAAGGGCGCGGTCGAGTTGATCCCTCCAGCTGTTCTACAGCCCCTAATTCATTATACCCAAGAAAAGCTGTGGATTACAACCAATCTTGGACCTGCGAGTGTTGAAGTGGGCTCCTCACAGGTTATTGTTCAAAATGCTCACGAAGAAACGTATCTTCGAATGCATCTGTCCCTGAGATTGGTTCACAGCGATCGATCTATCAGCTGAATCTGTAACTACTGGCAAAATTGTTTCAAAATTGTTTCACAGATCAATAACAGCATATGAGCGAGTAAATAATGACATTGCATGAATTTGCATTTTTGGGTGAAATATTCCTTTAATTAAATGATTGTTGACATGCAGTTTTGTTGGTAAATAATTTGTGTGGTCTATGAGTTGATTAGCCTACATTATCATTATGTTCTGTCTTTTAAATGAGAAGTGAGAAGATGCAGATCCATGCATTACTGCAGTCTTCAGGAGACGGATCACTGACAAGGGTTAACACAAGTCTGGCAGGAATCCAGCAGATGCCTATGTGAGTTCCAGCCAGACATGGAAAGATCACGTTCTGTGATGTTTGACCTCCATGTGTCAGTCTGAATATAAGGTGGGAACATGCTGGCAAGAATAAATATGATAAAGCAAAACGTGAATGAGACATGCATTATTCTGAGCCATGTATAGATAATACATTACATGTTTGCAGCAAGTTACTCATATCACAGTGTCAATAAACAGCTGTTGTGAGTGTGAACTTTATTCAGAGTTGATTCCTCTCTCTTATTTGTGTCCCGCTCCTCATGCTGTTTTTAATGTTGTCAGTACCGTTCATCTTTAGTGAGAAAGGATCTTTACGGATTATGTACCTGGGGAAAAAACAAAACATAAAACTACAGCCACATGTAAAAAGTACTACAATTAGGCTGAATATCAAGAAACAGATTGCAGAATTACAGATCACTTGGTCATATTGCATTCCTAAAACCAACAGAAGGACATAATATAATATAATTTATAAATACATATACAAGAAATTAAAAAAAAAAAACTACTGTAATGCACAAATAAATAAAAAGTATATTTTGACTAATATATGCATATTATATACACTGCCTGGCCAAAAAGGGCTAACCCTAACCCTAACCCAAACAAAAACACTTGCTCAACTCCGTTGCTGCTCCGGAAAAACAAAATCCATCCACTGTCCCCTTAACACTGGGTTATTTGTGAAGCTGAAGATGCCCTGACAACAAAAAACACACTTCTTTGTTGACATTGTTGATTTCATGAAGTCCTGTGACCTGTGCAGCGCAGCCGACGACTTGCCTGCACGTGCGCCCTCCGGGGAGAAGTCCCCGTACAAGGAAATTCTGGCCTTGTTGACGTCACATAGGCCCATACTCGAAAAAAACGTTCCGAAACTTGTGAGAGGTTTAAGGTTAAATAACTTGTAGCCATTCATTATTACAGTAATTATTTAATGAAGGCTCTACCAATTTGCTTAGTTAAATCCAGATGGTGACCTTTTTTTGGCCAGGCAGTGTATGTTGGCTACACTGGATTTAATATAGTATGATTTTAATTTATATATATATATATATACATACATACATATATATATATATATAAACATTGTGTCTGTTACAATGCAAAACAACTAAAATATATTTAAGTCTATAAAAAAAAAAAAAAGAAAACCAAATCATAATTTCTTCGAGTTTGATATAACTTCTCTAAAAAAAATACAAAAGATGTAGCTTCACTTACACAATGTCATTTAGCTCCAGCTTTGTATCTGGTGACGGGTTGATTAAGACATAAGAGTGGCTACTTTGGTTAAAATTCAGCTCATCTGGATTGAGAAACAAATGTTAATAGAATAATAAGTCATTTCAGTCATAAGAATGTGTTATTCTCCAGAACTATGTCCTAGTAGTAACAACTGAAAATATGAGGTATAAAATCAAATATCAAAGCATCTTATTTTGGGCAATATATCTATTGGTTTATTATTTAAACCTAACAAACCTTTTCCTTAAAAGTGCTTGTGCTATATTAGTTTGAAATAAATGTTACTTAGTTTGATATTTAAGTCAAATTTTCAGTTGCCATTGCCACTATTAGCCAATTATTAGTGTGTGGCAAAATGTTAATTGTGCGCCCTGGTTACGCAGTTTTTAAAAACAAACCAAATAAATATTTAATTTCAAATAATGCATAGAAACTTCATTATTCATTCTGCACATGATTTCCCTGTAAAATTCGACTCACCGAATCCCTGTGTGGAGAGCCCCAGGTTTTTCATGCGATTCTTGACCAGCTCAGTAAGCTCCTGTCTCTCTGAGTATGAGGGCAGGACTCCACGCAGCTGGCTCGACCGGTCTGCATCACGCTCAGCGTGCCACGGCCCTAGAAGATTCGAAGCCCACTGCTGGCTCCTTCGACGCAGAGAATGAGTCTGCCCATTGCTGTCTGGTAGTTCACACTGAAGAACCTGAGGTTGCTCCTCATATTCAAAGACCGACAGTTTGTCTGACATTTGGGATTGTGGAGTCTAGAAGAAAGAAAAACAAGACTAATTATTTAAAAATTAGCCATGATGCTGTACAGAAAATTCCCCCAGTCAGAGAGAAACAAGCAAAACATAGCGAAAGACAATGTCCAACGACCGTGAGCGCACCATCAAAATACGGAATATGCCGTATCTCAATGGGATACAAGCGGCAGAAGTGATGACACGATGATATTTTGACCTCACCTAGCGGAAGTGATGGCACGCTCGTGGCTGATAGACAGTGTTGTTCTCACACAAACCAATCGTTTTGTGTTTTAAGACATCAATGTGTCGTCACGAGCCGCAGGGTTTAATTTGAAGCTGTTTGTGTTTTTGTTTTTTTTACTCTCATAGAATTACACCCCATTCGCATGCATTATACGACTGGCACACTGCAACGGTTGGAGTTAAAAATCTTCATTTGTGTTCTACTGAAGAAACAAAGACACCTACATCTTGGATGCCCTGTGGGTAAGCAGAATAACAATCACACTTTCATTTTTGGGTGAACTATAACTTTAAGCAGCACGTTTGAGCTTCTGCAAGAAGCAACAAGGTTTGAAAGCTCAGATTTCATCAAAAATATCTTCATGTGTAACGAAGATGAATGAAAGTCTTGTAGGTTTGGAACAACATGAGGGTGAGAAATTAATGACATCCTCAGCCTCTCTTCTATTGCATGGCTGCCTGCACTCTACATCTACTGTCCTCTCCATCCCCAACTCAACCTAGCTGGAAATCTGTAAACTAATTTTGAGATTGTCTTCAGTATACAATACATTTCATTGTACCTTCCTCATGTATTTTGGTTTGTTTGTTTACAACATCAGCTCATGTTAAATTTGTAAATTGTAATTATGTAATCATGTTCTGTTACCCCAGATGGGGTTTGACTTGCTGCTCTCCCCGCTCGTGTATTTTGCGCAGAACAGAACCATACCGCCAACACTAACTGTATGCATTATCATTATATTAAAATATACTGAACATTTGACAAAAGTGGTCCTGACTGAACTGATAATTATGTTTTTTAACAAGTAAAGCTGGCTCCTTCCCTTCTATTACAATTGAACTGTTTTTCCTGATCTAAAAGTGTGTATGTTTTGCACAGAATGTAATGAAACCTCAGCAGGTTCAACTTTCTGAGACTCTGTCCTGTAGATGCCGATGGGAATGTCTCCTTCAGTGGAGGACAGGACTTGGTACAGTGTGCCGTATGTCTGGATGCACAAATCCTCCTCTTTGATACTCAACTGAAATGTAACATACCACATTTTTAACACTGCTGAATCAACAAAATAAAAGCATTTGACAGAAGTCATTTAAATGAGGATGTGTGGACTGGCTAATATTGTAAAAGTCATACTTACAGCACACAGGAATCCAGATTTTGGTGTAGTTTCCAGTCCAAGCAGTAGTCTGGTGATGGTTATTATATAATCCTTTACAAAACTCTGAAACAACAGAATAACTTTTAGACATTTACAATTTCCAGCAGCAAGACAATACTGTTCAAAAGTCTAGGGCAAGTGTGGTTTTAAGTTTTTGAAAAGAAGTTACTTGTGCTCATCAAGGCAGTAATATTGTGAAATATTATTAGAATGTATTACATTTTAAAATCTAAATTATTTTTCAATATATTTAAAAATGTAATTTATTAATTTGATGCAAAGCTAAATTTTCAGTTCATTACTCATTACTGCAGTCTTCAGTGTCACATGATCGTTCAGAAATCATTGATCATGAATTTGCTTGTCAAGAAACATTAATTATTATTATCAATGTTGAAAACAGTTTTGTGCTGCTTAATATTCTGTGGAAAAATCATGTTAGGGGAAAGTTGAAAAGAAAGCAGAAAGTTCTATTAAAAAATTGAAATCTTTTACAAAAGATACTTGCAAAAGTCTCTTCAGTAAAAGTACTAGCTATTTATTCTTTAAAAAAAAAAAAAATCTGTAATCTGTAATTGTGATTAAATCTAGTGTTTACTAATGTAGATATTTTTATCTCCATGTTGTCATCTAGAGAGCATTAGCAGGCAAACATAATGGTTTCAGGCCAACAGGCAGCACATTTCTTTTAGCAAAGGGGTGTTACCTGGTAGAGGAGTGTGTCCAGCATGCTAATGCTAAACACTTTACCAGCAGCAAAAGGGAGGCGAAATATGAAGGATAAGTTTGAGCCTTTCTCTCTTTCAATCTGCTCCATGAAGCCATGCAGACAAACATAGAATGAAGGGTTAGGACCAAACAGATTAATCAATCAGAATCATTATTTTTTATGATTTAATGTAATAATAAGAGTGCCAAAATGCATGTTATGCTCACCTTCTCCAGTTTGGAGAATGCCACTGAGTGACAGTCCTTTGCACAGAACTGCATGAATCTCATGTTAGCGGGATGAGTTAACTCTGTGATGATGTTGAGATCAGAGAACAGCCTACAAACAAATAATTTACAGGAGAGTGACTATTTCAGTTACTTTACAAGATCTTCAGTGCCCATGTGAAAAAGTGTGCTTAAATATATTGAATATGCACCTATAGTAAACTCTTCAATGTATTTTAAAAACATATATATACAGTACTGTGTAAAAGTCTGGGTAACATAGGCACGTTTGGTATTTTAACATAAAATTTTTTTTAAGCAAGTTATTTATAGATTTTACTGTAGTGTGTCAGTAGGAATGAATAACTACATGAATAAGTGTAGGAGATGCAGGTGACAAAAGCTGTTTTAAAAGCAAAGGGTGTTCACCCCCAAATATCGATTTGATTTAGTTAATAGAAGTTAATTCATAAATAAAAGCTATTTATGTTAATATTCTGTAGTACTATAGTTTTGCAGGTGTCTGGGAGACGTTGCCTTAGTTTCTCTGGATTTAGTCTGTCTCAGTTTTTTCTGTTTCTTCATGTAATCACAGACATACTCGATGATGTTGAGATCAGATCATACCGGGTGCTATCAGACTTCTTGTGCATAAAAAATAAATAAAAATCTCACTGGATTATTACAATGAATTGCTAAATGAATGTTTGGAAATGTAAACTGATATTTCCTACTGACAGACTACAGTAAAAGATATAGATAACTGGCTTAAAAAAATGTTTGTGTGAAAATTCCAACTTGCCTAAGATTTTTGCACAGTACTGTATATATTAATCAAATAAAAGGTCACATAAATGTTGCTTAACCTACTTCAGAGAAAAAAATTATATGAATTTAAAGTTTTTTAAAAGACTTCTCCAAACTCAGAAAATCAAACATCTGAACACTTTGTAATTGTTCTAAACTGGTTGTAAGATCTCATGCAAATCATATGCATAATGTTCTCAAAATTCTCAAATGTGTTCAGCAAACCAAAATATTAATATATCAGGAAAAACAATTGCAGCTTTTTTATTGGTTTTACAAAAAAATCACAATCATTTGTGCACCATTTGTCCAAACAAAAAAAGTGAAAGAGGTAGAAAAACATGCGGGGGAAGGAATAGATGGTATAGGAAGAGGAGATGGAGCAAGAAGAACTGAGGATGTAGGAAAAGCAAGAAGAGCTTAGGCTGTAGGAAGAGGAGAAGAGGGAGAAGAGATAGTAGAATGGAAGGCAATGGCTTTAGTGGAAAGAGCAGGAGAATAAAATAAATGATATGGACAGAGGGGAAGGGGAGAGCAAAATGTAACAGGGGGGAGGAGAGGAAGGATAGGGTACAGATGGGTTTCAAATGAAATCAGAGCCACCCTATTTGACCATGTCATAAATTATGGTCTTTCCTTGAGGGAAGCTGGACAGAGAGTTCAGCCCAATATAAACATTGTGCCACAGTCAATGTCTGTGCGGGGCCTGCATTGCGGGGCCACACAACACAGAAAGGCTCCTACATTTTACAAACCTAAAAACCTAGGGGTTCAGTTTGACCCCCAGCTGACCTTCAATGACCATATTAAACACATCTGCAAAACCTCCTTCTATCACCTTCGAAACATCTCCAAACTCCGTCCCCTTCTAACCTTTGCCGATGAAGAGAAACTTGTCCATGCCTTTGTCTCCACCAGGCTGGACTACTGCAACGGACTCTTCATTGGGATTTCTGGCAGAAATATCCAGATGCTTCAGTACATCCGGAACAGTCCTTATGAGAGTCCGTAAATATGAGCACATAACTCCCATCCTACACTCACTGCACTGACTCCCTGTTTCATCCTGAATTGACTACAAAACCCTCCTGCTCACACATAAACGCATATCTACAAGAACTCATCACTCTGAAATCCTCCACCTGCACCCTCAGATCATCAGGCCACCTGCTTCTTCAAGTCCCCACCACCAGGCTCCGTACCATGGGAGACCGAGCTTTCTGCTCAGCTGCACCGCGGCTTTGGAACCACCTCCCCAGTGAGCTTTTTATTTTTATTTTCTATTGTTATTTTCCCATGTAGCACTTTGAGATTCTTTGGAATGAAAAAATGCATTATAAATAAAATCTATTATTATAATTTTTTTAACTCAAATAAATCCACTTTCCACAAGGTGATCAGGAGCAAATTGAGCGAAATTGTGTAGTTGTGTGGAACAATGTCCAATTTCACCATTCAGGATTAGTGTAAGAGTGGTTTGAGCATCTTAAATTTTAGGATGGTATTACTTCCAGCATATTCTCCTCTTGGAAAGTATATGATCGCAACCCTTACAACCAAGTAAGTCTGCTTAAACTGATGAGAGGAATCGTGAATGATCTCGGGAGCAAACTCGGTTATGAACTCTGGAGTGGACTTGTGTATGAACTCTGGAGCGTGAGCAGGCTCTTGAGCTGACTCATGGGTTATAGTAGACTCTGGAACGGACTCGGTCTGGGAGTCTGGAGTTAAATCTTGAATGGACTCGTTGACTGGACTTATTTCTGGAGATAACTCACAGAAAGGGAAGAGATTTGGAGCAGACTTATTGACTAGAGTTGGGTTTGATGCAGGCTCAGGGGTTAGCGTGAGCTCCAATGCAGACTCAGTGGCCAGAACAGGCTTGAAACTGAACTCTGGGGCTGGAGCGGACTCGTTAATGAACTCTGGAGCAGACTCATTACTGAGTTTGGGGGCTGAAGCCATCACTGCACTGTGGTCAGGGACTGGAGCCATTACTGGACTCTGGCCAGGGCTGGACCCAAGGTGTGTGTGGCTCAAACACATATAACAGAAGCTACATAAATGGAAAGGACCACCTCTTCGATCCCACCAGGGCAGACAGGAAGGGCAGGCTCTGGAATTTCATGCACTGGAATGAACTGGGGAATTTCTCTCACTAGAACAGCCTCAGGAGCGTCTCACACTGGAACTTCATTTAATGAAACAGACTCAGGAATTTCTCTCACTGGAACAGACTCAGGAATTTCTCTCACTGGAATGGATTCGGAGATCTCACCCACCGGAACTGACTCTGAGATTTCACTCACAGCTGAGGGTTCTGGCATGACGACAATGATGGTTGGAGAAACTAGTGGTTCTTTGACTAGAACTGACTTTATGGTGGAATCAGGACAGACAGAGATGGAACTTGTGATGGTTTCTCTGTAGTCTTAAAATGATGAAACTGATGGTTCAACAGTATATGCAGAACCACATTGCCACAGAATGAGGTCCAAAAATTGCAATAGTATCTTACATCCATCTATACCTGAAACCAGATGGCAGACATTGACATCTAATCCATATTTAAAGCAGCAGACAAGGATACAATCATCCTGCGTCATTAGATAACACTATTACAGGAATTTCTGCACATATACCATCTTCCTGCCATCTTGAAATATGGTGCATAGGAAAGCCCAAGGCTCAGGAAAAGCTTCAACTGAGTCCATATTTTGATTTGGTCTGGTCTTCTGTCACAGAAAAGAAGAATGCAACACACAGGTAATATCCAAACAAGAGGTTAATTGCAGTCATGCAGAGAACAAGCGAAGTGAGCAGGTGAGTCATTGAGTATAAGGATATGTTGTCTGATGATAGCGGAGAATGAAAGTTCTTATCTGTTTTAGATGGGGATGGCAGATGATTGGATCACTGGAGAAGACTGAGAGGAATGCACAGATAAGGGTCTCAGTGGTAGGTAGTCAGGTAAGTAGTTCAGGTTAGGAATGACGAGACCAGACAAGGCCCATGTGTGGTGCTAGCTTTTATAAAGAGGTGCTGATGAGGGTAATCGCAGACAGGTGTGGTGATTGTGGAGTATGAGCAGGTGTGAGCCAGGAGGGATTCTGTAGTGTGTTGAGGTGACTGGACTGGTGAATAGAGATCGTGACAGTCTTCCAGGCACCCTGAGAATCCTTAGAATTATGTCTGTTCCATAGCGGCCAAGAGGGCTGTCTGTCGATTCTGTACCTGGAAGGCCATTTGTTAAACTCCTGCCTGCACTACCCAGTCCATCAGCCCTATCTTCACTGCTTCTCATCAGCCCTTCATCTTCTCCTACGTTACCTGCTCTGTGTTTACTGGATCTGCCTCTGGCTGATAGTTTGCCAGCTCAGCCCTCGACTGTCGACCCGTTAGAACTTCTGTGCCCATCTCTCCACTTCAGCACCATGGCTCCACCTGGGTTTCCTCATCCTTCTGGTTCTGCCTTAGTCAGGTGTCGATCTGCCGTCACCATGGACTTACGGGCCTTTATGACTTGTACCGAAACTTACTGCTGCCAATACATTCACAGACATTGCTGTGAGCTTGGAAGACGTGCTGCGGCATATGTAATATACATGAATTAACCCCCATAGCAGATCTATACAGGTGCAGCTGGGGAAGGTGGAGGGTTTTTGAAAGCGTGTGCAGATTACTACCAGCAAACTTGCTGGTATTTCTTTGATTTTAAGTCACAGCATATTGGCCGCTGATGCAACAACAACCAATCAGGAAGGGTAGACGTGACTCACACAATGACTAAAACGGTTTTTATTTTGCTGGCATTGGCCAATTTACTGACACAATTCCTAGGTTTTGAAGCATGAATTAAATGTTTTTGGGTGTGTAATTACATTTTGCAGACATCCTATAGAGTTCTGATGTTCCAGCGAACAGTTGTGACAATTGAACTTACAGTTTAGAGAATGTTTCGAAAAATGTGCCAAAGCGATTGAGAAAAATTGTAAAAGTATCACAAGGGATTGTTCAACAAACGTGCATTTGTTACTGCACACAGCTGTATTCTGCACACAACAAACTTGAAAAACAAAATATTTAATAAACAAATGGATAAAAACTATCTGCATATTCAACAGTGAGGTGTTTTGGCATGGTTTAAGATGCAAGTGATAATAAAAAAGAAATTAAAGAAAACTTGAGCATTCTCTGACCTGAACAGGGTCTGGACATTAACAATGGTTTTTGTATCAGCCATATAGTCTTCCTTAGCACTCATGGTGCTCTCCCGATCAACAACCACCATATTGGCAGCAAATGATACACCACAACGCAGCAGGTCATCCAGGCTGTAAGGAGATACACAGACAGACAGAGAATATAGAATAACATGTGAAAATATATTAAGTTTGTCTTCACCACAGACCTCATTTCAGACATTTAACCAAAAACCTGTCAAAAAACATCAACTTCAGGGGGATGTAATCATTAGTTCCAAAATGTTATTTGTTTCCAGGTTTTTATATGTGCAGTTCTCTATTCTCAATTGTGTCTTGAGCTAATTCAGTGTTTTTAATGTTATCTCAAGAAGGCGACTCTCTGTGTACATCAGTGGGCTTATCTCCTCCCTGTCCTCAAAAAAAATATTATTTGTGGGCAGGATACAAACAAACATTATAATGTTCCATGGTTTATAATAATGTCTCTTGCCTGTCGATTGATCCATGCAAGTAATAGATCATTGGGAACCAACAGACAGTCTCAAGAAATTCTGCATCTGGCCTAAAAGATAAGACAGTCCACAGAGAATTACAAAGACAAGAGATGTGTTAGTCATCATAACTACAAGACATTGGCAACTAAAGAGTTAGTGAAGCTCAATGATCAAGGTAAAAGAGAGTGATGAGTAAAATGAGGATTTTTACTTATTTTCCAAGAGCAGCACGATGGGCCACAGTTCATTCTGTGGTCTGTATGAGGCTCGTAACGGGAGGATGAAGTTGTACAGGCTATTTCCTGCTGTCTCAGCGGACACAATGATGAGCTTATTCTTCAAACCGTACGCTTTAACATCTTCATCGTCTTTGTGGTCGCAGGTCTTAGACAAAAACTGACATCAGAAAAAGATGATTAAGCAATGTAATATTACAATTCAACATTAAACCAGTGTTACTTATAGCATATCTTACTTGATTTTTAATAAATAGAAAGTTCAAAAGAACAGCATTTATTAGAAATATAAATCTTTTGTAAGATTATAAAAGTAATTACTATCACTTTTGATCAATTTAATGAATCCTTACTGAATAAAAATATTAAATTAAAAAAGTACTTTCCCCAAACTTTTAAACTGTAATGTATTTCTGCAACATCATTTTTACTTGCATAATTTTTACTTGCATTTTTGTGCAACATAATAATCATATCCAATTATCTAAATCCACTTCAAACTCAAATATATGTGATGTAAAAGAAAACGTGATTCATCAGACGATGCCACCTTCTTCCATTGCTCCGTGGTCCAGTTCTGATGCTCACGTGTCCACTGTTGGTGCTTTCGGTGGTGGACAGGGGTCAGCATGGGCACCCTGACTGGTCTGCGGCTATGCAGCACCATACGCAACAAACTGCGATGCACTGTGTGTTCTGACACCTTTCTATCAGAACCAGCATTAACTTCTTGAGCAATCTGAGCTACAGTAGCTTGTCTGTTTGATCGGAACACTCGGGTCAGCCCCATGTGCATCAATGAGCCTTGACCGCCCATGACCCTGTCGCTGGTTCACCACTGTTTCTTCCTTGGACCACTTTTGATAGATACTGACCACTGCAGACCGGGAACACCCCACAAGAGCTGCAGTTTTGGAGATGCTCTGACCTGTCTTCTAGCCATCACAATTTGGCCCTTATTAAACTCGCTCTAATCCTTACGCTTGCCCATTTTCCTGCTTCTAACACATCAACTTTAGGGATAAAATGTTCACTTGCTTCCTAATATATCCCACCCACTAACAGGTGCTGTGATGAAGAGATAATCAGTGTTATTCACTTCACCTGTCAGTGGCCATACTGTTATGCCTGATCGGTGTATATGTACTGTAAACTGTTCATATTATTGGCAAGCAAAATGTTAAATGTAATCAAGACATGTATTACCTTTTCCAGCCGCATACAGCATTTGGGAGTTTTCTCTTTCCGTAAATGGCAAAGTATCAGTGAGCTTCCGATGTAGGGTAAATTTGGGGGATATCCCTTAACGTAACTACAAAAAAAAGAGCAGCTAACTTGAGATAATGGCATTTCTGTTATGATATTTAATCAAATAAAAAACAACTTTAATGAACAGATGATTTTCTCTCTCAGGTAAAGAACTAATCACCCATTGCTGCATTTATCTCCGCTGAAGGGCTGACATGGACTCTTTGACTGATGGCTGAAAAGATTGCCATTCTGAAAGGAAGGTGAATCAGGCACTTCTAGAACCGGAACCATGTTTGCTCTTCTGGGCTCAGATATATTCGTTTCAGTTGAGAGAGATGGACCTAAACTGGATGAAATGCTTATTTCCTGCACATCTATGGCCACGGTACCTTTAGAAAATACAAACAAAAACCTTCAGACAAAAATTGGGAATGACATTACATTATCTTTATGTTTTTGCAGATTAAGGTGCTTTTTTTTTTGTCACGTTGTAAGTTTACAAACCCAGTCCCCATTCAATTTCATAATATGGAAAAGAGCAGGCAAAATACACTTCAAACATTCATCTTTTGTGTATTATGGAAGACATTTTTTTTAGATCATAAACGTAACACAGTACATACACATCTTTTCAAAAGTTATAGTAAAGTTCTGTAAATGGGTATGACAGAATTCTAGTAACTTTACAATAAGGTTCAATTGGGTTAATGTATTAACTAACATTAAGTAACAATGAACAATACATTTGTTACACTATTCAATCATTTTGGTTAATGCTAGTCAATGAAAGTAGAACTGTTCATTTTGCATGGTCAGGTCTTTGAGTCTTCACTAATAAGATTATCATTTGAATCAGGTGTGTTTGATTAGGGACACATGCAAAATGTGCAAAATATCTTAACTAATGTTAACAAATGGAACCTTATTGTACAGAGTTACTAAAATTATTTTTTGTTCTGAAAGAAATTAATACTTTTATTCAGCAATGATGCATTAAATGGTTAGTTCAAAAATGACAATGCTGTAACCATTTACTCACTCTCATGTTGTTCCAAACTCATATATATATCGTCGCTCATCTTCGAACACAAATGAAGATCTCTTTGGTGAAATCTGAGAGATTTCTGTCCCTCCATCGACAGCATACACAACTACCACTTTTAAGCCCCAGAAAGGTAGTAAAGACATCATTAAAGTAATCTACTATGCTAGTGGTTTAACCTCAATTACTTACATTACTTTAACTACGAGTTGGTTTGGAACGACATGAGGGTGAGTAGTTAATTGACAGAATTTAAAACTTTTGGGGGAACTAGCCCTTTAAATTGATTAAAAGTAACAGTAAAACTTTTATATTGTTAAAAAATACCTATTTCAAATAAATGTTGTTCTTTTGAACTTTTTATCAGCAAAAAATCCTAAAATAATATTCATTAAAACAATAAAATTTTACAATATTACTATTTTCATAGTCCCGCTTTATATTCGGTGGCCTTAACTACTATGTACTTACATCAACAACAACACAAAAATAAGTACAATGTACTTATTGTGATCATATTGTATTGCAAAGCACTTTTGCTGATATTGAGGTGGGATACGGGTAAAGTTAGGGACAGGTGTGGTGGTATGGGTAAGTTTAAGGGTAGAGTTAGGTGTAAGTGAAGTGTCAACAGTGCATTTATAAATGTAACTACAGAAATTAATTACAGATGTAATTACATGCAGGAAATTTTTTTAATGTAAGTACAATGTAAACACATGTATATATACAATAAGTGCATTGTATCAAATTATTAATTAAAATGTTAGTACATTGTAGTTAAGGCCACCTAATATAAAGTGTGTCTTTTGACCAATGAAATGCAGCCTTGATGAGCACGAGAGACTTCTTTCAAAACATTAAAATATCTTACAGACCCCAAACTTTTGAACAGTAGTGTATGGCACTGCTGTGATATGTACAGTATCTCTTTGTTTGAATTATCATGAGATGCATTTGTCTGACCCATGCTAGTAATGGCACTGCTTGTTGGGGTTGAGTCATGGGGCTGTTTTTACACGCTGTCAAGATCTTGACGGAAGAGTTCTCCTCCTTGGTGAGACTAATATAGTAGCACACGTCCAAGGGTTTCATGATGTGCTGAGGACCAGGGTTCAGGAGGATACTCTTAGTGCCCTCGGGGGACACTCCAAAAAGACAGATGCCATACCTAGAAATGAGAGCGATATCACAAATTCTGAAAAATATGGCATGAGTCGAATGAATTGAAGATCCAGAAGAGAGAAATGGCCATTTTTTGGAATTAAATGTAATTCTCTCTGTACTATGACATGTATAGCAGTTCTCAAATGCTGTATGCTTATTCATCATACTCACTTATTATATGCATTAAAGGAGGCATAAGGGAAGCTCCTTCCCTCATACTCAGAAAAGAAGAGGCTTTTTTCCAGAACAATGTTGTACACTTCATTTCCTGAGCATTTTCCATAAATTCTGTGCCAGTGCTCAGGAGAGTGTTGACCTTCTCTGCAGAGTTACATACATCATATCATATCATATCATATCATATCATATCATATCATATCATATCATATCATATAATATCATATCAATCATATAATATGATATCATATAGTAATATCAATCGTATAATATCATAATATTTATCAATCATATAAAATCATATTTTATCATATCATATATCATATCAATCATATGTTTTTGTGTTTGAAAACAAGGGGGTGAGTAAATAACATAATCTATTTTTGGATTACTTACCCTTTAAAGTCACCATGAAATCAAAATTGCCAATTCTTGTTGTTGTTTTTAATGGAATATTACGATAATTACAATAAATTATTTGTTAATGCACCTTATATTTTTTAATATTAATGTGCTCATAATCTTTAATCACAACAACTTCCCCAGTCTATTACAGCTCATTTCTTCTCTGATGAGGTGTTTACTGGTGTGAGGGCAGGACAACCTTTCACTCACATGACATCAGAGCCATAGCAAGCCACAACAATCCAACAATAGGCTATAAACAATCAAGTCCCGCCCTACATTTTTTCTTGTCTCAGAAGTCGTTTCACTTGGATATACTTCACAATATGGCAAGGAAAGACTATTGCAACTTCTGTTTCATGCTGACTTAAAGGGTTTTGATATAACATCAGGTTGGTGTACCCACAGGCCTTGTGAGGTGTGCACCAGCAGGGTGATGAAGGTGGATGCCAGGACAGATGCAGTTCAGGGCCAGCATGGCACATTTTAACTCTTCCTCACAAACAATATGATCTAAAGGGGAACATCACATTACAATGAGTTAGAAATAAATGCATTTAAGTCTCCTGGTTAATTCTCTGCATTCATTCAAATTAAATTTACTGGAATAAATGAATTGAGGCAGATTAAACAATACCTGCAAATTTCACATGAAATTTGTTTTCTGGTTTGAGTATCTGAACAAAAAGAGTACAGTTTGGAGCAAAGTCCTTCACTGCCCAAGCCCTCAGGATGGTCTGGTAATCCTGAAAAGAAATCAATAAATTATTAATGTTAAAATATTCATAGTAGTTACATAAATAAAGCTCTGCAAAATACTGTATGTTCCATCCCTTCAGGGATAACTTAAAGGCAATGCTTTAGATTTTTTTATAAATATAATAATAATTTTTTAAGCTTAAGAATACATACTGCTGCATTGCGATCAGCCTCACAGCGACAAGTCAGAAGGAAACAAGCCTCAGCATTATCCAGCCTGTATAGAAAAAAATAAAAAATAATAATAATATATATATATATATATATATATATATATATATATATAAATATATATATATATATATATATATATATATATATATATATATATATATATATATATATATATATATATATATATATATATATATATATATATATATATATATAAATAAATATATATATATATATATATATATATATATATATATATATATATATATATATATATATATATATATTGAATTCTTTATATATATACAATTTTCTTACACCATTGCAATTTTGTTAAATTGTTTTCTGTAAAAAACCTTTCCTTATCAAGAGAATTTCAGATGTTTCTTCTAAAATCCCTTTGGGGACATAAAAGTAGACAAATATTTGAGAGACAAAGAGTTAAAACTGAGAATGTGGAATTCTGCAATCTTTAGGTAAAGAGAAGAATATAAGCACAGTGAGTGATGTTGTTGAGATCTCTTCTGAAACTTAGGAGGAGACAAATATGAGACCTTTGAATATGAGTCTTTAGTTTACGAAAAAAGGGGGTCTCATAATTTTCTCCTCCTAAGTTTCAGAAGAGATCCCAACAACGTCACACACTGTGCGCAGGTTTTTCTCCTTAGCCAAATACTCTGGTGGTCTCACAGCTCCAGTTTCTCTAGCTGAGAAAAAACATTTGAGCACAGTGTGTGATGATGAGAAACTTGGAGGAGACAA